>JAJHPF010000003.1:4174933-5560933 GCA_024447775.1 Carex cristatella | reverse complement strand
TTTTTACATTCGGATTTATTTTTAATATGTGAAAAAAATAGGATATATTTAATATTTGAATTGGTGAAGTATTTAGATTTGTTTTTGAATTTGTTAGATTTTATTTTTAAATTCGGATTTATTTTTGAATAGATTGAGAAAATATGTTAGATTTAGATTTTGAAAAGGTGAAGTATTTAGATTTGTTTTTTAATATGTAGAAATTTATTTTTAAATTCGGATTTATTTTTAATATGTTACAAAAATATGATATATTAAATTTTTGAATTGGTGAAGTATTTAGATTTGTTTTTTAATTGATTGATTTTATTTTTAAATTCGGATTTATTTTTGAATATATTTAGAAAATATGTTAGATTTAGATTTTCAAAATGTGAAGTATTTAGATTTGATTTTTAATATGTAGAAATTTATTTTTAAATTCGGACTTATTTTTAATATGTTAAAAAAATAGGATATATTTAATTTTTGAATTGGTGAAGTATTTAGATTTGTTTTTTAATTTGTTAGATTTTATTTTTAAATTCGGATTTATTTTTGAATAGATTTAGAAAATATGATAGATTTATATTTTGAAAATGTGAAATATTTAGATTTATTTTTTAATATGTAGAAATTTATTTTTAAATTCGGATTTATTTTTAATATGTTAAAAAAATATGATATATTTAATTTTTGAATTGGTGAAGTATTTAGATTTGTGTTTTAATTTGTTAGATATTATTTTTAAATTCGGATTTATTTTTGAATAGATTTAGAAAATATGTTAGATTTAGATTTTGAAAATGTGAAGTATTTAGATTCGTTTTTTTAATATGTAGAAATTTATTTTTAAATTCGGATTTATTTTTAATATGTTAAAAAAATAGGATATATTTAATTTTTGACTTGGTGAAGTATTTAGATTTGTTTTTTAATTTGTTAGATATTATTTTTAAATTCAGATTTATTTTTGAATAGATTGAGAAAATATGTTAGATTTAGATTTTGAAAATGTGAAGTATTTAGATTTGTTTTTTAATATGTTGAAATTTGTTTTTACATTCGGATTTATTTTTAATATGTGAAAAAAATAGGATATATTTAATATTTGAATTGGTGAAGTATTTAGATTTGTTTTTGAATTTGTTAGATTTTATTTTTAAATTCGGATTTATTTTTGAATAGATTGAGAAAATATGTTAGATTTAGATTTTGAAAAGGTGAAGTATTTAGATTTGTTTTTTAATATGTAGAAATTTATTTTTAAATTCGGATTTATTTTTAATATGTTAAAAAAATAGGATATATTTAATTTTTGACTTGGTGAAGTATTTAGATTTGTTTTTTAATTTGTTAGATTTTATTTTTAATTTCGGATTTATTTTTGAATAGATTGAGAAAATATGTTAGATTTAGATTTTGAAAATGTGAAGTATTTAGATTTGTTTTTTAATATGTAGAAATTTGTTTTTAAATTCAGATTTATTTTTAATATGTTACAAAAATAGAATATATTTAATTTTTGAATTGGTGAAGTATTTAGATTTGTTTTTTAATTTGTTAGATTTTATTTTTAAATTCGGATTTATTTTTGAATAGATTTAGAAAATATGCTAGATTTAGATTTTGAAAATGTGAAGTATTTAGATTTGTTTTTTAATATGTAGAAATTTATTTTTAAATTCGGAGTTATTTTTAATATGTTAAAAAAATATGATATATTTAATTTTTGAATTGTCAAGTATTTAGATTTGTTTTTTAATTTGTTAGATTTTATTTTTAAATTCTGATTTATCTTTGAATAGATTTTAAAAATATGTTAGATTTAGATTTTGAAAATGTGAAGTATTTAGATTTGTTTTTTAATATGTAGAAATTTGTTTTTAAATTCAGATTTATTTTTAATATGTTACAAAAATAGAATATATTTAATTTTTGAATTGGTGAAGTATTTAGATTTGTTTTTTAATTTGTTAGATTTTATTTTTAAATTCGGATTTATTTTTGAATAGATTTAGAAAATATGCTAGATTTAGATTTTGAAAATGTGAAGTATTTAGATTTGTTTTTTAATATGTAGAAATTTATTTTTAAATTCGGATTTATTTTTAATATGTTAAAAAAATATGATATATTTAATTTTTGAATTGGTGAAGTATTTAGATTTGTTTTTTAATTTGTTAGATTTTATTTTTAAATTCGGATTTATTTTTGAATAGATTTAGAAAATATGTTAGATTTAGAATTTGAAAATGTGAAGTATTTAGATTTGTTTTTTAATATGTAGAAATTTATTTTTAAATTCGGATTTATTTTTAATATGTCAAAAGAATAGGATATATTTAATTTTTGAATTGGTGAAGTATTTAGATTTGTTTTTTAATTTGTTAGATTTTATTTTTAAATTCGGATTTATTTTTGAATAGATTTAGAAAATATGATAGATTTATATTTTGAAAATGTGAAATATTTAGATTTATTTTTTAATATGTAGAAATTTATTTTTAAATTCGGATTTATTTTTAATATGTTAAAAAAATATGATATATTTAATTTTTGAATTGGTGAAGTATTTAGATTTGTGTTTTAATTTGTTAGATATTATTTTTAAATTCGGATTTATTTTTGAATAGATTTAGAAAATATGTTAGATTTAGATTTTGAAAATGTGAAGTATTTAGATTCGTTTTTTAATATGTAGAAATTTATTTTTAAATTCGAATTTATTTTTAATATGTTAAAAAAATAGGATATATTTAATTTTTGACTTGGTGAAGTATTTAGATTTGTTTTTTAATTTGTTAGATATTATTTTTAAATTCAGATTTATTTTTGAATAGATTGAGAAAATATGTTAGATTTAGATTTTGAAAATGTGAAGTATTTAGATTTGTTTTTTAATATGTTGAAATTTGTTTTTACATTCGGATTTATTTTTAATATGTGAAAAAAATAGGATATATTTAATATTTGAATTGGTGAAGTATTTAGATTTGTTTTTGAATTTGTTAGATTTTATTTTTAAATTCGGATTTATTTTTGAATAGATTGAGAAAATATGTTAGATTTAGATTTTGAAAAGGTGAAGTATTTAGATTTGTTTTTTAATATGTAGAAATTTATTTTTAAATTCGGATTTATTTTTAATATGTTAAAAAAATAGGATATATTTAATTTTTGACTTGGTGAAGTATTTAGATTTGTTTTTTAATTTGTTAGATTTTATTTTTAATTTCGGATTTATTTTTGAATAGATTGAGAAAATATGTTAGATTTAGATTTTGAAAATGTGAAGTATTTAGATTTGTTTTTTAATATGTAGAAATTTGTTTTTAAATTCAGATTTATTTTTAATATGTTACAAAAATAGAATATATTTAATTTTTGAATTGGTGAAGTATTTAGATTTGTTTTTTAATTTGTTAGATTTTATTTTTAAATTCGGATTTATTTTTGAATAGATTTAGAAAATATGCTAGATTTAGATTTTGAAAATGTGAAGTATTTAGATTTGTTTTTTAATATGTAGAAATTTATTTTTAAATTCGGAGTTATTTTTAATATGTTAAAAAAATATGATATATTTAATTTTTGAATTCTTTGAAGTATTTAGATTTGTTTTTTAATTTGTTAGATTTTATTTTTAAATTCTGATTTATCTTTGAATAGATTTTAAAAATATGTTAGATTTAGATTTTGAAAATGTGAAGTATTTAGATTTGTTTTTTAATATGTAGAAATTTGTTTTTAAATTCAGATTTATTTTTACTATGTTACAAAAATAGAATATATTTAATTTTTGAATTGGTGAAGTATTTAGATTTGTTTTTTAATTTGTTAGATTTTATTTTTAAATTCGGATTTATTTTTGAATAGATTTAGAAAATATGCTAGATTTAGATTTTGAAAATGTGAAGTATTTAGATTTGTTTTTTAATATGTAGAAATTTATTTTTAAATTCGGATTTATTTTTAATATGTTAAAAAAATATGATATATTTAATTTTTGAATTGGTGAAGTATTTAGATTTGTTTTTTAATTTGTTAGATTTTATTTTTAAATTCGGATTTATTTTTGAATAGATTTAGAAAATATGTTAGATTTAGATTTTGAAAATGTGAAGTATTTAGATTTGTTTTTTAATATGTAGAAATTTATTTTTAAATTCGGATTTATTTTTAATATGTCAAAAGAATAGGATATATTTAATTTTTGAATTGGTGAAGTATTTAGATTTGTTTTTTAATTTGTTAGATTTTATTTTTAAATTCGGATTTATTTTTGAATAGATTTAGAAAATATGATAGATTTATATTTTGAAAATGTGAAATATTTAGATTTATTTTTTAATATGTAGAAATTTATTTTTAAATTCGGATTTATTTTTAATATGTTAAAAAAATATGATATATTTAATTTTTGAATTGGTGAAGTATTTAGATTTGTGTTTTAATTTGTTAGATATTATTTTTAAATTCGGATTTATTTTTGAATAGATTTAGAAAATATGTTAGATTTAGATTTTGAAAATGTGAAGTATTTAGATTCGTTTTTTAATATGTAGAAATTTATTTTTAAATTCGGATTTATTTTTAATATGTTAAAAAAATAGGATATATTTAATTTTTGACTTGGTGAAGTATTTAGATTTGTTTTTTAATTTGTTAGATATTATTTTTAAATTCAGATTTATTTTTGAATAGATTGAGAAAATATGTTAGATTTAGATTTTGAAAATGTGAAGTATTTAGATTTGTTTTTTAATATGTTGAAATTTGTTTTTACATTCGGATTTATTTTTAATATGTGAAAAAAATAGGATATATTTAATATTTGAATTGGTGAAGTATTTAGATTTGTTTTTGAATTTGTTAGATTTTATTTTTAAATTCGGATTTATTTTTGAATAGATTGAGAAAATATGTTAGATTTAGATTTTGAAAAGGTGAAGTATTTAGATTTGTTTTTTAATATGTAGAAATTTATTTTTAAATTCGGATTTATTTTTAATATGTTAAAAAAATAGGATATATTTAATTTTTGACTTGGTGAAGTATTTAGATTTGTTTTTTAATTTGTTAGATTTTATTTTTAATTTCGGATTTATTTTTGAATAGATTGAGAAAATATGTTAGATTTAGATTTTGAAAATGTGAAGTATTTAGATTTGTTTTTTAATATGTAGAAATTTGTTTTTAAATTCAGATTTATTTTTAATATGTCACAAAAATAGAATATATTTAATTTTTGAATTGGTGAAGTATTTAGATTTGTTTTTTAATTTGTTAGATTTTATTTTTAAATTCGGATTTATTTTTGAATAGATTTAGAAAATATGCTAGATTTAGATTTTGAAAATGTGAAGTATTTAGATTTGTTTTTTAATATGTAGAAATTTATTTTTAAATTCGGAGTTATTTTTAATATGTTAAAAAAATATGATATATTTAATTTTTGAATTGCTGAAGTATTTAGATTTGTTTTTTAATTTGTTAGATTTTATTTTTAAATTCTGATTTATCTTTGAATAGATTTTAAAAATATGTTAGATTTAGATTTTGAAAATGTGAAGTATTAAGATTTGTTTTTTAATATGTAGAAATTTTTTTTGAAATTCGGATTTATTTTTAATATGTTAAAAAAATAGGATATATTTAATTTTTGACTTGGTGAAGTATTTAGATTTGTTTTTTAATTTGTTAGATATTATTTTTAAATTCGGATTTATTTTTGAATAGATTGAGAAAATATGTTAGATTTAGATTTTGAAAATGTGAAGTATTTAGATTTGTTTTTGAATATGTTGAAATTTGTTTTTACATTCGGATTTATTTTTAATATGTTAAAAAAATAGGATATATTTAATATTTGAATTGGTGAAGTATTTAGATTTGTTTTTGAATTTGTTAGATTTTATTTTTAAATTCGGATTTATTTTTGAATAGATTGAGAAAATATGTTAGACTGAGATTTTGAAAAGGTGAAGTATTTAGATTTGTTTTTTAATATGTAGAAATTTATTTTTAAATTCGGATTTATTTTTAATATGTTAAAAAAATAGGATATTTTTAATTTTTGACTTGGTGAAGTATTTAGATTTGTTTTTTAATTTGTTAGATTTTATTTTTAATTTCGGATTTATTTTTGAATAGATTGAGAAAATATGTTAGATTTAGATTTTGAAAATGTGAAGTATTTAGATTTGTTTTTTAATATGTAGAAATTTTTTTTTAAATTCGGATTTATTTTTAATATGTTACAAAAATAGAATATATTTAATTTTTGAATTGGTGAAGTATTTAGATTTTTTTTTTAATTTGTTAGATTTTATTTTTAAATTCGGATTTATTTTTGAATAGATTTAGAAAATATGCTAGATTTAGATTTTGAAAATGTGAAGTATTTAGATTTGTTTTTTAATATGTAGAAATTTATTTTTAAATTCGGATTTATTTTTAATATGTTAAAAAAATATGATATATTTAATTTTTGAATTACTGAAGTATTTTGATTTGTTTTTTAATTTGTTAGATTTTATTTTTAAATTCTGATTTATCTTTGAATAGATTTTAAAAATATGTTAGATTTAGATTTTGAAAATGTGAAGTATTAAGATTTGTTTTTTAATATGTAGAAATTTATTTTGAAATTCGGATTTATTTTTAATATGTTAAAAAAATAGGATATATTTAATTTTTGACTTGGTGAAGTATTTAGATTTGTTTTTTAATTTGTTAGATTTTATTTTTAAATTGGGATTTATTTTTGAATAGATTTAGGAAATATGTTAGATTTAGATTTTGTAAATGTGAAGTATTTAGATTTGTTTTTTAATATGTTGAAATTTGTATTTAAATTCATATTTATTTTTAATATGTTAAAAAAATAGGATATATTTAATTTTTGAATTGGTGAAGTATTTAGATTTGTTTTTTTAATTTGTTAGATTTTATTTTTAAATTAGAATTTATTTTTTAATAGATTTAGAAAACATGTTAGATTTAGATTTTGAAAATGTGAAGTATTTAGATTTGGTTTTTAATATGTAGAAATTTATTTTTAAATTCGGATTTATTTTTAATTTGTTAAAAAAATCGGATATATTTAATTTTTGAATTCGTGAAGTATTTAGATTTGTTTTTTAATTTGTTAGATTTTATTTTTAAATTCGGATTTATTTTTGAATAGATTTAGAAAATATAATAGATTTATATTTTGAAAATGTGAAGTATTTAGATTTGTTTTTTAATATGTAGAAATTTATTTTTAAATTCGGATTTATTTTTAATATGTTAAAAAAATATGATATATTTAATTTTTGAATTGGTGAAGTATTTAGATTTGTGTTTTAATTTGTTAGATATTATTTTTAAATTCGGATTTATTTTTGAATAGATTTAGAAAATATGTTAGATTTAGATTTTGAAAATGTGAAGTATTTAGATTCGTTTTTAAATATGTAGAAATTTATTTTTAAATTCGGATTTATTTTTAATATGTTAAAAAAATAGGATATATTTAATTTTTGACTTGGTGAAGTATTTAGATTTGTTTTTTAATTTGTTAGATATTATTTTTAAATTCGGATTTATTTTTGAATAGATTGAGAAAATATGTTAGATTTAGATTTTGAAAATGTGAAGTATTTAGATTTGTTTTTTAATATGTTGAAATTTGTTTTTACATTCGGATTTATTTTTAATATGTTAAAAAAATAGGATATATTTAATATTTGAATTGGTGAAGTATTTAGATTTGTTTTTGAATTTGTTAGATTTTATTTTTAAATTCGGATTTATTTTTGAATAGATTGAGAAAATATGTTAGATTGAGATTTTGAAAAGGTGAAGTATTTAGATTTGTTTTTTAATATGTAGAAATTTATTTTTAAATTCGGATTTATTTTTAATATGTTAAAAAAATAGGATATTTTTAATTTTTGACTTGGTGAAGTATTTAGATTTGTTTTTTAATTTGTTAGATTTTATTTTTAATTTCGGATTTATTTTTGAATAGATTGAGAAAATATGTTAGATTTAGATTTTGAAAATGTGAAGTATTTAGATTTGTTTTTTAATATGTAGAAATTTTTTTTTAAATTCAGATTTATTTTTAATATGTTACAAAAATAGAATATATTTAATTTTTGAATTGGTGAAGTATTTAGATTTGTTTTTTAATTTGTTAGATTTTATTTTTAAATTCGGATTTATTTTTGAATAGATTTAGAAAATATGCTAGATTTAGATTTTGAAAATGTGAAGTATTTAGATTTGTTTTTTAATATGTAGAAATTTATTTTTAAATTCGGATTTATTTTTAATATGTTAAAAAATATGATATATTTAATTTTTGAATTGCTGAAGTATTTAGATTTGTTTTTTAATTTGTTAGATTTTATTTTTAAATTCTGATTTATCTTTGAATAGATTTTAAAAATATTTTAGATTTAGATTTTGAAAATGTGAAGTATTTAGATTTGTTTTTTAATATGTAGAAATTTATTTTTAAATTCGGATTTATTTTTAATATGTTAAAAAAATATGATATATTTAATTTTTGAATTACTGAAGTATTTTGATTTGTTTTTTAATTTGTTAGATTTTATTTTTAAATTCTGATTTATCTTTGAATAGATTTTAAAAATATGTTAGATTTAGATTTTGAAAATGTGAAGTATTAAGATTTGTTTTTTAATATGTAGAAATTTATTTTGAAATTCGGATTTATTTTTAATATGTTAAAAAAATAGGATATATTTAATTTTTGACTTGGTGAAGTATTTAGATTTGTTTTTTAATTTGTTAGATTTTATTTTTAAATTGGGATTTATTTTTGAATAGATTTAGGAAATATGTTAGATTTAGATTTTGAAAATGTGAAGTATTTAGATTTGTTTTTTAATATGTTGAAATTTGTATTTAAATTCATATTTATTTTTAATATGTTAAAAAAATAGGATATATTTAATTTTTGAATTGGTGAAGTATTTATATTTGTTTTTTTAATTTGTTAGATTTTATTTTTAAATTAGGATTTATTTTTTAATAATTTAGAAAACATGTTAGATTTAGATTTTGAAAATGTGAAGTATTTAGATTTGGTTTTTAATATGTAGAAATTTATTTTTAAATTCGGATTTATTTTTAATATGTTAAAAAAATAGGATATATTTAATTTTTGAATTCGTGAAGTATTTAGATTTGTTTTTTAATTTGTTAGATTTTATTTTTAAATTCGGATTTATTTTTGAATAGATTTAGAAAATATAATAGATTTATATTTTGAAAATGTGAAGTATTTAGATTTGTTTTTTAATATGTAGAAATTTATTTTTAAATTCGGATTTATTTTTAATATGTTAAAAAAATATGATATATTTAATTTTTGAATTGGTGAAGTATTTAGATTTGTGTTTTAATTTGTTAGATATTATTTTTAAATTCGGATTTATTTTTGAATAGATTTAGAAAATATGTTAGATTTAGATTTTGAAAATGTGAAGTATTTAGATTCGTTTTTTAATATGTAGAAATTTATTTTTAAATTCGGATTTATTTTTAATATGTTAAAAAAATAGGATATATTTAATTTTTGACTTGGTGAAGTATTTAGATTTGTTTTTTAATTTGTTAGATATTATTTTTAAATTCGGATTTATTTTTGAATAGATTGAGAAAATATGTTAGATTTAGATTTTGAAAATGTGAAGTATTTAGATTTGTTTTTTAATATGTTGAAATTTGTTTTTACATTCGGATTTATTTTTAATATGTTAAAAAAATAGGATATATTTAATATTTGAATTGGTGAAGTATTTAGATTTGTTTTTGAATTTGTTAGATTTTATTTTTAAATTCGGATTTATTTTTGAATAGATTGAGAAAATATGTTAGACTGAGATTTTGAAAAGGTGAAGTATTTAGATTTGTTTTTTAATATGTAGAAATTTATTTTTAAATTCGGATTAATTTTTAATATGTTAAAAAAATAGGATATTTTTAATTTTTGACTTGGTGAAGTATTTAGATTTGTTTTTTAATTTGTTAGATTTTATTTTTAATTTCGGATTTATTTTTGAATAGATTGAGAAAATATGTTAGATTTAGATTTTGAAAATGTGAAGTATTTAGATTTGTTTTTTAATATGTAGAAATTTTTTTTTAAATTCGGATTTATTTTTAATATGTTACAAAAATAGAATATATTTAATTTTTGAATTGGTGAAGTATTTAGATTTTTTTTTTAATTTGTTAGATTTTATTTTTAAATTCGGATTTATTTTTGAATAGATTTAGAAAATATGCTAGATTTAGATTTTGAAAATGTGAAGTATTTAGATTTGTTTTTTAATATGTAGAAATTTATTTTTAAATTCGGATTTATTTTTAATATGTTAAAAAAATATGATATATTTAATTTTTGAATTACTGAAGTATTTTGATTTGTTTTTTAATTTGTTAGATTTTATTTTTAAATTCTGATTTATCTTTGAATAGATTTTAACAATATGTTAGATTTAGATTTTGAAAATGTGAAGTATTAAGATTTGTTTTTTAATATGTAGAAATTTATTTTGAAATTCGGATTTATTTTTAATATGTTAAAAAAATAGGATATATTTAATTTTTGACTTGGTGAAGTATTTAGATTTGTTTTTTAATTTGTTAGATTTTATTTTTAAATTGGGATTTATTTTTGAATAGATTTAGGAAATATGTTAGATTTAGATTTTGTAAATGTGAAGTATTTAGATTTGTTTTTTAATATGTTGAAATTTGTATTTAAATTCATATTTATTTTTAATATGTTAAAAAAATAGGATATATTTAATTTTTGAATTGGTGAAGTATTTAGATTTGTTTTTTTAATTTGTTAGATTTTATTTTTAAATTAGGATTTATTTTTTAATAGATTTAGAAAACATGTTAGATTTAGATTTTGAAAATGTGAAGTATTTAGATTTGGTTTTTAATATGTAGAAATTTATTTTTAAATTCGGATTTATTTTTAATATGTTAAAAAAATAGGATATATTTAATTTTTGAATTCGTGAAGTATTTAGATTTGTTTTTTAATTTGTTAGATTTTATTTTTAAATTCGGATTTATTTTTGAATAGATTTAGAAAATATAATAGATTTATATTTTGAAAATGTGAAGTATTTAGATTTGTTTTTTAATATGTAGAAATTTATTTTTAAATTCGGATTTATTTTTAATATGTTAAAAAAATATGATATATTTAATTTTTGAATTGGTGAAGTATTTAGATTTGTGTTTTAATTTGTTAGATATTATTTTTAAATTCGGATTTATTTTTGAATAGATTTAGAAAATATGTTAGATTTAGATTTTGAAAATGTGAAGTATTTAGATTCGTTTTTAAATATGTAGAAATTTATTTTTAAATTCGGATTTATTTTTAATATGTTAAAAAAATAGGATATATTTAATTTTTGACTTGGTGAAGTATTTAGATTTGTTTTTTAATTTGTTAGATATTATTTTTAAATTCGGATTTATTTTTGAATAGATTGAGAAAATATGTTAGATTTAGATTTTGAAAATGTGAAGTATTTAGATTTGTTTTTTAATATGTTGAAATTTGTTTTTACATTCGGATTTATTTTTAATATGTTAAAAAAATAGGATATATTTAATATTTGAATTGGTGAAGTATTTAGATTTGTTTTTGAATTTGTTAGATTTTATTTTTAAATTCGGATTTATTTTTGAATAGATTGAGAAAATATGTTAGATTGAGATTTTGAAAAGGTGAAATATTTAGATTTGTTTTTTAATATGTAGAAATTTATTTTTAAATTCGGATTTATTTTTAAAATGTTAAAAAAATAGGATATTTTTAATTTTTGAATTGGTGAAGTATTTAGATTTGTTTTTTAATTTGTTAGATTTTATTTTTAAATTCGGATTTATTTTTGAATAGATTTAGAAAATATGCTAGATTTAGATTTTGAAAATGTGAAGTATTTAGATTTGTTTTTTAATATGTAGAAATTTATTTTTAAATTCGGATTTATTTTTAATATGTTAAAAAAATATGATATATTTAATTTTTGAATTGCTGAAGTATTTAGATTTGTTTTTTAATTTGTTAGATTTTATTTTTAAATTCTGATTTATCTTTGAATAGATTTTAAAAATATTTTAGATTTAGATTTTGAAAATGTGAAGTATTAAGATTTGTTTTTTAATATGTAGAAATTTATTTTGAAATTCGGATTTATTTTTAATATGTTAAAAAAATAGGATATATTTAATTTTTGACTTGGTGAAGTATTTAGATTTGTTTTTTAATTTGTTAGATTTTATTTTTAAATTGGGATTTATTTTTGAATAGATTTAGGAAATATGTTAGATTTAGATTTTGTAAATGTGAAGTATTTAGATTTGTTTTTTAATATGTTGAAATTTGTATTTAAATTCATATTTATTTTTAATATGTTAAAAAAATAGGATATATTTAATTTTTGAATTGGTGAAGTATTTAGATTTGTTTTTTTAATTTGTTAGATTTTATTTTTAAATTAGGATTTATTTTTTAATAGATTTAGAAAACATGTTAGATTTAGATTTTGAAAATGTGAAGTATTTAGATTTGGTTTTTAATATGTAGAAATTTATTTTTAAATTCGGATTTATTTTTAATATGTTAAAAAAATAGGATATATTTAATTTTTGAATTGGTGAAGTATTTAGATTTGTTTTTTAATTTGTTAGATTTTATTTTTAAATTAGGATTTATTTTTGAATAGATTTAGAAAATATAATAGATTTAAATTTTGAAAATGTGAAGTATTTAGATTTGTTTTTCAATATGTAGAAATTTATTTTTAAATTCGGATTTATTTTTAATATGTTAAAAAAATATGATATATTTAATTTTTGAATTGGTGAAGTATTTAGATTTGTGTTTTAATTTGTTAGATATTATTTTTAAATTCGGATTTATTTTTGAATAGATTTAGAAAATATGTTAGATTTAGATTTTGAAAATGTGAAGTATTTAGATTTGTTTTTTAATATGTAGAAATTTATTTTTATATTCGGATTTATTTTTAATATGTTAAAAAAATAGGATATATTTAATTTTTGAATTGGTGAAGTATTTAGATTTGTTTTTTAATTTGTTAGATTTTATTTTTAAATTCGGATTTATTTTTGAATAGATTTAGAAAATATGTTAGATTTAGATTTTGAAAATGTGAAGTATTTAGATTTGTTTTTTAAAATGTAGAAATTTATTTTTAAATTCGGATTTATTTTTAATATGTTCAAAAAATAGGATATATTAAATTTTTGACTTGGTGAAGTATTTAGATTTGTTTTTTAATTTGTTAGATTTTATTTTTAAATTCGGATTTATTTTTGAATAGATTTAGAAAATATGTTAGATTTAGATTTTGAAAATGTGAAGTATTTAGATTTGTTTTTTAATATGTAGAAATTTATTTTTAAATTCGGATTTATTTTTAATATGTTAAAAAAATAGGATATATTTAATTTTTGAATTGGTGAAGTATTTAGATTTGTTTTTTAATTTGTTAGATTTTATTTTTAAATTCGGATTTATTTTTGAATAGATTTAGAAAATATGATAGATTTATATTTTGAAAATGTGAAGTATTTAGATTTATTTTTTAATATGTAGAAATTTATTTTTAAATTCGGATTTATTTTTAATATGTTAAAAAAATATGATACATTTAATTTTTGAATTGGTGAAGTATTTAGATTTGGTTTTTAATTTGTTAGATTTTATTTTTAAATTCGGATTTATTTTTGAATAGATTTAGAAAATATGTTAGATTTAGATTTTGAAAATGTGAAGTATTTAGATTTGTTTTTTAATATGTAGAAATTTATTTTTAAATTCGGATTTATTTTTAATATGTCAAAAGAATAGGATATATTTAATTTTTGAATTGGTGAAGTATTTAGATTTGTTTTTTAATTTGTTAGATTTTATTTTTAAATTCGGATTTATTTTTGAATAGATTTCAAAAATATGTTAGATTTAGATTTTGAAAATGTGAAGTATTTAGATTTGTTTTTTAATATGTTGAAATTTGTTTTTAAATTCGGATTTATTTTTAATATGTTAAAAAAATAGGATATATTTAATATTTGAATTGGTGAAGTATTTAGATTTGTTTTTGAATTTGTGAGATTTTATTTTTAAATTCGGATTTATTTTTGAATAGATTGAGAAAATATGTTAGATTTAGATTTTGAAAATGTGAAGTATTTAGATTTGTTTTTTAATATGTAGAAATTTATTTTTAAATTCGGATTTATTTTTAATATGTTAAAAAAATAGGATATATTTAATTTTTGACTTGGTGAAGTATTTAGATTTGTTTTTTAATTTGTTAGATTTTATTTTTAATTTCGGATTTATTTTTGAATAGATTGAGAAAATATGTTAGATTTAGATTTTGAAAATGTGAAGTATTTAGATTTGTTTTTTAATATGTAGAAATTTGTTTTTAAATTCAGATTTATTTTTAATATGTTACAAAAATAGAATATATTTAATTTTTGAATTGGTGAAGTATTTAGATTTGTTTTTTAATTTGTTAGATTTTATTTTTAAATTCGGATTTATTTTTGAATAGATTTAGAAAATATGCTAGATTTAGATTTTGAAAATGTGAAGTATTTAGATTTGTTTTTTAATATGTAGAAATTTATTTTTAAATTCGGATTTATTTTTAATATGTTAAAAAAATATGATATATTTAATTTTTGAATTGCTGAAGTATTTAGATTTGTTTTTTAAATTGTTAGATTTTATTTTTAAATTCTGATTTATCTTTGAATAGATTTTAAAAATATGTTAGATTTAGATTTTGAAAATGTGAAGTATTAAGATTTGTTTTTTAATATGTAGAAATTTATTTTGAAATTCGGATTTATTTTTAATATGTTAAAAAAATAGGATATATTTAATTTTTGACTTGGTGAAGTATTTAGATTTGTTTTTTAATTTGTTAGATTTTATTTTTAAATTGGGATTTATTTTTGAATAGATTTAGGAAATATGTTAGATTTAGATTTTGAAAATGTGAAGTATTTAGATTTGTTTTTTAATATGTTGAAATTTGTATTTCAATTCATATTTATTTTTAATATGTTAAAAAAATAGGATATATTTAATTTTTGAATTGGTGAAGTATTTAGATTTGTTTTTTTAATTTGTTAGATTTTATTTTTAAATTAGGATTTATTTTTTAATAAATTTAGAAAACATGTTAGATTTAGATTTTGAAAATGTGAAGTATTTAGATTTGGTTTTTAATATGTAGAAATTTATTTTTAAATTCGGATTTATTTTTAATATGTTAAAAAAATAGGATATATTTAATTTTTGACTTGGTGAAGTATTTAGATTTGTTTTTTAATTTGTTAGATTTTATTTTTAAATTGGGTTTTATTTTTGAATAGATTTAGGAAATATGTTAGATTTAGATTTTGAAAATGTGAAGTATTTAGATTTGTTTTTTAATATGTTGAAATTTGTATTTCAATTCATATTTATTTTTAATACGTTAAAAAAATAGGATATATTTAATTTTTGAATTGGTGAAGTATTTAGATTTGTTTTTTTGATTTGTTAGATTTTATTTTTAAATTAGGATTTATTTTTTAATAAATTTAGAGAACATGTTAGATTTAGATTTTGAAAATGTGAAGTATTTAGATTTGGTTTTTAATATGTAGAAATTTATTTTTAAATTCGGATTTATTTTTAATATGTTAAAAAAATAGGATATATTTAATTTTTGAATTGGTGAAGTATTTAGATTTGTTTTTTAATTTGTTAGATTTTATTTTTAAATTCGGATTTATTTTTGAATAGATTTAGAAAATATAATAGATTTATATTTTGAAAATGTGAAGTATTTAGATTTGTTTTTTAATATGTAGAAATTTATTTTTAAATTCGGATTTATTTTTAATATGTTAAAAAAATATGATATATTTAATTTTTGAATTGGTGAAGTATTTAGATTTGTGTTTTAATTTGTTAGATATTATTTTTAAATTCGGATTTATTTTTGAATAGATTTAGAAAATATGTTAGATTTAGATTTTGAAAATGTGAAGTTTTTAGATTTGTTTTTTAATATGTAGAAATTTATTTTTATATTCGGATTTATTTTTAATATGTTAAAAAAATAGGATATATTTAATTTTTGAATTGGTGAAGTATTTAGATTTGTTTTTTAATTTGTTAGATTATATTTTTAAATTCGGATTTATTTTTGAATAGATTTAGAAAATATGTTAGATTTAGATTTTGAAAATGTGAAGTATTTAGATTTGTTTTTTAAAATTTAGAAATTTATTTTTAAATTCGGATTTATTTTTAATATGTTCAAAAAATAGGATATATTTAATTTTTGACTTGGTGAAGTATTTAGATTTGTTTTTTAATTTGTTAGATTTTATTTTTAAATTCGGATTTATTTTTGAATAGATTTAGAAAATATGTTAGATTTAGATTTTGAAAATGTGAAGTATTTAGATTTGTTTTTTAATATGTAGAAATTTATTTTTAAATTCGGATTTATTTTTAATATGTTACAAAAATATGATATATTAAATTTTTGAATTGGTGAAGTATTTAGATTTGTTTTTTAATTTGTTAGATTTTATTTTTAAATTCGGATTTATTTTTGAATAGATTTAGAAAATATGTTAGATTTAGATTTTGAAAATGTGAAGTATTTAGATTTGTTTTTTAATATGTAGAAATTTATTTTTAAATTCGGATTTATTTTTAATATGTTAAAAAAATAGGATATATTTAATGTTACGTTACGAAACAAAATATTCTAATAGATTTATATATATATGTGTATCTATATATATTTCTAGACATAAAAATATATCTAAAGGGCTTATAGGTAAATTTTTTTATAATATGACATGAATTTATTTTTATTCAAAATGAATAGATATTGATGCTTTTGATATTTAGTCAAATAAATCATATATATATTTTGGAAAAAGGGGTTTATTCTAAGAACCATATATTTATATAAGGACTTATGTGCATATATTACATCCCTATGTAATATTAATTAAATTAAGGGGCTTATAGGCAAAATTACCAAATTTATTAACATAGCCTCTTCCTTCTTCCTTCTCCACCGTATAACCTTCTAAAGGAACCGTGTATTAGTGTGTATGTGTGGGTGAGTGGCGCAAGAGGAGGAAAAAGTGAGAGAGAGATCAAAATTCCGCGAAATCGATCGATTCGATCTGAGATTCGAGATTCGAGCCAAGTAGATACTCTAATCCTCTTCTCATTTGGTAAATTTCCTTTCTTAAATTATCGAAAACCTAAGTCTCGATTTAAATGTCGAATTTTCGGTTGAAGTTTGGAATTGGATTCGGGTTTTCGAATTATCGTTAAACTTCGGTTGCTTGAATCGAATTTCTAAATTGAATTTGATAGATATGGATGGATTATTGGATTTAGGGTTTTTGAATTGATTCTAGGGTTTTAGTGATTCAAAGAATACGGAACAATCGATTATTCGACCAAATTAAACCGTTAAGCCGAAATGAACGATCGATGGTTTCAAACCTAATACCACATTTTATCGACCAAATTAGGAGTTATTTAACCTAATTTAAATTGGGTAAATGAATAAGTATTTATGGTTATATGGTATTGAATTAGGAAATGATGCCGCAATCGACCAGTACCAACCCGGTACCAAAACCCGAACTTAAATAACGATTATGCGTATCTTTTAAATAGATTTGGTAAGGTGTCCGGGCCGTGCGGCGCCCTGCGTAGGGGATCGAGTAGGGTATGACACGGTCCGTGTGGATTGTGACTCGGCCCGAGTAGGGTATGACACGGTCCGTGTGGATTGTGACTCGGCCCGTGTAGGAAGTCCAGATTTTAGAATCTATTAACGATCATCATACTCAGGTGCGGGGTTTCTGGACTTGTTTGATATTTTATTTTCGGAATTAAACCGTCGTTTCATTTGTCATGTTGATTACTCTTTGTTGCATAAACTGAATTAAGCATTGCATTTGCATAGCCAATCTATTTCAATTCGAATTGCTGTAATCTGGGTGATTTTCATGCTGGTATGGTTTATTATTGTGTCGATCTATGAGATCTGATCTGTAGTTGAAAGTCACCAGAATTTGATAAATAAACGGATACGTGTCACCGGCGAGTGACAGTCACCTAGTGTGACATTCGCAAAACCTGGATATCTGGTTTTGCAAGGATCTTAAAGCTTTAAGTCGGGCCCGGGTAAGTCCTCGCACCGGTTGGGGCAAGTGGCAATGCGATATGATGATGGTTATGGATATAGGTGACTAGTGTGAAACGTCTAAAGCGTTATCCGTTATGATAATGCGGTTGAAAAGTCTATTGATATTACGTTCTTGAATGATTTCAAATGAATTTTCTTGATATGATCTGAAACCGAGTTTAGGAAATGGTTAAGCCAAGCGATACGAGATGGGTGTCACATAAAGGGTCCAAGAGGGTGGTCCATCTCGTAGGCGTCCGGAACCCTACGGATGTCGACGGGCTAGTGAGTAGGGTGGAACATCTCGTATTTGCTACCGGACGTAATAACATGAGTTAAACCGAATGTTTTTGTGTAGTTGAATTTCAATTTGACAATTCCTTTATTGTGATTTCATTTGTTTACCGTAATCGTATCGATGCACTTCGTTTAATCATATATTGTTATATACATGTTAGGTAATTTGTTTATGGTTTATTTTTGAAAATAGAACTTGATTGCAAGTCCAAAGAACTTATCTCGTGGCAAATATTCGCACCGGGAATTTTATTCTCATCCCGTTTTGGGTAATTCTTTTCAGGTTCCGGGGCGGTTGATCCGGGAGAGGCACGACAGGTCTAGACTCCCGATTACCTGTTTTGTTTGGTATTTGACTAGAGATGTGTATTTATGTTTTTGGTTGTATATATCTATTCTCTATGTCATGAACCATGTCGTATCCGTATGTGATACCGTTCGTTTATTATGACGTACCGACTTTGATATTTGATCGGTTATGTATATTGTGTTTTTATGTGCTTGGTTTTGGGGGTTGAGTTTAATTTATATCGTAATTGCCTTGTAAGCATATGGGAAACTGTATGTTTACGGCAGGGATCCTGTCGCATTCTGTATCTGATGGCTACGGGGTGTGACATTTAATTTTTGAATTGGTGAAGTATTTAGATTTGTTTTTTAATTTGTTAGATTTTATTTTTAAATTCGGATTTATTTTTGAATAGATTTAGAAAATATGATAGATTTATATTTTGAAAATGTGAAGTATTTAGATTTATTTTTTAATATGTAGAAATTTATTTTTAAATTCGGATTTATTTTTAATATGTTAAAAAAATATGATATATTTAATTTTTGAATTGGTGAAGTATTTAGATTTGTGTTTTAATTTGTTAGATATTATTTTTAAATTAGGATTTATTTTTGAATAGATTTAGAAAATATGTTAGATTTAGATTTTGAAAATGTGAAGTATTTAGATTCGTTTTTTAATATGTAGAAATTTATTTTTAAATTCGGATTTATTTTTAATATGTTAAAAAAATAGGATATATTTAATTTTTGACTTGGTGAAGTATTTAGATTTGTTTTTTAATTTGTTAGATATTATTTTTAAATTCGGATTTATTTTTGAATAGATTGAGAAAATATGTTAGATTTAGATTTTGAAAATGTGAAGTATTTAGATTTGTTTTTTAATATGTTGAAATTTGTTTTTACATTCGGATTTATTTTTAATATGTTAAAAAAATAGGATATATTTAATATTTGAATTGGTGAAGTATTTAGATTTGTTTTTGAATTTGTTAGATTTTATTTTTAAATTCGGATTTATTTTTGAATAGATTTCGAAAATATGTTAGATTTAGATTTTGAAAATGTGAAGTATTTAGATTTGTTTTTTAATATGTAGAAATTTATTTTTAAATTCGGATTTATTTTTAATATGTTAAAAAAATAGGATATATTTAATTTTTGACTTGGTGAAGTATTTAGATTTGTTTTTTAATTTGTTAGATTTTATTTTTAATTTCGGATTTATTTTTGAATAGATTGAGAAAATATGTTAGATTTAGATTTTGAAAATGTGAAGTATTTAGATTTGTTTTTTAATATGTAGAAATTTGTTTTTAAATTCAGATTTATTTTTAATATGTTACAAAAATAGAATATATTTAATTTTTGAATTGGTGAAGTATTTAGATTTGTTTTTTAATTTGTTAGATTTTATTTTTAAATTCGGATTTATTTTTGAATAGATTTAGAAAATATGCTAGATTTAGATTTTGAAAATGTGAAGTATTTAGATTTGTTTTTTAATATGTAGAAATTTATTTTTAAATTCGGATTTATTTTTAATATGTTAAAAAAAATATGATATATTTAATTTTTGAATTGTTGAAGTATTTAGATTTGTTTTTTAATTTGTTAGATTTTATTTTTAAATTCTGATTTATCTTTGAATAGATTTTAAAAATATGTTAGATTTAGATTTTGAAAATGTGAAGTATTCAGATTTGTTTTTTAATATGTAGAAATTTGTTTTTAAATTCAGATTTATTTTTAATATGTTAAAAAAATAGGATATATTTAATTTTTGAATTGGTGAAGTATTTAGATTTGTTTTTTATTTTGTTAGATTTTATTTTTAAATTCGGATTTATTTTTGAATAGATTTCGAAAATATGTTAGATTTAGATTTTGAAAATGTGAAGTATTTAGATTTGTTTTTTAATATGTTGAAATTTGTTTTTAAATTCGGATTTATTTTTAATATGTTAAAAAAATAGGATATATTTAATATTTGAATTGGTGAAGTATTTAGATTTGTTTTTGAATTTGTTAGATTTTATTTTTAAATTCGGATTTATTTTTGAATAGATTTAGAAAATATGATAGATTTATATTTTGAAAATGTGAAGTATTTAGATTTATTTTTTAATATGTAGAAATTTATTTTTAAATTCGGATTTATTTTTAATATGTTAAAAAAATATGATATATTTAATTTTTGAATTTGTGAAGTATTTAGATTTGTTTTTTAATTTGTTAGATTTTATTTTTAAATTCGGATTTATTTTTGAATAGATTTAGAAAATATGTTAGATTTAGATTTTGAAAATGTGAAGTATTTAGATTTGTTTTTTAATATGTAGAAATTTATTTTTAAATTCGGATTTATTTTTAATATGTTAATAAAATAGGATATATTTAATTTTTGAATTGGTGAAGTATTTAGATTTGTTTTTTAATTTGTTAGATTTTATTTTTAAATTCGGATTTATTTTTGAATAGATTTAGAAAATATGATAGATTTATATTTTGAAAATGTGAAGTATTTAGATTTGTTTTTTAATATGTAGAAATTTATTTTTAAATTCGGATTTATTTTTAATATGTTAAAAAAATAGGATATATTTAATTTTTGAATTGGTGAAGTATTTAGATTTGTGTTTTAATTTGTTAGATATTATTTTTAAATTCGGATTTATTTTTGAATAGATTTAGAAAATATGTTAGATTTATATTTTGAAAATGTGAAGTATTTAGATTTGTTTTTTAATATGTAGAAATTTATTTTTAAATTCGGATTTATTTTTAATATGTTAAAAAAATAGGATATATTTAATTTTTGACTTGGTGAAGTATTTAGATTTGTTTTTTAATTTGTTAGATTTTATTTTTAAATTCGGATTTATTTTTGAATAGATTGAGAAAATATGTTAGATTTAGATATTGAAAATGTGAAGTATTTAGATTTGTTTTTTAATAAGTAGAAATTAGTTTTTAAATTGAGATTTATTTTTCATATGTTAAAAAAATAGAATATATTTAATTTTTGAATTGGTGAAGTATTTAGATTTGTTTTTTTAATTTGTTAGATTTTATTTTTAAATTCGGATTTATTTTTGAATAGATTTAGAAAATATGTTAGATTTAGATTTTGAAAATGTGAAGTATTTAGATTTGTTTTTTAATATGTAGAAATTTATTTTTAAATTCGGATTTATTTTTAATATGTTAAAAAAATAGGATATATTTAATTTTTGAATTGGTGAAGTATTTAGATTTGTTTTTTAATTTGTTAGATTTTATTTTTAAATTCGGATTTATTTTTGAATAGATTTAGAAAATATGTTAGATTTAGATTTTGAAAATGTGAAGTATTTAGATTTGTTTTTTAATATGTAGAAATTTATTTTTAAATTCGGATTTATTTTTAATATGTTAAAAAAATAGGATATATTTAATTTTTGAATTGGTGAAGTATTTAGATTTGTTTTTTAATTTGTTAGATTTTATTTTTAAATTCGGATTTATTTTTGAATAGATTTAGAAAATATGTTAGATTTAGATTTTGAAAATGTGAAGTATTTAGATTTGTTTTTTAATATGTAGAAATTTATTTTTAAATTCGGATTTATTTTTAATATGTTAAAAAAATAGGATATATTTAATTTTTGAATTGGTGAAGTATTTAGATTTGTTTTTTAATTTGTTAGATTTTATTTTTAAATTCTGATTTATTTTTGAATAGATTTCGAAAATATGTTAGATTTAGATTTTGAAAATGTGAAGTATTTAGATTTGTTTTTTAATATGTTGAAATTTGTTTTTAAATTCGGATTTATTTTTAATATGTTAAAAAAATAGGATATTGGTGCTTAACAACCTCTTTTACCCTCGATATTGTGCTTATGAACGTCATTTGCATTTGTTCTTGTGCTTAGGAATCTCATCTGCCCTTGTTTGTGTGCTTAACAACCTCAATTTGCATTGTTCGTGTGGTTGACAACCTCTTTTGCCTTTGATCTTGTGCTTATGAACATCATTTGCATTTCTTCTTGTACTTAGGAACCTGATTTGTCTATGTTTGTGTGCTTAACAACCTCAATTTGCGTTGTTCGTGTGCATAACAACCTCTTTTGCCCTTGTAATTGTGCTGATGAACCTCATTTTCATTTGTTCTTGTTCTTAGGAGCCTCATTTGCCCTTGTTCATGTGCTTAACAACCTTAATTGTCGTTGTTCATATACTTCTTAACCTCTTTTACACTTGTTTTTGTGGTTAGCAATATCATTTACATTTGTTCTTGTGTTTAACAGCCTCATTTGTCGTTGTTATTGCGCTTCGCAACAAAATTTGCCCTTGATATTATGCTTATGAACATCATTTGCATTTGTTCTTGTGCTTAGGACCCTCATTTGGACATGTTGGTGTGCTTAACAACCTCAATTGGCATTGTTCGTGTGCTTAACAACATCACTTGCCCTTGATCTTTTGCTGATGAACATCATTAGCATTTGTTCTTGTGCTTAGGAACCTCATTTGCCCTTGTTTGTGTGCTTAACAACCTCAATTGGCGTTATTCGTGTGCTTAATAACCTCTTTAGCCCTTGATCTTGTGCTTATGAACCTAATTAGCATTTCTTCTTGTGCTTAGGAACATCATTTTCCGTTGTTTGTGTGATTAACAACCTCAATTTGCGTTGTTCATGTGCTTCACAACCTCTTTTGCCCATGATCTTGCACTTATGAACCTCATTTGCCTTTGATCTTTTGCTTATGAACCTCATTTGCATTTTGATCTTGTGCTTAGGAACCTCATTTGCCCCTGTTAGTGTGCTTAACAACCTCAATTCGCTTTGTTCGTATGCTTAACAACCTCTTTTGCACTAGATATAGTTCTTATAAACCTCATTTACATTTGTTCTTGTGCTTACGAACCTCATTTGACCTTGTTTGTGTGCTTAACAACCTCAATTTCCGTTGTTCTTATGCTTAACAACCTGTTTTGCGCTTGATATAGTGCTTATGAACCTCATTTCCATTTATTCTTGTGCTTAGGAAGCTCATTTGACATTGTTTGTGTGCTTAACAACCTCAATTTGCGCCTTTCAAGTGCTTAACAACCTCTTTTGCCCTTGATATTGTGCTTATGAACCTCATCTGCATTTGTTTTTTTGCTTAGGCACCTCATTTGTCCTTGTTTGTGTGCTTAACAACCTCTATTGGCGTTCTTCGTGTGCTTAACAACCTCTTTTGCGCTTGATCTTGTGCTTAGGTATCTCATTTGCCCTTGTATGTGTGCTGAACAACCTCAATTTTGCGTTGTTCGTGTGGTTGACAACCTGTTTTGCCCTTGATCTTGTCCTTATGAACCTGATTAGGATTTCTTCTTGTGCTTAGGAATCTCATTTGCCCTTCTTTGTTTTGTTAAAAACCTCAATTTGCGTTCTTCGTGTGCATAACATCCTCTTTTGCCCTTAATATTGTGCTTAACAATCTCATTTGACCTTGTTCATGTGCTTAACCTCTTTTACTCTTGTTCTTATGCTTAGCAACATCATTTATACTTGTTCTGGTGTTTAACAACCTCATTTCTCGTTGTTCTTGTGCTTTGCAACATAATTTGCCCTTGATTTTGTGCTTATGAACATCATTTGCATTTGTTTTTGTGCTTAGGAACCTCATTTGCCCTTGTTGGTGTGCTTAACAACCTCAATTGGAGTTGTTCGTGTCCTTAAGAACATCTTTTGCTTATGAACCTCACTTGCATTTGTTCTTGTGCTTAGGAACCTCATTTGCCCCTGTTCTTTCGCTTAACAACCTCAATTGGCGTTGTTCGTGTGCTTAACTACCTCTTTTGTGCTTGATATAGTGCTTATGAACCTCATTGGACCATGTTTGTGTGCTTAACAACCTCAATTTGCGTTGTTCGTGTGCTTAACAACCTCTTTTTACCTTGATATTGTGCTTATGAACCCTATTTGCAATTTGTTCTTGTGCTTAAGAATTGCATTTTGCCCTTGTTTGTGTGCTTAACAACCTCAATTTGCGTTGTTCGTTTGGTAACAACCTTTTTTGCCATTGATCTTGTGCTTATTATGAACCTCATTTGCATTTCTTTTTATGCTTAGGAACCTCATTTGACCCTGTTTGTGTGCTTAACAACCTTAATTTGCGTTGTTTGTTTGCTTAACAACCTCTTTTGCCCTTAATATTGTGTTTATGAACCTCATTTGCATTTGTTCTTGTGCTTAAGAACTGCATTTGCCCTTGATTGTGTGCTTAACAACCTCAATTTGGGTTGTTCGTGTGCTTAACAACCTCTTTTGCCCTTGATCTTGTTCTTATAAAACTGATTTGCATTTGTTATTGTGCCTACGAACCTCATTTGCCCCTGTTGTGTGCTTAACAACCTCAATTGGCATTGTTTGTTTGCTTTACAACCTCTTTTGCCCTTGATATTGTGCTTATGAATCTCATTTGCATTTGTTCTTGTGCTTAGGAACCTCATTTGCCCTTGTTTATGTTCTTAACAACCTCAATTGCCGTTGTTCATTTGCATTTATTCTTGTGCTTAGGAACCTCATTTGCCCTTGTTCATATTCTTAACAACCTCAATTGTCATTGTTCATATACTTCTTTACCTCTTTTAACCTTATTCTTGTGCCTAGTAACATCATTTACACTTATTCTTGTGTTTAACAACCACATTTTCGCTGTTCTTGCGCATTGCAATATAATTTGCCCTTGATCTTATGCTTATGAACATCATTTGCATTTGTTCTTGTGCTGAGCAACCTCATTAGCCCTTGTTGGTGTGCTTAACAACATCTTTTGCTCTTGATCTTTTGCTTATGAACCTCATTTGCATTTGTTCTTGTGCTTAGGAACCTCATTTGCCCCTGTTTATGTGCTTAACAACCTCAATTTGTGTTGTTCATGTGCTTAACAACCTCTTTTGTCCTTTATATTGTGCTTATGATCCTCATTTTCATTTGTTCTTGTGCTTGAGAACCTCATTTGCCCTTGTTTGTGTGCTTAACAACCACAATTGGCGTTGTTCGTGTGCTTAACAACGTTTTTTGCGCTTGATCTTGTGCTTATGAACCTTATTTTCATTTGTTCGTGTTCTTAGGAACCTTATTTGCCCTTGTTTGTGTGCTTAACAACCTCTATTGGCGTTCTTCGTGTGCTTAACAACCTCTTTTGCGCTTGATCTTGTGCTTAGTTACCTCATTTGCCCTTGTATGTGTGCTGAACAACCTCAATTTTGCGTTGTTCGTGTAGTTGACAACCTGTTTTACCCTTGATATTGTCCTTATGAACCTGATTAGGATTTCTTCTTGTGCCTAGGAATCTCATTTGCCCTTCTTTGTGTTGTTAACAACCTCAATTTGCGTTCTTCGTGTGCTTAACATCCTCTTTTGCCCTTAATATTGTGCTTAACAATCTCATTTGACCTTGTTCTTGTGCTTAACCTCTTTTACTCTTGTTCTTATGCTTAGCAACATCATTTACACTTGTTGTTGTGTTTAACAACCTCATTTGTCGTTGTTCTTGTGCTTTGCAACATAATTTGCCCTTGATTTTGTGCTTATGAACATCATTTGCATTTGTTCTTGTGCTTAGGAACCTCATTTGCCCTTGTTGGTGTGCTTAACAACAACATCGATTGGCGTTATTCGTGTGCTTAACTACCTCTTTTGTGCTTGATATAGTGCTTATGAACCTCATTTACATTTGTTTTTATACTTAGGAACCTCATTTGACCTTGTTTGTGTGCTTAACAACCTCAATTTGCGTTGTTCGTGTGCTTAACAACCTCTTTTTCCCTTGATATTGTGCTTATGAACCCTATTTGCAATTTGTTCTTGTACTTAAGAATTGCATTTTGCCTTGTTTTTGTGCTTAACAACCTGAATTTGCGTTGTGCGTGTGCTTAACAACCTCTTTTGCCCTTGATCTTGTGCTTATAAACCTCATTTGCATTTGTTCTTGTGCTTAGCAACCACATTTGCCCCTGTTGTGTGCTTAACAACCTCAATTAGCGTTATTTGTGTGGTTAACAACCTCTTTTGCCCTTGATATTGTGCTTATGAACATTATTTACATTTGTTCTTGTGCTTCGGAACCTTATTTGCCCTTGTTTGTGTGCTCAACAACCTGAATTTGCGTTGTTCGTGTGGTTAACAACCTTTTTTGCCATTGATCTTCTGCTTATGAATCTCATTTGCATTTGTTGTTGATCTTAGGAACCTCATTTGCCCTTGTTCATGTACTTAACAACCTCAATTATCGTTGTTCATATACTTCTAAACCTCTTTTACCCTTGTTCTTGTGCTTAGCAATATCACTTACACTTGTTCTTGTGTTTAACAACCTTATTTGTCGTTGTTCTTGCCTTCCGCAACATAATTTGCCCTTGATCTTGCGCTTATTAACATCATTGGCATTTCTTCTTGTGCTTAGGAACCTCATTTGGCCGTGTTGGTGTGCTTAACAACATCAATTGGCGTTGTTCGTGTGCTTAACAACATCATTCTCCCTTGATCTTTTGCTTATGAATCTCATTTGCATTTATTCTTGTGCTTAGGATCCTCATTTGCCCCTATTTGTGTGCTTAACAACCTCAATTGGCGTTGTTTGTGTGCTTAACAACCTCTTTTGTCATTGATATTGTCCTTTTGAACCTCATTTGCATTTGTTCTTGTGTTTAGGAACCTAATTTGCCCTTGTTTGTGTTCTTAACAACATCAATTGGCGTTGTTTGTGTGCTTAACAACATCTTTTGCCCTTGTTCTTGTGCTTAGGAACCTCATTTGACCTTGTTTGTCTGCTTAAAAACCTCAATTTGCATTGTTCGTGTGCTTAACAACCTTGTTTGCCCTTGATATTTTGTTTGTGAACCTCATTTGCATTTGTTCTTGTAATTTGGAAGCTCATTTGTCATTGTTCATGTGCTTAACAACCTCAATTGTCGTTGTTCAAATACTTCTTAACCTTTTTTACTCTTGTTCTTATGCTTAGCAACATCATTTACACTTGTTATTGTGTTTAACAACCTCATTTGTCGTTGTTCTTGTGCTTTGCCACATAATTTGCCCTTGATCTTGTGCTTATGAACATCATTTGCATTTGTTCTTGTGCTTAGGAACCTAATTTGCCCTTGTTGGTGTGCTTAACAACCTCAATTGGCGTTGTTCGTGTCTTTAAGAACATCTTTTGCTTATGAACCTCACTTGCATTTGTTCTTGTGCTTAGGAACCTCATTTGCCCCTGTTCGTGTGTTTAACAACCTCAATTGACGTTGTTCGTGTGCTTAACAACCTCTTTTGCCCTTGTAATTGTGCTTATGAACCTCATTTGTATTTGTTCTTGTGGTTAAGAACCGAATTTTCACTTGTTTGTGTGCTTAACAACCTCAATTGGCATTGTTCGTGTGCTTAACAACCTCTTTTACCCTTGATCTTGTGCTTATAAACCTCATTTGCAATTGTTCTGGTGGTTTAGAACCTCATTTGTCCCAGTTGTGTGCTTAACAACCTCAATTGGCGTTGTTTGTGTGGTTAACAACCTCTTTTGCCCTTGATATTGTGCTTATGAACTTTATTTCCATTTGTTCTGGTGCTTAGGATCCTTATTTTCCCTTGTTTGTGTGCTTAACAACCTCAATTTGCGTTGTTCGTGTGGTGAACAACCTTTTTTGCCATTGATCTTGTGCTTATTATGAACCTCATTTCCATTTGTTCTTGTGCTTAGGAACCTCATTTTTGCCCATGTTTGTGTGCTTAACAACCTCAATTGGCGTTGTTTATGTGCTTCACAACCTTTTTTGCCCTTGATAT
Organism: Carex cristatella; assembly: GCA_024447775.1. Taxonomy (NCBI): domain Eukaryota; kingdom Viridiplantae; phylum Streptophyta; class Magnoliopsida; order Poales; family Cyperaceae; genus Carex; species Carex cristatella. The sequence goes on along the minus strand of JAJHPF010000003.1, from coordinate 5,532,225 downwards.
TGTCCTTATGAATCTCATTTGCATTTATTGTTGTTCTTGGGAACCCCATTTGCCCTTGTTTATGTGCTTAACAATCTCAATTATCGTTGTTCATATACTTCTGAACCTCTTTTACCTTCTTGTGCTTAGCAACATCATTTACACTTGTTCTTGTGTTAAACAACCTCATTCATGGTTGTTCTTGTGCTTAGAAACACAATTTGCCCTTAATCCTGTGCTTATGAACATCATTTGAATTTGTTCTTGTGCTTAGGAACCTCATGTGGCCGTGTTGGTGTGCTTAACAACGTCAATTGGCATTGTTTGTGTGCTTAACAACATCATTGGCCGTTGATCTTTTGCTTATGAACCTTATTTGCATTTGTTCTTGTGTTTAGGAACCTCATTTGCCTCTGTTTGTGTGCTTAACAACCTCAATTGGCGTTGTTTATGTGCTTCTTAACCTCTTTTACCCCTGTTCTTGTGCTTAGCAACATCACTTACACTTGTTCTTGTGTTTAACAACTTCATTTGTCGTTGTTCTTGCGCTTTGCAACATAATTTGCAATTGATCATGTGCTTGTGAACATCATTTTCATTTGTTCTTGTGCTTAGGAACCCCATTTATCCTTGTTGGTGTGCTTAACAACCTCAATTGGCGATGTTCGTGTGCTTAACAACATATTTTGTTTATGAACATCATTTGCATTTGTTCTTATGCTTAGGAACCTCATTTGCTCCTGTTTGTGTGCTTAACAACATCTTTTGTCGTTGTTCATATACTTCTTAACCTCTTTTACCCTTGTTCTTGTGCTTAGCAACATCATTTACACTTGTTCTTGTGTTGAATAACCTCATTTGTCGTTGTTCTTGCGCTTTGCAACATAATTTGCCCTTGATCTTGTGCATATGAACATCATTTGCATTTGTTCTTGTGCTTAAGAACAGCATTTGCCCTTGTTGGTGTGCTTAACAACTTCAATTGGCGTTGTTTGTGTGCTTAACAACATCATTTTCCCTTGATCTTTTGCTTATGAATCTCATTTGCATTTGTTCTTGTGCTTAGGATCCTCATTTGCCCCTATTTGTGTGCCTAACAACCTCAATTGGCGTTGTTTGTGTGCTTAACAACCTCTTTTGTCCTTGATATTGTCCTTTTGAACCTCATTTGCATTTGTTCTTGTGTATAGGAACCTAATTTGCCCTTGTTTGTGTTCTTAACAACATCAATTGGCGTTGTTTGTGTGCTTAACAACCTCTTTTGCCCTTGTTCTTGTGCTTAGGAACCTCATTTGACCTTGTTTGTGTGCTTAACAACCTCAATTTGCATTGTTCGTGTGCTTAACAACCTTGTTTGCCCTTGATATTTTGTTTGTGAACCTCATTTGCATTTGTTCTTATTCTTAGGAAGCTCATTTGTCATTGTTCATGTGCTTAACAACCTCAATTGTCGTTGTTCAAATACTTCTTAACCTGTTTTACTCTTGTTCTTATGCTTAGCAACATCATTTACACTTGTTATTGTGTTTAACAACCTCATTTGTCGTGGTTCTTGCGCTTTCCAACATAATTTGCCCTTGATCTTGTGCTTATGAACATCATTTGCATTTGTACTTGCGCTTAGAAACTCATTTGCCCTTGTTGGTGTGCTTAACAACCTCAATTGGCGTTGTTCGTGTGCTCAACAACATATTTTGCTTATGAAACACACTTGCATTTGTTCTTGTGCTTAGGAACCTCATTTGCCCCTGTTCGTGTGTTTAACAACCTCAATTGACGTTGTTCGTGTGCTTAACAACCTCTTTTGCCCTTGTAATTGTGCTTATGAACCTCATTTGCATTTGTTCTTGTGGTTAAGAACCGAATTTTCACTTGTTTGTGTGCTTAACAACCTCAATTGGCGTTGTTCGTGTGCTTAACAACCTCTTTTACCCTTGATCTTGTGCTTATAAACCTCATTTGCATTTGTTCTAGTGGTTTAGAACCTCATTTGCCCCAGTTGTGTGCTTAACAACCTCAATTTGCGTTGTTCGTGTGGTTAACAACCTTTTTTGCCATTGATCTTGTGCTTATTATGAACCTCATTTGCATTTGTTCTTGTGCTGAGGAACCTCATTTGCCCCTGTTTGTGTGCTTAACAACCTCAATTGGCGTTGTTTATGTGCTTCACAACCTCTTTTGCCCTTGATATTGTGCTTATGAATCTCATTTGCATTTGTTGTTGTTTTTAGGAACCCCATTTGCCCTTGTTTATGTGATTAACAATCTCAATTATCGTTGTTCATATACTTCTGAAGCTCTTTTACCTTCTTGTGCTTAGCAACATCATTTACACTTGTTCTTGTGTTTAACAACCTCATTCGTGGTTGTTCTTGCGCTTAGCAACACAATTTGCCCTTAATCCTGTACTTATGAACATCATTTGTATTTGTTCTTGTTCTTAGGAACCTCATTTGGCCGTGTTGGTGTGCTTAACAACGTCAATTGGAATTGTTTGTGTGCACAACATCATTGGCCGTTGATCTTTTGCTTATGAACCTTATTTGCATTTGTTCTTGGGTTTAGGAACCTCATTTGCCCCTGTTTGTGTGCTTAACAACCTCAATTGGCGTTGTTTATGTTCTTAACCTCTTTTACCCCTGTTCTTGTGCTTAGCAACATCATTTACACTTGTTCTTGTGTTTAACAACTTCATTTGTCGTTGTTCTTGCGCTTTGGAACATAATTTGCAATTGATCTTGTGCTTGTGAACATCATTTTCATTTGTTGTTGTGCTTAGGAACCCCTTTTATCCTTGTTGGTGTGCTTAACAACCTCAATTGGCGTTGTTCGTGTGCTTAACAACATATTTTGCTGATGAACATCATTTGCATTTGTTCTTGTGCTTAGGAACCTCATTTGCTCCTGTTTGTGTGCTTAACAACATCTTTTGTCGTTGTTCATATACTTCTTAACCTCTTTTACCCTTGTTCTTGTGCTTAGCAACATCATTTACACTTGTTCTTGTGTTGAATAACCTCATTTGTCGTTGTTCTTGCGCTTTGCAACATAATTTGCCCTTGATCTTGTGCTTATGAACATCATTTGCAGTTCTTGTGCTTAAGAACAGCATTTGCCCTTGTTGGTGTGCTTAACAACTTCAATTGGTGTTGTTTGTGTGCTTAACAACCTCAATTGGCGTTGTTCATGTGCCTAACAACCTCTTTTGCCCTTCATCTTGTGCTTATAAAACTCATTTCCATTTGTTCTTATGCTTAGGAACCTCATTGGACCTTGTTTGTGTGTTTAACAATCTCAATTTGCGTTGTTCGTGTGCTTAACAACCTCTTTTGCCCTTGATATTGTGCTTCTGAACCGCATTTCCATTTGTTCTTGTGCTTAAGAATCGCAATTTGCGTTGTTTGTGTGGTTAACAACCGCTTTTGCCATTGATCTTGTGCTTATAACTTCATTTTCATTTGTTCTTGTGCTTAGAACCTCATTTGCCCCTGTTTGTGTGCTTAACAACCTCAATTGGCGTTGTTTCTGTGCTTAACAACCTCTTTTGCCCTTCATATTGTGCTTATGAATCTCACTTGCATTTGTTCTTGTGCTTAGGAACCTCATAAGTCGTTGTTCATGTTCTTAACAACCTCAATTGCCGTTGTTCATTTGTCGTTGTTCTTGCGCTTTGAAACATAATTTGCCCTTGATCTTATACTTATGAACATCATTTGCATTTCTTCTTGTACGTATGAACCTCATTTGCCCTTGTTGGTGTGATTAACAACCTCAATTAGCGTTGTTCGAGTGCTTAACAATATTTTTTTGCTTATGAACCTCATTTGCATTTGTTCTTGTGCTTAGGAACCTCATTTGCCCATGTTTGTGTGCTTAACAACCTCAATTGGTTCGTGTGCTTAACAACCACTTTTGCGCTTCATATAATGCTAAAGAACCTCATTTGCATTTGTTCTTATGCTTAGGAACCTCATTTGACCTTGTTTGTGTGCTTAACAACCTCAATTTGCATTGTTCGTGTGATTAACGACCTCTTTTGCCCTTGATATTGTGCTTATGAATTTCATTAGCATTTGTTCTTGTGCTTAAGAACCGCATTTTCCCTTGTTTGTGTGCATAACAACCTCAATTAGGGTTGTTCGTGTGCTTAACAACCTCTTTTGCCCTTGATCTTTTGCTTATAAACCTCATTTGCATTTGTTCTTGTGCGTAGGAACCTCATTTGCCCCAGTTGTGTGCTTAACAATCTCAATTGGCATTGTTTGTGTGCTTTACAACCTCTTTTGCCCTTGATATTGTGCTTATGAATCTCATTTGCATTCGTTCTTGTTCTTAGGAACCTCATTTGCCCTTGTTCATGTTCTTAACAACCTCAATTGCCGTTGTTGATTTCCATTTGTGCTTGTGCTTAGGAACCTCATTTGCCCTTGTTCATATTCTTAACAACCTCAATTGTCGTTGTTCATATACTTCTTTACCTTTTTTGCCCTTATTCTTGTGTTTAGCAACATCATTTACACTTGTTCTTGTGTTTAACAACCACATTTTTCGTTGTTCTTGCGCATTGCAACATAATTTGCCCTTGATCTAATGCTTATGAACACCATTTGCATTTGTTCTTGTGCTTAGGAACCTCATTAGCCCTTGTTGGTGTGGTTAACAACATCTTTTGCTCTTGATCTTGTGCTTATGAACCTCATTTCCAGTTGTTCATGTGCTTAGGACCCTCATTTAACCATGTTTGTGCGCTTAACAACCTCAATTTGCGTTATTCATGTGCTTAACAACCTGTTTTGCCCATGATATTGTGCTTATGATCCTCATTTGCATTTGTTCTTGTGCTTGAGAACCTCATTTACCTTTGTTTGTGTACTTAATAACCTCAATTGGCGTTGTTCGTGTGCTTAACAACCTCTTTTGTGCTTAATCTTGTGCTTATGAACCTTATTTTCATTTGTTCTTGTGCTTAGGAACCTTATTTGCCCTTGTTTTTGTGTGCTTAACAACCTCAATTTGCGTTGTTCGTGTGGTTAACAACCTATTTTGCAATTGATCTTGTGCTTATTGTGAACCTGTTTTGCATTTGTTCTTTTGCTTAGGAACCTCATTTGCCCCTGTTTGTGTGCTTAACAACCTCAATTTGTGTTGTTCGTGTGGTTAACAACCCCTTTTGCCATTGATCTTGTGCTTATTACAAATACATTGCAATTGATCTTGTGCTTATTGTGAACCTGTTTTGCATTTGTTCTTTTGCTTAGGAACCTCATTTGCCCCTGTTTGTGTGCTTAACAACCTCAATTTGTGTTGTTCGTGTGGTTAACAACCCCTTTTGCCATTGATCTTGTGCTTATTATGAATCTCATTTGTATTTGTTCTTGTGCTTAGGAACCTCATTTACCCCTGTTTGTGTGCTTAACAACCTCAATTGGCGTTGTTTCTGTGCTTAACAACCTCTTTTGCCCTTGATATTGTGCTTTTGAATCTCATTTGACCTTGTTCATGTGTTTAACAACCTCAATTGTTGTTGTTCATATACTTCTAAATCTCTTTTACCCTTGTTCTTGTGCTTAGCAACATCATTTACACTTGTTCTTGTGTTTAACAATCTCATTTGTCGTTGTTCTTGCGCTTTGCAACAAAATTTGCCCTTGATCTTGTGCGGACTTCATTTGCATTTGTTCTTGTTCTTATGAACCTCATTTGCCCTTGTTGGTGTGCTTAACAACCTCAATTTGCATTGTTCGTGTGGTTAACAACTTCTTTTGCTTATGAACCTCATTTGCATTTGTTCTTATGCTTAAGAACCTCATTTGCCCTTGTTTCTGTGCTTAACAACCTCAATTGGAGTTGTTCGTGTCCTTAACAACCTCTTTTGCACTTGATCTAGTGCTTAGGAATCTCATTTGCATTTGTTCTTATGCTTAGTAACCTCATTTGATTCTGTTTGTGTGCTTGACAACCTTAATTTGCGTTGTTTGTTTGCTTAACAACCTCTTTTGCCCTTAATATTGTGCTTATGAACCTCATTTGCATTTGTTCTTGTGCTTAAGAACCGTATTTGCTCTTGTTTGTGTGCTTAACAACCTCAATTGGGGTTGTTCGTGTGCTTAACAACCTCTTTTGCCCTTGATCTTGTTCTTATAAAACTGATTTGCATTTGTTCTTGCGCCTAGGAACCTCATTTGCCCCTGTTGTGTGCTTAACAACCTCAATTGGCGTTGTTTGTTTGCTTTACAACTTCTTTTGCCCTTGATATTGTGCTTATGAATCTCATTTGCATTTGTTCTTGTGCTTAGGAACCTCATTTGCCCTTGTTCTTATAAAACTGATTTGCATTTGTTCTTGCGCCTAGGAACCTCATTTGCCCCTGTTGTGTGCTTAACAACCTCAATTGGCGTTGTTTGTTTGCTTTACAACCTCTTTTGCCCTTGATATTGTGCTTATGAATCTCATTTGCATTTGTTCTTGTGCTTAGGAACCTCATTTGCCCTTGTTCATGTTCTTAACAACCTCAATTGCCGTTGTTCTTTTGCATTTGTTCTTGTGCTTAGGAACCTCATTTGCCCTCGTTCATATTCTTAACAACCTCAATTGTCGTTGTTCATATACTTCTTTACCTCTTTTACCCTTATTCTTGTGCCTAGCAACATCATTTACACTTGTTCTTGTGTTTAACAACCACATTTTTCGCTGTTCTTGCGCATTGCAACATAATTTGCCCTTGATCTTATGCTTATGAATATCATTTGCATTTGTTCTTGTGCTGAGGAACTTCTTTAGCCTTTGTTGGTGTGCTTAACAACATCTTTTGATCTTGATCTTTTGCTTATGAACCTCATTTGCATTTGTTCTTGTGCTTAGGAACCTCATTTGCCCCTGTTTATGTGCTTAACAACCTCAATTTGCGTTGTTCATGTGCTTAACAACCTCTTTTGCCCTTGATATTGTGCTTATGATCCTCATTTGCATTTGTTCTTGTGATTGAGAACCTCATTTGCCTTTGTTTGTGTGCTTAACAATCTCAATAGGCGTTGTTCGTGTGCTTAACAACTTTTTTTGCACTTGATCTTGTGCTTATGAACCTTATTTTCATTTGTTCTTGTGCTTAGGAACTTTATTTGCCCTTGTTTGTGTGCTTAACAACCTCAATTTGCGTTGTTCGTGTGGTTAACAACCTCTTTTGCTATTGATCTTGTGCTTATTATGAAACTTGTTTGCATTTGTTCTTGTGGTTAGGAACCTCATTTGTCCCTGTTTGTGTGCTTAACAACCTCTTTTGCCCTTGATATTATGTTTTTGAACCTTATTTGCATTTGTTGTTGTTTTTAGGAACCTCATTTGCCCTTGTTTCTGTTTTTAACAACATCAATTGTCATTGTTCATATACTTCTGAAGCTCTTTTATCCTTGTTCTTGTGCTTAGCAACATCATTTACACTCGTTGTTGTGTTTAACAACCTCATTTGTCGTTGTTCTTGCGCTTTGCAACATAATTTGCCCTTGATTTTGTGCGAACATCATTTGCATTTGTTCTTGTTCTTATGAACCTCATTTGCCCTTGTTGGTGTGTTTAACAACCTCAATTGGCGTTGTTCGTGTGCTTAACATCATTTTTTGCTTATGAACCTCATTTGTATTTGTTCTTGTGCTTAAGAACCTCATTTGTCCTTGTTTGTGTGCTTAACAACTTCAATTGGCATTGTTCGTGTGCTTAACAACTTCTTTTGCGCTTGATATAGTGCTTATGAGATTAAACTAATTAAGTTCTTAATGAGCCTAAGAACATCCTATTCTACTCGTAGTATATTATTATTGCCAACTATTCTTTTTTTTTCCTCATCAAGTATGTTCCTTTTGCCACGGTGATGGTTTGGACTAGGGCTGTCCAAAAAGCTCGTGGCTCGTGGCTCGCTCGTGACTCACATCTAGCTCGATCGGTAACAACTCGTTCGATAGTGGACCGAGCTGTCAACAAGCTAACTCGCTAACAGCTCGGGCCAAAATTAACGAGCTGAGCTAAGGTCTTAGCTCGCTCGCCAGTTCACGAGCTAGCTCGGCTAGGCATCAATTTGTGAATTTGTATAAATTTGTGTGTATTTTATACTGTCAAGCTTGGTCCAGCTCGGTTCAGCTCGGTCCAAAAAGGTTTGCAAAATTTATTTTCTTCTTAAAATAAGGTCCAACCAAACCCAGTGAGCCAGCTCATGGCTCGTGAGCTGGCTTGCAAGCTGGCTCGTCATGAGTTTGAGCTGAGATTTTAGCTCGCGAGCTGTTAACGAACTGGCTCGCTAACAGCTCGGTTCAGAATTAACGAGCTGAGCTAAGGCCCAGCTCAACCCGAGCCGCTCATTTACAACCCTAGTTTGGACAGTTCCATCAGAAATCTTCATTAAAACATATAAGAAGTGGAATAATTAATCACGCCGCTAAGAGCCCTTAAACTATATTATGTGTATGTTATGAGTTCATCAAATCTTGATATATACCTGATGCATGTCCTTTTTTATATTTAAATTTTTCTTCATTTGTTTCTCCCAACTTTATCTTCAACCGGCCAACGACTTATTGTCAGATTACTTGGTTCAACGTGTCACGAACGACGAGCCAAACGAATCATTCCACCCAACCTCCAACTTATAATCATCACAATTAAACAATTAATTCTTAATTATGCCAACCACCTTGTGTGAATTTAACTAATCGTCGTGATTACCTACTTAATTCATTAGTATAAAGATTATGCTCGCCTTTATTATATATATATACGAATTAATATTGTGTAGTTTCTTATTATTTTCCGCTGTACGGACATCCAAATTGATGTCTCACGAGTGAATTGAGAGTAGGTCCGATGGCATCGGACCTTCCTTTTTCGATGGGTGAAATGACCATCAGATCTGTGTCAAGATTCGTGCGAACTCATTAAAATCCGTATAAGTATTTTCAGTTTTCGTGTGCACAAATCTTAATGATAATCGTACGGTGTTAGAGCTAATTGAACCAAAAAGTAGGTCCGATGCCCATCGGACCTACTCCTATCTCCTCACGAGTTCACATTTCTCCTGGGGGATATGTCTGTGCTGAGTTGTGTAACAAGTGCTTCAGTATATAATCGGTTTAATTGATAAAAGTAAGAGCGCAAAAGAACGTTTAATTTCATTGGCTTATTAGCGACGTCTATACTTTCATACTGATATGATTTTACGTTTCGATTATATTATTCACTATTATAATTAGATAAATATTATGATTTTTAATATTTTTAATATTTTTATATTATTTTAATAAATATCTTATCTGATTCGAATTCGTATCTGTATCCATTTGATATATCTGATATCCGTTCCGTATCCGTATCAAGAAAAAACAAATATGGATATAATTTTATCAATATTCGCTCCGTTTTCACCTTACTGGAGGCCTGGAGTATGAGAATAATATTAAACTCAAAATAAGTAGCTTGTTGGGCCCCGCAATTTAAAAGAAAAAACTTCAATTGGGACGCGTATTCGGGTTGGCCCCGCTGATATACTATTTTCTAAAAATAAGAATCCATAAGTTAGATTTAGTTCAAAACTTTAGTGTTCTACCTTATAAAGCTACGATATAATATTACATGTACTTCATTGCGGCAGCGATTTTTTTTTTTTTATTTTTTTTATAATATGTACTGCAGCAATTGCTTGGCTAATTATTAGTTGCAAGGAATTTTTTTTTTTTTTGGGACAAATTATAGGAAAAGAAATAAAGAATACTCAAGATTTCAGAATCATAGCTTCTCAATTTTTTATGTTTCCTAGCCTTTACCTTTATTTTTATTTTTGAGAATGCTCAAACTTCTCGGAGTTCAGAGTACCGATTAAGCCTTGAACTGAAAAGGATCCTAAATTATATCATGCTTTCCAAAAAATAGTTAAAAATTAATAATAATAATAATAATAATAATAATAATAGTTAGTAATTACTATTACTATTACTATTACTATTACTATTACTATTATTATTATTATTATAATAATAATTTAGCTCCAAGATGTGAAGGGACGGCGGCCATGCCTCCAATATTTGGATCTGAATCTGCTGCGATTCTTTACTCATGAACAGTGACATACAATTTTCTGCTTTTCCAAATCCAACTGTTGAATTGTTTCAAGATTCGTGCAAGAAAAAAAATTATATGCTTTGAGATACGTGCACAAAACTATTAGACGGCTGGATGTGGAAAAGCAGGGATTTTAGAGTTAGTGTTCATTCTTTTAGAATCGCAGCAGATGTGAATCCCCATTATTTTCATTAGTTCTTAAATATGTGTGCTGATTAATTGGGCCAACAGACTTTTGACACTAAAGAAATGTAATTAATTGTATTAACAAAGTATAAGTCTGATACAGGCCCTTAATTGCTTTGAGCCCGTAATTGGCGGTTTTATTTAAAAAAAAAAAAAAAGGAAATTTGGGCTGAACAGAAATTAATCCAAAAGTAATCTAGTGACCCTTCTTTGTTTGGGAAAGTTGAGCATCCAAGGAGAATTGCATTTGGCATGATAATTGAAGCCATGCCATGCTGAACAGAGGTACCAATACAACAATTTGTTCTCCTATGTCAGAGCCAAACCAACTGGTAAACCAGGTTCTGCAAAACAAAACTATCTCATTTCTATTCATGTCCCACTGTCAGTGGAAGCGCAGGGTGCGCTAGATGACCCCGTGTTGAGCATAACCATATATAAACTGACAAGTAAATCTAGGCTCAATGATGCTATAGAAATGACTGGGCAACAAATACAATATCCTGATACTTGACATCCTCATGACAAGGGGATGACCATTACCCAACATTTGTGTGCTTTGAAAAGATGATTCAGAATCTGTAATGCATATGTGTAATTCATGCGTGCCGACCTATGCAGAAAGGTTGTACTAGAAATGCAGTATCTCCCAGGATGCATTGAGAGAGTCCTGAATGAAATTCATCTTCCCACTCCAGAATGCTTTTGCTTAATTTGAAGCTCGGTACAGATTAAAAGCATCTACTCTGCTTTGGATTCATTCAATTTGTGTTGTGGAAATAAAGCAACCAAAGAAATTTTTTGGGGATATTGAAGAAACCACTACAGCTCTGCACATGAAATGGAGGAACGCAAGCTTAAGATTAAAAATGTGGCGACGCTTATGCTGTGTTTGTTCTTTATTTTTTTTTCACTATTCTTTTGGAGATGAGCACTCTCTTAAGCACTGTTCCGTACTGACATGCTAGATTTTAAACAAGGCAGGCCCAAGCCTCTTCGTCAAAAAGATAAAAGAAAAAAGAGTTACTGCTACGCGTATCACATAGAAGTGGCAACCGATATATCTAGCAATTCTGTAAGTTGCGATTAATCAGCTAAAACAAAACCTTGTCAACCAACGAGACATATGAGCCTCTGCCAAGTCGCATGTGGAGACTGGGAGGATTACATTAGTCTGAAATCTAAGCAATAACTTAGCAAACCCTGGTATTCTGCCATAATACTTGGGCTGGTTTTAAGTCATATGAGCCTCCACAATTTCATTTACGGTCTTCTCTAATTTAATATTTAAATTGTAACTCAAACTCAGCCACACCAGCCACACCAGCCACCCCATAGCAATATACTCTGGTTCTGATTTTAACTTTACACATACTACTTTATGACAAGCTTTTATTGATGCATATATACAGTTGAACTAAATGAAAAACAAAGCAGAAAGTGAGACTGTTAAAGACTATTTGCACACATCAAATAATTCCAACAACAGACTGGCTACAACTGTTTTTTTTTTTTTTTTTATTTCAGAATATATCTGCATGTTGAATTGAGCATTCCACAATTCCAGTAGCTAGGTGCTGTCCTCGCAAATTGTCTGCATAAACAAAGGTGAAAAATCAAGTTCAGCAAGAGAAATAAACAATGGAGACTAAAGTCTGTTATTCACAAAAGCATGAATCAGTAAACCATACAGTAGTTTAAAAGGATCCAGAGTGATATTTGAAACCAAATTCAGCCTGACAAGTACTTGTCGGTAATTTGCAAGTACCTCTCAGTATTCCAATCAAAAGTATATGTAAAAAAAAAAAACACTTCACTATCTACTAACCATATATTTTGACTAAGTTACAGGTTAGTTTAACATTTTCTTGGTTGACTTTCATCACTATGGAGAAGTAAATAACAATTGAGTAGTGGCATGGTGAATGGTAATACATTGGAAAACTCATATTTTAACGTCATGGAGTTGTTAAAAACTGAAGTTTTAGTATTAAATGCAATTATAAGAGATCACTTGTTATATGAAATATGAACAATACTGGTAAAATCAGCTAATCCAAATGTGCATCCATGAAATGGGAGTGTTTCTCATTAGCCCTCCAACTGTATATAGATTTTTCCAGTTCTCCTTCAAATCAACATCTTATATTTCCTTCTCAATTCTTCAAACTCTTTCTTACTTATTGTTCATACTTGACCAATTATAAAAATTTGATGCAAAATCTGCTCCCTCAAATCGGAGTCAAGTGTTGCAGCTTTCCATATAAGGGGATTCTTTGAGGACAAAGTACGATATAGTAAACTATCAAGGGAGAATATGATACTAAGTTCAAGAGAAACACTACATTCATTATGTATGAAGGAGTATGAGGGTAATCAAGAAGTCAAGATTTTTATGAAAGTGTGATGCCATTGCTGTAACCAAAATATATATTGCAGTAACAACTAAAAACAGTATTATAGTACTGAAGGATACTTGACTTTTGGATTCTTTAAATAAGAGAAGTACTAAAATTACAGCACGAAGTACTAAATTCTCCAAACTTTGAGGTAAACAGTATTAGATTACAAACATTGAATATTCAAAAGACTAGAAACTAATACTTCAGATCACTTGTTCTGCTAAGAAAACAGGAAATTCTTCAAATTTAACCATAGCATAGTCTAAATAAGATGTCCAATGCAAAGAAAAAAAAACAGTATTGTACCAACTAGGGCTGCACAAAAAATTCGTAGTTCATGATTCGATTTGAGTTTGATTCGAAAAGGTTCGTAAAAAAATCGATTTGAAATGGTTTGAAATTAATTCAAACCAAACTCAAACTAGACCTGGTTCGTCCGAAATAGGTTCGCAAACTATTATAGTTCGAATCTCAAAGTAACATGAAATGTTGATTTCCACTGATGACTTATGTTCACTGATTACTTAAAAGCTAAAACATAAGACCGCCTAACCATAAGTCATAACTCGTAAGTCGTAACCCTCGCTCTCAATTCTGAAACCCTAGACGACTTTCACCTCTCGCTCTCGGCGACTATGATCACTCTTTCTTGTCGTAAAAAAATTTGTAAAAGATTGGAAATTGAGTTCGTAAAAAAATCGATTCGAAATTAATTCAAACAAAACTTAGTTCAAAATTAATTCAAACCGAACTCAAACTGGGGTAAGTACCCCAGTTTGAGTTCAACTTACCCTAGTTTGAGTTCAGTTTGATTTGTTTGCAGCCCTAGTACCAACAACCACAAGGACAAGTAATCATTAGTAAAAATAAATTAGGTATAGATGGTGATACTTACTTTGCTAGACGCGTGGCACAAACCAGGAGTCTCCTTTCTTAAAAGGTGAGGGGACTTTCTCTGTCAGACCATCCTCTATGTCGTACTTGTACACATCACAACTCAACCGGAGATGACCATCAAAGTGACCTTTCAAGTAATAGATACAGTTTCCCATTAATTTGGTAGTCTCATTAGCAGTGATAGAGATACCATTGCGCCAGTCCAGGAACAATATTTGGTTACCAATGTTACTGGTCTTTACCCATCTATACTCATGATTTTCGACTCCGACATCAAGCTGATATATATCGAAGGAAATATTGAAGTTTGAGACAGCTAAACCAAGATCCAATTTTTTAACCACTCTCAAAATCTTTCCTGCCGACTCAACAAAGTACACACAGTCAGAACTGTAAAGGGTGTCAGGAGGTGGTACTGAGATAGAAGAGCCACCAGCAATGTTAACAACCAGTGTATTGCCTGTTCCAGCTTCATTCATGTAGTAAATCCCCTTCAAGCATGCATGGCCCAAGTTTGATATGAGATGGGGCAATTCAACATAATCCCACTCCCAATTGCGTGGTTGATAGAATCCAATAGTTTCAGGCAAACCATCATCCAGGAAAGAGAAAGCCATATAATCGTCACTTCCCATTGGATCTGGACCCATACAGACCAGAAAAGTATGAAAGTGCCTCTCAAAATTAATAATCATCTCATCTTTAGTGAGCGGGTTAAGAAGAGAATATGTCGGATAGTTAGTATCTAAGTTTGCGGCGTAGAGATAACCATGTGAAGGCCCAAACAGATACTTTCCACGAGACGGTGAGCAATGAATGCTTCGAATTTTACCAGAGAATAGGGAATAAAAGCGCAGATTTTCGCTGCCATTATTCTTTACATTGTTTCTCTCTTCAAGAAGCCAAGGTATTTGAGGGGGCAAGTCGGAGATTGAGGTGGCCGCGCGCCATTTCTTGCAAACGGCACGAAAATAGATGAAGTCGAAGATGTCGTGGAACCTCTTCGAGATTGTTTGGAGCAGATCAGGAGGGAGATCGGACCAATCTACCTGATTTATCCCTTGGAGCTCGAAAGGGGGGCTTAGTTCGGTGGCCATTGGAAATCGGCCTCCCATCCGGTTTCACCTCCCTCCGTGTACCCCGAACTGGAGCATGCTCTAAGGGTTTAAGTGGAGACTGTAGGGTTTGGGTTTCAACTGGAGTGAGTGAGCTGCGCCAGTGAGGAGGGAGGGATATGACTGCCTTGAGACTAGAGGAGAGGAAAGGGAGACAAACAAGGAATTCGCATCCTCTGAGATATCTCAAAATTTGCGTGACCTTTTGGAATATCTCAATCGTTAAAATAAGTTCTACACGAATCTCAAAGTTCAAATAATAATGGCCCCCTACGTTTCCCCGAATAGTCACCGGACACGTCGGTCACGCAAAAATTGAGATATCTCAGAGGATACGCACCCTAGGAGGCTAGGATAAATCCAGGCTGAGGGGTAAAATATTATTAGATAATATCTGGGCTAATGGGCTTAGTGCGGATCCCTCTTGTTGGGTAACCCAGTGATGAACGGGTGCGGGTTTTTTTAACCCAACAGTGATGAACGGGTGCGGACCCCCTTGTTCGTGAATTGACATCCTCTGCTGCACTTTTAATCTGATCCGTTCATTTTTTATCGGACGGACGAAATAAGATTTTGGCACGAATTTGAAAGCAACATTAATACTGCCCCCTCCATCATCCGAGCACTCATCGGCTGAGATTAAATCTGGGCCGTCCAAAAGTGCAGCAGAGGATACGGGTTCCTTATTCGTATTGAATGTGGTCTTGGGATCGTAATATGATTCCAATTAGAAAATTCAGACCATTCTTTATTTCTGACACGAATCTCAAAACAAACTTCCTATATATCATCCTAGACGATTAGAATCTTGTCTTGGGGTCTTATAATTCATGAGGTCGTTCTACATTAGCAGCATGCAATATCCCCTGATTTTTGTTTAGTTTAACATCAAACTCATCAATTCGATCAACCTTTCAGATTTTCACGGGGTTAAGTTTGGTTGAATATGCAATTTTTGTTTTGTTTTGACAAAGCTTAATTTATTTTTCTGAATTGGATTTTGGTCATTCTCACTTGTTTTCTTCGGGCTTTATAGAAATGGAAATGATTAAAGATGTAACATGCTGTTACATGCATGCGTATACTTCTATTTTGATATCCGAAATTGGGCTGTGTTGGCATGTGTGTCATTATTAGCAAAGATTTAAATAACGTTTATCGTGTTATAGTGGCATGATTGAAAAAACGGCGCTATGCTCAAATAACGTCACTATAGTGCGAAATAGCGCGCTATAACGCCGATAGCGTCATAGCTTTTATGATCTGAAAACACTATAGCGGCGCTATTTAGAATCTTGATTATTAGAGTATAAATGTATAATTGCAAAATGACAGCCAAGGAAAAAAAAAATTAAATTAAAGTATCTGAAGTTCTGAACTGGATGGAGAGATATTTCAAACAATAGACGATTAGAATCTTGGTGTCTTTTATTTCTTGAGGCCTTTCTAAATTGGCAAGCATGTAATATCCCTTCGATGATCTTCCTCCTTGTTCGTATATATATTTCTAAGTGCCACATTTTTCCAAAATAAAAACAAAATTATTATTAATTAGCAGAAAGAACAGACGTCGAGAATACATAACATGCTAGCAAACACCCAGACACAACGACACAATTCTAGAATTGACACAGCTATAGAGCTATATGGCTCTTCTTTTCATATCAAATGTTGTTTCATTTTCAAATCTATCAGCAAGTATTATAACTATAATTTGCACAAGTATTATGGCTTTTGAATCTCATACAAAATAACATGTTTTTTTTATAAAAAAACAAATAAAATTCTTTAACTGACATCTATATATAAATATCATTCTTTAAATAACATATTAAATGATATTTTTTTATTGTGTTGATATAATTTTATAAAATAAATGGCATATTAAATGACAAATAAAATTAAGAAAATAGAAAGAAATGAATATATGACCAATCAATTTTAAAATTTCTTAAATATATTTAAAAATAGAAAGAAATCAGGATCAATCAGAAAGATGATATAATTTGCATATGACAAGTATGTATATAAATAAATTTAGACTTTTATACATAAAAAAAACCTAAAAAATATGCATACAATCAGAATATTTGATTGGAGCAAGTTGAACCCTTATTCCCAAATTGTGTTGGCATATAAATTGTAATAATTTCAACCATAATTATCTTGCTTGGTACAAGCACAGTATTCAAACTAGCGCAAATAAGCTAAAATAAGGCAAATCAATCAAATTATGACAAAAATAGATTTCATCCAAACAAGGGGAAGAGAATGACACATAGAGGGAGACTACCTGGATAAGAAAGGGAGGATGCGAGATGGTAGGGCAGCGGCGCGCGAATCCTTCTGATCGCAACAATGGTTCAAAATGGGGAGAGATGACAGAGCGATCCGTAATGTAGGGTAGGGAGCGGGGTTGAGAGAGATGAGAATATAAAATTTGGTCTCCAAGCACATTTTAATATTGAGATCATATCTAACGGTTTGAATTGACTTTTTAGACTTTGAAAATTAAAAAACGTCTTAGTTGCATAGAACTTCAGGAACAATCAATTTGATATTAGCCAACCTTATATATATAAATTCTTTCTTACATCCGCCACTGTGTGTGATTTAGGTGGTATATATATTGTAATAGGTTGGATTCCTTGAATATCTTTACAATATATTTTTAAGTTAATTTTCAAACAATTCAAAAAAAGAAAAAAAAAATATAGACATCTTGTTAAGATTACCGATTAGTTGTGTATCACATTTAATTTTATTTAACTGTCATTATATTTAATTACATTTCATTAGATATATATAACCTGTTGTAGTTGTAAATTGTTCGATCAATAGTGTAATATATACGTACTATAATATAAATCACATTTTTATAGATCAGATTTTAAAATTTTGAATATTTTATATTATTACTGAAATTATTAGCTAGGTTAATGTGTTGTTACTGGATATCTGTACCTATTATAATTGCGTACGTACATATTTTTTTCACATTCTTTGTTTCGGCTATTGTTTAGTTGAATCTGGGGAATAAATAGTTTGGTTATGATTTAAATTGCATCACCTACGTTTGGGTACTGAATCTACGACGATACAGTGACATGTTAATGCTTTGGCCTTTGAGAGCTACTCTGCAATTATTTTGCAATCGCAAGTATTAAAATGCAAACAACCAAAGCAACTGTATTTTGTCATCATTCATTAAATTCTTTTTGGAAAAAATACGAGTCATGTTCATATTTAACCGGTGATAGCGTTACAAGGGTTTTTTAAGGACAAAAATCATCATTCATTAATTTAGCATACTTAAAATTTTTCATGCCGTTACTTAAAGCGTGCTCCAGATAAGTGGAACTGAAGAAAGAGGAAGGGAAAAACACAGGCGGAGAGAAAATTTCGCTGGGTTCGTGAGTTCACTCTGCTCCAGAAGAGGTGAAATAGAGAGTGAGCAAAGGAGATTGCTGCAGTGCGGAGGGGAACACGCTGTGGAGTTTTGGCGAAATCCTTCACCCCAAATCGGAGTGGAGACGAGATAAAATCGGCGGATTCTTTTCTCTTCCTTTTCCATTAATGACGGTTTCCCTCATATTTGTAGAGCACAGCTTTAAAGTATAAAATGTATTTCTTAAGTATTATATATAAACTCGAAGCATATAAAGTGCTCATAATAAACCTTTACTTTAGAAAAAAGTATTAAGCTTGTTAGGTAACATAATTTTTTCTAAGTTAGAAGTTTAGCCATCTAACTTATTCATCCTACGTAATTGACAATTGTTAAGTGTCAATTTGAATGTACAAAAATGTCAACATAATTAAATAAACTAAACTAATGGCCTGGACATTTTTAGAGTTGGAATAATTAAAAATGTCAATTTAGATGTAAATGCTAAAGCAATTGTTTTGAATAAATTTGGAACAACCGGGTGTCCGACTGTCCGGGTCATGACACGAATCGTGTCATGTGGTGAGTGGAAGGAGATATATATTTTTTCTTCCGTCATTTTTATTAATAACCAAAAAAATAAATAAAATAATATTAATAACCAGGCTCTCAAAAAAATTTCATCCATAACCAAACCGCCTCCGTGGGGGGCGGTCTACCTTCAGACCAAACTGCCCCCCGGCGGGGCGGTCTACCTCCATACTAAACCGCCCCTCTGGTGGGCGATCTACCTTTTTTTTTTGTTTTAGGATTTGAATTTTCAATCTAAATAATGAATGTATTTGTTTGAAATTATAAATATGAAATGAATGACTAAAAATAATATGAAATTAAAAGAAATGAGAAGTAACATCTATGATCAGTAATCTATTATACCTCCTCATAGCAAGTGCTTTCATTTGGTCGACTAGATCGTCGCTTTTGATTCACAACCTTTATGTGCTTCACTTCAGTGTTCATTGGCACATTCCTTTATTATTTTCTTTATGCACATACAAAATATTACAATAGCAAACAAAAATGTTCAATCTTACTTATGTCCTCAAATTGTTTTTCAAGATCTTAAAATATATATTTTTTTTTCAATCTTACTTACTTAATAACATTATTTAAAAAAATATATATCATTAATTACTTAAAAAAAAAAATTGCATTAAAATAATTTGAATTGAAAGTTATAAGACTACTGTTTTATTGTATGTATATATTATATATAGATTCAATATTGTAACATGAAAGACTTTGTAGTATATTAATTAGAGTGTGTGACTCTCACCCAAGGGAACCAGTGGTGACAAAAAATGGGCTGGAAGCATCATTTTTTTTTAAACTTTAAACGGCCATAACTTTTGCTAGGAAAGTCGGATTGGCGCGTATGACCCCAATTTGGAAAGGGGAGGAGGAGACAGTGGTGACCATCACCCAGGGGGTTTATCTCGGGTATCCAGAAAATTAGAATCGCCAAAAAATGTCGTTTAGTGCCTCAAAAATTAAGTTTAAGATTTTTAGTATCTTAATTGAATTTTTTTATGTTAAAAAATATTTTTCAGCACTGAGAAATGTACTAGTAGCAAGTGCAATTGCTACAGGAGAAGTCTCATACAAGTATTTTGTCTTCCGGTTCGATTTCAAGGACTGAAAGGTACATACTCTAGCAAACCAAATTTATGAATTTAATTTCCTGTAATTATAATATAGTTTACTGGTTCCGTTGATCCTAAAATTTATGAATTTTTAGATTCAGATTCCAAAAAAAAAAGTAGACCGCCCCCCTGGGGGCGGTTTGGTCTGAAGGTAGACCGCCCCTCCGGGGGGCGGTTTGGTTTGAAGGTAGACCGCCTCCCAAGGGGGCGGTTTGGTTATGGATGAAATTTTTTTGGGAATCTGGTTATTAATATTATTTTATTTATTTTTTTGGTTATTAATAAAAAAAAACTCGGTATTTTCTTTGATACAAAATAGGAAATGCTAGCGCTCCACATAAATCTGTTCGTTTAAGTTCGCTGCACTATTTATAAATAGTATTTACATTTACATTAAATTGCACCAGGGCGGAGCCAGATATTGAAGTAATGAGAGTAAAAAAGCATACAAAAGTAAAATACTACGAGAACTCGAGTTGTACACATTGTATAATAGTCTAATTTTTTTTTTTAAATAATGAGAATTAAGCATATAATATTTTTATAAAAATTATGAGAGTTATTTTATAATGCCTATAGCATTTTAATATAAAATATATAACAAAATTATATAGTAATTATTAATTTTTTTAAAGTACGGGGACCAATTGACCCACATTTACTTGATATCGATCCCTCCGCCTCTAATTCACACTAATAAAGAAAGAATAAGTATTGTGATGATGTGGCGGCACATTATTGGTGGAGGAACCGAATCTAATGATTCTCTGTACCTCTCAAAAGGTTACTCTTAACTAAGTTTGATCCATAAAAATATTTTTTAATTATTGACGAATTTAGTTAAAAAAAAAACTGATTTATATGTTTTCTTAACAATTACCAAGTTAAACCGCTAATATAAGTAAGAAAACTGATTTTCGTATAGATTTTTATTTTTCAGAGGATGCTTTATTGGATCCACTATATTTGAAAAGAAAACGAAACAATCAGGGATTTCAATTGACTATAAATGTTGCCTTTTGGCCGTTTAAATATGCATTAAGTGTTATGCTTATTGTTAGAAATCAACATTATTTTAGTGAGATTAATGATCATCTAATTAGAGTAGAACTAGGGTGTTCCTAAGTTCACCAAGCATCTTTGTGAACTCAACTCTAAAATCTATCGGATTGGCTTCAAATGACAAATTCAAACCGTTGAAACCCATCTATCTTACGTGTGATCGATGCGTCTACATGAAAAAAAATTAACTTTTGAATTAATTAAGTTTAAAGTCAAGCAATAAAAATTAGAAGGTTTATTTAATTTTAATGCATTCATTTTTTTAATATTTTTTTGACCACTTGACTCTATACAAAATTAATTAGAACATTTAAATTTTTTGCAAGTGGACGCATCACTTGTAAGGTAACTGGGTTTTAACAGTTCGGATTCGTCATTTGAAATCAATTCGATAGATTTTAGAGTTGAGTTCACAAAGAAACTTAGTGACTTTAGAAACACCCTAGTTCTACTCCATCTAATTAATATATCACTGACTAAAAGGGTGGCCACTATTTCAAATTGTGATATGAGTGTAAAAAACACTTAGGGGTTTGTAAATACTTTTTTTTTTATCTTAATATATTATCAGCTGGCTCCTGGTCAACTGACCTTCAAAAAAAAATTGTGATATATATATTTTTTTCAAAAAGGTCTAAAGACCCATTATATTAAGAAAAAGATAATTACAAGAGGAATCAGTTAAGCCAGGGAACAAACCCCAACTAGCTGAAAACAAAATGTAAGACAAGGTAGCAACCACATAAGCAACAAAACATTCAAACTAGGGCTGAGTCTAAGTTCCAAAAAAAATTGTGATATGAGTGAGGCTATGGTAATTTGCATATTACGGATAGACTCATGCTATGGATTCATATCTCTATTTTTAAAGTTTAGATAGTCAATCTGTTAAACATAATCTCCATACAAAAAGATACTTGTAAACCAAATTTTCCATTTTTTTAGATTTTTTTACTATTTTTTAGATAGTTAAAAAATGTATGATTTCATATGGTCCAGAATTTTAAAATTAAGTGGTTTTCTACCAACCTAAAAAATATAAAATATAAAATTATGTCTACAAGTATATTTTAATATGAAAAAAATATTACACAGTTCAGATCGACTGTTTAAACTTTCAAAAAAATATGAGTCCATAAGACGACTATTACCATAGCCTCACTTTTACATGTGATATTATATAAAGTGATGTAACAAACTGAATTTAGAAGCACTAAAACCAATATGTTATTCTTAAGATATATAATAATATATATACTTCAACTAGCATCATATGGGTACTACTTCCGGGAGTTATAAGACAACGGCTCCTAACGATCGATGTATAGCAAGAAACTTATCATTTTCATTATTTATGAACAAGAAAAATATCTGTACACATTGTAATCAATCATTAACTAAACAATAACTCGTGTCATCAATACAGCTTATTTATTGCTAGATGAGGACATGATAAACATTCTTGTCCAAACAAATTCAAATTACTGTGCATCACTAATGAGGTATTTGAATTTAATTCTCTCGCTATCAAACTGCACATCCAGCCTTGCTACATGTATAGCTCCAGAGGTGTTGATGAAACCGTTTAATATATTAGGTCATGTTTGGTTGTGGAGTAAGAAGTGGGATAAACCTCTTACTCCATATATACTTAAGGAGTCAAACAAGAAGTAAAATAATAAGAGTAAGATGGAGTAAGAGGTGACTTAATCCGGAGTAACTTATTTCATCTATTTAGGTAGATTAACTTACTCCATACTTACTCCATTTATATGGCCTACTGTCATGACAAGAAACACATTTTCCAATATCTTATTCCACTGAGTTGTTTAATTTAAGTCATGACTCTAACTACCAAACAAGATGTAAAATATAAGGATTAACATAGAGTAAGCAATTTAATCCTCATTAATTTTACTCCACAACCAAACATGGCCTGATGAAAAATAACGCGATATATAGGTTGTGTGTACGTTATAGTATGTTCATTTTTCGATGGATTCAATAAGTGGCAATATTATAAAATCTTGATAAAATACACGGTATATGGTAGGTGAGATTTAAACTCAAATTTTCACGTTTACAAAATAAATATCTAAATATATACTATACTACAAATAAATATTAATTTGATATTTTATGGATATTTGTCTAATAAAAGATCATAAGATTATTATCTGATTATACCGATAAGAAATGTTTATACATATTATCTTATGAAGTATTGACAAAAACAAAACCATATTTAATAAAACTGTCGTTAATTTGGTTATAATGTATATATTTATGATGGGATTCATTTATGCAACATCTCTTTTTTAAATAGTAACCTATATTTCTTGAAATATATATAATTAATAAGACTAAAAAAATATAATTTATACTAGGTATATATTATATATGTTTAAAGTGGTCATATATTTGTTTGCTATTTATTTAAGCTAGCTATGTACTATTAATATTGAATAATAAATATTATTCGTTAATTATAACAGGTAAAAGTAGAGTTCAAGTAATGTTAATATTTATTCATTAAGAATAGTATACATGAGAATAATTCATAACAAGTAGACCTATATATATAAGCTAAGAGCAGAGGCGAAACTGAAAATTTAGTTAGAGATGGCTAAAATTTAAAATATATAATTATTAATTTGTAGCTATGAAATTTGAACCCAAGACCTTCCAAGAATAAAATAGAGTTTTAATCACTAGACTATAAGTACACATTTAACATTTTATGAGAAGGGCTAAATTATATAAACATTTCAAAAAACTAAAAATTCAATTAAATTTTAACATACATGATTAAAAATTTTAAAATCATAGGGTGGCTTAGCACCTCTGGACATAGTGTAGATCCGCCCCTGACCAAGAGGTCAGGGAGCAGGAGCACTGCCGTTATACAAAAAACGGAGAGGATGGAGCAGTTCACAACTCCCTTGTGTGCCTATTTATCACAGCTCACCAAAAATTCAACTACTAGCATCAATGCGCTTTCATGCTCACGCTCGAATGGCTATTTCCCTTATTGACCATTATATTGCAACCATGCTCGTAATTATGAACCGCCAATATTCTATTGCTTTGCTTTGGCAAAATTAATATGCTGATAATGATAGCATGAAATATTGCCAAAATTAAAAGACTGCAATTATATCGACACGTCAAATAATTCGTACCGGAGCAGAGCATGTTATCTGCATATTAGAGGATAGTGTCATAAATCAAAGACTCGCCAGGTCATAGCAGAAAGAGAGAGAGAGAGAGGGGAACCAAAGATGTTCTTCTTTTCCAAGAAAGTTGCAATTGATCTTGCTACTGTCAAGACTTGCTCAGTATGCTGATTTGTTGGGTCAATCACTGCATCCCCTGTTCTGGATCCATTGTTTGTTCTGGTTTGAGTTAGCAATTAGGGGTTTCATTTTTGTTTCTGAGGTTTCTTGCAGATTTTACGACTTCATTTATTTTTGATAAATTGTTTGCAACAAAAATTTCGTAAAAACAAATAGAGACAAGCAACTTGTCAATGGCATCTTCTTCTCCCTTCTCCGATTACCTTCAAGATTCTCGTTCCACTCATGTAAGTAGATCAAAGACTTCCCTAGCTTTTTCACATTTTCTTTCTTTAATTGTTCTTTTTTCTTTTCTTTGTAGTTCTATACTTAGAAAAAGGAAAATGATTAATCTGAAAACAATAATTAACACTGTATATTTTAAAAGTACCTACCTATCTGTACAGTTGAGCTAGTACTATGGTACATGCCTCATAGATCGATACTGAATTTAGAAAGTCAACTAAAAATTATTTTATACTAATACCGTAATACTGGTATGGTACTATACTACAAATACAATTAATGCTTTTCTAAATACAATTTATGAAGATTAAATATATTTTTTTGTTCTTTTCTGCAAGTCCAATTTCTTGAATTTCAAATTTAAAATGTCTTCTTTGAATTATAGAGACACAAACCCGACAAACTAACAGAAGAGAACAAAGAAAAAAGGCTCCAAGTGAGAATGACCCCGGGTAGAACCACCATAACTACTACAAAAGAGGTTTCTGCTCATGGGCCCCACCATTACACCGAGCCGCTTCCACCATTGCCACCGACAGTGCCTCAAAGAAAACAAAAGTTGAACAGCCGATCCATTTCATGTGTTGATTGCCGTCCGTCGGTCGTGCCTTTAGAAAAGAGCATTGATCGTCAGAGTCGTCGTCACTCAACCTCTGATACCAGTGACGAATGGCGATTTGTTGCTACAGAACTCTCCAAGAAGCTTTTAGCAACTGCTAAGAAGCGAGATGAGGCGGTCGTCGAAGCCTCCCGCCTCAAACAAACAATCTCAGGTGCTCTATTTTCTACAACTGAACAAGAGTTTCAACCATTTGGTAATAAAATAATATAATAATAATGATGTTGATGGTAATTATGAATTTTACCACACAATAACAAGTTGGCATCATCATCAATCATCATCATTAATAGTTGCAATTACTATTACTATTATTGCTGCTTGCTTGCTAATTGTAAATTTGAAAGGTAGTACCCTAGAAGGAAACTGCTAATTGAAAAAGTTACTTTTCCTGAATCAGTTCCTCCATTGCATTGTGCATTGTTACATATACAACATGGTTATGTATATGCATTCACAATTTGAATTGCCCCATAGGAAGGTCATAAATGAATTTTCCTTCATTTATCTGTTTTCAAAGTTCACAATTCTCTTTTTTCTTGATATTAATGGATACTAATTAAAGAATAGTCTTAGTGCTAAACATAATATATATGTTATATTCTAGAGCTCCGCAGAGAACTGTCTGCCCGAAATGATGTGCCAAGCATTGTTGGTTCATTATCAACAGAACGATTTCTTAGATCGGTCTCAGCGGCCAGATCAGCTGTCAGGATGCTTGCACGTACACTCACGGGTCATGTAAGGCCGTATATTAACCCCTCACTTCTGCTTCCTCACCATATGGAGGCACTATTGAACCGGATTTTCTATTCCGGGTTTGAATTGACAGATGAAGATGAGTTGCAAATTGCCGACCCATCTGCCCGCTGTAAGTTGAATCAGTCAGAGTTCGGGTCAGTGCAAGCGCTCAATTGGGACCAGGTATCAAATCATTATTATTATATATTTATTTATTATAAGTTATATTATAAGAGTTTTGTAATTGGAATGGATTTCAAACCTGAATCGTAGCCAACACAAGTATTACAGTATTCATCTATATATAGTTGCTCAAATTATATATCGGCAGTTTAACTTTTTTCATTAAAATTTCAAAATTCTAGCTCAATGAGAAATCAGATACATTATGTTATAACCTAGATTCAATGCAGAGCTAAAACTTCATGAGATACCATTCATACTTTAATCCATATCCAAGTATCCAACTCAAAAGTGCCTCTCTTTTCAACTCCAGGTCCTCACCAAAGGGACACGTCACTACAGCGACAGGCTAAGCCGGTTTTGTGACAGACGGATGAGCGATGTGGTGGGGTCAATTGGGTGGGCTCCCCGTGTTTGGCCAGAACACATCCTTCGTACATTCTTCAGTGCTGCCAAGTCGGCATGGGCTGTCAGGCTCCTCGCACGGTCAGTCCACCCGCCAGTACCCATATTGCGGATTGATCAGGGCACGAGTTTCGACTCACATTTCATGGAAGATGTTGCTATGGATGAAACCGAATTTACGCAACCAGTTACTGTTAAATTATTGGTGGTTCCAGGATTTCATGTATACACATCAAATTCTTGTGTGGTCAAGTGCAAGGTTTTGTGTGAAAAGAGCAGAATTATGGTTGTAGATAATTCTCCAAGAAAAAATGGAAAATAGTTATGTAAATTTATTATGTGCAAGGATTGGAAAGGGGTGCTAGACTTTATATGCATTTTATGTGAATGTGAGGAATGAGGATCAAGATGTTGGATCATAATTCAATGTTGAGCATATATGTAATGTAATTATGAATTGTATACTGTTGTTATATATGGTTGTCATAATTAAGTGATTTAATATAAAATTAATATATTTTTCTAGAAGGCCAGAAGGACAGGAGGTACTCAAATAATACGGCCCAAGAAGCAAGAACCCATTTTTCTATCTTTTGCTGAGGCGCTCGGATCCCATCCGACAGACCCAAATCCATTTTCTCCTTCGAATGAATCCAATTAAAGAAACATATTCCACTGTTGTCGCCCAGTATACTGAGTTTTACATGAATTATCAAAATGAAACTTTTACCAGTACTGGTAAATATAGACTGAGCATTTTTGACACTATTGCTTGCTAATGCTATGGTAAAGGTACCAGTATACTGAGTTTTACATGGATTATCAAAATGAAACTTGTAACCCCCCATAAAAACCCTACCGGCTCTGAGAGATCTCAGTACTCAACACACATTCATTGATTGATACCAAGCACCAACTCAACTGTACCAGTAGACTGGTACAGGAGGTAATTGCCATGATCTATATATGTCTCACCCAAATAGCATCACTGATATCATACCTGTTCTTAAACACAACCCTACCTCAAATTCAACCAATACCATCTTGTTCAAAAGCACAAGGCCACAATACTAATAAAACTAAATTACAAAGCCATAACAACAAAACTGACAGTAGACTATAGGCATCTACACGTCTCTCCTTCTGGGGTCCTTATTAGGAGGAGAGAAGTTGTAACTTAACAGCTCAAAATTCAGAGGAAGGGGTATGCTTGGAAGCAGAGGATAGACTTATATGAACTCTTAGGTAGAAAGGTTCAATCAATTGGGACCCTCTCATGTTCCTGAGTTGTTGATTTTGCAAGGTTGGTTTAGAAGAAATGTGGAGTCTTGTAGGTGAAATCAGGGGTGAATGTAACTTAACAGTCTTCTTATTTAATCGTGTATATGAATACTTTCAGTTAGATCAAAACTGGCATTTATATGTTTTATTTTTATTTTGTCGATCAGCTAAATTTCCAACAGTTGTTTGAAGTTCGTGCGTGCTTGTCTTTACAGTTAAATTTAAGAGTTGTTGGGAAAATTAGTGTATTTGAAAATGTTATTAACAGAGTTCCAATTGCAACTTAATGGTCCAATCTTTTGTGAATATAGAAATATTCTTAAAAGATGAATTATGCGAGGATAGGACCTGATGCTATGCTTGATAAATGATAATGATACATTATGTATTCGGCATTTTATTAATAACTTAGCAACAAGTTCTTTATCAAAATTCAGAACGCATGCCATTTTCAATATTTATTAGATGATCTAGATCGGAAAAGGAAGCATGTTGGATCTTATTTCAACGTATAGGAGCCCATTCTAACAGGTAGCTTAATTTGTGTTTTCAATAATTAGATTGCTATATAAATCAGGGTCATGTTTGGTTGTGAAGTAAAATTAATGAGAATTAAATTGCTTACTCTATCTTATTTCTAATATTTTACACTTTGTTTGATAGTTTATGTTATAGATTAAATTAATTTATATGAAGAAGTATGATATTGAAAATGAATTCAAGTCTATAATACTGGACTCTACAGGTGGAATAAATGTAAAATTAATCCACTTAAAAAGGTGGAGTAATTTACTACGGATTATTTCAACTCTTACTTCATTTTACTCCTATTTTATTTCTTGTTTGACTTCTTAAACGTAGAGCAAGGGATTTATTTCACCTCTTACTCCACAACCAAACATGGCCAAGGGACTTGCATCTAGGGGTGTTCAACCAATCGGTTTGGTTCAAATCGAATTAAAATAACCAAACCAAACTTTTTTTCCGGTTTTTGAAAATCCAACCGAACCGACCGAACTAAAATAGCAAACCGAATTAAAACCAAACTATTTCATAAAATCAACCGAACTAAACCATTTAAACCAAAATTTTCTAGTTTGGTTTAAAACCAAATAAACTGAACCATTTGAACACCCCTACTTAGATCAGGTGGCTTTGTGTTGAACTAAGGATTAAATCAACAAGATATTTCTCCAAAGTTAAATATGAAAAATACTTGGATGTTTTAATCTAGTCTATCCTAGAAGTTCAAAAGAACACAAATGAACATACATTCTGGTTAAATGCATCATGTCTAGGGATCCAACTCTGCTTTTTTTGAGAGAAAAGCAAGATCTTGTTTTTTCAATCTTAACTATTTAAAATTTTCTATTCACGTATCTCGATAAAGAAACTTCACGTATTTCGATAAAAAAAAAATTTCATGTACAAATTTCAACAAATTTAAATAATTTGAATTGGAAAAACAGGAACCTTCTTTCCTCTAAAAAAAAAGCAGCAGAGTTGATTTCCAATAGCGATAAGCTGTAGATGTGAGAAACCTTAACTAAACACGTGTTCAAAACTATCTGAAACGGATGCACTCAAAACAAACATCTAAATCCAATAGCGATATATGTGTTAGCAAGTTCAATCAAAAGTCCAAACTATTGAATACTGAATACATTTGCTCGAAAAATTGGCATAAAATTGTCAAACCTTTTAAACAAAATATAAATATATTTTTGTTAAATATATTTAAAATCGGGATGCGAACTTTTTTTTATCTTCTTTTCTTTTTCAAAACTAGTTAACGTTCTTTTCTCCTCTTTTTTTTTACAGTAATTATTCGCGAAGAATATTAAAGATATATTAACAATCAAAACTTACACACAAAACGGGAGAAATTTGCGTCCGACGCTCATATGACTTTTTTTTTCCCGATTTTTTTTATGATCCATGCACACTAGTTTGGAACGAATTTTAATTTCAAAATAAATTTCAGTACCAATGTTTTCTTTAAGGGTATAGAATATAGATTGATCCATTAATACAGTTTATTTAAACAAATTTAACTGTCTTTTCTCAAATTAAGTCATTTTATAAAAATAAAAAATATTCTATAGACATATCATCTGTATTATGAATTATTTATTTATCAATTTTCAATGTAGGAGTTATCCGGAAAATTATTGAATGAGAATAAAAGTTCGAATTGGGAAATGGATTGGGATGCCCAAACGTAACGTATATCCGGCTCATTTTTAAAAAAATATATATATATTTATAGACATATTATCTGTCTTATGAATTATTTATTTATCAATCTTCGTACTATTTTTTTTATTCTAAAGTTCTGAAGTTCTTATTTAATTCTTATTTTATTTCGTTTTACATTCTTTACATTTTTTTTCTAATATGTTTTTTAATTAGTATTTATATTTTAAAGTTTATACGACTAAATTATTCGACAATTATTCATTTTGTATCTGTATGTGAATTCATATTTGTGAATTGTCCGCTCTGTAACCGTATATGTTTAAGGCCCATTTGGTTTTAAATTTTGATATTTAGTTACTATCCGTATCCGTATTCATTTGTTAAAAACCGGATACAATCTACTAGTACCAGTATCCACTTCGAATTCGCGCCGTTTACTGTTTCCACCTCTAATTTTCACACAATTTTATTTTATAAAATTTTATACAATTTAATGTAAATGATATTTCACCAAATAAATATTTTATCATTTGATATTTATCTATCATTTTTTACAGTTGTCAGAATTATTAAATAAATTCACATCAATAATATCCCCACTTTGTTTTGTTACTTTCTGATTTTTTTTTTATCAAACCCATTAACAAGTTAAATATTAGCTAATCAGCCCAATTAGTAATTAGTAATTACTGCTCCTCTTTTCTCCTCAGTCCACACAATCCACCCACCTAATTACAAAAGCATTGACCTCCTCATTGGTCTCTCTCCAGCTCTCACCTCCTCCTTTACCCCTTCCCCCTTCCCCCATCCCCCTTCCCCCTCCCCAAGAAATTGATACCAGGGTAAGAAGAGAGCTGGGGAGAGGGAACAAGAAAAGGCTAGCACTAGCACAAATCGTGATTTCGAGTATCTATTCAATTTTGCTTCTCTACCTACAAATCGATGCATAGATCGGGGGCTGTCATGGCGTGGAACGTGTTCAAGTTCTGTACGGCATTAAGGGGTCTCGGATCCATCATGATTCTCCTCGTGCTCGCCATTATAGGCGTCACCTACTACGCTGTCGTCCTTTGCAATTACGGCCCCGCTCTTCTCTCTGCAATATCTGGATCCGCCACTAGCGGGGCTGTGGACCCCATCACTGCTCTCTTTGTTCTCGTCCTTTTCCATTCCCTGGTATGAATTGAGTTCACCACTTCTCTAGTTTGCTCAGTGAATTAAGGGGCTCGAGTGAAATTACTTATCATGATTGCCACAATTATTTCTTTTGATGTGCTTAACTTTTGGTTCATGGTCGATTGAACTGTTGTATAATTTGAGCCCAAATTGATTACCTTGCTCATCTTTAATTTATGCCATTGTTTCTTGCACCTTTTCTTGGTTGAGGTAGCATACGAGCTGAGAATTATAGAATTTTGCCTTCACCCAAGTAAAACTACCCAAAAGAAAGATTTTTATGCCTTGACTAGGACCAGTACATGTCGACTATTGGTTAATAATTCAGCTACAATGTTTGTTGGTTAATTGAACTGAACAGTAAAATGCTATTGAAATTAGTATATATTTCTTCTCAGCTGCTATATTTTACTAATGAACTTCTCTTGGCATGCAGCTGGCAATGCTTTTATGGAGTTATTTCTCTGTTGTATTGACAGATCCGGGAAGTGTACCTCCGAACTGGAGGCCTCCTATGGATGAGGAAAGAGGGGAGACCTCCCCTTTAACTGGACAAGAGTTTGCTAGCCAGCCACTGCAACCGGGTCCCCTAAACGACACAGGAAGCCCGAGAGTAAGATACTGCCGAAAATGCAACCAGTTGAAGCCGCCGCGTTGTCACCACTGCTCTGTTTGTGAGCCCATTTTTATTTTGGAAACTGAATTCATGAATTTTTGTAAAAGACACGGCGCTATATTATTGTATGTAAAAAGAAAAGAAAAGAAAAGAAAAATGAACGTCAATTGTTCTGCTTGCAAAAGAAGCTGACTCATTTGATAAATGACTAGGCTTTATTGTAGAGACAAATGAAGTGTAAGAGGAAAACATTTTTAAACTAGGGGCTAGATCAGTGATGGCACTATAAATGTTGCAATTCTAGGATGAATATTAAACAAGGATATACCATATACATATTTACTCAAAAGTTGGGACATTTCCTATTTTATCAGATGTACTTCTAAAACACTAAAGATGCCTATTATAACATAAGAGCCACATTTCTCCTAACTATTATGTAAACAGCAAATTGTTAACAAAATATGTCTTGTTAATAAATTAGAAATACCTGGGTCATTGACATGGAAGTGTTATAAAGTGGGTCCACAAGAAATGCAATTACCGTTTGAGGGATGTTTTTCTTGTGTTTAAGATGTAGGTAGATGAAAATTATATTTTATATTGAACTGTGGAATGGGACAATATGTTCTTCTTTGATTTTTTTTTTTTTCTCTCATCCAGTGGGTCAAGTTATGTGGTTTTCTGTAAATACAATAAATTATGTTTGTTTCATAGAAATGGGGATAATTTTGGGATTTTATGCAACGCACCATGCACAGTCATGACTTATTTCTTATCAGCTTAAAGTTGATATCCAGCTTTTTGACAAGTATGATAATCTATTTAATTTCAGGTGGAAGATGCATTCTTAAAATGGATCACCATTGTGTATGGGTTGTGAACTGTGTTGGAGCTTTGAATTATAAATATTTCCTTCTCTTCCTGGTATGGATTTCTCTATTTATGTATTGTTGATTGTTTTCTCTCTCAAGATCAGTTTAGTCCAATAGAACCAGTTTTGGCATGATTTAAGTTGTAGTGTTCTGGTATCGGTTTATCTACCATTTCAGTTATTTCTTTGCTTGGCTTGGCCTTTTTTGGAGTGAGAAAGAGGAAAAGAATCAGATGGAGATTGTGTGTCTCAGACATACCTATTTGTCTCTTTGCAAGTAGAGACCCAATGATGCTGAGAAGCATGTTATATTAGTTTTGCTTTTGAACACATCATTTCTTGCATCTGAGGGGAAATCACCATTTCCTATTGGGGCTTTCATCTTCTCTTCTGTTTGCTCACCTAATATTTTCTTTCTTCGCACTGTTATCATGGCATATTTTATTTAAGAGATGATTCATGTACTGGCAAGGAACCATTTCTCCTTAAATAGAAACAAATCCATCACTATATTCTGCATGACTAGAATGTACAAACTGTTAATATCTTGTTCCACCATTTCAAGTACCTGAAGAAGAAAAGTGAGATTTGGTAGGTGTTAGAAATAACTTGAAAATACTCACAATCTTAAATGAATTAACCAAAGCATCAGAATACAACTATTTAGCATCTCCTTCGGCGTAAACAAGTTTACCTTTCTTCCAGTAGAGAAAGTTGGGTCCTGAATTGAATATTTTAGGTACTGCAGTGTGAATGATTTAGCGGGCATAAGTCTATCAACAGCTGGTTTCATCTTCCACCATGATTTCATGTTGTTCTCTCTTCCCAAGGTTCTTTGAATGGTGGAAGAGAGAAAAAAAATTCTGCTATTGCTGGAGAAGTAGACTTTACAATTATATCCATTTCAGTTACAACAGTCCTCTTCATTCGATGCTGTAAATATTAGTAATACACTGACAAAATAACCAAATTTTGTCCTAGGTTAAGAACCAAATTGGTTTTTATCACTTAGTTGCCAGTACTAATTGTGTATTTGGCCTTGCCTATATGAAGCACAAATTTCCATAGTTCCATTCTTGGGTAAAGAATGATTGTGCATTACTTGCTGGTTTGTGTTGAATATTACATGATGTTTTTTGTTTGATAATTGCAGTTTTATACATTTCTGGAGACAACACTTGTGACCTTATCATTGCTTCCTAACTTCATTGCCTTCTTTAGTGATGTGGAGATACCTGGCACCCCTGGCACTCTTGCAACTACCTTTCTTACATTTGGTACTATGATTCTATACTTCATTTCCTTCTCCCCCTTTTTTGTTGGTTTGTCTAAAACTATACTTAACTTGTATTATTTTCTTTTTAAATTTTAGTGTTGAACTTAGCATTTGCCTTGAGTGTTCTTGGATTTCTAATCATGCATATCTCGCTGGTTTCTGGTAACACTACTACAATCGAGGCAAGTGTTTGAAATAAGCACCTTTTGCAAGAAGTTCCTCAAATGTTATGAATTTTATTTGTGCCTGAAGGTGGAATAATGAAATATAGAACTTACAAACATTTTCTGAAATACCCGAAGTACGATGTAATCATTAGGCAATCTCTAAAGATGCTTATATGGTAATATAATTTATGTTTTTGCTTTTTATTTTTCTTTCTTAAAAGGCATATGAAAAGAAAACATCTCCAAGATGGAAGTATGATCTTGGCCGGAAAAGGAATTTTGCTCAGGTTTCATTTTTTTGCCGTTTCATTTTCAGTCTTGTTGTGTATTTTAAATCAGTATTCAGGGTCCTGATAACTGAGCAGAGTTAACTAAGTGGATTTTCTTGGTTTGTTGTTAGGTATTTGGAACCGACAAGAAATACTGGTTTATTCCTGCTTATTCTGATGAGGATCTGAGAAGAATGCCGGCTTTGCAAGGCCTTGACTATCCTGTCAGGCCTGATGCTGGCATGCAAGAGGTATGACATAACACCAGTCTTTAGTTGTGCAAATACCTTGATTAATGGGGGAAGAAATACTTCTTGTTGACCTAAATAACGGGAGGAGAAATCGGAGATGGAAAAGAAAATTATACACCTGCATCCATCCCAATTTTTTTAAGTCAAAAGGGTAAAGGTAGAGTAGGGTTAGAGGTGGTTTGTTGGATAGGAGTTTTGAATTGAGTGTATTTCATTGATGTTCTGTAAATGATTGTAGTTTAAGTATGTTAAAATAATGCTAATTTATCTTTGTTTGTATTATTTTTATTATTATATGTTGTATATTGTTGTTAGGTATGATGATCTAGGAATCCATTTTAGGTTGCTTTTTGTATTGCTCTTATTAAATGGTGCTTTTATTTTAAGAAAGTAAATGGTGCTTTTATTATTTGGGGAATAGTAGAAGATGATTAAAATTTCGTTGAAGATCTAAGATATATGACTACTATGAGAGGAAAAAATGAGAGCGGAAAAAAATAATGTTCTATGGAAGCATAGTAAATCTTTATTTTTCTCAGACTGCATTTTTGTTTGTGATTTTTTAAAACGAGTTTGTGGGTCTCTATGTACCATTTCGGCTGAGAGGATTAAGAGGATTAAGGCTCCTTGCAACTCCTTAACCCTTTAATCTGGCCAAACAGTTGTTCCTTAGATGGGATTAACTGACCTCCTTAGCAACGTGATCTTAAGCTTAACCCACCTGTTCCTTGAGAAATGGTCCTCCTTAGAGACCGAAACCATACGTTTCAAGACAAAAATACCGTCAAAAAGTTGATTTCCTTGAGGAGCTCTTCATTTTATGTTTTCTGTTGTGTCTTCTCTTTCCTGAAAATGGTTCCCTAGACATGGGAAAAAAAAAACTCATCCTGTCGGGCGTAGATTGACGATGATCTAGCCACCAATGCTCCGATCCGGCAGTGCCATGCTGTTCACACGAAGATGCTCTGTTGATTGACATCACTCTTGGCAGGTATCTCTCTCCGTCTCTTCTCAGGTCCTCGCGATGAGTAGGTTAATGGGAGTTCAAAGAATGAAAATAGCTGTCATTCCATCAAGAAAATCCTCGAGTACTGAGTTCTTCTTTCTTTTCAAATTTTTTGCATTTTGTTTGAGTTATTGGGAGCTTGCTTTCATAATTTTTGTATTTGTATAGTTGGTGCTGGTGTGTTTTTACTTTTTTTTTTTTTTTTTTTTTTTGTGTATCAGTTGGTGACAGTGGTTCAGAGATTTGAAGTATAGGTATTTGTATCAATTACTTTTCAATTTATGGGTATTTTCAGCATTTTCAGCTCGTTCTTTATAAAAGGTTTTTTCTTTTTGTTCTAGTCTCCTGATTTGGATTGTATTCAAGCTTGAATTTTTTTTTTATTTAGTACTTGACAGTAAAGAATTAGCTATGCACATATAGAAAAAAAAACATATATTTGAAATTGTGATTTTATATTAGTTGATAATTGGATTTTAAAGTCTCCAGACCAGTTGTACCAGTCGGTACCAACTAGGTACGTGGACTGGTACCATATGGTGGAAAATAAAAAATAAAAAACTCAGTGCATTTTCTAATTTGTGATTTTGTAGGAATATATATTTGAAATAAGTAAGAAGTCTTATTTAGTTGATCTTTAGTTATTTTCAACATTTGCTTCACTTGAAATAAGTC
The DNA here is from genome assembly GCA_024447775.1 of Carex cristatella. Taxonomy (NCBI): domain Eukaryota; kingdom Viridiplantae; phylum Streptophyta; class Magnoliopsida; order Poales; family Cyperaceae; genus Carex; species Carex cristatella. The sequence goes on along the minus strand of JAJHPF010000003.1, from coordinate 5,496,073 downwards.
AGCAAGAGTGTATATATAATATATTTAGTTAATCAAACCCATTCCATTCATTTGATTATTTTTTTGTTATAATATTCTTCAGATGCAAGAGCAGCTTTTTTTTCATGTTACCACTTACCAGTATCATTTTTTTTTCATTTTTTGGTATTATATTATTTTGTACTTTATTAATATTCGGTTTTATTTAGGTTTCATGTCATTTCTTTTTATTCTTTTTTTTTTCATTTTATCAGTATCAGAAATTGTTTTTTTGAGGTTGTTTCTTTGTTTATTGTAATAACTATAATTATCATATCCTATGTATTAACTATTAAATTTAAATTATTTTAATTATTTACACTAAAATGCATGTTTAATCTGGTGAAGAGGGTAAAATGTAGAGAAAGGTATTTAAGTCTTTACATATTACTATATACATTTTATATACATTTTATGTATAGTAAGTTTTCATCCTTAATCTTATGATCTTACTGAATTAGTACTCCTTACTTACCAAGTAAGGATTAAATAAATAAAAAAAGAACGATCACAATATTTTTTTTTTGTCTGTTAAAAAGGCATAATACCCGTTTCATTCATATGAAATTAGATTAAAACTACAAACCCCGCCTAGAGTAAGAACGATAATAATATGTTAGAATATCTTATTCATTCATTTATATACTCCATGAAGTTCTCTTTCAATGTGAGGGGAGGAAGTCAACCCACACTCATACATCAATTAATTCAAGCAAAAGAAAACCACATTTGGATCTCAGCCTCATTTATTCCCTCCCCTAATTCAATTCAGCTCCAATCCATTCCATGGATATTCATTCGGAGCTCCGAACGGTCCCGAAAGTTTCTGCCGTGGTAATTCTCTCCGTGACATATGCCCGTTTCGTCTCGTCCCGTCTCCGTCCAGGCCTCCCCCGCCTAATCCCTCTTCTACCTGTAGTTTTGCTTTTCCCTTTCCTTCCTATGTTGTTCACCAGCATCCACTTCCGCACAAACAGTGGCTTCTTCATTGCCTGGCTGTGCCTGTTCAAGTTGCTTCTTCTCTGCTTTGGCCGTGTCCCACTTGACCCGTCCTTCTCTCTGATTTCTTTCATCTCTCTCGCTTCTCTACCAGTCAAACTGCGTACCAAAACTGATCCAAAAGAGCAATCATCTTTCCATGCCCTATCTCCAAGGTATCTCATATCCACCGCGGTTAAAGCCGCCTTCTTTGCTGGTCTAATCTCACTATACCGTTTTAAAAACCAGTTACACCCTTATTTACTTCTCGTTATGTTATGCTTCCACATATACCTATCTCTAGAACTAATGCTCGCAACTGCTGCTATTATGGCCGGGGCAATACTCGGCATGGAGCTTGAGCCGCAGTTCAACAAACCATATTTTTCCAGCTCGTTGCGTGATTTCTGGGGCCATCGGTGGAACTTAATGGTCTCTGCCATTCTTCGGCCATCAGTGTATTTCCCGGTGAGATCTTGTATGGGCCGTGCGGCAGCGGTTATAGCGACATTTATAGTATCAGGGATAATGCACGAGTTGATGTTTTACTACATCACACTTCTTTCGCCGAATGGCGAGGCGCTAATGTTTTTCATTTTACACGGGATCTGTACAGCAGTGGAGGGGTGGTGGGCCGAGCATGAAAAATGGTGGCGGCCACCCAAGATTTTGGCCACGGTTGGAACGATAGTGTTCGTGACCGGTACCAGCTTTTGGTTATTTTTCCCGGCGATGTTGCGAGGCGGTGCTAAAGAGAAGGGGTTTATGGAGCTTGAGGCCATGATGGGATTGTTCACCGGTACATGGTAGGAGATCCATTGTCATAGATTATTATTTGATCTGCTCAATTAATTAAATGTCAATCTTAGCTCCAACTTGTAAGGCTTTATGTTTTATTAAAATCAACATTTTTTTTTGCATGTTATGAATGCAGTGGCTATAAGACGGACCTAATACTTTGTATAATTGTTTTTAAAAACAAAATTTTATATATGAAGTTAAGGTGTAGATCCTGAAATCAAATTTAAAGGTTCTTTTGCAATGATTTATATATTAAGAAACATAGGTGTCAGTAGTCCATATAACATATTCCTTCAATACACCAAATTTATATCCGTATTAAAATTTCTTAAAATTTTGACTAAAAAAAGAAAATTTTAGGTGGCTTTTGAATTCCAATTTGGCTGCTGACTAGATTAAAAGTTTAAACCGTATCGATTCAGTTGCTATTCCACCGGACAACCCTTAGTCAGGATACATATTACCAAGGTAGCAAAATATTCCTGTTTACATCCGGACCGTCCAATCAAAATCCATATAAATATCAAAAGAGCCTGTACATTTGGATTTGTACCGAATTGATCCAGATTCTAATTGGACGGTCCAGATCTAAAGAAAAATATTATGTTACCTCAGAGGATATAGACTCCCCTAGTCAAGTCAACCATAGAAAATTCTCATTTTCTGGTAAAGCGAAGTAGCTTTACCGAATTCTTTTCCATCCCGAATATAAAATGTTTAACAATAATATGTATACTTTTTAATTGTTGAAAAATTTATGTCTATTCTTTAAACATATATATTCACAAATTATAAAGAATTTAAATGTGCATGGTATTTTATGTTATGTTCAATAAAAGAAAAAAAAAAATGTGCTAACATTAATTCAACTGTACCTTTTTTTTGTTCTTCTCTTTCTGCTGGAACATTTTGGTGCCATCTCTACGGATGTAACGACTCGATTTAACTGTCGGTGTTCTTGTAATTTGTACTGTATTGATAAATTACAACGAGAATCGAAACAAGATCGCTGAATTTAGCACTTGTTCTAATATCATTGGCAACTATAATAATAAATTCCAATTCTTGTCAAATGACTCTAGAATCACCATTGTTCTACAATTGCAATTTCAAAATTAACTGAATTGATGATAATGATTATTCATCTAAATTTCTCATATTACATTATTTCAATTGTAGAGGAGGGATCCACTTACACCATTTTTTGGTGACACCGAATTACACCCTACAATTTTAAAGTTTAAACAGTCAATTCAAACCGTTCAACATGATAGATATATTAAAATTTGCTTTCAGCTCAAATTTTATATTTTTTTTATTTTTTACTATTTATTAAGATGGATACAAAAATTCAATGGTCTGAAAGCAACGATTTTGTAAAATACTTAATAAATAGTAAAAAATTAAAAAAAAAATGTAAATTTTGGTCTCCAAGCACATTTTAATATGGAAATCATGTTGAATGGTTTGGATCGACTGTTTGGACTTTAAAAACTTTAAAAATGAATGGTGTAATTTGGTGTCACCAAAAAATGGTGTAAGTTGATCCTTCCTCTTCATAGTATTCATCAATTTTGACATACAAGTAAAGAAAGAAATTTGTCACGGCGTGACTAGTCACGTCACGTCACGTATGTCGATTACGTGACGTGATTCGCATGACGCGTGACGTGACAACATTCGAGCGAAAATTACACGTCACGTCACGTCACAGTATAAAACATGAAGTATTCAACTTTTTTGGTATGTATAGAGTATTCAGATTTTTCTTTTAATGTAGGTTCAGTGATACTGATACTCATGTAGCACTGATTTTTATTTTCTCTAGTTTAGTCTAATGAACGTTTGTAATTTGAATTTTTAAAGTAATGTAAGATAATCAACAGTCTTTCCTAAAAAAAAAATATTTGCAACATTATTTACTTATTTTAGAAATTTTCATATTTTTTTTTATTTTTTTTCTAAATTTTTAATAATTTAAATTAAAATATAAAAAAAATTAATGTGATTAATTTACGTCACATATAGTCACGGCATGACTATGTGTGACGTGACCACCCGCCACTATTTTGATCACGTCACGTCATGTCACGTGAAAAAAAAAGTTGATCACGTCACGTCACGTCACATAACCAAATCAAGACGTGTTTGTCACGTCACATCACGGCGTGTCACGTATTTCCTTCTCTACATACAAGTAAGGAAGAGGAACGACAAAATAGCAAACATAATTAACATCAACAATCAAACAAACAAATAAAGACCCAACAATTTGAGATAAATTCCATTATATTATTACTATTTTCGGAGAAACTGAAAACAAGGGGAAAATTATGAGAGATTTAAATTTGCATTGTAATATTTAGCTAACTAATTAATTTCCCTACTGGCTTCATCTTTCAAATAGTTTTTCCACTATTGACAACTATTTTTACCTAAAGTTTTTCATATGTTACAAACGGGTGAGGATTTTAACAGCGCAGTACAGTCCAAAATTGTGTTGTTAAAAAAAAAATCCATACTGGCTAACCCGCTCTTTCTCCACGAGGTTGTGTCGGGCTTTGGGGAAATTGATCGCATTAGCCATTAATCATGAGAACATGTGGGGAACTGGGAACACATCACATATAGCGACATAGCCTTACCAATAGTAGAAGAGACATTCTTCCAATTTGCATGGATGTGAAACCACTCTACCTAATATAAATCATTTTACAGAAGACCATGTGGCCTTTCAGATAGATGAATCAAACGGACGAGGTAGGGAAGAGAAAACAACAACAAAAGGGTACGAGCTATCGTCTGTAGAGAATTGTTAGGCGCTCTGATTTTGGTCTCCAAATTAACTACGCAAGAAATCGAACCAGTATTCTGCAGCAGAGTTTTTACCTGCGGAGCTACGTGAAACTGATCGGACAGACCAGATTTATTCTCAACCGGTGAGTGCTCGAATGATGGAAGGGGCAGTATTAAGTTTGCTTTGAGATTCATGCCAAAATCTTATTTGGTCCGTCCGATCAAAATGAACAGATTAGATTAAAAGAACCGCACCTGCGGTCTGCGGAGCTCCACAGAGGATGTGATTCCCAAGAAATCAGCTGCATGTTCTTTTGGGGAGGGAGGTTTTTTATTATTTAATGAAGGGTAAAATAGATAATTTATGAATTAAAGTGTGTTTTAACTGGAAAATCAATAAGTTGGATAAATTTGTGAGTTTTTGAACTTTAGGAGGATAAATATGATATTATGAATTTTAGGGAGGAAAATACGTAATTTCAAGATTTTTGAGGGGATACATGAAATTCCCCTTTTGACTCCACCAACGTCAACGTCTCAGCAGAACGGAAAGCAAAATCAGTATGTTCGATGGGTTCATTCACCGTCCGGTCTGCGTTAAGAAGTGTGCGCTCTACTTTAAAATCTATGCATATCTACTTCAATTGTCGTGTGCACAGATGCAGATTGGACAGTGTTGGAGTCTTAGAGCTAATTGGATCAAAAAATAGCCTACTCCGTTCTCAATCAATAGATACACGCAGAGCCCGAATCCTGTGGAATTCACATCCTCCCCGGTATCGTAAAAGATAATATTTTAGAATTAGTAGATCTTGATTGTTCTTTTAATTTTGCATGAATCTGAAAGCCCAAATAATACTGCTCTGAGCTAGCCCGAATCTCAAAGTGGCTAAGAGTAAATCTCAAACCGTAAAGTGAAGGAAATCGATGATACTCATCTGATCCTCTGTCCGATCAAAATTCAGACCAAATAAAATATACAGAATTCATGTCAAAACAGATTTGAGATTTGGGTTACTTTAAGGTCATATGAAATCGATGCACCCGGGGCCCAAATATCAGATCCTTATGCAGCAGGATCCAGATAATAAGCCTATGTCAAATATTAGTTAGCTTAGTCAAAGTTAGTTAGCTAGACAATGTTGTTAGCAATAACTGATTAGTTATTAAGACAAGGTTGTTAGCAATAACTGATTAGGATTTAGGGTTTAGGGTTTAGGGTCTAGAGTTAGAGAGCTTGATTAGCTACTGCAATCACTGTACTCCTTCCATATATAAAGGGGTATACTTTGTACTGTGAAAATCAATCAAGAAATAAAATCAAACTCTTGTATTCAATACAATTCTCTTCTTCGTCTATTACAATTTCACCAGAAACTAACTCAAATTAGCACAGAGGTTCAATAAATTGCAGAATAAAATTCAACCCACCATCAATTCTACTGGAAATGATTTGGCACATTTTAAAAGAATTACAATATACAGAACAAACCTATCCAGTTTAGGATTACCAAAAGTGCGCCAAGAAATCATTAGTCCAGAATTAAATAAATTACAGAACAACCGTAATTTAGATTTTTGATAACTTGCTTCATGTATATATCATTTCTAAACAGTTTTTGTTAACAAAAAAAACAATGTTCTTTCTCACGTCCAAAGCAGGACAATATTGCCCAAACAAATCAATCAGTACACCTTTCTCCGCAATTAAAGATAAACAATGTATTTAGAAGAAATACGAAATTACACTGGTAGAAAACTATATTACAAAAATTTCCAATTCAACAGAAAAAATAGCAAAATCAGTCTTAACATAAAGCAATCAACCTCCTAAAACAATCCTCGATTAATTAAACCAAAAAGGAAAAGGCTTTCTTCCAAGACCATATCATCAGTATGGTTTCTCAATATTGGCGGAAAGAACAGCCAATAACCAGTAATAGACAAGAATGCCAGTGTCAGTACCGGCCGTACCTGCCCAGACGGGACCCACCAATTTTTGTGACTAACCCACCACTTCTCCAGTGAGGTGCAAACACCGTGCAATAGGAAGAACAGACTTACCTCTCCGGTTGGTTTGCCTAGCGTGATGTAGTAAAACATGATCTCGTGCATGAAACCGGACATGGCAAAGGTAGCTATTACACCGGCTGTGGAACCATATCGGTTTCGAACTGGGTGGTACACCACTGGTCGAAGAATGTCAGTCACCATTAGGTTCCATCTCCTGCCCCAGAATTCACGGAGAGAAGTCGACAGATAAGGTTTGTTGAATTGTGGCTCGAGTTCTGTCTGGATAAACCAACTAACGAACCAGGCTGTGGTGAAGAGAACCAGATCAAGCGCAATGTAGAGGTGGAAACAATAGAGGGAGAAGACTGCATAGTGGCTGAGATACTTCTTATACCGATAAGTGGAGAAAATAATAGAGAGAAGCGCGGCTTTGGTTGCAAGGGAGTAGAGAGAGAATGTCGTTGGTGGGTTCTTGGGGTTCTTGGTTTTTATGGGAAGAGAGGAGAAAGCAAGAAAGGAGAGGAGAGGGAGGGAAGGGGAGAGGGGAGGGAGGTCGAAGCAAAGGAGGAGAAGTTTGAAGAGAGCAAGCCAGGTAAGATAGAAAGCGGAGATGACGCGGAGATGGATGGTGGAGAAGAGGAATGGAAGGATGGGGAGGAGAGAAAGAGCAGGAAGAAGGGAGAGGAGACGGAGGAGGCCGGGGCGAAGGCGGGACGAGGCAAAACGGGCGTAAGCAAGGAGGAGAAAGGCAGCTGCGCCGAATATCGGGAAGTTGTAGATATCATCGGAGAAGGAGACACTCATTGTTTATTGCGGTGTCTGTGCCTCTGTCTCTGTTGTGTGCGCGAATCTTTATTTTGCCGATCTGTCGACTAGTTTCGAATCGAGCGGGCGTCGATCTGTGCCAGTCTGCCAGATGAGAAGGCCTAGTTGAATAATATCACCTAAATTATTTCAAATTTTGCGTTTGGATCCGGATCGTCAGATGTGCTTGGGCACGCTTATTAAAGAGTTCTATGCATTCTATTTCGGATCCGGATTGGTCGGAAGTCTGATCGGACGGTATGAATCTAAACTCAAATTTAAGTTACCTCAGAGTTCCTGAGCCAGTGATTTCTTTTTTAGTTATTATTTTTATGAAAGACAAATTTTGTATATATCCTTCTACTATTTTATACTTACTTATTTCACTTTATAATGCCAAAAATAATCTTTTTCAAAACACAAAATTTTGATATATATTTTATCTCCTTATCTATTCCAATTTCCATTAAAATAATCTCTTATCTCTCCACTAATAAATTCATATTTTACACTCGTAATAAATAATAAAGAACCGGTTAATGACCTCAGCTTATTTTTCTCAGAATAAAATAATGAAGATCGCTAAACCCCAATAAACCGTGGCCGAAAACATGAAATAAACAGATGCGGTACAATTTGAAAGAGTTAAATGAAGTGTTTTAAATAGTTAGTAATAAGAACGTTATAGTTAAATTATAATTTTTTTGGACCATAAAAATTACGGGATAAAAATTGGTTAATTCAGTTACAATCTTACTTATTGTTATTATCATCACCCGCTCTGTACTATTGCTGACCCTATGCTGCAACGCTTCTTTTTAACTTATTTTTTTAAATTTACATAGGTTTCTATGTTTTGTTTCTATTTGCGATGTTACATGGTCACTTATGCTAGATATGTTAAACAAAACTTTGTGCTTATGTTCGTATTTGTGATTTAGTCTCTCATTTTATATCGGAAAATATTTAAATATTAATTCTTCTATTTGCTTGCTATTCATCTAGGATTCACTTCTAAAATTATTGCCATTCATTTCAATTGAAAGCTGATTTCAATTATTGTAATATGTAAATAATCAAATAGATACATACTTTGTTTCACTTATAAAATTAATTGGTCTTCGTTTATTATAATATATAATACAAAGTATGAACTATTAAAAAATATTACCTTGTAAATTCTTTGATTTTTCTTATTTACATGATTGAAAAAAATATAGACTTAGATTTATTGTCATTTGGTTGTTACTGTAATTCTCTCCCATATTGATAATGTTGATAATTAGTAGAAATATAGAATATAATTTAAAAATATATATATACGATAGCTTTCACTATTACTATGCTATTCGCAATAGCTTTTCTTTAACCCCTCCGTGATGACACGATAATCACTATTTAAAACTTTAATTAAATGATATCACAAATTTACAATTATTACATAAGTTAAACTTATTTTGTGCAAAGTATAAACCTTTGTTATTGCATATTTGCATAGCTTTGAGAGGCTTGCTTGTGCGCATGATATCCTTATTGGTTGATGCCCATAATTATTTTCAACACAAGCATATTTTGCAAAATTGAGAAAGCTGAGGAGTTATTGAAGTCCTTGGTATGTTACAAGACAAATGGCGAACGTACGTACCCAGCAAATTTATATGTGGGGAGTGGCAGATTTACCGTTTCAAGGAAGGACTAAATTACGGAAATAAATCTGTTGCGATTCTTTGGAATCGCAGGATCTTGCTTTTCCAGATCAAAGCATTCATTTATTTAAAATGCACGAATCTCAAAGCAGTTGATTTTTAAGTACGAATCTCAAAACAAATGAATGGTTTGATTTGAACAAGCAGGAACCTGCGATTCCAAAGAATCGTAGCAGATTTGATTCCCTAAATTACTACGTCCTCCTCTTGGTGTATTCTGTTCATCTTTATCTACCCTTAGAATTAATTCTGTCCACCTTCACCATTATTACTAGCTAGCCAAGCACTTGGCATGGAATTAGATCCTCAATTTAACAAACCCTACTTTACAACCTCTCTAGCAGACTTCTAGGTCGGCAGTGGAACTTAATGCTGGAGTATTGGCATGGAATTAGATCCATTCTCAGACCGTCGATCTACGAGCCCGTCAAAATCCATTTTGGATGTCAAGCTGGAGTATTAGCCGTGTTTCTAACCTCCGGTTTAATGCTTATATTTTTCTAAAGCATGCTAAGAAAGCTGAAAGGAGAAGTGACAGCGTTCTTCATGCTGCATGGTATCTATGTTGTTGTGGAATGGTGGTGGGTTAAGTATCAGAAGTGGTGGTGTCCACGGAGAGTAGTGGCGATGCTGCTAACCCTGGGTTTTGTGGCAGTGACGGCCTTTTGGTTATTCTTTCCACCGTTGATTAGAGGAGGCATAAATGAAAAGTTGCTAGCGGAGGTGCCAGCAATTAATGATGATTTTAATTAAAGATACGGGACGGTGGCTAATTGGCACCGGCAATTGAGATACAAAAGATATTACCTAGTTCAATGGCAATAGCAATTCATGGTGATTTTAATTAAAGATACGAGACGGTGGCTAATTGGCACTGGCAATTGAGATACAAAAGATATTACCTAGTTCAATGGCAATAGTACTGTTGTCGTTTTTAGTTATATGTAATATTACTGTATCTTAATTAATTTATGATATGATTTTGCTTGTTATATATTTTATAATTGTGTATTAATACTCAATTCAATAGAGCCATAGACATAAAATTTAGAAAAGATTTCAAGTAGATGCTACATTAATTAATTGCATATATTATATATGGATGCTCCGGACACACATCTGTTTGACTGTTTCTATGTTTTGATTTTAATCAAAATTTGGTACCAGTTGGAGCAGTGGTAGGAAGTTAGGGACCATTAATAATTGAAGCTTGATTTTGAAAGTTGGTTCGGTGGTATGCGCTACTATATTCAAGTAAAGCTAGATGAAACTGCAAGCTAAGTTCAAGCTCATACAAACAACAAAATAATATCTCAATCATTACATACATGCAAGCTAGTGTTTAAAATAAAATAAAAAAACTAACTTTCATAGCACAAACTTTCAAAAGACATTAAATAGAAAATCTCAAATTTTATGATATAAGAGGTTCAATGATACTAAATCTGCAAAGATTGATACAATTAGTTGAAGTCAGTTTAAATATAATAGAAGTATTGTTGTTGAAGCTGTAAACTCTGAACTCCAAAGCTCCTGTAGCAAGAAGATGTAACATAATTAGTCGATCTATCACAAGGAAATTACCAAAATACCCTTTAGAGACCAAATAAATTTGCACTAAAGAAGCTCTAAAACAGTCAGAATGTATAGCAAGTAAAGTAATCCTGCTGAGTCGTCAAGTGGACATTCTACTAGAGAGGAAATAGCAATTGGATAAATTTAGCTAATTAATCCCACTAATCAACAAGCGGACATCGTAGAACTAGTGTGATTGATCCTACTCCAACTGAATTTATGAAAACTGGTATATTTTCATGGTGCCTGTAGTATTTGCTGCTGATTGAAATATGATTGAATACAGATTCAAATTCTAGACAAGTTCTTATCTTAAACATCTTACTTTCTCAAGGTTTCTTTTTGGTTGAATTATTTGAAGAACAATTATAGGATATTGTAATCAATATCGAATTAATAGCACTCGAGTTAGGCTAGATCTCCACCTTTTTTATCAAAAAAATTATACTCGAGTTGATTGTCGACCAACGTGTGAAAATTGAGAAGTTTTTAGTCAATCTTGATGTATGTTATAGATTGCCTGCCAATACATTACAAACATAGTTTTCATATTTAGTATGGAGTCTATGGACTACTATGCACCCCATAGCCTCACTCATGTAAAATAATATTAGTGCGAAAGGCGTGACATATTTAACACTAATTATTAGCTGAAAGGGTCATAAAGTCCCTCAGCCCTCGGAGCTTTCATTTCACAGCTTGAATATATGAAAACTTCCCAAATTTTAGAACTAACATAACGATCGAGAAGCCCCTTCCACCAAGCAAAATGGATGAAGCCATGGAACTCCTCCAATCCGATTTGAAAACCCTCCCAAAGTTAATAAATACTGTAGTAATATTAATCTCCTACGCCCGTTTCGCATCCTCCCTTCTCCGCCCCGGCCTTCCGCGCTTTCTCTCTCTACTTCCAGTAGTCTCTCTTCTCCCTTTTCTCCCTTTCACCTTCTCCACAATCCATTTTCGTGGCCTCTCCGGGTTCTTACTTGCATGGCTTTTGTATAACCAAACTCCTCTTACTCTCCTTCGGCTATGGCCTACTTGACCCGTCGCTTCCTCTCATCCGCTTCACTTCTCTGTCTACCCTCCCTGTGAAACTACAAGATCACAACCCAAACTCAAAACCGATTACAGCATTTTCTCCGAAACTTCTAATTTCTACTGCCATTCGAGCTGCCCTCCTAGCTGCACTAGTCTCCATGTACCGTTTCAAGGAAGAACTAAATTACTATGTCTTCCTTTTGGTGTATTGTGTTTATATTTACTTATCTTTAGAATTAGTTCTGTCCACCTCCGCCATTACTAGCCGAGCACTTGGCATGGAATTAGAGCCTCAATTTAACAAACCCTACTTTGACAACCTCTCTCAGAGACTTCTGGGGTCGACGGTGGAACTTAATGGTCTCTGCCATTCTCAGACCGTCAATCTATGAGCCCGTCAAAATCTATTTTGGACCTAAGACTGGAGTGTTTGCCGTGTTTTTAACCTCCGGTTTAATGCATGAGCTTATGTTTTATTACAGCACGCTAAGAAAGCCTACAGGAGAAGTGACCGCATTCTTCATGCTGCATGGTATTTGTGTTCTTGTGGAATGGTGGTGGGCCAAGTATCAGAAGTGGTGGTGTCCACCGAGAGCAATGGCAACACCGCTAACACTGGGTTTTGTGGTGGTGACCGCTTTTTGGTTATTCTTTCCACCACTGATTAGAGGAGGAAGAGATGAAAAGGTTCTAGCGGAGGTGGCAGCAATGGTGGATTTAATTAAAGATACGGGACGGTGGGTAATCAGCACCGGAAATTGGGATACAAAACTTATTACCTAGTTCAATGGCAACAGTACTGCTGTAGTTTTTGGTGATATCTGAGATGATGTTAAATCTTAATCAAATTATGATATGATTTTTATTGTTAATTTATAATTGTGTAGTAAAATTCAATTGATTTAAAATTTATAACTAAGTCAAGTAGATGCTACATTAATTATTCACTTGCCATATACCAATACAGCCTGCAATCGAGATTTAGAGGTAAATTACGCTTTAAATTACAGTTAAAACTTAAAACGTCAATATCAACTTGCAAATAAAAAAAAAGGACGCCTGGTTGGGTTTGCTAAGTTAAGCAAGTGATATGTATTATGCATATTTATGTTATCTAATGTTTGGACTTTGGGTTATAGTGTTGTTACAATAAATAATCGTGTGGAGCAGAGTATGTTCAAATCAATGACAGTATATAGAAGGCCTTGGGTTTGGAAGAGAATTGGACATATAATTTTGATGTGCACTAGTTGGATGATTTGGAGAAATAGAAACGAAAATATCTTTACTAGTAAAGATCAAACAGTGCAGTTGGTGGTGAATAGGATATGTCATGAGGCAGAGCTGTGAATTAACAGTATTGGTGTTGGTAGTTTGAGAAATAGGACTTTTGAAGAGGATGGGCCTGGCTAGTGGCCGCTGCTATGGATCTGATTTTTTTATTTTATTTTATTTTCTTTGTAATGATTGATAGCTGATATCAATATCTCAAAAAAAAAAAAATGTTTGGACTTCAGAATCTTTTTGTTATAATATTGTAACAATCAAGTAGCTCTTGTTTTATCTCGGTATCCTTCGCTCAATTATTTTTATCTATTTCCATGTGATGGCATCATGGCATGCGATTTGGCTTACAAGATGCTCTTAACCGGTATACTAAATATTAATAATAATAATAAAGCACTTATTAATGAAGATGTTTCTGACTTCTACAGCTTGGCGCTAATTAATTGAGATATTAGCCAACAATGCGTACCAATCAATTAGCCGTTGTAATTAGATTAATTAGGGTATAAAGCTAATTACTATAGTAAGCCATACAAATTCTTGTAGAATTAGAAAGTAACCCACGGTCAAAAAAGAGAATTGGATCTTACTGGTAAACTGATCCGGTACTGAACTGTTACTGTGTCAGTCAGTGGTTAGTTGGTTTCTGTTTTTAATTTTTCTATTTTTTAGAACAGTGGTACAACCCTTGATTGTTCAGGGAGGGAGTTGTAAGTTTCAATGTGTGAGTTGTTTGGAAGTAAGGACGTTTTTACCCTTTTAATTTATATTTTCATTGACAGCTGCTGCGAATTTAAAAAAAAATAGAGATTGTATCAGTCTCAGTAAAATATCAGAAGCAAGCATTCATTGAAAATTTTCCAGACCATTGCACCAACACAGGCGATTATCCAGTTGATGGTTCCGGTTAGCTTGGGCAGAGCGGACGGTCAGATCAGGACGGTCAGTAGCTGGGTCAGATTGAACAGATCCTCCAACAACTCAACCAAATTGTGGGACACGGTCAGGTTATAAATTTCGGTCAGTCACATATAGATAATCCAATTGGTATGGTTTTTAATTTTGATGCAATAAGATTTTCACAACTACATTTGGATTGATTCTGAACACCGATTATACTAAGGAGCATCTTCAAAATTTACATAACATAATGAAGAATGAAAATGTAATAAATAGCACTTGGAGCCATCAACATTTTTCAGAATATATTTTCAAACTTTTGTATGTTAATAAAATCATCGAGAATTAAGCTGTATTGTCATATAACAGAGAAGAAGATTGAAGAAGGCATGTTGCCAGATGTTTATATTTTTTAGATTTTTTTCAAATAAATTTTGCATTAACAAGGATCTTGTTGATGTGATTATGTGAACAAGTTATGATACTGGAGAATTGGTCATCATCTGATAAAATTACAAAATAAATTATTCCCTTTATATAGTTTAGATTTAATCATTGTAATGTATGTTGTTTCTCTAAAAAAAAAGTTACATTTTCAATTATCTACTAGTAAAACTCGGAGACTCTCTTGAGAGACCTCAATTATAATAAAAACATCTAAAATGCATAAAATATCTAAATAATTACTTCACTACAACTTATGTTGGGTAAAAAAACAATTTACATGCAGTTTCGACCATAGTGACAAATCAATTATTCGGATTAGGTTCGGCGAGATAAAAAATTCGTGATTTGGGAATAATTCGGGTATAATTTGGGAATGATTCAGTATTATTGAGATCAGAGATCTCAGTTTTTTAAGTGAGTAAAAACAAAAACAAAATAATCAAAAATAAAATTCTGAGAAAAGTTTGGAAAAAAATTCGGGAATAATTCGTAAAATTCGCGAATTATTCGGGAATTATTCGGTCAAAATTTGGTCAACCGAATAATTCGGCGTTCGGTTCAGCATCACCAAAAAACCGAATAATTCGGAAATTATTTGCGAATCTTGTCACTATGGTTTCCACAATGATCTAATTAATATTTCTACAAGTAGATCTATTAGTTTTTGTTAATAATTTGAAATGAGTACATAATTAATACGCAAAAACATCTAAGATGCATATAATAGGATATAAATGTTTTACTTCAAGTTATGCTGTTTAAAAAAATATTTGTACTTTAAAAAAAAGTTCCAATAAATAATTATACAAGTATTATGTTATATTTGAAGTAAAGCTATTAGTTTTTGTGATTTAATCACTTGTAATGATTTTAAATAATTTCAAAAATATGCTGAAAAAGCGTATGTGTGTGTATTTTTTTGGTACTCAATTTCCCATATGATTGGAAACATATGTTGGAAATGCATACTTCTCCATTACGCACGAAAACGTGTTATGTTTCTCGTTTACCTTTTTTGGTACTCAACATGTTTGATATATTAAAATATGCTTGCAGATCAAATTTTATATTTTTGTTTTGAATTGTTTTACTATTTATTAAGATAGATACAAAAATTCAATGGTTTGAAAACAACAGTTTCGTAAAATACTGAATAAATAGTAAAAATATTCAAAAAAAAATGGAAAGTTTGGTCTCTAAACACATTTTAATATGGAGATCATGTTAAACTGTTTGGATTTTGAAAATTATAAAAATAAATGGTGTAATTTTGTATTACCAAAAAATGGTGTAAGTACGTGGATCCCTCCTCATTTTCAACACTATCCGTATATTTTGACATAAAACAACGCTCTCTATACACGAATTCAAAATCCGATGAGATATTTTTTTGTGGACATTAAAATTTAGAAGGTTGGACTCTATATTTATATGTTTATTTTTATTTTTATATTTCAGAATATCTATCTGAATTGCTAATGCTTATCATGACAATTGCAAAATTATTTCCTAGATAAACATAGGCCCAATACCTAAACAGAACTAAAGGCCCAATAACCCCGATGGAGACTTGAGCCAGGCCTTTTGTTGGTACCACCAACGGTGGAGAAAATTCTCCAGAAATTCATTATTTAAATATTTGATCTGTTCTCGATAGGTATAAAGTATAGTCCAATATAAAGAAAACAAAATTGAAAGCACACCTATTGGCTGCGATAGTTGACAAAATACAAATCAATGCATTAAACGTGCCAACTGTATTTCAAGGCTGACTCTGTTCAATTTCAATGTCCTTCAATGTATAATATAAGTACGGCAGCCTTTTTGATAGGTACAGTCTGAAATAAGGTTCGTTCGTTCTTCCTTTTGCTAGCATTTAATGAAACTCCTGAGAACTGATCACCTCCTTTTCTACCTGGATCATCTCCAGTTGTATGCATCTCACTTTCCGAATGAGACAACTGGAAATGGATCTGACCAAGATTATATCTAGATACTTGGCATTTCGGTTGACGCTATCTATTGTTAATAGTAAAAGATCAAATTTATTTTGAATCATTCAATTTTTATAAATAATCATTTATAAAGCAGATACATGGTTGTACATGTATAACTTTTTGAAATAGTCTTATTTTTTATTTAAATAATCATTTATAAAGCGCCTTTACTGAATCCGGCTAGTATGACATCGGTGTCATATAACACTAACTTCAAAATTGATTGAATAGACTTCAAACGACTAATCCAAAACGTTCAAATTGATTTACTTTATGCGTGATGTGTTTAAAAGCAATTTTTTTATATTTTTGAGCTATTTTAGTATCAAATCAAGCGGTAAAAATGTTGAAAAATGAATGTATTAAAATTAACTGAAAAAACTCACACATTTGATCGCTTGACTTGGTACTAAATAAATTCGAAAAATTATAAATTTTGCATGTAAACACACAACTAATGAAGTCAATTCGATAGGTTTTGAAGTCGATGTTATATAGACTAAAATGACACGATGTTATACTAGCCAGACTCGCCTTTACTGCATTGTTTAATTGTCTTCTATTTCGTAAATGCAAAAAGGTTAATTACAACATAAATCCATAATTTGTATTCATAAAAATTAATGTAAATACTAAATAGTAATTGCCTGCCCTAATAGCGTAAGTTTTCACCACTCGTTTAACACGGGAACCAAATAATTAAGAAGTGCAAATTAATAAGTTTTCAGTCAAACTAAGCACCTTTATATTGTAAATAAGTTTCTCCGTTAATTAATATCTTGCAACTAAGTCTAAGCTTGTGTAGAGGAATTATTACACGGTAATTATATACCTATATAAAATCCCATCTTGATTTAAACAATAAACAATATTTGGTAGACAGCTACACAATGCAAATTCCAATACAAAGCCTATATGTGACGAACGCTATGTTTAGACCATTATTATTTAATATTACAATATATTTGTTTATCTTATCACTTTGTGCCACATGTTTTGGGTTTAGTGATATGCTTAGCGCTCTAATTTGTCAATGCTTTTGAAGAAAGATTCTTCAAGCTAAAATCTAAGTATCTTAAGATATGTAGTGATGCAACACATCATGATTTGTCCCCAACTCAATTATACTTGCAAGAGAATCAAAATATTGCATTAGTTAGGTGACAAATATTACATGAGAAATTATCTGCTGACAGAACGACAACGCACCTTTTCCTCCACTGATTTCTCACGTATGTGCCAAAAATGGATCCAAATCTGCTAAAATTCGAGATCATGAACAGTAATTCTGAAATCTCTGAAATTCGAGATCCAGCCATTGAATTGTTTCGAAATGTGTACATAGAAAAATCAGTAATTTTGAGATGCGTGCACAAAAAAAATTGGACAGCTGGATCTCGAATTTCAGGAATTTCAGGGTTACTGTTCATCAATCTCGGATTTCAACAGATCTGAATCCGCCAAAAATATATATAAAGAAATGACGAGAGATTAGAGGGAGAATGAGAAAACCTTAGTAATAAAGGGCGTATGGATCAATCGATAATTTAAAATTTTAATGATATATATATTGAAACTTAATTATTATTTTAGTTTTCATGATATATAAAATCTTTTCATAAAATGAAATTAAATGTGGACTTGTAGTTTATGATTAGAATTTAACTTTACAGTTAATATAGAGATTTAAGTTAAAATTTAGAATATAGTGTATTTTATGTTTCAATCGATAGTTTAATTTTCCATGAGAAGAGTTCCAATGTCTCATCTCCTCGTACCTTATTCATGTCTCATATCCTATATCTTCGTTTTTAAAGTTCAAACAGTCGATCTGAACCGCTCAACATGATCTCCATGTTAAAATATGTTTGGAGATCAAATTTTACATTTTTTGGAAAAAATTTACTATTTTTTTAGATTTGTTGAAAATCATTGTTTTTTATGGTTCAGATTTGTTTGAAAAACAATAATTTTCAATAAATCTAAAAAAAATAATAGAAAATTTCCAAAAAAAAATGTAAAATTTGTTCTCCAAGTATATTTTAACATGGAGATCATGTTGACCGGTTCAAATCAACTGTTTGAACTTTAAAAACGAAAATATAAAATATTAGACATGAATGAAGTATGAGGAGATGAAGTATTGGAACTCTCCTCATTTTCCATTATGTATTTTACACTTCAAACATCTTCAAACATATATGAAAGGGAGTCTCCTGTTTATTATGATTACTGGAGAGAGTAATTACGGCTTTATTCGTCTATCTAACTTGTCGTTTTGTGCAGTCTTGAAGTAGTCCCTGTACTACAATATATGTCTCCATGTCATATCCTAATCAACCGTTTAATAAAAATCACAAAACTATGCAAGTTGTTTTGCATAATTCAATGATCTAGTACGTATGAGAAGGGATCTTTTGTAGCTATTCATTTGATAGTCAAACAAATTATGCGAGAATAAATTGAGCATATATATCTTACATATTTATTAATGCATTCTATTTTTTTTTATAAATAAACCAAATGATTAAGAACTATAGAAGATTTTAATCACAGAAGAAGGACCTTAAATAAATTTAGTAAAATTTGAAATCTTTTTAATTGTCGAAATGCTTTACTAGATTTTTGTTCCTGAAATTTGTATTAATATCAAAAAATAATAATATATTTAACAATCTACTCTATTTTTGAGCATATTTCATAATCTGCCCAAACTGACATAATTTTTGTCAGTTTATATCTCTATAACTGCTGAAAATCCGTCAGTTCTAATCTTTCCAGAACCGACAGATAAATTGACAGTTCTAGAAACCGATAAATTAGTTTATGGTCCCATGGCCCAAACCTGATGAAATAATTAGCGTTATTGAAAAAATTGAAATGAAGATGTGCATATTTAATAATTGTGCTGAACAATTATAGCGACAACACTGACACGTGTACTACTGAACAATTATAACAACGGCATTGAAGTTTACTAGTTTGTGAAATCCCATTAATGATTAAAATATGAATAACGGTATCAATATAAATGCGGTATGATAGTCATCTACTGATTTAATAATTGTTATGGTTTCGAAACGACAAAAATTTCATCGGTTCTAGAACTGTCAAACATTCCACGGTTTTAGGACATCTGGCCAATAATTTTTCTATTGGTTCTGGGACTGATTAAATTTCCATCGGTTGTAAGGCGTTTTGGACCGACGAAATTTTCAGCGGTTTTAGATGTTTAAACCGATGTAAATTATATCGGTTTGGGCAGAGTTAGAAATCAGCTCACAATTAGAGTAGATTGTTAATTGTTTTTTTTTTTAGATATTAATAAAAATGTCGATTTCTGCTCATGATACACTATTTTTGTTGAGATATAAAAATTTTCTGTGATATTAAACGATTTGGCATGAATATTGGAAGTTTTTAATTTTTTATGATAAAAAATATTAAAATTGAAAGCATTCAAAACAAGAGAATGATATAGAGGGCTAATAATGTTTCATTAAGCTTTTTTTTTTGTGTGCCTTTGTGTAGACGTACATTTGTTAGTTAGTCGGTGCCACAAAGGATCCATTTGGTTTGGATACTCTGAAAAGGCCAAAACAGTACTCTCTGGATGGACGTGTTATCTTAATCTTTGAAATAGAAAAAAACAATAAAAAGACATTAAAGCTTGATTCTTTAATAGCGGTTGCAAAGTCAACTGCCAGTTGGAGTACATAAATAAACTTCCCCAGTTTTACCTGATAACCATTCTCATTATTTTCTAGGGAAAGAGAGGAATCGAACGAGAGAGAGAGAGAGAACTCAAAACATGAAACTGGTATGGTGTCCAGAGACAGCTTCCAAGGCCTACATAGAAGGCGTGAAAACCCTAGCCGGTGAAAATCAACAACATGAAGAGTCGACCGATGTGGCGGAGTTCATCTCGGCCATGGCTGGCGGTTGGAAAGCTCAGCTTATAATTGATGCACAATCAAATAGCAACCCTGCTACAAACACAAGTCTCGCTTTGATGACAGCGGCACGGCACACACATGGAAAATACTTCTGCTTATCCGAAGGAGAAGCCGAGCCGAAGAATTTCATGAGACAACTGAAAGGAGTAGATTATTTGGTGGTGGATGGTAAGAGAAGAGATGTGGCGTCAATCGTCAAGGAGGCGAGACCGGGACCGAGAGGGATGGTGGTGGTGAGATATAATGTAACGAAAAGCAACGTTGTGTCCGGAGCGGTGATCAGTGGGGGCATGCGGGTGGTGCGGTCGGTGTTTTTGCCGATCGGTGACGGCGTGGAGGTGGTGCATGTCGGGGTTGGCAAAGGGCCGAGTTTGGGGAAGACCGGCCGGAGCCGGTGGATCAGACATGTAGATGATACCGGAGAGGAACATTTGTTCCGGCGTTGAATTTCATTTTTTTTTTTTTTTGGTTTTGCTTCTATTTTAAATTAACATTTTTTTTCCTCCCTTTTTATTTCCGTTGTGGAAGACTGGAACCATCCGGATGCTTTCTGACTTTTTGGTTCTTTCTTTTGTTGTAAGATATATGTAAGTGTTGTGATGTAAATTAAATTAAATCCCATGGCACCGTTTGGGATTTTGCTAAAATATGTACATATGAAAAAAAAAAAATCACAACATATTTTACTTGGGATGAGTGTTCCTTTTTATATCCCCATTTTTTATGTTCCCTGAGATTGGAACCTTTTAACTTCTCTTTGCCATTTATTGTTAACTAATTAAATCAGACGCTCAATTTGCGGTATAAAATTTTTAACAGGACAGAACTTCATGCTACACACAAACTAAGATGTAATGTTATTTTGATTTTATAGTCCGAGTCCTGCTTGAAGTCAAAACTACTCTGTTAAAATTTTACCAGATTTGTGAGCTTAAGCCAATTTATGTTTTTTGAGTAATTAATTATTAACATAAATCATGTACGATTAATAACTAATTCTTTATATTGGAAAAGTACTGGTCGGTTTTTTTGGGAAGAAATCACCCAGTGCGTAATATGAAAAGGGCAATCCATGTTAATCTTTCAAGGCAAGAGAAAAGAAGATTCTTGTCTTCAACACCAAAAAGGAATCAAGCTCTAGGATTTTTCGGGAATTAATTGGAAATTAATGAATAATTCTTTTTGCAAAAATTATAATCTCAATCGGTTATTTTTATATTTCAATCTTAGGATGATCTTTCTATTAATTCTCATAATAAATATTGGTAGATTAAGTTCATAGCATTATCAAATTTTACAAAAATTCGACATTAAAATTATGTGAAAGCATTGAATAATAATTATGTAGTTAATTTTATTAAGATGCTAGATATATGTGTCCTTTTAAAATAATGTTGGTAAATATTTTTTAAAAATTAAGTCGAATATTCAGTATTATATCCAACTGTTCCATTTTTCTTATCTTTACGTTCCCACTTATTTCAATCTTTCATTTATGTCAACCTATATATCATAAATTGAAAGCAATATGTAAGGAAACCTTTGATATTGATATTCGATCACAAGTACGCTTCTCTTTCACACCGTGAGATTTGTTTTTCTAATGCAGAATGAGCTGACGATACATAAGCAAAAATTCGTTACTTCACCAATATCAAAGATTATAATCTTGCGGACCATCATTGAATATCTCCCTATTAGCAACTTTTCCTGCACTCTAATTTCTTTTTTTTTTTTCTTTAACTGTTTTTTATGTCTTCATAGTTATAAGGGAATCAGAAGCGGTTAGATCAGTATCATATCAAATTCAATCAATTGTTCGATATGTATTAAGATTTGCACTAACAGTTTCAATATCCGTATCAATTTTAACGCATATTCAACAGCTTCAACAGGCATCAATTTTTTTGGCTAGTGTGCCAGCTGGAGATGCACACCAATTTTTTTTTTAGAAAATTGATTATTTGTCATTCTAAAACCTTCAAATCTAAAAAATACTATCACGAAACTATAAATCTGAAAAATGTCACTCTAAACTTAGTTAATTCTTAAATTTGCCACAAATACACAATTTTTACACTTTTTTTAATTAAAAATTAATTGAAAAATACAGTTTTGATATACGTATAATGAGGGGTCTGAAGGGTATATAAGGAAATATATAAATACATATCTCAAAACTATATTTTTCAGTTAATTTTTAATAAAAAAAAGTATAAAATTTGTGTATTTGTGGTAAATTTAAGAATTAACTAAGTTCAGAGTGACAGTTTTTAGATTTATAGTTTTGTAATGACATTTTTCAGATTTGAAGATTTTAGAGTGGCAAATAACCAATTTTCCTATTTTTTGTTTTTTATTTTATTTTTTGGTGTGCCACTTGGGCTAGCGCACCATTTTTCTTTAATTTTGTTATGTTATGTGGTGTTTGAAAGTTTTTGACTAATTTGTTTTATGTTTTATTCTATTTTATTCTGTGGTGTTTAGAATTATATGTACGCATCAAATTTGTCAGAAAAATTGTAGAAAATAAAATGCACTTGTAATAAATAAAATTTTGTACTAAATTTGAACTAAAAATTACTACAAAACGCTGCTTAGATTGTGTGTATATTTTATTTTAGTAATTTCTAGTTCAAATTTGATGCGTATATATAATTCTAAACACCACAAAACAAGATAGAATAGAACAGGAAAAAAAAAAACCTTAGTTCAAAAATTTCAAACATAACAGATATAGAACTAAAAAAAATTAGTACACATCTCCAGATAATGCCCCAGCTGGTGTGTATTTTGAGATGCGTGCGTGGTAAGATCTCAATTTTAAATAAAAAATAGTGGTCGTTTAATTTTGAATTATTGAGGTGGTATCTAAAAACATTTCGGTAAAATTCGTATTCAGACTTTTTTTTTTTTTAAGAGATTTGTATTCAGACTTTTACACGTATCTTTTTTTGAAACTCTGATGGTGACTATCAGATTAAATACATCACACTTTTTTTACACGTATCAACTCTAGATATCTCGGAGGATACGGATTCAATTTTTAGAGGGCTAATAATTATCAACATTTAGTTTTGTCGCTCATGACTCTCCACATAATCAGAATTAACTATGTTGCGCGCATTAGTAGGAGCGTTTGTCACTGCACCACTTGGCAAAAATGTAGTGCCTTTTATTTTAAAATTGACAAAAATTAATTAATAAATCAAAATAACTTAATTAAGAAGATTGAAAGTTGTGCCTTTGAGAAAAACATCAATAATAACACGTAATTAATAATGGATATTTTATGATCGCCCCAAATTGCGAGTTTATACTCAATTTTTTTTATTCAAATAGTACCTAAATTATGTCAATTTTATACTTTAAATAAATATGATTAACTTTTTATTCATTTTTATTCATACTTGCTAATAAAGTATTAAATATTCGGACTTTATTTGTATTTGTTAACATATAGTTTGTGCTGACGCCTCACACGCTTATTTGCTTGCTGTTTGGCCGCTGCATGGACACGGGTGCGTATCCTCTGAGATATCTCAATTTTTGCGTGACCGACGTGTCCGGTGTCTATTCGGGGGACGTAAGGGGCAGTATTATTTTAGCTTTGAGATTCGTGCAGAACGTATTTGAACGATTGAGATATTCCAAAAAGTCACGCAAAGTTTGAGATATCTCAGAGGTTGCGAATTCCATGGACACGCGGTTGGGGAGATTTCGTCGGCTCCTATGTGGATGGTTACAGGATGTCATCTGTAGAAATCGTCCAAAAAGAAAGAAACAGAGAGCAAATTCCAGAGAAATCTGAGAATTTTCGTATAGGAGACCGGGAGGAAAAAAACAATGTTATCATATATAGCTTATAGGCTTATAGCAGCGTCTAATTCTCCGTAAGAAAAATATTTTCCACAAAAATTCTCCCCATTATAAGAAACAAAAAGAGCAGAGGGAGCAAGCGATGAATTCAGGTCAGGTCACAGGTCAACGTACCTAATCCAATCAGATAAAATTCGGATTATTCAATGTAAATTTGCACGAATTTAAAAATGAATCTTCTAAATTTTATATAGTTTCGAATTTCTTACATCTCGGGTGGAACTCCAATCCATCAAATAATGTAAATTTGTACGAATCTTTAAATTCACCTCTTATATTTTAAATAGGTCCGAATTTTCCGAATTTCTTATGGTTAGACTAAAACTTCATCTCTATCATTCAATGTAAATTTGTACTAATCTTTAAGTGGACCTATTATATTTTAAATAGGTCTGAATTTCTTATGACTCACTAAAACTTCATCTCTATCATTCGATGTAAATTTGTATGAATCTTAAAGCGAATCCCTTGTAATTTAAATAGGTTCGAATTTCTTATGAATCTCAGCTAAAACTTCATTCTATCTCCTGCAGGAGGTACGTACTCGCGAGCTATTGTCATTATCCTACATAATACCAACAGATGCATTGATTTACATTTTATTGTATTAATTTCAACATGGGCCACTAAGACTCAGGGATAGGTGAAAATAAATTAACTCAAGTATTTTTTAGCAAGTTTGTCTACTTCTAATTCAAATTCATTTATTTTTTTCAACTCATTCTTTTTTCTCAATTCATTTTTTTTTTTTTTGGATCTAATTAATTTTTTTTAATACTCCTGACTTTAATTCCTGAGTATGTCCTTACCATTCATACATTTAGCTAGTTGCAAAAAAAAATTAAGCTAAGCTCTTCGTGATAGTGGTACTACTTACCGCTTGAAAGCGAGAGACGATTTTATATCGCCTATAGCAATATCCACCCCACCCTATCCCCATCGCACCCCCACCTCTTCTCATTCATTTTCGTTTTCGAATTCACTTCTTCACTTTTCAAGCATGTGATTCTGTCTAGTGGATCTAGATACTATTTTCAGTATTTTTGTCTAGTGGATTTAGATACTATTTTCGGTATTTCTGCCTAATGGATCCGGCCATCGCTCTTGGTGCTTCCGCTTAGTGAATCTAGCCACTGCTCTTTGCTTCGTCCAACGCCTTGTCTCTCCTTTCCAAGAGCTTCTATTCTCTAAGACCAGCAGTTCGCTTTTTCTTCTTCTCCTTCTCCTGAGCTCTTCTCCCTCTCTTTAACAATAGAAGAGTGGACGGATTGAGTTGTACATGTAGTTAATCATCTTATATGTTGTTTGTGTTGATTGTTTGTCTATACTATCGTTCTCCTCCTGATCTCTGAGTAGTGACTGTTCTAGTACGGTTGATTCAATTCCTGGTTTGATTTTATTCAGTTCCGATCATGTTTGATTCAGTGTTTTATGTCAGAGGAACATGACAAATTATATACGCAGAGAAAACAATTATTAGACTCTTATTATTACAATCAAGCAAAAATAATTAATTTTGTTCACATTTTCATTGTGCGTTTTTAATTTGTTTACGGCTGAATGCTTTTAAAAACACAGATTGCCTATATAATAACTAGTTTGTAATTTTTTTTTTCATCAATGTAATTACGTACGGACTTTCAAAGTCCAAAACATTAGCTAGCTGCTAGTATCAGATCAGAAAGTGTTAATGGAAGTTTCGTTGTAACCAACACAACATCTTCCACTAGATTGTGAAATATACTTTTGATTGCACTAACCTAACTGGGGTCACAGGTATCCAGATTTTGTCCCCCTTAAAGTAGAAGCTTTTTGCTTGAGTTTGACTTTTGCTCAGAATATTTTAAACATTATCCTCAATTTTACTATATTTACATTTTAAGCGTCTAAATTCTTAAATGAAAATATATTCACATTTTGCATAATAACAACAGTGTTAGAAGCTAGGCGTGCTGGAACTGTGGTTGTACATATTTATATATAGAATAATTCTAGCGTAAATTTAACTTTTATCTGCATACCCTGATATTTTGAAAAATAAAATATTGTTTAAATTAGAAAGTTAAAGTTGTATATGTAACTTAAATTTTTAAATAGCACATGTATATCTCCTCTTATATTGAACATGTAAATGTTCTGATTATCAATAACTGTGATTTAATTTGTTGAATTTTAACTGATATGTAATTGTAATTTTATGTGATAATATATTGATATTTATTGTGTTGAAGTTTGTATTTAGTTATTTGTACACTCGCTACACTAATTTTCTCCTTACAATTTCTTCATATGAATATTGTCATACAAATAATTAATTGATAATATTTATTCTTTCTTTTTATGTTATTGATTATAACAGAATAATAAAGTAATTAACATGTTTGCTCACTAAATATTGATTACCATTCTATTTAACGGAGAGAGAAAGACAAAATAGTTCATTTTATTGTTGAATAAAGAGAAATAATAAAAAGACAAATATTGTTAAAGGTAAAAATATCTTGTCTGGTTAATTTGCTTCTATTTTTGTATTTTATGTTTGAATTTTAAGCACGTTTTTGTTACAGGCAAAATACTAGTTACATTTGAATTGTTTTAAAAGTTCTTTATCATTTCGTCAAATAACTTAAACATTTTAATAGTAGAGTTTTATTAATATTATGATGTACAAAGAGCTATTAAATTTCAAATTAACTGAAATTTTGAAATTTGATAAACACACTACTAAGTAACCAAGAACTCATTTATAATTTTAATTGTTTGCTTTAAAAATTAATTTTAGTTTGATAAACCCACTATTAAAATCAAATTTTACATTACATTTATCTTACTTTAAACGATGTTTTCATAAATATTAAATATATATATCATAAAACTTTGATATAATAAAATTACTTTCATTTTAAACCTCATGTTCAATTTTACATTTCTTGTCTACCTTTCAATAATGACAAAACAACGAGGGCATGCTAAGTGGTGGCTCCATATTATACTTCCCCAGCCAACAACACTTTTCAGGAAATTGACCGCCACATACTAGCTTTTTTTATCTCAAACCACAGTAGGTGCTTCTTGATATTTCATGAATTTTTATTGTCTATTTTTACTTTTACAAATTATGACAACAATATATTTATTTTAAAAAAATTGATAACAATATGTTTAGTTTCTGATAACATGGATTCACAATCATTCTGAAATCATGCATTTAGACGTCAACTGAAAGTGTTGAAACTTTTTTTTTTCAAGTAATGACTCAACATTCACCTTGCGAATCCAGATTTATTGGTGCGCAAAATGGATTTGCAGGAGTGTCATTTTTTGAGATTTTTGAACTAGGGTGTCATTTATTTAATTCGGATTTATCCGGGTGTCACAAAAAAAAAATTCAGTTTGTTTTGATACTTAATTTTTTTTTTCAATATTTTTAAGTTGTCTGATCGTATGTGTTCAATTAAAATTATTGAATGCATGCATTGAGAAAATAGGCAATACAATTGTCAAATTTATTAAACCAATGATAATATTAGGAGAGAAAACAAAACAAATTTGTAACAGGTGGTGGTAAAATCATGTATGCAATTGAATTTAAAATCCGCCTTAAATGAATAAAACTAACACGGATATTATAAGTTGGACATTGTTAGATACTAATACTAATATTAATTTCTGATGTTAAAATTTAAATAAATCCGCATTAAATAAATACAAACGAGGAACAGATAATCAATAAACACATATTTAGATTAAGATGAAAAACAAATTCAAATACTACAAAATTTTAAAATTTTCAAACTTATTTAGTAAAAAGTTAAGCAGTAAAAAATTAATGAAAATTAGAGTTTTATAAGTTATTTTATATGGATTAATTTTTCATCATATTTAACTGCTTGACTCTATACTAAATGAATTTCAAATTTTCAAAATTGCATGTACACACATCACTTATGAAGTATATCGTTTTCAAGTTTCAATAGCTTGAATTCATTGTCTGAAACCAATATGATAGATTTTGAAGTTTATGCTCATCAAACCCTCCTGGAGTCCTGGTGAGCATAGCACATACTAGCTTTATTCTATAGTACACTACATAATCTAAGAATCATATATAAAATATCTCTTCTTTAAGATTAGTGCGAAGTGGTACCTTAAAGTATTTTCCACATAAAGTAACTTATCATGCTGAATTAAATTCCACTAGAATAAAATGTATCTTTCATAACTTGGACTTTGTAAGTTTGTAACCGTAATATAATAAAGATAATTTATAACTAAGATCAAGTTGCTTACTAAATAGTGACCTCTTTGTCTTGTTTGTTGGATAAATTTTGATTAGCCTACAATAAGTCAATTAGCTCGAGAACTTAATGAAATTAATAAGTACAATAATAATAGACTATAGAAGTAACAAAATGGGCAGTTGATCGAGCACTGACCTGCATGTTTCATTGGACAAAATAATTTTGTTTTCAATAAGTCAACTAAAAGCAATTATTCAAACAACTTAATTTGAAAGCCAATATCTGATCAAGCTATATATTATATTTACCCTTGTTAGTAATAAAAAAAACTATAACGGACGGCCAGATCTAATCTATTTTAGAAAAGCAAATTCAATCACGACAAGTTTATAAATTACTCTTTTAGGTCCTGTTTGGCTGCACATTGGATAAGGAAATGGGCATGGAAACAAAAAAATTTTGAACTGATTTTTACTGTTCACGTGAGAAAAAAAAATTCTGTCTGAGTAAATTTTTTTTCCCCACGTGAACAGTAAAATTCGGAAAGTAGCCAAACAGGACCTTAAACATGCTGTGCTAATAGGTATGATGCAAGAAAGAAAACTACATAAGATGAGATAGGAGTAGGTCCGATGGGCATCAGACCTACTTTTAGGTTCAATTAGCTCTAACACTGTATGATTAGCATTAAAATTGGTGCACACACAAATTGAAACAGATCTACACGGATTTTAATACACTTAGCACGGATCTTGATGCAATCGAATGGTCATTTCACCATCGAACTAATGTAGTTCCAATGGGCATCAGCCCTACTCAGAACTCACATAAGATATTATTAGTGATGATTGTGAATCTGTCGATGATAATATCTTTACTGGTGATATCGGAGGTATGTTCAAGGTTTAGGGATAATTGACTTCATTTATTTTCAAAAAAATTATATTTATACATAATTTATTGTATAATTTTGAGTATTATGTTGTAGACTTGTTGAATTGATTTTTAACACTGACATACAAATTTATATGATTGATTTTCATTCATGTTTGATCCATGTAGTTTGAAAATCTAGCTTCGCAGGTGGATCCAGGGTTTTTGTCCAGGGCAAAAAAATAGTGAATTTGATTTAAATAGCTAATCGGATTTAAAACCTATTAACTAATTGGGTACTCGATAAAAAATAATACTTTAACTTATATTTTTTAATGTTTTGACTTATAACTTATAATGTTCTAACTTATTATTCTAATTATCAGTCGTAATTAAAAAAATATTTTAATTTTAATCTTAAATTTAATTCGAATTATATATCAGAAATTCATAAAGAGAGCAAAATTAAAGAGGATGCCACTTCAAATCACATAAGGCTAGTGCCTAGGCGCATGTGGTCAAATTGTGCTAATTTACTGTTTGGTCTTTGGAATCATAATTAGAGGGTACCACTACAAGTTACATTAAGCTAGTGCATCGGTGCTTGTGGTCAATTTGTGTTAATTAACTATATCAGTCTTTGCGACTTACTCAAATCCATCGCTAATTCTTAAAAAATGGTCAAGTAAATTAATGATCTATTTTCGTATCACATGGCTTGATTGATTCAGCAGTCTCAAGAAAATTTCATAAAACACATATTATATAGCCTTTCGTGCAACGAGTTATAATTTCACAGTGATCGTAATTCGTAAACAGAATTTAACGACATATAATTGTGCACATGGTGGGGCCCGCATGTCCGTGGTTCTCTCGTAATATGATTTATTTACAAATTTTTTGTATGGTCTGTTGATGCTTAGATTGGATGAAATAATTTTTTTGTTGGAGAAGAAGTTTGTGTTTGGAATTCTTCCTTCTACTTTTTTATTAGTAGATGCTTTGATGTTAAAAGAATAATTCTGATTATTCGAAAAAAAAATGAAATATTTTTTTTCTGTTTCAGTGCTGATCTTATCTCTTTACAAGAGTAATATTCTTCGTTTTGTTCTTTGATTGCAGAAGAACATGCGCTACAAAAATGTTTCTTCTCGTTTTTATAAAATCTATGCTACTTTATAATAGCGACTGATGAGTTGCTTCCTGTCTACTTCTAGTGATAATCCCATTAAAATAAGTTATTTTATCAATGAAATTATCATTAAAATTCATGTAAGGTACTGGTAAAAAATATTTGTTGTATTTTTTTAAGGGTTATTAATATATTTTTTTTCACTAAAATATTATGGAACATGAACATCTTCCAAAGTGGGTAAGAACTCTAGTAACGTATATACCATATAAAAACAAATAAAATTGTAGCTACCAAATAGAATGTCAGATTATGAGAAATATTCTTTTACATAAAACACTATTTTTTGTGTGATAAGTCGTAAGTTTAAAATTTATAAAAAAAATTCTCATAAATATTAAAACAGTTCGGAATAGGATGTAAACAGATACGAATGATCTAGTCTAAATTTCAAAAAAGGAGCAGTTATTAGTATGTAGAGGCAGAGTGAGGAAGGAATAATGGGGTCAATTGGCCCTCTTTTTTTTAGAATTTTTATAATTATACATAATTTTCTATATAATTTTGAGTAAAATAGTATAGTATTACAAAATTGATCACCATTATCTACAAAAGAAATTTATATGATTGATCCCCATAGTTCGAAAGTCTGGCTCCGCCCCTGTCAGTATGTATATGAATACATTATCCGCGAAATAGAGTGTACCTGAATGAGTTTCTCTTTGTATCCTCGCAAAATCTGCTATCACCTTTACTCGTAAATATGTCAGACCAGGATGTTCTCGTCATTCGTCCCTTCGGGCGGTTGCGAGAAATCGGCTTGAGAAGTTCCCTCTCTCCTTTCTCTCTCAATGTCGCTTCTTGTCTTCTCTATTGGACATATCAGGTCATTTTCTACATATTCTGCTGAGGAAGAAAGACTATTTTTTATTTGTTTTATAGACTTGGTTCATTGATATCATAAAGAGAGTTCGTAGACCAATTTCAAATGAAGAACATTTAATTAAAAAGACCCCACATGTATGGTTTAATAAGAAACATGGGGTAATCACCCATTTTAATAGATCAGATTTTAAATAATCTTTGATTAATTTTATTTATTAGAATTTTAAATATAATTATTTGGAGTTTTGAATATATTTAAATTATTAGGTAAATATGTGAATTATTTGAATTTAAGATGGTAAATATGTAATTAGAGAATTTGGAGGGAAAAATATATAATTTCATAATTTTTGAGTTATATATATGAGAATTTCCTTATAATTTAATTACAAATAAGAATAATTTATTTACGGATAATATGCAAATATGGACACAAACAAAATTAATATGTATCTATTCTATTTACACCTCTAATAAAAATAGAAACTAATATTAAAATAGTTTTTTTTTAATTAAATCCGGAACTGATACTTTTAAAATATTTTTTTTCAAGGAAAAGATGAAGAAAACTGTTGAAAACCCAATCATAGTGCTCTGCTCAGATAAAATCATAATTCCATAATGATGAATAGTAGGCCCTTTCAAAAGGTTCCTTCACAAACAGTTTAGAAAAAAAAAAAATGATTCAAAGAGAAATTTGCTTCTGCATTAGATCAAGGCTTGATGATGCAAGTCTTGACTGGGAAATTTTTCTGCTAGATTGATAATATCTTATAAATTATTAATTTAAAATTCTTAAAACTATAAGAAAAATATTAAATGAATAAGAGTACCTTAATAATGCATGAAGGGCTCTTTAAGTTTATAATATTAAAAAATTCCAACTTGTATGTCAGAATGGTAAAACATAAGCAGATGTCATCATTTTCCATAAACATAATATATTCGTCATGTTAAACACGTAAAAAAATGTTGTATTCCGAACCTTTACTATTTTTTGTAGATTGTAAAACTTAGAATTAAGACACTGACCTTTTAACTAAATATTAAATTAAAAGGCCAACAAGTAATCTAGAAACTCAAATTTTAAAAAAAAAAAAAAATTCAGCATCCTTCCAAGCTTTTACATTTATATAGTTTGTTGTGCAAAATACATACAATTGTCTGCAGGCTTTTAACCCAAAAAAATTACAGACAATATGCACTCTCAGCCTACAATTTAATTAGGGCCCAAAAAACCAGCATGTTGGGCTTGCTGAGGGCTTGAGGTTAGAGACCACTCTAAAGAAAACAACTATGTTTCTAGATCTCCTAAAGGTCATATTTGGTTCTGGAGTGGGTGATAGACTCCACTTATATGTTATGTTTGGTTGTGGAGTAAGTGGTGGAGTAAGTTCTTTATTCCGCCTTTAAGGAGCCAAACAAGAAGTAAATTTGAAGGAGTAAGATAGAGTAACATTTGAGTTAATCCAGATTAAGTTACTCCACCTATACTCCACCCGTGGGTTCCGCAGTTAGAGTAACATCATCTTATAATTTCTCTCTTTTCATTAGCTTACTCCACCAAATTCTAACATAATTCCAACCAAACATGATTATTTTAATCCGTCTTAATTCGGAGTAAGAAATTTAATCCGAAGTAACATTACTCCACAACCAAACATGACCATAAGGAATCAAATGAGAAATAAATTTGAAAGAGTAATAGTAATATTTGAGTTAATTTGGATTAAGTTATTCTGTTTAGAGAGGTAGAGTAACTTGTTCTACCTGTGGATACCATAGTTAGAGTAACATCATATAGTAATTTTTTTTCTCTTTTCATTAACTTACTTCACCAAATTTCAATTAAATTTTAACCAAACATAATTATTTTAATCTGTCTTAACTCAAAATAATAAATTTAATCCGTAATAACTTTCCTCCACAACCAAACCAAAAAGACTACATTTCTAAATATTATGGTGCTCTCCAGTCTCCTCTACGAATCAACTACCGAGTCGAAAAAACAATCTGTTATTTCTTGTTACAAACTTACAGCAGCACATTCCGTGTCGCTGAGGCGACAAACAGCAGCAGCAGAGAGTCATAATTTGTACAGGAACCGTCCGATCATATTTTGAACTTCTCGCATCAGATGAACGATCCTCCATAAAAAAAAAAAAAATCGGACGGCCCATGGGCCATGGCATTGGAGCTTTCAGTCCCGTAGAGGATCCGATTCGTATCCTGGCC
Source organism: Carex cristatella (assembly GCA_024447775.1). Lineage (NCBI taxonomy): Eukaryota > Viridiplantae > Streptophyta > Magnoliopsida > Poales > Cyperaceae > Carex > Carex cristatella. The sequence continues at coordinate 5,462,509 of JAJHPF010000003.1, read as the reverse complement.
GTACAAAGCTCCGTTCACCGTTCACCTAGTGCAGTGAGGTGAGTAACTGTAGTGAAATCAAACGCGCGCAGGAGAGACAAAATGGAGATATCAAATCTCCCAATCTCTCCTTCACTTCGATCAAAATTGCTCGCGAAGGGTTTCAGAAACCTCTCCTCTCTCTCATCTCTCTCCCCTTCCCTTCTGGCTCAAGGTAGCATACTGACTCTTATCTGTCAAACGGAATTGATCGTAATTGATAATTAATTTGGACTAGGTAGGAGAGTAAATTGTTGAAATTACATCATTCTGTCTTGCTTTTGTCTGTTTATGCTCTCTGCTTGAAGTTCCCTAAAAATAAAAAGGAAAGATAATGATTTGGAAAATGTTCCCCTTTGTAGAACTAAGTATCCAATGCGAAGAGGCAATAGAGATTCTGAGGGCTATAACAGATGCAACGACATCTAAAAGTGCTTATACCCCAAATGGAATTATCCCAGGTACTTTTATTTATACCTTCCTGATCATGGCTGCTACTGGTAAATTTGTGTTGATACCAGTTACCAAACTGACTTTTTCTATCTTTTGGTCAATGTGTTTTATTGAGGCTATCAATTATGCTTGAGGGATACATTATATTTCACATTTTGCGGGAGACCATCAATGTATTATATCAAACCTTAAAAATAGAAAATTTCCCATACACTTTTACATGCAATGTACCTTGTATATCCTATTATTGTGTCATATTGACAGTTCCTAAATTGCCAGTTATTTATCTATATGGACTTGTTTCATGTTTTGGAACAGAACTGGTTTCACAATACTGGTTTTTATCATGTTTTGTAGGGTACTTACAATACTTTGTATGTTTTGTAGGGTTATGCATACATGATATTTTTTATTTATTTTGCAATGTTATACCCAAATTACCCCTATATTTGAATTATGTGAAAGTTTTAGTTTTATGGTTTTTTGTTTAAAATGTTTTATAGGGGCAGTGACAGCATGGGACATGTTGTCAGAAGAACAAATGCAGACACACATTTCTACAGGATGTAATGATCTTGATACAATACTCGGTGGTGGTATCCATTGCAAAGAAGTAACAGAAGTTGGTATAAATTACTGACCTGTTTTGTACTTTGATACATTCACACAGAATCGTATTCCATACTTTCAAAGTTATTTTTTAATTGGTACATGAAGGCCTGTTATGGTGTCACTGAATGAAAATAGAAATATGAGGAGGATTCAAATGCCTCACATTCTCTATTTTCTTTTTCAAAGACCAAACAATAAATCTGAACCGATCAACGTGATCTCCATATTAAAAAGTGCTTGGAGACCAAATTATATATTTTTTTTTTACTTTTTTTAGATGGGTACAAAATTGATGTTTCTGGACCATCCAAAAACGGTGATTTTGTACCTATCTAAAAAATTAGTAAAAATTTCCAAAAAATATAAAATTTGGTCTCCAAGTACATTTCAATATGGAGATCATGTTGATCACTTCGAATCGACTGTTTGGACTTTGAAAATGAAGATAGAAGATGTGAGATACAATGAGGCATTTGAACCCTCCTCTAGAAATATTTACTGACCAAATAAGTAGGGATTTCGAAAAGGGTTCAAGAAAAAAAGGAGTCAATCTGATACATTAGTCTGTGAATATTTTTTGTAGGTGGTGTTCCTGGAATTGGCAAAACTCAACTAGGGTATGATTATTAATATTTCACATCTTTGTATCTTGAAAATAAACAAATTTTTCTTAGGGTATGATTATTAATATTTCACATCTTTGTATCTTGAAAACAAACAAATTTTTCTTACTTGTACTTTTTCCAGAATTCAACTTGCAGTAAATGTGCAAATACCGGTCGAATACGGCGGTCTTGGTGGAAGGGCTGTTTACATAGGTAGTTTCACTATTATGGTTGAAGAGCTACATAGATCAACCTTTTCTTGTTTAAGAATTTTCTTATGTGCCCCTAGAAAGCTTCGCATATGTGGATAAGGGCCTAAGCTAGTAAATGCTGCATATTATTGGTTCTAGATCTCATTGATACCTGGCAATACAAAACAAGGGAAATTTATTATATTCCAGAATTTAGCTAGGAGTACAGAAAATATTAGAATTAGTTGATAATTCTCGATATTGGAAACATTTTGTAGGTGTATTTGCTTATTGTCAAAGCTAAAAGTTTTTGTTGTTTTGTGATATATCATAAGCAATAACATACTTTTTGTAACATTATAATTATAAATTTATTTCCATGGTGAGTAGATACAGAAGGTAGTTTCATGGCCGAGCGTGCAAATCAAATTGCCGAAGGATGCATAAGTGATATTCTCCATAAATTCCCTAGTAATAGCAGAGAATTTTTATCATGCAAAGAAAGGTTGCGAGCAAATAGTTTCTTGGATGGCATCTTCTATTTCCGCATCTGTAGTTATACTGAACAGATAGCTGTTATAAACTACTTGGAGAATTTTCTGACGCAGCACAAAGATGTAAGTCAAAGACTTGCTTGTGAAATTTTGTGATAAACTGTATATCTGAGCCACTTATTAATGCGTGATGATGCATGCTTAATATTACAACTGCAATGCCGGTACAAGTTTCTATAGAAATATACGTCTTTGTGCAGAAATTGAAAAAGTAGGGTCTTTTTGCTGTTTCAGAATACTATAAATGGTTTTCTGCCAAAAATAAAAAAAAAAATCATCTTTTTAATTGGATTGTATATCTTTGTGCATTTCTGTTTTACTGTAGGTGAAGTTGGTGATAATAGATAGTGTGACTTTCCATTTTCGGCAAGATTTTGATGATCTGGCCCAAAGGACTCGGGTTCTTGGTGGTTTGTCTTTGCGGCTTATGAAACTCTCTAAGACGTTTAATTTGGCTGTCAGTAACCTGGCCTTTTCATTCTATCTGATATATGCCTGTACTAACTTCTTATTATGTCATGTGCAATGTGCCAATGTTGATACTTGTTATTGTTAATTATTCAAAAAGTTATACATAGAGATCATTCTACTTGTTTCTTGGTTACTTTTGCTTTATAGACAACATATTAAAACTCTCTTCAATTTGATGTCAGAACAATAGAAGTTCATTACTGTTAAATGTATCTAACTTGTAATCGATCTACTTAGTAGTCCTTGAACAAATTCTGTACTTGTTATTATTAACAAATTACTCATCCTTTACCTTATTTTCTTCTATTTATTCATGTATTTAGCATCGTATGTGGAGCAGGTTGTTTTGTTGAACCAAGTGACAACCAAGTTTACTGATGGCTCATTTCAATTGACGCTTGCTCTTGGTAATTCAAAAAAATAAGTACTTGTATTAGTCTTTATATGAAGAAAAATGATTTTATTTTTTTGTATTGTTGAGCAGGTGATAGCTGGTCACACTCATGCACAAATCGCATTATTCTACACTGGAATGGAAATGAGAGATGTGCCTACATTGAAAAGTCACCTTCCCTTCCCTCAGCCTCTGCACCTTACTTGGTGACTGGAAAAGGGATAAGAGGCATCAACTCTAATTTCAAACGTGCAAGAACTATGCCATCTTAATTTAACAGGTCCTTTCATGACTTCATTGATATGAAGTGGGAAATTTTGTTTTTGTAGATGTTACTGGATGGTAGTCTTTTTTTTTTCGACTTCTCTGAAACCAGCTGTGTAAATTTTTAGCAGCTAGTCTTTTGATGGATTGGTGGAAACTTTGACTACTGAAATGAAATCTAACATATTTTTGGCAATTTATAGCCTCCATTTCATTTATTAAAACTTCTAAATAAGAGTATTTTCTGGTTATCACTATGATTCTGGTTCCATTCATGCGTAATCATAGTTCGGTGAAATTTCTTATGATGTCAACTGTGTTGCAGAGCAAAACTTTAATTCAATTGTTCCTGCTCTTTTTTGAGCCAAATTGAAGGGGAAATGATCTAGAATTCATTCATGACTCTACCAATTATAATCTGATGACTAAGTGTATCTGAGAATATATTCTGTCAGAGAAATAGCCAGTCTGACTGGAGTTATATCCTTGTCAAATCCAGACAAATCTCCTTGAAAACAGGTAACCTCTTCTTATTGTACGATAATGTACAGATATTGTGTGAAATATGCATCTTGTTCTGCGGTAGGTAGCCATACAAATTCCTTTTGCACAGGTGGTGCAGCAGCAATAGCCGGTGCAGCTGTAGGTGCAGTTGGATTTGCTGTAACTATTTTGATGGTTTTGATGCCTTGAAAAGGGTAACCAGAACCTGAACACTGATCCATCCGCATCTCCATCTGTTAATTTGTAAATTGCTATCAATAATCCAAAGAATGTATTGCTAATATATAATAATTGACTAATGCTGGATTTCGCTAGAAAATCTACAAACTAGAATAAATTGGCCATTTGACCAGGATATAACGCTGTCATATGTAGTTTTCGGTAAATTTATATTTGCTGAGTCCAAATTTGCTAACTTTTTTTCTCTTTGACGAAACTTCATATTTTCTCTGGACCAATAATATAGAAAAGATGAATCATATATTCTCTGGACCAATAATATAGAAAAGATGAATCATATTTCTCTTTCGAAGTTGCAACATCCAAAAAATCTATTTGAAGAAGGAATAAGAGTGATCTACTCGAAACAAGTAAAACTTTTTGAAGAAGAAAACAAATGAAATTGCTTCGAACAGTAGTTTTGATTGGAAAAGGTAAAAATCTAATGTACCGTATTTTGCTGTAGTATTGCAAGAGAAGATAAACACTTGGCATTATTTAAAAATCTGGGAGAAAAATTGAAAGAAAAGGGAGTCACTGAGACATAAAATTTGCTGGCCGAACCCAATAATATCGTTCCTTATTCTTAAAAGATGTACACCATTCAAAAATGTCTCCATTATACCCTGTATATAGTGTAGAGCAGTAGAGACAATAAATTAAGGAAAATTTAATGATGACGGCGCTAAGAGCATATTTTTGAGAAAGTTGAATGAAGAATCCCTACATTGACCATGTATTTCCAATGAAAGACCTATTTTCCAGTATTTGCAAAATAGCACCCTATTGTTTTGGAAAAAAGAAATGGTTAGCTACTGGAGTTGAAATGTAATTAAAGGTGTGATTCTACAGAAGGTAATTTGGAGTTTGGTCGTTAGTTGATACAAAGTTTCTGTGTGACTGGTTAAAGAAGAGGGACCTCTGATACCTTCAAGAACGGACACACACGCAAATATGCAGTGCTGCAATGAAGCCATATCAATGCACAGTTGCTAATAATGAGGTTAAAATTAAAATAACCCAAATTTACCAGAATGTTGTCAACAAATGTTAATTTAAAATATATGGTTTGAAACTTCATTCAGCTAGAGCATATTACTACGACATAGTAACGGATCATTTAATACATAGATTAAAAATTTTCTGTTATATAAGAACATTCTCTTTGCAATTTGCCCCAATTTCTGATCTCACATAAATATTAGGGTTTAGGGAGGAGTGAAACTGGAAACTGGAGAGCAGCAAAATACAGGACGAGTGAAACCGAATAAGATCACTTTCTCCACTCTTACTAAGGTAAACTCCTCGCTTTTTGAAATATTGCTGCATGAAAAATTTACAATAAGAACAATTTACAATTCCCCAAATAAAAATTGAAATGGGATACCAGTCCTCTTCCTCCATATTTACAATTCCACTTTACTAACTTTGTAATCTTCCATTTACTATTATTCTTTACTTGTACATTGGAAGAAATTGATGATTTCTGGATTTCACTGTCTTCTTTGCACTGTTCAATTTCACTAAAGTAAGCCATCAAGAGCAACTCTTAGCGTTATTTTCCCTTATCTGTAATTAGAATTTTTCATTTGAAAATTCCAAATTATATGAATATTACGATTTCAATATTTCCAGAAGGTGTAATTTGTTTCCCACCACCATTGCAAATTTCTATGGATTACATGTCAAAATAATGTAGTAATTATCCCAAACAATATTTAACTCGGTGCTCAATATTACTCCTGCTAACTTCCATCAGCATAGGACCTTCCTCATATGGGGTTGATATTTTCCTTTTTTCCTAGTCTCTGTTTGCAATAGAGATCGACACTCCCACTACTGGTGTTTTCTTATTAATTGGTTTGGTAAGATTTCTGCAATTTAATCACTGCATTCTTCTTACTCAACTCAGTTTTTCATGAAGGTAACATTTCAATTCTTGCTGTGCTTCAGAGATCGACGCTTCTCGCTGCTGGTGGTTTCTGACTTTCGTTTGGTAAGACTTCCCCAATTTACACAGTACATTTCTGTTGCTGAAGTCAGTTTTTCATGAAGTTAATATTTCACTTATTTGCTGCATCTCCTTTCATTTGGTTAATTCTCCCTATCTTTTTGCCGAGTAATTCCAATTAATTACACCAATGAATATGTCCTTCCAATTATAGCTACCTCTCTTAATTTATTCCCCAATGTTATGTACGTCGTATGATGATTTTCACTGCACAATGATAGAAGATGGAGCTTATTGCCTGCTAGGTTGTGGGGTAATTTCCTCAACTTGTATTTCAGCTGGCCACAAGGCATTGTTACAGCCATCCAAAAAAAGTCTGTTTCGATAAGCCAATACCAGAACAAGGCAAAAAAAAAAATAATAATAAGAACATATGTGATTTTCTGGTACGAGTTGGTCGTTCAAGAAAAAAACTATCAGTTGTTTTTTACTTATTTCTATCTTCTTTTTTTGTTGTTTTTCCTGATATTGGTGATACAATTTTTCCTGGTTTGGCTGATAAGAGCAACATTTCCTGATATGGCTGACAAGAATTTTTCTGGTATTAATGGCTATTTTTCTGATAAGGTTGTCATGATTTTTTCTGGTATTAATCGCTAATTTTCTGGTATGGATGATCAAATAGACAGTTATGATGGAAATGCCCTTGTAAGCACCGCTGAAGAGCGCAATGGACAGTTCATTCAATCACCAGGATAAGCACACAAAAATTCAAAATAAGCTTTCTTTCGTCCAATTTTATAATTTTTATGAGATAAAAATTAATTTCCATTAATTTTGCAGACGGGGCTGCCGAATTATTTTTCGGTGCCATGTGGCATTAATGATGCATTTGAAGGAAAAATACAACAACAAATACGGTTAGATCAGTGTGATCAGTTGAAAGTGGTAAATTGTCATATTGCAAAAACAAGGACGGTTAGATAAGTGTGATCAGTTGATAGTAAAATATCAAATTGAGCATTTTTTATTATGTGATGATGTTTCTAGCTTGGAGTGTACCACTGGAAAGTTTATCTTTCATTTTATTTTATTTTCCTTTTGAGATGATGATTATATTATGGATTTTGGATAAGTATTTCTAATTTGTTTAGGTGATGATTAGAAAAGGGTTGTCGAATCAGTTGTAGTGTTTTGGTATGTATTATATCCAGTAGAAAATAATTAAACTTATGTACACCATGTGCACGCAAAAAGAATATCCAACAAGATTTATTTTCATAAATAAAAGTCACTATAATGTTTAATCAATGCAGCTGCTGAAAATAATATATGCTGAATGAAGAAACCAAAAAGGCCATTCACAAAAACCAACAACAAAAGTAACAGTTGCGGCAGAGCCGCAACAAGGTTACTAGTTGACTTGTTACTAGTTGATGTAATAAAAGAAGAATGATATTATTTATTGTTATATACCCTATCTAAAGAATGGTTCCTGGAAAGAGAACGATATTATGTATTGTTATATACCCTATCTAAAGAATAGCTCTCCAAGAAGTGATCTCTCTAGATACACTGTCTACCAAGATTATTATTGTCTTGTGCTGTCCTGAGAAGAGCCGTCTGTTACATTTGCGCCACAATGTCCAGCATCCTGCAGACCACACCGAGTCCCAGAGTCTGACGGCCGAGTCTGACATAGGTTTTCTGGAGTTCCACCACAGATCCCGTATGTTGTCCTGATAAGCCATGTTCACTTGGAGGTTGTACCGAAATAGTAAAATTCTCCAAAATCCCATTGCATAGGTGCAATTGAGTAGGATATGCCGCATCGGGACAGAGATGACAGCCCACTTCAACATTGCATCCTCTCACCCTCAGAACCTGTTGTGTGAGAATTTTATTTTGGATGCTAATCCAAAGAAAAACCCTCTCCTTAAGGGGTATTTTTAATTTCCAAATTGCCTCATTGTTTGGGCACACTTCGCCTCTATTATGTAGAACCCCATACGTCGACGATGCAGTGAATGTTCCCTTAGCCGTCCATTTCCATGTTAACAATCCGCTTGTCTCATCCATTACTGTAGAGACCGAATAGAACGACTTCAAGGAGAAGAGCGATCGAACAAAGCCCGAAAGGATTGGGTCCTGAAGTACTTCGGAAACGCTATGGAATCTATTTATTCCATACAGTAGTGACATGGTCCTAGCACAAAGTCCCTCTTTATCTCTGTCCAATTTCCACAGCCACTTTGTTAGCAAGGCATCATTCTGCGTCTCAAGATTGAGCACTCCCATTATTAGGTCCATACATGAAAATTTCAAGATTTATATAAAATTGACTCTAAAATATGTTTAGGTTAATACTAATATATTTATATGACAATTAGCAATTCACTATTTATAAAATGTGACCAAATTTATAAAGGTTTCACATTAACCGAGGCTAGCATACAACAGGGTAGGCATTTGCCTACACCTGGATTTTTTTTTTAAAATCAGATTATTTTTTGGGTTTACCTACCTCTGAAAAATAGATTTGCCTACTCTGATGCAGAGCCCAGTCCTGCCTAAAGAAAAATCAATAATAAAAAAAAAAAAACATCCTCCGCCTCAACACAGAGGAGACGCTGAGACGTTTGTGTGCGATTTTGAATCATACAGCTTGACGCTAACCCGAACCGTTAATTTACAGACTAAGAAAAAATGACAAAGAAATAACATCAATTACTTTGAATCATACAGCTTGACGCTAACTCGAACCGTTAATTTATTCGAACCCTAGCCCGAACTGAATCCGAATTCAATTTTTGCCTACCCCTAGCTCAAATTCTAGCCCGCCACTGTTAACCAAAACAAAATAATACAGGGTTCAAGCTTATTATGTTTAGTATGTTCTCTGTATGAATTTATTTTGTTAAGTATGAATCATATACAAAAAAAGTTGTATGATATGTGAATCATGTATAAATTTATTCTGCCAAACATAAATCACATTTAAGTTTGTTTTTGTCAAATGTTAACTATGTGCGAACTTGTTCTAACAAATGCAAACCCTAATCATCTTAAGATAATTATTTGTTGATTTCAACTTGGTTACGACTAATTATCCATCATGATCTATTTGACCTTTTTTTTTTTGTATGGATAGATTTTCTCCAATTAATCAGGATTTACAGATACTTGTTTCGTAACTTTTACTCCAATCTGCGTTTGACATCTGACATATTACAAGTTGAAAACCCTAATTTTTTTTAGAGAAAATTGTGAAACTGTCACTCCAAAACCTTTAAATTGTGAAAATATCATTCCGAACTTTGAAATTGTTAAAATGCTACTCTAAACTTCATTAATTTGTAAAAATGCCGCTCCAAATAATTAATGACTAAAATACTCCCTTCTTCTCCTTTTCTTTCTCCTGTCTTCTCTTCTTCTCCTGCCTTCTCTTCTTCTCCTCTTATAAGTATTCATTAAGAACGTCATATAGTCTCACTGTATACTTTCTGAAAAATATATATGATGACAAGAAAATATAGAAGATTGGACAAATTTTTTATTGAAGTTGAAGATTTTCTTAGCAAAGTGAGTAGAGAAGACACTGCTCGGATCTATGTCGGATCTATAGTACAGTAAAATTGAATCTACACCGAATAGAGTTAAATTTGCTATTTCAAAGTCAGGAGAAGAAGAGAGGGCAGAAAAAAGAAGAGGAGAAGACAGGGGTATTTTAGTCATTAATTATTTGGAGTGGCATTTTTACAAATTAATGAAGTTTGAAGTGGCATTTTAACAATTTCAAAGTTCGAGATGACATTTTCACAATTTGAAAGTTTTAGAGTAGCATTTTCACAATTTTCTCTTTTTTTAGTGTGATTCTGATTTAATAAAAGATGGAAGATTTTTTTTTTCTAAAATATCAATATCATATGTAAATTATATTTACTTAAAGAAAATTATATATCAAAGGCATTCTAATAAAATTCTAGCTCATCCACCAATTGACATACATCATATTATTTGTAAGTGCCAATTATACAAAAATAAAAAATTATAACACTTGCAAAAAACGTGACTTATGTTTATTGACGGACGAGCTGAGAATGAAAATCGTCCCCTGCATTTGAAATTATCATTTTTAAAAATTTAATTCTCAAGCATGACATTTTGGATGCAAATCTGTTGTATTTTTTTAGAATCGCAGGACCTGTTATTCTAAATTCATTCATTCATCTGTTTGGAGATTTATGCATAAAAATTAAGTGTTATTGAGGTTTGCATATTCTAAAAATTTGATAGAGTAGATTTGGAATCACAGGATCATGCAATTCTTTTGGATTCACGGAGATTTAGTTCCTGACATTTTTGGGTTGTTAAATGATTTCTATCATGAAAACATGGACCTCGGGCCTCTAAACACTGATAATATTGTGATGATATCGAAAAAAATCTGAACCTATTGAGTTGAAGGATTTTAGGCCTATAAACATTATTAACTTAATTTTAAAAATTATTTTCAAACTGTTCAGGTTATCTGTCACAACTTATCTCCATCAATCAATCCGCTTTCATCAAAGGCCGACAAATCTCTAACAATTTCCTTGTGGTTAGAGAGATATTGCATCATGTTGTCCATGCTCATCAACTGGTAGTGTTTTCAAAATAGATTTCACGAAGGCCTTCGATTCTATCAATTGAAAGTTTCTAATTAAGGTCTTTCAAACAAGGGGCTTTCCGCTAAAATAAATAAGGTGGATGGAAATTTTACTTCGAACCTCTACATCTAGGGTGATTATAAATAGCGAAGAATTTGACTATTTCTCCCGTAAGTGTGGCCTTCGACAAGGTGACCCGCTTTCCTCTATATTATTTTTAATAACAACTGATGTTTTACAACAGATGATTAATCGGGTTAATGAGACACCTGATATAGATTTTTTTTTTTAAATGGAAATTATAACAAATTTCTTAACCAAACCAGCCAATTCGTTGAAAAAGTTATAAAAATAGCCTACACCGGATTGAACAATCCGGTGTAGCATGAGAGGGCCGGACTACACCGGTTTCCCAATCCGGTGTAGCCATTTTCCCACCCGGCTGATCCATTTTTCTCCCGTCTGCAGAGCAAAAAAAACTCCACCGGTTTCCCAATCCGGTGTAGTCTGGCCCTCTCAAGCTACACCGGATTGGAGATCCGATATAGACTATTTTTGTAACTTTTTAATTGGATTGGCTGGTTTGGTTAAAAAGTTTGTTATAATTTCCATTTAAAAAAAAAAGTCCCTGATATACCGATTTCGGCCAAGCTAAAGTGCCCTATTCCCGCCTATCAGTATGCAGACTATACAACGATTATTGCTGATGCAGACCTACCAACTATGATCACTTTGAAGCTGGTTCTTAGACTATTCTCAAAAGTATCGAGCTTGCAAATTAATTTTGACAAAATCTTGTACTATCCTATCAACCTTAACCAAGCCGATATACTGATGGCAAATGTTGTCATGGGGTGTGCCCGAACTCAGCTACGAATTTCCTATTTGATAATACCCCTTACAATTCGAAAGCCAAGAAAACAAGATTTCATTTCATTACTAGGAAAGATTGAGATAAGAAATGAAGGTTGGGTTAGAAAATTGCTATCTAAAAGTGGGAAGCTACAGCTCATAAATTCGGTGTTATGTAGTGTACCAATCTATCTCATGACATGTTTCGCTATACCAAAATGGGTATTTAAAAGTATTGATATGCTTTGTAGAAACTTTCTCTGGAGAAAGTCACAAGGTCAAACCGTCAAAGAAGGGGGATACCACTTATTAGTTGGGAAATTGTGTGTTTGCCTAAGAGGGTTATGGGGTTTGGAGTACCAAAACTTGAGATGCGAAATAATACTCTTTTGCTCAGGTGGTGGTGGAAGGCAACAACTCAAACTGACAATCTATGCCACTCAGTTATTCAGACACTAAGACAACACAGACCGCAACAACCTTTTCCTAAAACATGGATGGTGACTGGTTCTTTCTTTTGGAATCAGTTGATTAATTAAGTTGTACAAGCTGTTTCAATGGTGCACTCGCTGGATAATTGGATCTGATGAGAAAATCTCCTTCTGGTACGATTGTTTGGGGGCAACCCCGCTAAGGAGTATGAAGGACAAATTGCCACGACTAATTTCTCAACACATATCACTACACGTAGCCTTTTCAGAAGAATCCACTGTTACCGCTTTCCATTCTGGTACGATAATGGTTTTTAACAATCTCGAAGATAAGTTGGAATGGTGTTGGACAACAAATGGTGAATATTGATCAGCAGGGTCAGATTATAAAGTGCTAATCACGGCCGGAAAAATTAGTTGGAGGTTCATGGAGGTATGGACAGCAGCTGCTCCCTTAAAAGAGTGTGTATTTAGTAGCATAGATTGGAATAAAAAATTAAGATGGCCACTGTCAGGAACTAGTTAGGGAGTTACTAAAAAAAACTTAACCCAAGAATAAAGATAATTTTAGAATACAGATACAGAGCAAAAGAAGAGTGCGGAAGATATCTCAACTCTGCGTGACCGACATATGTACGATTAGGGGTGTTCATTGGGTCTGGTTTAATCGGTTTTGGACTGAACCGAACTAAATCAGTTCAAACGGTTCGGTTTGGTTTATTTTTTAGAACCGAATTATAACTTCGGTTCAGTTCGGTTTTAAAATTTTCAAAACCGAAATAACCGAACCGACCGAACTTTTATATATATTATGAATTTTGTCCGATTTATTTCTTAATATCCCGATTTATTTTTTAATCAATTGTTTTAAATGCTTCGATTTATTTCTTAATATTCCGATTTATTTCTTAATACTCCGATTTATTTCTTAATATACTTCAGTTTATTACAAAATATTTGCTTTAAATAAAAAAAATAATATATTTCAGTTTGAACTAAACAAACCGAAATAAAACTTCGGTTCAGTTCTATTTTTAAAACTAAATTATAACTTTGGTTTACCTAGTCCGAACCGAACCAATTAACACCCCTATGTACGATGTCTGTTAGAGAAAAAAAAAATTATAGTTAGTGGAAATTAAACCCATAACTTTACAAACACATAATAAGAAAATCACGATAACTGTTGATAGCTTTCGACCTCTTTTTCAGTCAAAAAACTGTCGATAGCTTTCGAAGTGTGTTTAATTTAATCAAAATTACATCACCATTATCAATAATTATGTTCTAACTTAAGCAGACCAGTGTGTATTGTGAAATATGTACAAAATTTTATTAAATGTACTTTAGGATGAGTTCACGTGGGTGATTATCAGCTTGCTAATTTATCCATTCTCACTTTTACTCCACAAAACCAAAGAAAATTGGTGTGAAATTTTAAAATTTTCTTTAGTGATGTATACCGCAATTTTTATTTTTATCATCTTAAAAAAACCAATAATCATGATTTCTGAGAAATTTTATTTTCATCACATCTGCAGTTTCAAACTACAAACTAAAAATAGATGTCTGCAATTTTAAACTGCGGACACATTTTTTCTCCAACAATGAAGGGTGCAGTGTGAATATTTAATAAATCATGAAATTACGGGAAAAGGCGTACCGAGAGCACTTGACAGGTACTCTTTAAATAGATCGAATAGTGAAACTTTTCAATTTTTCTAAGTAGATCATAACATGGGAATTTAAACAGTAAACCTTTTGGCCTATTGCACATCGTTTAATAGATTGACACGCGTTCTGAGAAAAAAAAGCACATCGTTTAATAGATTAACACGCGTTCTGAGAAAAAAAAGAAAAAGAAATGACGTTCTGATAAAAAAAAAATATAGAAAGAAATCTATCTGAAGTTTCGAACTGTAGATACTCAATTTTAGTGCGTAGTTTGAAACTGCGGATATGGTGAAAATATATGAAACTGTGCGGATATGGTGAAAATAGATGAAATTGCAGACATCTAATTTGGTTCATAGTTTGAAACTGCAGACAGGATGAAAATAAAATAATTTCAAATAATCGTGGTTACTCGATTTATCTTATGTTTTTAAGATAGTTAAAATAAAAATGTCGGTGATACGTACTCAAAACCCAAAGAAATGAAAAAAAAAATTGAGAACGTACATTCACGGGCGGCCCAGATCAAAAACACTTTTAATGAAAAAATTTGTATAGAAATTTACGGATCTGGACTAACTTTATTATTTTTTTAATATGTAAAATAATATTATGTTGTTTTTATTATGTAAACATATGCTATTTTTATTATTTTTTATTATGTAAAAATATGTTATTTTTAAATAATTAACATCTACTATTAAATTAATTAATGAATTTTAACAATCTCCTCCGCAGAAATCGGAGTTTTTTTTTATAAACAATAAATAAAAAATTCAAAGTTAGAAAACCAATATGATTACGACAAAATTTCGAAAAATCATAAAAACCGAAACTTAATCTCGGTCTGAAGAAAAAAAATTCTCAGAGCATTTTCGGTCTCTACCCAAATTTTCAATTTTTTCTGGCCAGAAAATCCATCGGTCTAACTCAGGACTGAAATTTTAATTCGGTCTCAGGACTGAAAATAATATTCAGTCTTGGTGAAATTTTAATTTTCTAAACTTTGCAAATTCGGATCTTTTGTTCAGTAAGAAAAGAAAATTATGAATCAATTAAAGCCAGCAAAATTTTAATTATGAATCATACTAACGAAAATTAAGACCAGCAAAATTTCATACTGACGAAAAAAATTTCAATTAAAGCCGGCCATATTTAAAGTGCAAAAAAAACAGTTTCAAAATAAACGTTTTTAGGTAACATATGCAATATATTATACATGTTATTCAAACATTAGTAAAAACATCCATACAAATTATCATAATCTTATAAAATCATTCATCGTTCCTTACGTTTGAAGGGGAAGAAGCACAAAAACCGGTATGTACAAAATGTAAAAAATCGAACACTCGAAATTTGGAATATTTTAGAAGGAGAAGAAGCACAAAAATGGTAAATGCAGAACTAGAGGACAGAGGAGATAGAGAAAGAAGAAACTGATCACTGACTTCGTTTATAACTGACTAATAAAAAAAATGCTACGACCGAATTAAAATTTCGGTTCCAGCATAGACCGAAATTTTAATTCGGTCTTGGGTGATTCTTGCAGCACAAACGGCCACACCCAAACTATTGTGATTAGATGTGACAATTGATAAAAAAAAATTAGAAATAAATGAAGACCAAAAACAAAATTAGGAAGGCAGACTAAGAGTAAATCTCAGTTGTTATGGTTTTTGAAAATTTTAAAGCAACTATATTAGTTTGGTGAAAATATTTTTTCGAATTATGGTTTATAAAAAAATCTCCAGAAATCGTGCTTACATCTATAATGATTGTTGAGTTGACGCTACGTTGGAATACATTGATGACAAAGGAGAAAGGATCAGATGCCTTGATTCGCTCCAACCCGGTATCTTATACTTCTTTTGTAAAGTTACATGGGCAAATGCTGAAGAGCATAACGTGCCAAAAAAATTAAAGAATCTCCACCTTTTTAAGTTCCCATATCCCCATGAGGAATATGAATTGGCTATTCTCAGAGTTTGGTTTCCCTGCGGCAAGTTTCTTGTAATGTTATTCCGTCCCGAATCACTGATTGGTCATTGGTCCAGCATGGTTAACTGAATCTTTGATTCATAGTCACAATCATAGCGATAAATCAATTATTCAGGTTCAGTTCGGTGAGATTAAAAATTTGTTATCCGTGACAAATCATAGTGACCAAATTTTATATTTTTGTGAATTTTTTTATTATTTTTTTTCATAGGTACAATATTACTTTATCGGATGGTCCAGAATCTCCTTAAAACAATGATTTTATAACTATGAAAAAAATAGTACAAAAATTCGAAAAAATATAAAATTTGGTCTCCAAGTATATTTTATTATGAAGATCATGTTGAGCTGTTCGGATCGACCGTTCAGACTTTGAAAACAGAGATAAACGATGTAGAGTATATTGGAGCATATTGAAGCACCAAAAAAATGGTGCATTTGAACCCTCTTCTTAATATATATATAATATATATAATTTTTCTTTTATAATTATCCGATCGGATAACGGGTACGAAATAGGCTTTACCTTGTACCCTTATCCGTTTAGATAACGAAAAAAAATATTTACCCATACCCAATAAGTTTACAAAAAAAAAAATTTATCCGTACCCATCTTATCAGATACGGTACGAATTAGCTAAACAGATAAAAGGATGTCATTAACACCCCTAATTATTCTTATAAATCTAGTTAGACATAATTTGGTGGACACAATTAATATTTTTGGTCAATATGTCGTGGCACAAAATTTCAAGCTGAGAGCTGTGGTCAGACCTAATTTAATTAGACGTAGGTTGTTCAGGGTTAGGCACAGCAGCCCAAATGCAGTATTAAATGATTTGTACTGGAGTCTATTAGTACCAATAGCAGCTGAGAAATTGTTAGTGGTCCATCGGTCCATCCGACAAAACAATACTTGTTAGTTATTGCATTTTACATGTGAGAATTCCAAATTTACTATAACAAAATTGTTCATCCTTGTGAAATTTTAATACGTCATTCAAGCAATATATTATATATCTCCGCATAGAAATATAGAAGACATCTTTATGTTGATCAATTCTCAAAATTTACATAGACAAGATATATGTTACAGGCTTATAGCTGATGAAAGCTTGTGGGAGAGCTATTATCATAAAAAGAAAAAGAAAAAAGAAAAAAACCATGAGAAGAGTAATAAAATCTAGAGTGTTTCTAGGACTCAAACTGCTTTGTACTGTTAACTTTAAAATTAGTGTCACACGACACATAGATAGAGGTAAATAAATTGCTCATAACTCGCTCACTAAAAACTCATTAACAACTCGCTCATTATCACTAATTAACTTAATGAACGAGCATGAGCATACTCCAACTCGCTCATTAAAAAACTGCCACATCTAATCCTGCCACATTTAATTCAAATTCCTTAAATTAAAATTAAAATTGAATAAATAAATAAATCTCATAACCTAAACTTACGTTCCATATCAAATTTGTTGTTTTATTTTATTAAATTTACTTATGGACAATTTTTTGTTAAATCATGTAATCTTTAGCTATATTGGATTATGACAATTTGTTAAATTCTATAAATGAAAATTATTTTTTGAAAATTAGGTTTTTATTTCTTAGCTTGCTAATAATTTGTGACTCGCTCATAACTCGCTCATTAACAACCCGCTCATTATCAACTCGCTCATTAATAACTGGCTCATTAACAACTCGCTCATTATCGCTCATTAACTAAATGAGCCGAGTATAAGCATACTCCAACCCGCTCATGCTCACTCGTTAATCAACTCTACCACAGACTCTTTATTTATTTATTTATTGAGCGGACTACTGGTCTACTGCTATTGCTATGTGTTCCTTTGTTTTTTGATCCGGGTACTTTTGTGAGTTGGATTCTTTCCATCATTTTCTTTTGTTGGAACAGCTGCTTGTCTCAATCTAACCCGAATTACTTTATTTACCCTTTTCCCAACGAATTCTTTTTTCCATGCTTTCTTTTTCTCACGAAGGACCACAAGGAAAGAAGACCTTTTAGATTTGTCACTACCTATAAGCTAATAAAGAGTTGGCAATACTAGGAAGTATGAACCGCTGCCATTTTGTGATGTATCACTAATTCCACTATTGAACTAAGAAGATATTTTTTTTTTGTTAAAATTAGGGATTTTTTTCGTTATAAATAAGATGGTTTTGAATAAACTTGTATCTAGTCAGGACAATTCAGATGGATAATGTCTGCGTTATGTTGCCATAAATGTGGACTCAGGTATAAGTTTGAGTGGGATGGGCAGGGGCGAAGTTAGACTTTCGAACTATGGAGTCAAATATATAAATTTTTTCTGTGGAGTTAGATTTTCAAATTATAGGGATCGATTATATAAAAAAATTTGCGAAAAATCGAGATCATTTTTACCATTTCATAATGTTTTATTATAAAATATAACAAAATTATATGTTAATAAAAAAAAAATTTAAATGGGGGTTAATTGACCCCCATTGAGCCTTACTAAATCCGTCACTGGATATTGTACTGTCCGAGGTTTGATATGTACCGTTTAATTCGTGTGAAAAATTAAAAAATTATAAATTGTCCCCATAAATATAAACCGAATGTGCAAATTAGTTTCTCTCCCATTAAATTTGTATTGGAAACATAATCATATCAGTCTATCATTGTGCTTCTATTGAGCATATATTTCACACTGTTAACAACCTACAAGGCTACAATACAAACTTTTCAAGATGATTACAATGATATATCTGCATATTTTACCCTACAGTTCAAATTACTGTTTTGAGTAAAAAAAATTTCCCACCGTAAGTTAGAAATACGACTGCGGCTCTTAACGAGAGAAGATTGTGTCTCCAACCTGCCGTATGTTTCATACATAATTAATTTTAACTATCAAATATCAGAAGGTTTAGGTCATGTCCGACCAAGCGCCATAAAAAGTGAATCCAAATTCTCTGCATTAATGTATTGTTTGAGTTAATTTATATATCGTATGAACATAGTTAATTTCTGTTGCATCAACAACTAATTTAGCAATCATCCCTTTGTTAATTTCAAACTATCTCCCTTTATACAATCCATCTAATTATTGTCTCGGGAAAAGCGGTAAGACATGATAAAATGTCGGCGAAGGTAGATCTCGTACGAGAGAGCGCAAAGCAAATTAGATCATGTAGACGAAACAAAAGTCTATGTTAATGGGCTAATGGGGCATATGTGGACCATTAGCTCAACTAAATTGGAGGTGTGAACACTGTGACCCGTATCTAATTTCTGGCATTCTTCCACACATCAACCCTTTTTCAATCACGATCTTCTTCTTTTACTTTTAGGGCTTACATTTGTAAAAGTTTTTTATTTATAGAAATTATTTAAAAATAATCTATGAAATTGGACGGAGTGCAAGGAAATCTCAGTTTCGTAGAAAGAACTTAATTAATGGTTCATTTAGGGTGTGTTTGGATGGGTAAAGAATAGCTATTATTCCGGATTAGCACTATTCTGAGCTACTATCCGACGTTTGGGTGTGTTTGGATTAGCGAATAGTCATTATTCTTTGTTTGTTTTTTGTGAGATAGTCCACTATTCTACTATTCCTACAAAATATTTGAATAACTATTATTCTAAAATTGAAAATAACTCTCTCCTTGCTACTATTCTTTATTCATCCAAATGCACCCTTAGGCAGGAGTGGAGTCAAATTTTTTAACTATAATGGTCGAACACACAGTGTGAGTTTATCGTATAAGCTTTGTCTACAGATAATGGAGGTAAATTTTATAATATTACGACATTTTACATTAAATTATATAAATAAATACACACACAATGTTTTTAAAAAATGTGAGTCAATTGACTCCATTCCTTATACTCAAGTTTGTCTCTGTATTTAAGCATTTCAAAAGAAATTAATTGATTCGGTTTCTTTAGTTATTTTAGATTTTCTTTGGGAATAGTTCACATGTATACATGACATTAAAGAAATTAGGAGTCAAATTTATTGTGTGGAACTGTGTCGCTATGTGGCCATATGTGATAATTAAAGAAACTGAATTATTGATTCGATTTTTTTAGAATTGTCTAAAGAAACTAAATCAATGATTCGGTGATCAAAATCTCCATACAATCTATTATTTTTCCTGTTTTATCTTATAATTTATATAAAAAATAATCATTTTACTTTTGTCCAGGCCTAAACTCATTCATGGTTAGAAACCAATAATCTGACCAGACTTCAGTATCTAATTTTTGTGGATGACTCAAAAAATATTTTTTTTGTTTAGTTAATTAGGGATGAAATCAGAAATTTATTATAGATAGCAGAATTTGATTAAAATGTTTTTTTTTTTCAAGACATATTTATAACGGAGCATCCAATTTATTTGAATTAAGTAAATATTTAATAAATAGGGCAAGTGAGTGAGTGACTATAGAATTATTTTTATATATATGCTCTAAAATATTAATTATAAAAATTGTAATTTTTAGCCAATAGACTACTGTCGCTACTTAATTATGTGAAATTATTTTTTAATCTCTAATTCAAAGAATGCAAAGCAGTAAAAAACTTAACTTTATCAATTAGTTCTATGTTTTGTTTCTTAATATTTAAAATATACAATTCTTCAGGTAATATTCAACTTTTGTTGTTTTTTGAGAGAATTTATTTTTTCAACTTTAGTTGTTCCTGGGTGACATCGTAATAATAACTATGAAAAGGAAAACGGATTAATGTGCATTAGGAGCTGGACATTAAGCTAACTAGACTTGTGTATTTATAAAGCTAGGTCCAAAGCAATGTGATATTTCCTTGTATAGTCTCTTTATTTATTGCCATTGGATCTTACCCAACTGTGAATCCCACACAATTAACCAAAGTTTAGAGGACTGATAAAATAATGAGAAAAGTTTGTAAGGCGTGATAGAACAAAAAGCGATAATCGATGGCTTTCCTACTGCCACTTGATAAAGTAAAATAATATATTACATACAATAAACAAGAAAGAAGCTTTGAGCCTAGAGCCCTAGAGGAACCCAAAATATGCAAAAGATACATAGGAATTCTTTGGTCCTTAAGAGCCCGAAATTTTTGTTTATACAATTTCAAAAAAAAAAAAAAAACCAAATCACCACTGAAATTTGAGAATTCCAAAAATACCAGGACCGCCAATTCAATTCGTGGACCACCAAGAGGTCTGCAGATTGAATTGGCGGACCTTCAAAAATCCATTAATTTCACTGTAATATACTGAAATTGGAGTTTTTGGGAGTCTGCTAATTCAATCTACGAACTCCATTAATGAGTACGCAGATTGAATTGACGGCCTTAATATATTTAAAATTCTCCATATTTTGTGGTTTTTTATTTTTTTATTTTTTATTATTGTATAAATAAAAATATCGGCTTCAGACCTTCACACGTACCAACACCTCTTTTGCTTTTCTGAAAATTTTGAAAATATAATCTGAGATTTATTCCCGTCCTTGAAATTATCATTGGACATTTATGAAAATCATTAATTAGAATTTAGAATGGATGATTGATATTATACTGAATTGGCATATACATGCCATACCAGTTTTTCAATTTCTGCTAGTCCAAACACTTGTTTGTATTTAGTACGTGTTTTTCATTTTTCTGATTTTTTTTTTCTACGAGCACGATTTGTTTTCTTAGTTTTAAATGATGCGTTGCTATACGTATATTTTTCTAATGAATTTCATTATATTTATTTGAGTTTGATTGTACTGAATTTAACGTCAAATCCAAATTTCATAATTATTACAACCTTATATTATTATTTTAATCTTTTATAAAATTCAACAAATAGCATTTTTAAAACAAAAATGAGAAGGCTTTTACACTTTTCTGTCAATTTTCATACCTGTGAGATCCTAAAAAAAATGTAAATTAGATGTCTATAGAATCCCATCTCAATATATTAATAACGAGTCCGGCTAGTATGATATTAGTGTCATTTCAGCCTATATAACACCAACTCTAAAATATACCGAATTAACTTCCAACGGTGAATCCAAACCGTTTAAACTGATCTACTTTATTAGTTGCGCATTACATGCAAATTTTATAATTTTTCGAATTTATTTAGTATCAAGTCAAACGGTCAAATGTGTGAGTTTTTAAGTTAATTTTAATGCATTCATTTTTCAACATTTTTGACCACTTGATTTGATACTAAAATAATTTGAAAATATAAAAAAACTACATGTAAATACATCACTCATAAAAATAAATTGGTTTGAACGGTTTGGATTGGTAGTTTGAACTATATCCAATTAATTTTGAAATTAATGTTATATGACACCGATATCATACTAGCCAGACTCATTGATAAATGTCAAAGTTATTAAAAGCAGTAAGAGACAAGGAGCTTCTGAGTACAGAGCAAATAATTTCACATGCAACATGCGAGCAAGGTCGATTAGTCAACATTATCAAGTTTAGATATATCGAAGCAACTAATTAGTTTAAGTAAAATAATTAACTAAGAGCATGTGATTTTCTTTGTAGTTTCGTCGTGCTTGTAAGACTTTCAATATCGATAGCTAATTAGTTCAATTAAGTAAAAATAATGCTAAGTGATGTGGTGTGATGACATCATGCCGTCATGAGGAATAAAAATCATATTTATATAATTTTAGGGTCTGTTTATGTGTTTATGCGATTTACTGTTTATGTGGAAAAAAAAATTCAGTTCAAATTGCAGTTCAACTGAATTTTTTTTCTCCACATGAACAGTAACTTGCAGTTCAAATTAAACCTGTTCCTATGCCCATTCCTGTGCCCATTCCCATTCTCAGAGGGAGTCCGAACAGACTCTTGAGGAACAAATTTAAAAATAAGTTTAATACCATAATTAAAATTATTTAAGAAAACCATCTTTAAACCGTTATAGGAATATAACAAAATGAAGTTAAAAATATAACCAAACCGTCTTCATGACATGAAAATCATATATTTTTGTATTATATAATTTTAGAGGATTTGCCATCACAAGATTTTTTATGCTACAAATTGTAACTCTTCTTTTCCACATCAATAATTTAAAATTAAATTTATATTGTGGAGTTCGGAGTTTTAAAATTTTAAACTATGATAATTAATTTGTGGCATAAAAAATGTGGTAGAGAATAGTTTTTCTTGAGACATATATATTAGGAAATAGGCCGGAAGAACGTATATTAGAAAAATATATTCTACTGTCTACTACCATAAGATATTATTAAAAATCAAATCATTTATGTACATGCTGCTATTGTATTAAAGAGGCCAAGTATGACTTTTTTTTTTCAGAAGAAAATACACTAGTGCAAATGAAGATTTAACTTGTTCAATACACTTCTCAAATCAATGTTGATATTTCTATTTTTAGTTGTCACAAACTCACAATTTTATGACTGCCTTGGGCTGGGGTCAAATCTGTGCGCAGTTGCTTATAGTCACAAGATTCGTAAATAATTCGTTTTCTTGGTGATGGCAAATCGAATATAGAATTATTCGGTTGACCGAACTTTGATCAAATTATTTGTAAATTTTATGAAATTTATGAATTATTTGCAAAAATCTTCTAATTTTTTCTGTTGGTTTTTTTTTTTTTTTTTTTGCTACCTCGTGAAGCTGAAATCTCTAGTCCAGATAACGCTGAATTATACTGGAATTATTCTCAAATTACGAATCATCTGTGAAGTTGCTAACCCAGCTCGGCCACACGCAATCAAACTTGTACATCGATTCAAGAAAACATGCTGCGTCAAGAGCATAAATATGCTTTTTATATACAAAGCAGGGATAAATAGAATTGAAATTCGTGTTAAGTAGCATTCATTGTAAAGACCACCCCAAAAGTCCATCCATGATTACCCAAGAAAAATGTACGAGTGCGAGAAGTCATAGCTGCACCTGGTCTACGGCTTACTCTGTAAAACTTTTCCTTCCACTCTTTTACTCGAGTTGATCTCGAAAGATTTTCTCAAAAAAAGAATTGACCTCGAAAGAAATGATTGATTACAAAATAAAAATAGTTAGAAAAGTTAAATCAAGAATAATTATTATTTATTTTATTAGAATAGTCAAATTTTAAAACTCTTAAGAATAACTTATTCTAACAAGATCAAATGAGAGCTCAACTCTTATTTTTTCTAAAAAAAACTTATTCTAACAAGTCAAAAATTTGAATTCACTATTCTAACTATTCTAATTTAACCAGACACCGAATAGGCTATTCCGAATAGTCTAATTCTAAAAATAACATATTCTTAATCCAACCAAACATACTTTACAACTCTGTTTTTATTGACTTACATAATTTTAATATTTTATCTTATTACATAAAATATAAATACTAAATATTTTGTTATATTTATAGTTCTACTTCCCTTTTTCTCTTTCTTTCTTGCTCGTCTTCGTCATAGTCAAAACTCTGTCTCGTGTGATTGTGGTGCTGTCTTTAGCGAAAACTTCTTTCAAGTGGTGGTGAACCAGGCATACGACCTCCTTCATTCACATCATAAATGGCCAAAAGGGAGAGGAGAAATTTTATAGGACATGCAATAATCCATCTTTTCTATGCAAAAAAAAAAGAGTAATCAGTTGTGATAGATGAAAAAAACAGGATTGTTAAAAAAAAAAAAACTGTAGTAAAGAAAAAAAAATTGTCTCTGGCAATATGCAATTATAATATATTTCGTTATTCTTTCACTCTGACCTCAAAATTTGAAGCAATTCCTCTTTTTGTTTTGGCTTTTAATTCTTCGTTTGATTATAAATAATAGTATTTTTCTTATTTACCATCAATATAATGATTCAATTTAGCTCTAAGTTAAAAGAATATAGTGCATGATAAAATCAAAACATGGATTTATTTTTTGCGATTTCTAAGAAAATTAATTAAATAATTATAATTTTGAAGTGAAGTAAGATTACAATAAATCATTATTTTAGTACACATCTAATAGATGTAGAACATCATTGAACAAAGGGGCGATAAAGCACCTTCGATTTCATATCCTCTGCATTAACGGAACATGCGTTAATAAATCTAGACTGTCCGATTGAGATCCGCACTAATATAAAAGAGCCCCGTGTGTTACAGGCGTGCGCCGAATTGGTTTCGATTTTGATCAGTCGGCCGAGATATAATAAACTCAAAAGATTCTTTTTTGAGTTAATGTAGAAGATGCAGACTCCCCTGCCATCTTGATAACTAATTATATTTTTCAAAAGTTCGAAAAATTATACTATAATTGTGCTATAAATTTATCATATCAGTCCCTCCCATTCAATGTACAATAAGGGTCTGTTCGGATGCTGAGTCGGAACAGGAATAGAAATAGGAACGGATTTTTTGGAACTAACAAAACACTGTCCGTGTGGAAAAAAAATTCAGTCTGAGAGCCTGTTAGGCTGCAATCCCGCGTGTTACTGTTCAAGCGGGAAAAAAAATTCAGTTCAACTGAATTTTTTTCCCACGTGAACAGTAACCCACTGTTTACTATTCATCATTTCCTGTGTCCATTCCCGTTCCCGGGCTGCAGCCGAACAGACCTTGAGTGAATGCTTTTTTTCCACACGCACAGCTCCAACCTTAGTTGAGAAGATGATTATATTATAGCCTCTCCCTTTATTTATTTCAAGCTCTATCACTTACTCAAAAAGAAAACAATAAGTAAAATAGATTGAAGAGATAATTTGCTTACCAAATTTACGGATTGAAATAAATATCATCATACTGTACGGAAGGCTTCTCATGAGATTTTTATGTTTTTTTTTATTTCACATTTTTTTCTCACACCATACTTGATATTTAGTCATTTACATGCAATGGTGTTAACTTAATTACATTTTATAATTCTATACCGTTTATTCCATACTATTTGATTTAATTCCTGTATCTTAATTAATTTTACAAACAACAATAACTTGGAATATCATGGAAATATTTCTGTTTGTCATTACTTCAAAATAAATAAATAAACAATACCTGCTTCACTTATAATTTATAGGGAGAATTTCATGTATATCTCTTCAAAGTTTTAATATTATGTATTTATCCCTCTAAAATCACTAATTACATATTTATCCTTAAAAGTTGTAGAAACTCACATATTTGTCTAACTAACTCTACAATATATCAAATATATCCAAAATAATTAACTAATATTTTTTTAAACTTTAAAATTTATTTTACAATATTAATTAATAATATGTTGACCACTATAACCTTCGTTTCTCTCTCTTAAGTCTGTTTGAGTTCTCTTCTCTTCAACGCACCAAACCTCCTGCCTCTCTCTCCAAAGGTGCCAATTTACAAATTTCTCTCCGTCTTCCCTCACATATATTTTCATCCAATCAATGATGTGAAACTTTGGAAACTTTTGAAAATGATATACTTTTCTACGAGCTTTTGATTTAAACAACAACAACAAATACGTAATATTGAGACTTTTGAAAAATTTACATGAAATTCCGCCTAAATTATAATGGTTGCAATACATACCTACGGTTTTGAATTTTTTTTATAAACCACAAATAGAAAAATCAATCTTACGAAACCAATATGATTGTTTTTAAATTTAGAAAAACCATAAGAATCGAAACTAAATCTCGGTCTGTAAATTGTTTTTTCCTAAGACCGAAACTAAAATTTGGTCTATCACTTGTTTCTAATTTTTTATATATTTTTTCATTCCAAACCACACCTAATCCCACACCGATCTAAAGGGATTGCAGGAACCCTGTTATTCCAAATCCAACCTTTCATTTGTTTTGAGATTCGTGCATATAAAACAACTCCTCTTGAGATTTGTGCATTCCAAAAATTGAAAGGTTGGATTTAGACTCAAACAAAAAATTTAGAGACCCAAATACAATTTGGTTTACCTAGAGACCAAATAAGAATTAAATCCAACCTTTCATTTGTTTTGAGATTCGTGCATATAAAACAACTTCTATTGAGATTTGTGCATTCCAATTTTTTTGGAAGGCTGGATTTAGACTCAAACAAGACCCAAATATAATTTCGGTCTAGACCAAATAAGAATTAAATCCAACTTTTTATTTGTTTTGAGATTCGTGCATATAAAACAACTTCTATTGAGATTTGTGCATTCCAAAAATTGAAAGGTTGGATTTAGAACAAAAAATTTAAAATTGATTAGAAACCGAATTTTAGTTTTGGTCTTGGGAAAAATTTAAAATTGATTAGAGACCGAATTTTAATTTCGGTCTTGGAAAAAAAACAATTTAAAATTGATTAGAGACAGAATTTTAGTTTTGGTTTTGGAAAAAAAATAATTTACAGACCGAAATTTAGTTTCAGTTCTTATGGTTTTTCTAAATTTAAAAACAATCATATTGGTTTTATAAGATTGATTTTTCTATTTATGGTTTATAAAAAAATTTCTACGGTTTTTCCTCCAACCAAAAAAAAATATCACCTGTAGACCGCGTCCACTGATATTATGCTCCAGAGAATCACGCTTTCTTAGCTCTTTTTAATTCTTGGAAAACAACCTCCTTGCGTTCTCTATTTTTTTTAGGAGATCCTTGCGTTCTCTTTTGTACACACCATTAACCTTTTCCTTCTCCTTCGCAGAAGAGAGAGAGAGAGATAGTAGACATCAGTTCTTTTCCTTTCTTTTGTCATGGGTTACTTTCTAGTACGCTCCTTTCTCATTCTCACTTCTCTACTCTGCTCCGCTTACGCCAACCCAGAGCTGAGAGCTCTAATGGAGCTGAAGACCTCTCTAGACCCAGATGGTAGAACCCTGAGCTCATGGTCAAGCAATGGAGATCCGTGCAAGGGCGATTTCGAAGGGGTAGCTTGCAATGAGCATGGCAAAGTTGCGAATATCTCTTTACAAGGGAAAGGTTTAATGGGTTCTCTCTCTCCAGCCTTGTCACAACTCAAGTGCTTGAACGGGTTGTATCTCCATTACAATGGCTTGAAAGGGGTGATACCAAGAGAGATCACGAATTTGACCGAGCTTGTTGATTTATATCTTAACCAGAATAATTTCACTGGGAGTATTCCTTCAGAGATCGGAAATATGGCTAGTTTACAAGGTAAGTTTTTATTTTTTTTATACTTGCTACATAGGCTGTTTGGTAGTACTGCAAACTCAAAGTCTAGTGATTTTTATTTATTTATTGTATTTTTGGGGGTTAACCTATGGTACATTATTGTTTGAAGTCAAGTTGTCAATTGATTTTTGGTATTTATTACAAGTTAGCATAATAGTAGCCTCTTCTGTTTTCTGACTTTAAAACTTGTTTTCTACAAATTAACAACTTTGCCTAATGGTGTATTGCTGACTTGCTTAGATTAAAACCTTTCAGCTTTTGTTCCTCCTTTACTGCACATTGTAATGATGGCACTTCTAAGATCATGTCTTTTTTCGGTATCGATAATAACACAATTTTTTAGTTCTTCATAAGTTTTGTCTTCATCTTTTGGTTATTTTGGTTTATTTGGGAGTTCTCTACAACAACCTCTGCACTCACATATTTACATATGTCCACTATTTTTTGGAAATTGGAAGTTGTAAAAATAATAAAGGCAAATGCTTCTATGGACAGAAGGACCTATTTGTAAAATGAACATATTTTTATTTTCAAAACTCAAACAGTCGATCCAAACCGTTCATCTTGTTCTCCATATTAATATGTGCTTGGATACCAAATTTTACATTTTTATGAATTTTGTTACTATTTATTAAGATGGGTACAAATTCAATGGTCTGAATTTGATATTTTTTGTGCTCATCTTAATAAATAGTAAAAAAATTAAAAAAAATGTAAAATTTGGTCTCCAAGCACATATTAATATGGAGAACAAAATGAACGGTTCGGATCAACTATTTGAACTTTGAAAATAAAAATATGTTCATTTTACAAATAAGTCCTTATGTCCATAGAAGCATCACTCAATAATAAAATATATATGTTTTCAATATCTTGTATTTCTTTTCTTCCTTGCCTTTTTTTTTCCTTTGCACAACATTTCCTATTTTTATCCTTTGGGACAAAAAAAATAAAAAAAAAACACTGCCAAAACTGAAAAGAACCCCTTATATTAAAATATCATATATAACAGGTTGTTCAAAAGATAATCAACTTATAAAAATGAATATAATCCCTGCAATTATAAAATTAGAAATTCAGAATATCTTAAAAATAAATAGTTTTGTTCTAAAATTGCATAGGAGCCCCTTATACAATGACCAAATTTGGTAGTTCCAAGGAAGCATTTACTATTGGGGTAATATCATAGGAGGCTTCCAAACATTTGATTAGTGACAAGTTAGCCACTACCTCCCAAACTATGACATGAGTGACAATGACCTCCCAGGCAGTTAATTTACTATTTGATGCTCAATCTAAGTATGAAATGGCCGAAATATTCTTGATAAATTTATATGTTTTTATTACTTACAATCTTTGTAATTTCAATATCAATCGTAAATTAATAATGGTTTGTTATTTTATAATGTGTACCATTATTACTATTAGTAATACTACTATTATTACTATTTTATGACTATGTACTTCATCTTGTGACTATGATTGGGTTTCATCTCTAGCCAAACAAGTAGACAAAAGGCTTGGTTGTTGTTGTTGTTATTTTATAATGTCTGCTATTTTTCAGGTATAGAAATTACAACACTTAAAATAAAAATAAAACAGCAAACAATTATAGATATTAAGGGCAATATAATGTTCATCTCACGTTTTTCCCCATTTATATAATGTAGTGATGCAGTTGTGCTACAACCAGCTAACAGGGAGCATCCCCACACAAATTGGTTCATTAAAGAGACTGAATGTGCTTGCCTTGCAATCTAATTGGTTAAGTAGTGCAATTCCGGCTAGTCTAGGTGACTTGACTGAGTTGACTCGGCTCGACTTAAGTTTTAACCGGCTTTTTGGCTCTATACCGGTTCGTCTGGCTCAGTTGCCTCGATTGGTGGTTCTTGATGTGAGAAATAATTCTCTTTCTGGCAGTGTTCCACCTGGTATTTCCTCTTCCTTTTGTCTCAACTCTGGTTTGTATTACTGTAAGCAGTGTTTTAAAATTCGGTCTATTCACCTGAATATTCCTATTCGGTTGCAATCCGAATAGAAATTCTATATTCGGTCCGAATATGAATTTTAGAGCATATTACCGGTTTAGAGTATATTAATAGTGATAAAATACTGGTTTAAAGTACATTAAAAGTGATTTATACCACATATTACCGGTTTAGAGTATATTAAAAGTGATAAAAATACCGGTTTAGAGTATATTAACAGTGTGTCATACCACATATTACCGTATGCTTGTTTATATATACGAATTCTCATTTAAAATCCGCATATATAAATCCGAATAAAAATCCGCATATGCGGCCGCATACCGTATATTCGGTATTCGGTGGCCTTCCGAATACCGAATAAGAACCGAATTTCAAAACACTGACTGTAAGTACATGCTACCTTGCTTGTACTTACCTGTATCACTGTGGAAGTGTTTATCGAACCAGCTACGCATGCTTTGTTATATAATAAGAGAGATTTCCAAACAAACTCTTCTTGTATCTTATAACATTCCAAACGATATCGAACCGGTCAAGTCTGGGCATGAGTAAGAACTTGCTTACATGTTTCTAATGTAGAGATGGAAAAATTGCTAGAGCGAGACAAGATAAAAACTACTCTTAAATTTCGTCAGAAATTCACTGCATTTGCCATATAAAACATATGTACTCTAAAATGCAACTTAAATCATTAAATTAGTGATACTTCATGCATTATTCAAGCATATTTTATTTAAATTACACTAGTATAAGAATTTAACTACAAATATACTTTCTACTTGGCTCGGCACTGCATGTTTTTTTTTTGGGTTGAATTTACTTTCTTTGATTCTAACTAGTATTTTTAAATGGTCTACACAGAATTCTTGAGATTACAACAGGGGTTCAAATATGAAAACAACACTGGTCTATGCAGCAATAGTTTCTCTACACTCCGAGTCTGCACGGAAGCTGACCTGATGAGCCAAAATGGACCCAAACCATTCAGTGCAGGGTTGACACCCAATAGCACCTCTGTCTCATCTGAACTCAACGCTAAGTGCACCAAACCGCATTGCAAAAGCAATTCCTTAAGTTCCTCCTCGGTAGTTGCAATTGCCACTGTAGTGATATTCTTTGCTGTAAGTGTAGTTGCTGGCCTTTTTATCTTCGCTTGGTACCAGTACCGATACAACAAAAACAAGGCCAATGAATCCACCAAACCCAATGGATCCCTACAAAGGAGCCCTAGTTCGCTTATCAGCATTGAATACAGTTCTTGCTGGGATCCATTATCCAGTGAAAAAGCTGTTTCACAGAGTTTCAGGTTCAACTTAGAGGAGGTGGAGTGCGCCACACAGTACTTTTCAGAAACGAATTTACTGGGAAAGAGAGGAGGTCAGTTTGGTTTTACCACAAGTTACAAGGGGACACTAAGAGATGGTACTAATGTAGTGGTAAAAAGAATTAATAAAACCAGTTGCAAGCAAGAGGAGGCTGAGTTCTTGAAGGGCTTGATACTGGTATTGGGGTTAAAGCATGAAAATGTAGTTGGCGTGAGGGGTTTCTGTTGCTCAAGTGGAAGAGGAGAATGCTTCTTGGTGTATGATTTTGTGCCGAATGGGAGTTTGGTTAAGTATCTGGATTTGGATGGCGAGAGAGATGTATGTGTTATTGATTGGTCAACTAGGGTGTCTATTATCAAGGGAATTGCTAAAGGTAAACTCTTTTTATTTCTTAAAAAAAAAAAAAACTGCTTACGCAATATATTTATTCAAAAACATATAAGAAAAAAAATATTTAAATTCATTTGTGCTGCCTACGTGCAAGTATGTGAAAAACAGAAGACAAGCAAATGAGCAAACACACATAGTACCTTTCAATAAGCAAACTCATGTAACACAAATATTCTCAGACAAACAAACCTGCAGGAAGTTTTGGACAATTATATATCTATAAAACATGGTTTAATTTTAATTGCTTGGACACACTTATAACAAGGAAAATCAATGTAGAATATTCAGGTACTGTTTTTGAACTCCCCATCAATTGACCCACTGTACCGACCCTTTCAATTTTACTTTTGTTTATATAGGCCAATGTTCATGGATATGAATGTAAATTTTGTTTCTTTCCGTGAAATCCTCAAGATAAATCCTGCATCTTTTGGTATTTTCAAAGCAGTGCAGTTTTCATTAATTTATGGAGAATCTGCACAGTGGGTCACGTGTAGTTATATTGCCAGAATTAAGGACACTGATCCATACCAGTTGTGATACTGATGGAAAAAGTCATTCTCATGGGACCATGTTGTAAATAGTATCCGAGGCCATAAAATTTACAAAATTTTAGATGTCTTCACAATTTTTCTTCTAATAAGACTAACAAGCTCTCTCTCTCTCTCTCTCTCTCTCTCTATTCCAGGGATAGCATATCTGCATAGCACTAAGCCAAACAAACCATCTTTAGTGCATCAAGCCATATCAGCAGAAAAAATTCTACTAGATTATGCTTACAGGCCGTTGATTTCCGGGTCGGGTCTGCACAAAGTCTTAGCTGATGATGTGGTATTTTCATCCTTAAAAGCAAGTGCAGCAATGGGATATCTAGCACCAGAATACACCACAACTGGTCGGTTCACTGAAAAAAGTGACGTGTATGCATTCGGGGTGGTGATAATACAAGTACTTAGTGGTAGGAGAAATGTGTCCCATCTAAGGCTTGTCCCTGAGTCGGGTGGTTTTGAAGATTTTATTGACAGGAACTTGAAGGGCAATTATGGAAAGAACGAGGCAGCTAATTTGGTGAATATTGCATTGAAATGTACAAATGAGGTGCCAAGTCAACGACCTTCAATTGAGGCTTTGCTTCAAGAACTATGATAATAAAGGCTGTTGCTGATGGATTTTGCTTTATGCATCTTCATCGACTCATCGTACATATTTGTCCATGCGTAAATTTTTTGAATAACCCTTCAAAAAGGATATGTGGTTCTAAGTTGTTGATGGGATGCACAAGTGATGCATCACAAGGGCAAATGCATGTGCACTAACTTGAAAAAAAAAACCTTGAAAATTGGTGGAGAATTATGTGCTCGTGTTTATAACGGTCACTGATCACTGACTGTAGATGCCTAGGGTTTTTGAGGTGTCTTTAATGTAACAAGCTGAGTACTAATTAAGTCTCATCATGTAATTTACTTTTGTAATTGATTATGTGAAATCTTTAAGTTTCTAAACCTGAGATATTTTAAATTTTATTTTGTGGCACACTGGTACTTTGTCGTACGTACTCACTTACAATATACATTTTTGATCGATTTTCATCATGAATAGTTTTCTTCCCTAACCCAGCCAGTATCTTTCTAATATGATTGAGGCTATGGTACTCTGCATAGCGCACATTGGTCTGTATTTTGAATCAATATTTTTATTTTTAAAATCTAAACAGTCGATTTAAACCATTCAACATGATTTTTCTGTGAAAATGTATTTGAAGATTTTTTTTTTTATATTTTTCTACTATTTTTTAGATAGATCAAAAATCATTTTTTTGAATAGGGTAGAATATTTAGAATATTTTTTTAAGAAATAGTTAAGAAATATTTAAAAAAAAATATAAAATTTAGTCTGTAGAATATTTATATGGAGATCATGTTCAACAATTCAAAATAATTGTTTGAATTTTATAAATAATAAATTTTATAAATAAAGATATTTATTCGAAGTACGGACCTATGCATAGCAGCTATGCATAGTAACACCTTACTCTTCTAATATTATTTTTGTTTTCTTCCATTGAAGAATCAGCACCCAAAATAACTGATTGGTGAATGCATGTAGTGATAATTTATTTTACAGTTGACACTGATAACAAAGGGCCTAGCCTGTCACTATTGGGCTCCTTTATTTTACTGTACAATCTGTCAATGTAATGAGGTTTAGATACATGTGAACTTCATAGGGACAACGCACAAAACACCTAACCAACCAACAGAGAGCAAATAGGGGACCAGTTGGTATTGTACTATTGTATCAAGTCGTTGTCACGGTTGAGCCAAAAGTGTACCAGTGTGCTGGTACTTGTAGGCTGTGATTGAAGAATAAATCCATATGGGCAGAGACACGATGCTTCTTTGGATCAACATATGACTTTAATTCCCTAGCTCCTTTTATCCATTGCATGACTTTTAGTGAAGAGCCCGAGGCTAAATTGTACACACTCTGTTGGTGCATCTCGACTGTGATTGAAGAATGAATCCATAGAGGAAAAAACATTTTTAGCTCATCATGTGAGTTGAAAAGTATAGCTAATTTGTCCTTTGCTACTTTGGTTTCAGAAATCAGAATAGATGATAATGAATAATAACCAAGCACAAATACAATATATAATATTAGATAACAATATGACTACTAAAATACGCGTTGTCTTCACTTTGTAATAATTTTCGTTGCTTTCTCTAAAGAATCTACTTAGTTAATGAGAGATCCAATGTTTAATAGGCCAAAAGTGAAAAGGGCTGAAAAAGAATCTTTATCTACCAAAGTAAAGTAATTCTTTTAGAGTAAACAACTCTCTTCAATTTAATCTACCTTATTTTTGGTAAAAGTAACGGAAATAAATCTTCTGTTATGAATGACAAAAAAAAAAAAAAAAAAAATCTGCTGTTATACCCCGAGGAATAACATGAAACTGTTATTTCAATTCCAACCGTTTAAAATTTTTTCATGTGCGGATCTTAACGAATTTTTTTTTTCATGCTTAAATCTCAACGAAGATCAACTGTTGGAATTGGAACAACATGTTCCTGTTATTCCACTGGAACAACAGCAGATTTATACTAAAAAAGTTACACATCACTGCTCTGTGTGCATGGGTGATCTATATTAGCTAGAGAAGGAGAGCGAGAGCAGAGGTAATCGTCAGGCACATAAATTTTCTTTATTTCCACCTATAACAAACAATAGTGAACAAAATCTAGTGAGCCAATGAATAATCTCAGTTATTGCATATTTGATTATATTGGCAAAACTAGAAAATTTTAATAGGGGTGACCGAGAATTAAAATACACAATTGTGTTGAGTAAAATTTGAATTCAAAATCTCTCAATTATAAAATAAGTTTTAACCACTAGGCTACAATTAAATATTTTTATTTATTGAAGGTGATTGGACTATATAAATTTTTTAGAAAAAATAAAATTCAAATAAATTTCTATATGCATAATTAAAATTTTAAAATTCTAAAAATAATTTAGCCACTTTTACTTATACTTTAGATCTTTAGATCTGCCACTAGGTTATAATCTACATCCTCTCATTGCTATAATACATAATTACATATTGATGGAGAGAAGACAAACAACAGCAACCCAAGGGATTTTAAGCAACATGTGAGCTCTTAAAAGAATATTTCTTTTGTCATGCCTATAAAAGAGACTTCTTTTGATTGGTGTATGCTAGTGAGGTCAAGTCTGTACAAAATTAATTTGTGTGCATGCAACATGACAGTGTGTGGGGGTAAGTCTCATTTTCGGAATTTTTTTTAGAAACCATAAATAATTTCTTTTTACCAAATTACTAAAAACCATAAGTATCGACATGGCATCTCGGCACCAAATTTTTTTCTTTTTGTTGTGCCGAACAGTCAATTCAGCACCACCATATTTCATTGATTTTTTGATCAAAACAGTGTGGCTTTGATGTAATGTCTCTGTGCTAAATAGACAATTTGGCCCAATTTTTTTTACTCTGTGCCGAATAGCCTATTCAGCACATATAGATATTGTGTTTTCGTCAAATTGAAAGATAAGAGTATGTTTGGTTGGATTGAAAATATATTATTTTGGAATTAGGCTATTCGGAATAGCCTATTCGGTGTTTAGTTGGATTAAAATAGCTAGAATAGTGAATCCAATATTTTTTTGTCTAATTAGAATAGGCTATTCATAAGAATTTATTGAAATTTAGATATTCTAACTATTCTTATTTTACAACCAAACATACTTACAGAGAACGTAAGTCCACGTAAATTATTTTTGTCAAATTGACAAAAGTTTGAAATGATAGGTTACTGGAATTTGCATTCATCACTACTCTAAATCAGTAAATTTTCTAATTTTATATATTATCTTTATAATATGGTGGTAATATTTAATTTGTCAAATCCAAAACGAAAGAATTTGGCAAAACTGAATCTGTTACTTAGTTTATATATTATCTTTACTAATTTGGAACCGAAAAGCCATTTTAACACAAAGGGACCGAACAGCCTATTCAGCCAATTTTGTGTAGCCTATGAAGTATGAACTGAAAATCTATTCGTGAAATATGGTGGTACCGAATTAGCTGTTCGGCACAACAACAACAAAATTTTTTTGGTGCCAAGATGCCATCTTGATATTTATGATTTTTGTAAAAATCAAACTTATCAAGTTGATTTGATAAATTTATTTATTTATTTATTTATGGTTTCTCAAAAAAATCCCTCATTTTCCGAATAGGGGTCGGAGTGCACATGTGGGGATGATATAGGATACCCTTGAAATATTGGAATCATCTGCTTTAGATAAATTGTTGTTTCAGAGCTGTAATTAATTTGGTACACCATCAAGTCTAGAATTAATGATGCGCCCATCTTGCTTAAATAAGATTCTCCGGTATCAATTTAAGATGAATGTTGAAGATTGTGTATATAGTTAAGTACCGGTTACCGGCAGTAGAAAGAATTAAATTTCAATCTTTTAAGCAGCGAACAATTCTCATTTTAAATGCCCAGCTTTTAATTCTATTTATTTGTTTAAAGTCAAATCAAAGACTGATTTTGAATTCTATATTTTGTTTTAGCAACTGCAAATTATGCACAATTGTTAATTTTATTAAAAACAACAAAAATTCTCAGTTTATGTCTACACTCGTATTTCTTCCGCTCACATATTTGAGTCATTTTTGAGAATAAATTTTCTCCTTATAAAAAAAATTGAATGTGATAAAAAATTTATGGCAGTAAAATTTAAAACTGATTATCGAACAGATTTCTTGTACCGTCTCGCATAAAAAAAAAAGACAAAATCACAAAATAATGCATCAGAACAAGTTATTGTATAGGTTTGTGGGCCAGATTAAGTGGCGGAGGTAGAGTAGTCGCCTATCACTAAAAAAAAAAAATTCAACTTAGTTTCATAATGTACCTTGTCTATTTCTATAATTTAATTTGCCTATCCCAAATTCAGAGTAAATCTCGAGTCCCAACTCCCAACTCATTAGTTCTAAGTTCAAACCTGTCTCCTTTTGGTTTGTGAAAAAAGAATCCATGTAGGAGAGAGAGGGGTAAAACTGAAGCAATTTTGGTGGAGGAGAAAAGTAGCGCACAGGGAGGAGAAAAGGCAATTTCGGCGGAGGCAAAACTACTATGCTCACTGCTGATTCGGTTTTGACTGAGGTTTATTTTGAATTTAACAACCACGACGACTAGAAAATGAAGATGTGGATGCTCACTTCTTATTTGATGTGGATGCCAACTAGAAAAAATGAAGATTATATCGAAAATAAATGTTGTGGAATAGGAATTAAATTTAACAAACATGACGAGTCTGAGACTTTTGTACATATTCGAATTTTAAAATGAATCATATCAAGTACATACCATTTACTTAATAAGATGTTTTAAACATAATATGTTCTTTAATGAGAATTAATTTTTGATCTAGTGACAAATGCAATGCTCTCTATATGTAGGAAGTTACAGATTTAAAATAAAGAAATAATTCTCTGTGAATATTAAATAGTTAAGTTGCTAACCTCTAATATTTACTTAAAAAAAATATGCTCTTTCCTTTGCACTTTTGTTCCCCGAATGATCTTATAAAATTTGGTCTACTATTTTTTAACATAAAAGTTTGTACTCAGAAAAATTCCCGCACCATCTCAAAAGCGCGTGGTCAAGTACAGACATATTAGACAAAAGGGTAGATGAGTCCGGCATTGTCATAGTTCACCTATCCAATTGTTAAGAAATTCTCCAAAAAGCGGTATGAGAATTATTAAGAAAGAAACTATCCTCCTTATTCAAAAATGAAAAGCGCTTCACTTGTTTACTTATATTTTGTTAACAAGGCAAAGTGTTCTATGACCAGGAGAAAAATTGACCCCTTTATTTGACCACGTTGTACGCGGTAAATTCCAGTAACTAATGGATATATCATATATAGCCATATAGGCCATCAGCTGCATATGCCATTCGTAAATTATACTTGACAGTTTGTACCCAAGTGAATTAAATGTTCTTTGCCTAATGTCGTTCGTTCGTGAGAGCACAACCATGACATTTATTCAAAGAATATGTTATTTTATTTTAGAAAAGAAAAGCCCAAGAAAAACAGTTATCCATGAATTGGTTATGCTATTGATAATTCTGGTTTGCTCATTCCGATTCGAACGGTCCATATCAATCCTGAGCGTATATCTGCGTTGTAACTTGTACTTGTACCTGCCCATTCTAATTGGTATTACTAATACGATGTTAAACAATCTAAAATTCTAAACCGTTGGAGGAGTTTGAAAGTGTGTTGGATGGCTTGACCTCCAACCCATGATTTAAAAAAAAACTGTTGGATTAGGAATAAATGGCAAAGATTTGCTTGTGATACCCCAATGAATCCGGATAACTTGGCTTAGAGGACACCACATATTAATAGTACTCGAACTTAAAAGATAAAAATACAAATTTCAACAATCAACAAAATAAAAAAAAAGAATCTATACCAAATTACCAATAAATTTATATAAAAAAAAGGAATTCCACTGTACACTATACTTTAGGCAGAATGTGGGGTGGTTTGCCTTTCCTCCAAAAACATGCATTCACAGTACAATTGTATGCTATTGACCTATTGTTGAGTAAGAGAACCCTGAATAATGGAGGTGAGAGATGGATGCGCACGGGCCCGTTTGACAGAACGAGCCTCACTTCTTCCTTCGGAATATTCCTCTCCCAGAGGCCATCGTGGCCTCAAATCATACTGCAATTTTTTTTTATCAATAATCATTAATTTTTCTACTATAAAGTATACACTTTATTTTTATTTGTTAACTTTTTTTTTTAAGAACCTGGAAATCCTCAGGCACGTAAGGAGGCGGTGGAGGGTCGAATCTTCCAACGAGATAATGCTCAATGCCAGTCCAAGCAATCATCACTCCTTAAAAAGACAACCACCAAAATCAATCACGCTGATTTCAATTATAAACAATTAAAATGATAGAAAATGAACTTTTTGTTTAGTAAAAAGGTAAACTAACAAAATGAAGTTACCGTTATCTGTACATAGGCTTGGAGGAGGACAGACAAGCTCTAAACCATTTCTTCCCACTACATCATTCAACCGAGCTCTTACATACCTATTTGATGCAACACCTCCTGAAACCACCTAAAGTATTAAGGGAAACAAAAAGATGATGCAACAAAAAGTTATATCATTGACGGAAGACAAGTATTTAGGGAAACAAAAAGGAGATGCAACAGAAAGTTATTAACGGAAGAAAAGTATAAAGTTTATGAAAAAAAAGAGCCTTTAATCTACTCATTTTCAAGTACCAGATATTTAATAGACGGCTCAATCTCCAAAGCCCATTCCATGGCTCTCTGACACCTCTCCTCCAAATGTAAGACAGCAACTCTCTACACAAAAGTATTAAACACCAGTAAATGTTTTACTCACAAAACAGTGTGATAGTCACTGCCAATACCACTTACAGACTTTAATCTAAAGCACCATTGTTCGTCAGGCTTGTTAATCGGTTACTTATTTCTTTTGGAGGCTAATCATTTAGTTTTTTTTTTTTGCTAATTTAATTTGAGGAGAGACTAACAATGTGCAGACCAAGAGCAACTCTATTCTTCTTGCTTTCATTCTTTTATTTTTTTCTCTAATAAACCTAGTTGCATATATTTATACCTGAAAAGATGCAGCAAGGTCAGCCCTAGATTTTCTATCATCAGAAGAGGCAGAACCAATAGGAACTTCTTCTGTTGGTCTGACATACCAAATAAATCATCAGAACATATCATGATTTTTTAGATGATAAAGGAATTTAAGATAGCAGCTTTAATTACGACAAAACCTGGTGAAACAAATAAAATAACAAACAAATTTTACTTACAGATTTCTAGCTTTTATAGCCATCCTAACTTGAGTCTTTAGGCCAGCATAAGAGAAGTTGCAATCCTTGTGTTGCCTCATTGGAACCTATAACAGGATAAAGAAGAAAAGAACCATGAAAATAAAATCAGTAATACAAGAAAAATACCAGCCATGTAGAAATTAACTCAGATTTTGAAAAAAAAAAAAACTTACTGATAGCTTTACAGATGTGGGGACACCTTCCAGAGCAAGCTCCTCTAAAGCGGGCCCACCACCTTTTCTCATGTCAAGGCCAAGCCACCTAGCAGTTTTATCATAAGCCTCACCAATAGCATCATCTATTGTCGTACCGAGTTGCACATAGTGGCCAAGACTATGTGCAAGAATTAAAAGGTTGTGACCTCCTATTTTCAATGAACAACAAAATGATGGCATTAACAAGATAAATAATGCGGTGAATATTCTTAGGATGTCACATATGAGTAAAGAAGAATTGACATACCTGAAATAAGAAGAGCTAAGAAAGGAAACTGTAGTTTCTTGTTCACTAGCCTGGGATTATGACAAGAAATCATAAATGATGCTCTTCAGTACCTAAAAGAATAAGTTGACAATCAATTTTCATTTCATACATTATTGAGCTAGATTACCTAGCAACAAGTGCGTGAGCTTCCATATGATGAACACCAACTATAGGTAACATAAACTTGCCAGCTATTGTCCTTGCTTTTTGCACACCAACTAAACATTCATATTGAAGAGAATTAAGATAGACAAATTAAGAATAACAAAACTTAAAACTCCCGCTTAGAGGAATTGAAAAAAATTCCTGTTCTTAAAAAAACTTGAGAAATTTTTTTTCATGATATTGGAACACAAGGTCTTCCAAGAGGTCATGGTTTAATGTCCACGTGGACAATGTGGATGTGCGACTTGTGAACCTTCACCAATTGAATAAAGAAAATAAGATGGAACTTTGGCAATTTTGGAAACAATAGGGCATCTTTTAGAATCTTACAACACAATGTCATTATTGCATCAGAGCCATCTGATTTTATGTTTCAACCAGACTAGAACCCAACTCCTGCAATAAAATCAGACAGTTCTGATAAGATTGGATTTGACACTTTTGTTCAATAATGGCACCACTCAGCCGTCCCATTAACAACGCAAACAAAACCAAATGCTAAATTACGAAAAGAAAAAAAAAAAAACCTTTTAGACAAAGACTAAGGCCTGGGCCAATAGTTACTGCAACTGCTGATAAATTCTCCTCTGTCAAGTTTGCATTATCCAATGCTTGTTGAACAACCTTTAAAGCAAGACATTATGGTAAAGCTAGAGAAAAAATGTTTCCTAGAACTGAAATACATTATAATTCAAAACCAACCTGGTCAATTGCTAGAGCATGTGCTTCCTCTGCCATTTTAGGAGAAACACCACCATACTTGACAAGTAAATCTTCCTTGAGTATTTTTCAAGTACAAGAAAAATCTCATCAGTGAATACTGGATATAAGAGAGGGAAGAGATTTTTTTTATAGGAAAATGAAAGAGAAACTAAAGACTTACCTGGGAAGATACGACTTGGCTTAATATTTGACCATCGCCTCTAACCTGTTAAATAGAAGGATCACTTTATTCAACACATTTTTTTATTTTTTGGTTAAAAAGGCACACGGCCCAATTCCATTTAAGAAACAGAAACTTTAGTTACTTTATTCAACACATAAATTTCTCAAAATTCCATTGTCATAAAGCAGCTGTAAATAAGATGAAATATGAATGATTAACAAGTGAACAAACCACAGCGGCGGCTGTGTCATCACAACTGGTCTCGATTCCAAGCATAACCAAATCGCCGCTGAAAGAGAAACCCGAAACGGAGCGAATTGAAACAGTGGGACAGGGTTTCAGAGAAAGAGAGGCGAACGATCGGTTTACAAGGAGAGAAGTGAGAGAAGATTTGCCGAGACGAGGCATGAAAGAACGAAGTAAAAGGGATTTAAAGCGGGAGATTGATGGCGCTGGGAGAATCGAGGCCGCCATTACTGGGTTGGAGTGAGCTTGAGATAGATTGTTTCCGCTCTAAATGAGAAAAAGAAGATTAGAAAAGTGTTGATGGATGAAAATGGATAATATTGATACAAAGCACAAAGCACCATCTCCATTCTGGTTGGAAGGAATTAAGGAATTAAGGGGCCTTGTGAAACTCTGCTCTACTTCATGGGCTTTGAGCCTGTATAGGGTTATTGTTGGGCTTGTTCAATTTCTACCATGACACCGAAATTGTAGTGATTGGGCCTAAATATAGGCGTCCATACGACAGTCATGTACTTTATTTATTTTTGCTGAAAGGAAACATGACTGTTGTACTTTGTCTATTTTTTTCTGAAAGAAAACAATGATTTATTTTCAGAGGGAATTTCACGGATGTCGCTCAAAAATTTCGAAACTATGTATTTTTCTCTAAAATTCATAAATTCTATTTATCCCTCTAAATTAACTTTGGGCTTTGTTGTACATCCTCTGAAGCCCAGTTGGAGAAATGTAAGGCCTACGGGCATGTCTTAATGCAAACAAAAATAAATAAAAAGAATATTAATCCAAAGTTATTAGAGTTTGTCCCTCTCACATGGATCCGTATCCTCTGCTGCACTTTTAGAGTGCGGCATCCTACTGCACTTTCGGACGGTTCAGATTTAATCTCAGCCGGTGAGCGCTCGGATGATGGAGGAGGCAGTATTAATTTTACTTTAAAATTCGTACAAAAATCTTATTTCGTCCGTCTGATAAAAAATTAACAGACCAGATTAAAAGTGCAGCACTCTACTGCGCAGAGGATGCTGTTCCCTTCTCACATTGTACTAGATATTTATTTACAATCTAGTCCCTGTAGATTAGCATATTTCTTACCTTTAAATGTATTGATACACAAACCGGTAAGTAGTAAATACTTGAATTTACATTACATTAAATTAATTCAAAAGTTTTAATTATCTCATTTATATGATCTAAAATTAGATCTAAATCATCGTGTATATATTATTTGAATTTCCAGTTACAATGAAGAAGAGCATATATCTAAAATAGCTTTGTTTTTTTTTTTTTAACAAAACAACAATGGACAGAATAGCTTATTTTGAATTAAAAAATTTACAAATAGAACAAATAAAAAGAATTACAATCTTTATTTGTTTTCCTTTCTCGTAGATTGTTTCATTAATATCAAATAAATTGTGCATAAATAATTTTTTCGATCCCATCATATAAATATGCACATTACATAAACATTCACAGAAGACCGAAATGCCCCTACACTAATTAGTATTATCAATCACATGAGAAGTAAGTATAATTTTTCAAATATAAAGGATAATCAAATTAAGCTTGAACTATATAAAATTATGCAATAACAGCTTAATTTACATTTCTAAGTATCATGAAATATTTATAAAAAGCTACCACCACTAACATTAACATATCAAAATAGAGTATTTTG
This sequence comes from Carex cristatella, assembly GCA_024447775.1. Classification (NCBI taxonomy): domain Eukaryota; kingdom Viridiplantae; phylum Streptophyta; class Magnoliopsida; order Poales; family Cyperaceae; genus Carex; species Carex cristatella. The sequence continues at coordinate 5,418,946 of JAJHPF010000003.1, read as the reverse complement.
GATGGTATAAAAAAAAGATAGCTCTATGTCTCTATCTATCGATCAAATTTAGCTCGTTTGGGTTTAGATCGGGTGGGTTCTCAGGTTAAGCGATTTCGTGTCGAATTGAGTTTTAGGTTGTCGGATTTTGATTTTTAGGACTATTCAGATCAAGTCTAATTTCAGATTGTCCAGTTAGAAATTGATGCATATATTTTATGGTTCGCATTCGAGTCACGCTGAGATATCATATAAATTTTGGACAAAGAAGAACAATAGCATGTGTAGATTTTAGTTGTCATTAATATGCATTTAATGATGTCATCGATCAATAAATTATCTTTGTGCAACATTTAGTTCTCCATACCAACACCATCTGAATTATTAATTGAACCACACGATCTTAAATTTGGGAGAGAAAAATAACATGAAAAATTAGCCCTTTCGTAAAAAATTTATTCATAAGAGTCAAAATCCCTCAAATATTAAGAATCCAATTTAATTTTTAGATATTTGTGTAAATATAAATTTCTTTTTGTTATATATTTCGTGTAAATAGTAACGTATACAATAATATTTACTAATGCATGTCTAGAAAATATTGCAAATATTCTGATTTTTTAGCTGCATATATAAATATATATTATTAAAGTGATTTTGCAGGAGACAGATTGTTGAGAGAGAGAGAGGGGCAACGAAATTCTAGCCGCCTTTTCTATCTATTTACTCTTCTTTCTTAGTTTTAACCTTTGTGTCCTTGTCCCGTCCTGCTAGTGAACCACACACCATCTCTTGTCCCTCTTTGGAGGAGCGGGGTGACTTGTGAAATGAAGCCACTAGCACCGCAACGCTCCCCCACCCCCTCCATCTTCTCTTTGACAAACTCTAGCTTCTAGCAAACTCTTCATCTTTCTCACTGCTATCGCACCCCACCTCTGCCCCTCTCTGCTGTCCTCCACCACTTGGAGAAAGAGAGTTGACGACAATAGCTCTAGCCGCCAACTCTCTCCATAAAATTCCTAGATAAGGCAAGGGAGGTCGAGGTTCGCATTGACCTCCCCCTCCCCGTATTGGCTAGCCGATGTTAACATGGGTGGATCTAGGATTTTCGTCGGGGGGGGATATCGAATTGGATTTAAATAGCTAATTGGGTTCAAATCCATTAATTAATTAAGTACTTAATAAAAAATAATATTTTAATCTATACTTTTCAATGCTCTGACTTGTAATTTCTGATATTTTAATCTATAATTCTAATTATTAATCATAATTGAAAAAAAATATTTTAATTTTAACTATAAATTTAACCCGAACAACAAATTCAACATCCAGCGGGGGGCAAAAAAATTTCCAAACAGGGGCAGAGTCGATCGAAACGTCCCGATTTGCACTAAAACGAAAAATCCAGAGGGGGCAGTGCCCCCCCCCTAGTTCTACTTGGGTCCGTCCCTAGATGTTAAAGGTCGTTAGTGTCTGCTATCGAATGAGAGGTATGTTTATTTCATCGTTTTAGTTTTTGTGTTGTTAAATAATGTTATGATTTAGATGTGGATGATGTTCTAAATATAGAACAAATAATAATTGTTTCTATGATGTTTGTTCTTGATAGCATCATAAATACTATCATTACCATTCATTACGGAAGTAATAATTCCTTAAAAATAATCATAAGAATAATATAGAAATAATATATATTTTTTTAAAAGACAGTGAGAACACTGTCAATAATTCCATTGATAAAAAAGTTATTTAGAAAGATATCATAATAATTATTATAGTAATTAATAATACAGACAATAAATTAGTATAATAATAATAATTATTATTATTATTATCGTAACTAATAATAATTATTTATATAGACGTCACATCTTAAAAAATATATATTGCTACAGTCATTCTGAATCTGAGCGGTGGGACATTTAAAAAATATAGTTATGGGCATTTGTCGAATTTTTTATTTAATGGAAGATATGAATAAAAAATTTGACTTAACAGTACTGCTTAACCATCCTGTTCAACAAAAATTAATTGTCAATTATCTTTCCCATGTTTCCAAATTGCATAAGTTATTGCACCAGATTGGTCGAGATCAATATATAGGGAGCAGCTTGGGTCTGATGCCCATCGGACTCAAACGGGATACGATGGGTTCCATAACCATCCAATCCGCTTTAAGATCTGTGTGTATCACTTTAATATCCGTACACATTTGTATTAATATTTGTGCGCACAGATCTTAAAATATATTGGACGGTTATGAAACCCATCAGATCTAGTTTGAGTCCGATAAGCATCGGAACCAAGCTGCTGCCCAATATATAAGGCCCCTCACGAGTCACAATAATTCGTTCCAGATAATAAAAATATTAAAAATATAAACGCGCAAAATTTAGTTACATATGACTCTCCTTAGTGATTGAACAAAATTCTACCCCTCTTCTTCCTCTTGCAACCCCATATCATCCCATGCCTCCCTTCGTCTTTTCCTTCCATCTCTTCCCGTTGTTCTATTAAAATACAGACACTTAGAGTGGAAAAAACGTACCGTTCCGTGCCGTGACCAAGTGACTAAAATGTGGAGGGATGATCACGGCACGCGAGTCACACCGTGACTTTCATGCCGTAACCATTTCACGTGCCGTGTCCAAACGTAACTATTCATATTTTTCACATTTAACTATTTTTTCATAATTAGATTAGTTTATTCAAGATTCACTGTTTAATCAAGACTTAACGGTCCTAATTACAAGTGACTTGCGTGACCACGTGCTGTGCCGTGACCGGATTTTTAGCGTGACGTGCCATGCCGTGTCAAATTTTCAAAAGATGGTCACGGCACGCGACACGCGAGTCACGGTACGGAAAAGTCACACGTGCCGTTTTGTGCCGTAATTAACCGTACCGTTCCGTAACGGAACTGGCTCCGCTGTGTCATTTTTCCCACTCTACAGACACTGGTAGTATTTTTTTTTTTTAAGTCTTGCTAGTGGCTAGGAAGTACTATTGCATAAATATTTTTTTTTTTTTTTCTGTTTACATCAGTTACATCCGCTTAATACAAAACCTATATACACATCTAGGGCTGTAAATGAGCTGGGCCTTAGCTCAGTTCGTTAATTTTGGACTGAGCTGTTAGCGAGCCAACTCGTTAACAGATCGCGAGCTAAAATCTCAGCTCAAACTCGTGACGAGCCAGCTCACGAGCCACGAGTTGGCTCACTGGGTTTGGTTGGATCTTGTTTTAAGAAGAAAATAAATTTTACAAACCTTTTTGTACCGAGCTGGATCGAGCTGAACCGAACTAGACCAAGCTTGACAGTATAAAATACACACAAAATTTATACAAATTCACAAATTGATGCCTAGCCGAGCTAGATCTTAGCTCAGCTAGTTAATTTTGGCCCGAACTGTTAGCGAGCCAACTCGTTAACAGTTTGGTTCACTATTGAGCTGTTTCCGATCAAGTCAGATGTGAGTCACGAGCAAGCTACAAATTACGAGCTTTTTTGACAGGCCTGTAACACACCCCTTCCCACGAGACACCAGTATGGGGATGTCCCATCCACGTTAAATTCATTAATGCGCCCCGGTCCATGCAACATTCGTAATGTATACGTGTGCCTTAAAAAAATATGCACTTTAATTATTCTCAACACAACTTCAACCACCACGAGGTCTCCATGCAAAATTTGATTAATTGGCCTGGCCAGTATGTCAGGCGGCATCTTCCTCGCCTGAAAAATTACTCCATTAATTTCGTTGCCTCCCTATGTGTCAACTTGCACTTAAAAACGTTACTTGCCCTGGGAACTGAATCCTTCGTCTCTCAGAGGTAGGATTTTCCTGCACCTGAGTCACTGCAATGTAAGTCCGCAGCAAATTAAACTAAAACTAATATTTAAATATTTAAATTTGTCTAGACCCATGTATCAGCCACACTGAGAGTAGGAAAATCTTGCTCCTCGGAAGGCAGGCGATCTCTTTCCACTTGCCCTGTCCTTTTCCAGCTCTCTGGCCTGTCGTTTGCCCTGTAAGAATAGCGATTTTTTAATTAGTGGTTGAAAATAGTGCTAATCCGAGCAGTTTGAGAATAGTGATAACTTTAAACTATTCAGATTAGTAAAAATATCGTTTGAATTTGTATATTTGAAATAACAATGGAGGGAATGAATAAAATATGATTAAACTAATCTAATATTTAAACTAATATTATATTACATTATAAGATGAACTTTTTAATACTAATATAATATTTTATTTAATACTAATTTAATATTTATAAGAATACTATATTACGTTTAACATTTAAACTAATATTATATTTATAGATCCAAATTGAATGGACATGATCAATCACTATGGGACATGTTAAGATTACACTCGGATCCTGCCAACTTGAAGACCAAGCAAACAATCTAGAAGATCTGTATCTATTCGAAAGAAGAAATGTGATCAAGATTCTTAATAGCGATTATAACGACGTATCGGGAAGACGAAAAAAAAAACTATAGCGAATAGCGGAGTGATAGCAAAAGCTTTCCTACATAGCGTTTTTTTCTTTTTAAAAATTATATTTTATATTTCTACTAATAATAAATATTATTTATGTAATAATAAATATTATTTATGTAAAATTTCATAGAGTAACAAAAACACCAAATTGATTAATTGATATAGGCTAATTTGTCTCTGATGCACAATGAATAAACAAATAATTTAATTGATATAGTCCAACGCACAATGTTCCTATTTATTGATATAGCCTTTTAATTTAAAAAGAAAAAAAAAACCCATGTAATTTAATTTCGGTTTGGACTTTAAAATCCATCTAAATTGAAAAATAAAATAAAAAAAAGCACATGTAGTATAGCGGACCGCTATTCCGCTACGCGCTACGAGCTATAGCGGCTGTAGCTCGATTAGCATAGTTTTACTCCGTAACTTAGCTTATGAGTTTCAAAACCGCTATAGCTAGCTATTTAGAATGATGAATGTGATAGAAGGAAAGATATCAACCATATACGCATCTGGTGAATATTGGCAATAGAAAGATTTGATTATTTGTCAATTATAAAATTAGTTTCTATGTTTAGCATGATACGAAATATTTCTGAATTGATAAATAGAAGAATGTAACAGCCATGTAATTTATACAAAAACATAGAGAAATAAAAATCTGGGAGGGAAGAAAGATTCATGAGAGTCTTGTGTTCTTGAGTTATTCAGTTATTATTTTTGACATGGTATCAGAGCGTGGTTGCCTGATGGTATAGCTATAGAAATTGTTGCCTTTCTTGTCTTTAACTCCAATTTCTTGTGCTATACTACTCTAAGGAGCGATCCATACTTGGTAGAACAATGTCAGAAGCCGAATCCCAAGAGTCGACCACCACAGCAGCTTTGATTGAGCAAATGGCTAGAATGATGACTCAAATGGCGGCCATACAAGCTGCTACCGTAAGCAACCCTCAACCGGCGACACAAATCATAACTCAACCTATTGCCAATTTGCCATGATAGAAGGTATTATTCATTCAAACCCTATTGATGTAAAATTTGATGGTACTAATTATTCGTTTTGGAGCCAAGCGGTGGTGTTTTATTTAATCTATAAATTCCGATCTAAAAAGAGTAGGTTCAGACTTTCTAGCTTGTAAATAATGTTTTTATCAATACAAAACGTTGGCAGACTCTATCTTAGTCACCAGTCTTAAAAAAAAATTAAGGGAGATGAACGTTTAAGTCTTCTACACGAAGAATTATTTCGAATTCACAATATATCTCCTACACGAAATTAAGTGTTGTTTTTTACCATTAGATCAAATATTGACTTCAAATTTTTACTTGTAACTGACAGCCACTGTCAGTCTTCTCAAAAAAAAGAAAAAAAGAAGTGAATATATTGAGCAATTATTTGCTTCTATATATCGCCATCAATTAAAACATCATACATACTAACTATAAACAACTGACAATACACTAAATGCGCGCGCACATCAAAACATCTATCGTTTTATTATTATTTATACTTGGCTCTTTCAGTATTAATCTATATAGTTATTTATTATATATATATTTACTTCATTAAATAATATGTATTCATATATAAACTAATAAATGCACTTGGTGCACATATAAATAACGAATACTATCATCATCATAAAAAATGTATTGATATGAATGATTCGTCTAGATATATGTAGTAAGTCGAATTACAAATATAAAGAAAAAAAGAAAGTAAACTAACCATGACCAAAGCCCTACACAAACTTACACTCACTAGTGGAAAAACAGATATTAGGGACGGTCGTTTATGCACACTAAGGACGGACTTAGAGGCGATACTGACTTAGGTGATACTGATAGTGTTGATAACCAGAAATGGTTAAATAATCGTTACAGATTCAACATCAAGAACGGTCGTTTAAATAATTGATATTGAAAGTAACTATTAAGAACGGTCGTTAATAAATGATCATTACAGAAGTACTTTCCAAGACGGTCATTAATAAACAACCGTTACAAAAAGTACTTTCAGTAACAGTCATTAATAAATAACTACTACTGAAAATATTTTCAAAGACGGCTATTTAATAAGTGACGATCTCTCGCATCTTATATATATTATTTAAAGAGCCTCTGGGCCCATCGGTTTATTTTTCTATTATGAGTTTGCTTATCATAACACTATTCAATTCAATTCAGGTTCCCGACTCACACTTTAATGATTGGTCGATAATCGAGATAAAAAATATCGAACCAAGCTATAGTCACGTTTATATATATATTAATAAAATTCAGTTAGGTGAGGAAATTTATACTTATTAAGGATATGCGATCTCACATGAGAAAAACGGAGACAGTTTGTCTACTAGTTCCCCAAAGGTGTCCAATTGTTGGTTTGACATGTAGGCTGTTGCTTAAACGAAGCCAATTATACATCAAAATTATTCTATGGGTTGATCACTCACGGAAAAAGAAATAAAGTTTAACATAAAGTTTATATTTAAAATAAGACAATTTATAAAACAAATTAATCTAGTATTTAATAAATTTTAGAAAAATATGTACGTAACGTAATAAATCACATTGAGGTTGATATAAATGAATACAAGATAGTTGTATAATTTTATATATTTATTAATTACAGAGAAGAAAAAAAATAACATAATTGTACAAATGAGGGCCATTGACTAAACTTCTACGCATTTATGGTACATACCAGAAAGTTAAAAACAAACTTCACTAGAAAACACTACTAATCACGATAAAAAAAATCGGCTTATACACCGTTTTCAAACCGTGTTTATGGAAGTTGTGTATAATAGAGTCGGTAAATTGTACACGGTTCTAGAACTATGTATAAAAACACTTTTATTAAAAACGTGTATAATTCATATTCTTTTCGCCAAAACACATCATGCACAATTTTTAAAGTAAGACCGTGTATAAAAACACATATCCTACATAGTTTTTTTTATTAAAACCGTGTATAATTCATAATTAAAAAAACACATGAATTTCTAGATCTGAATTCATATCAAACTCTAAATTTGAGTTCAAATTAAATTCTAGATCAAATACCAAAAATACTAAACTAAATTTCAAAACACTACTAAATTTAACCACAACACATACATTTACCAATATAAACAACAATTACAATAACATCACATATCATTAGTTACATGAATAACATTCTAACTAAAAATTAAATGAAAATATTCTCAAAAATCCTAGATCTTAGACTTCAAACATTTACATGAACAATGCCTAAGAAAAAATAAAGTAAAGAACAAAAAAATCGAAACTTAATCAGAAACTTCAACTTAAGTTTTGAGATTCTTCCTTTTATTTTTTGGGCGGGAAAACCTGGTTACTCCTGGTGTAATTGTTGTAAATCTCCTCGCAAGATTTTCAAAGGGTGGTCATATGTTGAAATCGGACACTCGAGCTCTGAGATACACTTGTTGGAAGTTTTTTCCTCGGAAATCACCTTATCCCTCGCCCTAGCTTCACCTGTATAGATTTACTTCTTTCATAGAAATACAAGTACAATCTACAGGAAAGAGATGCTTTAGAAATAACTTAGAAAAATAGAAAGAGATGCATTATAATAGTAAGGCACGGATCGATAATGTGGAATAAGTTGATACTTCTTTCATCACACACGGATCATACAGTACCATGTAAATTTTTTGGAGCATTTCACATACACCCGTCCGAAATTGCGATTCAGAACCTCCAAAAATGTCCTCCAACATTCAAATACGGTTTTTTAAAAAACCGTGTATGAATATTGGAGCACATTTATACATGGTTATAAACAGTACGTAAAACCGTGTATAATATGTACATAAATTTTCATAGTAAATTTTCAGAACAGTGTTTCTTTTTACGGATTTAATTAGAATTTTAAGTAAATATGTATAATATGCAGTGTATATTTTGTGCTTCTGTACTAGCGCCTGCCTACCACTGGAAGTGATTTAATTGAAAATTTGAATTCTCATAAAAACAAAAAACAAAATTAAGCATGCACCGACGCTATTCACTGTTGTTCATTAATATGAATTGGGCCAAAGGTCTGATATATCTAGCTAACCATGTACTGTACTATTTTATAAAAGATTCAATTTCGTGCAGAAATAGAAGTTGTCACTTGTCATAAAGGAAAAAAGGAAATAATTGAAGGTTGAATTGATTTAACGAATATTAATTCCAATAATTGTTATAGTCTACAGGCTTACGATGGGTGATGATATTAAAACAACTCAATTTTTTTATTAATACAACATTATCAAAATATTTTATTATAAAGACAATTTTATCCTTGTTCCTATAAAAATTGATTCTCTCTCATATATTATTACATAATTTTTCCTTACAAGTTATGTTTTATAAAATATATTTCTCTCTCATATATTATTTTAAAATTTGTTCCTTAAAAGTAACTATAAAATCTGCTTCTAAACCTTCTGTTATAAAAAATAATTGTTCATTATTAATTTTAATCAAATCTTTAAGATTTTTTTAAAGTGAATTACAACATTGAATGATTTTATTATATTATTAAAATCTATCAACATTATATATATATATATATATATATATATATATATATATATTTTATACAACTTTGTAACAATCTACTATTTTACAAAAAAGTTTTGACTATTAACATTTTATCTTCTTTTTTTATGCAAAAATCACTAAGAAAACAACATGATTACTTATATAAACATATTGAAGGCAAATTATCATTTATAATTTTGGATTCAACTTACGATTACAATAATAAACTAAAAGTACAATAAAAAATTACATCAATTATTTTAAAATTAATAAAATTTACATCGGTTTGTGTTTTGTAGGTGCAATCTATTACATAGACATCATAGAAGTTTCTGGTCAGTTCTATTGATAAAGGATGTGCAAAAAAAATGTGTGTGAGTTGTTGGTTTTGCAAATAATTATAAATGAAATCATCTTTCCTAAGTTCCTCAAACAATGCTTGAATCAAAGTTCAACCTCCGAAGTTGTCTCGTCTAATATTTGCTTTACCATTGTAAATTGATCTTGATATAGCTTGAAGTGTGTAATTCCGTTGTCGAAGTTAGGCCAAAATTTGCATTGGTGGCGCTCCTAATTGGCTTATCTGTTTAACGCTTTGTCAAATCTTTGAGCGACAACCGACGAGAAAATGGATGCCCAGATAATTAAATTACTCGACGGCTCATGGTTGCGTGACAAATATTTTATTTCAAAAGAACAACCAATGAGACGGTTAGTGGTGCTTCTTTTTCGTAGTTCAGAAGAAACTCGTCGAATGTCTTGATATACACTGCCTTTGTTGCTATGCAAAATTACAAATTTATTTGGTCGCAAGCCGCGAGTTGTTAGCACATAGCCTTAAGCACCATAGAATTCACGAACAACAAGAAACAAATCATTACGATTTTCAAACTTTAAATTAAGAAATTGATTGCTTTCATTTGCATATATTCAATTAACAAATATAAATTAATTACAAAATATCAATAAAAGCAGTTCCTAATAATTTTAATTAAAATAGACACATAGATTATAAGCATTAAAATTGAGCAAAAAAAAATATAAAAATTAAAAATATATTTGAGTTGGAATATATTATATATTAAAACGAGTGTATCATAATATCAAAAGAATTTAAATTTACAAAAAAAAAAAGTTAACGTACCTTGATTTGACTACTTACAACTTTAATTGAATTGAATATTCTCTTGTACATGTAAATTCTGCATGTAACTTTTGATCTTAAGAAAAAAAAATCTAACAATTATGGAAATCAAATAATTAATAAATGATTGCTATATTAATTACATTATGGAAATATATGATAGTTAGGAAGATATTTAATGAGAATTAAAATTGTCCATATATTAATTTTTTTTACAAATCGTTGTGTTAATATAAATGTGTGGGGTGTCAATATGCCTACCCCTCTCACCGTCAATCTCTCAAGAAAACTATCAAATCCAATGGGTATCTCCACAACCACAATTTCATCCACCACCACTCGCCATTTCCTCCTCTCCACTCTCTGCCTCCTTGCAATCTTCCTAATTGTTCTCCGTTGGACAAATCCTCCTACTATCAATACAAAAGCTAATAAAATAAACAGAATTGTCATTTCATCTTCTTCCCCACAACACCCACTAGATCCACTGTCCCTTGAGGAAATCGCCACTGTCCAGTCGGTCCTTAGATTGTACCCGCAATTTTCTTTCCCCAATACGTTTCCATCAATCCATAGTCTATCTCTTGACGAACCTCCAAAACCAGTTGTTCTCTCATGGCGACCAGGCCGTTCGCTTCCTCCACGCCGTGCGTCAGTACTAGCATATACCTCTGGCAAGTCCCATGTCCTGACAGTCGATATAAAATCTCGCACAGTAATACATCACGAAACAGTCATCTCGGTATCTGGTTACCCCATGCTGACACCAGAAGACCTAGCGGTTGCAGCTTCGATACCTTTCTCCAATTTGACTTTCCTTGAATCTCTTACTTTGAGGGGGATCGACCCAGCTGACATGACGTGCGCACCTCTACCTTCAGGTTGGTTCGGCCCACAGGAAGAATCACGACGTCTGATGAAAGTACAGTGTTACTCTCATAAAGACACGATGAATTTCTTCATGAAGCCGGTTGAGGGACTAACCGTACTTGTTGACATAGACAGCAACGAAACCCTTCATATATGGGGTATCGATCGAAAGATTCCTGTGAACAGAGATCCAGACACTGATTTTAGATATGAGGTGCAAAAGGAGAAGAATAAACCTTCATCCTGCAAATTAAACCCTATTTTCATGAGCCAACCTAATGGACCGAACTTTGAGGTTATAGGCAAATATTTGATCAAATGGGCCGGGTGGGAGATGCATGTCCGGCCTGATGCAAGAGCTGGAGTTATAATATCTCAGGTAAAAAAAAAAACTAAAAATAAAGAATATCTAGTTTGCGAATAATATAGTTTTTCTACGATTACGATTCCTTACCGTAAACTATTTTGAAGAATTTATTTTAAATACTTTTCTCAAATAAGCTGAAGAAATTTTAAAGCTAAGTAAGAAGTGTTCCAATCGATCATTGCGCGATGACTGTACGTAAATTATATGCACTAATAAATTACAGAATATTATCGTTTTTAAGTTCTTAAATATGCAAATATTAATGCCATAATAACCGTTAAACATGTAATAAAATCTCACCTAATATATATAACTCATATATATATAGCAGATCGTACAAATGTAATGGGAGATGTTTTTAAGAAATTTGCGAGTATATCATTTTTTTAAAACAAGTTTGAAATTGATATGCTAACTAGCCGATATATCGTGATGATTTTTACACATTTTTTTGTTATGATATTATAATTTGAAATGTGAAAATTAAGGAATTGTTGAAATCTTTATTTTAATACTTAAATAGAATTAGAATGTAGAATTTTCTTAATTATTTGGTCAGATGTGATTATCGTTAAATATCGTAGAAGTTGTATAATTATAATAATATTTTTCATAAAATTTTCTTATCAAGTAACTGTCATTGGATTACATCAATAATGACTATTGAGTAATGAATAACGACCATTGATATATTTTGTGTGACCCATCCGAAAAGGACAGGGAGGAGACAATAAAATTTCTTACAATGAACAAGTTGCATGTTCAAGTCACAGTAATGAAGATATGAAGGTGTACAAATTAATATTCATGATGTTAGCTAGAAAAATTAACTATTCCCGGCCGAAAGTTACTCAGCAAGCACAATATTTTATCACTTTGTGTAATTTTCAGATTTCTTCATATATACCTAACTACCTTTCTATTATAGATTTCTATTATCATAGCAGTGTCTTGAGATCGACTGAATTGTCTTATTATAGATTTATAGTAATAATTGGAATTTAAGAATGCAACATTTCCGTATGTGAATTAATATATACGTAGGTGAAGGTATCAGATCCAGATACTGGCAGGTACCGGGATGTGATGTACAAAGGGATGGCATCGGAGCTGTTTGTACCGTACATGGATCCAACGGACGGATGGTACTTCAAGACATATCTGGATGCCGGGGAGTATGGGTTTGGGTTACAATCTATGCCACTTGACCGCCTTAATGATTGTCCGACCGGTGCGTACTTCATAGATGGTGTCTTTGCTGGGGCTGATGGGCAACCCTATGTCCGATCTGATATGGTCTGTGTATTTGAGAGGTATGATGGAGATGTGTCGTGGAGGCATGCTGAGGGTCCTACTACAGGAAAAATCAATGTAAGACCTATATATCTTTATCCGACTCTACTGCTTTTCTCTAAAAAAAAAGATCCCAACTATCTAAAATTTTCTATTTGCGTATCTCGATAAAGAAATTTTTTCATGCACAAATCTCAACGAATTTGAATGGTTAAGATCGGAAAAGCAGAATCCTACTTTTAAAGCAGCAGAGTCGGATCCCACACCCTAGTCATATTTGTTTTTTGAGTATCTAGTTAGTAATCATATATTTATACAACATGCATTAGAAAATAGGAGAAATAGTAGTACTCTTTATTTTATTTTAGCATTAACAGTAATCATATTTATACAACATGCATGAGAAAAAATTGATAGAACAATTTGCCAAATTAATCTTGCGTGTGCAACAGTGCAAAAGATAACAACTATCATATATAATCACAACTCAGGTTACTTAATTATATATACAGTTGTTATAGGCACATTTTTATAAACATGCATTCGCAATGAGAAAAAAAAAAAAAAACACATGTAATTTGAGGTATTATTTGGAGGACAAGAAATATGAAAAATTCAAATTCGTTGTTTCAGGTATAATAATATTTTACATGGAAATTGCAGAAAAGTCTACAGCGATATCATATATTCTCTGAAATATATGGAACAAAATTGTTATTTCTTTGTTGGGAATCTTGCATATATCATAATTATCACCAGTTTTCTTCAATTATCTATAATTAGAATCAAATCTCATATCCATGAATGCATATTCAATTTTCCTCGCACATTTGAAAGTCCTGCGCAGTGCGCACCTATGGGCTTAACAAAAAAATGCTACACGATTTAATTGCTGAAAGAAAAAGAAGAATCTTTTTTGCCACAACTGACAAAATTCTTTTGTACACTGTACACAGCCATTAATTTGGTACTAATTTGTCAACATCAAGATATAAATCAATTAATCGTCTAGCTAGGACATGTTCCTGACTTCCTGTCCTATATGAAAGTAGCTTGCTAACGAAAGAAACCTAGTGTATGAAGGAAACAACATAACTGTCACTATAATTCGTACGAGTCATTAATCATTAATGCATAAAATAATAAAATATATAGCAAAATGGAAGTCCATAATGGGAGAAAGAAAGAGAGAGAGAGAGAGCCAATACCAAACTGATCGCAACGGTGAATTTCAATTTTTCCTTCCATATATTTAGTCCTCCTGTTGCTTATACTGTCAAAAATATAAAAAAAAAAAAATTGGTCATTGAGTGCCATTAGATAACTGTAATGAACTTCTGTCAGGAATTAATTAGCTAAAGAAATAACAGTTGATTCTTTTTGAGAAAAAACAGTTAATAATTGTAATGAAAAAAATTCAGGAATTAGCTAAAGAAAGATCAGTTGGTATTGCTTGACAATCAATGTGATGAAATAAATTAATAAAAAGACCATTTTGTTATTTTTTTTGATAAAAAAGGCATAGCCCGTTTTATTTCAAAACATAAAAAGTTTTACATAGAGTTTGATCTTCCAGAAGAGGACAACATAAAAGTAACATAGTAACATAGCAAACTAGCAACCTAGCAACATAGAAAAATATAACAACATAACAACATAGCCACATAGCAACATAGCAAAATAGTAGTATAGCAAAAAAGAACACTAATAGTTTGTTAAGTAGGGGATCCAGTATCATCGTCAGAGGGCACCGGGAGCTGAGGAGCTGGGCGAGGTGGTTCTACCTTCACAGGGATGAGATTGATGTCAAATGGCATCCATTGATGTAGTTCTTCTTGATCAGCTCCAGCACCTGTCCAATACAACATGGTGGTCATAATAGAAAGTATAACAGTGCGTCCAGATACACATTGGTGATTTTCAAAACAGATTAGGTTCCTTTGTTTCCATATACACCAAGCTAAGGCACTAAAGGCTGTTAAGAAACTTTGTTGTTTTTTGGAAGGCAAGGAATAGGCATAATGCAAAATATCCTGAACAGTGTACCAGCTGGAGAAAATGTCTTGACAGTCCCCTAACCAGAACCAAATTTGTCTAACAAAAGAACATTGAATAAAAAGGTGGTCAACTGATTCATCCAGTGTACAAAAGTAGCATGTAGGGGACCCAGTCCACCCTTTATCTAACAAATTATCTTTGGTTAAAATTCTATCCCGTGTTAATAACCACATAAACACAAAAGACCATTTTGTTATTAATAGAAAGGTATTGGTCATTCAGTTCGTAAGTCTATTACATCCTTTTTAGAGAAGAGAGAGAGTGAGAGAGAGAATTAAGAAAAAGACCATTTTGTTATTAATTTTCATATATTGCCGCGGAATCTCTCCAATCGCCCTCTTTAGCTAACAATCTCTATGACAAATGTCCCAGGTTCTTTGTCAATTACAGTGACATTAATTACCACTTTACCAGACCTCATGTGATATATAATCAAGTGATTAGCAATGCAACAGCTAACAAACTGATAATGAACCTTATAAAAAAAACAACTACTGATGATAATGACAGGTGACGTTTATACGGCACAGAGACTATATAGCGTTCTGTGGTGTGTGTTCAAAAGCAAAGTTGGCATAAAATTACCTATTAATTATCTATATTTATGCCTGATCTTTTATTTAATTAGATATAAGATGTTGAAAGTCCGTTATAATTGAAAATTTCATAACTTGAAACAATTCATCCAAATAATCTCATATATAGTAGTATATATTTAACACTTTTTAACATGAATAAATTAACAAAATTAAACAGTTAAGAGAAGTGCGACCTAAGATAAGTTTGGTAATCAGGATGGCGGCATCAGTTGGGAATTATGACTACATCGTCGATTGGATATTTCAAACGGATGGGCTTATTCGCATCAAGGTACGTAAAATTAATACAGTAAATTCAAAGGAAAAAAATCAAAATAAAAAGATATCTTTGCAGTAGATTTTGACACCATATGATTCAAATCTGGTACAACAGGTTAGTCTTACTGGCATGTTAATGGTAAAAGGAACCACATATGAAAACATGAACCAAGTTCCAGAGGAAGAGGACTTATATGGAACTCTTCTTACGGAAAACTTGATCGGCATAGTTCATGATCACTACATCACCTTCTACCTAGACATGGACATAGACGGCTCGAACAATTCTTTTGTGAATGTGCACATGGTCAAGAAAGAGACCAGCGAAGGCGAGTCGCCTCGAAAGAGTTACCTGAGTGTGAAGAAACAGGTTGCCAAGACAGAAAAAGATGCACAAATTAAGTTTAAATTGTATGATCCATCTGAATTTCACATCACTAATCCGTCTAGGATAAATAGTGTCGGTAATCCATCCGGGTATAAGATCGTACCTGGTGGCAATGCGGCTAGTCTGCTTGATTTGCACGATCCACCACAGATGCGAGCTGCATTCACAAATAATCAGGTGCATCTTATTTTCCTCTTGTTAATCATATCTTTGTTTTACCAGTGGTTTGCCCTTTCGTCACAAATAACTTTTTTATTTTCATTTTTTCGATGATAATTGAGTTTAATTGTACGAAAAAAACTTGTGCCCTTTCTGCAGATATGGGTGACACCTTATAATAAGAATGAGCAATGGGCTGGTGGATTGCTTACATGTCAGAGCAAGGGAGATGATACACTTGCTAAGTGGTCTGAGAAGTAAGTATATATTATATGTCAAATTAATTTAATGTCCAAAGGATAAAACACCAGCTGCAAAAGTTGTTTATTTCAAAATATGCTTACAAAAATTATTAATAAATAAAAAAAGAGTACCTAACTAATGAAGCAAAAAAAAAAATACTTATCAATGTGTTTTTATGCTTTTATATAGGGACAGGCCGATAGAGAACAGGGACATAGTGTTGTGGTACACGCTAGGGTTTCATCATGTACCATGCCAAGAGGATTACCCCATAATGCCAACTGTTTTCTCCAGTTTTGATGTCAAGCCTGTCAATTTTTTTAAGAGAAATCCAATTCTAAGAGCTGCACCTTATTCCGAGGATGATTTTCCAACTTCAAGATCTCAAGCATCTACCTAGATTAGGGGTGTAAACGGATTCGGATTATCCGTGTATAATCCGTTCCGAATTCGCTTATTATCCGTATCCGGATTAAACAGATACGGATACTTGCGGATACGGATACGGATAAATCCATGAGGATATAAACGGAGCGGATATCCGTATATATCCGAATCTAAAATTTAATCTTTCAGCAGCTTTCAATTCATTTCACCCTTGTGAAGTTCCCAAAAAACATACATATTCGTTTAAGTTCAAGAATTTTGGTAAGAAAATCATATAATCTATTAGGATAATGAATTGATTCTCTGAATCAATAAGCAATTAGTCATGCATAATTGTCACTGTACAAAATTAAAAAATCTATTAAATTTTTGTCAATTTAGGTAATCAAATTAGGTAATATAAAATTATGAAATTTAGTAGAATTACTCAATATCCAACAATTATCTGCTCCATATTCATATTCGAATTCGTATCCGTAGATTATCTGTTACGTATCCGTATCCATTTAAGACAAATATGGTTTTAAATTTTGATATTCGTTTACTATTCGTATCCATATTCGTATCCGCTCGTTGAAAAATTGATGCAGATACGGTATTAGCATTATCCGCTCCGAATCCACTAACCTAGATAGATCAAAATTAAAACATGTATAAACAAACATTTCTGCATTTTATTCTTCTATTAATAAAATATAAGATTAAGGGGTTGGACCCCCAATCTTTTTTTTTAGGGAAAAAAAGAAAAAGTTAAACGCAATTCTATTTTATTGTGAACTTGTGTTTATCTGTATTGGAAATAATAAACTTAATTAGTTGGTCAATTAGTCAAATAGTTAGTATGAATGTATTTGAATTTTCTAGATAGGTTAAATATTTAGGTTTTTGTGCAATTCATACACTTGATATTTGTGTCATGTTTAATAACATTTATGTTCTAGGTTATCAATGATATTTGTGTCATGTTTAATAACATTTATGTTCTAGGTTATCAAAAGGACATCATGGAGCCTATAAATTGAGATGTTATCATTTGTAATTTCTAAAAAAATATTGATAATTGAAGTTAAATTTTTTGTCATAAAATGTTCTCTTTTTCACTATTAAAATATATTAAGTTTGTCTCTATATTAAATCGATCCTATCAACCTGCCTCTCTTATATACAAATTTTTCATTATCACATAATTATTAAGTACTTGTAAGAAAAAAAAAAATTATAGTGTATGTAAAGTAAACTTTTATAGTATATACAAATCGATCCAATTATACATATCTTTTAAAAAAATTAAATTAAATTTGGGATGCATGATTTGAAAGACGTTAATCCTTCCATCAAAAAATTTAAAAATTTTAATGGTCGAGTTTTACTGATTTTATGATTTATTTTAGTAAACATAAGGATCTAGCCATATATAATTAATGGTGATTGTTGTTACAAAGGTATGTAACACCTGAAAAAGAGAAATAATAATAAAAAAAAAAAGACAATTGAGCTCAAAAGTTTTGAGCCCTGAAAATGGAAAACAACTGAAAAATTAAAGGCCTAACAAAAAGAAAGATTCTAAAAAATGACTCGCGACTGGATCGGATTTTGAAGTTAAACGGCTAAATATATTAATTTCAAAGGAAGTAGCAACAAAAAGGTGTCGATTAACCCTAACATATGGTTTTGGCTCCATGAATGGCAGAATGGGTTTTCAGAATTTTGCAGCATCGATTCCCAATCCTGTTCACCTATAGTATTGTCCATTTATCACATTGTTAGAGGTAATGCAAATTCAGCCTTTTAGCTTGCTGTTTCATGGAATTTATCACAAAGGGCAATATTGGAAATGGTAGATCTTCCACAGTAAATTTTACAACTGTACAACTAGTACAAAATCAACAAGATGATGTTGTGTGGAAGTCGATGCTGCAACTGTACAACCAGTACAAAATCACCAAACATGCAAATATTTTGAAATCACAGTAAGTTCATTTTTATGTAAAGACTATTTAAAATTTTGGCTGGCACAGACAGTAGCAGGACTCACTAGTATGGTGGATCAAGCATTGAACCCCAATAATAAACTGCTCCAACATTTAAGAACAGTCAACCCTCCATTGTGCAATCGGAATCCCAAATTGCCAAAGTATTTTCTACCCAGATATTGTGCCTTTTCAGAATTTATCATCCTTCTGAAAATTGGTCATGGGAATGTACAGCACCAGTTGATTCCAAATAATTATCCTTCCAAATAAGTGGTAAAAGGATGAAAATTAACTCACCCATGCAAGTTGCTGATACGTTACCAAGCCAAGAATCCGGGACCACCAAAGAAATCATCCAAATCTGATGTACTGAAATTAAATTTCTACACAAGATGAAAAAATGCAATTAAATCAGAAATTAGCCTTGTATCATACAGTATCCATGTTACTGAGGCAACTTATGTATTAGCAAGCATTGTCCTACTAACTATTGCACAGGACTATTTTAACATAGTTATGCCTTTTTGTGGATTATACTGACATGTCGTGCTTTGCATGGCAAAGTTACCATCTTATCAACTCTGCTGTCAGTGGGCCTTTTTGTGAAAATACCACCAAAAATATTTCAAAGTTGCAACTCGTACCCGGCATTTCTTTCTGACAGGTACAATCAGTTATGGAAAAAGTATGCTACGTTTAATATTGACTATTACCCTGTAATTCTAGTTAGTTACTTTACTTCAGCTAGTAGGAAATCAATGAGGTTTGCTTCAGTTAATGCAATCAGGTAGCTATTTTTGGCTCAGGTTAGTGATGGATTTAATGATTTGGTATTAGTAGGAAACAAAAGAAATGTAGTGGAGCATTTGCAAATTGCTAAATGGTTAAACTTGGTTTAATTTCCAAAATCATATAAAATATCACCTGTAAAACTTTCTGCCAGATGGCCTCCTGGCCAGTGAAAGCCAAAAGAAGATTGATGCCTTGAAGAGCCATCCAATCGATTTCCTTCTCCCATCTTTCCCAATCCCACCAGGCAAATGAATCTTTAAATTGAAATTTGAGGGAAACCTATTGTAATTTTTCACTTTATAAATTAAAAAAAAAAAAAACTTCACTTTTGCCTTGTTTCTAGTGGTCTTACAGCTATATCCTGGTCAAGCAAAGTACAATTAAACCGTAAATTATTTATTTTTAAAACTAAATCTCAGAGGGTTAAGAGCTTGGATTTATTTACAGAATGAACATGTATGTCCTGGTGCCGGTGTGACTAGCAGATATATAACAACTTCTTTAGCCTTTCTCTCTCATTTGTGCTTTCGTGATTCATCAGTGTTAAAGTTTACAAAGGTACAAAAGTGAGAGATAGTTGCAAGCTCAGGGATTAAACACTCAAGCAGAAATTGGGACAAGTTGATCTTAATTGGAGGATGGTGTTCTTAGTTCTGAGTGAAGCTCAATCAGCTTAACTGGGGCTTAATGAATTTTAGGGCTCAATTGCTCACAACTGGATGTGACAGCATTCTGGTAGTAGCTCCACTCGACAGGTCTTTGAACACAAATCCTGTCATGAGGGACTGGAGGGAGTGACCCCGGCTTGGGTACAGTGTTCAGCTGGACACCTCCAGTTTTCTCCCAGGATATGTGTGCTGAACAGAAGTACTTGAGATACCAATGCAAGCCAGCTGAAATCTCCACACCGGTGACTCCTTCAATTCTGTAAGTTTGATATATATATATATAAGTTGGTACTGTTCTATAGATATGTAAAACTAAGCAGAAGAATTAATATAAACATGTTGGGACAATAATGCATCCAATCTGACATCACACAGTAAAGCAATAGGACATGCATGACCTTAGTGAATCTATATAATTAGTTAAAGCAAAGCATCGATCATACAGGTTAAAAAATGAATAGTGAATTGTACGGACATTATTTCTGGAGAAGCATCTTGGTTCCCAGATGGATGATTCCTGATGATAAAGCATACTTTGCCATTGCATTTTTCCTATTGAATTCGCAAAGGAAAATGTATAACATGTGAATAAGTGAAATTTATAATCTCTATTGGATTCAGCTGATTATATAATTAATTAAGCCCTTTCTATTTAGAACAACTCTAGTCTCTACTCTCTAGTCCAATTAGTTGAGCAACCCCGAGTAGCAAAAGTAATAATCAATCAAAGAGTACGAAGTCTCAAGTTAGCCTGACTTTAATTACCCTCGATTTTGAAAGTGGTTACCAAAAATGGCAAAAAGAACATATGATCAAACACTCAAACTGACATGATGGTCGCTACCATCCATGCAAACATGCATCGATACCAACCTTGGAGATGATTCTAAAGTGGAAGCTGGAAGCATGGGAAGGAAGGAGGCGCAAAAGAAGACCATGAACAGCTGTCTCTTGCACCGATACAGGTGTCCTCTCCCGTTCATGTATTTGGTATAGACGAGAGAAATAAGGAGAATGGAAGTATCCTTGTTCTTTCGCCACTGAGACGACGAAGAAGAAGAAGAAGACGAGGATTGGATTGGCCATAGGCATAGGCATAGGCATAGCTGGTCTCAGTGACGTCTCAGAGGAAGAAAGGAGCGCATTGTTGATTTCTTAATTAAAAGAACGAGTGTCGTCTAGCTTTCTTTATTAACACTCTCTCCTAACTAATTAAGTCCTAAGCATAATTAAATAAGCACACTGACGTGCGTTTGCACTAACAAAGTTTCCTTCCTTGAATCCTTGTCCTTGATCAAGGTAATTAAGGTAAACAAAATTGGTGCTTGGTGGTTGTAAAATAAGTGCGTATGCAAAATAAGTGCAAGTTCGGATTCTCTGCGGACTTCATGTAGAATTATATCTTATGGCGACTCATTAATTTGATGTTAAAGTCCGAGATGGAGAAAACATTAACAAAGTCCAAGTATCATATTAATAATTAAAATTCCATGGCATATGAAGTAATAGTTTTATGCCTCTCCATTGTTTTTTAGTATAATTAGAGTGTTCTTAACCTCATCAAGAAGCATGGTGACTTTGATTCAAAAATATATTAAATTAAATTTCAAACAATGAGTGAATATAAACGGTTGAAATTGATATATTTCATGAATAATACAGTATTTTTTTTATTGTTTGATTTTATGCAAAAATAATTCAAAATTTTATAAACAATTTTGCATATAAATACATTCCTCGTGAAATAAATTGATTTCAGCATTTTGTATTTATTGTTTAAATTAATGTGATAGATTTTTTAACTAAGCTCATCATCGAAAAACTTTTTGTGAGCTTAAGAGCACTCTTATTTTCTTCTTTCATTACAAAAGGCAGCACATAGATGATCAACCATGTGTTTCGTTAAATGAAATGTCGACATATATATATATACATAACGAGCAAGGCTATCATACATTGCAAATTAAAAGGGTGGTTTTAATTCGCGTTTTGAACCGCGTTGGATGCGTTTCAAGATTCGTGCAGATCAGATTGATCTAATTCTAATTTTTTCGCTGGAATGATTTAAATGGAGTGTCTAGTTTAATTAACCCAGCGGAGAATCTCTTGTAGCCCGACCTTTCCTCTTCCTCACGCAAACCTCTTTTCCTCTTGAAGCCCGAAATCCTCCCTGGCGAAACCTCCTGCCCCGCCTCTCTTGGAACAGCGCATCACGCGCTAATCTAGCCCGCCTCTCTTCAATCCAGCCACCTAGCGACTCTGTCAGACAGGTAGAGTTGTCAGAAGGAGAGATAAGACAGCTGTGCGTCGAGGCCAAAAAGGTGCTTCTCTGTCAGCCCAGTCTCCTTCGTGTACATGCCCCAATCAAGATCTGCAGTACTTTTTTTCGTTTTAATTCTCTCTGAATTCGTTTTCCTTGCTTTCAGTTTTTTTAGATATATCCTTAAATTTTTTAATGAACTGTCAAAGATTGGAATCTGTCAATGAACTGTCCATGCCCCTAATTTATCTCCCCTCATTATCTAGATCTATTGTAATATGATGTTTCTTGAGATTTAGCTGTTGATTTTTTTCTAATTACTGTTGGTATTGTTTACCTAATGAACCAGGCTTTGTAAAAAAGCTTCTTATATACAAAATCCGTGATTATCCCTTCCTTTTTACCAATTTATGATATGCATTTTGTATTTTATGCACATTATGTGGTCAATTGGTCAAGGGAAATTTGGGGTGGTTGACTAGAAGTCTTGTAGATAACACATTTGGTTTTTAATAGACAGGCAACCATCAGGTAATAAAATAAGTGCAATTTGGGGCGGTGACTGTAATTTTACATCAATTAGAAACAAAATAGTAAAAACTTTCACAAATGCGCATATATTCCATACAATCAAGTCTCATGTTGAAGTCTCAATTTGTATAGCCCCAGTTATCCCTAAATCTCCAGTTATATTCCATACAATAAGGCATATGGAATAAGTTGGTAATGTTTAAAATAGTCGAAATAGTAGTTAAATTATTTTTTATTTTTGTTTGTGTAGACAAAATAGTGGAATAAGCTAATATCTAACCCTTTTTAATTTTTTTTGTGCAGACGAAATGAGTAGTCAAAATAACCGTGCTTTATCAAATCCTTCTTGCAAGAAATGCCATGCAACATCAGTTGTGATGGTTGCACGGACCCCGAAGAACTATGGAAGAGAATTTTATAGTTGTCAAAATTGTAATTTGTAGAATGGTTAGTGCAACATCACTACAAATTTCAAAAACATATCTCGGACGCAACATCACATAAAAGGTTCAAGAGATATATTGGAAGCAAAAGTCACTTCGATACTCAAGAAACAACTAGTCGGATTATATGTCATATAAATAGCAATTCATAGACAAATACATCCAAATTTAAAATAACAATTCATGAAATAACATAGTTCAAAGAGTAACAAAAAAAAGACAATTTATAAATCGTCTTCATCAAATTCTTAAATTTCTGGCATCCTTTGAACACCACTCTCCTCGTCATCAATCGTCTTTCGTTTGCCTTTTCCATTATTTTTAAGCTATCAAAATTGAGTAAACAAATATGTGATTATCTAGACAGTAAGCTCAATATGAAATTTTTATATTGAAATTGAAACTAAGAAGCAATATTTGTATATAATTGTACCATTTGATAAGTTCTTGAGTTATGACCCTCTTTTTCACCACATATGCTACAAGTTTTTCGCTTCTTCAAAGAAGGAGGCATCATTCGTGTCGAAAGCTTCTTTT
Organism: Carex cristatella; assembly: GCA_024447775.1. Lineage (NCBI taxonomy): Eukaryota > Viridiplantae > Streptophyta > Magnoliopsida > Poales > Cyperaceae > Carex > Carex cristatella. The sequence continues at coordinate 5,394,919 of JAJHPF010000003.1, read as the reverse complement.
TACCTTTACATTGCGACTCTCGTGGGTCATGAATGTCATTTGAGCCTACCTCTACACTATTATAAATATCACAACTTGACATTGGTTCTCCAAGAGCAACCTAAATCTTCATTGGGATCTATGCAGTAAAATAGTGAGATAAAATTTCAGAATTTTGTAAATGATTATCATGTCTTATTTGAATAATTGACTCTCTAGAGGTAAGTAGGACTCTCAAATAACTGATCCTATTAATTTGGTACATTTATCATATCTTAGATGTGTACCAGTTGACTAATTTGACTCATGATTTATTTTCCTATGTATGCCATAATTGAATGAAACTCAAGCCAAGCATATTTAATTAGTGGTTTTCTATTTTTGACAGAAGCAATTTGGTTGTTTCAAATAATTCAAGGGCGAAGCTTGGTCATTTTTTTTGGACTTAACATTGGTTTAAACAGGTTTATTTCAGATGTAATTAAAGAAATCCTCAAATATTGGCTGGGAGTTCCAAATAGGGCGTTGAATTAAACCAGTCAAATGTCGCTGGGACAAAAAAAAAATGCAAAAATTAAGAACAAGGGAAGGCTCTTTTAAGAGTAAAAAACTGAGGCCTACAGCTCCAATATTATTGTCTTTCATAAGGCGGCAAGGACATGCTTCTCTGGGTTTCAATTACTGTATATAAATCGCAGGGTTAGACATACCTTCCATTTATAGAGAATAATATCTACTTCTTCCAGGTGTCTTGATAGTAGTAGGAGATTTTCGGAGAGTTTTCACCATTGCATCAACCAACTAGAGGCGGGGCTGGCTAGGGTTTTGCAAGGAGGAGGTCGGCTGCCAGAGAAAGACTTAGGCTCTGATCGGAATGATAGTATAACAAAATTTCAATTTATTTCAATAGAATAGAGTAGAAAAAAAATGATTTAAAATTGAATTTTGGTGATTGGAATACTTAATTTAGAAAGATGAAATGATTTCAAGATAGATTTAAAACAGTCATAATATTCAACTTATTTACAATGATTGCCATTCAAACTTTTCCCTTCCTGTTCCCATTCGCATATTTTCTCCCCCCTCTTCCCTCTCACAACTGTTGTCCCTCCCCCATCGTCCAGTCCAGATTTTTCTCCTCATCTATACTCCTATACTTTGAATAAGAACCAACTAAAACTAACTTTGAAAAGAAATTGGAACACAATTAATATTTGGAGAGGACTGTACAATAAGAAGGCGCCATATCCGGACCTAGCAGCAGTCAGTATTGGAGAAGAGAAGGACAAAAGGGACTTTTCACACTAGCGAATTGAATTCTCACCAAATACCATCCTTTCTCACGTGATTTATCTGAAGGATTTGGCGCTCCAAAAATCCCGTCAAATCGTTTCTATTCTCATTTATATCCCTATTCCGATCAGCTTCTTGAAAACGAATTCTAATTCCATTTCTCGTTTGAGCATGAAACCTCTCATTCCGATCAGGGGGTTAATTCGCGTGAAGTGAAGAGGCGCTCTTTTAATAAACTGGATTTGTCCAGTGAATCAATCTCCGAAAATTAACTCTTCATCCATCTGGTGATCTGCACGAATCTTGAAGCACATCCAACGGTTCAAAACGCAAATTAAAACCACCCTTTTAATTTGCAATGTATGGTAGCTTTACTCTATACATATATGTATATATATATCCTTTTTATCTTACAATATATAACAGGTAATTCTGAAAAAAAAAAAAATGAAGCATTTAGGACTGTTCGATTGCATCAAGATCTGTGCTAAGTACATTAAAATCCGTACAAGTATGTTTCAATTTCCGTGCACACCTACACTTTTTACAGAAGTTGACGTTGACTTATTTGCGAAATAAATCTGCTACGATCCTAAGGAATTGCAGAGATGCTGTTATTCTGTATCCAACTTTTCATTTGTTTTGAGATTCGTACATAAAAACAACTTCTATAGAGATTCGTGTAATCTAAAAAATTGAAAAGTTGAATTAGAATAACAGGCACCTTGTTAATTTGTTATTCCTTAGAATCGCAGCAGATTTATTTCCACTTATTAATTGCACGTCATTTTTTTATTATTTTTTTCTCTTGCCGTTACTATTTGGTAACGGTTCAATTTTTTTTTTTCACGGCTGCTACTGAAGATCACAGACTGTGTTAAATCATTTCGCTGTTAATTAAAGTTATGTTAATTTGATCGTGATTTTTTATAACGTCCTCTGTCCGTAATTTTCTGTAACAATTTTCCTACTTCTTAAAATTAACTGCAAACATTCCTCAACCACGATAATTAATTTATTAATTTTCTATTAATAAAAATTTGGGCTATCAATCAACACTTAATTAATATGTAATTCTTAAACGGTAAAGATTTGAACAGAGCAGTTTTAACTTGATGAGCAGACTGATAATATACCGTGCATTGTATAGTTTGCAGTTCATGAAGCTAAAATTGGTCTGTTAAAAGTTTCAGCCAATCTTGTTCTGGAGGAAAAACTCAAGTAGAGATCCAAAAAAGAAAGGACAAAAGAAAAGCAGACAGAGACATGGCAGGTCTACTCGCCTGGGCAGCCGACGTGGTGGGCGGGGGAGATGCCACGTCAGACGAGGACAACCCGCGGTCGGTGGTATTCACGCCTGACCAGCAACGGCGCGCCGATGAGCTTGACCGGGCCGCGGCCTCTCTCCGCCGTTCGATCCAGGATCTACGGTTGAGGATCCCCCCTGACGATCTCTCCCAGCGCCTGCCCCATCTCCACGCCGACTCCGTCGCCTCCAACACTGCCCTCGCTCTCCAGTTAAACGCCCATACTACAACCAAAGAACATGCATGTTTTCTTCCTCGATTGCTTTTGCTTTTCGTTTTCTTCTATCTCTTCACTGTTCATTCTTCTCATGGATTGGATGGATGATGGATCGGAAAATAACAAGGGCTCAAATCCTAAACTCTAATCCATACATCATGTAATTAATATGCCATCCACTACTCACCTCACCTCACTGAAATGATTTCGAAACCTTAGCAATTTTATTGAACTGCCTTGATTTTCAAATTTTTTTTCTAGGCGCAACAAAGAGAAATTGCTCTGCAAGAGGAGAATTCTGCTTATCAAAAGACTATATCAAACTGTCAACAGAAAATTTATGAGAAAGTACAGGAGGCTGGCCTGCTTCGAACAAAACTTGAGGTCTGATCATTACTACTTTGCCTTAAGGTCATAGTTTACTCTCTATCATACACTTTATCCCATATGACATCTGCAGTCAGTTACGCAATGGACCCTCCTTTAAGTCACAATTGGTCCTATCTTGCACAGTTGGCCCTGAGTCCGATTTTAATTCCTCCATTTGTCAGTTTTGCATCAGCTTAGCTAGAACTATCCTTGATCGTGATTCTAGGACATGCATGAGACCGCAACTTGCATTCAGTCATGTAATTAAGCCACAATTGAGACAAAGTAGCCCTGGTTAATGCAATCAACTCAGAGTAGCCTTAATCAGCACTTTGATATGCAAAAGGCTTTAATTACTATTGTGGTCAAGCATGCACTGTAACCATAGCAGGTGTGTATTATGTACCACAACTGTGACCTGGAAGTTTATAGGCTTAAAAACATCGAAGAGAGAATCATAACTAAGTGATAAGACGGTGAATTTTTTTTTCTAGGAATTGGACGCATCTGAGAAACACCTAAACGATGAACTTGAAAGGGCACTAAAAGAAGAGGAGGTTACTGTTCAATCAGAAACATCAGCAGCACTTTCATATTCAACCGAGATGGAAGCTTCCAGAAGCATGAAGCTGAAGGACTTGGAGGAAAAGAATAAAGATTTGGTAAGTTCAGTACCCTATTAGACCGAGAAATTGTTTGTATGCCCCTTGAGGATGAGAAATACCCTATCCCCCCATTAAATGCAGGATTATTTTTCTTTTCAAAAATGCCAAAATGCCCTTCATTTGCTGTAAGCTTAAGTGGGTGCACACATTCTGATCTTAATTTGACCGATTGTTGCACTTCTCAAATTTCTAAATATCCTGAACTTTGGGATGTTTTGTATGACATGGGCCACTCCCTCGGAGCCATTTTGGTATCCAGGGCTATTCTGGTAGGATTGCATGGTACAGTACAAGCAGGTTGGTGCAGTGTTCCTGTCAAGTGATCTATTGGATATTCTGGATATGAATTCTGCTCCTTAGGATTGCAAAATGCCACCAAGGGTCAAGCTCAATTAATAACTTCCAATTTTTACAGTTGTATATTACTTTTTCTTTTTTTCTTTTTGAAGTTCTTTATTTAATATTTCAGGAACTATTGGAAGAACTAGTACAAAAGTTGGAGAAAGAGTGGGGATCAATTCAGCTGGAATCAGAAAAGCAGCCCTCAGCGGGTACTTTTCAAAGTCTTTGATATGAAATTCTCACAGTTCTCGTCGTACCTTGTTAGAATTGCCTGATGGATAGTCTTTAGAATTCCATACCTTACTTTCTGAGATGCAATCGACCATACTGGCAGCTAACGAGACTACCTTGTAATTTAATGAACTTTTTGAAACAGAAGTATATCTGATAATATTTGAGCAATTTTTAATCTCTGTTTGGGCTATTGTCTTTAGTTAGCTTGGTTGATTGTGTAGTTACAAATGAACCTTAATCTGTGACAATGTCGGTTTCTCGTTTATTTCAAGGTTCCTAATATATTATTTGTTATTTTCTTCCTACAATTTAGAATGTTTAATGCTGTTTTATCAAAATTCATAAAGTACAAACTAAGAATTCATTTATATCTTGTTCCCTTAATTTACAGCTCAAAGAGAGAAGCAATTGGAGAAACAGTTACCCAGCCTGATTGAACAATTGACTGCAAAACAAGTCAGTGCAGATTATTTTTCTTTTCTTTCTTTTTTTCTGCAAAGATTTTACCATTGGTTCTTGAAAGTTTAAAGCGATTCCCATTTTGGTCCCTGAATTTTCTTATTTTTCATTTATATCCAGTGTTTATAAGTTTGTACTGGTCTGGTCCTTCCATTGATATTTTTTTGAGAAAGGAACATCGTAAAGTACCTTACTAATTCCATAAGAATCTAATTTGAAGAAATAACTATTATTTAATGTTTCCTAATGGGAATAATTTCATCAAAGAAAGGTTTTGTAAATATATAAAAACATCATTGCAACGAAGGGGCATAATAGTTTTTCTTTTACATAATTACTTAATAAAAACATAAAATTACTTGTTTTGTTACTTCCGCATTGTAAAGATTGGCTTAAAGTATTATTTATTTCTTTTCCTGGAAGTTATATTCAACGTCTGATAACTATATGCAAAACATTCTTACACATTGTACCCAAGTGGAATCTAATAGAAAGGGCAAATGATTGAATTATTAACTGCAAGGACAACAACCTAAGAATGATAGATTTTTAAATTTGAGTTATCAAAATGAAATTTTTTTTTTCCTGCGGGATTAATACAATCTTGGAGGAGAAAGGGATCGTGAATGCATTTCCCCAGAGAACATCAAAATAAGAACAATATCTCATATACACCCATTCCTTATTCATGGATATATGCAGTATCAGGGTTAGATCCAGAGCTTTGTGTATTCAATTAAATTTATTCATGGATAGGCAGTATTAGGGCTGGATCCAAAGCTCTGTGTATTCTATTAAATTCGACAAAAATATGGAAAATAGAAGATGCATTATATGTCAAGCTTTTATAATGTGATTTTGAAAATTTCAATGCCAAGCCAAGTACAATCATGGTTTACATATATTGCAAAGTAGTCTTTTACTGAATACTATTATAGAAGTTTATAGTTACACCTCTGCGCACTATAACTTCATGTTTTTTGTGTGCCAAGGGTCAGTAAGTTTCCTGTGTTTTGTAAAATGAACGTGTTATTTCTCCTCTTGCCCCGTAATACTTGGCAGTGGTGTGGGTGAAGTTCCCTTGTAATTAATCTGATATTCTTAATCTGATCACAAGGCACAAGCTGAGAGCATCATGGCTGAAATAAAGGCTAAACAGGAGGAACTGGAGAGGTTAAACAGCCAACGAAGAATGATCAAAACAGGAACTATGGAAGTAAATACCAGAACAAGGAACAGGTTTGGAAGAAGCTATGATGCAGCAGACAACTACAGCCAAGGTTATGATGATTTTAAAGGGAAGAGACAGACTGGGCTGAGAATAGACAGCCGGCAGAGGCGCATACTTGTCAGATCAGCACTTGTCGTGTACATTTTAGCCCTTCATATTATTGTTTTCGTAAGAATCTCGTTCTAAGAAAAATGAACGTTAGCATTTTTTTTTCCTATTTTATGTATGCTTTCTTATTTAGGTGATATATTTGTTCTTTCAAATTAGGATACTGGAATGAATATTTTTTATTTGGTTGAGGGGTGGTTAAGAAAGGAGGATTGAATTGAATACGAAGTGCTGCGTCCCATATTGGAGGTAAAGATAACAACAGAGTTATTTTGACTTTATGCAGTGCAGGGTCAATGGAGACAATAAAAAGGGAAATTTTCTAGTGTACCCATTCAAACTTTAAAATATTCAATATCCCCGTGAATACATTATAATATCCAATATCTCCATAAAAACTTAACATTCTTTTTTTTATCCTCTTTGATTTATATAATCTTTGATTTAGTTATTTTAAAAATAAAATTGATGAACATTAGAGATAGGGATGAGCTCTTAACACTAGACTGTTAATAGAGATAGGGATGAGCTCTTTAAAATCTATATCTCTGTTTTCATAGAGGTATTGGCTATTTTAAAAGTTTGTATGGGTACACTGAAAATTTTCTCAAATGAAAAATATTTATAACTGATGCCGTACGTGAAAATAATTCTATCAAAATCTTCATTTTAGAATAGTTGGGTTAAATTTAAATGTAGGCTCACCGACCTAACAATACAAGAATTCCATTTCAAGAGGCAATAAAACATGAGCAAACTAGGGTGTGATGTGCTCACCAAGAAAATTTGGTGAGCACAACTCCAAAAGTATATCGGATCGGCTTCAAAAGACGAATCCAAACTGCTAAAATCTATGTGCACAACTTTACAAGTTTCAAATTCATTTGCTACAAAGTCAAGCGGTCTAAGAAATGATGAAAAATGAATATATAAAACTTGTAAAATAACTTTTTTTTTTATTTCTTTGACCGCTTGATCTTGTAGTAAATGAATCCAAAACTGTCAAATTTTTACATGTGTATGTATCACTCATGAAGTACATAAATTTCAACAGTTTAAATTCGTCGTTTGAAGCCAATCCAATATACTTTTGAAGTTGTGTTTACCAAATTTTCTTATGGCTTTTTCTCATAAAACATCAATTAAGTTTTACCGAGTGGTCAATTTAATGTAGATAGGGATGAACTCAAGAATTGGAGAGGAACCCTCGTCCATCAAAAGGTGTAAAAATGAATACAATTTTTTTTTTAATCAAAAACTGGTTGGCCGTATCTCGGATAATCATATTTTCCATATATATTATAATAGAGGCATTCAGTTACACCATAAAATGATGACACATTTTGACATCATATGTATATGTTTATAAGTTATTTTTGTGATTTTAAAATTTAAATAGTCGATATGAATCATTCAACATGATCTCTATATTAAAAGATAAATTGAGTGACAAAGGCACGTGGTCTGTATGTGGAAGATCATGGTTTGAAACTCAGATGAGGAAAAATTCTTTTTATAATAACAAGGATATTAAATAGTTAGGTGATTTGACCTCCAACTTCACTCAAACAAAAAAAAATGAACGGTGACTGAATTTTACATTTTTTTAAATTGTTTACTATTTATTTGGAATTTTTGAAAATCGTTGTTTTTCAGTGGTCGAGAATTATTTAAAATAGCAATTTTGTACACATATTAATTAATACTAATTTTTTTCAAAAAATGTAAAAATTGGTCACCATACACATTTTAGTATGGAGATCATGTTCAACAGTTCAGATCGACTGTTTGAATTTTAAAAATCGCAAAAATAACTTGTAAATATATGGTGTTAAAATGTGTTACCATAAAATGATATAATCCCTCCTCGTTATAATAAAACAAATTATTGAAGGGTCCTGCTAACACTTAGTACGGCGGCAACTCTTTCATATAGCGGCACAGTGTTGTAATAAGGGGCGGGGCGGGTTCGCGGGTTGTGCAGGTGCAAGTCCGGTGGGTAGGCGAGTAGGCGGGTAGGATTTTTGAAAATGTACCCTTACCCGCCCATGGACCCTTACCCACGCAGGTAAGCGGACCGGGCGGGGCGGGGCGGGTTCGCGGGTTGGTGCGGACAGGGCGGTCCGGACCGGATTTTTTTTGTTTTTTGTTTTTTTCTCTTCTGTTTTTTCTGTTTTTTAAACTGAAAAAAAGAAGAAGAAAAAAACAGAAAAAAAAAAAAAGCAAAAATGTAAAAGAAAAAAAAGAAAAAACTGAATTATTTGAAATATTTGAAAAACTATTATTTGGGAACGGTTTTTTCTTTTTTTAAACCGAATTATTTGAAATTATTTGAAATATTTGAAAACAATTTAGATTGTTTAAAAAATACAAATTATTTGATCTTCAAAACCAAATTATTTTAAAACAATAGAATTATAAACAAAAGCTACCCTCCTCCTTTATTCCGGGCTTGAGACCGGCTATGTAAAATAACATAGGCGGACCGGGCTTGGGACCGGCTTTTATGTAAAATAACACTAGATTGAGAGCATAAATATGGTGGTGTATCAAGGAGAAAAAGAATGGAGAAAATCGATTAGTTATATCTGTTCTACATGTTTTTTCTCCTTCATAGACCACCACATTCATGTTGTCAGTCCAATGCTCAAAAATAAATTATTTAAAAGAAAACAATTTCGATTTTTGAAATATTTCAAATGTAATGATATATTGATATGTAATGAAGATTGGAGCGGTGCATGAAAAGGACTCCGATTATAGCGGCTTGGGCGAGGTTGAAAAGGACTCCGATTAGTCTAGAATTGGAATTGGATCGATTATTTGACAGATGAGGCACGGTGCATGATTTATTAGATAGACCAGTAGAGGATGCACTGGGTTGGAATGCCTGTCCTGCCCGGCCCATAAATTCGGCCTAATTCTAACCCGACCTATTATCGGCCCGGTTGTTTGAACGGATTTTGTTGGATCCTTTTGACAGCACTCTCATTTTCATTCTCAGATATTTAACACTAGTTACCTTATTATTGAGGCTCCGCTGCAATTGTATTTTTGTGGTTATTTATGAGGTGACATTTTTGTTTTCTTGTTTGTGTTATAAATATAATTGGGCAATGAATGTGTTCTCGATTTTGAAGTTCTCAACCATGTATAAACCTTAAGCCCAAACCCCTAAACCTTAGACCGAAAAGGTCAATAGGACTACAATCGACCCAATTGCAATTACATATCAAATAATCGACCCAATTGCAATTCGAGACTAATCGGAGTCATTTTCAACCTCGCCCAAGCCGCTATAATCGGAGAAAAGAAAAGAGAGGAGAAAACGAACTATAGAAACAACGGCGCAATTGATCGAATCGGTGTCGCAGTGGCTCATCAATCCCCGTGCAAACCCCCTCGTTGCCTGGCACCAGTGTAATAAAATACGGTCTATGCGGCCGTATATGCGGCCGCATATGCGTATGCGTATGCGGTTGCAATCCGCATATAATTTATGTATGCGGTCCATATATGCGGTTCCGCATATGCGGCCGCATATTCAACCGCATATTCGGCCGCATATTACTACCGCATATTCGGCCGCATATTTTATATCGCATATTCGGCCGCATACTACCGCATATTCGGCCGCATACTACCCTATATTACCGCATAGTACCGCATATTACCGCATATTAAGTTTTTATATATATAAATTATTAATTTAAAATCCGCATATATAAGTCCGCATAAAAATCCGCATATGCAGTCGCATACAGTATATGCGGTATGCGGTGACCTTCCGCATACCGCATAGAAACCGCATTTTATAACATTGCCTGGCACATGCGCACTGTTGCCAACCACCTCAAGAAATACGGTAATCTCTTGTTAGGTAGGGTTTCTTTAGTTTTTATCGATCAAATACTTTCTTCGATTTAAATCGAGCTGATTTTGTAGATGTAGATCTGTTTGGTCCAGACTTCAAGATTAAAGCATTGTTAATGATTAATATGTTTTAATTTCTTATGGTACTATTGGTCGATTAATCAAGACCTAATATTTCGTCCCAGACACTAATTGTGTACAACTAAAGGAGATCACTAGCTTGATGAGGCGATTCTTTTGGGGGACGCAATTAGTGTCTAGGAGGAAACATTAGGTCTTGATTAATCGACTAATAGTACCATAAGAAATTAAAACATATTAATCATTAACAATGTTTTAATCTTGAAGTCTGGACCAAACAGATCTACATCTCCAAAATGACAGGATATTAATCTACTAAAAAAAAATTAAGGTCAAGAATATTGATTAATAATTGAATAACTTTTTGTCAATGTAATTATATTCATGAATATTTACATATTTTTTATATGTTAGCCATAGAAACTTCAATGTAGTTATATGATGTTAGACAGTTTGCATTACTCTCTTTGTTTTCTTTGAGTGCAATAACATTTATTAAAGTGGTCAGTGGAAAAAGAAGTAACTGAAGCGAATGAAAATGGTGTCGAGAATTGACTCTTAGGATTAATTCAATAACATCTTTGGCACATGTAACACTTTATATGTGATCTGTGCATGTAATTACTGTTTTGGATGATTATTAATACTAAATTTTGTTCCTGTAGTCCTATTGACCTTTTCGGTCTAAGGTTTAGGGGTTTGGGCTTAAAGTTTATACATGGTTGAGAACTCCAAAATCGAGAACACATTCATTGCCCAATTATATTTATAACACAAACAAGAAAACAAAAATGTCACCTCATAAATAACCACAAAAATACAATTGCAGCGGAGCCTCAATAATAAGGTAACTAGTGTTAAATATCTGAGAATGAAAATGAGAGTGCTGTCAAAAGGATCCAACAAAATCCGTTCAAACAACCGGGCCGATAATAGGTCGGGTTAGAATTAGGCCGAATTTATGGGCCGGGCAGGACAGGCATTCCAACCCAGTGCATCCTCTACTGGTCTACCTAATAAATCATGCACCGTGCCTCATCTGTCAAATAATCGATCCAATTCCAATTCTAGACTAATCGGAGTCCTTTTCAACCTCGCCCAAGCCGCTATAATCGGAGTCCTTTTCATGCACCGCTCCAATCTTCATTGTTGGGTACTTGCGACTGATTTTCTTAATCCGGAAATGCATGTATTTTGTTTTTTTGTTTTTTTGTGAAACTGTATCACATTCTTCATTGATAATCTTACTAGAATAATACGCATTAATGGAAAATTTGTTACACACCAAGTGTACTATTTGAAAATAACATATATTGAACATGGAACCAAGTACGTGTATAATCCCAAATTAAGCCCTTATTCCTAATTGATATTGTAAATTCAACACAGAAAATACATGTTCTATCCCCAAATGAAGTACTTACTCTTAAATGGACCATTTCATTCAACCCGGGAAGAGCTAATAGCAGAATAAATACATAACATCGTAAATCATTCTGATACGGTTTGATTGCACCGAAATTAAACCCAAAACATTTTGGAACCTCGTATGATAATACCCGAAGCAAAAAATGAATTCTTACCATGTCAATAAAAGCAGACTCAAAGAAGTATCATCAAACAATAACTACTACAACATGTAATTCTTACCATGTCCATCGGCTCAAAGTAGAACATTTTGAAACCTTCCTCTTTGTATGAATCAGCAGGTTATTAAATTGATCTTCATTACTTCATTTTAAGTTTATTAATATATATTGTTTTGCTAATATGAGGATGCTATTGTATTTATCTGGGTTATGTTTTGACAGGAGATTAATGAACGTGAAATATATATACATTTAGATATGTTCGATCTTGGTTTCACAACGAAAATATTCTAAATATCTTGTATTTTGGTATATAAAAGACCTATATTGCATCCTGAATCAAAATATTACATTTCCTTGCTTTAAAATGCAGAAAACGGGGAAAGAAACACTCAATGCACCGTGCCTCATCTGTCAAATAATCGCCCAATTCCAACTCTACTCTAATCGGAGTCCTTTTCAACCTCGCCCCCGCTATAATCGGAGAAAAGAAAAGAGAGGAGAAAACGAACTAAGAGAAACAATGGTGCAATTGATCGAATCGGTGTCGCGGTGGCTCATCAATCCCCGTGCAAACCCCCTCGCTGCCTGGCACATGCGCACCGTTGCCAACCGCCTCAAGAAATACGGTAATCTCTCGTTAGCTAGGGTTTCTTTAGTTTTAATCGATCAAATACTTCCTTCGATTTAAATCGAGCTGATTTTGTAGATGTAGATCTGTTTGGTCCAGACTTCAAGATTAAAGCATTGTTAATGATTAATATGTTTTAATTTCTTATGGTACTATTGGTCGATTAATGAAGACCTAATGTTTCCTCCTAGACACTAATTGCGTCCCCCAAAAGAATCGCCTCATCAAGCTAGTGATCTCCTTTAGTTGTACACAATTAGTGTCTGGGACGAAATATTAGGTCTTGATTAATCGACCAATAGTACCATAAGAAATTAAAACATATTAATCATTAACAATGCTTTAATCTTGAAGTCTGGACCAAACAGATCTACATCTACAAAATCAGCTCGATTTAAATCGAAGGAAGTATTTGATCGATAAAAACTAAAGAAACCCTACCTAACGAGAGATTACCGTATTTCTTGAGGTGGTTGGCAACAGTGCGCATGTGCCAGGCAATGTTATAAAATGTGGTTTCTATGCGGTATGCGGAAGGTCACCGCATACCGCATATACTGTATGCGACTGCATATGCGGATTTTTATGCGGACTTATATATGTGGATTTTAAATTAATAATTTATATATATAAAAACTTAATATGCGGTAATATGCGGTACTATGCGGTAATATAGGGTAGTATGCGGCCGAATATGCGATATAAAATATGCGGCCGAATATGCGGTAGTAATATGCGGCCGAATATGCGGTTGAATATGCGGCCGCATATGCGGAACCGCATATATGGACCGCATACATAAATTCTATGCGGATTGCAACCGCATACGCATACGCATATGCGGCCGCATATACGGCTGCATAGACCGTATTTTATTACACTGGTGCCAGGCAACGAGGGGGTTTGCACGGGGATTGATGAGCCACCGCGACACCGATTCGATCAATTGCGCCATTGTTTCTATAGTTCGTTTTCTCCTCTCTTTTCTTTTCTCCGATTATAGCGGCTTGGGCGATGTTGAAAATGACTCCGATTAGTCTCGAATTGCAATTGGGTCGATTATTTGACAGATGAGGCATGGTGCATGATTTATTAGGTAGACCAGTAGAGGATGGACCGGGTTGGAATGTCTGTCCTGCCCGGCCCATAAATTCGTCCTAATTCTGACCCGACCTATTATCGGCCTGGTTGTTTGAACGGGTTTTGTTGGATCCTTTTGACAGCACTCTCATTTTCATCGTCAAATATTTAGCACTGGTTACCTTATTATTGCGGCTCTGATGCAATTGTTTTTTTGTGGTTATTTATGAGGTGACATTTTTGTTTTCTTGTTTGTGTTATAAATATAATTGGGCAATGAATGTGTTCTCGATTTTGGAGTTCTCGACCCTGTATAAACCTTAAGCCCAAACTCCTAAACCTTAGACCGAAAAGGTCAATAGGATTACAGGAACAATAAAAAAATGTTAGTATTAATATCCATCCAAAACAGTAATTACATGCACAGATCACATATAAAGTGTTACATATGCCAAAAGTGTCATTGAATTAATCCTAAGAGTCAATTCTCGATACCATTTTCATTCGCTTCAGTTACTTCTTTTTCCACTGACCACTTTAATAAATGTTATTGCACCTAAAGAAAACAAAGAGATTAATGCAAACTGTCTAACATCATATAACTACATTGAAGTTTCTATGGCTTACATATAAAAATCTGTAAATATTCATGAATATAATTACATTGACAAAATGTTATTCAATTATTAATCAATATTATTGACCTTAATTTTTTTTAGTAGATTAATATCCTGTCATTTTGGGCATGCATTAGTCCGCATTTGTCAAATTCACCTCAATCTCAAATTTGTGAAATTGTACCACATTCTTCATTGATAATCTTACTAGAATAATACGCATTAATGAAAAATTTGTTACACACCAAGTGTACTGTTTGAAAATAACATATATTGAACAAGGAACCAAGTACGTGTGTAATCCCAAATTAAGCCCTTATTCCTAATTGATATTGTAAATTCAACACAGAAAATACATGTTCTATCCCCAAATGAAGTACTTACTCTTAAATGGACCATTTCATTCAACCCGGGAAGAGCTAATAGCAGAATAAATACATAACATCGTAAATCATTCTGATACGGTTTTATTGCACCGAAATTAAACCCAAAACATTTTGGAACCTCGTATGATAATACCCGAAGCAAAAAATGAATTCTTACCATGTCAATAAAAGCAGACTCAAAGAAGTATCATCAAACAATAACTACTACAACATGTAATTCTTACCATGTTCATCGGCTCAAAGTAGAACATTTTGAAACCTTCCTCTTTGTATGAATCAGCAGGTTATTAAATTGATCTTCATTACTTCATTTTAAGTTTATTAATATATATTGTTTTGCTAATATGAGGATGCTATTGTATTTATCTGGGTTATGTTTTGACAGGAGATTAATGAACGTGAAATATATATACATTTAGATATGTTCGATCTTGGTTTCACAACGAAAATATTCTAAATATCTTGTATTTTGGTATATAAAAGACCTATATTGCATCCTGAATCAAAATATTACATTTCCTTGCTTTAAAATGCAGAAAACGGGGAAAAAAACACTCAATGCACCGTGCCTCATCTGTCAAATAATCGCCCAATTCCAACTCTACTCTAATCGGAGTCCTTTTCAACCTCGCCCCCGCTATAATCGGAGAAAAGAAAAGAGAGGAGAAAACGAACTAAGAGAAACAATGGTGCAATTGATCGAATCGGTGTCGCGGTGGCTCATCAATCCCCGTGCAAACCCCTCGCTGCCTGGCACATGCGCACCGTTGCCAACCGCCTCAAGAAATACAGTAATCTCTCGTTAGCTAGGGTTTCTTTAGTTTTTATCGATCAAATACTTCCTTCGATTTAAATCGAGCTGATTTTGTAGATGTAGATCTGTTTGGTCCAGACTTCAAGATTAAAGCATTGTTAATGATTAATATGTTTTAATTTCTTATGGTACTATTGGTCGATTAATCAAGACCTAATATTTCGTCCCAGACACTAATTGTGTACAACTAAAGGAGATCACTAGCTTGATGAGGCGATTCTTTTGGGGGACGCAATTAGTGTCTAGGAGGAAACATTAGGTCTTAATTAATCGAATAGTTTTGAATAACAATGCTTTAATCTTGCTAGTGATCTCCTTTAGTTGTACATATATGCGGTCCATATATGCGGTTCCACATATGCGGCCGCATATTCAACCGCATATTCGGCCGCATATTACTACTGCATATTCGGCCGCATATTTTATATAGTATATTCGGCCGCATATGTGGAACCGCATATATGGACCGCATATATGTACAACTAAAGGAGATCACTAGCAAGATTAAAGCATTGTTATTCAAAACTATTCGATTAATTAAGACCTAATGTTTCCTCCTAGACACTAATTGCGTCCCTCAAAAGAATCGCCTCATCAAGCTAGTGATCTCCTTTAGTTGTACACAATTAGTGTCTGGGACGAAATATTAGGTCTTGATTAATCGACCAATAGTACCATAAGAAATTAAAACATATTAATCATTAACAATGCTTTAATCTTGAAGTCTGGACCAAACAGATCTACATCTACAAAATCAGCTCGATTTAAATCGAAGGAAGTATTTGATCGATAAAAACTAAAGAAACCCTAGCTAACGAGAGATTACAGTATTTCTTGAGGCGGTTGGCAACGGTGCGCATGTGCCAGGCAGCGAGGGGGTTTGCACGGGGATTGATGAGCCACCGCGACACCGATTCGATCAATTGCACCATTGTTTCTCTTAGTTCGTTTTCTCCTCTCTTTTCTTTTCTCCGATTATAGCGGGGGCGAGGTTGAAAAGGACTCCGATTAGAGTAGAGTTGGAATTGGGCGATTATTTGACAGATGAGGCACGGTGCATTGAGTGTTTCTTTCCCCGTTTTCTGCATTTTAAAGCAAGGAAATGTAATATTTTGATTCAGGATGCAATATAGGTCTTTTATATACCAAAATACAAGATATTTAGAATATTTTCGTTGTGAAACCAAGATCGAACATATCTAAATGTATATATATTTCACGTTCATTAATCTCCTGTCAAAACATAACCCAGATAAATACAATAGCATCCTCATATTAGCAAAACAATATATATTAATAAACTTAAAATGAAGTAATGAAGATCAATTTAATAACCTGCTGATTCATACAAAGAGGAAGGTTTCAAAATGTTCTACTTTGAGCCGATGAACATGGTAAGAATTACATGTTGTAGTAGTTATTGTTTGATGATACTTCTTTGAGTCTGCTTTTATTGACATGGTAAGAATTCATTTTTTGCTTCGGGTATTATCATACGAGGTTCCAAAATGTTTTGGGTTTAATTTCGGTGCAATCAAACCGTATCAAGAATGATTTACGATGTTATGTATTTATTCTGCTATTAGCTCTTCCCGGGTTGAATGAAATGGTCCATTTAAGAGTAAGTACTTCATTTGGGGATAGAACATGTATTTTCTGTGTTGAATTTACAATATCAATTAGGAATAAGGGCTTAATTTGGGATTACACACGTACTTGGTTCCTTGTTCAATATATGTTATTTTCAAACAGTACACTTGGTGTGTAACAAATTTTTCATTAATGCGTATTATTCTAGTAAGATTATCAATGAAGAATGTGGTACAATTTCACAAATTTGAGATTGAGGTGAATTTGACAAATGCGGACTAATGCATGCCCAAAATGACAGGATATTAATCTACTAAAAAAAATTAAGGTCAATAATATTGATTAATAATTGAATAACATTTTGTCAATGTAATTATATTCATGAATATTTACAGATTTTTATATGTAAGCCATAGAAACTTCAATGTAGTTATATGATGTTAGACAGTTTGCATTAATCTCTTTGTTTTCTTTAGGTGCAATAACATTTATTAAAGTGGTCAGTGGAAAAAGAAGTAACTGAGCGAATGAAAATGGTATCGAGAATTGACTCTTAGGATTAATTCAATGACACTTTTGGCATATGTAACACTTTATATGTGATCTCGTGCATGTAATTACTGTTTTGGATGGATATTAATACTAACATTTTTTTATTGTTCCTGTAATCCTATTGACCTTTTCGGTCTAAGGTTTAGGAGTTTGGGCTTAAGGTTTATACAGGGTCGAGAACTCCAAAATCGAGAACACATTCATTGCCCAATTATATTTATAACACAAACAAGAAAACAAAAATGTCACCTCATAAATAACCACAAAAAAACAATTGCATCAGAGCCGCAATAATAAGGTAACCAGTGCTAAATATTTGACGATGAAAATGAGAGTGCTGTCAAAAGGATCCAACAAAACCCGTTCAAACAACCAGGCCGATAATAGGTCGGGTCAGAATTAGGACGAATTTATGGGCCGGGCAGGACAGACATTCCAACCCGGTCCATCCTCTACTGGTCTACCTAATAAATCATGCACCATGCCTCATCTGTCAAATAATCGACCCAATTGCAATTCGAGACTAATCGGAGTCATTTTCAACATCGCCCAAGCCGCTATAATCGGAGAAAAGAAAAGAGAGGAGAAAACGAACTATAGAAACAATGGCGCAATTGATCGAATCGGTGTCGCGGTGGCTCATCAATCCCCGTGCAAACCCCCTCGTTGCCTGGCACCAGTGTAATAAAATACGGTCTATGCGGCCGTATATGCAGCTGCATATGCGTATGCGTATGCGGTTGCAATCCGCATAGAATTTATGTATGCGGTCCATATATGCGGTTCCGCATATGCGGCCGCATATTCAACCGCATATTCGGCCGCATATTACTATCGCATATTCGGCCGCATATTTTATATCGCATATTCGGCCGCATACTACCCTATATTACCGCATAGTACCGCATATTACCGCATATTAAGTTTTTATATATATAAATTATTAATTTAAAATCCACATATATAAGTCCGCATAAAAATCCGCATATGCAGTCGCATACAGTATATGCGGTATGCGGTGACCTTCCGCATACCGCATAGAAACCGCATTTTATAACATTGCCTGGCACATGCGCACTGTTGCCAACCACTTCAAGAAATACGGTAATCTCTCGTTAGGTAGGGTTTCTTTAGTTTTTATCGATCAAATACTTCCTTCGATTTAAATCGAGCTGATTTTGTAGATGTAGATCTGTTTGGTCCAGACTTCAAGATTAAAGCATTGTTAATGATTAATATGTTTTAATTTCTTATGGTACTATTGGTCGATTAATCAAGACCTAATATTTCGTCCCAGACACTAATTGTGTACAACTAAAGGAGATCACTAGCTTGATGAGGCGATTCTTTTGGGGGACGCAATTAGTGTCTAGGAGGAAACATTAGGTCTTCATTAATCGACCAATAGTACCATAAGAAATTAAAACATATTAATCATTAACAATGCTTTAATCTTGAAGTCTGGACCAAACAGATCTACATCTACAAAATCAGCTCGATTTAAATCGAAGGAAGTATTTGATCGATTAAAACTAAAGAAACCCTAGCTAACGAGAGATTACCGTATTTCTTGAGGCGGTTGGCAACGGTGCGCATGTGCCAGGCAGCGAGGGGGTTTGCACGGGGATTGATGAGCCACCGCGACACCGATTCGATCAATTGCACCATTGTTTCTCTTAGTTCGTTTTCTCCTCTCTTTTCTTTTCTCCGATTATAGCGGGGGCGAGGTTGAAAAGGACTCCGATTAGAGTAGAGTTGGAATTGGGCGATTATTTGACAGATGAGGCACGGTGCATTGAGTGTTTTTTTCCCCGTTTTCTGCATTTTAAAGCAAGGAAATGTAATATTTTGATTCAGGATGCAATATAGGTCTTTTATATACCAAAATACAAGATATTTAGAATATTTTCGTTGTGAAACCAAGATCGAACATATCTAAATGTATATATATTTCACGTTCATTAATCTCCTGTCAAAACATAACCCAGATAAATACAATAGCATCCTCATATTAGCAAAACAATATATATTAATAAACTTAAAATGAAGTAATGAAGATCAATTTAATAACCTGCTGATTCATACAAAGAGGAAGGTTTCAAAATGTTCTACTTTGAGCCGATGGACATGGTAAGAATTACATGTTGTAGTAGTTATTGTTTGATGATACTTCTTTGAGTCTGCTTTTATTGACATGGTAAGAATTCATTTTTTGCTTCGGGTATTATCATACGAGGTTCCAAAATGTTTTGGGTTTAATTTCGGTGCAATCAAACCGTATCAGAATGATTTACGATGTTATGTATTTATTCTGCTATTAGCTCTTCCCGGGTTGAATGAAATGGTCCATTTAAGAGTAAGTACTTCATTTGGGGATAGAACATGTATTTTCTGTGTTGAATTTACAATATCAATTAGGAATAAGGGCTTAATTTGGGATTATACACGTACTTGGTTCCATGTTCAATATATGTTATTTTCAAATAGTACACTTGGTGTGTAACAAATTTTCCATTAATGCGTATTATTCTAGTAAGATTATCAATGAAGAATGTGATACAGTTTCACAAAAAAACAAAAAAACAAAATACATGCATTTCCGGATTAAGAAAATCAGTCGCAAGTACCCAACAATGAAACAATATTCTTTCAATTTTGTGATATTTCATATTTTGGGACACAAATTTATTGAAAAGACAACGAATCCAGTGATAGATCCTAACCTGAGTCATCCCTCATCTCATTGTCTCGATTTATCTCAAAGAAGACTTGAACATGCATTTCCTGTCCTCGTTACTTTTTCTTGTGTCCATAGTTTTAAAACACAATCTTTTAATTGCTTTTGACGAATTTTTTGCTCAGTTAAATTGAAGCAATCAAAGCATTAGGAATTATTGGTTACCCCAAGTTTGGTCGAGAGTTCGATCTCCACTCACGACTTTGAGTAACTTTTGTGAACCTTAAAAAAAAGCTTTAGAAATTATGGAGAGAGAAATGGAGAGAGAATTGATAAAGTAGCAAGAGAGCAATGGCGGCCTTTGCCAAGCTTTCAAAAAGGAAGCAAGAGAACATATGAAAGACTTACATTTAACGTTCCTTTATAACAGCCGTTTTTTCAGCATTTGATTCATTCTAGGAAGATGGAGTTGCAGGTAAAATTTCTCCTACCTGTTTTGAGAACAAATTGTCAAAAAAAGTAACAGCCAGGAAAGTAACTTACCAAATTGGGAGCAGAAAGTTTCCTCAGCTCCAGCGACATTCTCATTTGTTGCGTTGTCCTGAAAAATGAAAGCATCATGCAACATGCTTGAATGAAATGCTTGCCTGATACGGGTTGTGCCCAAAATGTTAAAAAATTTCACTCTGTTCTCGATTAAAAAAATAAAATTAATATAATGAAATAGAAAATCTTTGTAAAAAAAATAGGTTTATTTAAAATATATATATTTGAATTGGTGTATAATTTAGCTTTTTAGAAAATGTTTCTTAAGAAAATATGGATTTTCAATTTTTTTTAATTATTCTGAAATATTTTATATGTTGATTAGAAGATTGACTATTTTTCTTAAACGTGCTATATATTTTTTACTTTTATAATAGAATAAAATGAGAACATTATAAATGTAAGTTTTGATATAAAGATTTTAATAAATGTGAGTTTTTTAATTTCAAAAAATAAATATGATTTATGAATTTAGAAGGAGAAATACAGATTTAAAAATTATATATAAAATTCGTTCCAAATAAAAAGCTGAAAAACACTAAGAATCCAAAAATACAGTAGAAATACACAACCAAAAAAAAAAAACACAAAAAAGGAATGAGAGAGAAGGCACCTGGAAGGCTGGAACCCAGCCCCATTGCAACGAGTTATGTGGCCATTAGAAATCTGTATATGTTGCAGTCAAACTTGTTATCTACTTAAAACTTACCATGGGAAACACTTTTCACTTAATAAGTGTCATGCGAGGATCAACCCAGGAAGAGCTAATAGCAAAATAAATATATAACATCGTAAATCATTCTGATACGGTTTGATTGCACCGTAATTAAATCCAAAACATTTTGGAACCTCGTATGATAATACCCGAAGCAAAAAATGAATTCTTACCATGTCAATCAAAGCAGACTCAAAGAAGCAACATCAAACAACAACTACTACAATATGGAATTCTTACCATGTCCATCGGCTCAAAGTAGAACATTTTGAAACCTTCCTCTTTGTATGAATCAGCAGGTTATTAAATTGATCTTCATTACTTCATTTAAGTTTATTAATATATATTGTTTTGCTAATATGCGGATGCTATTGTATCTATCTGGGTTTTGTTTTGCCAGGAGATTGAGGTGAATTTGACAAATGCGGACTAATGCATGCCCAAAATAACAGGATATTAATCTACTAAAAAAAATTAAGGTCAATAATATTGATTAATAATTGAATAGCTTTTTGTCAATGTTTGTACAAAAGTGTACTACAAAGTTTCAGTACAGCAAGCTGTACCTTTTAAACTTCGATTCTACTTTTGATTCGGACTACAAGTGCACAATCCTATCGTTAGTAATATCGGGTATCGATCCACAGGACGGTTCAGTAATTTAACTAGATCTCTACCTAATTTATCGTTAAACTAGAAGTGTTGAAAAGGGTTGAGTTGGTTGTTCAAGGTTCAATAGTTAACAGGACTGAAAGTAAATTAAACTGGACTTTAAAATTAGTTAAAACAAGCGTTTTCTGGGTTTCTGACTTCGTCTGTAACTCTGTCTCTCACCTGACACGGCCCGTGTACTCTCCTACACGGTCCGTGTCGGACT
This sequence comes from Carex cristatella, assembly GCA_024447775.1. NCBI lineage: Eukaryota > Viridiplantae > Streptophyta > Magnoliopsida > Poales > Cyperaceae > Carex > Carex cristatella. The sequence goes on along the minus strand of JAJHPF010000003.1, from coordinate 5,372,687 downwards.
CAAGTGAAACTGCAGTTGTCTGGTTTCTGTACTGATTGATTCTGTGTAGGATGAACTGACCATACTTGATATTTCTAAATCTCAACTCTCGTTTGTTGGCTTAATAAACTCGATAATGGAAATACACTTCAATCCTCTTAGGGTTCTAAACTAAACTCTCGTTCATTGGTTTGAATAACCTAAGTTACTTGTTTGATTTACTAAAGGTATTCACAATCTCTCGATCGCTGAAAAGTTCACCTCTCGGTTACTAATTAGTCTTCCCTCTCGGTTCATTGACTTACCTCAAATACTTTGGTCTGGTTGAAAGATCGAATTGGACGTAGTACCTTGTTAGACGTGGCCAAGCCTAATGGTAAGAACCAAATAACAATCGAATCAACGCAGATAAGCAATAGAAATCATACGCAAACAAGTAAACACAAAATATCGAACATAATCAAACAACTAACAGTAAACAAAGTATTCGACTACATCATATCCCAAGAAACTAAGAAAATTACTCAAACATAGTTCTCAAAACAGAAAAATAAAGGTAGAATAAGCAATTCATGACAAGACCCCAAAATACGAAGAAGATTCGTCGGAATTCTCTCGATTTTCTCCTCTCTACTTCGTCTCCAAGTCAGTTGTTGTAAAACTCTCTTGGATTTGTGTTCTGTCCGAATTGGATACCTTTCTGGCCCAAGGGGTCGTCCTTTTATTGCCCTATAACCGTCCATCTTTAATTAGGCAATAATCTGAAAACTTAGATTAACTGCCGGATTTGTCTGACACGGTCCGTGTGAGATTCTATACGGACCGTGTGCCTGTGTCTCTTGTCCTGGTCGTGCAGCGCCTGTGTAGGGGGTCGAATAGGGTATGACACGGTCCATGTGGATTGTGACTCGGCCCGTGTAGGAAGTCCAGATTGTCGGATTTCACCCTTTCTTCGCCCATTTCCTACAATAAACAAACAAAAGCGCAGCAGTACCATATTCTACAGATAATCAATGTAATAAACATGATTTTACAGTTTTTGACACAGGTTTGGATACAAGATTAGGTCGGAAATGTAGCTAAAATAACGAGATATCAGTCAATGTAATTATATTTATGAATATTTACAGATTTTTTATATGTAAGCCATAGAAACTTCAATGTAATTATATGATGTTAGACAGTTTGCATTACTCTTTTTGTTTTCTTTGGGTGCAATAACATTTATTAAAGTGGTCAGTGGAAAAAGAAGTAACTGAAGCGACTGAAAATGGTGTCGAGAATTGACTCTTAGGATTAATTCAATGACACCTTTGGCATATGTAACACTTTATATGTGATCTGTGCATGTAATTACTGTTTTGGATTGTGTTGAGTAGTTTGGTATAGGGTTTTTGCTATGACTTAATACTCGTTTTACTTTTAAATTTATAAACCTAAATACTCAATGAATGGTCGATTGCAAGCGCACAACCTATCGATATAGTATAAAAGGTATCGATCCAAGGGATAAGGGGAGATTTTAATTTTAGCTCTAAAGAATAATTTCAGAATTGTTTGTTTGGAAAGTTTGTTTGAGAATATTTTAATTTCTAAATTCCTAAAGTAGATGGGTTCAATACCCGAGGAGTTGAAGGATTAAACAAAAACTAAGAAAGAGTAAAATGAAATATGAAATTAGGATTTTGACAAAAATTGGAGAATCTTGGGGCAGACTAACAGGAATGTGGGTCGCATTTTCATTCCAGGATTTGGACAGACTAACAGGAATGTGGGCAGACTAACAGTAAAACAGTTCAGTTTTGCACTTTCATTCCAGGATTTGGACAGACTAACAGGAATGTGGGTCGCATTAACACATAGTACGGGTCGCACTGAGTACTTTTAGGTCCTGAAATACCTTAATGCGTCTCGCACTCGCATTGGTGCAGCCCGCATTCTGGACCAATTCGATCTTTGTTTGAAATACCCTAGTGCGGCTTGCACTGGACGCAGTGCGGCCCGCACGACTTGGCCAAAACTCGCTTTTTGGATTTTTGGTCGATTTTTCCCGATTTTTGGCTTAAACCTTTGATCTAATGAAAATTGAAATTTAAGAGTTGGAGAGATCAAACCTCGTTGTAGATCGCGAAAACTTCGAAGAAATCTTGAAAAACCACGGATTTGGTGATTTGGTGTTTTGAGAAGAAAGAAGAGAGAAGAGAGAAGAGAGAAGAGAGGAGAAGAGGGACAAGAGAGAAGAGAAGAAAAGAAGAGAGATGGTCGGTTTTAAGTTAAATAAAAGGAAGAGAAAGAGTGAAAACAAGAGAGGAAGGAGAGGGAGAGATTAAAGGAAAGAGAGAGCAGGGGACGGTTTTAAGAGAGAAAAACGGGATTGTTCGGTTTGGAAATGAAAGGGCGCTAAGAAAAAGGCGGATTTGAAGAGAAAGGTCTGACTGCGGCCCGCACTACGGTCAGTACATGTTGAGTAATTTGGTATAGGGTTTTTGCTATGACTTAATACTCGTTTTACTTTTAAATTTATAAACCTAAATACTCAAAGATTGGTCGATTGCAAGCGCACAACCTATCAATGTAGCATAAAAGGTATCGATCCAAGGGATAAGGGGAGATTCTAGTTTCGACTCTATAGAATAATTTTAGAATTTTGGTTTGTTTCCAAGTTTGTTTTAAAGTTTAATTTCTAAAGTCCTAAAGTTGGTGGGTTCAATACCCCAGGAGTTGGAGGTTTAAACAATAAAAACTAAGAAAGAGTAAAGCGAAATTAGAGTTTTGTCAAGGTTTGGAGAGTCTAGGGGTTTTCGGTCTACAATCCCTTGTTTAATCCTATCTATTTGGTGTGTTTAAATTCATGTTTGATTTCGATGGGGTTTCTAACCAAGTATATTAAAAAGGGTCACTTGCGTGAATTAATAACGTGCCTAGATGATCACAACTTCACGGTAAAGTACATCGCCTCAATCATCTAGGATATAAAGCTCTTGTTAGTCTATCATTTCCTTAGATCTCGGTACTTAATAATTTAACCGGTGAAGGCAACTCATACCAATCTCTAATTCAATTCAAGATGTCCCGACTTAAGGTTTGACTCCAACCGTTAGATTTTATATCAAACTCTAACCTTAATTTCTGTAGTTCCGGCTTAGATTAAAAGATGGTGTTTCTCTAACCTAAATCCTAATAACTTTGTGACATAATTGATACTATCCTATATGATCCTAAGCTACTTTGGAGTCTAAAAGACCTAAAGCGGGATAACTACAATTCAAGCACAAATTATGGGATTCACAAAGAATAAATCGCAGAAATTAACAATCAAATCAAACAATCATCATAAAAACAAAGAACCAAATGGAATAGAATTAAACAAGTTCATGCATTTGACCTACACCCCTAGAGAGGAAGTTAGCCTCTCATGGAGATGCAAAACTTACAAAAGAAATTCATTACAAGTTGACTAAAACAAAGAGAAATTGAAAGAGAAATGATTACAACCCTTACTCCTATGGAGATCTCTTGCCTTCCTTCCTTGCTCTGAAAATTCTGCTCTTCTTCTCCAAATCTAAACTCTAAATATCACTTTTTTTGCTCTAAGGAGATGTGTAAAAAATGGAATTGTATATGGTAGATGGTGAATTCATGGTAGATGGTGCATTGCCTCCTTTTATAGCCTAGAAAACACCCTAGAAACGTGGGGAACAGTGTCCCACACGTCCTCTATTATTGGACCCACTAACTATTGCCAACCGGGCATGATCTGGCATTCCAAAAATAGCGAAACCGCATTTTTAGTATGAATGCGGCCCGCACTGCGGTCAACTCGGGTCGCACTGGGGGTTAGTTTCCTTATTTATCTTCCTGCGCCAGCGGAGTGTGGGCCGCACTGGATTTACTGCGGGTCGCATTATGGTTATTTTCTCCACTTCTTCCATTTCCGGATTTTCTGAGATTTTGACTAAGTTATTAGTGCGGCCCGCACTGGGAGTCAGTGCGGGTCGCATTCCCCTCGGACTTTTCTCCTGGCTGAGCGTAACATAAAGTGCGGGTCGCATTATTCTGAGTACGGGTCGCATTCTTCCTTCTTGTTGAGTGCGGCCCGCACTAACCTCAGTGCGGGTCGCACTGAAATTGTTTCTTCAGAAATCTGTCTAAGTACGTAGTGCGGCCCGCACTGACCTCCAGTGTGGGTCGCATTCCCCTCAGTTTGCTTCCCTTCCTTGCGCAGAGCCTCCCAGATTTGACCAAGTGCTGAGTGCGGCCCGCACTGTGTCCAGTGCGGGTCGCAGTGAGTGTTTTTTCGCTGTTTTCTGCAATTTAAAGCAAACAAAGGCAGTAACTTGATTCCAGGTGTAATATATGACATTTATATATCAAAATACAAGATATTTAGAGTATTTTCAGGATAAAATCTAGATTGAACATTTGTAAATGTGTATATTTTTTATGCCTATCAAAATCCCCCAAGCTTGAACCTTGCTTGTCCTCAAGTAAAATCTAAACTTAGTTCAATGTTCGATCTTTTAAATTAACTCTATATCAAGTATATTTCTCAATTCGAAAAATTTGTATGATCTTGTCAAAATTTAAAAATCTAAATGTAAAAATTTACAAAATTTTAGTTCAACCCTCGGATAATTATGATTCACCCCACAACTTGCTTACTCTAACTTTTATTTCCTTAAAGATTTAGAATTTGTAAACCTTGGTAATCCAAATTTATTACAAAAAAAATGCATTCTTATTTACGGAAATTCTTTTAAAAATCCTCCAAGCTTGAACCTTGCTTGGGTTAGAAAAATCACGGACTTCATGTGTTGATATTTGCAAAATTTCATTTTTCTTTTGTTGCTTGTATTTTATGACACTATAATTCTCTATCCTTAGGACAAAACCGGCTAGTTATAGGTAGCTAATCCATACCCAACCGTTTTAATTCAAAAGTGCATTTGCATGCTCTTGGTTCAACCCTTCCATGACATGAACTCACATTTTTAGTGCAAACCCAGTCACTTTATCGGGCAACTAGCGGAGCAAAAGTGTCTATGACTCATTGCTATAGGTACGTCATGTCGCCGTAACATAAGCAAGCGGAGTCGTATTTTGTTTATAAATATTTTTGAACAATTTTTGCAAAAATATCATGAATACACACATCCGTAGGCATTAATTCATACCCTTGGATATCTAGATTTTTCTAAATTCATTTTCTACATACAAGTCGCTTTCTTTTTCAAAAATAAATTTAAATACCTAAATTTTCAGTTTCAAAAACCTTTATTTCCACAAAGTTTTTCGCCAAATTATGTGGTTATTTCAAATTATTCCAAGGGTTTTACTAATAGGACGTTAAAATTTGCATAAAAATCTTTAATTTTTGACAATCACTCAAATTTATCACAAAAGTTTTAGCCAATTTTAACACAAAAATAAGCATGATTTTATACTTTATGCATTTTCAAACATTTAAGTTCAATTATGCAAGACTCTATTTTTTTTATAACTTGGTAAACATCTTGACAAGTTCGTAATTTTAATCATTTAAGTTCAAAATTACGAACCCTATTCATGGTCAAGTAAAAATCCAAGTTATAAAATCCTAAATGCAGGAAAAAAAATTTAAAACCTAAAACCTTAGATACATTATCCTCCCCCAAGCTTAAACTAAGCATTGTCCCTAATGCTGAAATTTAAAACTAAGAGAAAAATAGAAAGAAAATAAAATAAAAGAAAAATAATAAGAAATAAAAGGAATTAAAAGAGATAGTCAAGTTCCCCAATTTTTCAAAATAGACATGGAGGTAGTGCATCACTCGTCCGCATCCATGTCCTCGGCATCATTCTCATCCGCGCCATCCTCGCCGGCTTGCTCCCCTTCTTCTTCTTCCTCTTGCGCATTTTGCGGTCCCTCGGCAGCTCTTGCGGCTTCTTCCGCTGCTTTCCTTGCCCTCTCCTCGCGCTCTCGCCTTATGCCGGCACGCCTAACATGTGGTGGTGTGGGTGGTTCATCTTCTTCTTCTTCGGGAAAGGTGTGATGATATACCTTCTTGGCATAGTATTCGGCACGATGAGCATCCGTCTCAATCAAGTCCATGCGCCGATCAAAATGGAGTTGCATGTCATTCATCCTTTGAAAGATGGCATTTTGCATGGCTTGCATGTTATCAAGGACTTGTTGAAATTGTGGTGGTGCATCGGCAGCTGGTGGAGGGACAACGGGCGGTGGTGGAGCTAACACCTGCGGCACCACCGGTATGTCAACTATCTTCCATGTCGCCTCATCAAGTGGATTAATGTCCGTCGTGAGAGGGAGGCGGTGGCGGATTGTGCCTGCACCGACATTCATCCAATACTCATCATGACCGTCCCGGACAATCAATTGAGAGCGGATCAAGACCTCCAAGTCAACCTTTGTTTTCCCCGGTATTATGTCGGTTTGATCGGGTAGTGGAATGTTGAGTGATAGTGCAATCTTTGTGATTATGCCACCGATCCGAATCCTACCATTGCTTGTGTGGCTCTTAGCTTGATTGTCGAGGTGCTTGCAGAGGTTGTAGCCAAGGTGGGGCATGTAGTCCATCTCCCCGTTGTTGCGTCTCAACATGCAGCAAAGATAGAACAACTCTTTGTGGTTGACAACCGAAACAGTCTCACCACGAGCCCAAAGTGTATGGGCGAGCACCCTCTGAATGTAACGAAGAGTTGGATGGTTGATGGTCTTGGTCCTTTGATCACCGATAACACCTAGCTCGCAGATTTTGTTGCGAAATGAATTGAGACTCATATCATGGAAGAAGTCGGTAATTGGGCGCATACTCTCCATGTCTTCCGTGGGGAAGCCAAGTAAAGTCATGAGGTCAGCGGAGGTGATAGAAAGATGATATCCTCCAAGGTTGAAATCCATCACTCGAGAGCCCCTGTCAAACAAAAGCGAGGAGAGAAACTCGACGGTAAGGCTGCGGTAGGTGTTGCACTCTTCACGGAGGAAATCCCAAAGGCCGAGCCTACTAGTCAGTAGTTGTATCGAATCTCGCAATCCCAGCTCGGTGATGGTATCCTCACAAATCCATCTAGAGGGTTCTAGGATCTTCTCTGTCTCAATGAAAAGCTTCCTAGCCTCTTGTTCCTCCGTTAATGGTACGGCATCCGGAAAAGGAAGTCGCTCCCCATGACTGGTACCTCCCTGGCTGATCTTTCGTTTCTTGGGAAACTTTCTAACTGCAGTCTTACCCCCTGCCATATTCTGTGAAAAAAAAATGCTCAAAATATGATTTTTGGTTAAAAAATTTAATAATGCGGCCCGTACCTTCACTAGTGCGGGTCGCACTCTGTGAGAAAAGTAAGTTTCAGCAAAAATTTCTCTGAATGCGGCCCGCAGCGGATCTGGTGCGGGTCGCATTGAGGTTCACAGTACATCTTGGGCAAATCAGACAGGAGTACGGCTCGCACTGGTCGTAGTGCGGCTCGAAACAGTGAATGCGGGTCGCACTGTGAATGGTGCGGCCCGTGTTTCTGCATATTTTTCTTTCAAATTTCAATTTAGTCTAAATTTTCTTGAGTGCGACTCGCACTTGCACTAGTGCGGTCCGCATTCTAGAGTTGGTTTGAAAACCTAATTGCGGCTAGCACTGGTGGTAGTGCGGCCCGCACACCATGGCCAAAACTCGGTTTTTTTTTTGGTATTTTTGGTCGATTTTACCCGATTTTTGTCGCAAATCACAGATTTAATCACCTAAAAAATGTAAATATATAGTAGGAGAGATCAAACCTTGTTGAAGATCGCGAAAAGTTCGAAGAAAACTTGAAAAACTCGGATTTATTGGTTCTTGCTTGAGAAGAAAGTAAGAAAAAAGGAAGAAAAAGAGAGAAGAGAAGAAGAAAGGAAGAGGGTAGAGAGAAAATGGTTTTGGGTTTGAAAAGAGAGAGAGAAAAAGAGAAAAATGAAAGTGGAAGGGAGAGGGAGAGATTAAAGGGACGGTTTTAAGAGAGAAAAAAAACGGGATTGTTCGGTTTGGAAATGAAAGGGCGCGAACAAAAAGGCGGATTTGAAGAGAAAGGTTTGCCTGCGGCCCGAACTACAGTCAGTGCGGCCCGCATTCCGAAAAAATTTTTTTTTTTTTCTATGTACGAAAAATAAATTTCAAAATCTTTGGTGCGGGCCGTAGTGACTCACAGTGCGGGTCGCACTGCGTTCAGTTTGTCCCTAAAAATTTTGCAGAAAATTTTTCTATCTTTTGAGTGCGGCCCTATAGGTCGCAGTGCGGCCCGCACTCAGGAAAAATTCTCAATTTTAAATTCTGAAAATTTATGTTTGAGTAGGAAATCAAAATTTTGAAAAAAAGTAAAAACTAAAATAAAATAAATAAAATTAAAGTAATAAAATTTAATGAAGATGATAAAACCTTGGGTTGCCTCCCAAGAAGCGCTCATTTTCACGTCGCGAGCTCGACATGATTCCTCTTGTCATTGAACGTGTGGTTCATCCAACTGCAAACTTTCGGTATTGCCAATTGGATCTTCAAGGTTGAAATGTTTTAATCGTTGTCCATTTACCTTAAATGTTCCGGATCGTTCATTCCATATTTCTATTGCTCCATGGTTGAACACTCTCTTTACTTGATAAGGGCCCGTCCATCTTGACTTCAACTTTCCGGGAAAGAGTCGGAGTCGGGAATTGAACAATAGCACTTTATCTCCTTCATGAAATTATTTCCTCAATATGTGTTTATCGTGCCATCTCTTTGTTTTCTCTTTGTAGAGTTTGGCATTTTCATACGCATTTAGGCGCAATTCTTCTAACTCATGTAAATCGAGAATCCTTTTTTCTCCGGCAGTTTTCATGTCGAGATTTAGCTTTTTTATTGCCCAATACGCTTTGTGCTCGAGTTCAACCGGCAAGTGACAAGGTTTACCATAAATAAGTTTAAAGGGAGTCATACCTATTGGTGTTTTGAATGCGGTTCGATAGGCCCAAAGGACTTCGTCAAGTTTGAGAGACCAATCTTTCCGTGTCGTGTTTACCACCTTTTGTAGTATGTTTTTTATCTCTCGGTTTGAGACCTCCACTTGACCACTTGTTTGTGGATGATACGGTGTGGCCACCTTGTGTTTAACGCCATACTTTTGCAAGAGGTTGTCAAATTGCCGATTTATGAAATGGGAGCCTCCGTCACTAATCACCACCCGAGGAACTCCAAACCTAGGAAAAATAATTTTTTGAAATAATTTTCTTACCACAGCGGAGTCGGCGGTTGGGCTAGGAATAGCTTCTACCCATTTAGAAACGTAGTCTACGGCCACAAGGATGTACTTGTTGTTGAATGAACTCGGGAAGGGTCCCATGAAGTCGATGCCCCATACATCAAATATCTCGACTTCAAGTATGCCTTTGAGGGGCATCTCGTGCTTTCTTGAGATGTTACCGGTTCGTTGGCATTTGTCGCATCGAAGCACATAACTTCTCGCATCCGCAAATAATGTTGGCCAATAAAACCCCGCTTGAAGGACCTTTGCGGCAGTCTTGTTGGTCGAAGCATGTCCTCCGTATGCAGATGAATGGCAACATCGGAGGACTTCCATGGCTTCTTCTTGTGGTATGCACCGTCGATGGATCCCATCAACCCCAAGTTTGAACAATAAAGGTTCATCCCAAAAATAATGCTTAACATCAAAGAAAAATTTCTTTCTTTGTTGATAGGTTAGATTCGGGGGCATTATATCACAAGCTAGAAAATTGACAAAATCAGCGTACCATGGAGCTTCTAGACTTTTTACCAAATATAGTTGCTCATCAATGAAGGAGTCATCAATTGGCAAGTCGTCCTCCTTTGCTTCGGCGGTAATACGAGATAAGTGATCCGCTACAGAATTTTCGGTTCCTTTCCTGTCTTTGATCTCCAAGTCGAACTCTTGTAGAAGGAGAATCCACCGTATGAGGCGAGGTTTTGCATCTTTCTTGTTGAGAAGGTAGCGGATTGCGGCATGATCGGAATACACCACGACCTTGGACCCTACCAAGTATGATCGGAATTTATTGATAGCGAAGACTACCGCTAGAAACTCCTTCTCGGTTGTGGTATAATTCAATTGCGCTTCATCCAACACCTTGCTCGCATAATAGATCGCATGCGGTTTGTTGTCAATTCTCTGCCCCAACACGGCTCCTACGGCGTAATCGCTTGCATCGCACATGATTTCGAAAGGAACATCCCAATTCGGTGGTTTAAGGATTGGTGCCGAAATTAATTCCTTTTTGATCCTGTCAAAAGCACTCTTGCAAGGTTCATCAAATATAAAATCTGCATCTTTCATTGTAAGGTTAGTAAGAGGTTTGCAAATTTTTGAAAAATCTTTAATAAAACGACGATAAAACCCTGCATGGCCTAAGAAACTCCGCACATCCTTAACACATGTCGGATAAGGCAACTTCTCAATTACCTCTACCTTTGCTTTGTCCACCTCTAACCCTTTGGATGATACCACGTGACCTAGCACAACCCCTTGTTGTACCATAAAGTGGCACTTTTCCCAATTTAATACTAGATTAGTCTCCTCACAACGTTTCAAAACTTTCGTAAGATTAGATAAACAATCATTAAAGGAGGTTCCAAAAACGGAGAAGTCATCCATGAAGACCTCTACGGAATTTTCTAGTAAATCGGAAAAAATGGCCATCATAGCCCGTTGAAATGTAGCGGGGGCATTGCATAGGCCAAACGGCATCCTACGGTACGCGAATGTTCCGTAAGGGCAAGTGAATGTGGTTTTTTCTTGGTCATCCGGGTGAATAGGGATTTGAAAGAATCCACTATACCCGTCAAGGTAGCAAAAATGTGTATGATTCGCAAGTCGTTCAAGCATTTGATCAACAAAGGGTAGGGGAAAGTGGTCCTTCCTTGTTGCATTATTTAGCTTGCGGTAATCAATACACATTCTCCAACCCGTGACCATTCTTGTCGATATCATTTTATCACCCTCACCTTTAATTACCGTAGTACCACCCTTCTTTGGTACCACATGGACCGGACTTACCCACTTAGAATCGGAGATTGGATAGATGATGCCGGCATCTAGGAGCTTGAGGATCTCCTTCTTGACCACTTCTTTGAGATTCGGGTTGAGCCTTCTTTGAGATTCAATTGTCGGCTTGTGATCGTCCTCCATTAGGATCCGGTGCATGCACAGTGATGGACTGATCCCAGTTAGGTCGTCGATGGTATAACCTATCGCTTTTCGGTGCAACCTCAACTCGTGTAGGAGTTTGTCGGTTTCATCTTTGTTGAGCTCGGCATTCACTATTACGGGGTATGTGTTTTCTGCTCCCAGGTACTCATAGCGAAGAGAGGGAGGTAAGGGCTTGAGTTCAACCTTTGGTGGCTTCGAGTCAGATAAATTTGCTTCGATTTGAATTTTTCCTCCCTGATGCGGCCCGTATTGAGGCTGGTGCGGCTCGCAGTTGAGTTCACAGTGCAGATGTTGGCCAAACTGACAGGGTTGCGGGTCGCATTGAGTCTGGTGCGGCTCGCAGTGACCTTTTTCTCCAGGATACGGCCCGTAGTTGGTTTGGTGCGGGTCGTACTCCTGTGAGTTGGCAACTCTCAGTGCGGCCTTAGTTGGTCGCAGTGCGGCCCGCACGGGGGTATTTTTCTTCATTTTTGCTTTCAGACATCCTAATGCGGCCTTGATAGGTCGCAGTGCGGCCCGTACTGAGGGTTTTTTCGTCATTGCTTTCGTCATTTGAGCCTGTTTCCTCCAGGATCAGTTCGAGTTGTGCATTGGCATCATCCACCTCTATCTGAGCAGCTATTATTGAATCTAAAACATCAACTCTACAAATGGAATCATTAGAATTAGAGGGGTATTTAATAGACTCGAACATGTGGAAATCTACCTTTTGGCCACCAATATCAAAGGAAATTTTTCCTTCTTTGACATCGATGTTCGCACCAGCTGTGATAAGAAAATCACGCCCCAACAAGAGAGGGGTATGAGTATCCTCCTCCATTTCTACAACTACAAAATCCACCGGTACGAAGTACTCGCCGATTTGAACAATAACATCTTCCACTATACCTTCGGGAAACCTTACCGACTTATCGGCCAATTGTAGGGACATCCTAGTTGCCTTTAGTTCAATTAGATTCAACCTTTTGTATATTGACTTAGGCATAAGGCTTACACTAGCGCCCAAATCACATAGGCACCTATTAAACTTGGTATCACCTATCTTACAAGGAATTACGAAGCTACCGGGATCCTTAAGTTTCGGGGGTAGTTTGTTTGAGAAGAGAGCGCTACACCCTTCATTCAAGGAAACCGTGCCTACTTCTTCAATGGTTCTTTTGTTGGACAAAATTTCTTTTAAAAATTTGGCATAAGTAGGCATTTGAGTAATCGCTTCGGTGAACGGGATAGTGATATTCAGTTTTTTTAGGTGTTCCACAAATTTGGCATATTGTTGGTCAAGTTTATGCTTTACTAACCTTTGAGGAAACGGTACAAACCTATGGGGAGGAATATACTTAGGAATTTTAGGAGCCTTACCTTTGTTTGGGATCGAATTACCCTTATTTTGAAGGTTGTCCGAGTTGGTTGGATTTGCAATTGGTTCCTTCGGAGTAACAATCGTCTCGGATTGAGTCACGTTTTGCTCTTCTTCATCGGGCATCTTGGGTCCTTCATATTCCTTTCCATTCCTCAAGGATACGGCATGAGCTTGCTCTCTCGGATTGATATCGGGTTTGCCCGGTAGTGCGCCTTGTTGTCGTGATGACGAGGATGCTTGTTGTGCTATTTGTGTTTCTATCATCCTAACTTGGGTTGTCAACAATTCCATATTTTGACCCAAATTCCTTGCTTGGTCCGACATATCGGTATTGATAGCTCTTTGATGATTCATAAAATCATTTTGTTGAATCACCAACCCTTCTATTATCTTTTTCAATTCTGAATTTTGGTCATTTTGAGGAGGTCTTTGGTATTGATTTGATCGATTTTGGTATTGGTTACCACTGTTTTGATATTGGTTGGTATTATCATTATCGTTTCTCCATTTGAAATTAGGGTGATTCCACCTTGCATTGGGATTATACGTGTTTGAACTAAAATTACCTTTGTTGTAGATGGGGTCATTTCTCTTGTCTCCAAGGTTGTAGAACATACTATTGGCTTGTTCTACGGAATCTTCACCCTCCATTGGAGCTTGGCAATCGGCAGTTGCATGACTCACATCTCCGCATATCCCGCAAGGTTCTTTCTTTGCAACGGTCTTCACTTGTTGCAATTTCGTGATTTGGTGTTGCATGGCCTCAATTTTGGCTTGCAAGGCGGTGACTTCATCTACCTTCATAATTCCTTGGGTTGCCATAGGCCGTGTGCTCCTCTCGGCCGTCCACTCGCGTTGATTAACCGCCATGTCCTCAATCATTAGCAAGGCTTGTTCGGGGTCCATCTTGGACATATTTCCACCGGCGGCTGAGTTTAATTGGGTCTTCGTGGCAAGTGTGCATCCGCCGAAGAGAAACTGAAACAACAACCAATTGTCGAGGCCATGGTTGGGGCACAAGCGTTGGAGCTCCGCCCACCTATCCCATGCCTCGGTTAGTGACTCCCCTTCCCCTTGTTTGAAAGTGGTAATTTTGGACCGGAAATGTTGGGTTTTTGATGGGGGGAAGTATTTTCCTAAGAACAATTTTTCTAAATCATCCCATGACCCAATGTTTTGTCGGTTTACGGTCCTAAGCCATGTCCTAGCACTATCTCTAAGGGAAAGGTGAAAACATTTCAGTTTTAGGTTGTCTAGTTCCGGTCCTTCTTGGGCAAATGTCCCACAATGTTCCTCAAACACCGCAAGATGCGCATGAGGATCTTCGTTTAACGCCCCCCCCAAACTGACTTTGACCTAATAAATTAATTAAAGATGGTTTGAGGTTAGGAACATTTCCCCCTTGTGGGATATAACCAAAATGGTGGCCATTATTTTGTTGATAGCCATTGAACAAGGGATTGTGTCGGTTATGGTTGTTGGCATGATTGTTCCCGTTGTTATTCCCATTGTTGTTCCTGTTATGAGCTTGATTTTGCGGTCCGAATTGAGGCATTGCGTTTGGATCCGGTATGTTGTTATGTTCGTTGTTGTGACCGGTGTTGTCACCGTGCCCCTCTTGATCTTCGTATTCTTCCATGTAGGGCACTTCTTCAATTTCGGGTCGATCGCTTGGATTTATTGGTGAAGGTTGAGTGGATGTGGCTCCTGTTTCAATTTTCCTGGACCGAGTGTTTGGTCGAGAAGTGGATGAGATCTCGGTGTTGCTCTTCTTATTTTTTCGCCTTTGGTGGCATGAAGCGCTGCAAAGGAGATAAAGAAGGAACAAAGAGAAGTATTCGAACAAAATAAAATGAAAAGTAAAATTCTGAAAATAAATCTTCAAAGTAAAAACTAAATTCTAGCCTTTATCCCCGGCAACGGCGCCAAAAAGCTTGTTGAGTAATTTGGTATAGGGTTTTTGCTATGACTTAATACTCGTTTTACTTTTAAATTTATAAACCTAAATACTCAAAGATTGGTCGATTGCAAGCGCACAACCTATCAATGTAGCATAAAAGGTATCGATCCAAGGGATAAGGGGAGATTCTAGTTTCGACTCTATAGAATAATTTTAGAATTTTGGTTTGTTTCCAAGTTTGTTTTAAAGTTTAATTTCTAAAGTCCTAAAGTTGGTGGGTTCAATACCCCAGGAGTTGGAGGTTTAAACAATAAAAACTAAGAAAGAGTAAAGCGAAATTAGAGTTTTGTCAAGGTTTGGAGAGTCTAGGGGTTTTCGGTCTACAATCCCTTGTTTAATCCTATCTATTTGGTGTGTTTAAATTCATGTTTGATTTCGATGGGGTTTCTAACCAAGTATATTAAAAAGGGTCACTTGCGTGAATTAATAACGTGCCTAGATGATCACAACTTCACGGTAAAGTACATCGCCTTAATCATCTAGGATATAAAGCTCTTGTTAGTCTATCATTTCCTTAGATCTCGGTACTTAATAATTTAACCGGTGAAGGCAACTCATACCAATCTCTAATTCAATTCAAGATGTCCCGACTTAAGGTTTGACTCCAACCGTTAGATTTTATATCAAACTCTAACCTTAATTTCTGTAGTTCCGGCTTAGATTAAAAGATGGTGTTTCTCTAACCTAAATCCTAATAACTTTGTGACATAATTGATACTATCCTATATGATCCTAAGCTACTTTGGAGTCTAAAAGACCTAAAGCGGGATAACTACAATTCAAGCACAAATTATGGGATTCACAAAGAATAAATCGCAGAAATTAACAATCAAATCAAACAATCATCATAAAAACAAAGAACCAAATGGAATAGAATTAAACAAGTTCATGCATTTGACCTACACCCCTAGAGAGGAAGTTAGCCTCTCATGGAGATGCAAAACTTACAAAAGAAATTCATTACAAGTTGACTAAAACAAAGAGAAATTGAAAGAGAAATGATTACAACCCTTACTCCTATGGAGATCTCTTGCCTTCCTTCCTTGCTCTGAAAATTCTGCTCTTCTTCTCCAAATCTAAACTCTAAATATCACTTTTTTTGCTCTAAGGAGATGTGTAAAAAATGGAATTGTATATGGTAGATGGTGAATTCATGGTAGATGGTGCATTGCCTCCTTTTATAGCCTAGAAAACACCCTAGAAACGTGGGGAACAAGTGTCCCACACGTCCTCTATTATTGGACCCACTAACTATTGCCAACCGGGCATGATCGGCATTCCAAAAATAGCGAAACCGCATTTTTAGTATGAATGCGGCCCGCACTGCGGTCACCTCGGGTCGCACTGGGGGTTAGTTTCCTTATTTATCTTCCTGCGCCAGCGGAGTGTGGGCCGCACTGGATTTACTGCGGGTCGCATTATGGTTATTTTCTCCACTTCTTCCTTTTCCGGATTTTCTGAGATTTTAACTAAGTTATTAGTGCGGGTCGCATTCCCCTCGGACTTTTCTCCTGGCTGAGCGTAACATAAAGTGCGGGTCGCATTATTCCGAGTACGGGTCGCATTCTTCCTTCTTGTTGAGTGCGGCCCGCACTAACCTCGGTGCGGGTCGCACCGAAATTGTTTCTTCGTAAAACGTACGTAGTGCGGCCCGCACCGACCTCCGGTGTGGGTCGCATTCCCCTCGTTTGCCTCCCTTCCTTGCGCAGAGCCTCCCGGATTTGACCAAGTGCCGAGTCCGGCCCGCACTTGTGAGTGTTTTTTTTTGTTTTCGCAATTTAAAGCAAACAAAGGCAAGAACTTGATTCCAGGTGTAATATATGACATTTATATATCAAAATACAAGATATTTAGAGTATTTTCAGGATAAAATCTAGATTGAACATTTGTAAATGTGTATATTTTTTATGCCTATCAGTACAGCCCGCATTCCAAAAAATATTTTCTCCCATTTTTTATTTACAAAATTAAATTCAAAACCCTGGTGCGGGCCACACTGAGTCACAGTGCGGGTCGCACTGGGTACTTTGGCCCAAAAAGTTATAAGTACGGCCCGAACTGGCAGTCAGTGCGGGTCACATTCCCTTCGGACTTTTCTCCTGCCTGACCGTGCGGACCGCATTACCATTAGTACAGAGTGCGGCCCGCACTGACCTCTAGTGCGGGTCGCATTCCTCTCAGTTTGCTTCCCTTCCTTGCTCAGAGCCTCCCGGTTTGATTAAGTACTGAGTCCGGCCCGTACTGTGTCCAGTGTGGGTCGCAGTGAGTGTTTTTTCGCTGTTTTCTGCAATTGAAAGCAAGGAAATGTAATATTTTGATTCGGGATGCAATATAAGTCTTATATATACCAAAATACGAGATATTTAGAGAATTTTTATTGTGAAACCAAGATCGAACATATCTAAATGTATATATATTTTCCGCTTATCAGATGGATATTAATACTAACATTTTTTTATTGTTCCTGTAGTCCTATTGACCTTTTCGGTCTAAGGTTTAGGGGTTTGGGCTTAAGGTTTATACATGGTCGAGAACTCCAAAATCGAGAACACATTCATTGTCCAATTATATTTATAACACAAACAAGAAAACAAAAATGTCACCTCATAAATAACCACAAAAAAACAATAAATAATAAGGTAACTAGTTGTTGAGTATTTTGTGTATAGGGTTTTAGCTATAATTTTGTACTCGTTTTGCTTTTAAATTTATAAACCTAAATACTCAAAGATTGGTCGATTGCAAGAGCACAACCTATCCCCGTAGCATAAAAGGTATCGATCCAAGGGACAAAGGGAGACTTTAATTTCTACTCTATTTATTAAATTCAGAATTTGTTTGTTCAAAAGTTCGTTTTAATGTTTGTTTTCTAAAAATCCTAAAGTTGGTGGGTTCAATACCCGAGGAGTTGAAGTTTTAAACAATTAAAATAAGGAAAGAGTAAAGCGAAATTAAGGTTTTGACGAAGATTGGAGAATCTAGGGACTTTCGGTCTACAATCCCTTGTTTAATCCTATCTATTCGGTTTGTTTAAATTCATGTTTGATATGATGGGGTTTCTAACCTAATATGTTAAAAAGTGTCACTTCCGTGAATTAATAACGTATCTAGATAATTCTATTTATCTAGACCATGAAGCTCTTTGTTAGTCTATCATCTCCTTAGATCTCGGTACTTAATGGTTTATCCCGCTAAGGCAACTCATACCAATTCCTAATTTGATTCAAGATGTCCCGACTTAGAGTTTTGATTTTACCAGTTAAGTCTCAAACTAAACCTAATCTTAATTCCTATAGTTCCGGCTTTAAATTAAAAGATTGTATACTCTTAACCTAAATCCTAATGACTTTGTGACATAACTGATACTACCCTATATGATCTATTCTACTTTAAAATCTAAAAGATCTAAAGCGGAATAACTACAATTCAAGCACAAATTATGAGAACCACAAAGAATAAATCATAGAAATTAACAATCAAATCAAACAATCATCATAAAAACAAAGATCCGAATAGAATTGAATTAAACAAGTTCATGCAATTGACCTACACCCCTAAAGAGGAAGTTAGCCTCTCATGGAGATGCAAAACTTACAAAAAAAAATAATTACAAATCGGCTAAAGCAAAGAGAAATTGAAAATAAAATGATAACAATCCTTACTACAATGGAGACTCTTGCTTTTGCTTCCGTGCTCTGAGAATTCTGCTCTTCTTCTCCAAAATCTCTGTTTTTTATTTCACCTTAACTCCAAGAATGAGAGAGATAGGATAGTAGATGGTAGATGGTTTATTTGATCGTTCTTGGATGATAGATGGTTTTTTGTTGGTTCCCCCTATTGAGCAGAATTATCTCCCTTATATAGTCTATTATATACCCTAGAAACGTGGAGAACAGTGTTCCACACGTTTTCCATGTTTAGAACCACTAACTTTGGCCAACCGGGCATGATCTGGCTTTCCAAAAATAGCGAAACTGTTTTTCCGGTATAAATGCGGGCCGCACTTGGATAAATGCGGGTCGCACTGGTATTGATTTCCTTATTCAACATCCTGCTCCTTCTCCGTGCGGATCGCACTGGTCCTAATGCGGGTCTCATTTCTCTCTTATTCCGATTGCTTAGTCCAGAATGCGGCCCGCACCGACCTCCAGTGGGGATCACATTAGGTCGGACTTTCCCAGATTTGACTGACATTAGTGCGGGTCGTATTGTGTGCTGCGGCCTGCACTGACCTTAGTGCGGTCCATCCTGGTCTACCTAATAAATCATGCACCGTCCCTCATCTGTCAAATAATCGCCCAATTCCAACTCTACACTAATCGTCAACCTCGCCCCCGCTATAATCGGAAATCGGAGAAAAGAAAAGAGAGGAGAAAACGAGAAACAATGGCGCAATTGGTCGAATCGGTGTCGCGGTGGCTCATTAATCCCCGTGCAAACCCCCTCGCTGCCTGGCACATGCGCACCGTTGCCAAACGCCTCAAGAAATACGGTAATCTCTCGTTAGCTAGGGTTTCTTTAGTTTTTATCGATCAAATACTTCCTTCGATTTAAATCGAGTAAATCGAACTGATTTTGTAGATGTAGATCTGTTTGGTCCAGACTTCAAGATTAAAGCATTGTTAATGATTAATATGTTTTAATTTCTTATGGTACTATTGGTCGATTAAATTGTGTACAACTTTTTTCTAATTTGGATTTGATCAAAGGAATTGAGAGAATCTGGTAATTTATTAGCAAGGAAAGGATACTGGTGAACAGCAAAACCAAAGTGACAAAACACAAGTTTCTTACTGCATTTCATGATCCAAACCAGTAAACTAGTTTACCTTATAGAGGCGATTAAAATGCAATTAGAATTATTTGAAATGATTAAAGATCTGACTCAATCTATTCTACGCACGCCACATTAGTTGCCAAATCAACTGGAAACACTTAGGTGTATAACAACTCCTTTAGCTGAAGCAGTTGTTCGTCTTCAGTATTCGCAATTCCCAGATCCTCCGGTTCTGTCAGAATGGGCCCATTAGTCAGTAATTGAGATAAGCTCATGACTGCAAGCAATGATCTTTGCGACAGGTCCCTTCAGCAGTTTAACAATGTTTAATTGATCCTGCCCATATTCTCTGACCCAGCTGTCCCCATTTCTTTTTTGTCTGTTTGATTCCTTGACGAAGCCAAAATTGCTAGCAGTAATCCCCAAATAAGTATTCTGTTAGCTAAATGGATTTTTTTTTTTTGGATATCACTATAGATACAATACGATCTAATTTCTGAACAATGAGAAATAGAACATCGGAAGGAGGGTTTTTTCTGATTTTGGCCTCTGCCAAAAGGCCTTGATGTTTTGATAGAGTCACTGTCAATTGTTACAACAACAACGCAAAGGTCTACCCAGAGTTTTGCATAGCCTAGGTCTTGATAAAAGGGAAGTTATACATATGACATGAATGTTTAGGCTTCAGTTTTTTATGACATTATGTTTTCTTTGAACTGATATTTTATCTTGTATATACTTGAGTTATAAACATAGATTACAATGCTGTGCCTAAAACGTAAAGTACTCAAGTGTCCTTAACTTTGGGGACCCTATGATATGATAGAAAGGAAGCATTTTTGTCTGTACAGAATATTACTCAGTTTGGATAAAAGAAAAGAGAGTGGACATAATTTCTGTGCACATATATTCATATCTTTTTGACCAATTTTTCCAAAAGGTAAAAATAATCAAATGTAATCAATTACTGAAACTAATTAATAGCTTTTGCCGATCCATCTTTTCTTATACAGGGCTTCGCTATGATGACCTGTACGACCCATATTTTGAGTTGGACATAAAGGAGGCTCTGGGGAGGCTTCCTCGGGAAGTGGTTGATGCACGCAATCAGCGCCTCAAGCGCGCCATGGATCTCTCCATGAAGCATGAGTACCTTCCTGAAGACCTCCAGGTTCTTTGTTTATTCTCTTTTCATATGTACAGTTATAGAGTTTCATAGTATTTTGTAGTTGCAAACTAAACCCTGCATTTTGTCTCTCAACAAAACTCAGTCTTGTTTCTGGGGGTTTTCACTTGATTCACTTGGTTAACGTGTCTGTGAATTGTACATAAACTAGTGCTGCACAAAATATTCGTGATTCGTAATTCGATTTGAGCTTGATTTAAAAAAATTCAAAAAAAAATCGATTCGAAATTAATTCAAACCAGTTCGATTTGAACCGGAACGAACCAAATTCGAACCCAGGCAGATTCGTTCGAAAGTTCGAAATGGGTTCGGCAGTTTGCATATTTTAGCTTTGAGATTCGTGGAGAATGCATTTTGAGGGGCTTAATTAAAAGGTCTCCCAAAGTTTGAGCTTTGAGATTCGAGGAGAACATATTTGAACGATTGAGATTGAGATTGAGATTGAGATTGAGAATTTCAAAAGGTAGCACAAAGTTCGAGATATCTCTTTTTCTCTTTCTCTGACTCTCTCAGTCTTTCTGTCTCCCTCTTTTCTCTTTCACCTATCTCTGCCGAACATGTATCCTCTGCATTAATTCTTTGGAATCTTTTGAATTATTGCATCTTGGCCGTCGGATTTTAAATGGATTCAATCCGGTCGTCTGATTTTAACATAGGCCCTTTAATATTAGTGACAATTTAATCTGCACGGATCGTAAAGACAATCGGATGGTCCAGATGTATTAACTCAAAAGATTCCTTTTTGAGTTAATGCAAAGGATACGAATTCATCTCTGCCTCCCTCTTTCTCCTTCAAAGGATACAAATTCATCTCGGCCGTCGGATTTTAAATGGAGTCAATCTGGTCGTCTGATTTTAACATAGACCTTTTAATATTAGTGACAATTGGATATACCTCTTCCATCTTGCGTTACTCAAAATCTTTATTCTTTGGGAATATATATAGAATAAATGTTGGTGTATTTGTTGCAAGTATTAGATATACCAGGACTTATTTTTATGTATTTGGTGAAATTTTCATAAACAAAATATTTTTGGATTATTTTTCTTAGTTGCTTTCTTGGTTCATTGATCGTTGGCTAGTTATTTTATACACATTCCCCATTTCAAAGCCACTCGCGCACTTATCATACACATAAATACAAGCATAATTTTTTTTTTGTTAGTACTTCCATACACAAACCTTATAATATTGTTAATTTGAGGTCTCAAAACCTCTTGTTTTTTATCTGTTCCACAGGCTCTCCAGACTCCTTATAAGAGCTATCTCAAGGATATGCTGGCACTGGTTAGTTTGATTTTTTAATTTTTTCTAGGACATATATCAGTTCTCCCTCATCAAAACCCTCAAAGGGGTGTATGCATTTTGTTAATTGAGAAATATTTGGTACACTATTAAGAAAAAAATATGAAATCTTTTCTGGCTTATAAGAGGCATATGTTTATGAAACTGTTTATTAGGTAAAAGACACCAATTTAATGTTTCAGTTACTGGTATCTCAAAAGTTGCTGTCATCTGAAAATGTATAAATGGCCCCCTTTTAAGTTTTAGCTTCTATATTGATAAGACCAAAATACTTGGTGTTATTTATAAAAGAATTCTAAATTATATATACTGAGGTATTGTTAAAAAAAATTAATATACTTGTCTGATCAGGTGAAAAGGGAGGCAGCTGAAAGAGAGGCTTTGGGGGCTCTTCCTTTGTACCAGAGAACCCTTCCTTGAGGCATCTTTCTTTTTTTCCATTTTTAGCCCTTGGATGAATTTTCTTTAATACCCTTATTTAGTTATCATGGGTGAAATAAATGTGCCCTGACAATGATAGAAGTTCCAACTTCTTATATGAAGACCTTATTTTTGGTGGGTGTTTTGTTTACTAAATCATTGGTTTATTTGCATAGACTAATCTGCAGTTGTGATGCTGCCTTCTGTGTTTGTTTGGTGATGCTTTTCTAGCTTACCAAGAAATAATTACCCCTGTACGGTGTATTTGTTTAAGCACAAACATATGTAATTGTCTGTTGTATATGCATTTTGGTCAATTGCTATTGTTTTGCCAAACTTTGGATGCGCATGTAACATTAACATTTTACTGTACCGAAAAGAACTCTGACTGGTCACTAATAATGCCTCATGTCTCAAGGTGATCACTAATTACTTGGAACATTCGTGGAATTCAAGCATTAAATTTAGACAATAATCAACACAGTTCTATAACTTTGAGATTGTTCACGGATCGAGGTCTCATATCAACCCAATAAAAGAGCTACTCACTTTTCCGAGCTAATTTTGTGATTGTACCGGGCCCCTATATTCAAGTTGGGATTCATTTGGCTCCTTGCTAGCCCCTTAGGCAAAGGAAGGTGAATTCAGAGCTATTCTTATTTGGGCAAGAGAATAGGAATTCGTATCCTCTGCGTTAACTCAAAAGACTTAATATTGAAAAGAGTTAATAAATCTCAATTGTCCGATTTGTTTCAAGATTCATACAAATTAGAACCATATTAATATTGAAAAGCTCCCTATGTCATAAGTAGGAGCTGGATTGGCTCCATTTAAAATTAAACGGTTGAAATTCATTAATCAAAAGATTCTCTTTTGAGTTAATGCCGAGGGTACGCGTTCAGGGAATAGGGGGTATCAACCTATCCATCCACTAAAGTCTTTCTTTCACCCTCCTTTTCTTCCATCCGGATCGTTCAAAATTCATCGTACGACTTCAATTAAATCTGAATTATTTTAATATATTAAATTGATTTGGAATAAAAAAAACAATTGAGACCGTACAATGAATTTTGAACGATCCAGATTTGAGAAAAGAAGGATCTTCATTTTCTCAAGAAAAGAAGCAGAGTCGGTTCCTTGGAAGTGACCTTTTTCCCATTCCTTGCCTTCTTCGATTCTTTCCCTTCCCTTTCTTCCCTTGACCCTGTTTCTTGCTCTTCTTGTATAACATTTTTCAGTTCTTCAGACACATTTTGTTGTTCTAGCTGTTCTTCATACCAGGAGGGCAACCAATTACAATTAGGAGTTGTCATTTTTTTAACCTACTAGTTAAGTGCCCGTGCTTTGCAACGGAGAATGAACTAATTTTTGAGGAGCAACATAGAATGAATAACATGAACGTTTAAGAACTAAGAATGAATAAAATATTTTTTAGAGAATGAAAAATATTTTTTTTTTATGAGCTACTTTGAAATTGTAATATGAACACTAAACTAACATCAGAACAAAAAAAATATCAAATCACGTCCTCATTCATTTGTACCAATACCGGTACTGATACCGAGATGGCATATATTTCCTAGTCTTAATGTGCATTGGTGTTGTGCCTTTTCTATGAAACTTGAGTATTTAATTGAGTAGAATACATTTATAAATGGAATTTACTACCCACAAGCACTTTCATGTGCCACTGCTAATTTCTTTTATCATGCATCTACAAAATGACATATAGTATGAACCGCACCAGGGATATCCAAGAACAGACTACTAAAATAAAAAAATCAAGAAAACAAAAAAACTATATAGCAGAATTATTAAGGTTTGGTTTTTGGAAATTTGTCTTCATACTATTCACAAACCATTATATACAAATTACAAAACTGCCAAGTTAAGAAATGAAGTTACAATTGCATTCACAGTCCAAATTAAAAAAAAAAAGATTATCCCCATATACACATTCAAGAAATAAATGAATTGCTTTCACTCTATAAAGAGAAGAAAAAATTACTTTCATCTATATAAATTTACAGTTTAATAATCTACACTTCAATCCTGTACTATCTCTCTCCAAATGAAACAAAAACCCATCAGCACACATATCTTTGCTTAATTAGCCTCTTAAAGAAAACCAAGAAAATAAATACAACTCAGTAATCCCACACAGTCCAAAACAAAATTCAAATTTGATCACCTAAATGATCGGAGAAGGCGACCATTCCCATACATCAAACACATTATCTTCATTGTGCAGTGCAAACAGCCGATCGCCTCCAATCGAAAAATCACAGATCGAACCGCCATAACTCCTACTAAGCGTACTGGTAAGCACATGCTCAGAACCACTAAAAACTGAGATACTGTCATTCATGCAAGAAAACAGCTGTCCATTATGAGTTGCGAGTTTTGGGTAACAACTTTCTTCGAACGGAACCTTTCAGTTCATTAGTTTGCTCCTGGAACTCCACCTAACGCCCATACCAGCATTGTTGGTGCCAATGCCAGCACGGAGATCGATGAAACCTAGGTCCTCGTATTGGTTTATGATGCATATGGAATGCCGGCGTCATATCATGACCACGGGATGGTTTTGGCACGGAAATCGAGAAGCCCGATGAAACAGTTGTTAGTACGGGGGAATAGAGTGGCGACCATGAGGCAGTTTTTCGAAGGCAGCCATTGCAGTATGTCAGCATCACCTGGCGAAATTAGCAACAAAATATACTAAATTTGTCAAGTAATTGCGAAAAAGTGCAGTGCCTTTTATTTGTAAAAGACCCAAATTTTATTAAAATTTGAAATAATAGATTGACAGTGACAATAGAAACTTGTAATAACATAGAAATGTACCCAACAAATAAGTACTACTAAACAATTACTTCAAATTTTTTGTCTATTCAAAAGTATTAATTAATGTGCTATTATCTAATATGAAAGTCAATCTACATTAATTAAGATACTTTCATTATTTGATTCTAGTACATGGTATTGATGGCATCAACAAGGACCTAGTCATTGGTGAAAGGAACATATCATTTGCAAATTGCTTAATATAACTAATCATAATAGACCCTTTATGTGTTATTATTCATAGCATATTAAATAAAAATATGCATTGAACTGGTAAAAGCATGTCTTACATCAGTGACCAAGATTGATCATCCCCATCAAAAAATCAAACTTTTTGTGCATATTTGAATGGACTTAACAAATAAAAACATATTTGAAATTTTTAAAAATTGAGAAAATTACATAAGTTGCTAGCACGTACCGAGAGAACAACCAGGAAGTTCATAGAAGAAATCGCCCTGCTGTCCCGTGTTGAGGTCCCACATGCTGATGCCATACTCATTCAGTTTCCCCTTACAACTGGAGAAGATGCGGTTGTCGTCAGGGCCAGCTAGCGACAGTGCACCTGCCGTGAAACTCTTCGGTTGCCGGCCATCTCTACTCTGAACCGGTGCTGCAATTCCCCAGTTGCAGGTGAAAAGATGGCCATACCCCCCTCCGCTCTCCCCAGCCGCTCTCGGACTGTTATGACTATGCTGTCGGCATCTATGTAGCCTACATCATTGACTTATAGGGGGCAAATTTGTCATTTAATCATACATTGGTGAAGTTGTTTAGTTATGTGCATGTCATGAACTTGTGATTGAGTATCTAACACCAATCTTCAATCAATTGTTCCTTACTATGTACATAGAATATATGGTATTCAAATTGAAATTAAATTTAAAAAATCCGCAATAAATTGAATTGTTTCTATACGCCAGAAATTGTGCTTTCACTGGAACAGTAGTGTTTCTATAAATGCAAATTAACTGTAAGGAATGCAAATTTATTAGAAAAAAAAAAGATATACAAAAAGAAATGTATGTGTTGCCATATAGAAACAATGGTTCATTAGGAAAAGAAAAAAAAAATGCAAATCTATCAGGGAGCTGCAAATTAATAAAAATGCATTGTAAAATTGATAGAAAAAATAGTTGTGCTTCTGTTCTGTGTATCAACAAATACAAAAAAAAAATTACAAATAGAAAACTGCTGTTCTTTCACCAAAAAACTTTATTTAATAAATTATTAGACTCAATTATTTAAAAATGCTAAAAACAAATCAAATACTTAATAAAATTGATGTAATACAAATGCTGAATTTCCACTTAATCTAACTATGATGAAGCGCTCTCTAGCATCAAAGATGCTCCTTCCACCAAGTCTCAATGTTCATCTGAGACATAACTCAATTATTGATGAATGTTCACCTGAGACATACCTGATTGTGTCAATATTCACCTGAAATTCAGTTGGTTGTTTTTTATTATGTTGATTGTTTTTTATATAGTACCCGATTAGCTATGACATTCTCTCTTGAGTCAATTGAACAAAAGACACCATTTTTAAACAGAAAGTAGAACAAAAATGTAATATTTACAAATCTAATTAAAATTTTATTACTTTTCAAGCAGCATATAGCATTCACGGTAAGTCCATTTAATAAAAAATATTTTTTGACCATCTACATATTATTCCCAACAGTTAACATCAAGATCAATTTAGGATTATATCATTCTTATTTGCACTATCAAGACAAATAAGAGCCAATAATAGAAGTAGGCATAGAACAACCTTTTCATTATACCATAAATAGTGGCTAGGTCTTGTTTGTAAACAGCCACTGTCAAATCTTTCAAAAAAAGTCTTGTTTGGAAACATCTAAAAGCTTTGGTTTTGTTGTAGGTAGAAGAAACTTTGGTTCTCATTTGCAGATGTCGCAAAACATTGGGTGTCCTTTTTAAAAAAAAGGGCATATATGCATTGCATTTAATATGATGAAATAAGAAATGACGGTAATGTACGCACTAACCTTCCCAAGGGGATCAGTAACCTCTTCCTTCCGCCAGTGTAGAAATAACACTGCTGAATGTATTAATAACTTTACAAATAACCATTTTTTTTCTATCATGGATGTGTTTCTCTTTGGTGAAAGCTAGAGAGTAAGGCTATGGTACTATGTATAGCGCACATCAGCCAGTAATATGGATCTATATCTTCATTTTTGAAGTTCAAACAATTGATATGAGCCACTCAACGTCACCTCCATATGAGAATGTACTTGTAAATAAAATTTACATTTAAAAAAAAATTACATAGATAGAAAATCACTTGATTTAAAGATTTTCTAGACCATCCAAAAGTAGTGATTTTCCATCTATCTAAAAAAAAGTAAACAAAAATTGCAAAAAATGTAAAATTTGGCCTCCAAGTACATTTTCATATGGAGATTAAGATGAGCGATTTAGATCAACTATTTGGACTTCAAAAATATAGATATAGATCCATACTACCATAGCCTCACTGTAAGCTAACTTAAAGGGATTAACTAAACAATTTTATAATAGACACAAGAAAGTACCTAGTATACGACGGCCTTGAGGGTCTTCATCACTGAATGCTTGCACACTCACCTATTAAAACAATACAAACTTATTGATATTAAAATAAAAAATAAAGAACTCACATTTAAAAAGAAACAAATTAAGATATTGAAAGCAAGAACGAACCTTCCAGAGGGAACCAACATAGAACACCGCAGAAGAATGTTTAACCTAGCTATTGGTGAGCCGGCGCACATCTTCGAATTCCACACTGATAATTTATTTTGTTAAATGAATGTTGCTATATTTATTTATTTATTTATTTAAGACCTAAATGTAAGCAGTTTTTTGCTCAGAGAATGCTTTTCCCCACTGGCAATATTAATATAAAATAGGTTGCTTTAAGATTTGTGCTGAACAGTTCAGGATTTGTACGGATCAACTCAAGATTTGAGATATCTTAGGGTATGCAAATTCACAGGCAGCAAGCTTCTCCAGTCTTTTATGGCAGCAAGTTTTCTCTCTCCACACACACATAGATACCGGATTCCCTCAAGTAACTCGAAACATATATAGTTCGTCTCCATGAATTCGTGTACAATTCAATTTTTACATTGTGTAAAGTCAAGAGTTTGTTTTGGCCTATTTTTAGCCCTCTAGTATTAGGTTGGCTTCGCTTTTAAGGAAATTTTATATGCATAATTTGGTTGGGTTGAAGCTTTGTACAACAATTGACTGTTAATTGAGACCATTCACAGAAGGGTTTTCATTATATCCATTCTATCTCGTTCTTCAAAAAGCATTTTATTCATTCTATTTAGTTCCTCTTCAATCATTTTTTATTCTATTTAGTTTAGTTTCTGAAAAATGATTCAAGAGGAACTAATTAGAATGAATAAAATGATTTTTTAGGAACTACATAGAATGAATAAAATGATTTTTGAGGAGTGACATAGAATGAATAAAATATTTTTTGAAGAACGACATAGAATGAATTAAATGATTTTTTAGGAACTACTTTGAAATCATAATATGAGCACAAAACTAACATCAGACAAAAAATACATAAGACAAAAAAATGCAAATCGTACCTAAAGGTGAAATGGAGGGAAGTGGCTGAGAAGTGTTTTAAAATCAAGAGAAATAGTAGAAGTTTCTTGACTTTCTTCAGAGATCTCCCAACCCGATAAAAGACTTGAGTCCACTCTCCTCCCTTGATCAGCAAAAAGGATTAGCATATGAAAACAAGCGATATCTGCACTTTAAGAAATAACTCGCTCCGAAAATATAAACATGTTTTCTTTGGAATTAAGCTACAATAAGGCTCTCCAAATTGATGCTTGGAAGATGAAACCAAAACTCAAAAACTAACTTAAATTATAGGTAACATTCTTAGAAAACTAAGAAGTTTCCAGGGGTAAATAAGAAATTAACCCTTTTTATAATAGTACTGATTATCTTTATAATTATAAAAATAATCTTTTTTATTATTATTATATACCTGAACCTAAATTACACATAACCCTAGAGAAATGTATATCCTTGCCAATTCTGCTGCTGGTTGCCAAGATTTAAGCTTCTTATTCTGAGAATTTTTATTCTTCTGTACTAAAATTGTACCAGAATGCTATAAATTAGCAGTAAAACCCTGATTTTTTATACCTGCACAAATATATTGATCAAATTTCAATTGAGATACACACAGGACAGATCAATAATCTGTAATTGTTCAAGAATCTCATTCTTTTGTACTAAATTATACCAGAATGCTATAAATTAGCAGTAAAACCCTGATTTTTTTTACCTGCACAAATATATTGATCAAATTTCAATTGAGATACGCACAGGACAGATCAATAATCTGTAATTGTTCAAGAATCTCATTCTTTTGTACTAAATTATACCAGAATGCTATAAATTAGCAGTAAAACCCTGATTCGTACCAGAAAACTTATTTTCTACAAAACATCTCCAACTTCTCCAGAAAATTCTACATATCAAATTTTATATACTTCCGGATACTTATTTTTCCATTTTATAGTCAAAACTGCTCGAGTTCTCACAATTAGAATTTTGGTACATCACATAGTAATGTCTTCACCAGAAAAGCCTAGAAATATCAAGAGAGACTTAACAAATAAAAGTAATCTTTCCACCAAAACATAGCAGGCCCCTAATTTATACCTCCAATTTCTATCTCACAAATGCCCCTGGAAACTGCTCAGCCATAATCTCCATTGCTGCAAGAAAGTCCACAACCTAAAAAGGAATGCGTAAAAATCATTTTGTTAGACACCTGATGTATGTAACAGCCCCCCCCCCCCCCAGGTTATGAGCAACATTATAACTATTCTCAAACACTTATCTGTAAAAATGCATGGCAAAAAAAAAGACTCGAGAATTTTACCACTTGTCATTTTAAGATGTCATAAGTTAATAAGTATTAGTTATATCATATTCTCAACTAATAATACAACTACACACAAAAAAGCCAACCATTAAGGGAATTAATGGAACTGTCATGTTTCCTATCAAATGGAAATGGTAGCTTGAGACCCTTTGCTCAAGAAAAATATAAAAATTGAAAAAAAGAAAAGGGAGATCGGAGCACTGGGGATATGAAGGAATAGACATTTGAATCCTGAATAATTTTATAAAGCAACTGGCGATCCCCACCTGTTGTACCCATCACAAATGGCATAAACTTGCAGTACAGCTCAACATTTGCTGTTATACAAAACATGATTAACCTTCTCTTGATAATTAACAGAAATACATAATGTAAGTTACAACACTAATGCAAAAGAATTTAAAATTAGTACCAGCAAGAACCACCATACAATGGTATAAAACTATAAATCATTTGGTACATATAATAAGTAAAGAGATGAGTCAAAATAGTTCACAAGTGTCAGTAGTGGAACCAAAATGATCTCTTTAAAGTTTAAATGATTAGTGATGCCCAATTCATTTTGTAAGGGAAAATGTAGGTCATGAGGATCTATGTCATTATCAAAGTATGTACTTTGAAATATCCTGTCAATGAATTCTAAGTACCACCTTTTTTTGTAAGGATTGAATTCTACATTATCTCACAATTAACCTACTGTGTGGACTCTATATAGCAAAACTTCTATTAATATATACATATTATGTCTCAATCCGTACCATTGATAGCATTAGGCACAGTGTAATTCACATCAAGAAATATCTCATAGTTTCCAAGATCCAAGTCAACCTATAAAATCAGTTTGTTTTCTTAGTGATGTATTCTCTTAAAACAGAATGTTGAAGTGATTGGTGTGAAAAGGATCTCATACTTGTCCTATCAATGATAAAAAAAAAAATTATTGCAAGGAGTGACAACAAAATAAAAAATAAAAAAGTCAGGGCCAAATAACAAACAGGTGGGTAACACTTGTCTGTTCCACCAAAAACAATATTGTTTCAGTCAATTTCTTTCTAAGATTCCAAAATGTGGTGTTACATGGGTATGACAAATAAAATATTTAAGCAATATATGTTCAATGAAGAAATATAGGTCATGGAGAAATCTACTACATTCCACCTAACAGCCATCCAAAAATATACACAACAAAAAGATTATGCACCAATTTAATAAAGGATGTAAAGATTGACACATACCTCCCTGCCATCCTATAAGACAAAAACCTCTCCATGTTCAAAGGGTGACATAGTCTCCGCATCAGTGTTTAGATGTGGATCTATTTTAGTAAATCCATATAAAATTAGTCAATTTTTTTCTTGAACTGAATTGAATTCGTTAGCCTACTTGCACATTTGGCATGCCCAAAAGCTAATTATTACATGGGGCTTTAAGCTTTGAATTATATTAGTAGGAGGAAAGTTGATATGGAGTCAAAAAATTCTAAAAAATTGGTAGCTATGCCTATGCATGGTCAAGGTAATATATTTCAACATAATTTAGTCTAAAAAAATTAAATGCGGCCTTGTATGTTCCTTTCAAAGAGAACGAACTACTGGACTATAAAATGACACTTATTTACAGCTATTATGAAAATCTAAAATTAAAAAAGACACTTATATGCAAAGAAAAATACTGTCTTAAATAAACAGTAAACCAAAACCCCTTTTCATTGTGCAAGAAATGAAACACATAAAAGTGCGCAAGAAATATCTATGCAAATTGAATAATTTCTGACAATAAGCTACATTTTGCACATTGCGCCGGAGTTACAAAAAGGTATTAACTGATTAAAATTACCGATTTTAATAGAAGTGACATGGAGGCCGCACGCCTTGAGAACAACTCCAATACTGCAAACAAGAGGGGCACGAGTGGAAAGGATGCTGGTTAATCCACCTGTCTCTACGGCCGAAGAGGAAGGGAGTCAGCGGTGGCGATCGCAAAGGGGAGCGGGTAGATATAGCCGCAGTATATTCTGACAACCGAGTCCCAGTGGCAGAGTACTGAGGTACGGATCATCGAGGTAACTCCGAAAATTGCGAGCCTGAGAAGAGATATGGCGGCCGCGTAAGTTGAGGCACCAAATTAACCGCCGTGACAAGCACACCAGCATTTCTTGCATTTGCAACCAAACTCTTACCCTAACCGCCTAGGAGTGGAGGAGATCGAGAGAGATTTGGATTTACCAAATACATGGAGGAGAACGCGGGGAGAAGAAGAAAACGCATCGGCAAAAAAAAAAAAAAAAAAATTTCTGTGGCTTCTCGTATGGCTTCCTCATGTGGGGGGTATGTTTTAAATTAAATTTAGACACGCTAGAAAACATCAAATAGATACATAAAATCAAAATTATTTATTAAAGGCTGAGATTGGAATATGTTTTGATAAGTGGCTCAGGTCTATTGAATGAACGGTTCAGATTTGCTCTGGACAAATAGAGGATTAGATCCGAATAAAATTTAGGTGATATTAGTAGTCTTGATTTAAAAAAATAAATCCTAATTTAAAAATATAATCTAACATATTAAAAAACAAATATAAATACTTCACATTTTCAAAAACTAAATCTAACATATTTTTTAACCTATTAAAAATAAATCAATGACTTCAAAAACTAAATCTAACATATTTTTATACCTATTAAAAATAGATCCGAATTTAAAAATAAAATCTAACATATTAAAAAAACAAATCTAAATACTCCACCAATTCAAAAAATAAATATATCATATTTTTTTTAACCTATTAAAAATAAATCCGAATTTAAAAATATAATCTAACATATTAAAAAACAAATCTAAATACTTCACCGATTCAAAAAAATAAATCTAACATATTTTTTTTAATCTTTTAATAATAAATCCGAATTTAAAAATAAAATCTAAAATATTAAAAAATAAATCTAACATATTTTTTTAACCTATTAATAATGAATCTGAATTTAAAAATAAAATCTAAAATATTAAAAAACAAATCTAAATACTCCATATTTTCAAAAAATAAATCTAACATATTTTTAACCTATTAAAAATAAATCTGAATTTCAAAATAAAATCTAACATATTAAAAAACAAATCTAAATACTTCACATTTTCAAAAAATAAATCTAACATATTTTTTTAACCTATTAAAAATAAATCCGAATTTAAAAATAAATTTCTACATATTAAAAAATAAATCTAAATACTTCGCATTTTCAAAAACTAAATAAATCTAATATATTTAACAATTTCTACAAATTACTACAAATCCAACATAATCTAAATCTTGTTACAACAAACTAATCTAATTATTTATCAATTTCTACAAATTACTACAAAATAAATCTAATTATCTACAAATTACTACAAAATAACTCTAATTATTTAACAATTTCTACGACTACAAAATAAATCTAACTATCTACAAATTACTACAAAATAAATCTAACTATCTACAAATTACTACAAAATAAATCTAATTATTTAACAATTACTACAAATTACTATAAAATAAATGTACCTTCAAATCTTGTAGAACAAATCTTGCGAGATTTTGAATAAACTTTGTAATTCCGTTTGCGGATTTGTAGAATAAATTAAATTTACAGCTATTTTTTTTAACAATAAATTTAAATTTTGGGAATAATAAAAATATTGAGAGAATGAGTGATTGAAAAAATTATGAGAATATGAGATGTTGAGATGTGAAAAAAATGTGAAGAATTGGGATGTATTTATAGGGGTTTTATTTGGGAGAATGAGTTTTAAAAATTTTAAACCGCCGTGTAAGATTTCAAATTCAAATTGTGAATTAAATCCTGACCATTCAATGTTTTTATTGCACAAATCTTAATGAAAATATTTTTACAAGTGCGAATCTCAATAAAAATCAATGGCTTAGATCAATTGGAATAATTTGATTTTGATTTGATTTGATTTGATTTGATTAAAGGTAAAGGGGTGGGGGGTCGGCGGGTATGCGGGTAGGCGGGCGAACTGAACAGGCAGGGCACGCGGGTACTCGGGTTGCAGGTTCGGCAGGTTTTGGTTTCAAAAACTCGACTCTTATCCGCATTTTTACCCGGTCCACCTAACCCGCGGAACCCGCAAAATCCGCGCACGGGACGGACCGGACGGTACGCGGGTCGCGGGCGGAGCGGGTGGCAGGTAATTGTTAGAACTCTGCGGTAGCAAGTGAACGGAGGCTTAGAACATTTTTATTTCTGCAATCATTATATTTAAATTTATTTATCACGTTGATAATTTAATAAATTTTTACATTATTTTTTAAAATTCTTATAATTCTAATTTTACTAATGTGGTAATAAGAATTAATTGTCAAAATTAGTAGAGAGAACAATCTTTTACAATTGTTGCACGAATGTGGAAATTTGCCTCACTTGTGTGAAGGAATACAAATTAGAAAAAGAAAATAACACCAACACAGCAACGCGTGGGAAAAAAAAATTGCGTGGATCATATCCCCAACCCCTCTCCAAAAGTACAGATCTCCCCATGCAAATATGCAATCCAAAAGTTATATTTAAATAATCAATTGCTCGCTATGAATTAATATTATTTTTAAAATATTTTTGTAAATTTTTAAATTAATTTCAATTGACCTAAATGTCTATTGAACGATATATATTCCAAACTCAAATTTATTAATACGGTGAACACAGATTCTCACACCTAAAAATATAAGGATGAACGAATCTGGGCTAACATGTATATTACGGATCCACCGGCGCTATAGATTTGTATTTTTATTTTAAAAGTTAAAATAGTCGATCTGAATAGTTCAACATGATCTTCATACGAAACTGTACTTGAAGATTAAATTTTACATTTATTTTATTTTATTTTTGCTATTTTTTAGATATATAAAAAATTAATAGATTTGAAAAGTCTGGACCAATCAAAAGCATTGGATTTCAACATATCTAAAGAATAGTAAAAATATTCTAAACAGTATAAATTTTGATATGCAAGTATATTTTTGTATAAAAAATATTTTTAAAGGTTCAGATCGACAGTTTAAACTTAAAAAAAATAAAATAAAACAGAGATATAGATTTATAGCATGAGTTAAAACAGACCATGGAACGAGCTCTGAAAACTTTTTTTCACTTGGACACAAAATTCCATGATCTTCCCATATGATATGCCTAGTGGCGAAGCTAGGATTTGAGTCAGGGGTAGGCAAAATCAAATTCGGATTCGAATAAAATGACGGGTTCGAGTCAAGACAAAATTCAAATAAATAGCCAGCATTTCAAATGTAGTAAAAATAAAAATGGTACTTTTGGTAGACATATTGTGGATTTTGTGAAGAATATGCCAAAAATAATCATAGCAAAATCATACATCTCTATTACAGCATCCCAATCCTGACATAAAGGAGTGAAAAGAAAAGAGACTCAAAACCATAGACATTAGAACATAGAACCATAGACATTAGAACATAAAACCATAGTTCCATAAAACCATAGACATTAGAACATTTGAATTGCCTTAGTTAAACACAAAACAAATCTACTATGATAATCATGATTATGAAAATCAAAATCGGAAGAGAAATCGGTCAGTTGATCATGAAATTATAATTGAATGAGTATCAATCGGACGAGTTAACTCGGAAAGTTGGATTTTTTTCAAAAAAGTTGTTTTGTATTAAAAAACAATAGAGAAAAATTGTAAAAGAATAATTAGTTCAAAATAATATTAAGACAAGTTTTAACATTTAAATAATCTATTAATATAATATAATATAAACATTGAAAACAAGTAGGTTTTTACGACCTGATTAGTTATTTAATACGTTACTTGTTATATATTTGTGTTAGATTTTTTACTAATATGATTATTTTGTAGATGCATGCAAGGAACATGTATTAATATAAATCATTTATAAATTAGTTAGTGAATTGCTCCACTACAGCAAAGAAAACATTTGATAGTCTGAGACTGAGTTTATTTTATCTGACCATAGAATTTATTTCAGAAGTTTGTCACTGGAAACAACAAGAGGTAAAAATGTAAAATTGGACTACAGACTATAGGCTATATAGAAGTCCCAAGATATCTCAATATCGGAAATTAACAAATGTAATAAATTTAGGTGGGGCCCAGTAATTCATAGAAAAATATTCAGTCAGACATGGTCCGTAGGCAAACCCATTATTATAATCAGATGTAAAAAAAACAAATTCCAGGAATATGTATTTGTCTACTCCTGTATAATGCTAGCTTCACCTCAGAATACGCCTAATAGCATATTGTACTAAAAGTATAAATATTAAGTAGAACACGGATAACTAATTTTGACATCATCCGTAGTAATAGTAAGTCCCTCGTAATAGATTAACCATTTAATTTTATTTTTATTTAGTACATTTGTAAGGGATAAAATTCTTCGTTTTTACCAAAATATCAATGATTAGTCTGTGATAAATGAGTAATTTTTCTCTGTTGCATCAATCAATAAATTAAACAGAAAAAATATTTTAATTTCGAAAAAGAGTGAGTATCAGACTAAATTAGTACATTCCTATTAAATTTTCTTGAGATATATGGGTGTGTTTGGATGCATCAAAAATAGTGATTATTGGAGAATAGAGAAATTCGGAATAGCAATATGCACATAAATAATTTTTTTGTGATTCGGAATAGCTAGAAGCTTAGAACAACTACTATTTTTTATTTCTTGTAAATATTGAAATAACCAGTATTCGGAAGTGTGAAGAGAGCGAAAAAATATTTCCTTCTTGGATTTTGCGCCAACACAATCCCAAAATAATAAAGTTAACACCACTTTTGTCATCTTTACGTTGTGATAATTAATTTAAGACCTACTTACTCATCTTCCCTTTTAATTAACACATTGTTAACACTATTTTTTATCAACTACAACTATTTATTATTCTAAATATATAATCCAAACAATATTTTTATTAATCCGAATAATATCATTTTTATACTAATAATTAACTTTGTTAATTTGCATTATATAAAGTAAGGTTTGTGATTTTTCTCAATAATTTTTGTTTTACTTTTTTACAATTGACTCCAGTAAACACAATTAGTACTTAAGCCACTGCTAAATATATATACAGTGTCAATTCCAATGGAGCGCATATATATATATATATAGAGTGAGAGAGAGAGAAAGAGAGAGAGGGGTTGACAAATATCAAATCAGTTGTTCCTGAGGTCCCGTGCAACCAAGTCGTTTTTCAATTTTCGAAGTCCAAAATGTCGATCCAAACCGTTAGATGTTTTCTCTATATTAAAATGTACTTGGAGACCAAATTTTACATTTTTTGGAATTTTTTTACTATTTATTAAGTCACTTTGAAAATCGCTAATCCAACGGTGATTTCTAATTTTACTATTTTGTTAAGACACCGTTGGATCAGTAATTTTCAAAATATCTTAATAAATAGTAAAAAAATTCCAAAAAATATAAAATTTGGTCTCCAAGTAGATTTTAATATAGAGAACACATCTAACGGTTTGAATCGATATTTTGAACTTTAAAAATTGAAAAACAACTTGATTGTACGGAATCTCAGAAACAACTGATTTGATATTAGCCAACCTCATATATATATATATATTTCAAATGATTTAAGCAGCACAATATTGTAATTAATCTCGACCATGCACAAGTAAAACATCTTGAGGACATCATGGGATCGAATTCATATCCTGAGTTAACAGAATTTTTAAATTTGAATCCGGTCCATTCGCTATATTCTAGCACGAATTTTAAAGATATCTGTATATTATATTATAGGTTTGGATGAATTAGCTCAAATTTTAATTGGACTGTACGAATTGAAACTAAAATAATTCTGCTACCTCATAAGATGCACTCCCATTGGGTGACCATATATATATATGAGCATTCTCATTGATTGAAGAACAATACTGTGGCGTGTACGTTCCAACCAAATTAGTGTACAAAAAATTGTTTAGTAGGGCAGGTTAGGGACTGGAATCTTCATAGATAAATCCAATTAGATACAAAATTGCGTCTCGAGATTCACCACCTCGTTCCCCGTATAAATAAGTGCATCTTTGTATATGTATTATCTCATGTCTTTTAATTAATATTCATATTAAGGATGGGCTAAGGTGTTTAAAGCAGGCTTTCCTGTGCTTTACATTTGTTATTAAAGTTTAAATAATCGATTCGAAATGCTTAATATGATCTTCTTGTTAAAATGTGTTTGGAAGCCAAATTTTACTTTTTTTTTTGAAAAAAATTGACTATTTTTTTTGGAATTTTCAAAAATATATTTTTTCAAATTATTTTGGACGATAAAAAAACATCAGTTTTCAAAAATTCTAAAACATATAGTAATTATTTTTCCAAAAATATCAAAGTTGGTATCCAAACACATTTAATATGAAGATTATATTGAGTTATTTATATTGGTTGTTAGAATTTTCAGTACAATCCTAGAATTGACAAGTAATATCTCATCCAACTTTTTTTTTTTTTTTGTAAATTTGATTTAGTTAGAATTCTATGTTTGTTGACCAACTAATTGCACAAGATTTGCAGATTAATTTATAAGATATTAATTGTACAATTGTTTTCTAAATTTGCTTGTTTAAGTTTTATTTTGACAAGCTAAAACAAAACAAATAACATATGGCATGTCACGTGCCGTATCTTAAGACCGGTTGTTGTCATGCAGTGGACTTGTACTAGAGATTGCAAACAAACAAAAAAAGATTAGGGGGTCTAGATACGATACGACACATGAATGTACGTGTGTGATGTGGCCCAAATTGATTCTTTATCTTTTTTTTTTTTTTTTTCCTGACTTGTGTGTGGATTTTTCATGTGTACAGTCTCATGTGTACATATATAAAGGTTGGAATATAGGCCGCGGAGGTGCAGACACAGTCTCCAAATTGCACCCAAAAAGTCCAAAGAGTTTATATTTTTTTTAAGGCAACGACTTCTATGGACAAATGACCTATTTGTAAAATGAATATATTTTTATTTTCAAAGTTCAAACAGTCGATCCGAACCATTCATCTTGTTCTCCATATTAATATGTGCTTGGAGACCAAATTTTATATTTTTTCTGAATTTGTTTACTATTTATTAAGATGAGTACAAAATTCAATGGTCTAAATTTGATATTTTTTGTACCCATCTTAATAAATAGTAAAAAAATTCAGAAAAATGTAAAATTTGGTCTCCAAGCACATATTAATATGGAGAACAAGATGAACGGTTCGGATCGACTGTTTGAACTTTGAAAATAAACATATGTTCATTTTACAAATAGGTCCTTATGTCCATAGAAGACACTCTCTCTTTTTAATATGAAAAAATTCAAAATGATCAAATTTGCCTTTAGCATAAAACCAAACGAAAATATAATTGCATAACAAAAATAATCTTACGGGAATTTGCTAAAATACTTTCGGAAAGCCCTAAAGAGTATATTGAGGCATTTTCATAAAATATTAGTTTGTAAGTATTAAAATTTTTAGAACATACATTCGCATTGATTATTTGTATATGATTCAATGCTATGCAAAACAGAAAATACCAACGACATACATATTGGAAATCACATTTTTAAACATTGTTTAATATCACAATTTGTATATCAAGCTGACAAATTTCTCATTTCAAAAAGACGGAATTTCAGATCATCAAAATTTGCCGCATAAAACTAAACGTAAAGCTATTTTTTAAAAAAAAATTGGTGGCTTTAAGTGTCAACTAACAATTTCATTGATAAAAATAAATAAATTTATAACGAGTCAAATAATTCTCTAATATAAAATCTAAACTTTTATTCTC
This sequence comes from Carex cristatella, assembly GCA_024447775.1. Classification (NCBI taxonomy): domain Eukaryota; kingdom Viridiplantae; phylum Streptophyta; class Magnoliopsida; order Poales; family Cyperaceae; genus Carex; species Carex cristatella. Next base: position 5,332,881 of record JAJHPF010000003.1, on the reverse strand, counting down.
ACAAAATTCTCCAAATTACTCTAAATAACTATAATATTTTAATCTCACTTATATACACTCATAATTACTCTATTACTTTAAACTCTATAGCTTTCTATGATCAGATCTGCTCTTTCGACCGCCACCGCGCTCCGACATTCAGATCTACTCACCCGTGCTCTGATCGAGATGACGTAGAAACTCAATACTTCAAGCTCCGACGATACCACGCTCTCGGCTCCGCTCGGCTATGATCCCTCCCCTCTCTCATTTTTCTCTCTACTCAAAAAAGTAGAGTTGTGAGAGAGAAGTGAGCTATATCGAAGGTGATATCTAAAAAAGTGAGAAAAACGGACTAGAGAAGAAAAAAAAAATGAAAAGGAGAAACAGTGGTGGTGGTTGCTCGAGTTTTAAAAATAGTTTTTTTTTTTTTGTTCGCTGCCCAAGAGCGCTAATAAAGCTACTTTTCACAACCAAACATATATTATTACCACCCTTTGTAGAAATACTTTCAGCAAGATTGTATAAGAACTATATTGAGTGGTATTACTATAAAATAATTTTAATTAGTTTATACATTTTAACAAAAAAAATTGAAAACAAACATTTGCATAAACTATATGTATACTGCTTATGCACTATGTGATCGCTAATCACATGCGTGTTGAAAATAAGATTTTCAAACTTTTTATTTAATATCGCCATTTAAATCAAACTAGCAACCTTTTCATTTTAAATTGGCGTACTATAGAGGTATATAATTTAGTGTTAACTAAATGAAATATAAGCTACAAATAAGGAGTCAACATACCAAATTATAAACATGTGCAAAATAATTAACGTAAACTAAAAGAAGGTAAACTCAACACATAAAAAGTTTAGAATAGAGAGGACCAAAGGATTAATTAATGTGTTGTAAATATTTTTTTATTATTAGTAGACATTTAAACAATAAAAAAGTTACATACAAATTTTAAAATAATAAATAATGGTCTGATTTATAAAGACTTTAATTATTTATTGATTTCTTTTATTTCAAATTAAGAATATTCCGATGGTAGAATCCTACCTATTCGATATTTTTAATTTAAAACATTATAATTTTTTAACAACAAATTTAAGTAACTTATTATATAACTAGTTATATCAATCTAATCGAATAAATATCAACAATTCCAATTAAACTCTCGAGTTGGAAAACAAGTCTCCCCGTTCGGGCCGCGAATTCACATCCTATGAGATATCTCAAACTTTGCGTGACTTTTTCGAATATCTCAATCGTTCAAATATGTTCGGAACAAATCTCAAAGCTTAAATAATAATGTCCCCTACGTCCCTCCGAATAGGAGCCGGACACGTTGGTCACGCAAAAATTGAGATATCTCAGAGGATACGCACCCTCGGGCTAGCTGTGGATATAAATCTGCTGTAATTCCAGAGGATAACAGGACTCTGTTATTCTAATTTCAGCCGTTGATTTTTGTTGAGATTCGCATATCAAAAAAGAATTTCTTTGAAATTCGTGCATAAAAACTTTGAATTGTTGAGATCGAAATAACGGGGCCCTGTAATCCCTTTACAATAACAGCAGATTTATTTCTGCTATCTATCCACAATTCCACACTGTAGAACGCCCTTGCTAACCTAGCATAAAAGTACAAAACAGCCACAACAAATGCCACGCAAGCATCCAAGTCAATATTTCATTCCCTTGGACATAGAACTGAACACTTGATATTAGTTCTATGTCCTTCTCTCTTATCCTCCCTCTTTCTCTATCACCTCCTCAACTACTCCATTTCTCCTTCAAAACCCTCCCCTACTTAACTCACACACTCACACTGTGACACACACGCACAAACAGAGTTGTGTGCGTAAAGATGGATTACTCTTCTCTTAATCGATTCTTCTTCCTCGCTGCTGGCACTTTTCTCCTCCTCCTCCTATTCACCCATTTCTCTCTCCACCTCCCCTCCAGTGTCCCCTTCTCCCGGTCCTCTCCATTCCCCTTCCATGGCCCCTCAATCACCACCCCCAAACATGCAACACATAACCATGAATCCGATATCGCAACCCATCCGTTTGATCCATTGACTATCCAAGAGATTAACCTCGCCCGGTCTATTCTGCTCTCCCACTCTCCATTCTCTTCCTCACCTTCTTCTCTCGTTATTCATTCTCTCTCTCTAGATGAACCTGATAAGCAAGTCGTGCGCTCATGGAAACCCGGCAACACCTTGCCTACCCGAAAAGCCGTAGCAGTGACCCGGTATAAGAACAAACCTTACGTCTTATCCATCGACCTTTCGACCAAGGAAGTGGTGCAGTTGCCGGTACCAGATTCGGGCTACCCGACAATGACCATAGAGGACATGATGAGTGCACCATGGGCACCAATGTCTGACAAGGCGTTTAATGAGACTATCACTGCACGTGGGGTCCGTATGTCAGACTTGGCCTGCTTACCCATATCTCTCGGTTGGTTCGGACAGAGAGAGGAGGGGAGGAGGCTGATAAAGATACAGTGTTACTCGGCCGAAGGTACCGCAAATTTCTACATGAGACCTATTGAAGGGTTAACTGTTTTACTAGACATGGATACTAGAGAGGTCGTAGAGATCACTGACAAGGGAAATGGTGAGTTAAAATTATCATATCAATTTTGTGGGCTTTAACCTTAACGATTCTTATTCATTTTTTTTTATATATATTTGTATTATGATCATAGTATCATGCTATTGCAAAAGAGAATTCTCCTTTTTAATAAAAAATATATATATTATCGTTTAGTATAGGAAATTTATCAGCATATATACTGCATATACTTTTCGAGATATGCATGATATCGCTCCTAAAATTAAATAACAAAATCCCCCTCATGGCCTCATCTTTCAAAAAAGACAAATTCCCTCACCACACACAACAATAACACAAACAGTCAAATACACGCTCTCATCTGATCAACATCTCTTTCTATGTTCTTTTCTTTTACAAATTAACCAAATAACCCTTCATCCTTATCCTTTTTGTCGTATTTGAATTATACATGGAGATAAATATTTTGCTCCTCCCACTAAACAAATTTTGAAGTATTATCTTCACTCTAAAGCCTAAAGGTGGCATACATACTGAAAAAAGTTACTATTCTCTCAAATATATCCTAATTTTATATTTAAATATTAAAAAAAATATTGGCAGGTATCCCGATTCCAAGTTCAACAAACACAGATTACCGGTACACTGTAACAAAAAATAACAAACCGGCCTGGTTAAAGCCACCAAACCCCATTTCAATAGAACAGCCCGCCGGGCCCAGTTTCACAGTCTCAGAAGACCACCAGGTAAAATGGGTCGGGTGGGATTTCCACATAAAAGCCGACGCCCGGGCCGGCATAATCATATCGGGTCTCGGCATCATCGACCCGGAGACCGGTAAGAGAAGAGAAGTTATGTACAAAGGGTTGGTGTCAGAATTATTCGTACCGTACATGGACCCGACTGATGCGTGGTACTTTAAGACGTACATGGATGCCGGTGAATACGGGTTTGGATTACAGGCAATGCCGCTGGTACCGCTTAATGACTGCCCGAGAAATGCACATTACATGGATGGTGTTTTCGTCACTGCGGACGGGAAGCCTTATGTAAGGGAGAACATGATTTGTTTGTTCGAGAAATATTCCGGAGATATTTCATGGCGCCACTCTGAGTGTCCCATAACAGACATGGAGGTAGGGATTTTCCATTAATGAAGCAAATTTAAATCAAATATTAGAAACAAAAAGGCATATTTCATTTGGCGTGTGCCAAAGAGAAAAGGTGGCATTACGATTATGGTAGCTCTGCTATCAAGTAAATATCATTATCAGTTCGATTACAATACTTCTCATGGCAAAAAAAAAAAGAAAAATTAAAATTAAACAGAGCATGGATTTTTTTTAAGTAAAGGTTAGAGGTTAAGTCACCTAATTATTTAATTCATGTGTTATTACAACAAAAAAAAAATTTGATCTAAGTTTTTGAACTGATGTCTTCTCATGTAAAGACCATAGAACATGAATTTTTGTATTTTTTGCAATTATTTATGACTACTTTTTTTTTAGGAAGAATGACTGCTTGTTTTATGCTTTATATTTTTATTTAACAAGAAATTTGCTCTAAAAATTTAAGTTTTTACAGTAGGCAGTCATTAATATTTTTTTTACTTTGTTATGTATTATTTTCCTTGAAAGGTTCAGAGCATTCTACTTCAATATATATTACAGGTCAATTTAGCAACCTCAAAAATCGATTAATATTGAACAAAATAAAATTTTGAGTGGTTATATTAATTTTTGGTGTACTGCAGATAAAAGAAGCAAGGCCAAAAGTGACACTTGTGGCCAGGATGTCAGCGTCGGTGGCGAACTACGATTACATCGTCGACTGGGAGTTTCAGACCGACGGCCTTATTCGAATCAAGGTAATTTTATTTCCTTAATGTTATTTTTTGTTGTAATATATACCTAATCAAGGTTTGATATCAGCTATGCATGCACCTCATCTGTCCCTGTCTTAGTTGCAGTTTTCTCTTGACCTTTGTTGAATCTTATGAAAGCTACTGAGATATTTACTTTATCTGTGGTTGAGATACAAATTTCTATATTCCTGTCCCCATCTTCCCCAGAAAAATAATAAAGAAGAGAGCACCAACAATTGCGAATTTGGTGTTTCTAGAACGTATTCAAGATTGTGTATATTCAATTTTAATATACATCTTTACACAAATCTTTTTTTTAATGTACATCATGTATAATAGTCGTTGATTTTCAAATAATAAAAAAGGCGTTTCTAATACCAGAATCAATTTGAGTATTTTTTTTCCTATATGAAAAGTTTTATTTTAAAATTTGTGATTTCCTAGATCAAACTATTATGTATGAGCATTTATTATGCAACAAATATTGAAAATTTTACAACTTAAAATCGTAAAAAGTTCTTAAACCTTTTTTTTCAAAAAAATAACAAAAAGAAAATTTTTACAGCAACTTTCATTAACTCCTATATATGCTTTAATAAAATAATTTTATAATTCAAGTAAACTACCGTTGACCAATATATAGGCGTTATATTAACCTCCCAGTAATATTACAAGAGTATCTAAACAATATCTGTTGAGTATACCCATAATTCCATAATAAATTTGAAGATAACGAAAATTCAATAAGCTTCAAACTTCCCAATTTAATTCCATATTACATGCTAAGTCATATATTTACTTTTATGTATTGGCTAGAAAACTGCGTTTAAATTCAGAGTATAAAAGAATAGCAACCTTGCTTTAAAAAAAAAAAAGCAACCGAATCTTTTTCTCATGTACTAAATTAGTCCTAAGATGTACATTAAAATTAGCTGTATATAAAATCTTGAATGCAGTTAAAAATACTCTTGTGAATTAATTAATATATCCTTATATTTATTCCTTAATATCCTTCATACGATTCCTCTCAGGAAGAAAATGCAATTCACCCAAAGCAACAGCTAGACTAATTCCTTTGATAGAGTGGGGTTAAAATGCACCATCGGTTTTGTGCTCCCACTATACTCCATGTCTTTATCTTTATTTTCGAAGTTCAAACAGTCGATCCGAACCACTCAACATGATATCCATATTAAAATGTGTTTATAGACCAAATTTCATATTTTTTAGAAATTTTTTATTATTATTTTTAGATAAGTACAAAATCACTATTTTTGGATGGTTCAGAAACAGTGATTTTGTAACTATCTAAATAAATAGTAAAAAATTTTCAAAAAATATAAAATTTGGTCTCTAAGCACATTTTAATATGGAGATTATGTTGAGTGATTCAGATCGATAGTTTGAACTTCGAAAGCAAAAATAAAGACATGATGACATAGTTGGAGCACAAAACCAATAATACATTTTATGACCAGTGATATATTATTAATAATTAACTTTTGGCAAATGGACTTCCACAAGGAACTTATAATGAGTGGTCCTTTGTTTTTGGTAGAAAGATATTCTAAATTAAATTATTGAATATTTTGATTCCTCAAACTTCCTCATGGAATTAACATATAATATACGACTGCTCCTTTGTTTTTGGTGAAAAGAGATTCCAAGTTAAAGTATTCTGATTCCTCAAAAGTTTAAATCCTGATTAGGGGAAATTTTCAATTATTGGTGGATGGTCTCTCTCAGATGACATCTTACCCCGCAATGCATAGTGAATATACCAACTGGTTGTCACTTGTCACTACAAAGAAAAAAGAAATGTCACTTCTTATAAATTACGTAAGTGACTCAAAGTGCATTTGGCGCACGCCTTTTTGGAAATGTATATCGGCTTGGGCAGTTTCATTTTTTTGTCTTTATTTCCTTGGCAAGGAATCATCGTAATTTTTCAATTAACAAATTAAGCTAAGCAAAATTAGAAGTACTAGGTACGATAATGTCATAGTTATTAATTAAGTATTGTGGCAAGTAGAGCCATAGAGGATGCGAGGGTGTGGCAAAGGTTTTGCAAAAAAAAAAGAAAACAGATTGTATCAGATGTATTGAATCTGGGTATCAAAACAGAGCAAGTTCGGCTTAACAATAGATGTGTAATAATTAGGAAATGTGGTTGTAAACAAATCTATTAATGTAGTTTTTAAAAAAAAAACTTAATTAAGTATTGTGGACCATATATCTCTTCAAAAATGCCTCCAAAGAGGAATTATACTCACTATAAATGAAATATCTTCGATAGATAATATTTAATTAAACTAATAATCCCCTAAACTTAGGGGTGTCAATGGCATCCTTTTATCTGTTTATCCGACCCGTATCTTATCCGAAAACAAGAATAAGTAAGATATTTTTTCATTTAGTTTATCGGGTACGGTTAATGATATTTTTTCGTTATCTTATTTGTTATCATATAAGATCATTTTTAAAAAAATGTGTGTGTGTGTGTGTATGAAGATGATACATGATACAATGAAGTTTTGTATTTTATTAAATTTTCATAACACAAATTAATTGTATAAATTAGTTGTATTTATTATTATTCTTTTTTCTTTTTTACTTATTGTGAAAAATATTTTATCAAAAGCACAAATTGGATGTCAATGGTACTTTTTTATTCGTTTACCCAACCTGTACCGTATTCGAAAAAAAAAAAAATTTCATTATCATAACATAACAAATACGAATATGAAAATGCCTCCACCCGACCCGTATCATACCCGTTGACACCCCTACCTAAACTTGACATGAGCATAACTTCTAATAAATAAATAAACCGAAGCTTTCCTATTAGTTTCTCTTCTTCTCGTATCAAAATTTCATATTAATTTCTTCTTGTGTCAAAATATTTATAGCTGAACCTTTGATAAACTGAGTGGCCAATTATGATGTATAATTAATTTACAGGTCGCTCTCAGTGGAATCCTAATGGTGAAGGGTACAGGTTACACGCACACAAAAGACATCCCAAGTGACGAGAACACGTATGGGACCCTCTTGTCAGAGAATGTGATCGGCGTAAACCACGACCACTTCATCACCTTCAAACTCGACATGGATGTAGACGGGCCAGCCAACTCGTTCGCACGAGTCAAACTTACCCGTCAGGCGACTGCATCCGGCGAGTCACCTAGAACAAGCTACTTGAAGGCAACACGTCACGTGGTGGCCACAGAGAAGGATGCCCAGGTGCAACTTGCGTTGTATAAGCCAGAGGAGTATCATGTATTTAGCACAGAAAAGACAACCAGGGTCGGGAACCCGACGGGCTACAAGGTTGTGTCAGCTGGCACAGCTGCCAGTATGCTTGACCCGAATGACCCGCCACAGATAAGGGGTGCTTTCACAAACAATCAGGTTATACTTTTGTTTCAGTACTCTTTTAGTCTTTTAAGCTCCTTAAAAACACTTTTCCTAGGTGATAAGAGAAACAAAGCCTTACATACATTGTTAAAATGGGCTTTCATTTTAGCCCAATGGCAACATCGGTCTGTCATTGTCGTGTGTATTATTTTAACAGAGCAGTTTTGGCTTCAAGCAATGCACGAATTATATAATCAAAACAACGCTTTTATATGGTTTGTGTGTTAGTATGAAGCCAAACTTGCTCGGTTAAAATCTCTATTCTGATAAGTCCATCCCATGAGTTCTGTTTGTCTTGTTTATTTTTTAGTTAATTAAATGGAATTGATTAATTTATTGCTGCAATTAATTGATTTGTTGGTATGTAATTAGATATGGGTCACACCATACAACAAGAGTGAAGAATGGGCTGGCGGGCTTTTTGTTTATCAGAGCAAAGGAGATGACACACTCGCTGTCTGGGCTGATAGGTTACTTTGATTACTTCCCTTTCCTTTTTTCTTTTTTTTCTGAAACTAATAGTACTTGATTTTTATTAGATGTAATGCAAAATGCAAATGTTAATGCCTTTGATTTTTACTTGCATTTATGGTAATCACTAAATTAATTGATTTGTTAATGCCTTTCCTGAATTACAGAAATAGGCCGATCGAGAACAGGGACATAGTGTTGTGGTACACGCTTGGATTTCATCACGTACCATGCCAAGAGGACTTCCCAATTATGCCGACAGTTTATTCGAGTTTTGATCTGAAGCCGGTGAACTTCTTCGAGAAAAACCCTGTGCTCTGGCTGCCGCCACACCAGGAGAAGGATCTCCCGGTATGTTCAGCAACGACAGCTACTGCTTGAGATGGACACCACTAGCATGTTTTATTTCTCGTGATAATTTTCACCCCTGTTCTTGAGCGAATTAGTGCTGCTCATGTGAATAATGGAGGGTGTCTGAATTAGCGCTAATGTGGCTAGATTTGAAGGGGGGTTTAGTTAATGGTTCGGTGGCATACTGGTATTAATGATGGCACATAAATTAAGGAACTAATCGGTTGCTTGGTTCATGAGGCAACATAAATTAATCATGTTGCTATTCAAATAAATGCTGGTCTGATCCTAAAAGAATATAATTGTTCAAGTGATGTTCCCGTTTCTTCAACACGTTAACGGCTAATCAATAGAAATATCTCATCCAAAATGTTATTGGATAATTGGGTACTAACAATTTATTGACATAAATGCTGATCTGTGAATAGTATGTATTTCTATTTGCATATTGTCATATTGTCATTTGAGTAGAGTGGAGTGTTTTTAAGTTCACCAAGTTTTTTTGTGAATTCAACTCTAATTTTTTTTTTATTGAATTAGCTTCAAATGACAAATTCAAATGGTTGAAATTCTTCTACTTTATGAGTGATGCATCTACATGTAAAAATTTTAAAGTTTTGAATTAATTTAGTATAAAATCAAGTGGTCAAACTTAGAAGGTTTGTAAATTAATTTTAATGCATTTATTTTTGAACGCCTTTTGACTACTTGATTCTATATAAAATTAATTTAAAATTTTAAAATTTTCACATGTAGACGCATCACTTGTAAGATAGAAAGATTTCAACAGTTTAGATACGTTATTTGAAACCGATTCGAAAGGTTTTAGAGTTGAGTTCACAAAGAAGTTTGGTGAACTTAGGCACCCTAGTTCTACTCTTGTCATTTAGATTGTAAGTCAATTATGTTTTGTAATGAAGCAGTGCTTTGGTCTTTTAAACCAAAAAAATATATATATATATTGTCATTTAGACAAATTTGTGATATGAAATACATGTTTTCATTTCATGCACCGCACAACTGCACAAGAATAAGGAAGCTGCTAACTTTTCAGACACCAATCTCCGGATTATCCTCAAATTCATGAGATTCTGCTAACTTCAATACTAAATTATGTAAACAAATTCAACGAATCTTACAAACATAAGAACTTTCCATTACTTTGTGATCCCTAATAACCTTTACTTTAACAACTTTAACTGCTTTGACTGGAACCACTTTTAGATTTTTGACTGGAACACTAAAATCTTGAAGGTTATAAGGACAATAATTTTTTAAAAACAACTTGAAGGTCATAACTCATAAACGAAAAAAATAAGAAACTATGCATGATTATGTATTTTGCCTAAATATGACACAATGCGAGATATTTCTCTTTTTCAACAACTAAATGGAGCAATATAGACCGCACAATCATAATAAAGCGCTTAGATAGGTCTCGATGTTTTGACTCATTTCGTTTAAATAGATTATTTATAAATTTATTACCATTTGAAGATCGATCAATTATTTATGGAGAAATTAAAGAATAATAGTTCTGTTTTATCGATGATCCAATTATCTCCATTCTTATATTAAGAACGTAGATGTCATAATCTGTCAACAACTATTATTAAAAGATACAATTTCAAATTGAATATTAACCCTCCAATTAAATAATATATCTTTTTGTGATTTTATGCATCTGTTTGATGTTTTTTTAGATGTAGAAATCTATATTTACTTAGACACGTACCCACCACATACAAATTGGTATCATTTTTCTAATTTTTTACATCTCATTTAAGATTTAAGATTTTTTTTGGACTAATTGATAATTAATTGGTCATATCTTCATTTCTATTCATTTTTATATTATTTAAGGAATGTTATTGTCATTTTGTATGATATTTTTTTTATAAAAATATGTCAAAAAAATATATATGTCATTTAAGAAATGTTATTTATATGTCAGTGAATGTCATTTAAAAAAATATTTTTTATTTAGTCTAAATATTTTAATGAAAATATATTATTTTGTAGAAACAATTTTTTATTTTTTTTATAATATGTTTCGTGCACAAACAAAATACTAGTTTTCAAATTTGTTTATCATTTAATAAAAAATAAAATACATTTAAATAATAAAAAGACACTTTACTAATTTTATTTTTTATTTTCGATTTGTATAGTTAATTAAGTTTTATTGTGGTATGCCTTCTTTTCCAAGTCACTTTAACTTTTTCTGAAACGTGTCAGCCAAGTGTCAATGCCAAACCGACTAATAATTGAATTCCTTAATAGCCTTTTCTAAAACTCTTATGTAATGATCTGCTGAATTTGGGTCCCGCATAGAAAAAGCATACCGAATGATAGTAAACACCAAAAACCTATTTGTTAAAGACCCGCAACAGCTTCTACATGAGAGAAACGAGACAGGGAAATCAGAATATGTTTTCTGCTTGTAAGAACCCGATCCAGACAATTAAAGGCACTTCTTCCTCAACTGCGGCTGCAAACCCAAAACCAGAGAAGAAGAGAAGAAACAATACAGAATAAGAGAATAAAAGGAGATAGAAGCAAACAAACGAGCATCGATCCAAGATGGAGCCGGAACCAACGGTAGAGATTAACTCTCATGCACCATCCACCGCCGTGGCCGTAGAAGCTGTCGGAAACGATGATGAAGGCGATTGGAGCCGAGATGATGACGGCGTGGCTGTTACCGAGCCGATGCAGAGTGAAACTGAAACCATAACTCCGGCAGCTGAAGGTATGATTGTTTTAGCTTTCTTCGACAATTTGTTTTGTTTTCTCAGGAATTGATTTTGTAGTATCTTTCCAACTGGGATCTGTTGGAATTGTATCCTTAACATTTGTTCTGTATCTGTTTCGTTTCAGATGAAGTTAACTTAGGAATTGACATAACTAGGAGTACTGTCAGTTAATTATCATCTGTAATTTCAAATTGTTTTGAACCCACTAAAAGACCTTTAAACTTAAAGAATTGTAGTGGCTTCTCTGCATACATGTCTTGTGTTATCACCAGTGATGTACAGATAATTAGATGCTGTGGAATCCTGATGCTCTTTAAGATGCCTTGGCAACTGCTTAATAAGTCGTGCAAGTATGCCACTATAATTAACCAGTCAATTCTGTGCTTTCTGATTAGAGCTTTTATTAATTAGGTAGTAAGCATGGATAGGTCCACCAAGTTCTTTTCTATGCTATAATATGTAATTGCATGTGTATATGGAGATTGGTACTAATTACGAATACTAGTTATATTCTGCCATAAAATATTGTGCCTGACAAGAAGCTCTTTTAGTAGCTCTATGTACTTTGTTACTTGAACTTCTTATTTGTAACCCGGTCTCTTTTTCTTACATCATGCAATTAGTTATTTAGCTAAAATGTACATTTCTATGTGTCAGTTAAAGAATCAAAGATTTGACTTCTAAATGATGTGCATGGATATGAGCCAATTCATTAGTCCCCTCCCTTGTGATGCTTCAAAAAGGGCATAATTTTTTTTTACAACAACATATTATCGTAAGATGCATCTTAGGCTTGATTCTATCTCATAGAACACGCCCACGTTCATAATAAAAACCAAGGTTTTATCTCTGCTGACATCAGCTCTGCATTATGCTGTCAGATTTAAAAGAAATTGAAGCTGGTGTTCAATCCCTGGAGTTAGGCTCAAAAGGTAAATTATTGTCTTTTGCAAATAATTTCCAACAATTGAATTTTGCTCCCATGTTTTTTTTTTTTTTTTTGCTCTTTGAAATTTTTGCAATTGACAACTAATCTCTCTGATAGTGTCACTGAAAAGAGTATTGTCTGAAATTTCTGATAGTTTGTCAAACTTTAAGTTCTAGCTGGTAAATATATGGTCGGTTCCAAATTTGTGTGAATTAGATTCAATTCGATGACATATATTTTAGTTGTTGAAATAAATACTCTGGCACAAAGCTCGGTATTAAATAACAGTATAGCATCATATGGATATTCTAATGTCAATTGGGAGTATGAGAAATTGCAGTGTTATTTTCAAATATTGAAGTGCTAATTGCAGAAAAAGCTCTATTCCAATTTATCAGGAAAAGTGAAAGAAGTGGTCCCTGTTGAGGAGCCAGAAGCTGAAGAATATAACGAAGAGAACAAGAAGAGGCACTTGAATGTTGTTTTCATTGGTCATGTTGGTAAGTTTCTTAAGGCACTGCAGCATTATATCCCAAAAAAAAAAAAAAAAAAAAAAAAAGACGCACATTCCATTGTTTGCTTTATTGTTTTCTATCCATGCAGATGCTGGTAAGTCAACGACTGGAGGTCAGATACTTTTCTTAAGTGGCCAGGTGGATGACAGAACAATCCAGAAGTATGAGAAGGAAGCCAAAGAAAAAAGCAGAGAGAGTTGGTGTGCTTTTATTTAATTTGTCTTGGAATCATTTTTTTTTTATTATTGGAAATGCTGCAATGTAATGGTATTTCTGTGGTTCCTAGGTACATGGCATATATTATGGATACTAATGAGGAAGAACGTGTCAAGGTGTTGTATTTAATTCTTGCAAGCAATTTTGTATGGAAAATGGATTGCATATCTTACATATGACAAAGTTTATTTCTTTTCTTTTTTATTATGTTGCTCTAGGGCAAAACTGTTGAGGTGGGGAGGGCCCACTTTGAGACAGAGACTACAAGATTCACTATTCTCGATGCCCCGGTAATTTTCTTTCTTATCCATGTCGCTTTCATTCTCCTTTCTTCAAATACTGTCCTAATTTATTTCAGGAATAATTAAACCGGTGCTCTTTGATTGAGCAAAGACTGAGCCTTCCTTGTGTATGCAAACTGTAGTAAGGATAGCAAATGCTATATATTTCTAATCTCAGAATATTCTGTTTTGCTTGTAATCCAAACGCTTAATCAAAGGTTTTAGAATAGTGCCGGGTACTGCTATTTTGCAAACCCAGCCTTTAGGTGGAGTAGCGAACTGAGCTCTCTAACCCAAATAGTACTATTCCTTTGACTATCCAAAATGTACCCTACCAGATTTTTTTTTTAACAGAATAAATCCCATTCCTCCAATTTTTTGTGGAGATAGTATATCAAAATAAAGTCTTACTATTCTAGTCTTTTTAAACATTCAGGGACACAAGAGCTATGTCCCTAACATGATAAGTGGTGCTTCCCAAGCTGATATAGGTGTTTTGGTGAGCATATATTATCTGTCTATTTATTCAATTATTTATTTGATGGTTGAGCGCACAAATGCGTGCGTGTATACACATGGATAGTTTTGGTGCTTGAAAATTGAACTTAATTACTGAGTCCTTCTCTTTTCCTTTCTCAATGAAGGTCATATCTGCGAGAAAAGGTGAATTTGAGACGGGATATGAAAAGGGTGGCCAGACAAGGGAGCATGTGCTTCTTGCCAAAACACTTGGTGTTGCCAAATTAGTTGTGGTGGTTAATAAGATGGATGATCCTACTGTTAACTGGGACAAGTCAAGGTTACTTTCATCATGTCTTATCCCTTTTCTTCCACCACAGCGTAGTTTATAAGTGTTTGACAATTTCCTGTTTTTCTTTTAGATATGATGAGATAGAATCAAAAATGTCTCCTTTCCTCAAAACTTCTGGTTATAATGTCAAGAAAGGTAACCCTAACCAAACCTAAAGTATTTTTACACCAGTATCAATTTCAAATTTTGGTACTTTATTAGTCTCTTATCATGGCATTTGGTTTATTCTCAATGTAATTGAAATAACAGATGTTCAATTCCTGCCTATGTCTGGTTTGATGGGGTCAAATATGAAAGACCGGTTAGACAAGAAAACATGTGGTTGGTGGGATGGCCCTTGCCTTTTTGAGGTCTTGGACAAAATTGAGGTTCCCTTGAGAGACCCTAAAGGCCCAGTAAGGTCCATGATATATACTTTTTATTGTACATTTTACCTTTTTTCTGTCTGCTTACTATCTGTCTGTTCAGTTCTCATTCTTTTAATGTTACTTCCATGATTTACTAGTATGCTGGTTTATTTACATATACAACTAAACTTGCATATAAACTGAAAATTGGAACATAAATATAATTTACTTTTACCAAAATATGATCATTCAGGCAAATGAAAGGAAATCTGACCTTCCTCACATCCTTCATATGTTCATAGATAACTTTTTCTTTATTATGTCATTGGCTTTGCTTCAGCTCACATTTGTTTTTTTGTTTTTAATTCAGGATGCCGATAATTGATAAATACAAGGATATGGGAACTATTGTGATGGGAAAGATAGAATCTGGTTCAATCAAAAAAGGAGATAACTTACTCGTCATGCCAAACAAAGTATTGTGTAGTTCATTTTTTAAATCTGTTTCTATATAATTTATGTAGCAACTAAGGCTAATAATTTATTCATTGAACAGGCAAATGTGAAGGTACTATCGGTATACTGTGATGAAAATGAAGTCAGTATAGCGGGGCCTGCAGAGAATGTGAGGGTCAAGTTGTCTGGCATTGAAGAAGAGGATATTCTATCTGGTTTTGTGCTCTCTAGCATTTGTATGCTCTCTCACTCTCTCTCCATCTATCTATTTATTTATCTTTATTGCCTGTATGGGTGGAATTCTGAGTGCTTAATTACTTATTTATATGTACCCAGTACTGAGTGTGCTTATCAAATATTTATGACTTGATCGAGCATTTCTCCAAATTTATAACATTTCTCAATTTGCAACTAGTTACAAGATTTTTTGGATTACCTCCAATTAGATTATGCTATTCGTAAAAGACTAGGGATGTTGACATTTTGCATTCAAACCTACTAGTACTCTTAGCCAAAATTAAATAAAATAAGTGTTTGTTGTAAATTTCTGAAATGCTGGGTCTCACTTTTATGTGGGTTAATATTCGAAAGGATCGATGCAAAATTGGAAAGCACATATGTTGGATCCTAGAAAGTTGTGTATTGTAAGTGCAGTTGATAGGTTTTTTTGCGTGTTCTCTAGTACTGTTATGTTCTGGTTAAATTAGAGAGGATTTCAGTATGTTAAGCAGTCAGGATTGATGTATAATTGTGATTTGTTTTAGTTTATGGTAACTCTTAGTGTCTGAAGCCTATTTATATTCTATGCACAGTGTGTTGTAATTCAGTTTTTAGTAATAGATACTTTCTATATTCTCCTCTCTGTGTTTGTCTCCTTCCTCTCTTCTAATTTTCTGAGTTGCATCAAGAATTCTGGTAATATTTTGACTAATTAGCCTTTGTCTGAAACATACAGCTAACCCGGTGACAGCTGTTTCTGAATTTCATGCTCAGTTGCAGATCCTTGAGCTGCTTGACAATGTATGCCTACCTTTCTGTTCTATTTTTTTCTTGTGTTTGTTGTACTTTCTTCTAGTTTTTATCTGATTTTTATTGTACAAAACTAAAAAGTGCAAGTTTTTGTTTTGTGAAAAAGGCTATATTCACAGCAGGATATAATGCAGTGCTGCACATCCACTCGGTAGTAGAGGAGTGTGAAATAGTGGAGCTGATAGAAGAGATCGACACAAAAAGAAAGAAAGATGACTCAAAGAAGAAAAAGCCCAAAAGAAAGCCTCTTTTTGTTAAAAATGGTGCTGTTGTTGTTTGCCGTGTCCAGGTTAGACTTTTTTCGCAGACATGCATACAAACAAAAAATATTACAATTTGTTTATTTAATATTAGCAAAAGCCTTGTATGCTTATGGTGATTACTTCTTTCTCTGCTTTGTAGGTAAACAATTTGATATGCATCGAGAATTTCTCTGTTTTTCCTCAGCTTGGAAGGTTCACCCTTCGGAGCGAAGGTAAGAAAACAATCTGACATTTTGATCTTTTTCCTTCCTATTGGCATCATTAATTTAATCTAATTCTTTGTCATTGAATTTTCATGCAGGGAAAACTGTGGCTGTAGGGAAGGTTGTGAACCTTCCCAGTCCCGGAAGAACAACTTTCTAAGCTTTAGACAATTTTGTAATAGTTGGTACTTGGTATGACCTCTTTTGCCAATTTTTTAAGATTTATTTATGAAAACAAACCATATCCATTTTTATAAAATAGTTATAGTATGTGCCGAGTTGTAGATGATTCTGGCATTTTGTACTTCTTTGAAACAAGATCCTTGTCCAAGTTGGCTTTCCAGTTCAAAAATTGAGGGCTAGTGGGCTTACCAAAAAAAAAATTGGGAAGTTGAAAAAAAGTTTATTAGGAAGTGGATGAATTAATAACTTAATTTATGGTTAATTGTTATTATGTTATTCTTAAATGCTTTATGGCAGTGGATGTGTTCTTTTTGTTTTAGATTTTGGGTCCTAACCATATAATAAATTATTGAAAGGGAGATCATGTGACTTGGATAATAGGATTTCTCCATGTTGGTCTTAATAAATATGATGCTAATTTCTTTTGCAGGAGAAGGCATTCTGTACCGATAATCCAAATCGAGTATTTTTGGAAAAATTAGAACGAGGGACAATTTTACCTTAGCTTAAGTTATTATCATTATCATACCCATTTCATGTATTATTTGATTAGAGAGCCATGGAATGGGGGAGAGAGTCATTAATTGCCCTTTTCTTGGGTTTATGTGTTTGCAGTGATTATGGAGGGATATATTATCATCTTTTTTCCCATTGTCAGATAATGGTATATTGTATGTGAAAAAATAAATAGTTGGCTATGAGTAGAATTTATGTTCAAAGAGTTTATGCTTGTTTATCTGTTCTTTGTCATAAGTAAAAACCAGTGTTAATGATTTTCTTTTCCTTGCACTTATAAAAGTAGCTGGCTAGATTGACTATGATTCTCCATTGCACTTATTTCTTGGCCTTGATCTCTAATGGGAATGTGCTTTTAGTTTTAACGGGGTTACTTTTTAGTTGTTTTGCTAGCTCATATGCTGGTTAAATTATTGGATACTAATTTTCTTTTTAATTACATCCCTAGTTTGTACACCTTTGGTCCTGTAAATAATGCAGGTGCTCATATTTACACTAAGGTTGTGCTTCACAAATAACGTGTTGAAGAGAAGGGACGGAAAGGAAAGGAAACACTTCAGCAAGTTCACCTCTGCTCTTCTACATTTTGATTCGGAGGTGAACAAAATTGGAATTCTTTTTAAGGCAGTTCCCTTTCTCTTCCTTTCGCTACCTCAAAATTTGTTTAAAGTATTTTCATAGGGTTAATAGCTTGCATTATACTTCCAAACAAAAATTTATATTAAAATATTAACACCTGAAAGCTTCTGATTAATCTGGGCATGCGCCATATTCACGCCCTAAGTTTCATGATTATACGAAACTAACGTGTCTATGATAATTTGATTTAGAAATGTTATTTTTTTTTTCAGTATCCATGTGTTTGCACAAGACAACGTAGGAAAACAAAAGCTGCAGAGTACAAAATTTAATGAAATTTATAATACCCGTTAGTAATTTATTGAATGATGTTGTGCTGCTACAAAAATGTTGTGCGCAATTTATATTTTTAATTTAAACGGAACCACAAGAAAGTTCTTAACAATAACAAGTAAAACAAAATTTTTAATTGCACGGTAATTTCCAATTAAAATAAACTGACATGATAAATAATATTTTTCTTGTTTGATTCATCTACTAATTGTCAAATAGCTCAAAAATATGCAGCAGCTTTTACTTGAAGAAATTAGGATTAACCCAGTCCCTGCAAAGGATAAGAAAGACAAGTCAGAAATCACCTACCATTAAGAAGAAACAGATGCACACAAAGTAACAATATAAGATCCAACTTTAAATTAAATCCTTTGATATACTATTTAGTAAAAATTGGGGTGGCACTTGTCCAATCCCACCGGGCTTGTGATAATTACTAGTGCATCTATACTAAAAATAAAAGTTTCAAATTCCAGGCAGGGCAAGACATAAGGCTCTATTTCATCAGCATAAGGACAGGCTGATTCCCATTGGAATAACTTACTTGCTTATGTCATCGAGGTGGTCTTCAAAATCATCTATTTCTAGCCACTTTTTTGATGCAATATAATCAGACAGTAAAGCATGTGCTGACGGCTCTTTTAGAACTAACTTGTCTGTACCCTCAGACCCAACCTGGTGCCAACCTTTAGATGAATCCCTTGTGAAAAGCTGTAATTGGATTCAAATTTGAGGATGCGCGTGTTTCAATTTAGGGATAAGTTTAATCATTCCAACATTTTTTTTTATTTTCAGAAAAGAAGAATGGGAAAATATACAAAGGACAAGTAGTCATGTTTGTGCTGGTACCAGCAAGCAAAAATAAAAACAATTAATTAGCTAAATATATAATAAATAAATATCAATTAAATTATAACTTAATACAACCAGTCAGGTTTGTCCTAGTATAAAACATACATGTACAGCTGGTAACATAGATAGGAAGTCCTTATATCATGTAGAGATAGGTTATTTGAAAACAAACTTCTTGGACAACCAACCAAACAGTGATCAAAATGGAAAAACTAGAATTGCAAATACGGTCTTTCTAGTTTGCATAGGATCTGTCTCAAATTTGGTATAATTTGAAAAAATATTGGTCATTTACCAAGAAATGTGGAAAGGGTTTGGTTGTAGCTTCAACAGTTGATGAATAACCAAATGATTCTCAGTATGTTTGGCAGTCAATATATATTCCTTCCCATCATGATAACCTTTAACTAGATAAAAATAGGTACAAGAAAAGGTGTGGTTACCATAACAGCAGGATCACGCGCCTTTTCCTTTATTAAATGATCGAGCTTCTTGTTATCCAACTGTCGCAGAAAAAATATTTATATTCTTTAAAAAAATGATTGGGATTTTCTGATACTTTAAAAAGAAAAAGATGACAACGTAATAAAAAAACAAGAATCAATTAAGGCAGGCATATACCAGCAGCACTGCAGCTTGAGGAAAGTTGCGAAAGATGTGGTCCCCATTTCTGCGAGCTGCGGGGCCCAGCTCGCAGTCATCATATCTCT
This sequence comes from Carex cristatella, assembly GCA_024447775.1. NCBI lineage: Eukaryota > Viridiplantae > Streptophyta > Magnoliopsida > Poales > Cyperaceae > Carex > Carex cristatella. Next base: position 5,313,226 of record JAJHPF010000003.1, on the reverse strand, counting down.
CATTTGCATGATAGTATCCCACCACGTTTAGCTCACCTTCCTTCAAATAGTAGTACTCTCCCTGTACAATTTTTAATTTTATTTCTTCAATATATATGAAAAAGAGAGTGAACTAAGAATATCCACCAAAAGTAAAGTAACTTAGAAGATGGCTATAACTAAGAGTAGGGATCCAGTTGCAAAGACTTTGGTGCCAAATCCTTTTCAATAAAATGAGATCTCGGATAACTATTTTTTTAACTTTCAAATAATAAAACTAATTAATTAACTAAAGTCATACATAAAATGCACTACGTGCACACAAGAAAATGCTTCACTTCAACTTTATTTTGTGTGCATCAAGAGCTAACCAAATCAGTGGGCAAAATTTTGCTGCATTTTTGGATCTCTTGACAGCAGTTGAAATGATGTCAAAATCCTATAGTTTCTAATACGCATGGTGAGATTACATGAAACGCATACATTAAGCACAAAACGAAAATTTGGCACCTATATTCATTGGAATTGGATAGTTATTCAATGACACCAATTCAGAATACCAATTTTTAATTAAAGAAAAAAATAACCCTTGATGCTCGAAAAGAACATCAATGTGCCATGTATGCTCCTCTAAATGAAGAAAGCACCGTAGTAATTTGGAAAGTGTCAACTCGAGTTTATCCCTCGTCTACTAACTACGACAATGCTTAGAACTATTCTTTTTTTCTTGATCATTTGTAAGGAGACAAACAGTTGGAAGAAGGGACATTTTGGGGCTCTTGTGAAACTTCAAAAGGGGAAGAGAGGGAACATGAGTTTAGTATTTCATTTTTATAAGGGAAGCGCAAGACATGCTGTTGTTTACAGACGCATGCCGTGTTCTGATTTTTTGTGTTCCAGATAAAATCACCTTAACAAATAATAAATTGAACTAAACATTAAAAGCCATGAACTTTTTTAGGATGGATGAATGTGCAATTTGATTACTTGAATGGTCAATCGAGACCATTACTGAAGAAACATAATCGAGACCATTACTTGATACAATGATTGGTTAAAGGCACAATAAAGGGCTAGTTCAATGAAATACTACCAATTTGTATATTCTTGAATAAGGATCTGAATTTCACCTGATCCGAAAAGGCAATAGCTAGACTAGAAATATATACACAGACACTTGCAAAGCGAGATTAATAGAAATTCTTTCCAATCTGAAAGATTTAAAATTGAAACCTGAGTAACAGCGATCTGAAGGGGAGGTAGGAGAGCGCATACGGAGTGCGAGACGGGCATCACATCTGAGATTTGAACGGTGGTGGTGTCGGAGCTGAGACGGCCGACGAGGATGCCATTTACGGCCGATGAAGGATGCTTCAACGCGTGTAAAACTAGCTTTATGTATGCCTTTTGGGATAGCTCGAACTTGATCTCGTCGGATCCACCCATCTCTTTTATCTCTCTCTCCCTCGCGATCGGATCTAATTGGAGAGGTGAACAAGATCGGTCGGCAACAAGATTGGTTAAAGAGCGCCAAGGAACCAGTATCCTCTGCGGAGTTTTTACTGCGGACTGCGGAGCTGATCGAACGACCCAGAATTATTTTCACAGCCGGTGAGTGATCGGAATAATAGAGAGTGATCGGAATAATGGAGGGGACAGTGTTAATTTTGTTTTGAGATGCGTGCCAAAATTTTATTTGGTCCGTCCGATCAAAACGAACATATCAGATTAAAAGAACCGCAGGAACTCCGCAGACAAAAGCTCCGCAGAGGATGTGAATTCGAAGGAACCAATGTAAAGCTAAGAAAGCTGAAGAAAAAAAATCCGGTGAAGGATTATCTTAATCTGCGTTTGCGTTAAGGAATTGATATTTGATTATTGCCGAACAGTTTTGAAAAAAATTCGCTATAATAATACGGCTACTGTAGTGAGTGCGTATCCTCTGAGATACCTCAATTTTTACGTGACCGACGTGTTCGGTGCCTATTCGGGGATAGCTTAGGGGGGCCGTATTATTTGTACTTTGAGATTCGTGCGAAAGTATTTAAACGGTTATGATTCTTCCTAAAGTCACGCAAAGTTTAAGATATCTCAGAGGATGCGAATTCTACCATAGTTGCCCCGATCAATAATAGCATTTATTTTATATCCCAGGTATTTTCTATTAAAAATACAACTCTATATAAACAAATTTAGTGGAGGATAGCTTATTGGCTTCATTGGCATTGATTGATTAAAAAGTGATAGCGGTTTTTATTAATAATAAAGGAGAATTTTATGTACATTCTTTAAAAAAATTCGTAATTATGTATTGTCTCTTTAAAATTCATAATATCATATTTATTCTTGTAAATTTTAAGAATTCACAAATTTATTCAACTATTTGTCATTTATATTAAAAATCATTTTAAATTTTATAAAGTTCTCGTTTAATTATTTATCATATATATATATATATAGAGAGAGAGAGATGAGCTAACTTGTTTTGGAAAGTAAAGAGAGTATTTTACTTTCCGCTTGTATTTTCATTTTCAAAGTTCAAATTGTCGATTCAAATCTTCCAACGTATTCTTCATATTAAAATGTGCTTGGAGACCAAATTTTACAGTTTTTGGAAATTTTTTACTATTTTTCTGAATTTTTTTAAAATCTCAACTTTTTATTAAATAAAAATAATAATAAAAATTCAGCAAACTAATGATTTTCAAAAATTATGAAAAAATAATAAAAAAATTCTCAAAAAATTTAAAATTTAAAATTTGGTCTCCAAGTACAATTTAGTGTAAAGTCCTTAAATGACAAATGTAGAGAGTTGCTTTCTTATGAGTAGTGGAACTAAGATGTTTCTAAATTCATTAACCTTCTTTGTGAACTCAACTCTAAAATCTATCGGATTAACTTTAAATGACAAATCTAACTGTTAAAACCCGTCTGTCTTACGAGTGATGCATCTACATACAAAAATTTAAAATTTTCAAATTAATTTAGTATAAAGTCAAGCGGTCAAAATTAGAAGGTCTATAAATTAATTTTAATGCATTTATTTTTTGAATGTTTTTTTACCATTTGACTCTGTACAAAATTAATTAGTTGTTGTAAGTGCCAAACGAACATATGATTTTTCTTGGAAATTAACTAACTAATTACTTTGTTGTAAGTGCCAAACATGACTATATAATTTAATTGATACAATAAATAAATAAATAAATAAATAGCGAATAGCTGGATATTAGTATGAAAAATTGATATAATCTTTTTCTCAATAAAGATTGAACTAAATGGAACATGTGATTATGTGAATCAATGAACTCCAGTGCAGTAATAATAGCAGGCTCATTAAGGCCTTTATTTTTAACCAGAGTATAAAATTAGCCCAATTAAATATTAGAGTGAATTTCATCCAGATCATTAAACTTTGTTTTTTTTATTACGAGTTAGTAACTCAACTTTAATTAGTTCTTCTAATATTATTTGGATTTTGTATTTTTTTTCCAATCAAATTAGCTTTTTGTTTTACTATTTAAATTTAAAATACTAATAAAATTTGACATGGCAATCAATTCCCACGTCATATTATGCTAGTAACTTTAGACGAACTCTAAAGATACAAATTACAAAATTTAAGTGAAACAATTCGTAACAAAGTATAAATTTTAGTCACTTCAAACGAAATTTCCTTTAAAAATTAAAATACCTTGTTTTAGTGTTTGTTCTTTGGATTCCCTGTCAGTGATTTTGACTTTTTATCCTTTTCTATTCGTTCTCTATTTTTCTATTACATTTAAACGAGATGAGATCTCATCAGTACAGCTCTTATCCTGTTCTTGTGTTCTTCGTGATAAATCGTGTGTAGACTTGGTCTGCGGTTAACTTGAGTAATATTTTTTGTTTTTGATAAAAAAAAAGGATAGAAATTCATGATATTTGCATTCAATTTAAATTTTAAAAATTCAAATGGCTCATGACCGCTTAAAGTGATCATTATATTGCTCTTGTTTTTAGATAAGAAGAAAATTGCTCTTGTTTAAAAATAGTAAAATATCTAAGAGAGAAAAAATACTATTTTTTTAAGATAAGGAAAAAATAGTAAAAGAAATCTAAAAATATAATTTTTGTTTCTAACAGTATTTCAAAATACGAATCGTGTTGAGAAAATAGGATGGCCTTTTCAATTTTAAAAATCTAAATCTAAATTAAAATTTAACACATTTTTTTACTTTGCACAGCACCATGACACAACTCTATTAGGAACAATATTTTGTTATTTAATTGAATAATTATTCTCATTTTTCAATGAATATAACTGGACCTTGTTTCAAATCCTATTCAAAAACTTGATATATTTAATTTTATAGTATCTTTAATTTTTATTATTTTATACTTTACATATTCCCACAATTTATTTTTATATTTACTAACTATTTATTTACCAGTAATTTGTTGTATTGTTGTTGAAACATTTAATATTTGTATTGAAAGAAAAAAAATAGAATAAAAATTGTACTCGTTTTTCTTTCGAAATGAACAAAGTCATTAATGGTATTTATTTCATGTTTTTTAGACAAATAATTTGAAATATCTGAATTTGATATCTAAAATATTAATCACCTTTGGCCTCGCCACACCTACAAACAAATAAACAATAAATTAAACCACCAATACATCAGGTCATTGTCGTTGAAAGATTTCAAATGTTGATTTCTGCGAAAAAAATAATTTCCTGTTTTTACACATATACTCTGATTCTGATCTTACTGTTTTTCAAAAATCTTGAGCGCGTATATATGCCAAGACTTTGGTTTTGGGCAATGAATGCCATGCCGGGTTCATGCAAAGTATTCATTGAATCCGACCGATTGCGGCACCCATTAAACTCTAAAAACAATGTTTAAACCGACACAAAATTGAAAAGTTTTTGTTTACTTCTACAACGCCGACTGACAAGTGGGTCCCTTGTGACATCCATTTTGCATCTTTCTGTATTCGAGGCGCATTCATAATTGACTTGAGAGTAGGTCCGATATTATGACTTGAGAGTAGATCCGATATAGTACGACGGGTTTAATTACTGTTTAATATGCTTTAAAATTCGTGTGAATGTTTTAAATTTTGTGTGCTAATTTTCGAATACATATTTTAAGGTGAATCGGACGGTTATGAAGCTCGTTGAACCTAAAATAGGTCCGATGGACATCGGACCCACTCCGTTCTCATTTACTCTTCTATATATTTTTTCTAATTATGGTAAAAAAATTATAAAAAAAACTATTAAATACTATTAAAAGAGAATGCAAAAATGTCTTAGGTTATTGCTTTTTAATGAGGAATGTCTTAAGTTATTACTTTTTTTTTTTATGAAGAATGTCTTAGTCAAGTCATGCTTGCATGAATTGAATAAATTGAACAAAAGCTAATAAGTAGCTTTAAAGAAAGTATACATTAAATTAATTTTGCTGCAAATAGTAAAATAAATGTCTATGTGAAAAATATGACTTAGTCTAGCATCACATAATAAAATTTTATCAACATCTTATACTATATATTTTTACTGATATCCTCTGCGCATTGTTTAAAAAAAACAGAGAGGATAAAATATGTTATATGAAATTAGGTAATCTTCTTTTGACATTAACGAAGAGAATTTAATTTGTATTTTTGTTTCAATTTAATACGAAAAACAAAGCTTAATAATATGCAGGTGTGACTACTCCATTTGGTATAAAAAAATAGAAGATTTTTGAGTTATCATAGATGTCACCTTAAAAAAATGAAAAAGACAATATATGAAATCATTCTTTTATTTTTTTTAATAGTATTTAATAATTTCTAGAAATTTAATTATTTGAAAAGTTTTGCGAAGACTGAAATGTCGCAAGAGGGCCTCGAATTCTCGATCTTTAAATCTCCATAATTTGGATTCACATCTGCTGCGATTCTAACCAGATGAACAATAACTCTAAAATTCGTGTTTTTTTAAATTTGACCGTCCAATAATTTCGTGCACGTATCTCAAAACAGATGACTTTTTGCATGGATCTTGAAAGAATTCAACGGTTGGATTTGAAATGAAAAAGCAGAAACGTAAAAGTAGAAATAGTAGGTTACTGTTTATGTGCGAAGAATAACAGCAGATTCGAATCCCCATAATTTAATCTTTGCTTTCAAAATATAGACCCGCCCGTTCACAAGCATAGACCCTTCTCCTTTCTCGTTTGAAGCCAGACACCAGTACTCGAAATCAAGATATCAAAAAGAAAGTAAATTAAGATTATAACCAAAACCAAAATCAGAAACAGGAACAACTACAAAACAATTCGAGTTTTTGCTCTCAAACTTCACCACGAGATCGCATCGCTTGAATTCCAAACCTCTAAACTTCTCCAGGTACCAGTACAAAACTGGAGATCCCTCAAAATGTCACACTCTGCAACTCGTCACAAGGCTGTTCCTCTAACCAAAGAGGAGGCTTCTCCTTTGCAGCGTCTAGTGAAGGCGGCTCTGAGGGGTGACTTGGCAGCTATTCCTCCTGATATAGAATTTAGTTCTGACTTGGATTTGAATGGACTCGGTATGGTGAGCCTAAGAATACGGTCTACTGAGCTGATCTTGAAAGAAGATGCCCCGTTACGCGTTCGTACAGTATGGAACGAGCTGAAGACAGAGGTGACCACTCTCTTTGCGGCAGCGCACTCTGGCCATGAGGAAATTGTCATGAGGTTACTGGTAGGAATCTTGCTTTTCAATTATGTTTTTCCTTAGTCAATTTGGGAATTTTCGTTAACCTCATAATTTCTGCTCTTTTTTTTTTAAAGAACGGGAACTTCTGTGTTTGGTTCATTACTTTTTCCCCTGCTTTAGCGAATAGGTGCCTTAGCGTCTAGGATCGGAATCTTGGTCAATCTGTACCAGTAACATGCGTGTAAGGTACTGTTACTTTTACCAGACTGGTAGGCGTCTTGTCATAACCATCCATAAAATTGCACTACTGTTATTGGTACTAGACTTAATGAAATGGTATATAGATCAAGACTGAACTCCTTAATTATACCTTCTGTGATACTGCAACATTGGAAAGTATTTTCTGTAAATCTGTCGTGGTGCTTTCAGAATTTCAAGAAAATTGAAACAAAAAAATGAGGAATATTGAAATGTTGTGAGTATAAATGCAATTAACAGAACCCTTTTCCTCAATATTAAAGTTTCTCTAATCAGCAACTTTTTGTTTGTTAATAATCAGGGAGCTGGTGTTGATGTGAACAGAAAACTATTTAAAGGGTATGCAACAACGGCCGCTGCACGTGAAGGTCACATCAATGTCCTTGAAATGCTCTTGGAATGTGGAGCATCACAAGAAGCATGTGAAGATGCCTTTGTTGAGGCTAGTTCATTAGGCAAGATCGATATTGTACGGCTCCTGATCTCCTCAGGGGTGGTGGGGCCTACAGCCTTGGCATATGCAACTGTTATTGCAAGCTCAAGGGGTTTTGTTGATGTAATCACTGCACTACTCGAGGTATGTTCAACTGTGTTTATAAAGAGCCAATCACTGTTTGCATTTTTGCCAGTCATTATTGTTATCTGAGTTGGCAATGAGTGGGTCTGGGAAAGGTTCTGTTCATTTAGGGATGATTTCTATTGCTTTCTAGTATCTCACATTCTTTTAGGATGTCATATTAGGTCTGGTCAATTTTATGTTTGGATAAATTTGCCCCTCTTGTTTGCTCAATTTCAGTTTCTGGTCAGATGGGGTTCAGTTTGCCCCTCTTGTTTGTTCAATTTGGGTTGTGGCATCATGGGTTGATTTTGGTTCAGATTTCGTGAACAATGAATTTTCAAAAGAACAAAAGAACCTCGGTTTTTTAATGTTTGAAGGTTCCAGTTGGTCTCTTTGGGTAGGTCATATTTTGCAAGATCTAGTGGGTCCATCCATGCAGGCATAGCCTACCAGTATTTCTGATATCTGGTATTTACACAACTTATACCTTAGGAGACCTAGCACATGCTGTGTTAAATGCTAGAATATGACACTAATTTTATATTTATTTTTACCAATAGCATGGGATTGATGTCAATTGTACGAGTCGAGTTCTATTGCAATCGGTTAAACCCGCATTGCATGTCAACCTGAATTGCACTCCCCTCGTAGCTGCCATTGTAAGCCGACAAATTTCTGCTGTTGAATGCTTATTGGAGGTATTTTCAATGTTTTTATTTGTTTTTCATTCCTGTTCTTTTGTTCGAGTCTCTGAGAATGCTGAAGTATTGTTCAATGTATAATAATTAGTAAAACAGTATTACAAAGTGTAAACTTGTTTCACACTGCCAGAAAAGCCTCAAAAGATAGGTATGTTGGCACCTCTACAGATAGGTAAGGGCTAATAAGGAATCAAAAATATTTTTTTTATGACATGTAGCATATTTGTTTATAATATACATAGTATGGAGTTGGCCTTAATCTTTACACAGGCTGGTGCTAATCTGGAGCAATTAGTACAAGTAGGGGCATGGTCGTGGGACTCAGTGACAGCTGAAGAAGTCAGGGTAGGTGCGTGCCTTGGTGAACCCTACAATGCTGCTTGGTGTGCTGTAGAATACTTCGAATCAACTGGTCGAATCCTGACTCTTATCCTAAAACAAAGCCCTATTTTGCTCGGATCAACTCTTCTCGGCCGAACTCTACTTACCCATGCCATCCTTTGTCAGAATCCTAATGCTGTATCTTTCCTCCTTGGGATTGGTGCTACTGCTAAATTCCCAATTAAAACCCCGTGCCATGAGTTTTTCCCTATACACCTTGCCTCAAGGCTAGGTAATGTGGATATACTGAGGTCGCTGCTCTCGCATGGCACAGATATCAATGTGCAAACCTCTGATGGAGATACGCCTCTTATGGTTTCAGCTAGAGCTGGTATGGTTGATGCATTTATTGAGTTACTTGCATCAGGTGCTGACCTGGGACTTACTAATACAGAAGGCGAAACAACCATTGATGTTGCAAATTCAAGTGCATTTTTACCGTCTATCATGGATATTATAACAAGGGTATTGGAATTTGGGGGAAGAATAAATTCCAGTGATGCTAGTGTATTCTCACCTTTGCACCATATGGTGCGGCATGGCCATGCGGGTCCACTTCAGACAACCATTCTACACTCGTCAGCTGAGGAATTAAACCGGCCAGATAAATATGGAATAACACCCGTCATGGAAGCTGTAATATACAGCCAGGTGGAGAGTTTTCGGCTTTTAGTCATGGCTGGAGCTGATATAAAAGCAGCAACAACTGAAGGAAAGCCCCTTTTATCATTTTTTAAGAAAATGGATTCCTCTACAAGAGATTGCTTTGAAGAGGTTTTACTTCAGGCGGCTTTGGCTAATATAATAGGGCAAGATTCATTTAACGCACTTCATTATGCAGCTAAGAAGGGTGACAATGCATCAGTAGTTCAGTTATTGAAAATGGGTTATGATCCAAATTTGTTGGATGAGGAGGGTTATTCTCCTCTAATGCATGCTGCAATGGAGGGTAATTATGAAATGTGCAAGTATTTACTATTTCGCGGTAAGGCAAAGTGCGATATAAAGAATGAGAGGGGTGAGACAGCATTAATTTTATCAAGAAAAGTGGACAAGTCCAACAAGGTTATGGAAGAGATTTTACTAGATCATCTAGCAAAGGGCCATGTCATGCAAGGCGAAGAGTTATTTAAGTATACACACAATGGGCGTGGCAGAGGACATGCTAGGGTTGTGCGAATGTTGAAATCTGGCGTGTTAAATTGGGGAAAGGGTAGAAGAAGAAATGTGCATTGTAAGGAGGCAATAGCGGGTCCTGGTCGAGGTTTCTGGAAGAAAAAAGGGATCAAGGATGAGGGTAAAATGGCCATTTTCCGGGTTTTGACTCTCAATGGCCGGGAGGTGCACTTTAAAGCTGGTAATTTATCCACTTTGGAGCTTTGGGTCAGGGGAATAAATTTAATTTTGAAGGAGAATGCTTTTTCGGGGGATTGCAAGTTGCAACAAGATCGTTGTTGTGCATGAGATCAATAGCTGGATTTGAAATCAGCATTTTCAAGCCAATTCGAGTTCTTTTTTTTTCCACGGTAAAGCTGGATTTGGGGAGTCCAAAAGTATTTGTTTTGTTCTTAGATTGCTTGTGGTAATAAGATGTATCTATCTCACGTTTCAAGTTGATTATTCAACTTCCATTTGTCCCCTCTTATAGATATTTTATATTCTGTTAGATTATAAAACTTCGTTAATTTATAACTATATAGTGCCATAATTCTTTTGCCTGTGAAATTCGGATGTTGGAAATCACATTATCTGTGTAATTAGGAATTTCATGATCTTTCAACCAGAATTGAAGATCTTTTCTGCTAGTAATTCATGATTTTCACAATTTCCCCTAAAAAAAAAGTATGTTTTGGCATTAATGTGCTTTTTGTTCTGATGCTGGTAAATGATTTGTGTGTTTATCTTTTACAAATTTATAATATTTTCAAGACATGCTCATAACTATCTTTATTGCCTCATTTTTCTTTTTAAAAAATTGAAACTTGTGGGGCCACCAGTAACATAGTCAACTACAATGCTTGCACCATAAGCTATTTTCTTGCTTCTCCATATATTAATTTGGTTCCGATATCCAAATCTGAAATACCCCAAACAACTCCAAACATTTTATTTTGATCCTTTGTTCAACAAACCAATCAAGATGAAACGAGAAGGCAGGCAACATGGCCTGGTAATCTTCCATGAGAGGTACGCAGAATCATCTAGAGGTAAATATAGGATTTTGAATAAACTTGAAACTGTACCCACAACTAAATTCATGACCAAAGTACCCTCCAAACCAACAAACCATTCTCGCTTTACAAGCCGGTGCCATCGGCCTCGGTGTTATGGGTGCAATGATTGGGGCTGTCACAACTACCCTATTAATAAATCGCGAATTAAGGCCAAGGGGAACCACAAGCACAATTACCAGCATGATGTGGCAGTTAATCATTTGCTGGTGTCGCATAGGCTCGTTGGGCCAGGACATGGTGACCGGTGGATTAGGTTTGATTCTGGATCAGTAAAATCTATATTGGATCAATTGAATGGCACTTATTATGAACATGTTAATGATAGCTATGATAAGTACAGTGATGATTATGACATGGCATGTCATGAGAATGTTAAGCAAGAGGTAGCAGAAGAGCATTGTTTGGTAACAGAATTAGAGAAAGAGACACAAGAGATAGAAGATGACACGGGATTCTGTTTTGTTGACTTTGTTACTGAGATGGGTGGAAATGATGATTGGTGTTTGATAGGAGAAATTTAATTTCATAAATTATATGTATTTTGATTAACTTAAGTGAGTTAAAACTCTTTAATAGTTTGAAATTTATATGATCTAAATTTTCTACAAGCATCTGTTTAAAAAGGGGGGGGAAGAATTACCATAAATTTCTCAAAGGAATTAGTTCCATTTGAGAAGAGCGCTTTGGTCTTAAGCCCAATGCCCAAACAGAGATTTTATTTCGCAGTGTTCTTTCTCGTGTCTGGGGGTCATATGAACTTGTGCTTTTTGTAAAATAATATAGAAGAAAAGAAGATACAGATAAGAGGGATTGAATTGAATTTGTATTTCCTTGATTGAATGAATATTGTTACATTTTAAAGGTATTTATAAACCTTTGTACAAGCTCTGATAACTAATAACTAACTAACGGAAAGTAGTTAAGTATCCAATCAAGGTTGACCTCAAACTTTCTACTAATCCTCTATTAGAAAAAATAATAATAAGAGATTATCACTGGGAGAATATTAATTGTAAAGGTATATGGATTAAACTTAGCTCCTCTCAGCATGATTATGGACCACGGTGAACCATTTTTTATCAGTACAGAAGCTTAAAGCTGATAAGTCATAAATTATTGATATTAAACTGAATTGATGAAAAATTAGGAAATGTTATTGATGAATATGATGTCAGTATCCAACAAGCCTAGCTATGCGACACACCATACTCTAAGCCAATGCTGTAAAATGCAGTTCATGCAGCCGCATATGCTTATGCAGTTTGATTCCGCATGAAAATCTTCATGCAGTCCCCATGAAAATCGCATATTTCTAGTTTAAAGAGGCATATTGATTTTTAATCATGTAATTATTTGCATCTGGCATCATGTAATTCTATCACTGAGTGTCAATTAATTAATTGTTTGCATCTGGTTAATTTAGTGAGTTACTTTATGATCAATGTCCCTGCTCAGATCCAATTCACTGAATGATTTTAATATGCTGGAATTCGATGTAATTCTTTTTTTTGACATGTGACACAAGTTATTTTTAATGGTAATATATTGTATGTTTTGAGTAAAAATAAATTAATATGTAGTTTAAATTCCACATATATAAGTCTGCATTAAAATCCGCATATGCAACCGCACACCGCATATGCGGTATGCAGTGACTTTCCGCATATATGAACAAAACTGCATTTTACAACATTGCTCTAAGCAGCGGACAAAATTTTTGTCATCCAACCCAACATTTAATTAAAATATGATGTCGATATCTACCAAGTATTTTATTAATATAATTTACATTATTTGTATTATTAGTTACTAAGTATAATTGTATTCTTAGGTGAATCGATTCCATATAATTGATATATTCTTTGTGGGCGGGCGCCCAAACCAAATGTATGGATTAAAAATCGTCGGTCCATATAATTAATAATTTTATGTAATTGGTAAGTAATAATTGGATGATGTTTTCAGAGGGACCAGCTTGTATAATTTGCTTTCATCATATTTTGAAGGTCTTCTGCTTCTTTATCTGTGTAGTCCAATATGCACCCTCTTTCTGCGGAAGCAAACATCTTGGTCAAATCAGCATGTCTGATTCTGATCTATGACCTGTTTATGCGTCCCGAGCGGTCCAAACTCCAAACAACAAAGTTTGAAAAGACAAAATCAATATCCTCTTGTAGTAATTGAATCTTTTGGTAGGACCAAGACAGAAAATTTGCTCGCAACCTACTTTTTCGATCTCCTGTTTTACATCTGTGTAATTCAATGTGCATTATTCTTACCCTTCGCCCCTTCGGAAGGAAACATCAAGTAACTGACCCGCTATACTGTGGCAATAAATACAACGAACAGAGTCTACGGGAGGAGGATAATGAACTGTGATACTAGAATATTCCGTGAACCGATTCTAGACCAAATGGAATTCATATCACCCAAGGTGGTGACTCAAATTTTGAGTTTAGATCTCGACGGTCTCGATCTTCTTTAGCACGAATAATAAAGGTTCCCCCTGCATTCTACCTCGGGCCGGATTGGCTCTGATTCTGATCGGACGGACCGGATCCAAACTCAAATTTTGAGCTACTTCAGAGGTCCGGTCTCGAACAGATGTAACAAACTCCAACACTCTCGGCGAAAACATTTTCCCTTCTCTATTTTTGAAATTTCATATCTCCGGCCTTCACTGCGCTTAAAAGATATTAACCGGCGTGAGATCTGAGAAGGTACCTCCTATTTTCCCTTGTAGATTAAGAAATTTGATTTGTGTTGTTAGCAACGGTAATCAGTAGTTGTTTCTTTCTTCTTTTGTGTTATAGGAACTTGCTTCGAATCATTCGGTTAGCGTATGATATTCTAGATTTGATTTTCGTCATTTAGTTTGATTTGTTGATATGTGATGCTTTCATCCGTCTTGATTACTGATTAGTTAAAATGAACTCAGCTTCAATAATGGTGTAATTGAGGGCTCAATTTTTCAATTTACAAGACTGTGTCTTGATGACATTTCTTTAATTAGATATGAAAGAACATTTAAGTGTGCATTTCTTCCAAGAAAATGAATTTTGAAATGTTTTGCTCTGACTTCTACGGAAGGGGACGCTAAATGTTGTGAAACAAAATGATAGTGTGAACTTTCCTTGTTTTCCATTTTGTTGATCCACTTTTTAAGGGGAAATCCAAAGGAATGTTTTTGAGATCTAGAGAAATCGTAGGGGAATAAGAAATTGATATATTCGGTTCAAACTACTTGTTCCCATCTCTTCTATCCCTAGATAAGGGAAGAATTCTGGCAAACATTCCCTTTTTCACCTCCCATAAGTCTCCTTCACTCAGCCCTAAGATCAGGGATGCCCTACGTATGTTAATATTATTTTTCTTAATTAGTTTTAGTACATCTTGGTCCGATACCCTTGTTTTTCCTTAAATTGACAAATCAATCATTCTCTTCTGATGTTGTACTGGTACAGTGTTTTTTGAATTACATTATGAAATGAGCTGTTTTATATCATAAATTTATACTAATTCTGTGCTTATTCAGGTTTTTGGTTATCATTTCTTGTTTTTAGATGAAATTCGTTTTCTTCATTTTACTTTATATCATGTCACTGGGTTTATATTATGAGATCTTCGTAATGCATTTTACCTGATTATTAATCTCTTTTATGGCGTTCAACAATGCATACTTACAATTTATCGTGCCTTTTCCTTCTTGTTACAGGTAATTTCAAGTCATGTGGGAGAAAAAAATCTACCCCGTCGACAAATCCAAGAAGAAGTATAAGGGGATGGTCCGCAAACAGCGCCACCATGCTGTCTCATCCAATCAGCTTCTTGTGCCAGACAGGCGCGGGACCTCGAGCCACAAGGCCCACTGGTCCCGATTACACTACGGCTCTGCTAGCTGGATGTTGAACCAGTTGACGAATGAGTTTGACGATGTCTTGGAGGACTATGACAATGATCATGACATGGATTGTGCAGATGGTGATGCCACTGACTTTGGTTATGTCGAACATGAGGTAGGTGGAGTAGAAACTGGCTTGGTGGAGGAACAGGTGGATGGTCAGGATTTCACCAATCATGGAGGCCGTGGTCACGACAATGTGGGTTATTCTGATTGTGAGGTTGGAGAAAACCAGACGGATGACGTGACTGGAGAGGTTGAGACAGAGGAGGAGGAAGCAAAGATGATGGGGTATGTTTATGTTGAATTTGAGAGAGAAGTAGAGAGTGAGGATGAATGGCTCCTGATTGGGAATATGTGATGTGTTGCTTACTTGAGAGCAATATTCCTTGTGAACTGGTTCACTAAACTTGTCAGGGTAGATCTGTGATGGAGTATAATATTGCGGGATGATCTGTTAGGATGATGTGTTTGTTCATAATATGTGGCAAAGATAGATTGCCTGATATGCTAGGTCGTTTGTTGATCTTGAATCTAACAACTTGGCCAGTTCGTTTGATTTTCCTCTTAAATTTGGATGTTTGCGCAAAACCTATGCCAATTAGGAAATTTCATGATTTGTTTAGGAACCAATAAGATGTGCTGCTAGGAAAATCAGAATTGATGACATGGCTGTGTATATATGGAAAGTTCAGCTTTCATGATGAAATGAAGAAGGCTATTCATCTGGATCAAATAATAATATACCAATATACCATGCATGCTATCAAAATTTTATGAAAAAGGAATATTTTGGTTTTTTCTTGTACAAAATCACAATCAATGTTTAAAAACATTTTATAAAACTTTTTACCAAAAAAAAAAAGATGCTAGAAGCAAATAAGAAATAACTCCCCAAATATAGCATGTCAGTAAAGAAGTGGCGGACTTCATTACTAATTAAAGCTTTAAAAAAAAAATCTCAAAATTCAGCTGACATGACACTTCAGTACACTTTAAAAAGCCATATCGCTTCAAGAGTAATAGAGTATGCTATATGTTAAGACATTGATTTGCAATTAGCTTGTAGTTAATCAAATCAAGCAAACAATGAGATTCTCAAACAAATAAGTTTGTATATACTTTTAAAGTGTTGTATCTTGCATATTATACTTATGAACGAACTTTTGATTTTTTGATCCACTATATTTTGTAAAAGGAATAAGATTTGGTCCAAATGGCTTTGGACCGGATACCGTCCAAAGTTTCTAAAAATCGTATGATTAAAGTCTGAACAGTCGATCTGAACTGCTCAACATGATTTTCATATTAAAATGTGCTTAAAGTTCAATTTTTATATTTTTTGGAAATTGTTTACTATTTTTTTAGATACTTACAACATCAATATTTCTGAACAGTCCAAAAACAGTGATTTTGTACGTATCTAAAAAAATAGTAAAAAATTTCAAAAAAAATATAAAATTTGATCTCTAAGCACATTTTAATATGAAAATTATGTTGATCGGTTCAAATCGACTGTTCGGACTTTAATCGTATGATTTTTAGAGACTTTGGACGGTGTCCGGTCCAAAACCATTTGGACCAAACCTCATCCCTTTGTAAAACCTAGCAAGGCAACTAAAAAAAATGAAAAAATAAAACAAAAATAATTAGTACCTTTGCAGTAAATAGACGGCAGCTGTAAATAAGCTAATAAATCGATGTAAATTTCTATTGGTCGAACAAAACATGGTAAATAATCAGATCATCATTTGGACCAAAATTTCTACTTCTGATCGGTTCAGTTTGATTTCTAAAAACTGAATAAAATTTTAATTTACCTATTTTAATTTGGTCTGGACCAAACCAACCCGATGAACACCCAGATATTTGAATTTTTCACTACATCAAAAATAAATTTTAAAAATTATGATGTGTTGCATATTTGGTTACACAGACATGATGCGGAGAATCTCGAATCAATTGTAGTTTCCAAATTCTAATTTAGCAAACACAGAGAAAAGAGATAAATGGGAAATAGGCAAGTGAAGACCATAATCAGGCATGGGAACAAATCCGAGAGATTTGTTCTAGTAGTATTATCATTATTCTATACAATTAATATTACTATTATTTTATTAGTTTTATCATCATCATCATCATATATATAATTGTTTACTTGGACAAACACTTATATCTTATAGGTGGCTACGTGTCACCAGCAGCTTGGTTGTGACTGGGTTCCAATATATATATTTTTGTGATAAGAAATTGGCCATTAAATATCCGACCCTTTTAATTATTCAAAGTACCAAACTTGTATCACAAGAAGAAGAATATCATCTTTAGTTGTATATATTGCGACCCCGTTCTTCCAATTCAACAAACACACAAATTTATAACGCACACAGAAAATGAGAAGAGAGGGGAGACAACATGGTATGGTTGTGCACCGAGAGATCTATTCTGGTTTTAACAAACCAAAAAGATTACTGAACGAGTTAAAAACTGTACCAACAACCAAGTTCATGACCCGAGTCTCGTCTAAACCGACAAACCACTCTCGCTACACCGGGCGGTGGTCTGATGGCTGTTTGTGCCCTCGGTGCAGTGACCGGAACGCTACCTTGCCTATCAACAAATCAAGAGTTAAAGCAAAGGGAGCCCATAAGTTCTGCCACGACAATGATGTTGCGGTCAATCATTTGCTCGTGTCACAGAAGCTCATTGGATCGGCAAACCGGGCACATTGGGTTCGGTTTAATCATGGATCTGCAAATTGGCTTCTCAGTCAATTGACTGATCATGATTACGGCGATCTCGATATCGATTGTCATGATGAGTTTGATGAGGATTATGATGTGTATTTGGATGATCATGAGGTAGGAGCTGGAGGAAGTCATGATGAGAATGGATTGATTGGGGAGAAAGAGAAACAAGAACAAGAGGTGGATTTGGGTTTCTATTTGGTTGAATTTGTCAGGGAATCAGACGGGGAAGGTGATTGGTGTTTCATTGGAGATTTCTAAAGCGCTTCTTCCAGTATGTTGGATTGATGAACCTCTAATTATAATTAATATTTTGAAAACGGTCGGACATAAATGCTTTTAATTATGCGACCAAATGTTTTTTTTCTTTTAAGAAAAAATGGGTATTTACTTGAAATATGTTTTTTTTTTTTTATCGTATGATATGTATATAAATTTTCCATAAATTTGCTTAAGAAAGTTTCAATGTGCTGCATTACATTGTTCCTAATTGTGCTTTTACTTTGCTATCCTAAAATATTTGTACGCATGAAAGGTTTATAATTTGCTATAATTCAATTAAAACATGCTTAGCTATTTTTTTAAGGAAAATTCGTATAGTTTTCTTATTATTTATCCAAGTAATTTCTACATCATCAGTAGTGATTTGTAAAATTATCAGTTTGAATATTTCAACAATTTCATAGAACTTCTAATGGTTTTATTTCTAATTAGTTAATTTTTTGTTTTCTAAGAATTTATTGACTTTTTAATAAATAAACAGACTACGCTTAGGTGCTTTAATTCTTCTCACGCAATAAATTATTCTCTTAATTATTAGGAAAATTTACGTGTTCTTGCATTTATTTAGGAGGAGGGATCAAATTACAACAAAGTTACAATAACCGTTTTTTCATTTTCAAAATTCAAATCGTTGATCCAAATCGTTCAACATGATTATCTAAATAAAATGTGCTTCTAGATCAAATTTTACAGTTTTTTTGAATTTTTTTTACTATTTATTAAGTCTTTTACAAAAACTAATCAAATTCAGACTATTTAATTTTGTACCCATTTTAATAAATAGTAACAAAATTCACAAAAATGTAAAATTTGATCTGAAATTATATTTTATTTAGATAATCATGTTGAATGGTTTGGATTGACGATTTGAACTTTCAAAATAAATAAAAAATATTATTGTAACTTTATTGTAACTCAAAATTGTTGTAACTTAATCTCTCCTCTTTTTTTAGATATCTTAAGTTTACTCAATCCTCCATATAAATTTTCCGTTTGTTATTAAGTTCCTTCGATAGAATTCCAATTTGTATTTAGGTATGTATAAAATATTCTCTAATAATGAGAATAATATTATTATGGACGACTTGACTTAGTAAACGCCACTAGTTTTGTTTCTGCCATACCAATGTCTAGAAATGTTCAAATTTATATAATTATATTACTTTTCAAAGGACTTCCTTAATATAAATAAAAGCTTTTGATGTCGGATTTCTATGTAAAATTGCACATTCTAAATAGAAAAGTGTCAACTCCAAATCTAATTGTTCAGTTCCTTTGTTCAAAATGTTTTATTATTTATTGTAATAAATGCAGTCTCTTGCACTTAAAATAAGAGAAAAAAAAGTATATGTTAGCTAGTGCCTCTATCAACGGTTAATTGTGCACATGTGTTTAAACATATGCAGTCAATTGTTAATATTTTGTATTACTATTTGTTTATGCCTACATTGCTAGGTACTTAAATATTTTATCGAACACAAAACATCTAATTATGCAAGCTAAACATTGATTAACAACTGAAAATTCAAATGTTTATATTTTAATTATCCGATAATTAAAGTATAAAGTTCCGTGTTTATATTTGAATTGTTTGATGTTTGAACTTGAACCGCCTTATATATAACAGTCGGGTGTTTATAACTTATGAGGGTTGTTTTGTTAAAATCCATATGTATATTAAAGGTGTGTTTGGATGGGTGAAGAATAGTAACTAATTCGGATTAGTTCCAACTACTATTTTACGTTTGGGTGTGTTTGGCTTAGTAAATATAGACTATTCTTTGTTTGTTTTTTGTAGGTTTTCTCACTATTTTACTAATCCAACAAAATATTGGGATAGCTAATATTCTCAGTCTTGAAATTAGCTTTATTCTTGCTATATTTCTTGATTCATCTAAATGTCCCATAGTAATTGGAGATGGATCTAGCACTTTGTTGAAGATGGCTAAGCAACTCCATGAATTTTAAAATTTAATTATGTATATTATAATTGAGTTGATTTTTCATTTTTGGTATGTACTAACCTCTCCATTTTTTTTTAATGTATTAGACTATATATTAGCCCCTTTTGTGAAAGAATTTTATTCTTTTGATTTCCTTTTTGGTGCACCACAATAAAAACTTTATTGAGACATTACTATTTAATCTGATGGCATGTCTTTTTAATATGTCAATTTAAGGGTCCTTCGTGTAAAATTTATTATCTTGCGTTTTTGATCTGTTGTATTTTTTTTATAAAATTATATAGTGAAGTGTGTTATCATCTTGTATTGTATAGTTTTTTATTTTATTTTGAAATAATTTTTAGATATAATGGTTTGCTTCTATATATCTAAATCCTAATTCCGTGGTCGGTAGTAATTCTCTCTCTTAAATATTAATTACACATAAATAAAAGTTTAATAAAAAGGTATGAAAAGGAAGGTGGGCGTAATTTTAAGATTTTGCAAGAAAATGATGTAAGGGAAGAAATGAGAAAGATGTTTTTTAAGCGATTAATTCATTTGCCATTTCAAATTCAACAACTCAAAAACTATATAATTACATATTTATTATCTCAAAATCTATTATTACATACTTATCATCCTAAATTTTAATATTTACCCGATATAACTAAATATAAAATATGCTCAAAAAATTTAGAAATTATGTTTAAAATTATGAAAACTACAATTAACTAAAAATTAATTAAAATAAATCTCATTTTTCATGTGTATTTTTTTCTCTTAAATTAGACATACTCTCAGCACCCTCTCTCTATTCATTATATATCTACATATCTACTATGAGCTCCCATCTAGGTCTCTCTTCCTTCTTCGACACATCTTTCTAGATTTTAATGTTTCTTCCTCTTCGCATCCCATAGCAGACAATGATTGAATTGGTGTTGGACAAACAGAAGGCACAAACCTTAAAGAGGACGGAAGAGATGAGGAGAGGTATTAGCACTAAAAGAGGGCGGAAGAAACGAGGAGAGATTTTAGCATAGAAGGGGAAGAGTCACGCCAAAATAAGGCAGAAGTGATTTTGTGCAGAAAGAGAAAAGAGGAGGGACCAATTAAGTAATTAATTATATCTATATAATTTTAAACATAATTATATATCAGTTTTTTATTTATTGAGTAAATATGTGAGTTATTAGAGATGATAAATACCATAGTTTTGAGTAATATATATGAAATTCACCCTTTTTTTTTTAACTAATTCTCAAAAAATAAAAGTGGTCATTGCAACTTTGAAATGCACCAAACATGCTCGTAAAAGATCACGTACAGATACTATTGAGAATATAGATGCAAGGGAATTCAAGAGATCTCAGAATAATTATCATTAATCATAATTTAGAGGCAACAGAGACAACCGACAGCTGGCCTCCATTAATTAGTACCCAACTGTATTTTATGCCATATCTAGCTTTTGTAATTAGACAACATATCAACATAATTAGGCAACATAACAACGGTTATCTGTCACGAAGGTTTATAAATTGAATAATTATATAAAAACTCTCATTCTCATCCCCTTCATTCCCGTAGTCTCCAAAAAAGAAAAGTCACAACTAATCTATTTTTTTTTTGTCTTTTAGTGGAGATATATGAGGGGAAACAATAGTTTTCGCTGTTGGACGTCAATGGTTAATACTACAATGAACAATGTTAAATACTAGATTGATGAACGGTAAATACACTAAAGACTGAAGTTAAATACTGCAGGAAATTAAATATCTGAAGTTAAATACTGACATTCCTAAAGTTAAATACTAATGTGTATAAAGTTAAATACTAAGATATAGGATGCTAAATAGAATACATGCAACTTATTTATAATTTTAGAGATTAATACTTTTGACTTTAAAGATAAATACTAACGTTCATAATGTTAAATACTAACACTCCTAAAGTTAAATGCTTATGTGCGGGACGCGGGGACGATACCAGATTATTTTGTCATTTTTGCAGGGACAGATTGTGTCGCTGTTGGATGCAGACGGTTAAATACTCCAATGAATAGAGTTAAATACTTGTTCGATGCACTATTAATACACTAAAGATTGAAGTTAAATACTACTGGAAATTTAAACCATCAAATGTCGGAATCTAATTTTTTTGTCTTTTGGATGCGGGGACATATATGTTAAATTTTTGTGGGGACAAATATTGTTTCAATGTTGGGCAGACAATTAATACTCCAATGAATAGAGTTAAATACTTGTTCGATGCATTGTAAATACATCACATATAGATGTTAAATACTACGTGGAACCATATTTTTTTTGTCTTTTAGTGCGGGGATAGAGGGAGAATGGAGGTGCAAGGACAGTTATCTGGGTCCTTATAAATTTACCTTGTAAGAATCAAAATAATTATACACAAGAAAACATTTTTATTCATCATTTCCTTCTCAATTTCAATAGATACCTATTCCAAGATTTGCAGCTGTCTCCACTCTCCAACTCGAAATAGAATCTCAAACAGTCAAACACACGAAGTTATTAGTACTCTGTTACTCATTCCTATAAAAAGACTGAAATGAACCATCATCTTTCTTGCAAAAGATAAAAAATAAAAATAAATAAAATAAGTAAGACAGACAGAGAAGGTGACAAGGAACTCTCAACTAATATTCATCGTTTTTCTGCGGCAACACGGTTTGACGTGAGTGTGTGTGTTTTTTTTTTTAAATCTTCACAGAATTGTAAAATTGTGAAAGAGAATCGAACTCTCAATTTTTAAATAACTAACAATTTTAGGACTTTTCTTCTAGCCAAGTATGCTACCTCTCCTTTCTCGTGTCAAACTGTGTTCATTGGATCTGGTCGGCTTTGAACCGACCCAATTAGTTTGGACCAAACTATTCGGTTTTTTCGGTTTAATGGTTCGGTTCAGTTTGCTTTTTAAAATCAAATTATAACTTTGGTTAGGTTCAGTTTGGAAATTTTCAAAACCGAATAACTGAAACGACCAAACCTTTATATATTATGAATTTGGTCCGGACCGTCCCGATTTTTTTCTTAATCAATTGCTTTAAATACTATGATTTATTTCTTAATATCCCGGTTTATTTCTTAATACTCCGGTTTATTTTCTAATATACTTCAGTTTATTACAAAACAATTGCTTTAAATAAAAACTTAATATATTTTGGTTTGAACCGAATAAACCGAAATAAAACTTTGGTTCGGTTCGGTTACAATGCTAAACCGGTTCAGTTCAGTTCTATTTTTTAAACCAAATTATAACTTTGGTTTCCCTAGTTCGGTTCAACCAAACCGAACTAATGAACACCTCTAGTTATAACCCATCAAATTCATATTCCAATATTTTATTTTTAAATTCAAACAGTCTATCTGAACCATTTCAATATTTTATTTTTAAAATTCAAACGGTCTATCTGAACCATTTAATGATCTCCATATCAAAATATATTTGCAAATTAAATGTTACATTACTACTTTTTTTATACGTTGAAAATAATTATTTTTTAATGGTCTATAAATTTTTATCAAGTGATATTCTACCTGTTTGAAAAATAGTAAAAAAAATCTAAAATATATAAAATTTGATTTACAAGTACATTTTGATTTGAAAATTCCGTTGAATGATTCTAATCAACTGTTTAAACTTTAATAATCAAGATATTAATACATAGTATGAAGTATGAACCAATATATGCATAGTACCAAAAGTCTCACACTTTCAAATATCTCAAGATATAAATTGAACAAATTCGCAATTTAGACGTCTGATTCACGGGAGCAGCTTGTGTCTGATGCCCATAGGAGTCAAATTAGATCCGATGAGTTCCGTAATCGTCCGATCTTATTTAAGATCGGTGTGCAGGAATAATAAAGCCAAGTGCACGAATATTAAAACAACACGCACATATTTTAAAGTGGATCGGACGGTTATAGAGCTCATCGAACCCAGTTTGAGTCCGATGGGCGTTGGACCCAAACTGCTTCCATGATTCACACCATAATCAGGGGCGGATCTAGCATGCTGCAGGTAGGGTAACTGCCCTACCCTGAATTTTCAAATTTAGTTGTGAAGTACTGAGTTTTGGGCTCTTGCCCTACCCTATTGAATTTATGTTCCTCATTCTTCATGTACAAATAATTAGATTTTAACAATCAATTTCGTCCTCCCTTTTCTCCTCTGTGATTTTTCATTTATTGTGACTTTTTGCTGATTTTTCAAATATTTTTTTGGAGAAGAAGAGATGATTGGTTTGCATGAATATGGAGCACATGAGCCAACATATTTACACTTCTCAGATTTCATAAACTGCACGTAGCCTGGAAAAGAAAGAAATAAATGACTCTGATTGGCTCAGACATGTGCACCCCGAATAAATTAAATAAGAGAGAGGAACCGAAGAAGGGGTGGGCAACAGCTGTGATACGCACCTCTCTTTTTCCCTTATTTTTTTCTTTGCTTTTGATATTTCTTCTTCACCGGTCATCAATACCGGATGCCTCCATTTCTTATTAATTGCTTTACATTTTTAATTTTTTATCTTTTTTTTTTCCATTTATTTATTTCATATACATATTAGGTGTTAACACACAGTTACACAGATAATATTACCGAATTTCTTATATGTATGTCATGTTTAGATTCGGAAAAAAAAAATTGTCATGTTGATTATTTTTTTGCCCTACCCTGACGGAAATCCTGAATTCGCTTCTGCCCATAACTTTCTGAATTTGCATCCTCTGAGATATCTCAAAGTTTGCATGACTTTTTGGAATATCTCAATCATTCAAATACGTTCTGCACGAATCTCAAAGCTCAAATAATACTGGCCCCCTACGTTGCCCCGAATAGGCACCGGACACGTCGGTCACGCAAAAATTGAGATATCTCCATTCCAACAAATGCTTAGCAGTTAAAATTAGCCATGTCATCAAATTTAACAATTAAATGGATCATAACTTTTTTATCACTCCATCCCAGCAATTGTAATTATTTGATATAGGAAATAATATGAGTCAATCAATTTGCCATGCTGGCAATAAGCAAACGTTTGCTTTTAAAGCAAATTTGCTAATTAACAAACTCTCTCACAACCCAGCAAACCAAAAAACAATTGTCACATCAAATTATAAACCAAAAAACAATAACCATCGGAGATGCTCTAACTATAGAGTTTTAACATTGGTAACAAACAATCTGGATTCTACTGGTTTTTGTGTGCTGTCCCAAGAATGTGATAGTCATAACACATCATTGGTAAAATTAATGTCAGAAACTTGCCACACCATTACTTACTCCAGCATGTCAACTGATAATCCTCATCATTTACAGTCGTCGATTATATGTAGCACGTTTTCAACGCTAAACGAGGTAGGTGGGCCTTCACCTTTCCGAACTGCCACTGGGCCCCAACCCAACTAATAAACCTTTTACCTAGCCAGCTAGCCTCCATTTTAAAGAACATAATTTTATAATTAGATCCCACAAATCCACATGTACTTACTAAAATTTTTATTCCTCTCTTTCCTTGTTTCTTTTTTCTGGTACCGAGTCTTGGCATCTTCTAAGAAGTCAACTTGCATGATATCTTTCATAGCGATATCATCATTTTATTGCACGCTGTTAGTATGATCACATTTCTATTCAGTAATGATAAGAGGTGGCACATACGCAATATTAAGTATTTAAAAAAATTCAATTGTCAAGAAGATTGTCATTTCAAGTCGGTCTATTAATCAATAGATGCAAATCACATCGTCGATAAATCTCAAACTTTGTATATACGACATATACTCAGCACAAATTAATTACGGATAACATGACATGAAATCCAATGGAGAAAAAGTTCTCCGAAATCAGGGGATAGATTCAACAGTTCTGTCGGAGTCAGACAAGTGATGAATAATTGGGTTTATATAGCTAATCGGATACTATAGTAGGCTACACAACAAAAGAAATTATATAATTAATTATTTGTATAATTCTGATTAATCAACAGTATATCAATTAATCGTTTGATAGTACTCTATTCATGTGAAAAACGCATACTATTATTTACAACATTATTCTTAGCTAAATTTTCAATTCAAAATATATATCAAACAATTTGTTAAGGTCAAATACATGGTATAAGAAAAGGAGGAAATAGTGCGATATGATGTCAGGTCAAAACTGTTCGCTGCACACTTTATATCAGTGTTGTAAATAACAGTATGTGGTCGTCGGACGGACATAGTACCGCAAAGCGATTAATCGGTATGCGGCCGTACCGCAAAGCGATTAATCGGTATGCGGCCGTACCGCAAAGCGATTAATCGGTATGCGGCCGTACCGCAAAGCGATTAATCGGTATGCGGCCGATTAATCAGAATTATGCGGACAATTTAACGTTTTTATTAAATTTATGTATATATATGATCATTTATTAAAAATAATGTATTTAAATCATTAAACTTATCAAATAAACTTAATTTAACTTAGTTGTATTATTATAACATGGCACTATGCTTATTTCTTCTTAACATAAGTATTTTACATGCGTAAGTAACACATTTATTTAATAAAAGAAACAAATTTGAGAATTAAACTTTTTCAAATACTAATAACATATTATTTAAAAGAAATAAAACATTCCACCATAAAATCACTAAATTTAATTTATGATAACAACTTAATTTCATAAATGAACAAGCCGTACTAATTGAAAAAATTACACCAGTAATTAAAAAAAAATATATGGTATATAAACAATAAAAATTAATCAATTTCAAAATGAGAAGAAAAAACATATATAAAAAATATTGGATATATATTCAAACACAAATAAAATTACAGGATTTATAAACCTTACTATCATACATTATCACTGGAAAAAAAAAAAACAATTTGAAAATAAATATTCACTGGAGTAAACAAAAATAAACGGGAATAAATAGACGATTAAATGGTAAAACGACCGATTAATCATTTTCATCCGCAAATATGCATCCGTTAAGTGTATTCATAACGGTTTGACCGTTGTTAACGATTAACGGACATTTAATCGGTCTTAACAGCTATTTTTTACTTTATACATATAAATTTTAAAGTTATTCGCATAACTTTTATTTTGAATTAAACAACTTTAACATATCCGGATCGCCTCCGATTCCAATCCCCAAGATCGCGCGTCGGCATGAAATTAAATCACAAAGCAAAGCCCCCACAAATCAACTGAAACGACCATAACTCCTCAGGTTAAGTCAAACTTGCAGAAAAGTGAACCAGTTTTGAATTAACTAACTGTCAGATCATGGAGCAGATAAGCAGCTATTCTTCTGTTCTCACTTGTAGAAATATAATTTCGTAAAAAAAAAAAAAAGTTTATGTTTCCATATGAAACGGTTCAAACGGGGCAATAATTCTGGTCTTTTTCTTCACTTTATTAGACAATTCTCTGTTTTTTATTTTGTTTGACTAATATATTACGAGTCGACTTTATTCGGCCGTGTGAGCTCCAATTGTTTCATTAGTCATTAGATGACAATTAACAAGCTCTTTGATTTGTCCCCCTTTTTTTTTTTTTTTTTTTTGCTTTCCAAATAGCAATCACATAGGACTAGATAAATTAAGAAAGGACATGCTCATCTGAGATTAACTCTATATGGTATTTTTTAAATGTCGCTGGGTCTCTACTTTTTGTACTTCTATATGATTGTATTTCTATATAATTTTTTTTAATTATTGTATTTCTATATGATTTTTCTCTAGAGGAGGGATCTACTTGTATTTTTTTTTTTGTGACACCGAATTATATCCTATATTTTCAAAATTCAAACAGTCGATTCAAACTGTTTTACATGATGGATATATTAAAATGTGCTTGCAGATCAAATTTTATATTTTTTTGAATTTTTTTACTAGTTATTAAGATGGGTACAAAAATCCAATGGTCTGAAAACAAAGATTTTATAAAATACTTAATAAATAGTAAAAAAAATTCAAAACAACTGTAAAATTTGATCTGCAAGCAAATTTTAATACATCTATCGTGTTGAACGGTTTGATAGGTTGCCACCATTCAAAAATTTGTCTATTTCTTTTGTGATTTGTTTTTTATTCCTATAAATTAGTATTTCTAGGGCATATTCTTTTGTGATATAGGTTGCCACCATTTCAAAGTTCAAAAAGCCGATTCAAACAGTTCAACATGATCTCCATATTAAAATGTGCTTGGAGACCAAATTTTACATTTTTTGAATTTTTTTTTACAATTTATTAAGTATTTACAAATCTTTCTTTTCAGACCATTGAATTTTTGTACCCATCTTAATAAATAGTAAAAAATTCAAAAAAAATTATAAAATTTGATCTGCAAACACATTTTAATATATTCATCATGTTAAACGGTTTTGATCAACTGTTTGGACTTCGAAAATGTACGGTGTAATCTGGTGTCACAAAAAAAGTGTAAGTGATCCCTCTTTTGTGTACATTAATTTGTCATAGTTCCTGCTCATATTCTAAAAATATATGTACATTAATTTGTCATAGGTTTTCTAATTTTAATGTTAGAAATAGTTTATACATTTTGGAACATAATTTTATTTGTTATAAGAAGAGGGATCTACTTACACTATTTTTTAGTGACACAAAATTATACCATTTATTTTTAAAGTTCAAATAATAGATCCAAACCGTTCAACATGTTGGATATATTAAAATGTGTTTGCTGATCAAATTTATATTTTTGTTTTGTTTTTTTCTTCTTGTCAAAGATAAGTGTATGATTTTCTTAAACATTTTCATTTTTTATAATAAAAATACTTCAACCAACTCATATAATTAACTAAATATGATTGAAGTAATGGGAGGATTTACATCTAATAATAAATATTCTGTATATTTCAAAAGATAATGTTGCACCGTCCAAATAACACATTCCGTGCAAAATGAACAAGAAACATAGAAAAGACTCTCCACCAAAAGCCGTAATAACCATCAACATTTAAAGAGAGAAAAGTTCCATCAAAGTTGTAAACAAGTCATTAGAGAAATTGTGACATATTTGTACTAACAGTATATATATACATCAGTCTAAAATATATTATACCAAAGAAAAAAAAGACATAATTAATTAATTAAAAAAAATACACTAACAAAGTAACAATAGTTACTGAATAAAATAACTACAGATCTAATATGAATGATATATATAATTCCGGTAAAAAGTATCCAAAAAGTTTTAGAATTACCAGAGCCCTCATTTCATTAAAAAAAAAAAAAGGAACCGAGTTTTACAATAATTTATTGCTAGATGAAAACAATTTTCACATAATTAATTTAATTTCCTATTATTAAGGCACTTCACCGTCCAATTTGAACTCCTAATGGCATGCATCAGCAGCTATAATGACATGCGCAGTATTATATTTTGACCAACACCAACGTGCAAAGACTTTCGAGTGCGTATCCTCTGTGATACCTCAATTTTTGCATGACCGACATGTCCGGTGCCTATTCGGGGCAGCGTAGGGGGCAGTATTATTTGAGCTTTGAGATTCGTGCAGAACGTATTTGAACGGTTAAAATATTCCAAAAAGTCACGCAAAGTTTGAGATATCTCAGAGGATGCGAATTCAAGACTTTCAACCTTCAAAATTCTCACATCGCCAATTTTTCAAAACGCAAAAGCCCAACCTTTCCTTACCTGATTTTTACGACTGAGTGTCAACATGGGCGGTCCATTGCAATTGTTTCTCTGTAGGCTGGGGTCCACACGAGCCTTACCTGTCCGTACACTTTTAATACCTGCTTTTTTCTGACCCCTTGTAATTTCATAATTTTGTACATGAAGCCTTGTATAAAATGCTTTATCACAAAAAAATATTGAATATACTTTTTTTTGCTATTTTCAGTGGCGGATTTAGGTAAAAGGAATGGGGCAATGAACTTTATATTAAAAAAATATATATATAGAGTAGTTAATATCAAATCGATAGTTCCTAAGATCCGTACAACTAGATCGGTTTTTAATTTTCAAAGTTCAAAAAATCGATCCAAACTATTAAATGTGATATCTATATTAAAATATACTTGGAGACCAATTTAATATTTTTTTTGAATTTTTTTACTGTTTATTAAGTTACATAAAAAATCGTTGATCCAATAATCTAGTCTGATTTTACTGTTTGGTTAAATTATCATTGAATAAATTATTCTAACAAATTTATCTTCTGCTTTGAATAAATTGTTCTAACAAGTTACTTAAGACTAACGAGATATTTAGTTACACTACATAAATTTCCAGAGGCATAGATGCAAAAAAATCCAAATACCTTTCTTCATATTTTCTCCGTCCAGCTTTAAACGCGTGAGTCAGCGCCAACGTGCTAAACGAGTCTTAAGGCAAGGTCACACACTTGTGTTTGTGTATTAATCAAATTGGGTTATAAAAGAGTGCCTCTATTAAACCATTTGTTCCCTCATCCTCACCCAATCTCGTTCCTTTCTCTCTTATCTCACCAACAACTCGGACTTGTCAAAAATTATAAATTTGTAAAATTAAGGATAAACTGAGGGGAATTTGACTCTCTGAGGCTGAATTTGTGTATTAATCCTGACCCCTTATTTTTTTCTTGGGCGCCGTACCCTCCCAAATTTCCATTTGTTATCAAGTCTTGATTTTCGTATTTGTTTGTTTACTAATATTATACGATAAAATAATTTCCTTTCTGGTCACGAAATCCAAACAATTGGTTCAGCCCCTTCCAAATCCTTATCTCCAATCTCTTTTCTCTCTCCTTTTGTCGTCTTCAAGCTGAAAAACCCCTAAATCAGAAGAAACCGAGGGGGGAGAGAAAAAATCTCCATCACTCTTAATCTTCTTGCTTGTACCACCGCCACACCTTTCTTTTACTAGTGTTGTACGCAATTCTATATCTGGTTCTGCTTCTCCCACCTAAAGTGGGGTTCTTGACGATTCGAACGAACCCTCGAATCCGATTTTAGCTTGGAAACTGTATCTGTTGCGTACCTTTGTGGTACTTGGATTCAATTCTTGATTGGTTCTGCGCTAATTTGTATCTATGGCGGTGATTCTGAATTGCTTGATTGAAATCCTGAAGAAACCTGCATTTGGAGAGATTTTTTCTGAATTGGCTATCTTTTTTACGCCTCTATGGATTGCTTTAGCTGTTGGTTTGTTTGTCGGCTGGGCTTGGAGACCTAGTTGGGCAGTTGAAATGTTGGGTTTTCAAAGTTCGGATTCAAGTGCCAATGAGGAGAAAAATATAGCAGGTTCTTCTGTAAATGTATCGAGGCGTGGTACTAGCATGGAGGACAAGGAGGTTGCAATAAGGTAAGAGATCTGTTTGTAAAAATGCTTTACCGAAATAGTATGCTTATATTAATGGGGATTTGCTATTTTCAACATTATTTTCTTTTTGAGTGTATGAAACTCTATGCACTTTAGTTGATTTGATGCTATGGAATGAAGCAAGGAATAATTGTTTGCGGTTTGTGCTTTAGTTTACTATTTTCTTAATCATTCTTCATTTATGTTTGCTTTCTCTTTTCATCTATAATATATAGCATCCTAACTTAGACTTCTGAAAAAGGATTTTTCTGGCACTGGTGAAACTGGTTCCACAGAGTTCTGTACCAATCATTGTGCCATAACGGCATAAATGCTGCTAGTATGGACATCCTTCGGATTAGGAGTGAATGAATTTTTTTTTTTTGAACTATTACCAAACATTCAGTGGTGGATACTCAAATTTAGAGATTTTGATGCTGGTATAATAATTTCTCATTGTTACTTTCTAATTTTGCAGTCAATCAATGACGAACCAGAAGGAATTGGCAGTAGTTGAGTCGGACTTGGACCACCTATGCCGGTTAGTAGAAGAGAGAGATGGGGGGCCCACATGGCATAAAATGATGGATAAATCATTGCCTACGTGGAGTTATAAAGCTTGGAGGAGAGATCCTGAGGTTGTTTAACTTTTTTTTTCCACTCGTAGTGCTATTTACTACATCTCCTTTTTTGTTGCTTTATGTTTTGTCTTTCTTTTTCTTATGAATAAGTATAAAATACTTTGGTCAATACAGACACATAAATCACATTAAAGTGGGTTTGATAGATGGTCCTGTTCTTGTAGATGACGAGTTCTAATTTCTTTAGTTAGGTGTTAGGTTTTGACCATTCCGCCTTTTCCTTGTCAAAAAAGCTCAATCTATAGAGAATTTTAGTTGTCGAAGCACTGTTGATTGTATTAAAGTGAAAAAGAAACAATACTTGCATTTGGTTTTGTAGAATAGACTAATTCCAAGTTTCACTTTGAATTAGCCACCTCATGGTGTGAGAAGGCAAGATTAACTAAGCATGAGCTCTATTGGTTCCTGTTTTTAAGTTCGACTTCCAAACTTTATGCAGTGTAAAACTGACAATATCATTTTTTCTTCCTTGCATTTGCAGACGGGTCCACCACAGTACCGAAGTAGCACAGTTTTTGAGGATGCCGATCCTGAGACAGTGAGGGATTTTTTTTGGGATGATGAGTTCAGAACAAAGAATGGTTGGGATGATATGCTTCTTCAACATGAAATCCTTGATGAGTGTGCTGCAACTGGTACCATGGTTGTCAAATGGGTTAGAAAGGTATTTTAATAGAAAACTTCATTTGTAATGCTTCCATTGTATGATACTAGTTTAGTACTTCTTGTTACTTCTTGCTATTAACCTTGTATGAAGGTCTAATCTTCAGTAGTAGAAAACTAGAATAGCACTTTTATGCCCTGATTATTTTCTATTTTTTTTTAGTTTTCACCTAACTGATATATAAATGTGATTTTGTTTGTGCAGTTTCCATTCTTCTGTAGTGATAGGGAGTATGTTATAGGAAGGAGGATATGGAACATCGGACAAACTTACTATTGTATCACAAAGGCAAGTTAGAATTCTTTTGATGTCATTTTACTTTTGTGATTATTCATTTTGTTGTATATACATCTGATGCTTTTCATTTTCTCACTGAAACTTGTCCCCTTGTCTGATTTTATGTTAAACTTGTTTCAGGGTGTCCCAAACAATGTACCGCGACGCAACAAACCAAGGCGTGTTGACTTGTACTATTCCAGCTGGTGCATTCGTCCTGGTATATCTTGCATCGATGTTCATCCTTTTGTCAAAAAAATTATGCCCAAACTCACTTTTCTACAATTGTTACAAATGGGCTAATATTTTATCAAATTTTTTTAATAGTTGAGTCGCAAAGAGATGGCCAAATGACAGCATGTGAAGTGCTTCTATTTCACCATGAAGACATGGGAATCCCATGGGAGATTGCGAAATTGGGTGTGCGCCAGGGTATGTGGGGTTGTGTGAGGCGTATTGAGCCAGGCCTTCGTGCTTACCAGCTTGTCAGATCTTCACCCGACAGTGGGCCCATCTCACACCATGCTGAAATGGCACATATCAACACCAAATTTAAGGCCGAAGAAGTCGCACTGAGGGAAGAAGAAACAAATGAAGATGGCACCAATTTGGAGTGTTATGAAGAACCACAGAAGCCGCAGCGCTGGATTGGCAATGTACCAAAGGTATTAGCGATTGGTGGGGCTGTTGCACTTGCATGTACTGTCGATCACGGATTGGTTACCAAGGCAGTTATATTTGGTGTGGCGAGACAGTTTGCAAGGATAGGGAAGCGATTGTAGAAACTTAAGAGGGGTTTTTGGGGAGGGGAGCAGGGATGGTTATTGAAGTTTTATTTGTTATTTCTCTCTCGTTTTGAGGATCTGAGGTTAGTAGCAAATAATATCTACATGATAAGTGAGAGAAGGATACTTGGGATGGTGTCTTTTCATTTCATTATGAAAAAAAAAATAGGCATCTTGGGTATTTTTCCCCTAGGTTGTTATGTAAGATAAAGTAACCGTCTAGATCCTGTGACTTTACATGCTGATATAACACAATTTTTTATAAAGTCTCGTGCAATTTTTCCCGAAACAAATTTTAGTCGTTATCCGGTAATAGCTGAAGATTTATAATAAGTATAATTTGGATTATAATGAATTCACAATGTTTGCAAATTTATTCTGGGTTGTTTTGTGTATATGGTACAAAGTATCATTAGATTCTTGTTTTTTCTGAGTTCTGAAAATATCCGTCTAATATATGTTGTCGATTTGCAGTTAAAAAGTATATATAATAAAAAAAAAACAGGTGTGTGATTTACTCTAGTTCCAAGTATCACTTTCAATTAGCCACCTATCCATTTATTAAAATGCGCCATTCCTCCTAACTCTGATCAACATATTTTGCAAATAGTTTGACTCGAAACGTTTATCAAACAAAATCAGAGCATTTAGGCTACGGGGATTAAAAGATGAAAATGATTGGTACTTTAGGGGAACGCATATGTTTTATACTAATTTCTCTAAATAGATAATTGCAGTGTACAAAGAAGTATCTCTTACAAGAGCATTTGATAGATCGAAGGGTACTAGAGAAAAAGGGAAGCAATATTAGTCGCCTTCAAGGCCCACATCAAACCAACCAACGCATAACAGAAAATTAGGAATTAAAATTTCTTATTTTTTTCAAATAAACAACTGCTCCATGACGCAAGTACCAAGAAAGGACAGTCGGAAAATTTGAAAACTAAATAAGCATATTACAAAAAGAGATGAAGGGACAAACATAAGGTGATCAATCCACACAACAAATTCTTCAGTCCTAGACTTGGGCGGTACCTTGTGTGAACAAGGGATCCTCACAACGATACTTACCATCAGGGCCAATACCGAATCCCTTTGGGTCCGCAAAGACATTCTCCAGTAGCTGGCTGCGAGGTGGGTGGGGACTAGCATCTGCGAACTCTACTGCTTCCTCAACCAAATCATCAACCTTCTTATCGATTGACTTGAGCTCAGACTCACTCGCTAATCCCTGCTCAATGATGTACTTCTTCAAGGCTGGGATTGGATCCCGTGCTGCAAAGTGGGACTTCTCCTCTATGACAAGGCAACAGGCATAGTTCAGTACTTGGTTAAAGACTTTTAGTATCAGATGCTAGCATGATCTGGTCGAAGTTTTTTTATTGAGAAGCTAATATGAGCATATTTTATGATAAACATGAAAACACAGCTGTTGTTTTGCAGCTCAGTATATAGCGTGAGATTAGAGAGAATATCAGCTACTAATCCGCAATGATGTACCAACTCAAGGATAGTTACTAACTGAAGATAATAACCATTTAGCAATTAGTTTGGAACGATATTGGGAAGCAGGAGTGAATTGAAATATAAGATAATTACAAAAACCAATATGGCATCAGCATATATTGTAATGTAAGAATTAAGAAAATACTACATATCAACTAATAATTAATGAGTAATGACCCTTATCGATGCTATTTTATCCATACTAATATACTAAGTACATCGAGTAAAGATCTGCAAACAATCAAGATTAAAATTTATTATATCTGAACGGTATATGTAAAATCTCTAAGATCGAAACAGTATACCACATATGGATTCCACAAGGATTGCTGTTTTATCTTTAAATCTCCCTTGATGGGGAATAATCATTTTGCAACTTCTTTTATCCTGATTTGGTTTTTCATGTCATGCTCACAATGGAGAGGATTAAACAAAGGATGTAAAAGCAATAAATACTCTCAGATTCATATCCAGGATCAATTCCATACCTCCATTTGAAATGCACGACTTCAACTAGAATATGTAAATTAGGTCTTTGGCGTGGTGTTGTGAAAATTGAAAGAGTGAGACTGGGTACTATGCATAGCACAGATTGGTCTGTACTATGGATCAATCTCCGTTTTGAAAGTCCAAACAGTCAATTTGAACCGGTAAACATGATCTCCATATGAAAATGTACTTGTAGATCAAATTTTATATTTTTTAGAATTTTTTTTACTATTTTTTTTAGATAGGTAAAAGTCACTGGATCTAAAAATTTTAGACCATTCAAAGTAGTGATTTTCAACCTATCTAAATAAATTCTAAAAATTGTAAAATATTGTCTGCAAGTACATTCAAATAGTGATCATGTTGAACGGTTCAGATTGATTATTTGAACTCTAAAAACAAAGATATTGATCCATAGTACATACCAATCCGTGCTATGTAGTACCATAGCCTCACTCAAATTGAAATTGCTTTCTTTTGTAGGGCTTTCATACAAATTATGACAAGCTTGGCATTCAGATTAAAATCAGAGGAGACAGATCTGATCTTGAGAAGCATCAAAGGAAATTAAATTAATATTTCCTTCAAAAATATAATTTAGTTATTCTGGGGTTGTCTTTGCATTTAGGCCTTGATGGTTGAAGTTTCTAGGGTCTTAAACACCGAAGAATTAGATTTTTTTTTTTTTAAATGAAGGTCTACACATAATGTTACTCCAAGCCAACATTCGACCATGCTTTGATGTTCTTCAGGTCCTTTATTTGTGTTTGTTTTCTTTTGTCTTTTTCTTTCAAAAACAAGGCTGTTGTTTCATACAACTTAATTTGATAGTATTCTAAAATGAATTACCATTACATTGCAAGATAAGAAGCATATCGGTCATCAAGCACTTCAAAATGAACAAGAAGTAACATTATGTGTAGATGAATGCCTATGTCACTGAATCCTCGAAAGTGAGGGGAGGCTGTTGTCTATGTCACTGAAAGAATGTTAGTCACTTAAAATCCTCGAAACAATGTCAATTATGATTGTTTTTGTGTAGACAAAACAAACCTTTAGAGTTGGCTCAATCTTTGTATAATCTTTCATTTAACTCTTTCTTGTGCATATAATATATTCCATTCTTAGAGAGGATTAAGATAACTTATCATTTCACAGGGGCTTAGTCACCAATTGAGGGGAGGCTGTTGGCTATGTCACTGAAAGTGAGGTGTGGCTTTCTCGGCCAAGATGTTTGTAAAAGAATCTCCTTGACATTAGTTAATTCATATAGGCAAACATGTTAAATCATATATCATAAGCCCCTGTGAAATGATAAGTTATCTTATCCTCTCTAAGAATGAAATATATTATATGCACAAGAAAGAGTTAAATGAAAGATTATACAAAGATTGAGCCAATTCTAAAAGTTTGTTTTGTGATGGCATACTGTTATTATAGTGGAATCACTTTAATTTGAGTGATTTATGCATAGATAATTCTCCAATTAAAGATCTCACTCATTCTCACCCATAGCATGCACCGGATAGGACTTGTTATCCATTAGGAATTATCCATATTAATCATTTACTGATTACTTGTGTGATAACACAATCACCATTATTACTTTCTTTCTAACATCGTCATTATTATAACATTGTTTATTGCTATTATTGTTGTGGTCAGTACTACTTGCTGCCAACTGGAATGGAAAGTGGCCAAGCCCAAGGAGAGGACAATAGAAGGTTGATGTGGCACTTAAAAATTTAGTGTGCCACCCTAAAGAGTAATATGATCCATTTTCAAACTTTCAGGCCTTCTGACACCCTAACCTACCACAATGATCCAGCCCAAAAAAAAAAAATAATAATTTATGCTTCATCACATTTGATCTATATCTATTCTCAATTTAATATTGCCAAAATACCACTGTTCTTTATGCCCTGTGACCCTGTCTATTCCCTTTTTCATTATTGAGAGAAAGACACACAGAGAAAGAGAGAGGGGGGGGAGGGGGATAAAGGATTTTCAATAGAAAACAAGAGAGAGATGACAGAGAGGAAGAAAGGAGCCGGAGGAAACAGTGTCAAGCAGCTGCATGGGTGTTTCAGGCTGGTTCATCAATAAGTAATGTGGCTGGATTAAATAGAGAGTGAGAGAGCCAAAGAAGTGTGATGGAATGGAATCCGACCTGATTTGACAAGATCTTATCCCCAATTTCAATTTAAAACTGCTACCAGCTAAGGATTCCGCACTTGACTCGACCCGATCAGCCAATTCTTAAGGTAAGCAGATAACCCTTCTAGATTTCTTACATTTTTTATTGATTTGAAATTTGGATTAGATTAGAGTTTGCCTTGATTGTAAATATGGAACCGATTGGTTAATTGGGAATTAGATCTAAATTAAGAAAATTATGCATTAGGTAGTTTATGCTTAAAAAATAAATAGCACTATTGATCATAAAAATTGATTTCTTAATTAAATGCGATAATTGTACAATTCAAGGTTAAGTTGCTCCATATTTTCCGATCTTACCATTTGAGTCTAATTAGGGTTCCCATAGGTCAATTTATGTCAGGTGCTTGATTGCGGTTGATTATGTAATCATAAAGATATCAAATTCTTAATTCTTGCTAATGTTGTATGACCACTGCTCATGTTGTTCTATATCAGGTGTGTCTGTGTGTGTGTGTCCTTTCAACTTGACCGGCCCGAGAGCTCTTCTTCAGTCTTATTCTAAATCAATGGAATCTAATTCTTTGGACATGCATTGTCAGATAAAATCCAGTGATTAGGTTATCTACAATACCTTATTCAAGATTGGATTTGTATAGGTAATTGTTGTTGTTTTGTTCAATTATGTAATTCAGATTTATGATGTATACATATTTAGAAAACAGTAGACTACAGTAGATAACCAATGCTACTAAGAAAATGTATACAAATAATAGAAAATTTACCGGCTTTGCGGAGTTCATCTGGGTCCGCAAGAGAGTGACCCCTAAACCGGTACGTCTCACACTCCACCAGTGTGGGCCCTTCTCCTCTCCTAGCCCTGCCAATGGCCTCCTTGGCTACCTCTCTCACCTTCAACACATCCATGCCATCAACATGCACACCCGGCATGCCAAAAGCAGGCCCCTTTTTCCAAATCTCTGGATCAGATGTGGCGCGCAGGTGCGACATGCCTATAGCCCACAAATTATTCTCAACAACAAATATGATTGGCAGCTTCCACAGCTGTGCCATGTTGAGGCACTCGAAAAATTGCCCATTATTGCAGGTGCCATCACCAAAGAAGGCACATGTCACATCTACGCCTTCAGGCTTGGATTGTTTTAGGACCTCATGATTATATTTTGCTGAGAAAGCGGCGCCGGTGGCGACAGGGATCCCTTCGCCTATTGTCAGATCATTCAGAGATGAAGGTTAGCACTCCGAATATACCCAATGCACAGGACATTCTCCATTTTAATTGTTTAGTGGGAGTATGCACTCTCGATAATGGAACATATCAAAAGCACTTGTTTGATTAATATTCCTTTTCTTTCTGCAAGTGAACTTTTTGGGTTGGGAGGGTGGTCACATATGCATAGCTAAAAATTGCAAAACTATTCACACTGGGCCTGATAACTAAACCTTACTGAGTTCAGGGATACTTCAGAACTAAGGTTTTCATTTGATAACAGTAAGGAAACTGTAAGTACCAATAAAAGCAAATCCACCCAGGAGATTGTGAGCAGCAGAGAACATGTGCATGGAGCCGCCCTGGCCACGACAGCACCCAGTCGACTTGCCAAAGAGCTCTGCCATGACCTCACGTGCGGGGACACCCTTGCTGAGAGCGTGCACGTGGTCACGGTATGTGCTGATGACTTTGTCAGCCTGGTTGAGTAGCTTGATGAAACCCGTCGAGACAGCCTCCTGGCCATTGTATAAATGTACGAACCCAAACATCTTGCCACGGTAGTACATCTGTGCGCACATGTCCTCAAAAGACCGGCCCAAGACCATGTCTTCATACAGTTCTAGTGCTTCCTCCCTTGTAATAGCCTAGAGAGAGGAAACCACAGTAAGATTAACTGCCGGAAAAAAGTATAATTGATCCATTGCCATGACATGGCTCATAGTAAACATCTTATAATATGTGCATGTCGATTACAACTTTGCATATCCTATTCTATTCAATTAATATAACTTATAACTGCTTTATAAGTTGCTGTTTCACAGAAATTAAACATAATTTATCTTTAAAAATAATAAATCCCATTCTCTCCTGCCAATCCGAAGTGAGAATTAGGTGGGGGCGATATCAGGATGTAATTTTCACAACTGTGAAGTTACAACAACAAGGCAGTTCCCCATGGTCTTCCAAAGCATGTTGCTATTAGTGTGGAACCTTGAGAAGTGTTAATCAAAATTATATTGGCCTTAGCACTAATAAATTAACCAGATCACTAATACTTCTACAATGGAAGGCGGCAGGCACTCAACTGGATTTAATTATTGTGTTGCAATCAAAACAGGGTCTTGAATGCTTCTATGGTAAAACTAGACAGATTTCCACGAAAACCCAATCTCATTTCAGAATTTCGCCATTGCATGCATCTAGACTTATGCATTGAGGCAAAAGTATACCAAAAGTGAGAAAAACGAAAAACGAAAAGCAAATTTTACATAATTAGACGCAGGAGCGCTGCGGGACTTCGTCTTATCACTGCTCACGACAGCTGAGACGGCGAAGAGAGGTCGAGACAGCACCGACTTGGACGAGCCAAAAGAGCCCAAACTAAATGCAGAGGAAGAGTGAATAGACTGGACTGGAGTAGAACCAGGCCTCTGGGAACTAGATCGGACGGTGGTCAATTGTGGATGAGAGATCTTGACGGCGGAGAAGGCCGCCATGGCAGCGAATTGGAACTAGAGGGGTGTAAGAACGGCGAAAATGGAAATTAGAGAGGTTTTGTAAATTGTAAGAGAGAGAATGAAATGGAGAGGATATAAGAGACCGGGCGGAGAGAACGAGGGAAGAGAAGGAGAGCGACGGCAACAGCGTGGGAAGATCCGCCAGATGTGTTGGATTTGCTTTAATCTCGTACGAAATTTGCGTAGACCGGGCCTATTTGTTATGAATTTCGTTAAATATTAGCAGCCTTGTTTGTCTACTGATGGACTGATGGAGTTTGTTTTAGGGAAATTCTACAAATTGTCGTTCTATTTCAAAATATAGAATAAAATATATTTTTTTTAATTATTAACAAAATATTTTTGTGAGCTTCACTTTTTTTTTCTCTTTTTCTCCCTCCCACTTCTCCATTTCTACTCCTCTGTAGTAAAAATATACAAATGTGATATAAAAAATAACATTCTATTTGCTGTTGACAATGTGTATAAATATAAAAAAATTTGAAAAATCAAAATATTGCATTTTAAATGTACTGTTGGATATTTTCTTTGAAAAAATTGTATTGTAGATATAGAAAGAACACACTTTGAAAATCATACATAATTGGCTTTCGCCTCTGACCTTAAATAAAATCATACATTATTATTGTTTATTATTTGAAATTAAGTCAATGATAGTTTAATTTATATTTTTAAAGAAATCAAATCATTCGATTATCAAAAACAGAATTGGTAGTTTTGCTGTGAGTAGTGTAAGAAAAAAAAAAGAGTGAGTCTATGGTACTATGCATATCATGATTTAGTCTGTAATACGGATTAATATTTTCGTTTTCAAAATCCTAACGGTTGATCCGAACCATTCAAAATGATTTTCGTATGAATATGTACTTGCAAACCAAATTTTATATTTTTTTAAATTTTTTTACTATTTTTTAAGATAGGTAGAAAATTATTGTTTTTGGATGGTTTAGAATTTTCAAATCAAGTGATTTTCTACTTATCTTAAAAAATAGTAAAAAAATTCTGAAAAATATAAAATTCGGTCTATAGGTAGATATTCATATGGAGATCATACTGAATGGTTCGGATCGACCATTAAGATTTTAAAAACATAAATATTGATTCGTATTATGAATCAACCCGTGATATGCATAGTACCATAGACTCACTCAAAAAAAAAAAACAAAAAAAAAAACTTCTGTATGCCTTCTATATTTATAAAATTTAGCTAACGAATTTCTAGAGATTTATTTTCAAGCTAATTAAGAAAATCTCCGGATACAAATCCATTAATTTTTTTAAACAATTATAAAAATGACTTCTTATTTATTATTATTTTTTCACTTCAAACTAAACATTGAAGTTATGTAGGAATTAAGGCCTTATTGTTCTAGTTTCTAGAATTAATTTTCTAGTTTTTTAACTTTAGTTTTAGTTGCTTAGTTCATGTGGTTGGTCATATTTTTGTTTTAGCAATGTTTTATTCTCTCTTATGTTTTAAGCTTCTTTATATGTTCTATTATGTGTCATATTATGGATTTGTATCTCTCTCTTTTGTATGAACATCTATGTTTCTAATGAAACATGTGGTTATCTAATTTTTTTTTTTTAAAAAAAACTTTTGTTTTAGTTTTACTCTGTTGTTTTTATGCATTTTTCATATCTAGTGTTCAGGGGGCGGTCACCCAGTTATTGCGGGGAGGGGGGATGGGGGAGGCAGCCGCCCCTCCTATATTTTGAGTTTTAGTGGAATACACTTGGTCCCCCCCCATATTTTGTAAAATACTAATTTTTACTATTTTTTATGATTTATGAAACATGACAAAAAATGGTCTAAATATTGACATTTTCTTTTATTTTTAAGTCATTTTTTTTCCATCTTTTATAAATCATAAAAAATAGTAAAAATTAGTATTCTATAAGTTTATTATATAACTAATTTACTGAACTACTTAGATCAAAGTTTGAAATTTATTTGATAGAATTTTTAAGCCGTAGTATGAATGGCCTTATGCTATCAATAGCATCCAAGCTTTACTCTTTAATAAATATAAAAGGCGTACAATTTTTTTTCTCTGTTTATTTTTTTTTCTTACACTACTCAAGAGCAAAACTAACAATTCTGTTTTTGATAATCGAATTGATTGATTTCCTTAAAAATAAGAATTAAACTACCATTGACTTAATTTCAAATAATAAACAATAATCATGTATGATTTTCAAAGTATGTTCTTGCTATATCTAACAATACATATTTTTAGAGAGAATATCCAATAGTACATTTAAAATGTAATCTTTTGACTTGCCAAACTTTTTTATGTTTATACACATGTTCAACAACAAATGTAATATTATTTTACATATACATTTGTATATTTACTAAAACAAATAATATAGAGGAGTGGGAGGGAGGTCCACAAGAGCATTTTGTTAAGAATTTTGGATAGGGGGTATTTTGTTCTATGTTTTGAAATAGAAGGGCAATATGTAAAATTTCCGTTTATTGTAACATCTGATTGTTTGAACTCTGAATCTGGCATTGGTTGGATCCCTGGAATTGGAAGTTTTTTCACCCTATATCCCTTATCTGAAAATATTTATATGTTTTATAAAAATTATTTATGTCTATATCTTAAAATATAGTATACAAATTATTCATTATTTATTTAAATGATCACAAGAAAATTTTAAGTGGAAGACTTTGTTGAATAAGTAAGATTATAGCTTTTAAAATTTTAAATTCTAATAACATAACGTATAAATATAGTCATTAAACATTCTTTAACGACGTAGGACGCCCCTCCGGCTTCCTGTAGCTAAAGAAAAACA
This sequence comes from Carex cristatella, assembly GCA_024447775.1. NCBI lineage: Eukaryota > Viridiplantae > Streptophyta > Magnoliopsida > Poales > Cyperaceae > Carex > Carex cristatella. The sequence goes on along the minus strand of JAJHPF010000003.1, from coordinate 5,270,118 downwards.
GTGCGCGCTGCTACCTTCGAGTTCTAAATAGTACGAGTTCCGTAAGTACTCATCTGATTTACTACTTCACATAAACACCACTCTTGTTTGTCACATTTATGTTTCCTACCTAGGTCAGTCACACATCAAACACACTAGAAATTAAAGGAATTTTACTGATTGAGTATTTTTACTATTTATTATAAGGAAATATTGGTTATTTGCCACTCCAAAACCTTCAAATCTGAAAAATGTCATCACGAAACTATAAATATGAAAAATGTCACTCTGAACTTAGTTAATTCTTAAATTTGCCACAAATACACAAATTTTTATACTTTTTTATTAAAAATTAACTGAAAAATACAGTTTTGAGATACGTATAATGAGGGGTCTGAAGGATATATAGGGAAATACAGAAATACATATCTCAAAACTGTATTTTTCAGTTAATTTTTATTAAAAAAAAGTATAAAATTTGTGTATTTATGGCAAATTTAAGAATTAACTAAGTTTAGAGTGACATTTTTTAGATTTATAGTTTTGTGATGGCATTTTTTGAATTTGAAAATTTAGCGGCAAATAACCAATTTTCCCTTATTATAGATGCTCTTCAAAAGAAGTAAACACATTTGGAGTACACAGGTGATGTGCATTTATTAGAAAATGATGCTAGATGCTAGCTTCTTGTCATGCTAGGAGTAGTTGATGACCGAAGCCAATTTTGATTCCTTTAACTTATTTTATTCGGATCGTATTGTATTTGTATGGCTTGACAAGTATAGGTTAAATGTAATTTTATAATATGTTGTCAAGAAATACAAATTATTTTTAGTAATTGATCTCCATTTTTCTAAAATAGAAGTCTAGAGTCTATATGACATAGCAGGTAATTTATTTTAACTCTCTCAACTCGCTAGTAGCCTAGTAACATGAAAACTGTTGAGCAATTTCACACGGAACTGGCTGCAATTGCACCTCAATAGTATTTTTTGTGCAAATTATTTTATGCATTTATTTTATTTTTATAGAAAAGTTCACGAGCATGTACATGATAAATATAGTAAAATATATGTTTTGATGATTATATAGATTGGAATGAAGTCCATATTTAATAAAGAGAAAATTAGTTATTTGTCACTCTAAAATCTTCAAATCTGAAAAATATCATCACAAAACTATAAATCTAAAAAATACCACTATAAATTTAGTTAATTCTTAAATTTGCCACAAATAGATAATTTTTATACTTTTTTTTATTAAAAATTAACTGAAAAATACAGTTTTGAAATACGTATTTATGTATTTCGCTATATACTCTCCAGACCCCTCATTATACGTATCTCAAAACTGTATTTTCAGTTAATTTTTAATAAAAAAAAGTATAAAAAATGTGTATTTGTGGCAAATTTAAGAATTAACTAATTTTATAGTGAGATTTTTCATATTTATAGTTTTATGATGATATTTTTCAGGGAGTGACAAATAACCAATTTTCTCTCTAATAAAAAAAAAAGAATGGACGCACGCAACAAGCTTGAATTGTATCCTAGTTGCTGGGTGAAATATTTAATGCGTCAATTTTATTCCTTAAAAAATAATTCAGGAGGACGTTCATGACCGAGTAAATCTGTTTGTTTCAGTGATCATATATAAAGTCACCATTCGTGAAAAATATGAACGAAACACTAATAATGATCTTTTGAGATCTAATATCAGTCAGAGATTTGGGATAATGTGATTCCTTGACTTTGAGTACTCTCATGACACTTGAGATTTCCTTACTATAAAATGATTTTCATTTTTAGATTTGACGAAAAAATTCTATAAACGACTTCACTTCTTTCGAAATATATAGATGTGCTAGAGAAGCTGACAGAGGACTAGTATTATTCAATTTTGAAGATGAATAAATAAATGATTAATCATGCACAATAAAACGTCAATCAGTCTTTAGAATAATCACCATACGATAAGGCTGCTATAATTTCTTGACTTGTGTCGATCTTTTACTTCCTTTTTCTTATTTAAAATTTAATTTAATTTATATTATTAAAGATTTTTACTAACATAAAAGCTACATGCTAACTCAACAGAATTACATGTTACTAATTTTAATTTCAAAGCAGGTAAGATTGAGACGGTATATGTATGAAAACACTGCAAACTTGAAGCCAAAAAACAGAGAACCCCCCCCCAAAAAAAAAAAAAAAAAAAAAAGAAAAACAAAACACAGGAATTTTTTTTTTTAATGTGCTACCAGCCTACCAATGTCTCAAAGCAGTTCAACCCATCCAATTCCACCGCAAACCGGGGTGCATCTTGCATTTGATTCCCTTCTCCTTTTCTCTTCCCATCCAATTCCGTTTTCTTGTCTCCCAGACTCGAGTTTTCTCGCTCCAACTTCTATAATTAAGAGGTACCGGAGGACATAACAGATGAGATCTATATATAATGATGCATTTATATATGAAGCAGATCAGGTTGTGTATTCATAATTGAGAGGTAATTAAGAAAAGGAAACCATTTTCGGGGAGTCGAAGAAGGTGTGTGCTTTTTCACTAGCCATCCCATTTAGAAATGAACGAAATTCTTTTGTAGACGCCATTAGAGAGAGAACAAGTTAATTATAGGCTTATAGCTCAGAGGAATGTGGCCTCTGTTGATATTTATATGGAATCACCTGAAAACAAATTCAAAAAATTTTGGGTCTTAAAAAGGAAAAGGATTTGAAAATGCAGTGGCAACATATGAAGGATTCGAAGGATCCAAAATCTGAAAATGTAGTGGCAACATATGAAGGATTCGAAGGATCCAAAATCTTCCCATAAAGGTTTTGGACCAGTATTCTCTGCGGAGTTTTTACCTGCGGAGCTGATTGGATGGCCCAGATTTAATTTCAGCCAGTGAGTACTCGAGATGATGAAGGGGCAGTATTGATTTTGCTTTGAGATTCGTGTCATAATTTTATTTGATCTGTCCAATCAAAATGAACGGACCAGATTAAAAAAACTGCACAACTCCGCAGGTAAAAACTCCGCAGAGGATATGATTCCAAAGGTTTTTGGGGTGTCATCTGTATTCATGAATTTATATCGAAGTTGAGACTGAAATTAGAAAATAAATAACTAAATTAATTTATAATTATTCAAAAGCAGATTATTCATGTAATTAGTTTTAATTACTTTTACGGTTCAAAAAAAATTTCTTATACATCTCAAGAATTAATCTTTGAGAAAGATATACACATAAGAATAAATATTTCTGTCAGTATGACATTTTGAATATAATTTCATTAAATAAAGTTTTCCATTTATAAATTACCATACATTCTTTAAATTACAAATGAAATTACTAACATACACGAACTCTGTTATCGGGTATATGGAAGACTGTTATCGGTTCAACATGACATTGGGAGGGTAATTTGGTAACTTGGAAGTTCAATTTTGTTATGGGCCGAGATTGCTGGCTCTAATAAAGGATAGGGTTATCTTAAATTGGTTTGGCACCAAATGAAGCCACGTTCCTAAATCAGAACTCCAACATGAACCCTTATCTTTTATCTAACTGCAATAAACAAAAATAATAATAATAATAATAAACAATTCTTCAAACATTGTTTTCCATTTGAATCTTATTTTTATTGTATGGATGAGATAACAATAATTCAGCATGATATTTATGCAACTGCAAAATAGTTATTTGCTCCTCCAACATTTACTGTTAAAACAACCTGTAACTTGACCAATTGATTAGTAAAAACCGTGCTTCTACCAAGCTTTTAAAAAAAATAATAATAATAATAAAGACCGCGTCAATGAATACATATTGGATTATTAAAATATTATGGGGCCGTTAGCAGGATTAAATCTTAATCTGCATTAAGGAGGAGTTCATGTTCGATTATCTTAATTCGTAGACAGATGCAAATGAGACTTAATTCAAGAATAAGATTTTCTTAAGGCCCGGACAAGAATTAAAATTTCAAACAAAATAAGACTAAAAGAGGAGTTCTTAATCCCTACTAAGGAATCAATGTTTAAAAGAATTAAGTGACTAAGGAAACTAAATGAGATGAAAAGAAGTTTAAGGAGACTTAATGCCGAAAGAGTAATGTTGATACAACCCATTCAATTACTAATAATTATGTGGCAGATTTACGATAATTGTTTTCTAAATTTTAATTTATGATGAAGTAATATCCCTGCTAACATATATTAATAAATGATTAAATAAAAAATCTCTATCACTTTCCCTTTTATTGATTTTTTTGTTCATTTGAATACTACATAATACATATTTTCCAATTTTGAAATTATGAGTCATAAGTATTCTACCAAAATTTAATTGGTTCTCATAAATAACAATTAGTAGAAGAATTAAGTTTGTGTTACAAAATAAAATTTAAATATTAGCAGGATAGTTCAATGCTCCATTATAAACTTTATTTCTCAAATTTTAGAATTTAAATATTAAAACGAAACCATTACATATAAATTATTTTTTCCATGTATATTTCAATAAAAAAAAGGTTCAAAATATATAATAATTTTTTAGGGCTATTATAGTATTTTTGAGTTTTAGTCTTTTTTTGTAGTTAAATATTTAAAAAGTGAAGACACGACAAAGTAGGTATTTAATCATTCCTCGAAAACTAAACAGTAATTTATCAGTATTAACTATTAAGTGAACTTAATGATTGAAGAAATGGTTGTTATTATAAATTAAAAGTTAAAGGATAATATTTATCAGAACTAAAAGTTTGAAAGGCGAGGAGGAGGTGGGATGATAATATCACAAGTCACATTTTGGATTGCGGATATGTCGGACCCACTTAACCAGTCATGATCACGAGCCATATCGATCCATCGACAGAAAATTTAGTGTGTAAAGAGCTTCATTTTTCTTTTATTTGTAGAAAATAAAATAGTGGCACAGTGGGCCAAAAAGGATCTGATCCGAATAAACGAGCCATAGACAGACCTAACTCAAATCAGGAATTCGTATTCTCTGATTTAACTCAAATTTTGAGTTAAGATATGGACCGTCCGATTTAGATCCGCATCATTTATGGGTGCGAGTCGACTTGGCTTGAATTCTTATCGCACGAATCTAAATTAACTCAAACGGTCAGTGATAAATCAAAAGTTTAGATGAATGATTTGACTAATTAACCCTTTCAATATCACCAGTCTTGGAACAAGAACTAATGTTAATATCGTACCCCCTTTCTGTTTCATAATTACCTATTCTTCTACCAATAATCCCCACATGAACAAACCCCATCCCTGAAAGGGTGAAACCTCTTCACATCCCTCAAAACAATCTCCCTCCTTTCCATTTTTGAAAGAAATTTGGTTGTTTCATGCCAATCATTACAACCTCTAAGATTTTTGGTAACTCTAATTGTGGTCTAGAGGGGATGAATAGGTAGTCTTAAAAGGCTTTTAGTCGTTTTTCGATTTAACTCTTTAAATCAACAAATCAAACAAACAACAAGCAAGTGTGTGCAAATAAAATAAATAGAGTATAGTTTACATAAATTTGACACGAATGATGATAACGGAGTTCGATGTAAAATGTCTATGTTTCATGGTAGAGCAACCTCGTCAGTGACTCTTTCCTATACCCAAAAAGAAAGGATACAACTCGTTACACGTGAGTCCAGTGAAGATGAGAAGTCATGGCTTAACTCGTGTACAAAGTTAAACCTAGAAGCTCAAACTGGCAAGTAAAATAGCTGAACAAGGCTTTAATAGAAAGAGAAAGACGGATTCTCAAAGTAAGGAATTTTCCTTCAATATTTAAATATTTTACTAAAAAAGAAGATAAAATATCTGATTTTCAAGATCCGGCAAACGATTTTAATCTAAACAAAAACAGCAGGATATTACACGACTGGTGCTGTGGTGCATAATCGGTTTTGTTGTCTTCAAATTTATATACCTTATCATTATGCATGTATTTGCAGCTAGAAACATGCTGAAAGAGTCAGATCCAAATTCGCCGAGCGATCTTGTCTGAGCTAGTTTTAACTGAGCAAACTTTTTTAAAATTTGTCTTAAATTCACTCGGACTTTTCTATTTGTATTAGATTAAAATAAACGGTCCAATCACATTCTACTAGGTTAGGTATGCGAATGAATTTGAACTTGAAAGATGCTTGACACAAAAGTTTCGTCTTCCCCCGTAAAGTATGGCATGATTAATTAGAATTTAGTTGATTTTAACTTGAGATTTGGTTTTGAGAACAAGTCTTTAGTCTATTAAAAAAACAATATTTTCTATATAAAAAAGAGGAGGGTTTCAAACTTCCAATGCACTCAAAATTCTATACTCTCATTTACACTCAATTTTTTATTTTTAAAATCCGAAGAGTCGATCCGAACCGATCAACATGACTTGCAATATACTTAGAGACCAAATTTTATATTTTTATATATATTTTTTTACTATTTTTAAAGATAGGTACAAAATCACTTTATCGGATGGTCCAGAATATCTTTAAAACAATGATTTTGTACTTATCTTAAAAAATAGTAAGAAAAATCTAAAAAATATAAAATTTGGTCTTCAGGTATATTTTATTATGAAGGTCATGCTGAGCAGTTCAGATCGACTATTCGGACTTTGAAAATGAAGATAAAGAAGATAAAGAATTGAGTGTAAATGAGAACATAAAAATTTGAGTGCATTGGAACTCTCCTTTATAAAAAATTACATGTTTAAAATCTGAATAAAGTTTTTTGTTTGTAAATATTAAATAGTTAGGTGTTTCTTGCTTCAAAACCAAAAAAAAAAAAAAATCGAGCTTTAGTTTCAGATACCGAATCACAATTCACACCTATTGATGTGTGATGAAGTTATTATCAGTTTGAATGTTTGACATGCTCGCAGGCCGGATATAACATAATGCCACAAAGCCCGTAACACAGAATTATGATAATCTTTCTTCCTTTCTCAATCCCGCCATTTGCTAAAACCCTAGAAGGGTCGTAACTGCTCAGTCACTCTCACAATGGTCGTAGCCGCTACGTCGGCCTCCGTCGATGAAACCGCCGGAGAATCAGTCAGCGCTCCCCACCGATCGCCGGAGGAACTTGTGGCGAAGGCGATTGCCCCCGTCAAGCCGGAATACCTCCGTCCACCTCCTGTAAGGTCTGGAGACACTCGACGGTCCGGTGGAGACAACACTGGAGATGGTGAATTTAGCAAGGACAAGACAGGCGACGGTGCTGGTTCCGGTTTAGTGAAGGAGAAGAAATCAAAGAGGCAACAAAAGAAGGACAGACAACAGGTCAGTGTCTCAGTGATGGATATTTTTTTTTTACCATATGTATATGGTCAGTTCATATGGGTACCATGCCTGCATGTATGAATTGAAATGTTGTCTGTAGGTTTGGTTATCTACGTTACCTCTATGTTGAAAAGTTATTATAGATCTGCTGGCCCCAATTGAGCAAATTTTAAGAGTATTTTTCATGGAACTAAATTTCCGTTCATTACTTGCACAAGTGTTGGAACTTCAATTGTGTGGAAACTGGAAAGATACCTGGGATGTTTTAAAGAACTTGGGACAACATTAGCCACAAACTTATTCCTACATTTGATACATAATTTATGTCGTATATTCAGCAAATAAAATCGGCAGCAAATGTTTGCGCAGAAGTAGGGAGGACTGGAAATGTGGATTCATGCCCTTTTGGTTCCAATTGTCGCTTCAACCATGACCTAGAAGCATATCTTGCTCAGGTACATTACATTCTTATTTCCTTAATCTTTTTTGATACTATTAAAAAGGGTAGCTTCTTACTGCATTGAGTGGAATATAGTTTCAGCTATAATTGATTGTAAAATGGAATCTGTTTTATGAAAGCATATCTGATTATTCTTTTTACAATGTTATAGAAACCAGCTGACTTGGAAGGGACATGCCCATTTGGCAGCGAGGAAAAGATCTGTCCTTATGGCGTATCGTGCCGCTTTTTTGGGACGCATAAGAAAAACCTAATTAGAGAATCTCAAGATTTACAACGCAGAAAGAGTCATGAGATCAACAACTTAGACAAAGATCTTCAAAAGTCCCTTTGGAAAGGCAAGGTTAAATTTCCTAAGGCTGAGGCTCAATTAAAGCTTCTAGGTCTCAAGGTAAGTTATTTTAAATTAGACGAAAGTAGATAAATCTAGCCCAAGTGATCACAGTTATTAATTTTTCTTTTGTTTGAAGCATTTTCCTTTTTTATATTTGAATCGGTGATTTTTGTCATCTGCAGAGCGGTAAAAAAGCAAGCTTGGAGACTGAGGTTGAACAAGAGGAAATAAATGAAGAATGTGTGGAAGATGGGGATAAACCGGAGGAAGAATCCAGGCCTTTGAAAAAGTCAAAGAGTGAAGGTGATACCGACTGTACCAATGAAACTAGTAATGGTGAGTCATCTTCTATTTATATTTATTAATGATGATAGTCTTTTTATACCTCCAAAATTTTCAAGCTTTTTCCTCAATTGCTCCGGGATAGTATTAATGATGATAGTCTTTTTATACCTCCAAAATTTTTAGGAGGTCGCTAAATTATACTCTTTTAAGTCACAGATTTGTCCCTCAACTGTAATTTTCCTATATAAGCTACTGAAATTTCATGACTTATATTTATATACTGATGAAGTGGAAATGCACAAGTTCATTCAATCATTTTATTTCTAAAGTAATAGCAATCATATAATTGCACATATTTATATTCCTACAATAAATGACGTTGGTTTAATTTTAAATTAGTTTTATAAATTTGTGGTGGGAACATGAACAGGTAAATCTTGTTTGGAAGAAGACTGTGAAAATGAAATAGCAGAGGACAAAGTAGAGAATGGATTGCCAAAGGACGATTTGAAGTCGTCTAGCAAGGTTGAGATCATCCCAGAGCTGCATTTACGTGAGAAGAAACTAATTGATTTCAGGGGCAAATTGTACCTTGCTCCTCTGACAACTGTTGGTAATCTTCCTTTCAGAAGGGTTTGCAAAGGATTTGGGGCAGATGTTACTTGTGGGGAGATGGCCATGTGCACCAATCTTTTACAGGTACAACTTTGTTCCTCCCTTCAAAAGATGATAAGTGCAGGAATAGTCCATACAGAATTACAATTCTTGCAATATGTTCCTTTTTAACCTCTTTCCATTTCAACTCTTTGTGGAGTATCTCAATAAGTTTAACTTATTTACCATTTTTATTTTGGACCTGTTTCCTATAGTGTGTATGTGAAGATTTTTCATGGTTATGTATTGTGGCAATTAGCAACTATATACTGTCGATATGTAGAAAAGCCCTGTCTTTCTTTTATTTTCATTTGACTTCTTAGACATTGTATTTAGAACTTTTTCTCTACTTTAACAAAAGGGACAAGCATCAGAATGGGCATTGCTGAGGCGACACCCGTCAGAGGACTTATTTGGAGCCCAGATTTGCGGGGCCTACCCCGATACGATAACCCACACAGTGGAATTAGTGGACAGTAACTGCTCGGTTGATTTCATTGACATAAATATGGGTTGCCCCATTGACCTAGTAGTCAACAGAGGAGCTGGCTCAGCTCTTTTGACAAAACCTATGAGGATGAAAAGTGTTATTAAAGCCGCGTCTGGTATAATTGATAGACCTCTGACTGTTAAGGTAAATTTATTTTTTCTTTTGTATGGTTAATTGTTGAACTTTTCCATGCGGAAGGAAAATTTTATTTTTATATATCTCTTACTATGAGGCTCTGTAAAACCTATAGGTGAAATAAAAAATGTAAATTGCATGGAGAAAATTAAGCTCAATCCCCCCCGTGTTCACCCATAAAATAAATAGAAGGTAAAAGAAAAGATTAATATGAGCAATTCATGACTACTATTAGCTATCATATATAATAAAGAAAGCAGGAGACATGTAACAATAAGCAGAGTGAAAAAAAAAAAAAAAACAGAAGTGAAAATAAAAGCAATGATAACAAGAGATAACAAGCTCTCTAAGGCTCCAGAAAACTAAAAAAACTAAAAAGAGGAGACATGTAACAATAAGCAGAGTGGTGTCCTAATATTATTGTTATTTTCCTCTCCTTTAGGTAAGAATGGGATTTTTTGAGGGTAGAAACCGAATAGACTCACTAGTGGCGGACATGTACAACTGGGGTGCAAGTGCGTTGACTGTACATGGAAGGTCAAGGCAACAACGGTACAGCAAGCATGCTGATTGGGACTACATTTCGAAATGCGTTGATAATGCACCTCAGGAGTTAAATGTTATAGGAAACGGTGATGTTTTCTCCTACTGTGATTGGAACAGCCACATGTCTCAATGCCCAAAGCTGGCTACATGCATGATTGCCCGGGGGGCTCTAATAAAGGTATGACTGTTTGTTTGTAATCAATTTTGAACTTCCATTTATTGGTTTAGTTGGACAATTGATAATAGATAGTTGCTGTGTGAATAGCCATGGTTATTTACGGAAATAAAGGAGCAGAGGCATTGGGACATCACATCTGGAGAGAGATTTAACATACTAAAAGACTTTGTGAGATTTGGACTCGAACATTGGGGCTCTGACAACAAAGGTTACATTTTGTTTTTCTTTCCTTCCCAAGCCCATGTTTTTTTTTTTGAAGAAATGAATAAGATGGTGAAAGGGAAATGCTTACCTATTACTAACATTTTGAAACTGGTGCATCAGGTGTGGAGACAACAAGGCATTTCTTGTTAGAGTGGCTGAGTTACACACACCGCTACATTCCGGTTGGTCTGCTGGATGTTGTACCACAGTGCCTGAATTGGAGGCCTCCAAGTTATTATGGTCGTGATGATCTTGAAACCTTAATGGCCTCCGACTCAGCAGCAGATTGGGTATTTTGTTTTATTGTTTTTCTAATTCTTCTCTCGGCATGTGCTTAAGAGGTGACAATGAACTTCAATTTTATTCTGACCTCATTGGGTTGTCTTGATTATTTTTCGGAACAGGTAAGGATTTCGGAGATGCTACTGGGCAAGGTTCCTGAAGGGTTTACCTTTGCTCCGAAGCACAAATCCAATGCCTATGACCGAGCTGAGAATGGCTAATAGCTTCTATTCCCACATACCCCTTTTAGCCTGATAACTATGTGACTTTTTTAATCACTATATATCATCTGCCATGCATATTTTATGGTGTACCATTGCGCTTTTAGCGACTACAGATGTGTTGGATTGTCTTCTGTGCAAGAATAAATATTTCGAGTACAAATTATTCTGAAGAATGTTCATTTACTACTATTAGAAGCAAAGAACGATAAATGAAATATCTTGTTGTGAGAGAAATATGTATCTAGAGAGAAGAGAAAAGGCAAGATGCATGTGCACATGGTTGAAAACTTGAAATGATCATTTCATTTCTTCGAAGAAGTTTCCAATGCGATGAATGAAGTGTTGCTTGTTGCTTTTTACCAAAATAATGAAATTTATTAGTGCCTGTTGACAACAAATTGGTTTACTAATTGGAACACCCATAAAAATAACTTGTAAATTTTAAATCATGCAAGTGAAGTATAATATTTATGTAATTCAAATAGGTGGGTGTTAAATTGTTTTCATTTTTTTTTTTGTGTCGATTGTTTCTTCACCTTTAATTTTTTTAATAATAATTTTAAGATTTATATGTCAATAAATCATCAGATATAATATATTTTATTTTTGCTACATACACACAAAAAAATTATCACATTTTGATTTTAAATTTATATGAATTAACAAATTGAAAATTCAATATCTAAAATTTATTCACATTTGTCTATTTTTGAAGGCCGTTGATAGTAAGACCCAAATCACACCTATGTTTCATTGGACCTAAACGTCTTACTACTCCTATACAACTATAAGTATATACTCATATTTCTCGTGGTCAGGATTATCTTGAAGTTGTCGGCAGTGACTAAATCATTATAGATTTTTTTGACTAATCGGTTAGTTATTTCTGATTATGATCGATTATTTGTGTTTATTATTGATTAATCGCTTGGCGGTACCATGTCCGTCTGTCAAGCGCATACCATTATTTACAACACTGGTTGATGCTAATTAAAATGTTGTGATATTTTATGTGTGCAAAGAGAAAAATAACATATATTATATCTAACGATTTTATTTTAACATTTAAGTTTTAAATTTGAAGTAATTATAATTTGAAAAAGATACATGATGCAAACACAAAAGAGAGGCATTTGAACTCTCTTCACACACACACGTGTGTGTGTATGAGGGATCCAATTACACTATTTTATAGTGACACATTTTGACACTATATATTTATAAGTCATTTTTGTAATTTTAAAATTCAAACCATCAATCTGAACCGTTCAACATGACATCCATATTAAAATGTGCTTGAAGGCCAGATTTTATATTTTATTTTTTTGAAAACTTTTTACTATTTATTTAGAATTTTTTAAAAATCGCTATTTTTCAATGATCCAGAATTGTCAGAAAACAACAATTTTGTACACATCTTAATAAATACTACAAAAAAATGTAAAATTTGGTCTCCAGGCACAATTTAATATGTAGATCATGTTGAACGGTTTGAATTGACTGTTTGGAATTTTAAATCGCAAAAATAACTTGTAAATATATGATGTCAAGATGTGTCACCATAAAATGGTGTAATTGGATCCCTTTATGTGTGTGTGTGTGAGAAAAATGATGAAAACTTAATTTAAGTTTCATTGAAAATTAACTTATGTCCATATTTCACGATATTTGATATAACATTTTTTTAACGAAAATTTCATATGGCATTTAATAATATTTAAATTGTATGTAAATTAATACTTAACTAACTTATAATGAAAATGATACGTCTATAAATTGTTTTCTATTTTTTATTTTGGCATCATTTGAAAAATATTATTAAATTGTGAAGATAAGTTTTTTTTTTAAAGAAAGATAAATCCTTGTTAATAAATTTTAATTCAAAAGAAAATAATGTGTGAGTGAACATAGAAGAAAAACGTGGAAAGAGATTGTTCGATTGTATTTGTTGAACAATTATGAAAAAAAAAATTAAAATATACGGATCATGGATAAATTTCGGTCTCTATCCCGAAATCGATTGTATCACGTTCGTTTAGATCCCCATCGTCGCATGGAAAATACGATTTTTTTTCAACCCAATTGATAGTTTTTTTTTTATCATGCCCGTTTGTTGGTCTTTGTAGCATCAAATGAGTTTGGATAAATAATTCAATTCAAGAGACATAAATTGGTGGGAATAATTTTTTTTTATCAAGTTTCACTTTCTTCATAAATTTACTTAATTATATATATATATATATAGATGGACTATGGTACTCTATAGAGTAAAACGCCTTTGTACTCTACGCTATATCTCTATTTTAAAAATTCAAACACCCGATCCGAACTGTTGAACATGTTCTTCATATTGAAATGTGCTTGGAGACCAAATTTTACATTTTTTGGAATTTTTTTGCTATTTATTAAGCCACTTTGAAAATCTCAGATCTGCTGTGAACAGTAAAAAACAGTAAAAAATTTTGGACCATCGGATCTGCGATTTTCAAAGTGGCTTAATAAATAGAAAAAAAATTCAAAAAAATGTAAAATTTGGTCTCCAAGCACATTTCAATATGAAGAACACATCTAACGGTTTGGATTGACGTTTTGGACTTCGAAAATTGAAAAACCACTTAGTTGCACGGGATCTCAGGAACAACTGATTTGATATTAGCCAACCTCTATATATATATATATATATATATAATATAGAGTAGAACTAGGGTGCTCCTAAGTTCACCAAGTCTCTTGTGAACTCAACTCTAAAATCTATCTAATTGATTTTAAACAATGAATCAAAGCTGTTGAAATTCTTCTATCTAATGAGTGATGCATCTACATGTGAAAATTTTAAAGTTTCGAATTAATTTAATATAGAGTCAAGTAGTCAAAGGAGTCTAAAAAATGAATGCATTAAAATTAATTTATAAATCTTGAATTTTTGACCACTTGACTCTATATTAAATTAATTAGAAACTTTAAAATTTTCACACGTAAACTCATCACTCATTTGGTAGAAGAGTTTCAATGGTTCTGATTCATCGTTTAAAGTCAATTCAATATATTTTATAGTTGAGTTCACAATGCGGTTTGGTGAACTTAGGAGCACCCTAGTTCTATTCTCTCTCTCTCTCTCTCTATATATATATATATATATATATATATATATTTTCTAAAAAGTTTCTCATAAATTTACAAGAATCAACCACATTTTCAATTATTAAAAATCCAACGTTTCAGGCATCATTTGTTTGATACTTTTAAGTTATGATTTCTTTTAAACATTCATCTTTTATGGTTGATTGGACAACTTAAACTTTTCAAGGAATTTAACTAAATGACTCTGATGCATCAAATTTTTTAACAAGCATTGTACGAAATATGATAGATTATGCAATCTATAGATATCCAATGAAACACCTATAATTCTAGTTTTTTTTAGTATTAAATCTACTTATTATATTTAAAAATTTAATAAGTTCGTTAAAAAATTGTACTCTCGTGTGAAAAAACAGGAAAGGTACGACGAAGGTACGTTATTGGGCTTACGTTTTATAGGCTTGGGCCCAGGTTGGAATTAACATACAATAAACTTCTCCATTCCATGTTTAACATAGATTGTCCATTTCCCATATATGCAGTACTGTACACTTCTCAAAATAACAAAAAATGGAGAGGATTTGGAGTGGCTCTTCCCCGTTTCTCCCTTCCCCTTTGTGTCGCCTTGTGTTCAATACTGGTACCTCAATTAAGCGAGAAACTATAGAAGGCGTACTGGTACAACAAATGGGAGCCTCTGAATCTCTCCTCGCCAGGCAATCTCCAGTGCAACAACCCCAGGTAAATTTCCCAATTCTTTATTGTTTTGATAAATTTCCCAAGAACTCTTTTTCTTTGTCAATTGATCCCTTTTTTTTATTTTAATTCTTTGTCTGTCCAATTTCAGTTCGTTGACGAGATAACCACAGTATCAGAGAGGATCGAAGGGGTCGATCCGCTGGTCGAACGAATCCGAACCCTCAAAATTGTAAGCTCACGCCCTTGTTGTTTCACCTCCAAATTAAAACAACGTGAATTTTTTTAAATTTTAGCATGAAAAACTATGGCCTCAATTTGATTGTTTTTGGGGATTAAGATGGCATATATTTTAGAGTTTTTATGATAACTAAATTTTGTTTTCAGGCAACTCCATTGCTTAAAAGTACTCAATCTGAGAGCAGCTTGACAGATATCCTCTTAAAGAAACCATCTTCATCTCCAGGCTCTGGTGAGAAGTGAGAACAAGTACTGTAAGAAATATGAAGTACTTATACACAATTCAATTAGAGGACTTTAATGCAGAAATTAAATACCAAAAAATTGCAGAAACATAACCAAAGTCTATCAGTATCGCTGCTCATTGAATTTGCAATTTTTGCGCTTCTTTGCTTCACTAGGTACATTAAATCCTGATGTTTTGTTAGAACTTTTCTCTATTTATCGCGAATGGCAAGAAAAGAAGGCCAAGGAAATAAGTCAAAATCAGGTACCTTTTACTGATTCATTTTTCTTGCCTTTATTTTTATACTTTAGGTTCTGTTATATCAAATATCGTAGGATATGATCAATTCAATAAAAAATTGATATCATGATATGACTTTAACAAGAAGAAACTTTTATTTTCTTAGTTTGGTTCAGTATGACAGAAAAACAACCATTTAAAACTTCCAAATTGCACTTGGATACTTTTCATTTATGACTGGCTTCAAATTTGTTATTTAGGAAGAGTTGGAAAACAAAATAGAGACTGTAGATGCCTTGGCTGCTAAACTTCTCCAAAGGTTTACCTATTCTGTTTCTGCCATGAGATCCACTTCCCAGAGCCTGAGCGAAGGTAATTTTCAGAATTTTGCGGGGGTCTATAATGGGTTGGCAGTTGATCAAGTCTGAGTTAGGTTGAGCACCCATCTAATAGTGAAATGGCTAGCATCCCAACTCGTTAAACTGTCATGCTATGGTTGTGGTTCGGTATTGCCTAACTGCAAAAGTTGATTTGTATGGTTTGGCATTTAATTGTCTCTTTTTATTTTATACTAGTTTTTCTTATATCTTCTAATGATAAACATTGGGATAGTGGAGTTTGCTTTCAAACATTGTAATAGTGGAGTTCAACAAAATGACAATTAATTTTGTATGGATTGGATTAGTTTGTCATGTCAGGTCGGGTTATTGTGTGCTAGTTCTTTTATTTCTCCTACTGCCTGTTTTGAATTGGTTAATGTTTTAACTATTTGCAGTTTATCCATTACAAGTGGAAGTGGGGGAGCTGAAGGGAAGGTTAAATGAAGTACTCAGCAACTGTGATGCACTCTGCAAGAGGATTTCTTCTTTAGGACCAGAAGCCTTAGGCGCTACAATAACTCCCTTCTCACCGAGCATCGCAATGGAAAATAAGGATTCAGAATTAATAGAAAATAAACTAGAAATCCCAATTTCTGATGTTTAGTAATTGTTTTTAGTTACCTTTTTTTTTGCTTTTTATATGAAATGCACTCCAGATAATGTATACGACACCACTCCCATTTTTTTTGAGGGGTGATTTGGAGAAACTTTCACGAGGTCATGCATAGATTGTACCATAATTCTAAGCTGCACATTATAGACAAATATGGACACCGTGTTTTCTCTCAGTGTTACAAAATTTTGCCAGCTTAAGCAGCAGTGTGGTAACTACCATATTTTTTAGGATTTCTTTTTGTTGGAAAAAAATTACAAAATCCGAAATATAATTGTAAATGTATAGTTGTAGAAATTCAAAATTGGAAAGATTTTTTACTTTTGAGAGTCCGGCCTTTATTTAGGAAAAGCCGAATTTTAAGGTCCTTTTCATTTTTAATTAACGGGTAATGAGCGTGGAAAGAAAAAGACTGGACTTTAAAAATCTGACTTTCATATCTAAAAAAAATATTAGGAAGAGAAGGTTATCTTCTTAGAGGACCATGTCTTTTAATTTCTTTAATTTTTAACATTACTCGCAAAAAAAAAGGCCGGATTTCAAAAACCCTATATTTTATTAGGACAAATTAAACAACAACGTTAAAGCAACATGAAGATACATCTAAACCAAACATAAATAATGCAAACCACGAAGAATAGTCACAGCAATTATAATCTAAAGATGTATGTAGACTGACTTTTTGTCATGAAATTCGATTTATTGAACTAATTATCCATACAAGAGTCAATGTAGGGTTTCCAAATTAGTCAAGATACAGCAGCTCGAGTAGAGTACCATATGCCCAGTAAAAAGAGGGCTTTAACATCATAGAAAGAAGAATGAGCACGCAAATGACATAATACATTTTGAATTATCCAGTACGGAGGATGATGTGGACCCCACTGTCAGTGTCAATGAGGGGGCTTACTTCGCCAACCCTGAGTGCATATGTGGCATCTTCAAATGGCTTTTGCATCTGCCCACGTCCAAATTTACCTACATTAACAAAAAAATATGTTCAGATTTACTGGTACCATACATATATACATGAAAATGCCAAACACAGTTATGTAGTCAGCAGACAGCAGTGCTTGTATTAGACCCCCCCCCCACCCCACCCCACCCAACCACAATATGGGTCGAGGACTAAACTGGTATTGCATTCTGTTTTTTGTGTGGAAAACAAGAGATGATTTAAGTCTTAAGCTTCAATTTTAAACCCCGTACATGTATGCAAAAAATTGAACTAGACAAAAAAGAAGAAATCATTTGGTTCCTGGACAGGCACCAGGTGTTGGTTATCCTATGGGAAATGAGCAGATGATGCTAGTGCAACTCATAAACAAATGAAAGCATAGCCACCAAGGATAATGCTTCAGACTACAACATGATGCCAATATGGTATTGCATTGTCATTTTTATCCCCCATGTAAATCACATTAACAATGTCAGACCACAAAGCACCCTTCAATGCAATATATAAGAAAAATGCTGCGAATGCATTTGGTTTACCAGCTTAATAATCAATAAGAACTTCTCGAACCACAATTAGGCCTTACAGTGTTCAAATTACAAAATCACCTAACAACTTGCAGTTTAACATTTTACTTCTAAGCTGAATTAGCAAAGCAAAAACACTTGTGGTAGCATTTTCAAGTTTATTACTTCAAATACTTACACCATAGATCTAACATCATACTGGAATCTTTCTTTTAGTGCTTTTCAGGACATATAAAAGAGAAAACCACAAAGCTCAAAATCCAGCATTTCATGTTTTTGAGTTCAAGAATACAATACATAAGTTCTTAGATCCATCAAGCTACGTTCCATTTTGACAAAGCAATACTTGCTTGGTTCCAAAACTTCAAAAGAGTAATAATAAATCAGCTCAAAACAAAACTTAGAAACAAAGCAACTAATTAAATAAGATGAATTCTAGTTTTTACCATGTAAACTCAGCAAAGAACCAACTTACCACTTGAACAAGACCATAATAACCTTTTTAAGTAATTTAAAACTACCAGAATAAATACCCTCTCAACTTAATATCTTATATAGGTATGATAACTCAACCATAATGTACTGTCTGGTTTAAATCTAAGTGGATATTGAATCATGGATAGTGTTGATATAACTCAACCAAGCTCAAGAAGTAACATCCAATGCAACAATGATAATTGTAAGAAACTAAGAATAACCAGAGCAATAAGACATAAACAAGGTCCAATCAGCACTTGGCAATGCCAATATCCTAGATCGGACTGTAAACCCTAGAAGAAAATTCGTCAAACAAATACACAGAGACACACGGAGATAACAATTGTTGAATCGAAATTTACTAATTGTGAATTAATAATCGAATGGGTCATCCGATTATGCAAGACCCATCTAATCGGCCTTAAACCCTAGCATGGAAGTAACATCAGCACAAATCCAGTAAGTACAAGTACTACGTCCGTACCTAGATCGCCTCCTCTCTTGGCGGAGCTACAGTCTGAATGAACCGACGCGAGATCAGCGAAGTGAGCTCGGCCGGAGACGACCTCCTCCCGCAAGGATTCAAGGCGCGCTGCGGCCACCTCGCGGGTGGTGGAGGAGATTACGCGGCCATCGGGATCCTTCCACGACGCCTTGCGCCTGGAGCCCTCGTGCTTTATCAAAATGTGCGAAGCTCTAACCTCCTCCATTCTGGATTGGATTAGATCTCTCTCTCCGTCTCCTGCAGCAGTCAGCAGCACTTTAGGGGCGTCAATGAAAACCTTTTATCGGATATGATTATTGGATGAGGAGGGCCAATGTTTCGTGTCTGGTGCCTTTATATTAAACTGTCGATTCCTCAAATATAATATTCATTCCCTCGAAAAATAAAATATAATACTCATATTAAAATATTGAATAAATTCTATTAAATTCACTGAATTTTTACTTTGTCACAAATTGATTAATTTGTTTTTCCATGACTATTTTTTGAGTAAAGGGTGGAAGTCAAGCCATCATCCAACTATTTAATACCTTTATTATTATAACAAAGGATTTCCTCCATCTGGATTTTGTTTTTCCATGACTATTGAACTTTTAATTTGTTCCAATCAAGTTATTTTATAATTTTTTCATTCAAAAAAATAATAGAATATTCTCATTCCGTCCAAAAATATAACGGTACATGCTTATTCCGCTCAAAATTTTAACGAAATATATTCATTCCATAAAAAATACTAATGGAAAAGTTATATTTATTAATTTTTTGAATAGAAAAGTTATTTTAATATGTTTAGTGGCCTCCAGTGACCAATTCGTGACAAAGGATAAAGTTTAGTGACCTCCAGCGAATTTTATCCTAAAATATTTTAATATGTTTGTAGATCAAATTTTATAATTTTTTTTATATTGTTAGATAGATAGAACATCACTTTTTTTTTGGTTCAAAAACAGTGATGTTGTAACTATGTTAAATATATATATATATATATATATATATATATATATATATATATATATATATTTTAAAACATATATATAAATTTGGTATAATAATTTAATATGAATATCATATTAAGCGGTTCAGATTGATAGATAAGACTAGTTATCTAGTTGTATGCCGTTATAAGAATGAAAATGCTTTCATCAAACTCGTACCTTTAGCAGCCTTTGCCATTCTCTAGATATACAAATATACGACTGCCTAAGGTAGAAAAGTTGAGTGAAAGATGACACGAGTCACCGGGGGTAGAAACAAGAAATTTTTTATAGGGGTGGTTGGAAATTGAAATGCAAAATTGTGATGAATGGAATTTGAATCCAAGACCACTCAATCGCAATATAGAGCTTTAACTACTAGGCTACAACTAAACATTTGTCATTTATTGAGGGTGCCTAGACTACATAAAAAGTTTTAAAAAAAATAAAATTCAATTAAATTATTATACGTATAATTGAAATTTTCAAATCATAAGGATGGCTTAGCCACCTTTAGTAAAATCTTAGATCCGCCCTGCGAGTCACATAACAAGATATACTAGTCACACTGAACAGAGAGGAAGTTCAGTAACTAAATTAAACATTTTTGGACAATTTAAGAAGTTTAACTAATAAAAATTGCAAATTCATTACTTTAAATTTAGAAAATTTAAATCTATCAATTTTTAAGTGAGGAGCATTGTAGATGTCAAACTAAATTACATTATTAATCTATATTAATATAGAAGGGAATTGAGTGGCTTGATCTCCAACTCATGATTTGTAAAAAAATATGAAAGTAATTTTCTATTTCAGCAAGGGTTGCACGGTTGACAAACACATGGGTCATGTTTAGTTGTGGAATAAGAGGTAGAGTAAACGCTTTATTCCATAATTAGGTAGTCAAATGATGAGTAAAAAAAGATGAATAAGGTGGAGTAAGAGGTGAGCTAATTCAGAGTAAATTACTTCACATTTCTAAGTAGATTAACTTACTCTATTTGTAAAGCCCACTATCATAGACAAAGACTAATTTTCTAACACCTTACTTCACTAGACAGATTAATTTAAGTTATAAGTTAAACTATCAAACGAGATGTAAAATATGTGGCATAAGATGTAAGTCATTTAATCCTCATTAAAATAAAATATGTGGAGTAAGATGGTATATTAATTCAAACCTCAACAATGTTAGAAAGTCTAAATGATTGAACAACTTGGTGGAAAAACAACGTGTCTTGTTACAACAAAGTAATTTTATAGAAATACATAAATATTTGCATAATTTAAATTTGAAGCGTATTAAATTTGTACAGCTATGAAGGTTTGAGGTAAAATTGATTAAGGATAAATATTGCATAATCATGGTAATAATGCATGCCTTTTGTTGGATCTTAGAACTTAAAACGAAAATGTCAATGTGTAATTTGATAGAGATAAATAAGAGCATGTCTGCATGTGCATTCAAAATTTCAAATTGAAAGCTAATTATAAATGCTGATATATTAACTGCAACAACAATTGTATTTTTTTAAGTTAATTGCAACAACAATTGTAAAGATGTAAAATAATTGTTAATTTAGCAATCCTACTTATTTTTGTTTTTAGTATTTGCAATTGAAATGCTGAGTCTATTAAAAAATGTTAAAACAAAACAAATTTAAATATTAAATGCCTCAGAAATTCAAATTGAGGAAGGATGAGTCTAAAAAATTTGAGAATAAATGAGTTTCAAAAATTAAGATGATTCGATATTAGTTTAGAGCTAAATATTAACAATTCTAAATAAGGAGCACCTAGTTGCCCCTCTCTAACAATCCCCCATTTTGTCTTCCAGTCAATGACTACCTGAGTAACTACTAACTAACTGGGAGACCACTTAATATTTGGGGCAGTGTTGTAAAAAATGGCCGTTAGGACCGATTAAATAACTGTTTAATCGTTAATGGAGGCCAAACCGTTACGAATACGCTTAACGGATGTCTGTTTGCGGATGAGAACGATTAATCGGTCGTTTTACCGTTTAATCGTCTGTTTATTCTCGTTTATTCTAGTTTATTTTTGTTTATTCCAGTGAATATTTATTTTCACATTGTTTTTTTTTTTTCTGTGATAGTGTGCAATAATAAGGTTTATAAAGTATGTATTGTAGTTTTATTTGTACTTGGATATACATCCAATATTTTTTATATATATTTTTTCTTCTTACTTTGAAATTGATTAACTCTTCTATTATTTATATACCGTATATATATTTTTTATTTACTGATGTAATTTTTTCAATTAGTATGACGTGTTTATTTATGACATTAAGTTGCTATCAAAAGCTAAATTTAGTGATTTTATGTTGGAATGTTTCATTTCTTTCAAATAATATGTTATTAGTATTTGAAAAAGTTTAATTCTCAAATTTATTTTTCCATTAAATAAATAGGTTACTTACACATGTATAATGCTTACGTTAAGAAGAAATATGCATAGTATCATGATATAATAATAAAACTAAGTTAAATTAAGTTTATTTAATAAATTTAATGATTAAATAAATTATTTCTAATAAATTATGATATATATACATAAATTTAATAAAAACGTTAAATTGTCCACATAATTCCGATTAATCGGCCGCATTCCGATTAATCGTTTGGCGGTACCCCGTCCGTCCGACGACCGCACACCGTTATTTACAACACTAATTTGGAGACCGCCTAATATTTGAAAGATTTTATAATTGTCGCGTGCAAGTATTCATCTATAATACTTACACTAAGAAGCACTAAGGAGCATTTTATAATACTTGCACTAAGAAGCACTAAGGAGCATTTAATATTCAGTGAGCTTAAAACTCCTTAAAGCACTAAGGAGTACTAAAGAGTTATAAACCATGGTTGCCGAACACTAAGACACTGCACATTGATACAAGTACAACAAAACTTGCTGAATGGAAATTCAATTAAAACCATACTTTGATATGTTTAAATAACTTTTATGCCATAAGCAAAACTCGATGGAATGGAAATTAACCGTAAAACATACTATCATATTGAACAAGGTTATTTTGGAAGAAGTTCTCCCCGAAATTTTTATTAATACTACTTTAAAAAAATAAGGCAAAAGACCAGTTTCCGGGAGATTCGATATTTACTAGCGGTGTATTTTTTTATTTTTGAGAACCCGCAACGATAAATAGCAAATTCTAAAAATGAGACTGTCATTTGTCGCTGTGGTCTTAAAAAATATCGAATTTTTCAAAATTTATATTTTTTATTTATCTTTCTATTGGAAATGGTATTATAAAATTTTTGGCCGTTTCCGATCCTAGAATTTAGATCGAAAGCAATATCTCACCGGGCAGAATCAGATCTGAGTCATCAATTTCAATCTGTAACGAATCTCAAAACGAAACCCGAAATTCGAAATAGGCACCAAAAAAACCAATTGATTTTGTCGCCGCTGTGAGTATTCTACTCGGTCCGGTACCTGAGGTATACTCAGTCCCGACCCTAGGGTTTTTATTTCTTATAATCGGCCTGACGCCCCTGCCTCTATTTGCTTTGCATCTGACTCGCTCATTCTCTCTCTTCTCCGATCTCTTTCTCCAAATGGCCGGCGTCCCTGGTCCTTACTCCGGCGTCAGCACGCTAGCTTTCGTATTTCTCCCTCTCTCTCTCGATATTGAATTTAGATCTTTCTTTTTGTTGTTATTTTCTCCCTTTTTGATTTGCTTTGATGGTGAATCTGATGGATAGGTGGCACGTGCATCGGCTTTTGCTGTCGGAGTGGTTTATGGAAGCATCAAGCTATCTGTTTTAAAGGTCAGATCTCGATATACTCTCCTTCTCTTTTTCTTTTTGGTGTTTTCGGAGGTTCAATTATTTCCAGGTATTAGTTAGCGTCTGAAGACCTTCTGTACCCGTTGACAATTGTCAGTATTAAGGCCAAGTAAAATTATGGGATGTTTAGGGTTTTCAGTAAAGCAGCTTGTTTAGAAAGTTTGTATCCAAATACTAAAATCTGATGCTTACAAAATGAAAGGGGACAGGTTTTTATGGATTTGTAATGTCTTATTTCTAGTTAACTCTAAAAGCTTCCCTGCACCAGGCAATATTAGTTTGCTGTCAGTCTAATACATGTCTTTTTTTTGGGTGTGGTTTAACGCCCTCCATATCCTAGTATTTCTGTGTTTTATTGGATCGAGGTTCAATCTGAGATGCAAATAACTGTTTGGTCAAGTAAATTGTATACTGAAACGAATTAATCTTACAATTTTATTATAAAGAAATGAATTCACTTATTTACCTACAACAATTTCATTCTAGTCCCATATAATTGGTGTTGCTTTTCCAAACACAGTTACTATAGTATATCAGGTTTAAGATTGACCTTTTGATTATTATTTTACTAGTTCTTAGTTGCACAAGTGCATTATGACCAATCCAGATGTTGTTTTTAAAATTGGCTACTGTGGACTATAAATTATTTTAACTTAGTTCTATCTAGTGTGGACTGTATTTATGCTTATATATTAGTTGCTTATTATCAAGCTGCTAAAGTACAGTGTGCAGTAGCTAATTTATAAATTCTGTATCTTCAAAGTATGTACAGTCCATGGGGCCCTTTATCTAGTTGTTTTGAATGCTATTATTATCTGCTACTTTGAGACGATATTTTTGGTTCCAGTTTGACAACAGTATCTGATTGTGAGTACCAGCTGGTACTTTAACTATGCTGGTCTGGCATCAACCAAATTAATCTCTTTTGTCTTTTTTTAATATTTTTTCTTTCTGTAATTGTCGTGCTTTTTTCAAATTATTGTTTTTTCCTGTAGCCTTTTCATGTAACAAAAATTTCTCTTTTCTGATAGTCTCAAAAGAAGGCCCATGAGAAGGCTGAGGCAAAAGCACACCACTGATGAGTGTTAAGAAATTGAGGATTTCGCCGGCATCAACAGTTTTAATTTGTGATTTCTTCTAGTTATAATCTCCTGTGCCAAAACAGTATGTAGGATTTCATCCTTTTTGTAGTGTTTGTGCGTAATAATTCTACCTGAGGCTTCAAATCTGGAAATATGTTTTCTGTATGATTTGAACTTGACTTCAAATTTATACCCTTCTTTTTTTTTAAGTGAAAGAAATGTTAAAAGTTCAAGCCATTCTGGCATATTTGTTTTTCTTATTTTTTCCCCTTAATCTGTGCCTTGCGTCTGCTTCCAATCTCATAACTTGTGCTTTCCTTTAAGAGTCGGAGAATTTTGTGAATTGGATGGTTTTACCATTCAGAGTTCATAATTGGGTAAGTTTTGCCAAATTGCTAAATTTTTTGGTTTTCATGGCTTTAGTCAGCTGTGAAATATTGCGGTAGAGGTTCTTTTAATTGTAATTTATAAATAAAAATATATTATACAGCATTACGAGTGGCACTCACCAGTTTGTTGGCGAATCCTGCAATTGGTTTCATAATGTGTTTTAGTGACCATACCAAAATTATTTACAAATAGAGGTTTCTTGTCTTTGTTTCCACGTACGCTGCAGTTTTTCAATTCTCTGTATCTAATGATTTCAATCTTTCTCGTTATTGGATATAACAATACTTGCGGGTAGATTATAACACTGTTGTAAGCTAATGGGATAAATTTATTGATTATTTTTTTTGGTATGAGACGAAGCGTTCACTTATTAGAGAGATAAATTGAAGCACTATAAATTAGTCATATAATAAATTTTGTAAATAGCAACATGAAATTTTATTTGTCTAAATGGGAATGACACAATCGATGTACTCGCAATTCCATAACTGCTGCTCATATGGACTTCATCAATTTCAATATAGCTTAATTCCAGTTTAAAAAGGGTAAATCGCAAGTAATGAAGCTTCGGTAGGAAAGCTGTCGCACCGGTTTGGTATGGGTGATGATATTAGAACAGATATAAATCTGCTGTTATTCCTATTTCAGCCATTGAACTTTGTCAAAATTTGAGTACAATTTTTTTTTTTCTGAGATTTGCACATGAAAAACTTTGAACAGTTGGGATAAAAGAACCTGTGATTCCTTTAGAATAACAGCAGATTTATTTCCTATTTAAACAACTCAATTTTTTTATTAACACAACATTATCAAAACATTTTATATATAGACTATTTTACCCTTCATTAAGTGTTTCTCTCTCATATGTTACCACATATTTTTTATTTTCCTTAAAAACAATGTTTCATAAAATATGTTATTTTGTTTGAACTATATTTCTCTCATATAATATTACATGATTCTTTCTTTAAAAATTAGATTCACAAAATAAGTATTCATTATTTATTTTCATTGATTCTTTAAGATTTTTTAAGAGAATTATAATAGTGAATGATTTTATTATATTATTAAAATCTATTGATTTTTTTTTATAAAACTTCACAATTTTTTGTAACAATCTACTATAAAAAATTGTTTTGTCTATTAACATTTTATCTTTTTTTTACGCAAAAATCTAAAAATAAAAGTATGATTATTTATATAAAAACATATTCAATACAAATTATCATGAATATTTTGACATTTAACTTGTGATTAAATTATTTATCTCCACCATCCAAAAACCATCTCTTGTTTTACATTATAATTCCAAAAACCATCTCTTGTTTTACATTATGTAGCTATATTTCCATGAGAAAAAGGGAAGATCAAAGAAATTATGTAGCTTTTGATTTTGCATCAATGCAAAATAAACAAAAAAGGAAAATAATATCCAACAATTATGGGAATTAAATAATTAATAAATGACCACTATATTCATTATATTATGAAAAAATATGATAGTCAGAAAGACATTCAATGAGAATTAAAATTATCTATACATTAAATTATTTTAAAGATATTATGTTAATATAAATATGTGTAGTGTCAATATGTCCACTCGTTTGGTATACATGATACCAGTTTCGAAACTTTTTTTTTTTGGTTGC
The DNA here is from genome assembly GCA_024447775.1 of Carex cristatella. Lineage (NCBI taxonomy): Eukaryota > Viridiplantae > Streptophyta > Magnoliopsida > Poales > Cyperaceae > Carex > Carex cristatella. Next base: position 5,243,179 of record JAJHPF010000003.1, on the reverse strand, counting down.
TTCCAAGAAAAATCTAATGTTTCAATTGCTATTTATGTTATTTTGCCTTTTTGTTTTCACTAGATTGTTAGGTAGGACTCGTTTTATCATTTGGATTAGTAGTGACACAAAGTAAATTTGAATGCGTAACTCTCCAATGCTGTTAAATCTCTCTGTTCAATTTTTCTCAACCAACACAAATTCAAATATATTTGTTCAGAAATCATTTACTGATTTTGATGCAAACTTTAGTCACTTAAATATGCTTGAGCTTGGAATTTAACTAGTAGCAACAATCCTGCAATGAAATAAGGAAGAAAAAAAAACAAGAAGACAATCTGGTCCTATAGGAAGAGTGTAGGCCTGTAGGGTGTCTTTAAGAAAACGGACGATCCAGATTAATCTTAGTCAGACCAAATTTAATTCGATGTCTATTGAGATTGTAGGAGATCTGTTTTGAAATTTGTGTCAAGTTAAAAGAACAATTCAAATTTATTACTTGCACCTCAAGTATCTAGGGTGATACGGATGAGAACGGAATGGGTCCGATGTCTATCGGATCTACTTTTAAGTTCAACGAGTTTTATGACCATCTAATTCATCTTAAGATCTGTGCGCACGAAAATCAAAGCAGCACACACAAAATTTAAAGCATTGAGCACGAATCTTAAAATATATTGAATGATGATTGAATCCGTCAAATCAAAGTAGGCCTAATGCCCATCCAACCTATTCTCAAAGTCGATACGGATTCCTATAGGAACCCATGTAATCATGCTATCCTAAAGAAGCATCAAGTAACCAGAAAGACTCCAAATGCAAAAATATCAATTAATCTAGCACATTGCAAATTTTCTGGTACGACGTGTTTTGTACTGTTGAGTGTTGAGTGTTGAGTGCTATTGGGAATAGGTAAATCAGACTATTTATTTGATACCAATCAATTTGGCCCATGTATAAATACATAAAGTAATATACAAATTTAAGATTCCGAGAGTAGGTGATATTTCTCCGTCTATATATATAATATATCCGTCCCTTGATCGCTGTACCTGGACCATTTACCAAACGCAAAACAATCCTTGCTCGCCACTTAACTGACTTGTGCATTGATTCTATATTTCAGTATGTTCAGATTAATTCATTTTGATTACCTGAGCAAAAAGAGGTTGTATATAAAGTATTTTATATGGACCTGCATAGTGTTTAACCGAGCTGAGTTTTAAATGACAAGTTAGTTAAGAATATTATTTAAAAAGATGCTGGGACTTTTTGTATGATAAGATATTGCAAAGACTTGCATGAATGCCGCTAGTATTATAATAACCAATCAACTGAAATTCGACTAATTTGCTATTGTGATACTTCTCTGAAATAATATTCAGTAGCGACAAATGTGGAGGCACAATGACAAGGTTTTTGAATAATATTTGTTTTCGAATTATCATTTTTCAACACATTTTCACTTTATTTTAAATTTGATGAATTAATTGTACAATAACATAATTATTCATACAATTTACTTTTTGATTTTTTCAATAAAAGTATCAATACTTAAATATATTTAATTATTTTATAAAACAGCAAACTATTTCCAAACTTCTCAAAATATTCTTAAATTACAAACTTGTTGGATATTGCTGCCAAAAAAAATAAATGGAAATAATGAAAATAATGAAAATGTTTGCTGTAGTGCCAGCTGTCAACAAACTATTGATCTTGGTGCTTTCCTTGCTGTCTTTCTTTAATTTTTTTTTTTGAGAAGTGACCCTTACTATGCATGGTTTTAACGGAATAACAAGTGAAGTGGCGGGGAAGTAAAGAACCCAATAACTATCGTTTTCTAATATCATTTTATATGATTTCTCAAGCAAATGTTTTCTCTTTCTCTCTCTAACAACATTCCCACCATATTTCTACCGCCCCAACTCTCTCTCTCTTTCTCTACTAACCTCTCTATCACCTAGACCTAGGCCTTGTCTTATCTGCACACCCACTAGTACTCCGGTACCTCTCTCATAAATACATGCATATAGCACATACTGCTGTATATTCTGTAATTAAATCACCACACGGGAAACCTGGAAGCATGGAAGGAGAGGAGGATGGAACAGTTCTTGTGGGAAGAGCTGAGATCGATACCAGTGCCCCGTTTCGATCAGTCAAGGAAGCTGTAATGTTGTTTGGAGAACGGGTCCTAGCTGGGGAGGTCTATGCCGGTCGGATTAATGAGGTATAAACAATTGTATTATACCTGTGCTCTAATTAGTATTACGTATAATACCTGTGCTCTAATTCAAACACTTCAACTTTTCATAGAGAAATCTTATAAAGTAGAAACTTCTGAAAAAAGAAAAAGATAAAGGGCAAAAAAGAATTGTAATTAAGGATGCTTTTCAGTCCAATGTAAGGGGAAAAAAAGGTGTAATTAATTATAAAATGGTAGTTAATTTCAAATTCTATATGTAATTTATTAGTTGCTGATTCATGACTTTGTGTTTGAAGTTTTCAGATACCAAATTATCTTCTGGTACCAACTTAGTGCGATTAATTATATACAGTGATGTAATGGCATAAACAATTTTTGACTAAGAAAGGTGATGGCAAACTGGACAAATCACATTCCACCAGATTATTTTGTAATTTATTGTTAGACAAATCTTCCAACAGATTTAATTTGATGAGTCAATTATTACTAATTACACCAATATTTCAAAAGTAATTAATCATTACAAATTTGCTTACTGTGAACACTAGAGTGTTGAAGTTGAATTAATGCTGGGCCACATGTACATTTGTTGGATTCATGAATTCAAGGGAATCAAATGCTTTTCTTATTGACTAAGCAAAGTATTCCCAACAACCTTATATCAACGTCCCTTGCAACAGTATTTATAAACCTTATTCCAGATTAAGATATATGTTTCAATTACGGCCCAATTCATGTAAGAGGCCCAAAATATGTTTAAAATTGGGCTTAGATTAATGAAATTCCAACCTGATTAGCAGAACAAAGATGAGTCTATATATAAATATTAGGGAGATATCTCTCTGACTTCTGACTTGCAAAGATATTCCCCGTTTAAGTCAAAATTATATATATAAATAGAACTAAACTACATGCATAATATAGCTATAGCTTATAATAGAACTAAACATCCCAGTGAATATGGAAATTTAAATTTAATGATTCCACCATTTAATCTGTATAGATTAGAGCGGCGGCGAGCAAGATGGAGAAGACCGAATCACACCACGTCTCCATTGTGGCACAACTTGAAGATGCGAGGCAAGAACTCGAGAGGGAACGAGCCGAGAACCAAAAAATGGCAGAAAAAATCAGCGCACTAAAAGAAAAGCTTGACAAGGCCAAGGTTGAACTTGAGCAGCTAAAGGAGCGGGAATCATCCGACAAGAAGGTCATAGAAATGGAGACTGAGGATCTAAAGTTCGTCGAAAATTCAAATGAGGTTGAGATTGAGAAAGCCCCAGCAAAACCAACAGTTGAATTACAAAAGAAGAGGTATGTCACATTTGCTAGTCCACCGGCTGTGACTCACACACCTCCGATACCGACAACCATTATGTTGGAGAGGCAATTTTCTCTTGGAAATGAAAGGGATTCACCTACGAGCAAGAAGAAGAATAGCAAGAAGAAGCCTTTGATTCCTTTAATAGGAGCGCTTTTCATTAAGAAGAAAGGTCAAAGCCGTGCTTGAAGCTTCTCCAAGCAACTGTTATTATTTGTACTTTTTAACCATAGGATGAACTTTACACAAAAAAAGAATTGAAATTTTGCATTTTTTTCTTATGAATATTAAAATGGTATCTGCTAACTTTTACACATTTTAGTTAAGTCGGCTAATTAAGTTCTTATCTAAACTAAAGAACAGGATACACTTAGCAGACTTAACCAAAAAGTTGATGTTAGCGGATCAGTTTGTGATTTTGTTTGGACACATACTATCTGCATACAGTGTATTTGCTTATTTTCTTTTGCATTTTGCTGTTGTAAAGCTCCTTGTTTGCTGATCTGGCTTGAATTACAGAGTGGGAATTTACAATACAATTATTGATGCGCTTGTTTCACTGTTTGGGCATCTTCATGCTTAAGATATTGCACTTTCTTTTGTCAATTAACAATTCAATTTAAGAAACCACGTACACTTATGTCATAATTAGAACACATATGCATCATTTGACTAGCACACATACATGCGAGAGAGGGAGAGAGAGAGAGAGAGTAGAGAGACTAAATATACAACATAACTACTGCATCATCATGCATAAACAAACAATTTAAACTATTAGATCCTCCATTTTTGTTGCTCTTAACCTTATATCTGGCGATGACGATTTGTTGAAGAACTCGACACAATCTGCTATCGCCTCATCATAGTGCTGATTGACAGGATGTAAATTCGCACTCCAAGACTGTTTCGGCACATCGGCATTGATGGTTTCCTTGGGAATTCTAAGTGAGCTTTTAGCTGAAATTTGTGGCCTAGAGGAGGAAAAGGCAAAGAACCCCAGCAGTATCTTTGTAAAGCCATGCACTAATCTAGATGGCCAGATGCCAACCCTAGCTCTTCCTTTCTGGCCTCTGTGGGTTGCTTTCACAACCTTAAAGCTCTTTGCTTGAAACTTGGACATTCTAGAGAGAGAGAGAGAGAGAGAGAGAGAGAGACTCTGGCCAGATACTACTCTGGCCTTTGTGGTGAAAGGTACTTATTCCTTGAAAAAGTAGGATGTGGTTTGTGAGGTATACTTTTGGAAAAAATATTAGAAAGATTTGGTATATGATTAAACCATTAGACTCAAATTAGAAGTATTATTACACTTGATGGGAAAGTTAAGACTTAAAGAGTATATCTCCTACGAGATTTTCATTAAAAATAACCAGGTTATATTTGCTTACAGAAATTAAGGATGGTACGTATATATATGTAAATCTTCATCGTTCAAAATCATATTGTTTGATTAATATCGAACACCATATATTCTCAATATTTTTATTTTTTTATTTTTTATGATATTCATTAGTAGACGATTGCCTATTGTCTGCAAAAATAATAATAATAATCACATAAAACATATATAATCATGCACTCATTTATTAACACGGCGGAACTAGAAAATTTAGTTAGGGGGGCTAAAACTTAATTAAAATACATAATAACTACTTTGTAGCTAGTGAGATTTGAACCCATGACTTCCCATGAATAAAATAGAGTCTTAACCACTAGACTACAAGTACACATCTAACATTTTATAAGGGGGGCTAAATTATATAAAAACTTCAAAAAAAATAAAAAATCAATTAAATTTTAACATACGTGATTAAAAATTTCAAGATCATGGGGTGGCTTAGCACCCCCTGGACATAGTGTAGATCCGCCCCTTATTAAGCATTTGAGAGCAACAATTCAGTTTTTATTGTAATATAAAAATAACGATTTAAAGGAATATTGAAATTATTATGATTGTTGAAGACCGCGACAATTTTTTTATAAAATTTATAGTCGAAGAATATTGTTACATAACAATTAATAATAATTCTTATTTCCTTTTGATAAAGATCATTGTTGATATTTTTGGGTTTGTTTTTCTCTTTTTAACTTTTTCGCTTGAAATTGCAATACAGCTAAAATTAAATATTCATGATTGATTGAGCAATTATTTTCTTTATAATAAAGAATGACATCATGTCCCCTTTTTTTTATTTTGAGAAACCTAATAGAGTCGAGTAATTTCGAGAATGCATATATAGTTCATCGATCATTAATATTATTTATTTTTGAGTATCTTGCTCTACACATTTTAATGATACACTAGCTGTGATTAAGATTAATTAGTAGATGTGGGGTAAAGGTCGATCGCTAGTGGAATATAAAGTTCATATGATGCCATCATTGTATACTGACCTTCGTAGTGCCTTGCAAATCAATATACTAGGAACTTGGATATGTTCTCGCCATTAAACTATTCTGCCGGTCCCTTTCCGTACAAATTTAACTACATTTTTCTCGTACTAATTAAGGCGCTTAATTAAATATATAATAAAGTCTGTACATGAACCGCTAAAAGTGATCAAATCCGGCCTACAGATCTAGAATCCAACTCTCCATGCAATAGAGGAAAGTTGGAATTTGGAATAGGCTTCAATTCCTCACTGTTCCGGTCATGTTCGGTTGATGGTGGAATAGTGGAAGAGTGGAAGAGTATAGGTAAATGAGTTAAATCTATCTCTTGAAAAATATTAATTCCTCTATTTCACTATGGGCTTGTCCGGCACAAAAGAATTGTGGTGAAATAGAGGACGAGTGAGGAATTGTGACGTAATAGTAGTCAAACGTGAATGAAATTGAATGAAATAGAGAAAAAAGTAAAAAAGTGAAATTGAAATGGAAATATGCAGTGAAACATTTCTCTTTTGCACTTTATTCTCTGCCTATTTCATACCACTATTCTATGGTAAAGGTGGAATTGGGAAAGAGTGACTTTTTTAAATGTGGAAATTGACTCAATTTCACTTTTCTACCATTCCAACGTGCCGAACATGATTGGAATTGTATGAAATAGAAGCCTCTTCTCTTTTTCACTTTTTACCTATTCCATATATTTGGCGAACGGATCCTATATGAAATAAAGAATTGGTTCATGGAAGAATAAACGAGGGACCCAAATGTAAAAAACAGGATTTGATTGTAAAAATTCAAACCCAATTTCACTATTCCCAATTCCTCAATTCTACTAACTTCTTCTCTTGTTCGACAGGAATAAAACATCTTTTCCACTCTATTCCTCCACTCTTGCCAAATATGATTATTAAATGAGGGATCCACTTACATCTTTTTTTTGTGACACCAAATTACACCATTCATTTTTAAAGTTTTAAAAATTCAAACAGTCGATCAAAACCGTTCAACATGATCTCCATATTAAACCCTAAACCCTAGTTCTACTATATATATATATATATATATGCTACATAATTTATATGTAGAATTCTATTTTTTTTTTCTTGTTGTGACACAATAGTTATCTAAGTAATAATTTATGAAATACAAAAGAGAGGTTGTTCGGCTCTTCTTAAATTTGTTTCACTGAGGGAAAGATTAATTTTTTAAAAGATGCTTAAGTAAAGTCATCTAACTTTCTGATATCAACAAAGGAATACACATTTGGGTTTCGAACTTATGCGATCGACCTTCTCGAAAATGAATTAATTGATCACCTATTTTTTTAAATGCTATCTGAATTCAACTTCTTCCAAACAATTTGAAGGGAAAGAAATAGAAATTGGTTTTGATGGATATATGGACTATTGGTTAATTATAATCTTTAATAATTAATTGTCAGTTGGGGCTTAGTTACTTAATTACATCTTCTTTTTCTTATTAGAGGAATTGTTGGTGATAAGCTGACAACAGGTTTGAGCTTTTAGGTTCAATTAGCTCTAACCATAAGATTATAATTAAGATTTGTGTGCACGGAAATTGGAACAAAATCTGCACGGATATTAATGCAGTTCGCACGGATCTTAATGCATTCGAATGGTCATTAAACCATCGAACCAAAGTAGGTCGGATGGGCATCGGAACTATACTCTGAATTAGTTAATTAATATTGCGGCGCCATCATTGTAACTATCAATTAGCTAGTGATATGTAACAATTTACTGGGTTGTAGTCTATTTTTGAGGTTAAAATTAATGTCAAATGTCAAGCTTGTCTCTGTAATGTGGTCTATTTGGTTGGTTAGGAGCAAATTATGTTTTCAAGGCTTGTATACTTCTATAAAAAAATATATGTGCCCAAATAATTTCACTTGCATCATATTGCTGCAAGGAAAAACAGGATAACTCTTTATCTCAAATTATCTTTCATTCTACCTAGTGATGTTATAAAATTTATCAAATCAGTTTGATGATGCACTTTTACAGGTGAAGGACATGTCAGTATTGTTGGAGGAAATTAAGGAAAAGAGATCACCTGTTCCCAGTGAGGCTGATACGTGGGTCAAGACTGATTTATAAATTTAAATATTAGTTTTTAGTTTTGGTGTAGGCTCACGTGTCAGTGACTCAGGACAGGAAAATCCTGCTCCCTGGAAGGCAGAGAATTCGGTCCCGAAATTAAGAAGTGGTCTGTTTGGGAACGACTCTAGTGAAGGCTACCATAATTTTTAGATTTCTTTGGGGGTGTTTGGTTAAAATGTTATTTTGGTATATGTTTGGTTGTATGGGTTTATATGATATTCTAGACTGTTTTTAGGTAGTTTTCAGACATGATGCTTAAACTTCTGTGATATGTAGTATGTAAGCGTTTTTTGTATGTATTTGGTACCAGTACATGGTACGCTGTGGTTTCAGTAAAATGAAATTAGTGGGTTTCCCTCATTATTTTCCAAAAAAAAAAAACAAATTAATGTCAAGCTTTTTAATTTTAATTATCTGTAAGAAAATCTCGGTAAATCAAATTCACGTTCGTCGAGTAGTCATTTTTTCTTAAGAGTAATTAATAAGTAATTGTTGTTGTTAGGAGGTTAGAATGTGGCGTTTCGTGTAGTGGGTTGTCGTGCCTATTACGTTCAGACTAATTATATTCGTTCTTAGAAGAAATTTTAACGGTAATTGTTATTGTATCATTTATTATTAAAAAATGGGAAAGTTTAATACAAACGTTTAAATTTGTCTAGACTTGGAATATCTAGCAAGAAAAAAAAAATGCATCTTTAAATTTATACCTAAGCTTGTTTGGTTATCTAGAATTATCACCGAAGACCTATATATTTTTGTTAGTTAGTGTTAGAGTACTGTCATTATAATTGTACATGGGCATGCAAAATATATATTACGCTATAATTGTATATGTGCATGCAAGATACATATTACACACATTTATAACGAGTGAGGCTATTGTAATATATATGCATATTACACAATGACCCGCACTATGAACTCATATTTATGTTTTTAAAATTCGAACAGTCTATTCAAACCATCAAACATGATCTTCACATATATAAAAATGTACTTGTTGATAAAATTTTATATATTAAAAAAAATTACTATATTTTTAGAAAGATAGAAAATCACTTGATTTGAAAATTCTGAACCATCGAAAAGCAATGATTTTCTACTAGATAGATAATAAAAATACTCTAAAAAAATTAAATTTGGTCTGTAGGAACATTTTAAATATAGAAATTATATTTAACAGTTTGAATCAATTGTTTGAACTTTAAAAGTAAAAATATAAATCCGTACTATGTCGATTTATGACATGCATATTACCATATCCCCACTCCATTTACCACATCAAAGGTCATATAGAAATTTTCCAACCTTGTCGGCGGCGTGTTCATTAAAAATAAAAAGGGGCATTCTCAGCCCAGAACAATGTGGCTCTTTTCATTTAATAATGAGCCTTTTAGAAAGGAGGAGCATGTCAAATTAATTCCACCGGGCTTCTCTTTTGTGACATTGTATCTGGAATTCAGGATTTACCAATGATTTTGTGCGCAGTACGGATCAATCAAAGCTGCTAATTGGGTCATGGTATTATGGTATTTTAAAAAGGAATTGGTTTTCAATAACATTCAACTATAAGATCTGACTTCATAAGTTTGGATTGTGAACAAGCCGAGCTGTGTGAACAAGCCGAGCTGAGTTAGACAAAGTTTGAACTTCGAGACTTTTGTCTAATTGAGTCAAGTTCATTCGTGTTGTAAGCTGCATATATATAGTACATATCTTTGTCGATTGACTTCAGAGACCTACTTTGATTCGATGGGTAAAATGATCATTCAATTGTATTAAGATTCATATTAAGTACATTAAAATTCATTACATGTCTGTTTCAATTTCCGTACATACAAATCTAATGCTCATCCAACCTACTCCTATCTTTTGTCGATTTGGTACCGTGACCATCGCATCTACCACTTGCTAAAAAATAGTTTAATATTCTTCTCACAACTAACTTTATTCTCTCATGGTGGGCACAAAAAAATATAGTAAAGAGTTGAAAATGACTGACACAATGAGCTGAAGAACGAGCCAAGCTAGAATGGGCCGAGTTGAGTTTGAACTCGCTCATATGTATCGAGTCATAATTGGACGAACTAAATACATTTTTCTTTCAAGCCTCGAACAAACCACGAGCTATGGAACTTTTTTTACCAGTTCTATGTATCATAAATGCATACTTTTAACATAAACATTTGCAAATATATTCCCAAATAATTTATATTGAACTCAAATGTATTAATTTCTTGATAAGGCCTTGAATCATGACTAATTTGTCGCATAATGATGTAAATTCAACCTTCTATTACTAGTATCGCAATGCAACGGGAACATGTTATAAGATTTAATATTAAGATTAAACAAAGAGACAAATAATAAATAACAATAAAAGTAATAATAACAAATTATTGTTATAATTCAACAACATTTTTTGCAATGAAAATGGAAAAATGCCCTCCTCAATTTTTGCGTTAAAATTAAATTAAATTAAATGTAGAAATCTGCCAAGAAATAAATCAATAATATGTCTTTTTTGTTCTTTTCCAAAAATAAATAAGAGGTAGACAATTCGGAAATAAGATATGCTATCTGCCAAAATTGAAAATTAATTTTTTTATGCACCAATCAAAGCTAGAGAGATATATGGTAACAAAAATTTAATGCTAATTTCATTTCCTCAATTCTTAGCATTACGTGTGATAATACATGTGGCGAGTACATCTCTAACCAAATTTAGATTTCTATACATAAAAACGATGCATTAATTTGATTAGAGAGCTGATATTCAATTTGAAAATTAATCTCAGCCGTGCGAATCATGACATCTACCTGCTGCTTAATATAAGAATGGAGATGCTGGGATATCAACACTTTATAGGTTTTTTTGGATGCGGAGACGATAGAATATATAGCTCGATTGGAGCAAACTAAAAAAAATCAATGAACCTATAGAAGAACAAATTAAAATTTACTAACAATTTTTTGACTTGATACAAAGTTGAGCGACTTCCCAAAAAAAAATTACGGATTTGTTGTAGGTCCAAATTTTGAACATAATTCAAATTAAGCGGTCTAAGTATTCAGCTTACTCATTAATTCAAGATGTAAACCGGACAGATAATTGAACTTATTCCATATCATAATTATTCATAATATATTCTCGGTATGTAAAAATAAATTATTTCTAATCATATTAAAATAAAAATAATATTTTTTTTGTTTTCATTTCGTTGAAATATGTTCATATTTTATATATTTATTATTTATTATAAATATGAAATCATACATGCAAGTTAGTTATCAATTTTTTTATAAATTTTTGTTTTATTATTTTGTATAATTTTATATGTCTATATTTGCTGAGGAGGGATCCTCTTACACTCTTTTTTGTTGCACCGGATTACATCTTATATTTTCAAAGTGTTCAAATTCCAAACAGTCGATCCAAATAATTCAACATAATGGATATATTAAAATGTGCTTGCAAATCAAATTTTACATTTTTTTTAATTTGTTTACTATTTATTAAGTATTTAACAAAATCGTTGTTTTCTAACCATTGCATTTTTGTACTCATCTTAATAAATAGTTAATAAATAAATAAATTTTGATATGCAAACATGCACATTTTAATATATCCATCATGTTGAATGGTTTGGATTTTGAATATGTAGGGTTAGGTGTCACCAAATATGGATGTAAGTGGATTCCTCAGGGGAGGATGCAGGATTTTCATCAGGGTAGGGCAAGAAATTATCGAACCGGATTTAAATAGCTAATCGGATTTAAATCCATTATATAATCAGATACTAATGATAAAAAAATAGTATTCTTTAAATTAAAACTTAAATATAACATACTATAGAAAAGGTTAATATAAAAAATACGATAAAAGAACCATTTAATAATCAAATCATCAAACTACCAATTAAAATATGACAAAAAAACAACAAAATAGTATTGTTTTATATTATCTTTTTACATATTAAAAACAAACCAAAAAAACTTTTTCTAAAAAACAAACAAAAAATTAAATACTAGATAATTAAATCAATGAAGAGAGTTTTCATCTACGGATATTCATGGTTTAAAATTTGCATAATTATTTCATCATAGACATGTTTAAACAACTTATTTTCAATAAAAATAACCAACACATCATTCATCCATTGATCACCCATAGTACTTTATAAATTTGTTTTCACATGTTTATCCTTATAAAAATGAGAGAAGAAAATAAAAAAGTGAAAAAAATAAAAAATAATGAAGAAGAACGAAATAGGAAAATAAAATGAAAATGGAGGCATCTATTAATGCACAAAATGGTGAAGGAAAATGGAAAGAATGATATAAATGGACGGCTTCATTGTACAAATAAAATAGAGAGGAGAAAAAAATAGATTGCTCTTCTCATGTGTCTCATTAAATCTTACAAGTGGCCACATCTATCTATTTTTTATTATTTTAGATTTTGTCCACAAAATTCATACACAAATTCTCTTATATGGTCTACATGAACCCAATCCAAATTAAAGGAATAGTCTTTCTTCCTCAACAAACAAGAAACTCATTTGGGAGAGTTCTTAAGAAGGTCACCGGTAGAGGGTGTGAGTAGAAAAATGCATTTTGACGTTAATTTCTTTGCAGCCTCTAGAAGAGAAATGAGAAAAACAAACTTATTATAGATTCAGGGTAGGGCAAACTTATTTTTCAGGGTAGGGCAAAGGCTTAGAATTCAGTTTCTATAAATTAGTTTTGAATTTTCAGGGTATGGCAGTTGCCCTACCCTGCAATGAATTAGATCCGCCCCTGTCCCTCCTCATATTTGCTAATAGTATCCATTCAAGTAAAACTAGGGTATTCTTAAGTTTATCAAGTCTCTTTATGAACTCAACTCTAAAACTTATCAGATTGACTTCAAGCAAACGAATTCTTTTGAAACCTATTTACCTTACGAGTGATGCACCTACATGCAAAAATTTTAAACTTTTGAATTAATTTAGTATAAAATCAAGTAGTCAAAATTAGAAAGATTATAAATTAATTTTAATGTATTTATTTTTTGAATCATTTTTTACCACTTCGCTGTATACAAAATTAATTCCAAAATTTAAAATTTGTTGCCTGTACACGCATCACTCGTAAGATTGATGAGTTTAAAATCAATCCGGTAGGTTTTAGAGTTGAGTTCACAGAGAGACTTGATGAACTTAAGAACACCATAATTCTACTCTATCCATTCATTATATATTTCGAATATTCATAAAAATTACAAATTCCTCTTCGTCAATTATCTTTATTTAGATGAGGATTTATTTTAAATTTTGACATTTATTTAATAATTATATCCGAATTTGACAAAATACAGCTATAACTTTAACTGTCTAGTCCAGATTTGTTCCGGTTACCTAAATGCAGTGGTTCCTATACACCTCGCGCTGCGTAGGTAGTGCCACATGAGATCCGCTGCAATCTAGCATGAGGCATCAAAATATGCAATAAGTGGTGGCCGCCCCCACACCGGTGTTGTCAAATTGGGGAACAGTAAAATCCAGGAAATACTCCTTAAAAATTTGATCTGTTTTGGTACTTGGTAACCCATGTCACTAGTGGACAAAATAAATTAAGTTTAAGAACAACTTAACAAGTGTAGGAAGGAAAAGACAAATTAGACTGTGCATAAATGCCGCCTTAATCAGAGGAAGCTAGTGATCATTGATTTAATTATTATCAGAAGATAATCAAATCCTATGACAGGGAGGCAAATTATATTTAGTATTTGTGTGCCCATGCATGCATGCTGTTTGTAATGGAATGTTTCAGGCATTACTATGCAAATTTCAATTATTATATATATAAAAGTTCAGTATATGTTTCAATATAACCAAATGAAAGACAAATATCATAAATTTTTTACTTTAAATTACGTTATCTCTAGCTTGTGGTTCCCTTTACTATGTACTATTCCATTAGACAGTCCAACAAGGGCTGTAGTTATTTTAATGAAAGCATATATTTAACAAGGAATGAAAGCTACACGTATACCATTGTTGGGGAAAATAATCATCTATATATTAACAATACCCTGATAAAATTTCAGTACAACCAAAATGCATCAAGCAAAGAGAGTGAGAAGACAGACTATGGATCCGTCAGCAGCCACCATAACATGCTTGCCGAGATTGCGCCATCGGCAAGCAACTTTCGACACACCGATGTCTTTGTTCAACCGGTTGCGCGAGGTGCTTCTTAGGCTAATAATGCTATCATCAGCTGTTTCAAGAACGACGGAAACACATCAGGCACCACCGGCTCGAGTGTATCAGAGTCTCGATTCACACCGGAGTGAAGCCGTGAAAGATTGCATAGAATTCTTTAAGAGATCAGCAGTTGTGAGGCAAGCAGAAACATCAGAATGTTCAGATGGCAACGATGGTTATAAAGATTTGTGCAGCTAAATTAATTGGGTGTGATGTTATTAAGTGATTTTATTTGTATTTCAAAGTTGATTTAAATTTTATTTGGTGGTATTAGGTTGTAATTTAATGGTGAGTACGTGTATGAGATGGGAATAGGAATCATGCATATTTACCCGATTTTCATGTTTATGAAAAGGCCATAACCATTTCACATTAGTACATTACCGCTCAAGTTTTGGACCTTTCTATTCCAATAACCTTTGAGCTTTCTTGTAACCTTCATCTGGAGGTGAGGGGACAAATGTAAGAAGAAATTACGCTTAATTGGAGTTTTGAATCACCGTTGGGTCTGTTGTATATTTGGGTTGGATGAATTTTCAATTGAAATTTGGGTTATGTAATGTGAAGACTTGAGATCGATTTGGCTCTTGCCATTATAAATTAGAAACAGAGAAGGACTAAGCTTCTTCCAGTTCCTCAATTTGCATAACATTCATCACACTTAATTATATTTCATTTCGAGTGAGGCTGTATGGTAATATGCATATTACTGATCGATTCGTATTATGAATTTATATTTTTATTTTTAATGTACAAACAGTCAATTCGAACTATTAAACATAATTTATCCATAAAAATGTACTTAAAATCAAATTTTATATTAGTTTTTAGAATTTTTTATTATTGTTTTTAAATAGGAAGAAAATTAATTCATCTAAATTTTTTGGACTATTAAAAAACAATACTATCTATCTAAAAAAATGTAAATTTTAGTATCAAGTAAATTTCACATGAAAATCATAGCACATAGTCCATTCGTAACATGCATATTACCGGTGTCCCACTCATCTATCTTAAATCTTAATTTGGGATCCCAAAATGAACAATTTAAATCTTAACTTGGGATTCCAAAATGAACAGTTTCGTCTACAATGAGACTAACAGATGGGACCCACCGTTTAGTGAAAAAAATCTCTTATTGATCACAATTTGAGAGTGAATTACGTAAGATTTTGACTTAAGTTTTCTTTTATTTTCTCACATTTATATTTAATTATTATGAAAAATAAGTTACTATTGTCCAACTTTGTGTTTTAATGTAGGAACCATGTTTTGGGACTATTTTATATCATATGAAGTAAGAATCGAATCGATCGGAATTATGGAGTATCAGTTTTTAGTCACTGTTACGGAACATGATTTCCGGTTTCAAATGAAACCGAATGTCATTGTCGGTTTTCTATTTTTTCTGTTTTTTTTTTCTAAACCAAACCTGAGGGTCGGTTTTAGTTTCTTTTCTTTCTTTTTTCTCTCTTTTTTCTTGTGCCTTATCGTGCCTGAGACCCAATCTGTCAAATGAATTTGCTATAAATATCAAACCGAAATTGGGATCTGGTTTTTAATTTCTCGAACCGAGAATGGTTTCCGGTTTTTAGTTCTTGAATTTTCTGTAACAATGACAACAAGAAATGAGTTCAAATTCAATACTGAATATCATATCCAGTTTTCAAATTTCATACCGAGTGCCATTTTTGGTGAAGATGGTTTTTGTAAAAAAAAATTGGAATCACGTTGGTTTCGTAAATTTTCAACATTTAGTGATGGTTCTTTTTTTAAAAAAAGTTCCCTTTTGTTGCCTATTTGCAAGAGTAATGACAAGATCCTCTAAAATAAAATAATATATAAATTTAGATTTTGTACTTGATTCTTTTTACTTAACTTTTAATAATCTCTGTAACTACCAAAATTTTGATCGGTCTTAGAACCACTAAAATTTTCATCGGTTGTAAAGATTTGAAGTGATGAAATTTTCAGCAGTTTTAGAGGTTTAGACCAATGGATATTTTGTCAGTTTGGACCGATTTCTAAATATGCTAAAAAATAGAGTAGATTGTTAAATTTTATTTTTTTGGATATTAATAAAAATTGTACTATCGAGGTTATAAGCTCAGATATAATAGTTGGGTTATAAGCTGAGATATATACACTATTTTTTTACTTTCTCATCTGTAGCAACTTTGTTCCCAACCAATCATTCTGCTTCAATGAAATGCTACTCACTAAAGAGATTTGTCTTACTTTTCGAAGAAACCTTACTGGTATACTAGACCAAGAGTTGGCTGAATTACTTGTAATATAAATTTTACACAAAATATCTAGGAAATGGGAAATCTCTGAAAACTTTACAGTAAAATCTCTTTACAATTTCAATAGACTCAACTGGCATAGATAAGAGATCAAAATACACTAATTGATACATGAGATCTTACTGACATTCAGGCACATGAGTGAGATGAACCCCTGATGAAACAAGGGCTTCTTGTGCCAAAATTGATTCGTCCTTGGTGAAATTAGCATAAGCTTGAATCCATATTGGAGATTTCATGCCTCTAATTTCTAAGGCGCTATCCGATTGAATACATTGCACATATCATCTTCGGGCACTGAATGATAAAACAATTGAGGATATATGTAATGTGAAATGATTAAAAAGTTTCAAAATTCATATTTATTTATCACTGTTTTTCAAATCTAGTATTTTGAACTCATGACATACTACATCATAAATTATATGTCTTTGTTACTAGATTAAATGATGATTTTATTATTATTATTATTTTGTAAGTAGTATTACAATATCTTTAATGCTTTGTCTGCAAAGTGGCTTATGTAGTGCACTAGTTCAAGTACAAAAAATTAATGATGATAAGCACTAGTATTGTTTAGTTACAGAAAATACT
The DNA here is from genome assembly GCA_024447775.1 of Carex cristatella. Taxonomy (NCBI): domain Eukaryota; kingdom Viridiplantae; phylum Streptophyta; class Magnoliopsida; order Poales; family Cyperaceae; genus Carex; species Carex cristatella. The sequence continues at coordinate 5,226,008 of JAJHPF010000003.1, read as the reverse complement.
AATGATGGCTTTTATTTGGACAATTCATTAAAATTATACCTTATGTGTTCAAAATTTTCATCGGTTGTGGGCCTATGAAATTTACAGCAGTTCTAGGTTCCATAAAATTTTTGTTGGTTTTGGGAATATTTGAACTGATGAAATTTTCAACGATTTTAGAGTTTAGATCGATAGATATTTTATCGGTTTTGGCAGATTTCAAAATCTGCTAAAAAATAAAGTAGATTGTTAGATTTATTATTATTTTTGGATATTAATAAAATTTTCGGACTGGTGTATATATCTCACCTTGTAACCCAACTATTATGTGCTAGCAAAAATCATTTATTTTTACATGAATTATATGGGTAATGATGTTCTCCAACATCTTATTAATTATGTAATATTAATGTATGTATGTTACAAAATTTGTTTCTATTGTTTCGGTTCTAAAAATATTTTTTTTCTTTCACATATTTATTGACAATAAATTATGAATTATGAGTTATCAAGGACATCCGCATCCTATGCTTTTAAAATGAGAATTGAGAAAACAACCACCACATGAGGATTCACAACAACATTGTTTTCACTGCCACTGTACCACTTGGTATTTCTCAAATTAACTTAAAATTCAATGAACTCCGTAGTCCAATTAGTTCGGTACATTTTACATGGATCCACATCTATTACTTTTCTTGTAGAAAAACAGGTTCCTCCTTTTCGTTCATCTGAACCATTCAATTTTATTCTACGGTTTGGATTGATTCTTGTATCATAGAAATATTTTTATTTGCTCGTCCTGCTGCCCCAATGAATCTCTTCTTCTGAGATCGATCGTCTCTGCCTCTTCTCCCTCTTCAAGCCCTCCAGGTCCCACCTCCTTCGCGACGGCTGTCGTCACTCACCTCTATGCCTTCTCTGCTCGGCCTATCTCCGCCATCTCTCCCCCGCTGTCTGTCTCCTGATCTCTCCTCTCCGACCTGATAAACTTAGAATATAATAGCTTAATGTTTGGTTGGTTGATAATCTTAAGATTCTTTCATGAATCCGTAATCCCTGAAATTCGTCGTCATCTGATCGATCAGATTAGCAATGAAGGTAACCTCATAAAAAGAGTAGAAATCAACTAATTGCAGATGGTTTAATTTTTGAGTTCAATGTTTAATTTCTTCTTGAACAATAAACACAGCCAAGTTTCTTGACTGAATAATTAACACCTTTTTTGAAAATATGTTGTTTTAAACTTTTAATCCAGCATTGCTGCCTATTTGATCCTAGATGCAGTTTATAATATGTACTTTTATTAGTTCTTTTAGCAATTGTTCTTATTGTTCCTCAGAATTTGGATTCATAATGGAGATGCAATATAGGGACAGTATGAACGAACAAAAAAAAAATTCAAGAGAATTTGAGTTGCGATATCCCCAGAATATATGGCAATTTTAAGTCTTACACGTTAGAGACGGAATACGCTTAAAGGCAGTAATGATATTACAATCTGGATATTATCCTTTCAATTTAACTATACGAATTGTTCTGAAAATTTATCCAAATACATGTATCCTCAGTTGTTCTATCATTCTTTTCTTTTTATTTATCTTTATCAGACAATTTATATTTTTATATATTTTTTCGCCTGATTTAAAGAAAAAAAATATATTTGATGTGACTCATACTAACTCGTTTTGTCAAACATATCATCCGATCACAGTTCCATTCTCATTCAAACTCCAAACAAATTTTATTTCCAGGACTACAGGTTTAAATTGGCATACCTCCCACAGTTGGTCATGCACACATAGACGCAAGCACCGACATCCGAAAACTGAATGCAGTTACATGCAAAACAGTTAATTAGGAGTTGGAAAAAAAAAACAAAGGATTTGCACAGTGTGAGAGATCACAAACGAATATATTAGGGCCCCTTCGGCGGGCTATTGAGAATGGGCATGAGCGCAGAAATTGAACTAAAAATTAATGTTTACGTGGAAAAAAAAAATTTCAGTTGAATTGAATTTTTCTTTTCCCACAGTAACGGTAGAGCGGCTGAACAGGACCTAAAAGAATGATTCCGACATTAGACTCCAACAATGATCCGCCTCAAACTCACTTTCCTGCTATTTGTTTTTAAACATCCTTATTCTTAATTTATTTTCCACAATTTAGATTTTTGAGTAATTGTGCATTTTTAAATTTATTGAAATTTGAGGGCTTGACTCAAATCTTTCTTAAAAAGTAATGTACTCTTTTTGTGTTCCTCGCAAGAATTTTTGAGTGACCTATCATGTTATTTTCGTTATACATAATTTAATAATTTTAAGCAAAATTATGTGTTTAGAACTAGTTGAAAATAAGGTTTTTATAGAGAAGTCTTATTATAAATTTAAATTATTTTTTAAACAAAATTCAAAAAATCCTAATATTAAACAGAAATCAACATACATGCATTCAGAATGTCAATGTACTTTCGTATCATGCAACACAATTTATCAAGTCTCAGTTGTTAATTCTAACATTCTTGTCACTACTCTCTACTCCACAAGTATTTTTTATTTAAAAAAAAGAAGATAGAGATCTAACCGTTCAAATATCAATATTCATAAATATATCTAGATTTTGAACATGTGATCCACTAATATGTTATTTTTTTATCTTCACTCCGATCAATAATTTTATATGATGAATGCATCTCCATCAAAACATCTCTTTAAGCAGCTGTCCTGTGTAGCTCTCTGGACGGAAGGTAATCTATTGGTAAATTTTTAATTCTTGATTACCATCCTTATATATTTATATATTTGTGGTGTGATAATTTCTGATTTTTAAAATTTATAGATTTCAAAATATTTCAAAATATTCAGATTGTTGTTGTATATTTCTTAGATATATTTTTAGATGACATAATTGTTTATAAATACTTCATATTGATTTTAATTTTCACAAAATATATTTTTTTATTAGAGGGTTAGGTTTTCTTATTGAAAAATTCACTCAGAAATTCATATATTATTTTCAATTATTAATTTTATATTAATATTTTGCATAATGTTATAATATACATTGCTGACGAGATAAATTATCCGTACTCATGTATTCAGATAGAAATCCGGAGCTAATTTTATAAATTAAAAACAAAAGGTTGAATAATGCATAAGTGATAAATGCTATTTCTTAAACATTCCTTATAAAAATATAGCACTAATTATAACTAAAAGAACTTCCGAGACAAAAATATATGACACAAATTAAGCGATGCTAGTATTGGTGTGTACCTATTAGTTCATATATAATCCAATTATTATATACCAGAACTAGCACCATATAATTCACGCATATGCTTTTGTTTATGTGAAAAAAGAAATAGTTTTAATTGTACTAAAACTTACTCATATGAAAAGAACTAAACAAACACATTGCAATGGAAAATTCAATGCTAAAAACATTCATAAAAGATATAGTACTAATATCGTAAAAAAAAAATTAAAAATCAGACATAGTACTAATATCGTAAAAACTTTTTAAAATATCAGACATATATCATTTTGAAAGATAAAAGAACTACCAAATCAAATTAAAACCACAAAAAAAAAATACTAACTCTGCCACTTATTTTAGTTAAACACTAAATACCAGAAACAAATTTAACTTGGATGAATATTATAATTGTGTAGTGATAACAAACTACGCATGCATGTTATAATTAATAAAACACTTCTAACAGTTGAGGATGACATTATGGTTTCAACAGTGGAGGAATAAGATGGTATGTATCTAATTTTAATTCTTGACAAGATTTTTTTTTTTTCATTTGTAATGATGTTCTCATTATAAATAAATTGTTTTTTTTTAATTCAACACTAGAACTTTTAAGGTTTTCTTCAACATCTCATCATGTAAGAGTTTTTTTTTAATTAAATGTCCAATATTTTTTTAGATGTTATTTTTGAAAATTGAACATACATTTCTCTATATAGAGACAAGTTATTTAACCTTTTGTTTCGGTTCTAGTAATAATTTTTCACATGTATGCTTTATTGACAATAAATTATCAATTATAAAGTCATAAGGTCGTCTATTTTCTAAGCTTTTAAAATGAGAATTGAGAAACCACCAACCATGAAAATTCACAAGAAAGTTGTTTTCACACAATAGCAATTAAAACCTCGTGAACTTTGTAGTCCAACTACATCGGTTCATTTTACATGGCGGAGCAAATTTTGTGATTCCTACTTATTTAGTTATGACGAAACAAAATTATTTAAATTCAATACCTGGCCCAACCGACCCAATCCAGTAAATGGAGACTATGGGCTAATAGGCCGTTGAAAATTTTAAAGATTAGATCCAAATTAATTTATCCCATGAAGAGCAGGAGTGGAATTAGAAATTCACGATAGGAATGCTAAAATTTAAAACGAACAATATGTTGTTGGTGGAAATTGAATCCAAACTCTTTACAATCACAGCTATAACAACTAGGTTACAAGTAGGTATGTAATATGTTATGAAAGAGGTCGGGACTATATAAAAAGTTCTAAAAAATAAAACTTAATTAAATTTTAATATATATAACTAAAATTTTAAAGTTATAGGATGACTTAGCACCCGTACAGGTGAATGTAGACTTGCCCCTGCAGAAGGGCTCTCTTAAATATTCCCCGCTGTGATGAATATGTTGATCCACAAGAGTACGAGACATGTAGACTACTCAGGCTTAATTTGTTGTTGATTTAATATGATGGATACTGTTCAAGTCCCTTTGGGTATTGGTGCTTTTTTTTTTTTTTTTTTTTTCTGAAATAAGGTGAGCTTGAACATCCTTCGATACTATCTATCAACTATCAAGGTCGAATAAAGGTTGAACAAAAATTAAATGTTGGAAGTGACGGATTGGAGGGTTTTTTTTTTTTCATGCAGGCATATCATAGTATACTATGTTTTTTGTTCAATGGATATCTCGGCTTATTATTTTTTTCATTGGTGAAAATATATCGGCTAATTTAGTTTTGAACAGTGAAGGTGTTATTTAATGAATTGTCCAAAAAATATTGCATCATTAGTGTTTTCTATACCTAAACAATGACAAGTGCTTGTCGTGATTAATTTATTGTACTTGCACCACAGAAGTCACTTTGCACGGAAAAGCATTAAAGATGTAGTAATTCGAATTACAAAATAAGAAAATATAGTAATTCTATATTTTAAAAATATACAAATTTCTTTAATTATAAATAAATAAAGATGATTGAGTTTTGTGTGCTGATATTCACATGTAATTTGGTGCTTATTAAAGAGACATCTCTGGATCACGATATCAAAGAAAATTGCTCTAGCGTACAACAAAATTCTATTGCATAGTTTATATATATTAATCAGATAGATTATGTCATGTTATGTTATGATGTCATATTTATTTAAACTTGAGCAAAATATAATTTTTTTCTTGTAATTTATTTTTATTGGATTTTCTTACTAATTATAAAATTAGTTTCACAAACTAAAATAAAATACTCTTCATTTATTTTCTTTGATTAAATAGTCGAAATTATTAACGATTTTTCTTGTATAAAATGTTGTTTTTTGGTCGATAGTTAAAAACATGCTAGAGCTATTTTTTAGGCTTCAGCTAAAACATAAAAATAAGGTATTTGGAGAAAATTTTAATTTAAATTATAAATAAATACCATAAAACAAAATACAACATAAATGATGACATAATAAAGTAATTAATTGTGTACATTTAATTAGGTACACTGCACACATAAATGAATATTTCTTATTAAAAATAATTAATTAATATTCGGTTATATAATTAATATTGACAATAATTCGGTTATTGGTCTAATGATTGAAAATATTTGATGATTTGACATATTTTAAAAGTTTTAAAGCTCAATCACAAGCATCTCTATTAATTATCAATTGAAAAGTTTATCCATGTGTCTCCACTTACTCAATGCATGTGTTACAGTGCTGCATGTGCATTGGAACTAAGAAGGCAAATTGATTTAGTGGGAGTGGTTCAAGTTGCACGTGGAGACAGGAAAAGCAACAAAACAATAGAGGCAATGTTATTTGGAGATTGTATATTTATAGAAAATATTATAAAATAATATAGAAAAGGAGAAAAAGTATTTGTTTTGCATAGAAAGACTCGCATAAATTTTTGAGGACCGAAAATAATTCTACCAATTTAAAGTTTTTTTTTTTTTGTAGTAAGTATATATAGAAATTTCTATGACAATCAAGACAATGAATTTGAAAACTTTTTCCAAAATTTATCCAATTCACAAAGGATCCAAAATAAACGGCAGTGGGTAGCATTTTTCTAATCAAAACTTTTTATTGAAATTTTTTCTACCAATCCTTCTGCTCTATATCAAAAATAAAATACTATTTCTCTTTTTTTATACTATTTTATAATATTTTCTATAGATAAAAAATCTCTAAGATATGAATCGTGTGTCAATACGAGTGAACTAATTATCAAACAATGATTATATCTCTGTCGTCTGCTTTTCAAAAAGGTAATGTTTGATTAAAAAAAATGCCCTTGTCAGGTTCATGTGACTACTACTTTTGGACGGTTAGTTTGTCAACAATCGGAAGAATGTAAAGTTCGCTCAACACAATTATGATTTATGAATCTATATTAAAGTTGTTTGACAATAAATCAATATGGTCGTCAACTTTATCAAGTTTTATCCACAATCTTTTTACTTGTAATGATGATCTTTTGGAGCTATCTGAAGAAGTTTTCTCTGTGTGATATATTGAAACATTATATCGACGATCAAGATATTAGATTCCATGAGTGACCCGGGCTATTCCTAAGTTTATCAAATTTTGCCATCAACTTAATTTTAAAATCTACTGAAATAGTTTCAAATGACAAATTTAAACAGTTGAATTCTTTTTACTCTATGAGTAATGCATCTAAATATAAAAATTTTAAAATTTTAAATTAATTTAGTATAAAGTCAAGTGATCAAAATTAAAAAGCTTATAAATTAATTTAGAATCTATTATCTTGCACATAAAAAAACATACATCTTTGTTGTTAGACTAAAAATTCTCACAGAAAGGATTTAAAAATAAATTGTTAGCATGAATCATCCTGAAGCAGATCCAACTGCTCCAATCCAGTATCGCCCATGTGACACCCCCCGGTTCAATTCTAGAAAGGTATCAAGAAGGTTCGGCTGAGTGGGACGGTATTGAACCAGATAAAACTAATTTTGCAAATTCAAATTAAATAGGTAGTCTGTGTGATAATTCCAAATCAAGGGAATTTCTTTCTTCTTTTTTGGTAGAACTCAAGGGAGTTTCTGACCCAAAAAAAAGAGGCAAGCATGATAGGAAAACATGACAAAAGCCAGCTGTCCCAGAAAACTGCAATTATCCTGTAGACTTTTAGACTTAGTATTAGGCATGCACCAAATGAAAAGAAGAAATCATTAGGAAAAAATGCTACATTGATCAAACCCTGTAAAGTGGTCCTTAATACATCTTGGATGCCAAATGTTGTCTCGATGGGGATGTTCAATTAATTAATTGTACGTATGCCGTGCGTATAGGAAGGAAGTAATGCAGGAGAATCCAACCTTTAACTGCTGAGAAAATGACAATGAATAAACTATAATGACAGCAATTGACTTGTAGCTACTAACTCACCAACTCTTGCCTTTTTCTTGCTATTGTTCAGTGCTCAGAATTTGCACTGTCCCTTACATCACTGAATGGATGCATCTATTGATATTGGGGGTCACATCATATCTGCTGTCTGCTGTAAACTGTACGATAGCAAGGTCTTTTTTTTATTATTGTGTATGTGTCTTTTATAGTTCTATTGCATGGAACCGAATCATCTGCTCTTGGGTTGCAGAATTTTTCTATTCTGTATCGCTGCTGAGACGTGAGTTCACAGTAAAATTAAAATTTAATATTTAAATATTTAAATTTGTCTGAATTTACTGTTAGCGGCACTAGGAGTAAGTGATCCGAGTTCCTATTGCATTAAGTTTGGAAGAACAACTACAAGCAATAAATAAAATAAAATAAAAGGAAGGTTAAAAATAACTGGAACTACATATATAAAATAAACTAGAGATGTTTCCTCCCAAAACAATATATAATAGAGGGTACTCGAGCTAACAATTTTATGTAGTGAATATAATTCTTTTTGTAAGGTGTCAGTGCTTGATAATTGTGGTAAAATGTGGGTTTTTTTAAATGGTTTCGTATATCAGTTCTTCATTTTTGAAGGGGTATAATGTGAATTTAAGAGAGTATGTCTTGCAAAGAAATATATATATATATATATATATATATATGTATGTATGGACATGGCTACGGTGCTACGCGTAGCATAGAGACCTCCATGCAACGGCTCAAAATTTGAATTTTCAAAGTGAAACAGTGAAACCGTTGGATCAGCGATTTTCAAAGTGGCTTAATAAATAGTAAAGAAAATCCAAAAAATATAAAATTTGGTCTCCAAACACATTTCAATGTGTAGAACACATCTAACAGTTTGGATCGACCGTTAGGAATTTAAAAATTCAAATTTTGAGCCGTTGCACGGAGGCCCTCTATGCTACGCGTAGCATATTAGCAATTTCCTATACACACACACACACACTTACACTTATCGAAAGAAACATGCCATATATTATAGCGGACTCAGTGTAGACCGGGGGGAAGCCCTCCTCCTGAATTTTGAGTTTTAGCGGAGATTTATCGATTCTGACTAGCTATACCTTCCCCTGAATTTTTTTTTGCCCTCGTCTGAATATTTAATTAGTAATTAGGGTTATATTTGTAGTTAAAATTAAAATAATTTTCTTAAATTATGATTGGTAATTATAATTATAAGTTAGAATATCAGAAATTACAAGTCAGAGCATTATAAATATAAGTTAAAGCATTTTTTTTTATCAAATACCCAATTAGTTAATGGGTTTAAATCCGATTAGCTATTTAAACCCGATTTGATATTTTTTTGCCTTCTCTTGATGAAAATCCTGAATCCGCCCCCAGCTCGGGCTAATTTGAGGGAGTTTTGACACGTAAAATTACTAATTGATATAAATTGATATTTCATAGTGGCGGATTCCGAAATTTGATCAGAGACACGCAAGAAATTAGCCGAATTTTTTATTAATAGAAAAATAAAAAAATATCAACAATGGAGAAACAATTTTTAGAAATTCAATATATAAGAAAAACGTGATGGTACGTTATAGACCACAACATTCTAATTAGCGAAATCAGATTACCGCTAATTAACGAAATAGTGCGAGGAAGAAAAAAAAACCCGAGACGTTATAGGTAGTAATGTTGAGAGAACGTTGTTTCACTAATTAGGATGAAGAATGATTTCTATAAATGGGACGTTGTGGATGACGTTATAGACTATGACGTTTTTTTATAGATATCAAATTTTTGAAAATTACTTCCCGATATATATTTTTTTTCTCAATTTTTCTATTAATAAAAATTTCAGAAAAAATAGAGTTTACTAGTAACTTACCAAGTTTCCAACCACTAAGCTAAAACTGACTCCCATTTACAACGTTTTCCCGTCTGATCCAATCGACATCTGAGCCATCGTGTCGCTGACTCGTTCAACCGATTGAGTCTTCTTCTCCATATATCTTTTTTTTCTCACAAACCATTGTTTGCGACCCCGTCCTCAATTCTCTCTGTTTTTTTTTTTAACTACTTCAGTTTTATTTTTAGGCTTCGGCATTCAGCGAAAGCCAAACCTGTGCTGTAGTAAAAAGAAAAACAAAAACAAAAAGACAAACCTAGATTGTGCAGAAAAAAAAAATACATATCAACTGGAAAGAAATATCAGACTCCAACAGTATAAGCAAACTAGTTCAACCGAGGCAGGCAATAGCCAAGAAAATCATGGACTAAATTTTTTTCCTTTCCAAAATTCAGAAATAAACAACTAACTGTCCACTGTAAGCCTATTTGAGTTTGCATCTAATATTACATGAAGGTGGTTGAGTTTCAAGACCTTTAAGACATATCTAAGTCATCAATCGTTATAGAGTATTAAATCAGCTATTAATTATTATCTAATCACATGTATGAAAAATATATATATATTTTTTTTACTATACATCAATATGGGAACTACATCTAATTTAATGAAGGTGATTGAGATTTGACTCAAACATGTGTCACATTATGAACTATTTTCAATTATTGGATTACCCATTTAATTATTATTTAATTTTTTACTATTCACCAATGTGTTGAGCATACATAATTTCGTATACACTGTCTATTAAGAAATTATTTATTTAAATTTCTATACACTGTCTATTGTTGTATTATATTTTATAACATAAATTTTAATTTAAAATTAAATTTTCGTAATGCACAATTTTACTTCCATAACGAACATAGAAAAATAATTCACTCTATAGATCCAACGGAGAGACATCCTTGTCAGAAAAAAGAGCTTGGCTCAGTTGTAAAAAACAAATTTATTGGAAGGTGGTTTGCGGATGATATTGACTATTCAGCAAATTTGTCTGATTAATCGTTTGTTTTTGTTTTAATGGCCCGATTTATTGTCCGTTCTCCATTTAAATGGTTTGATTAATTATCTGTTTTCCTTTATACAACTGATAGTCGGACATATTTATTGAAACAAATTAAGCATTTATCTGTTATGTGCACTATACTTTTTTTTTGGTCTTACTTGGATATTTTCTAAATGATAATTTCGTAAAACTTTATTAATTAACAGAAAATAAATAAGTTAAAATAAGGTTTGTGAGTTAAATTGATCATTTTTAGTAAATTATGAGCATATGATCATAACTTTAATAAAAACGTAAAATTATCCGTAAAATTTCTATTAATAGACTATATAGTAATTAATTGATTGGCGGTACTATGTTCGTCTAACGAGCACATACAGTTATTACAACATTGGTTTCAATCTACACCGTTTTCCTTGTTAATATTGGAATTACAAATTTATGGTTCAGACTTCAGATGCACTTTATATATTTCTAAAAACCTTGTACTGGGCACGAGCTGGAGGCCCACAGATAGAGCTGCTCATGAGCCGAGTTGAGTCCGAGTTGAGTCCGAGTCGATAATTCAGTTTCGAGTCAGAAACCCCGATTTGGAATCAACTCGCAAAAAACTCGAGTCGAAGTGAGTCGACTCATGACTCATAATATAGTACATAGTGAGACAATCTAATTTAATTCTAACAAAAGAAATAATACATTGTTTATCAAAATAACACACAATTAAAAAATAGTACATAGTTCACCAAATTACGAATATTACAAAGTCTAATAAATTTATCAAATTACCAAACAGAATTACCAAAAAAAAATCTAACAAAACAGTGCACAATTCTTTTCTCTACTTCTCTTCCTCTTTCTTCTCTACTTCTCTTTATCTATTGCAGATTGCTCAAAATTTGACAAATTTAAATAATTTCAAATTTTAAATAATTTGACAGTATCAAGAAGATGCATACAGGAAATGAGATTATGGAGCAAGTTTTGCTAAATTTCTAATGTTTTAATAATTGAGTAGTTAATATTTTGATAAGGTTTTGCAACTCTAGTGGGAAAGGTTATATGTAGGGAAATTAGGAATATATGAATTAGGGTTTGACGAGTCCAACCGAGTTGATTCCGAACCGAGTTGAAGGTGACTTGGAATCGACTCATAAATTAACCGAGTCAAGTAAACTCGAGTCAATTCCGAACCGAGTTATTAGCGAGTTGAATCCGAATTGATTCCGAACCGAGTTTTGAGTCGTGAGCTTTTTGTGCACCCCTACCCACAGAGCCCGGAACATTAGATCCCACACGTGTAAGGGTGTGCTCCAGTAATTGTACAAGAGAGGGAGGGGACGGGAGGTGATGGGAGGGAAGGGGATGGGTTAGGAAGGAAGGAGAAATTTTAATACATTTACTTGCTCCATAAATATACACGGAGGGGCGAAAGGGTGTGGTGTAATTTTTTAATGTAAATTATATTATATCTAATTTTGACTATTTTATCATTTGCATAATGCTTCCATTTCTCAAGTAATTCTCAGCAGTTATTTATCCCTTTGAATTGGCTTTAAAAAAAAAAAAGGTAACATACAAGCTGTGGTTAATCTGTAATTATCTTATATGGTGAAATGGTAAGCATCCCATGCTAAAATATCAAGTATGGAAAGGAGAATAAGAAAGTATGGTATAATATGCAAAAATCTCATGTACTGAAAATCTTAGTGCTCCAAAGAATTGGGTCGTGTACTCACGTTAATTAAGTCCAATCAGCTAGTAAATATGTTAGTACAAAACTACAAATAAAATTAATAATTCAGAAATTGAAGTTACTATGTCAAGCTCCATTGTATCAAGCACAATACTATGTCTTTCTTGGCACTAATTATACTTAATAACAGTGAGCATTGAATGAAATTGTGTATGAAGCACAATACCATATACCATACTGGTGCACCCTTACCAGTATCATGCATGCCATATTTCTTGAAAGTTGTCATATGCAAGCAGAGAAGAAACCTTGTTAGGTGTAAATTGTATCTAACCAAAAAGATGCAAATAACATTTTATAGTACCTTACATAAGCTACATCTGATGTATAAATTGTTTCCCAGTATGGTATAGCCAGCGTACCAGTATAAACTGATACAGACCACAAAGTACCAGTACAAACATAGCCAACCTAATGCTTTAGATCAAATTGCAAGAAGAGAAATACATGTAAACTTCTATTTAAAAAAACCCCTTTCCATTCTAACCAGTTATAATGTCCTTAAACTAATGTTAAAAAAAAAAAATCAAAATTGGATGGATCTAGATACACATTCAACTCAATTTCCCTTTCTTGATTTGTGTGCTAGTTGGAATTGACTCCCTCCTTCATTCTAATCCAATTCGCCAATATGTGGGGTTGCTTAAGCATCTCTTCTAGCGTGTTGTAGCTGAACCCTCTCCCAGGAGACTACGTACTTGAGGAGGAGAGTGTGCGGAGATGACTCGCTTGAGGGGGAAGAGGGCAAGTTTGGTAAATTTATTTGGTGGGCCCGCTTTTCCTTTGTCTACACTCCGATTCGGGGGGGACGAATTTCGCTAGTCTAGGGTAAACGACTAACTCTGGCTCTGATTTCCTTCCTTCCGATATTTCTCTATGGAGCAGGTGAACTCTGCATATTTTCATTCCCCTCCCTTCCATTCCCTTCCGTTCCCACTAACTGGAGCACACCCTAAGGGAATGGGTGGTATATATAACGTCATTAGATCGTGGTCCAGTTGCTCTAAAGTAGCTCAAAATTTCATTTATATTCGGACCGTCCGATCAGAATCCGGAGCAATCCGGTCTATGTTGGAATTCATGGGTTACTTTAATATTTGTGAGATCGGATGGTCCCGATTTAAAATTAACATTTGAGTTACTTTATGGGCTTCGAATTCATTAAATTGGGCCTACTTGATTGCATGACAGAATCACAGACGCTTGATAAATACAAGCAGAATAGTGCTTCTCAAATATTAATGTTGCACATTCTTAAAAGTGAATTTTAATACTATTGAGGTTCAAAGTGAATTTTTAAACCATCAGAAACATAATCAGACTTTCATACTATCGAAGTTAAAATTGAATTTTAATACTACGAATGAGGATTCATTTTACACTACCCATAAAAAGTTACTCTAAACATAAAATAGTTACAAAAATTTTGACAATAAATGTATGTGGATTGTCCCCATTCCTTTTACGTGGCTCCATCAATTCTCATTGTAATCTATGATTCTTGATCTCCCTCCCAAAAATGGAACAATGATATTTTTTTTTCAGCTCGACTTCTCTTGCAGCCTCTCTTATAGACAAACTAGAGAAATTTTGCCACTATTCCTTTAAATACATGTAGTTGTAATTAACAAATAAGGAAATGTACTGGGGTGGACAACAGGCGGGTGGATGGCTCATATTTTTCTTAATATTTTTTTTATTCTTGATAGTTAATATTTTGATTGATACGGATAAATACCAATCTAAAAAGTATTGAAATATAACGAAATGTTCTTCAAACTTACAAATAAGCAATCTTTTTGTGTATCTCTGAAAAAGAAATGTCTCAATATTGAATTCTGTCACATTATTTATATGCTTAATGAGATCATATATTAAGTAGGGCAGTAAATATTAATAATATTTTTCTAGTTCAGAACAAGGACATTGAATTTATTGCACAACAATAGATCTTTGTGAGGTATTAATTATGTCCAGTTCTCCTTCTTTCATTTCGAAAATGAATTTAGTGTGTAGGTGAATAAATCGCCAGTAGAGATGACACTTTATTTCGGATTGAAACAGTTCCTAACTTCCAAATATTAATAGTTCTTGTCATAGATTGGAGCGAAATGAAATGAGAAGCACCAATTATTGTACCATATCCGTGCACTAAGTGACAAATTAATGCTTGTTTAATTAATTGAAGAAAATAACAAACAAAACCAACAAAACACATGTACACCATCTTATCATAAAATATTTTATATGGTAGTTTCGGTAGCTAGAACCATACCCAATGTGCCTTTAATTAATTATTCAAGAAATAATTGCGATTGCTACACGCAGTTTCGTTAATCCATAAAAAATCAAGACAAAAATATTGTAATGGGTTCGTTTGAATGTTCAAGAACAGCATAAGATTAGTACTGTTTTTGAATTAGTAATTATTTTTTTCACTATTCTATGTTTGGATCACTTTAAGACTAGAGCTATTCCTAAATTTTTTTTAAAAAAAATCTTGGTAAATGCTACCAGATGCATATATTATACTCAATGTTTGTTATCTACTACACACTAGTGGAAAAACATGTATGAGGGACGGTCGTTTATGCACATCAGGAACAGATTTAGAGGCGATACTGATAGTACTATAATCAGGAACAGTTAAACAACCGTTACAGATTCAACAATCAAGAACGGTCGTTTAAATACCCGATACTCAAAGTGGCTATCAAGGAAGGTCATTAATAAAGAATCGTTACAGAAAGTACTTTCAGTAACAGTCTTTTATTAACAACGTTACCGAAAGTACTTTCTGGAATGGTCGTTTATGAACAATCGTCCTTGAAAGTATTATCAAGGACGGTCATCTACTAAAAAACCGTTACTGTTTATATCAGGATCAGACTACTATAGCCGATACTGTTTGTGTTTTTTTTTTGCTGCTGCAAAATGTATTAACACATTGCACAAAGTATCACTAATTCAAATATCAATATAAAATTTACATATTAATTCCACATTTACATTCAAATTTCACTAAATAACACAATAATAATACCACATTTTCATAATACAAATTACATCCTCCTTACTCTCAACTAAAATAAATTAATAAACTCAAAGGCAGCAATGTCTAACAGATATCCACACCAGCACCATATTGCTGAAGTGCGATTACAAACTAAGCCAAAAGTAGTATTGCAAATGACATCATTCCACCGGCCCTCACTAAACATATCTGCCATGCCAAGTATTAAAGTCAAATATCTGATATGTATCTCAGTGCATACATGGGTGTGCACAGATTAGAGAGAGAGAGAGAGGGTGTTGGGAATTTATTTTTAACATAAGTGGCGTTTTGATTTTAAATTTTATCTTATTTAGTTTATTGTTCTTTTGGTGCTTCATTTGCCAATGGTACAGTAGAACACCGTTACTTTTACTTACAGATACCAACCTTTAAAGGAGTAGTTGCATTGTTGTTAGCAGCAAAATCAGCTGAAGAATCTGATATCAACTCCTGTAACTGTTCCAACAAACGAAGTACAGGAGAATTTTCTTTACCATAACCAAGCTGACCATCTGTTATTTTGTGACATAAGAGGGGTTATAGTTCAGATATAAAAAATATAATTTTGTACTTCAAAATTCAAGTAGATATCAGAATTGTAGCCCCGTGACCAAATAGATCCATCATCTGCAGTTTTGAAAATATGAAAACAAAATTACATATTAATCTTGTAAATAGTTAGTTATCTAAGAGAGGAAATATTTATACAAGAACCATTCTACAGTTATTAGAAAAAAAAAGGAAAAATCTTATAATATTTGTGGGGAGAATACGACAACTACTAGTTAGTACTAGTCAAAAATTGCAATTTTGAGCAGATAAGAAGAACTTTGGCCGTACTCATAACTGATAAAAGTAACATGTGTATGACAGAGTAATGACACTTTACCAGCTTCCTTAACTATAGTTTTGTCCCAATTTTCAATTTACCGTCAAATTAGCCTTGAATCATGCAAATATAACCTTAATTTACTCACAAGGTTCTTCAAAATTAAGGTACTATAGTGCCATCTTAAATTTCAAACGAGATTATTGTAACAACAGAGGAAAAGACAAAGAGAAATGCTGACCTGCCAATGAAAGGCTGTGGTATGCACCGTCTGCAATTCCAACAAATTTGGGTTGATCTCTGTCTCCAATTTGTGGATATAAGTTTGCACTTCTATTGGAAGAATGATTAAACGAGATCTTTACCGGGCTCATCAGCCTCTTTTCCTCTACATTCAAATTAAAAGAGAGATGTGTTTGAGAGTTACCTGAGAGGGTTCAATCGCCAAAGGGACCGGTTCAAATAGTTAGTATCGAGGGGTAGCCTCGCCTTCAGGCCGTCAAGCAAAATCAACAAGCACCACACAGGAAATGGCACACTAGGTGCCGGAATTAGCACCAAGAGCCAACAGAGAGACCAAATTGCAAGCACAAGCACAGCAGGTGCACAAATCGCACTTTACATTCAAGCCTAGTCTTTCAAAAAATAATTAATAAATACAAAATTCAAACAAAATTACAATAATAACATCCAACTTATATCCCAGCTGCAAGAGCAGTAACACCACCAACAGCTACAACTAACATATTTTGATCAGTTTATATCCCAACTTGGTTCTTTTGCCATTGTTCTTGTGCTTAGCAACATCATTTACACTTGTTCTTGTGATTAACAACCACACTTGTCGTTGTTCTTGCGTTTTGCAACATAATTTGCACTTGATTTTGTTCTTGTGAATCTCATTTGTATTTGTTCTTTTGATTATGAACCTCATTTTCCATTTTTTGTGTATCTAACAACCTCAATTGGTGTTGTTCGTGTGCTTATCAACCTCTTTTACCCTTGATCTTGTGCTTATGAACCTCATTTGTCCTTGTTCGTGTGCTTAACAACCTCAATTATAGTTGTTCATATGTTTCTTAACCTTTTTTGCCCTTGTTCTACTGCTTAGCAACATCATTTACACTTGTTTGTGCGCTTAACAACCTCATTTGTCATCGTTCTTGCACTTTGCAACATAATTTTCCCTTGTTCTTGTACTTAGCAACATCATTTACACTTGTTCTTGTGATTAACAACCACACTTGTCGTTGTTCTTGCGTATTGCATCATAATTTGCACTTGATTTTGTTCTTAAGAACCTCATTTGCATTTGTTCTTTTGCTTAGAAACCACATTTTCCCTTGTTTATGTGCTTAAGAACCTCAATTGGCATTGTTCGTGTGCTTATCAACCTCTTTTGCCCTTGATCTTGTGCTTATGAACCTCATTTGCATTTGTTCTTGTGCTTAGGAACCTCATTTGCATTTGTTCTTGTGCTTAGCAACCTCATTTGCCCTTGTTCGTGTGCTTAACAACCTGTTTTGCCCTTGATCTTGTGCTTATGAACCTCATGTGCATTCATGTGCTTAGGAACCTCATTTTTCCTTGTTCGTGTGCTTAACAACCTCAATTGTCATTGTTCATATGCTTCTTAACCTCTTTTGCCCTTGTTCCTGTGCTTAGTAACATCATTTACACTTGTTCTTGTGCTTAACAACCTCATTTGCCGTTGTTGTTGCGGTTTGCAACATAATTTGCCTATGATCTTGTGCTTATGAACCTCATTTGAATTTGTTCTTGTGCCTAGGAACCTCATTTTTCCTTGTTTGTATGCTTAACAAGCTCAATTGGCGTTGTTCGTGTGCTTAAAAACCTCTTTTGCCCTTGATCATGTGCTTATGAATCTCATTTGCATTTGTTCTTGTGCTTAGGAACCTTATTTGCCCTTGTTCGCGTGTTTAACAACCTCAATTGTCGTTCTTCATATGCTTCTTAACCTCTTTTGCCCTTGTTCTGGTAGTTAGGAACCTCATTTGCTCTAGTTCGTGTGCTTAACACCTCAAGTGTCGTTGTTCATTTGCTTCTTAATATCTTTTGCCTTTGTTCCTGTGCTTAGCAACATCATTTACACTTGTTCCTGTGCATAACAATCTCATTTGTCGTTGTTCTTGCCCTTTGCAACATAATTTTTCCTTGATCTTGCGCTTATGAAACTCATTTGAATTAGTTCTTGGGCTTAGAAACCTTATTTGCCCTTGCTCGTGTGCTTAAAAACCTCAATTGTCTTTGTTCATGTGCTTAGCAACATTATTTACACTTGTTCGTGCGCTTAATAACCTCATTTGTCGTTGTTCTTGCACTTTGCAACATAATTTGCCCTTGTTCTTGTGCTTAGCAACATTATTTACACTTGTTCTTGTGATTAACAACCACACTTGTTGTTGTTCTTGCGTTTTGCAACATAATTTGCACTTGATTTTGTTCTTATGAACCTCATTTGCATTTGTTCTTTTGCTTAGGAACCTCATTTTCCCTTGTTTCTGTGCTTAACAACTTCAATTGGCGTTGTTCGTGTGCTTATCAACCTCTTTTGCCCTTAATCTTGTGCTTGTGAACCTCATTTGCATTTGTTCTTGTGCTTAGGAACCTCATTTGCCCTTGTTTGTGTGCTTAACAACCTCAATTGTCGTTGTCCATATGCTTCTTAACTTCTTTTGCCTTTGTTCCTGTACTTAGCAACATTATTTACACTTGTTCTTGCGCTTACCAATCTCATTTGTCGTTGCTCTTGCACTTTGCAACATAAATTGCCCATGATCTTGTGCTTATGAACCTCATTTGCATTTGTTCTTGTGCTTAGGAATCTTATTTTCCCTTGTTTGTGTGCTTAACAACCTCAATTGGCGTTGTTCGTGTGCTTAACAACTTCTTTAACCTTCATCTTGTGCTTATGAACCTCATTTGCATTTGTTCTTTTGCTTAGGAACCACATTTGCCCTTGTTCGTTTGCTTACCAATCTCTTTTAACCTTGATCTTGTGCTTATGAACCTCATTTGCATTTGTTCTTGTGCTTAGGAACCTCATTTGCCCTTGTTCGTGTGCTTAACAACCTCAATTGTCATTGTTCATATGCTTCTTAATCTCTTTTTCCTTTGTTCCAATGCTTAGCAACATCATTTACACTTGCTCTTGTTCTTAACAACCTCATTTGTTGTTGTTCTTACGCTTTGCAACATAATTTGCCCTTGATCTTGTGCTTATGAACCTCATTTGTATTTCTTCTTGTGCTTTGGAACCTCATTTTTCCTTGTTTGTCTGCTTAACAACCTTAACTGCCGTTGTTCGTGTGCTTAACTGTAGGGTTTTCGGATAGGTTATAGTGCAACAATTCGATTCTGTTCTTCAATTTGTTCACTATCCGAAACCAGAATCCAAGTATAAAACTAATTCCAATATTAATATAGAATTTACCACTAGACGCGCAGCGAAAACTTCAAGTCCTGGCGGTAATGTTCTTCGAATCGTACACCTTGTGTCGGATCCACGCAACAGCAATCGCAGCCGCGTCAATATCAATATCCACACAAACAGGTTGTCGAAGTACTAGCGTTAACTTGCAGTCCCCTTCTTGTCTTTTTGTTTTTCTTTTCGATTTCTGAATTAATGCGAATTCAGATAGATCTGAATTTTGGTTTTCATCCGTTTTTGGTTCTGTCCGAAATGCAACAGACAAAGAGAGAAAGCCACTTTCGAAGATACATCTGTATTGTATATAAATAATACAATACATCTTTTGATCGTATCACTTGATCAAACCTATTCAGAAAATCTTATCTATTCAATTCGCACCTATTCAAATATGCATATCCAATCATATCTGAGCAGATCATATCAGAAAATCAGATTGATCCGGGCCCATATTTAATACAGCCCAAAAAAGACTTAATCCATAATTAATTAACTATTAATTAAGGACTAAAATATTTTGGCCGGTTAGTACATATCTAACATTAACAACATATTTTGCCATTGATCTTGTGCTTATAAATCTCATTTGCATTTTTTGTTGTGCTTAGGAACCTCATTTTTCTTTGTTCATGTGCTTAACAACCTCAATTGTCGTTGTTCATATACTTCTTAATCTCTTTTTCCTTTGTTCCAATGCTTAGCAATATCATTTACACTTGTTCTTGTGCTTAACAACCTCACTTGTCGTTGTTCTGGCAGTTTACAACATAATTTACCCTTGATCTTGTGCTTATAAACCTCATTTGAATTTCTTCTTGTGCTTAGGAACCACATTTTCCCTTGTTTGTGTGCTTAACAACCTGTGCTTATCAACTTCTTTTGCCCCCCATCTTGTGCTTATGAACCTCATTTGCATTTGTTCTTGTTCTTAGGAACCTCATTTGCCCTTGTTCGTGTGCTTAACAACCTCAATTGTCGTTGTTCATATGCTTCTTAACCTTTTTTGCCCTTGTTCTTCTTAGCAACATCATTTACACTTGTTCGTGCGCTTAACAACCTCATTTGTCGTTGTTCTTGCATTTTGCAAAATAATTTGCCATTGATCTTGTGCTTATGAACCTCATTTGAATTTGTTCTTGTCCCTAGGAACCTCATTTTCCCTTGTTTGTGTGCTTAACAATCTCAATTGGCGTTGCTCGTGTGCTTAACAACCTCTTTTGCCCTTGATCTTGTACTTATGAATCTCATTTGCATTTGTTCTTGTGCTTAGGAACCATATTTTTCCTTGTTAACCTCGTTTTCCTTTGTTCCTGTACTTGGCAACATCATTTACACTTGTTCTTGTGCGTAACAATCTCATTTGTCGTTGTTCTTGCGCTTTGAAACATAATTTGCACTTGATGTTGTGCTGATGAACTTCATTTGCCTTTGTTCTTGTGCTTAGGAACCTCATTTGCCCTTGTTCGTGTGCTTAACAACCTCAATTGTCTTTATTCATGTGCTTCTTAACCTCTTTTTCCCTTGTTCTTGTGCTTAGCAACATTATTTACACTTGTTCTTGTGCTTAACAACCACATCTGCTGTTGTTCTTGCGATTTGCAACATAATTTGCCCTTGATCTTGTGCTGATGAACCTAATTTAAATTTGTTCTTGTGCTTAGAAACCTCATTTTCCCTTGTTTATCTGCTTAACAACTTCAATGGGCGTTGTTCGTGTGCTTAACAACCTCTTTTTACCTTGATCTTGTGCTTATGAACTTCATTTGCATTTCTTCATGTGCCTAGCAACCTCAATTGTAGTTGTTCATATGCTTCTTAACCTTTTTTGTCTTTCTTCTTGTGCTTAGCAACATCATTTACACTTCTTCTTCTTCTTAACAATCTCATTTGTCGTTGTTCTTGCAGTTTGCAACATAATTTTCCCTTGATCTTGTGCTTATCAACTTCATTTGCATTTGTTCTTGTGCTTGGGAACCTCATTTACCTTAGTTTGTGTGCTGAACAACCTCAATTGGCGGTGTTCGTGTCCTTAACAACCTCTTTTTCCCTTGATCTTGCGCTTATGAACCTCAATTGCATTTGTTCTTGTGCTTAGCAACATCATCTACACTTGTTCTTGCGCTTAACAACCTCATTTATTGTTGCTCTTGTGCTTTGCAACATAATTTTCACTTGATCTTGTGCTTATGAACTTCATTTGAATTTGTTCTTGTACTTAGGAACCTCATTTTCCATTGTTTGTGTGCTTAAAAATCTCAATTGGCGTTGTTCGTGTGCTTATCATCTTCTTTTTTCCTTGATCATGTGCTTATGAACCTCATTTGCATTTGTTCTTGTGTTTAGGAACCTTATTTGCCCTTGTTTGTGTGCTTAACAACGTCAATTGTCGTTGTCCATATGCTTCCTAACCTTTTTTGCCCTTGTTCTTGTGCTTAGCAGCATCATTTACACTTTTTCGTGAGCTGAACAACCTCATTTGTCGTTGTTCTTGCACTTTGCAACATAATTTGCCCTTGATCTTGTGCTTATGAACCTCATTAGCATTTGTTCTTGTGCTTAAGAACCTCATTTTCCCTTCTTTGTGTGCTTAACAACCTTAATTGTCGTTGTTCGTGTCCTTAACAACCTCTTTTACCCTTGATCTTGTGCTTATGAAGCTCATTTGCATTTGTTCTGGTGCTTATTAACCTCATTTTGTCTAGTTCATGTGCTTAAGAACCTCAAGTGTCATTGTTCATTTGCTTCTTAACCTCTTTTGCCTTTGTTCCTGTGCTTAGCAACATCATTTACACTTGTTCTTGTACTTAACAACCTCATTTGGCATTGTTCCTGCGGTTTGCAACATATTTTGCCCATAATCTTGTGCTTATGAACCCCATTTGAATTTGTTCTTGTGCTCAGGAACCTCATTTCCCCTTGTTTGTGCGCTTAACAACCTCAATTGGAGTTGTTCATGTTCTTAACAACCTGTTTTGCCCTTGATCTTGTGCTTATTTTCCACATTTGCATTTGTTCTTGTGCTGAGGAACCTCTTTTGCCCTTGTTCGTGTGCTTAGCAACCTCAATTGTCGTTATTCATATGGTTCTCAACATCTTTTGCCCTTGTTCTGGTGCTTAGCAACATCATTTACACTTGTTCTTACGCTTAACAACCTCATTTGTCGTTGTTCTTGCGCTTTGCAACATAATTCGCCCTTGATAACGTGATTATGAACCTCATTTGCATTTGTTCTTGAGCCTAGGAACCTCATTTGCCCCTGTTTGTGTGCTTAACAACCTCAATTGGCGTTGTTCGTGTGCTTAACAACCTCTTTTAACCTTCATCTTGTGCTTATGAACCTCAATATTATTTGTTCTAGTGCTTAACAACCTCAATTGCCGTTGTTCATATTCTTCTTAACCTCTTTTGCCCTTGTACTTGTGCTTAGAAACATCATTTACACTTGTTCTTGTGCTTAACAACCACATTTGGCGTTGTTCTTGAGCTTTGCAACATAATAAGCCCTTGATCGTGAACTTATGAACCTCATTTGCATTTGATTTTGTGCTTATGAACCACATTTCCCTTTGTTTGTGTACTTAACAACCTCAATTGGAGTTATTCGTGTTCTTAACAATCTCTTTTGCCCTTGATCTTGTGCTTATTCTCCTCATTTGGATTTGTTCTTGTGCTTAGGAACCTCTTTTGCCCTTGTTTGTGTCCTTAACAACCTCAATTCTCGTTGTTCATATGCTTCTTAACCTCTTTTGCCCTTGTTTTTGTGCTTAGCAACATCATTTACACTTGTTCTTACGCTTAACAACCTCATTTGCCATTGTTCTAGCGCTTTGCAACATAATTTGCCCTTGATCTTGTGTATATGAACCTCATTTGCATTTGTTCTAGTGCTTAGGAAACTCATTTTCCCTTGTTTGTGTGCTTAACAACCTTAATTGGCGTTGTTCGTGTGCTTAACAACCTCTTTTAATATTCATTTTGTGCTTATTTACCTCATTTGCATTTGTTCTTGTGCTTAGGGACCTCCTTTGCCCTTGTTCGTGTGCTTTACAACGTCAATCATCGTTGGTCGTATTCTTCTTAACCTCTTTTGCCCTTGTTCTTGTGCTTAGCAACATCATTTACATTTGTTCTTGCGCTTAACAACCTCATTTGTCGTTGTTCTTTCGCTTTGCAACATAATTTGCCCTTGATCTTGTGCTTATGAACCTCATTTGTATTTGTTCTTGTGCTTAGGGACCTCATTTTCTCTTGTTTGTGTGCTTAACGACATTAATTGGTGTTGTTCGTGTTTATAACAACCTCTTTTGCACTTGATCTTGTGCATATTTACCTCATTTGCATTTGTCGTTGTGCTTCGGAACCTCTTTTGCCCTTGTTCGTGTCCTTAACAACCTCAATCGTTGTTGTTCATATGCTTCTTAACCTCTTTTGCCCTTGTTCTTGCACTTAATAACATCATTTACATTTGTTCTTGCGCTTAACAACCTCATTTGTCGTTGTTCTTGCACTTTCCAACTTTATTTTCCCATGATCTTGTGCTTATGAACTTCATTGGCATTTGTTCTTGTGCTTAGGAATCTCATTTGACCTTGTCTGTGTGCTTAACAACCTCAATTGGCATTGTTCGTGTGCTTAACAACCTCTTTTAACCTTCATCTTGTGCTTATGAACCTCATTCGCATTTGTTCTTATGCTTAGGAACCTCATTTGTCCTTGTTCATGTGCTTAACAACCTCAATTGTCATTGTTCATATGCTTCTTAACCTTTTTTGCCCTTGTTCTTTAGCTTAAAAACCTAATTTGTAATTGTTCTGGCGCTTTGCAACATAATTTTCCCTTGATCTTGTGCTTATGAACCTCATTTGTATTCGTTCTTGTGCTTAGGAACCTCATTTGTCCTTGTTCGTGTTCTTAACAACCTCAATTGTCGTTCATATGCTGCTTAACCTCTTTTGCCCTTGTTCTTGTCCTTACCAATATCATTTACACTAGTTCTTGTGATTAACAACCACATTTGTCATTGTTCTTGCGTTTTGCAACATAATTTGCCCTTGATCTTGTGCTTATGAACCTTATTTGTATTTCTTCTTGTACTTAGGAACCTCATTTTCTCTTGTTTGTGTGCTTAACAACCTTTCTTGCCGTTGTTCATGTGCTTAACAACCTCTTTTGCCCTTGATCTTGCTCATGAACCTCATTTGCATTTGTTGTTGTACTTAGGAACCCCATTTGCCCATCTTCGTGTGCCTAACAACCTCAATTGTCGTTGTTCATATGCTTCTTAACCTCGTTATCCTTTGTTCCAATGCTTAGCAACATCATTTACACTTGTTCTTGTCCTTAACAACCTCATTTGTCATTGTTCTGGTAGTTTGCAACATAATTTTCCCTTGATCTTGTGCTTATGATGCTCATTTGAATTTGTTCTTGTGCTTAGGAACCTCATTTTCCCTTCTTTGTGTGCTTAACAACCTCAATTGGCGTTGTTCGTGTGCTCTTTTTCCCTTCATCTTGTGCTTAGGAACCTCATTTGCCCTTGTTCGTGTGCTTAACAAACTAATTGTCGTTGTTCAAATGCTTCTTAACCTTTTTTGCCCTTATTATTCTACTGAGCGACATCATTTATACTTGTTCGTGCGTTTAAAAACCTCATTTGTCGTTCTACTTGCACTTTGCAACACAATTTGCCCTTGATCGTGTGCGTATGAACCTTATTTGCAGTTGTTCTTGTGCTTACGAATCTCATTTTTCCTTGTTTGTGTGCTAAACAACCTTAATTGCCGTTATTTGTGTGCTTAACAACCTCTTTTGCCCTTGATCATGTTCTTATGAACCTCATTTGCATTTCTTGTTGTGCTTCGGAACGTTATTTGAACCTCAATTGTCTTTGTTCATATGCATCTTAACCTCTTTTGCCCTTGTTCATGTGCTTAGCAACATCATTTACACTAGTTCTTGTGATTAACAACCACATTTGTCGTTGTTCTTGCGTTTTGCAACATAATTTGCCAGTGATCTTGGGCTTATGAACGTCATTTGCATTTCTTCTTGTGCTTAGGAACCTCATTTCCCCCTGTTTGTGTTCTTATCAACCTCTTTTGCCCTTAATCTTGTGCTTATTTGCCTCATTTGCATTTGTTTTTGTCCTTAGGAACCTCTTTTTCCCTTGTTCGTGTGCTTAACAACATCAATCATCGTTGTTCGAATGCTTCTTAACCTCTTTTGCCCTTGTTCTCTTGCTTAGCAACATCAATTGTCGTTGGTCTTGCGCTTTGCAACATAATTTGCCCTTGATCTTGTGCTTATGAACCTCAATTGCATTTGTTCTTGTTCTTATGAACCTCATTTGCCCTTGTTTGTGTGCTTAACAACTTCAATTGGCGTTGTTCGTGTGCTTAACAACCTCTTTTAACCTTCATCTTGTGCTTATTAACCTCATATCCATTTCTTTTTGTGCTTGGGAACCTCATTTGTCCTTGTTCGTGTGCTTAACAAACTCAATTATTGTTGTTCAGATTCTTCTTAACCTCTTTTGCCCTTGTTCTTGTGCTCAGCAACATCATTTACATTTTTTTCTTGTGATTAACAACCACATTTGTCGTTGTTCTTGCGCTTTGCAACCTAATTTGCCCTTGATCTTGTACCTATGAACCTCATTTGCATTTGTTCTTGTACTTAGGAACCTCATTTTTCCTTGTTTGGTGTGCTTAACGGCATTAATTGGCTTTGTTCGTGTTTATAACAACCTCTTTTGCCCTTGATCTTGTGCTTATGAAGCTCGTTTGCATTTGTTCTAGTGCTTAGGAACCCCATTTACTCTAGTTCGTGTGCTTAACAACCTTAAGTGTCGTTGTTCATTTACTTCTTAACCTCTTTCGCCTTTGTTCCTGTGCTTAGCAACATCATTTACACTTGTTCTCGTACTTAACAACCTCATTTGGCGTTGTTCTTGCAGTTTGCAACATAATTTGCCCATGATCATGTGCTTATGAACCTCATTTAAATTTATTCTTGTGCTTAGGAACATCATTTCCCCTTGTTTGTGTTCTTATCAACCTCAATGGGCGTTGTTGGTGTGCTTTAAAAACCTCTTTTGCCCTTGATCTTGTGCTTATTTGCCTCATTTGCATTTGTTCTTGTGCTTAGGAACCTCTTTTTCCCTTGTTCGTGTGCTTAACAACCTCAATCATCGTTGTTTGTATGCTTCTTATCCTCTTTTGCCCATGTTCTTGTGCTTAGCAACATCATTTGTCGTTGTTCTTGCGCTTTACAACATAATTTGCTCTTGATCTTGTGCTTATGAACCTCATTTGCGTTCTTGTGCTTAGGAACCTCATTTGCCCTTGTTCGTGTGCTTAACAATTTCAATTGGCGTTGTTCGTGTGCTTAACAACATCTTTTAACCTTTATCTTGTGCTTATGAACATCATTTGCATTTCTTTTTGTTCTTAGGAACCTCATTCCCTTGTTCGTGTGCTTAACAACCTCAATTGTCCTTGTTCCTATTCTTCTCAACCTCTTTTGCCCTTATTCTTGTGCTTAGCAAAATCATTTATATTTTTTCTTGTGATTAACAACCACATTTGTCGTTGTTCTTGCGCTTTGCAACATAATTTGCCCTTGATCTTGTGCTTATGAACCTCATTTGCATTTGTTCTTGTGCTGAGGAACCACATTTTCCCTAGTTTGTGTGCTTAACGACATTAATTGGCGTTCTTCGTGTTAATAACAACCTCTTTTGCCCTTGATCTTGTGCCTATGAAGCTCGTTTGCATTTGTTCTGGTGGTTAGGAACCTCATTTAGTCTAATTCGTGTGCTTAACAACCTTAAGTGTCGTTGTTCATTTGTTTCTTAACCTCTTTTGCCATTGTTCCTGTGCTTAGCAACATCATTTACACTTGTTCTTGTACTTAACAACCTCATTTGCGTTGTTCTTGCGGTTTGCAACATAATTTGCCCATGATCTTGGGCTTATGAACCTCATTTGAATTTATTATTGTGCTTAGAAACCTCATTTCCCCTTGTTTGTGTTCTTATCATCCTCAATTGGCGTTGTTCGCGTGCTTTAAAAACTTCATTTGCTCATGATCTTGTGCTTACTTGCCTCATTTACATTTGTTCTTGTGCTTAGGAACCTCTTTTTCCCTTGTTCGTGTGCTTAACAACCTCAATCATCGTTGTTCGTATGTTTCTTAACCTCTTTTGCACTTGTTCTTGTGCTTAGCAACATCATTTGTCGTTGTTCTTGTACTTGACAACATCATTTACACTTGTTCTTGTGCTTAACAACCTCATTTGTCGTTGTTCTGGCAGTTTACAACATAATTTGCCCTTGATCTTGTACTTATCAACCTCATTTGCATTTTGTTCTTGTGCATAGGAACCTCATTTGCCCTTGTTTCTGTGCTTAACAACTTCAATTAGCGTTGTTCGTGTGCTTAACAACCTTTTTTAACCTTCATCTTGTGCTTATGAACCTCATTTGCATTTCTTTTTGTTCTTAGGAAACTTTTTGCCCTTATTCGTGTGCTTAACAACCTCAATTGCCGTTGTTCATATTCTTCTTGACCTCTTTGGCCCCTGTTCTTGTGCTTAGCATCATGAATTACATTTTTTCTTGTGATTAACAACCACATTTGTCGTTGTTCTTGCGCTTTTCAACATAATTTGCCCTTGATCTTGTTCTTATGAACCTCATTTGTATTTGTTCTTGTGCTGAGGAACCTCATTTTCCCTTGTTTGTGTGCTTAATGACATTAATTGGCGTTGTTCGTGTTTATAACAACCTCTTTTGCCCTTGATCTTGTGCTTATGAAGCTCGTTTGCATTTGTTGTGGTCCTTAGGAATCTCATTTACTCTAGTTCGTGTGCTTAACAACCTAAAGTGTCGTTGTTCATATTCTTCTTAACCTCTTTTGCCTTTGTTCCTGTGCTTAGCAACATAATTTACACTTGTTCTTGTTCTTAACAATCTCATTTGGCGTTGTTCTTGCAGTTTGCAACATAATTTGCCCATGATCTTGTACTTATGAACCTCATTTGAATTTATTCTTGTGCTTGGGAACCTCATTTCCCCATGTTTGTGTGCTTATCAACCTCAATTGGCGTTGGTCGTGTGCTTAACAACCTCTTTAGTCCTTGATCTTGTGCTTAGGAACCTCTTTTCCCCTTGTGCATGTGCTTAACAACCTCAATAATCGTTGTTCATATGCTTCATAACCTCTTTTAGCCTTGTTCTTGTGGTTAGCAATATCATTTGTCGTTGTTGTTGCGCTTTGCAACAAAATTTGCCCTTGATGTTTTGTTTATGAACCTCGTTTGCATTTGTTCTTGTGCTTAGGAACCTTATTTGTCCTTGTTTGTGTGCTGAACAAAATCAATTGGCGTTGTTCGTGTACTTAACTACTTCTTTTAACATTCTTCTTGTGCTTATGAACCTCATTTGCATTTGTTCTAATGCTTAGGAACCTCATTTACCCTTGTTCGTGTGCTTAACAACCTCAATTGCCGTTGTTCATATTCTTCTTGACCTCTTTTGCCCTTGTACTTGTGCTTAGAAACATCATTTATACTTGTTCTTGAGCTTAACAACCACATTTGGCGTTGTTATTGAGCTTTGAAACATAATAAGCCCTTTATCGTGTGCTTATGAACCTAATTTGCATTTGATTTTGTGCTTATGAACCTCATTTCCCTTTGTTTGTGTACTTAACAACCTCATTTCCCTTTTTTGCTCATGTTCTTCTTAGCAACATCATTTACACTTGTTCGTGCGCTTAACAACCTCATTTGTCGTTGTTCTTGCACTTTGCAAAATAATTTGTCCTTGATCTTGTGCTTATGAACCTCATTTGCATTTGTTCTTGCGTTTAGGAACCTCATTTTCCCTTGTTTGTGTGATTAACAACTTTAATTGCCGTTGTTCGTATGCTTAAACAACACCTTTTGCCCTTGATCTAATGCTTATGAACCTCATTTGCATTTGTTCTTGTGCTTAGGAACCTCATTTGCTCTAGTTCGTGTGCTTAACAACCTCAATTGTCGTTGTTCATATGTTTCTTAACCTCTTTTGCCCTTGTTCTTGTGCTTAGCAACATCATTTACATTTTTTCTTGTGATTAACAATGACATTTGTCGTTGTTCTTCTGCTTTGCAGCAAAATTTGCCATTGATCTTGTGATTATGAACCTCATTTTCCCCTATTTGTGTGCTTAACGACATTAATTGGCGTTGTTCGTGTTTATAACCTCTTTTGTCCTTGATCTTGTGCTTATGAAGCTTGTTTGCATATGTTCTGGTGCTTAGGAACCTCATTTGCATTTTAACCTCTTTTGCCTTTGTTCTTGTGCTTAGCAACATCATTTACACTTGTTCATGTACTTAACAACCTCATTTGGCGTTGTTCTTGCGGTTTGCAACGTAATTTGCCCATGATCTTGTGCTTATGAACCTCATTTGAATTTATTCTTGTGCTTAGGAACCTCATTTCCCCTTGTTTGTGTGCTTCACTACCTCAATTGGCGTTGTTCGTGTGCTTAACAACCTCTTTAGCCCTTGATCTTGTGCTTATTTACCTCATTTGCATTTGTTCGTGTGCTTAACAACCTCAATCGTCGTTGTTCATATGCTTCTTAACATCTTTTGCCCTTGTTCTTGTGCATAGCAACATCATTTACACATGTTCTTGCGCTTAACAGCCTCATTTGTCATTATTCTTGCGCTTTGCAACATAATTTATCCTTGATCTTGTGCTTATGAACCTCATTTGCATTTGTTCTTGTGCTTAGGAACCTCATTTACCCTTGTTTGTGTGCTGAACAACCTCAATTGGCGTTGTTCGTGCGCTTAACAACCTCTTTTAACCTTCATCTTGTGCTTATGATCCTCAATTGCATTTGTTCTTGTGCTTAGGAACATCATTTTCTCTTGTTCGTGTGCGTAACAACCTTAATTGTCATTGTCCGTATGCTTCTTAACCTCGTTTGCCTTTGTTCTTGTGCTTATCAACATCATTTACACTAGTTCTTGTGATTAACAACCACATTTGTCATTGTTCTTGCACTTTGCAACATAATTTGCCCTTAATTATGTGCTTATGGACCTCATTTGTATTTCTTCTCGTGCTTGGGAACCTCATTTTTCCTTGTTTGTGTCCTTAACAATCTTTATTGCCGTTCTTCGTGTCCTTAACAACCTCTTTTGCCCTTTATCTTGTACTTATGAACCTCATTTGCATTTGTTGATGTGCTTAGGAACCTCATTTGCCCTTGTTCGTGTGTTTAACAACCTCAATTGTCGTTGTTCACATGATTTTTAACCTCTTTCTCAATTGTCGTTGTTATGGCGCTTTGCAACATAATTTACACTTGATCTTGTGCTTATGAACCTCATTTGCATTGTTCTTGTACTTAGGGGACCTCATTTGCCCTAGTACGTGTGCTTAGCAGCCTTAATTGTCGTTGTTCATATGCTTCTTAACTTCTTTTGCTCTTGTTCTTGCACTTTGTAACATAGTTTTTCCTTGATCTTATGCTTATGA
This sequence comes from Carex cristatella, assembly GCA_024447775.1. Classification (NCBI taxonomy): domain Eukaryota; kingdom Viridiplantae; phylum Streptophyta; class Magnoliopsida; order Poales; family Cyperaceae; genus Carex; species Carex cristatella. The sequence continues at coordinate 5,194,835 of JAJHPF010000003.1, read as the reverse complement.
AGCTCATTTGCATTTATTTTTGTTATTAGGACCCTCATTTTCCGTTGTTTGTGTGCTTAACGGCATTAATTGGAGTTGTTCGTGTTTATAACAACCTCTTTTGCCCTTGATCTTGTGCTTAGGATCCTCATTTGCATTTGTTCTTGTGCTTAGGAACCTCATTTGCCCTTGTTCGTGTGCTTAACAATCTCAATTGTCGTTGTTTATATGCTTCTTCACCTCTTTTTCCTTTGTTCGTATGCTTAGCAATATCATTTACACTTATTCTTGTGCTTAACAACTTCATTTGTTATTGTTCTTATGGTTTGCAACATAATTTGCCCATGATCTTGTGCTTATGAACCTAATTTGATTGTGTTCTTGTGCTTAGGAACCTCATTTTCTTTTTTTTGTGTGCTTAAACAATCTCAATTGGAATTGTTTGTGTGCTTATCAACCTCTTTTGCCCTTGATCTTGTGCTTATGAACATCATTTGCATTTCTTCATGTGCTTAGGAACCACATTTCCCTTGTTCGCGTGCTTAACAACCTCAATTGTCGTTGTTCATATGTTTCTTAACCTCATTTGTCGTTGTTCTTGCACTTTGCAACATAATTGCCGATTTTCTTGTGCTTATGAACCTCATTTGCATTTGTTCTTGTGCTTAGGAACCTCATTTTCCCTTGTTTGTAAGCTTAATAACCTTAATTGCTGTCTTTCGTGTGCTTAACAACCTCTTTTGCCCTTAATCATGTGCTTATGAACCTCATTTGCATTTGTTCTTGTGCTTAGGAACGTCATTTGTTGTAGTTTGTGTGCTTAACAACCTCAATTGTCGTTGTTCATATGCTTCTTAATCTCTTTTTCCCTTGTTCATGTGCTTAGTAACATCATTAACACTTGTTCTTGTGATTAACAACCACATTTGCCCTTGATCTTGTGCTTATGAAGCTCATTTGCATTTGTTCTGGTGCTTAGGAACCTCATTTACTCTAGTTCGTGTGCTTAACAACCTCAAGTGTCATTGTTCATTTGCTTTTAACCTCTTTTGCCTTTGTTCCTATGCTTAGCAACATCAATTACACTTGTTCTTGTACTTAACAACCTCATTTGGCGTTGTTCTTGCGGTTTGCAACATCTTTTGCCCATAATCTTGTGCTTATGAACCTCTTTTGAATTTGTTTAACAACCTCAATTGGCGTTGTTCGTGTTATTAACAACCTCTTTTGTCATTGATCTCGTGCTTATTTACGTCATTTCCATTTGTTAAGCACAAGAACAAATTGCTTAACAACTTCAATTGTTAAGCCCATGATCTTGTGCTTAGGAACCTCATTTCCCCTTATTCGTGTGCTTAACAACCTCAATTGTTAAGCACAAGAACAAATGCAAATGAGGTAAATAAGCAAAAGAGGTTGGTAAGCACATGAACAACGCTAATTGAGATTGTTAAGCACACAAACAAAGGCAAATGAGGTTCCTAAGCACAAGTAAAAGAACAAATGCAAATGAAGTTCATAAACACATGATCAAGCGCAAATTATGTTACAAAGCGCAAGAACAATGACAAATGAGTTTGTTAAGCATAAGAACAAGTGTAAATGATGTTGCTAAGCACAAGAACAAGGGCAAAAGAGGTTAAGAATCATATGAACAACGACAATTGAATTTCTTAAGCACACGAACTAGGGCAAATGAGGTTCCAAACCACAAGAACAAATGCAAATGAGGTTCATATGCACAACATTAAGGGCAAAAGAGGTTGTTAAGCACAGGAACAACGCCGATTGAGGTTGTTAAGCACACCATCAAGGCCAAATGAGGTTTGTAAGCACATGAACAAATGCAAATGAGGTTCATCAGCACAAGATCAAGGGCAAATTGTGTTGCAAAGTGCAAGAACAACGACAAATGAGGTTGTTAGGCGCAAGAACAAGTGTAAATGATATTGCTAAGCAGAAGAACAAGGGCAAAAGAGGTTAAGAAGCATATGAACAACGACAATTGAGGTTGTTAAGTACACGAACAAGTACAAATGAGGTCCCTAAGCACAAGAACAAATGCATATGAGGTTCATAAGCACAAGATCAAGTGCAAAAGAGGTTGTTAAGCACACGAACAACGCCAATTGAGATTGTTTAAGCACGCAAAAAAGGGAAAATGAGGTTCCTAAGGACAAGAGAACATTCAAATTAGGTTCATAGGCACAAGATCATGGGCAAATTATGTTGCAAACCACAAGAACAACGACTAATGAAGTTGTTAAGCACAACAACAAGTGTAAATGATATTGCTAAGCATACAAACAAAGGAAAACGAGGTTAAGAAGTATATAAACAACGACAATTGAGATTGTTAAGCACACGAACAAGGGCAAATGAGATTCCTAAGCACAAGATCAAGGGCAAAAGAGGTTGTTATAAACACGAACAACGCCAATTAATGTCGTTAAGCACACAAACAACAGAAAATGAGGGTGCTAACAACAAGAACAAATGCAAATGAGCTTCATAAGCATAAGATGAAGGAAAAACTATGTTACAAAGTGCAAGAACAAGGGCAAAAGATGTTAAGAAACATATGAACAACGACAATTGAGGTTGTTAAGCACACGAATTAGGGTAAATGAGGTTCCTAAGCACAAGAACAAATGCAAATGAGGTTCATAAGCACAAGATCAAGGTAAAAAGAGGCTGTTAAGCACACGAACAACGACAATTGAGGTTGTTAAGCACACGAATTAGGGCAAATGAGGTTCCTAAGCACAAGAACAAATGCAAATGAGGTTCATAAGCACAAGATCAAGGGCGAATTGTGTTGCAAAGCACAAGAACAACTACAAATGAGGTTGTTAGGCACAAGAGCATAAATGATATTGCTAAGCAGAAGAACAAGGACAAAAGAGGTTAAGAAGCATATGAACAACGACAATTGGGGTTGTTAAGTATACGAACAAGTGCAAATGAGGTTCCTAAGCACAAGAACAAATACATATGAGGTTCATAAGCCGAAGATCAAGGGTAAAGGAGGTTGTTAAGCACACAAATAATGCCAATTGAGGTTGTTAAGCACACAAAAAAGGGAAAATGAGGCTCCTCAGCACAAGAACAAATTTAAATTAGGTTCATCAGCACCAGATCATGGGCAAATTTTGTTGCAAACCATAAGAACAACGATAAATGAGGCTGTTAAGCACAAGAACAAGTGTGAATGATATTGCTAAGCACAGGAACAAAGGAAAAAGAGGTTAAGAAGCATATGAACAACGACAATTGAGGTTGTTAAGCACACGAACATGGGCAAATGAGGTTCCTAAGCACAAGAACAAATGCAAATGAGGTTCATCAGCACAAGATCAACGGCAAAAGAGGTTGTTATGCGCACGAACAATGCCAATTAATGTTGTTAAGCACACAAACATGGAAAAATGTGGTTCCTAAGCACAAGAACAAATACAAATGAGGTTCATAAGCACAAGATCAAGGGAAATTTATGTTGCAAAGCACAAAAACGACGACAAATGTGGTTGTTAAGCATAAGAACAAGTGTAAATGATGTTGCTAAGCACAAGAACAATAGCAAAAGAGGTTAAGAAACATAGGAACAATGACAATTCAGGTTGTTAAGCACAGGAGCAAGGACAAATGAGGTTCCTAAGCACAAGAAGAAATGCAAATGAGATTCATAAGCACAAGATCAAGGGCAAATTATGTTGCAAAGCGCAAGAACAACGATAAATGTGGTTGTTAAGCATAATAACAAGTGTTAATAATGTTGCTAAGAACAAGAAGAATGGCAAAAGAGGTTAAGAAGCATAGGAACAATGCCAATTGAGGTTGTTATGCACACGAACAAGGGCAAATAAAGATCCTAAGCACGAGAACAAATGCAAATGAGGTTCATAAGAAAAAGATCAAGGGCAAATTATTTTGCAAAGCGCAACAATAACGACAAATGTGGTTGTCAACCACAAGAACTAGTGTATATGATGTTGCGAAGCACAAGAACAAGAGCCAAAGAGGTTAAGAAGCATATGAACAACGACAATTGAGGTTGTTAAGCACACGAATAAGGGCAAATGAGGTTCCTAAGCACAAGAACAAATGCAAATGAGGTTCATAAGCACAAGATCAAAGGTAAATTATGTTGCAAAACGCAAGAACAACGACAAATGTGGTTGTTAAGCATAAGAACAAGTGTAAATGATGTTGCTAAGCACAAGAACAATGGCAAAAGAGGTTATGAAACATAGGAACAATGACAATTCAGGTTGTTAAGCACACGAAAAAGGGCAAATAAGGTTCCTAAGCACAAGAACAAATGCAAATGAGGTTCATAAGCACCAGATCAATGGCAAATAATGTTGCAAATCGTAAGAACAACGACAAATATGGTTGTTAAGCACAAGAACAAGTGTAAATGTTGTTGCCAAGCACAAGAACAAGGTCCAAAGAGGTTAAAAACCATATGAACAACGACAATTGAGATTGTTAAGCACACGAACAAGGGCAATTGAGGTTCCTAAGCACAAGAACAAAAGCAAATGAGGTTCATAAGCACAATATCAAGGTTAAAAGTAGTTGGTAAGCACACGAACAATTCTAATTGAGGTTGTTAAGTACACAAACAAAGACAAATGAGGTTCGTAAGCACAAAAACAAATGCAATTAAAGTTCATAAGCACAAGATCAAGGGCAAATTATGTTGCAAAGCGCAAGAACAACGACAAATGAGGTTGTAGCACAAGAACAACTGTAAATGATGTTGCTAAGGACAAGAACAAATGCAAGTGAGGTTAATAAGCGGAAGATCAAGGGCAAAAGAGGTTGTTAAGAACACGAACAACGCCAGTTGAGGTTAAAGGCAACTGAGGTTCCTAAGTACAAGAACAAATGCTAATGAAGTTCAAAAGCAAAAGATCAAGGGAAAATTATGTTACAAAGCGCAAGAACAACGAGTAATGAGATTGTTAAGCACAAGAACAAGTGTAAATGATGTTGCTAAGCACAAGAACAAGGGCAAAAGAGGTTAAGAAGCATATGAACAACGACAATTGAGAGCACATGAACAAGGGCAAATAAGGTTCCTAAGCACAAAAACAAACGCAAATGAGCTTCATAAGCACAAGATCAAGGTAAAAAGAGGTTGTTAAGCACACGAATAACGCCAATTGACGTTGTTAAGCACACAAACAAGAGAAAATGAGGTAAGCACAAGAACAAATTCAAATGAGATTCATAAGCAGAAGATCAAGGGCTAATTATGTTGCAAACCGCAAGAACAACGACAAATGAAGTTTTTAAGCACAAGAACAAGTGTAAATGATGTTGCTAAGCACTGGAACAAAGGAAAAAGAGGTTAGAAGCATACAATTGAGGTTGTTAAGCACACGAAACAAGGGCAAATGAGGTTTCTAAGGACAACGACAAATGCAAATGAGGTTCATAAGTACAATATCAAGGGCAAAAGAGGTTGTTCAGCACACGAACAACGACAATTAATGTTGTTAAGCACACAAACAATGGAAAATGAAGTTCCTAAGCATAAGAACAAATGCAAATGAGGTTCGTAAGCACAAGATTAAGGGCAAATTATGTTGCAAAGCGCAAGAACCATGACAAATGTGGTTGTTAATCACAAGAACAAGTGTAACTACTGTTGTAAGCACAAGAATATGGGTAAAAGTGGTTAAGAAGCATATGAACAACGACAATTGAGGTTGTTAAGCACACGAACAAGGGCAAATGAGGTTCCTAAACACAAGAACAAATGCAAATGACATTCATAAGCACAAGATCAAGGTCAAAAGAGGTTGGTAAGCAAACGAACAGCGCCAATGAATGTTGTTAAGCACACAAACAAAGACAAATGAGGTTGCTAAGCACAAGATTAAGGGAAAATTATGTTGCAAAGCACAAGAACAACGATAAATGAAGTTGTTAAGCACAAGAACAAGAAATGAACAACGACAATTGAGGTTGTTAAGCACATGAACAAGGGCAAATGAGGTTCCTAAGCACAAGAACAAATGCAAATGAGGTTCATAAGCACAAGATCAAGGGAAAATTATGTGGCAAAGCACAAGAACAACGACAAATGTGGTTGTTAAGTATAAGAACAAGTGTAAATAATGTTGCTAAGAACAAGAACAACGGGAAAAGAGGTTAAGAAGCGTAGGAACAATGACAATTGAGGTTGTTATGCACACGAACAAAGGCAAATAAAGTTCCTAAGCACAATAACAAATGCAAATGAGGTTCATAAGCACAAGATCAAGGGCAGATTATGTTGCAAAGTGGAAGAACAATGACATATGTGGTTGTCAACCACAAGAACTAGTGTATATGATGTTGCGAAGCACAAGAACAAGAGCCAAAGAGGTTAAGAAACATATGAACAACGACAATTGAGATTGTTAAGTATACGAACAAGGGCAAATGAGGTTTCTAAGCACAAAAACAAATACAAATGTGGTTCATAAGCGTAAGATCAAGGTTATAAGAGGTTGGTAAGTACACGAACAACGCTAATTGTGGTTGGTAAGTACACAAACAAAGACAAATGAGGTTCCTAAGCACAAGAACAATATCAAGGGCAAATTTTGTTGCAAAGTTTAAGAACAACGACAAATGAGGTTGTTAAGCACAAGAATGACTATAAATGATGTTGCTAACGACAAGAACAAATGCAAATGTGCTTCATAAGGCAAGAACAAGGGCAAAAGAGGTTGTTAAGAACACGAACAACGCCAATTAAGGTAGTTCAGCACACAAACAAAGGTAAATGAGGTTTCTAAGCACAAGAACAAATGCAAATGAAGTTCATCAGCACAAGATCAAGGGCAAATTATTATGCTAAGCACAAGAACAACGACAAATGAGATTGTTAAGCATAAGAACAAGTGTAAATGATGTTGCTAAGCACAAGAACAACGGCAAATGAGGTTCCTAAGCACAAGAACAAATGCAAATGAGCTTCATAAGCACAAGATTATGGTAAAAAGAGGTTGTTAAGCACACGAACAACGCTAATTAAGGCTGTTAAGCACACAAACAAGGGCAAACGTGGTTCCTAAGCGTTAGAACAAATGCAAATGAGGTTCATAAGCATAAGATCATGGGCAAATTATGTTGCAAAGTGCAAGAACAACGACAAATGAGGTTGCAAAGTGCAAGAACAAGTGTAAATGATGTTGCTAAGCACACGAACAAGGGCAAAAATGTTGCTAAGCATGAACACCGACAAATTGAGGTTGTTAAGCACACGAACAAGGACAAATGACGTTCCTAAGCACAAGAACAAATGCAAATGAGTTTAATAAGCACAGATCAAGGGCAAAAGAGGTTGATAAGCACACGAACAACGCCAATTCAGGTTGTTAAGCACACAAACAAGAGAAAATGGGGTTCCTAAGCACAAGAACAAATTCAAATGAGGTTCATAAGCACAAGATCAAGGGCAAATTATGTTGCAAACCGCAAGAACAACGACAAATGAGGTTCTTGAGCACAAGAACAAGGTAAATGATGTTGCTAAGCACTGGAACAAATGGAAAAAGAGGTTAAGAAGCATAAGAACAACGAAAATTGAGGTTGTTAAGCACTCGAACAATGGCAAATAAGGTTCATAAGCATAAGAACAAATGCAAATGAGGTTCACAAGATTAAGGGCAAATTATGTTGCAAAGTGCAAGAACAACGACAAATCAGGTTGCAAAGTGCAAGAACAAGTGTAAATGATGTTGCGAAGCACAAGAACAAGGGTAGAAAATGTTGCTAAGCATATGAACAACGACAATTGAGGTTGTTAAGCACACGAACAAGGACAAATGAATTTCCTAAGCACACGAACAAATGCAAATTATTTTCATAAGCACAGATCAAGGGCAAAAGAGGTTGATAAGCACACGAACAACGCAAATTGAGATTGTTAAGCACACAAACAAGAGAAAATGAGGTTCCTAAGCACAAGAACATATGCAAATGAGGTTCATAAGAACAATATCAAGGGCAAAAGAGGTTGTTAAGCACACGAACAACGACAATTAATGTCGTTAAGCACACAAAGAATGGAAAATGAGGTTCCTAAGCATAAGAACAAATGCAAATGAGATTCATAAGCACAAGATTAAGGGCAAATTATGTTGCAAAGCGCAAGAACAACGACAAATAAGATTGTTAAGCACAATAACAAGTGTGACTGATGTTTTAAGTACAAGAACAAGGGTAAAAGTGGTTAAGAAGCATATGAACAACGACAATTGAGGTTGTTAAGCACACGAACAAATGCAAATGACATTCATAAGCACAAGATCAAGGTTAAAAGAGGTTAAGCAAACGAACAGCGCCAATTAATGTTGTTAAGCACACAAACAAAGGCAAATGAGGTTCCTAAGCACAAGAACCAATGCGATGTTCATAAGCACAAGATCTAGGCAAAATTATGTTGCAAAGCGCAGGAACAACGATAAATGAGGTTGTTAAGCACACGAACAACGCCAATTGACGTTGTTAAGCACACAAACAAGAGACAATGAGGTTCCTAAGCACAAGAACAAATTCAATGAGGTTCATAAGCAGAAGATGAAGGGCTAATTATGTTGCAAACCGCAAGAACAACGACAAATGAGATTGTTAAGCACAGGAACAAGTGTAAATGATGTTGCTAAGCACTTGAACAAAGGAAAAAGAGGTTAGAAGCATACAATTGAGGTTGTTAAGCACACGAACATGGGCAAATGAGGTTCCTAAGGACAACGACAGATGCAAACGAGGTTCATAAGCACAATATAAAGGGCAAAACTGGATGTTAAGCACGCGAAGAATGACAATTAATGTTGTTAAGCACACAAACAATGGAAATTGAGGTTCATAAGCACAAGAACAATGACAAATGTGGTTGTTAATCACAAGAACAAGTGTAACTGATGTTGTAAGCACAAGAACAAGGGTAAAAGTGGTTAAGAAGCATATGAACAACGACAATTGAGGTTGTTAAGCACACGAACAGGGGCAAATGAGGTTCCTAAGCACAAGAACAGCAAATGGCGTTCATAAGCACAAGATCAAGGTTAAAAGAGGTTGGTAAGGAAACGAACAGCGCCAATTAATGTTGTTAAGAACACAAACAAAGGCAAATGAGGTTCCTAAGCACAAGATCAAGGGAAAATTATGTTGCAAAGCGCAAGAACAACGATAAATGAGGTTGTTATGCACAAGTACAAGGGAAAAAGAGGTTAAGAAGCAAATCAACAATGACAATTGAGGTTGTTAAGCATGTGAACAAGGGCAAATGAGATTCCTAAGCACGAGAACAAATGCAAATGATGTTCATAAGCACAAGATCAAGGGCAAATTATGTGGCAAAGTGCAAGAACAACGACAAATGTGGTTGTTAAGCGTAAGAACAAGTGTAAATAATGTTGCTAAGAACAAGAACAACGGCAAAAGAGGTTAAGAAGCGTAGGAACAATGACAATTGAGGTTGTTATGCAGACGAACAAGGACAAATAAAGTTCCTATGCACAAGAACAAATGCAAATGAGGTTCATAAGCACAAGATCAAGGGAAAATTATGTTGCAAAGCGCAAGAACAACGACAAGTGTGGTTGTCAACCACAAGAACTAGTGTATATGATGTTGCGAAGCACAAGAACAAGAGCCAAAGAGGTTAAGAAACATATGAACAACGACAATTTAGGTTGTTAAGCACACGAACAAGGGCAAATGAGGTTTCTAAGCACAAGAACAAATACAAATGAGGTTGATAAGCACAAGATCAAGGTTAAAAGTGGTTGGTAAGTACACGAACAACGCTAATTGAGGTTGTTAAGTACACAAACAAAGACAAATGAGGTACCTAAGCACAAGAACAAATGCAATTGAAGTTCATAAGAACAAGATCAAGGACAAATTTTGTTGCAAAGCATAAGAACAACGACAAATGAAGTTTTTAAGCACAAGAACAACTGTAAATGATGTTGCTAACGACAAGAACAAATGCAAATGTGCTTCATAAGGCAAGAACAAGGGCAAAAGAGGTTGTTAAGAACACGAACAAGCCAATTGAGGTAGTTCAGCACACAAACAAAGGTAAATGGGGTTCCTAAGCACAAGAACAAATGCAAATGAAGTTCCTAAGCACAAGATCAAGGGCAAATTATGTTGCTAAGCGCAAGAACAACGACAAATAAGATTGTTAAGCACAAGAACAAGTGTAAATGATGTTGCTAAGCACAAGAACAAGGGCAAATGAGGTTCCTAAGCACAAGATCATGGTAAAAAGAGGTTGTTAAGCACACGAACAACGCTAATTGAGGTTGTTAAGCACACAAACAAGGGCTAATGTGGTTCCTAAGCGTAAGAACAAATGCAAATGAGGTTCATAAGCACAAGATCAAGGGCAAATTATGTTGCAAAGTGCAAGAACAATGACAAATAAGGTAGTTAAGCGCAAGAACAAGTTTAAATGAGGTTGTTAAGCGCAAGAACAAGGACAAAAAAGGCAAAGAAGCATATGAACTACGACAATTGAGGTTGTTAAGAACACGAACAATGGCAAATGAGGTTCCTACGCAAAAGAACAAATGCAAATAAGGTTCATAAGCACAAGATCAAGGGCAAAAGAGGTTGATAAGCACACGAACAACGCTAATTGAGGTTGTTAAGCACACAAAAAAGGGAAAATGAGGTTCCAAAGAACAAGAACAAATTCAAATGAGGTTCACAAGCACAAGATCAAGGGCAAATTATGTTGCAAACGTCAAGAACAACGATAAATGAGGTTGTTAAGCACAAAAACAAGTGTAAATGATGTTGTTAAGCACTGGAACAGACAAAAAAAAAGGTTAAGAAGCATATGAACAATGACAATTGATGTTGTTAAGCACACGAACAAGGGCAAATGAGATTCCTAAGCACAACAACAAATGCAAATGAGGTTCATAAGCACAAGATCAAGGGCAAAAGAGGTTGCACATGAATGACGACAATTAAGGTCATGTGCTTAACAATGATAATTGTTCGTGTGCTTAACACGAACACGAACACGAACACGAACAACGACAACAGAGGTTGTTAAGCACACGTACACGAACAACGACAATTGTTCGTGTGCTTGACAACCTCTGTTGCCCTTGATCTTGCGCTTATGAACGTCATGTGCATTTGTTGTTGTGTTAGGAACCTCATTTGGTCTTAACCTCTTTTTCCTTTGTTCCAGTGCTTAGCAACATCATTTACACTTGTTCATGTGCTTAACAATCTCATTTGTCGTTGTTCTTGCGGTTTGCAACATAATATTCCCTTGATCTTGTGCTTATGAACTTCATTTGCATTTTTCTTGTGCTTAGGAACCTTATTTGCCCGTGTTCGTGTTCTTAACAACCTGAATTGTCATTATTCCTATGCTTCTTAACCTTTTTTGTCATTGTTCTTGTGCTTAGCCACATCATTTACACTTCTTCTTATACCTAACAACAACATTTGTCGTTGTTCTTGCTCTTTGCAACATAATTTTCCCTTGATCTTGTGCTTATGAACATCATTTGCATTTGTTCTTGTGCTTAGGAACCTTATTTGCCTTTGTTTGTGTGCTTAACAACCTGAATTGTCATTGTTCCTATGCTTCTTAATCTCTTTTCCCATTGTTCGTGTGCTGAGCAACATCATTTACACTTGTTGTTATGCTTAACAACCATATTTGTCGTTGTTCTTGTGCTTTGCAACATAACTTGCCCTTGATCTTGTGCTTATGAACCTCATTTGCGTTTGTTCTTGTACTTAGGAACATCATTTTTTCTTGTTTGTGTGCTTAACAACATTAATTGGCATTGTTCGTGTGCATAACAACCTATTTTTCCCTTGATCTTGTGGTTATGAAGCTCATTTCCATTTGTTCTTGTGCTTAGGAACCTCATTTGCCCTTGTTCGTGTGCTTAACAACCTCAATTGTCGTTGTTCATATGCTTCTTAACCTATATTTCCTTTGTTCATGTGGTTAGCAACACCATATACACTTGTTCTGGTGCTTAACAACCTCACTTGTCGTTGTACTTGTGGTTTGCAACATAATTTGCCCAAGATCTTTTGCTTATGAACCTAATTTGAATTTGTTATTGTGCTTAGGAACCTCATTTTCTCTTTTATTTGTGCTTAACAACCTCATTTGGTGTTGTTTGTGTACTTAACAACCTCTTTTACCCTTGATCTTGTGCTTATGAACCTCATATGCCTTTGTTCTTGTGCTTAGGAACCTCATTTATACTTGTACGTGTGCTTAACAACCTCAATTGTCGTTGTTCGTATGCTTCTTGTGCAAAGCAATATCATTTACACTTGTTCTTGCGCCTAACAACCTCATTTGTCGTTGTTCTTGTGCTTTGCAACACAATTTGCCCTTGATCTTGTGCTTATGAATCTCATTTGCAATTGTTCTTGTGCTTAGGAACCTCATTTGTCCTTGTTTGTGTGCTGAACAAAATCAATTGGCGTTGTTCGTGTACTTAACAACCTCTTTTCCCCTTGATCTTGTGCTTATGAAACTCATTTGCATTTGTTCTTGTGCTTAGGAACCTCATTTGCACTTGTTCGTGTGCTTAACAACCTCAATTGTCGTTGTTCATATGTTTCTTAACCTCTTTTTCCTTTGTTCCTGTGTTTAGCAACATCACTTACACTTGTTCTTATGCTTAACAACCATATTTGTCGTTCTTCTTGCGCTTTGCAGCATAATTTTCCCTTGATCTTGTGCTTATGAATTTCATTTGCATTTGTTATTGTGCTTAGGAACCTCATTTTTCTTTTTTTGTGTTCTTAACAACTTTAATTGTTGTTCGTGTGCATAACAACCTCTTTTGCCCTTGATCTTGTGCTTATGAACCTCATTTGCACTTGTTCTTGTGCTTAGGAACCTCATTTGCCCTTTTTCATGTGCTTAACAACCTCAATTGTCCTTGTTCATATGCTTCTTAACTTCTTTTACCCTTGTTTATGTGCTTAGCAACATCATTTACACTTGTTCTTGTGCTTAACAACCTCATTTGTCGTTGTTCTTGCGCATTGCAACATAATTTGAGCTTGATCATGTGCTTATGAACTTCATTTGCATTTGTCCTTTTGCTTGTGCTTTGAAACCTCATTTGCTTTTGTTTGTGTGCTTAACAATCTCAATTAGCATTGTTCGTGTGCTTACCTACCTCTTTTACCCTTGATCTTGTGCTTATAAACTTCATTTGCATTTGTTCTTGTGCTTAGGAATCTCCTTTGCCCTTGTTCATGTGCTTAACAACCTCAATTGTCGTTGTTTATATGTTTCTTAACCTTTTTTGCCCTTCTTCTTGTACTTAGCAATATCATTTACACTTGTTCTTGTGCTTAATAATCTCATTTGTCGTTGTTCTTGCGCTATGCAACATAATTTGCCCTTAATCTTGTGCTTATGAACTTCATTTGTATTTGTTCTTGTGTTTAGGAAGCTCATTTACCTTTATTTGTGTGCTGAATAACCTCAATTGGCTATTCGTGTTCTTAACAACCTCTTTTGCCTTTGATTTTGCGCTTATGAACCTAATTTGCATTTGTTCTTGTGCTTAGCATTTACAGTTGTTCTTGTGCTTAACAACCTCATTTGTTGTTGTTCTTGTGCTTTACAACATAATTTGCCCTTGATCTCGTGCTCATGAATTTCAATTGTATTTGTTCTTGTTCTTAGGAACCTTATTTGTCTTTGTTTGTGTACTTAACAACCTCAATTAGTGTTGTTCGTGTGTTTACCAACCTGTTTTATCCTTGATCTTGTGCTTATGAACCTCATTTGCATTTGTTCTTATGCTTAGGGTTTAGGGTTTTGGATTTAGGGCTTAGGAACTTTATTTGCCCTTGTTTGTGTGCTTAACAACCTCAGTTGTCGTTGTTCATAAGTTTATTAACCTCTTTTGCCCTTGTTCTTGTGCTTAGCAACATCATTTACACTTGTTCTTGTGCTTAACAACCACATTTGTCGTTGTTCTTGTGCTTTGAAACATAATTTGCCCTTGATCTTGTGCTTCTGAACCTCATGTGCCCTTGTTTGTAAGCTTAACAACCTCAATTGGCATTGTTCGTGTGCTTAACAACCACTTTTGTCCTTGATTTTGTGCTTATGAACCTCATTTGCATTTGTTCTTGTGTTTAGGAACCTCATTTGTCCTTGTTCGTGTGCTTAACAACCTCAATTGTCGTTGTTGATATTCTTTTTAACCTCTTTTGCCATTGTTCTTGTGCTAAGCAATATCATTTACACTTGTTATTGTGCTTAACAATCTTATTTGTCGTTGTTCTTGCGTTTTGCAACATAATTTGTCCTTGATCTTTTGCTTATGAACTTCATTTGCATTTGTTCTTGTGATTAGGAACCTCATTTGCCTTTGTTTGGTATTGAACATCCTCAATTGACATTGTTCGTGTTCTTAACTACCATTTTTGTCCTTGATCTTGCGCTTATGAACCTCATTTGCATTTGTTCTTGTGCTTAGCAACATCATTTACATTTGTTCTTGTGCTTAACAACCTCATTTGTCGTTGTTCTTGTGCTTTGCAACATAATTTGCCCTTGATCTTGTGATTATGAACTTCAATTGCATTTGTTCTTGTGCTTAGGAACCTCATTTGTCTTTGTTTGTGTACTTAACAGTCTCAATTAGCTTTGTTCATGTTCTGACCAACCTCTTTTAACCTTGATCTTGTGCTTATGAACCTCATTTGCATTTGTTCTTGTTCTTAGGAATCTCATTTGCCCTTGTTCATGTGCTTAACAACCTCAATTGTCGTTGTTCATATGTTTCTTAAACTTTTTTGCCTTTGTTCTTGTGCTTAACAACCACATTTGTCGTTATTCTTGCGTTTTGCAACATAATTTGCCCTTGATCCTGTGCTTATGAACCTCATTTGCATTTGTTCTTGTGCTTAGGAACCTCATTTTCCCTTGTTTATGTGCTTAACATCCTTAATTGGCGTTGTTCGTGTGCTGAACAACCTATTTTGCCCTTGATTTTTTGCTTATGAACCTTATTTGCATTTGTTCTTGTGCTTAGGAACCCCATTTTTCCTTGGTCGTGTGCTTAACACCCTGAATTATCATTGTTCATATGATTCTTAACATCTTTTTTCTTTGTTCATGTGCTTAGCAACATCATTTACACTTGTTCTTGTGCTTAACAACCTTATTTGTCGTTGTTCTTGCGGTTTGCAACATAATTTGATTTTGTGTTTATGAACTTCATTTAAATTTGTTCTTGTGCTTAGGAATCTCATTTTCCCTTGTTTGGGTGCTTAACAATCTTTTTTGTCCTTGATCTTGTGCTTATGAATCTCATTTGCATTTGTTGTTGTGTTTAGTATTGATCTTTTTGAAATCAAAATTTTAGAGCTCTTTTGAATAGAAATAAGATCTTTCGGTCTGTTGAACTTTCGGAGCCATATATTATGAATTTAATCTCAAATATAATTATTCGAACCATTTGGTAGCTCCTACCATGTTTTTATAAAAAAAAATATAAGTATTCGAACACTCTATTTTGCCAGGATAAAAAAAATTAGAGCAATTAGGATCTAGCATTTCTAAGGAGAAAGAATATAAAAATGGGTTGCGATTTTTTTTTTTCATACCATCTTTCACAAAAAAATTAATAATAATTAAGCCTGTTTTGCAATCTTTTCAAAATTACCAGGTTCGCAGTAAAACCATTTTTTTTTTCTGTTCAATTGAGATTGATTCAAATGAGTGAAAAGTTCAATCATTAGGTGTTCCCCACATCCAATTTAACGGAATCAAGGTTTAAAAAAAATTGTCAACGAAAGGTGCGCAGTAATCAAATTTAGTGGCGCAACTAATTGCTGTGAAACTGGTAATTCTGAAATTATTCTAAATCAGAGGTTGTTTAGTTTTTTTTTTTTTTTGTAAAAAGGAAAAGATGGTAAGAAATATAAAATTCGGTTGGGACTTTGGATGGGTTGAGAGAAGAAAAGTGAGAGATGTGAAATTTTATTTTTAGCTAAAAAAGACTGAAATTTTTATTTATACCATTTAAAAAAAAAAAAACCAAACTACTACTAAAATTAGAGAATTTCAAAAATACCAGAGCCGTCAATTCAATTTGCGGACTCATTAATAAAGTCGACAGATTGAATTGGCGAACCTCCAAAAATCCATTAGTTCCACTGTAATTGGGGTTTTTGGGGGGTCCGCCAATTCAATTTGCGGACCCCATTAATATGGATCCACAAATTGAATTGACGGTCTTGTAATTTTGAAATTCTCTTTATTTTGTGGTTTTTTAGTTTTTTTTTGTTTTTTGAGATTATGGTATAAATAAAAAATTTCGGGAAAAAAAGGAGTCGGATTATTAAAGTCCAGTGCACTACTCGCGACAAATCGATCTAATACATGTGCGAATCCGAAGGCAAGGCGAGGAGCTCAAATTGACGGTCGTCAAGAATAAATGGTCTACCTCTTTGATTAGCAAACTCAATATTACCAATCCAATAGGGATTCTAATTTTGGTAATAAGACAGGATTTTTTTTTTTATTTGAAATAAGACAGGATTTCAAAGTCGGTTATAATGTGGAATGTCAAGTACTCAAGTTGGACTTTCAAATTCTTATTTTTTTTTTTTTTTTTTTGCATTTGAAACTTTTCAATTCCATTTCTTAAACTCTTATTTTTATTAATTTTATCGATAAAATAATTTTTCGCATTGCACAAAACTAATGTGCAACAAGACAAATAATAATGAAAGAGCAGTTAAAATTTAAAGTTTGTTCTTAGGCGAAATTATTTGTACATAATTCATGTTTCGATGTCGGATAATTTTATTTTATAAGAGAAGCTGAACAGTATGAATACATAGAAAAATTATAAAATTACATAAACAAAATTATAAATTTTCAATATATACGGGGGAGAGAAACTTTGCGTCCCCTTCATGACAATCATTTTACTAACTACAAAAAATATAAAAATAAAGAAAAAATTCTAGATCTGACTTTACATATAGTTACATGAATAATATCTCGAAAAAAAATATGGTAAAGAAATGCAAAATAAAAAACTACAAAGAGAAACATTAATTATAAATTTCAACTGTAGTTTTAAGATAATAAAGTAAGTATTTTTGCCTGAAATCTAGTCACCCTTGAAAAATACTAAGATGGATTGTAGATCTCTTCACGATCTAATACAAAAAGTGTTCATATGCTGAAATCAGAATTCTATATACAAAATTATGCATGTACAAAGTAAAAAAAATAAAAAAAAATACATTGACGTACTATTACTAAGACATCACTGGTGTGTTGATGCTTTATATCATGGTTAATCCTAGCATATGTACATTGATATATCATTGCAAAACAATTCAATGACATGCCGATGTTTTGTACACTCGCTCTGATAACAGTAAATTAACACATTACAATTGAAAAAAAAAGTTACACCTTGGTGAAATCGGAGTTTCGTATGAAAAGTTACGTCTGTTTAAAGTTTCTTCATCTCTGAATGCCTTATCGGTAAAGATATCGCTTTCCTTGTCTTACTTGTATGACTAGCAGGTTGTGGATTGCTGTGAATAACTAATTTAGATTATGGGGCGGTCCAGTGATAGGTAAATTTTCTCCAGAGACAAGACAACAATCCAATTATACATATACTTCTACTTGGTTTTCAAAATCCAGAGGTAAATAACAGCTTGTCTTACTCATCGCTCGTTTAGAAGAGGTTTTAGAAATCATAGGGGTGTTTTAGAAAAAAAATAATAATTACATAGATGTGCTTTAGAGCATAGATGTGCAGAGAATAGAGACGTGAATCGATAACGTATACAAATTTATATTTATTTTATTACACATAAATCATAAAATAAAAACATATATAATTTTGAGAAAAAAACCATAAATAATTACAAACAATCTTTTCCCGCAAAACTCTACGGAATATTCACACACGGTTGCTAAAAAAATCATCCGTGTGTAAATATTTACATCCAACAAGCACAAATAGAGAAGAAAATTTATCATGGCGTGATTAGTCATGTCACGTGTGTCGATTACGTGACGTGACGCGTGACGTGATCATTTGCGTGACGTGATCGCATTCCAGTGAAAAATACACGTCATGCAAGCCAGTCACATCACGTCAAGTCACGGTATGAAACATAAAGTATCCAACTTTTTTTTGTATGTATTGAGTATTTAAATTTTTATTTTACTGTAAGTTCAGTGATACTGGTACTCATGTAGTACTGATTTTTATTTTTTTTAGTTTAGTCTAATAAATATTTATAATTTGAATTTTTAAAGTAATGTCAGATACAACCTTTCCTAAAATAAATAATATTTACAATATTATTTACTTATTTTAGAATTTTTTATATTTTTTTTCTAAATTTTCAACAATTTAAATTAAAATAAAAAATTAACATGACTAATTTACGTCACGTCACGTATGGTCACGTCGTGACTACACGTGACGTGATCGTCCGTCACCATTTTAGTCACATCACGTCACGAAAAAAAAAAATTAATCACATTATGTCACGTCACAGCGTGTCACATATTTTCTTCTCTAGAAACAAATACGTTCATTGCAACTGTGTAATGCTAACGTTAATGTAGCCTTCATACGCAGAGATGCGTTCAAAATATCCGTGTGTGTTTTGAAACAATCTTTTATGGATTTTCATTAGGCGTCCGTGTGTAAACATTCATACATGGATGTTTTATTTTCGCATCACCCGATATCTTAATTTACACAATAATTTTATAAAAACTCCTCCGTCCGTGTGTAACAAGTTGTTGGTAATTAGCCCTTTTTTTTTTTTTTTTTGAGAAATCAATAAGGGTCAAGCCGACAAGCCCTCATTTGTATAAACCAAGCCTTTTTATAATAATGTGGCTTTTATTTGCCAATTAACATCAAACTAATTGCTAAAATTATTTTATTGTTCTAATATAAATGATACATCATTTTCTATGCTAAGAAATGCTATGGAATAGATTTACATCTTGTTGCGCAAACATTTTAATGATCTTAATAAAATCAATCACATTTTCTGTCTGTTGTATTTTTTCAATATATATATAAGTATGAGATGCAAGAAACACAGGAATGATTAGCAGAGAGATCTATTTTTTCTAATAAAACAGCAGAGAGATCTACAGATAGTAACATCGCAACTAATTTAGCATCTACTTAAACCCAGTTGCAGACAGTAGCAGACATGATGACATGGATATGGTATCCCAGAGCAGTTCAAGTACAGAACCCACAGATTTATAATTATTGAAAACAGTGTTATATATAAAAAAAATAGCCTGTAGTTCGAAATAAAATAAAATAAAATAAAAACTCCGATGCCATGCCAGGGTTATATCGGAGAATCTTCTTCTTGATTTGTCCACTTCAACAAAATTAAGGCTCACTAATAAACAAAAATTATAACAGGGCTCGATTTGTCCACTTCGATAAAATTAAGGCTCACTAATTAAAAAAGAAAAAAAAAATTGAACTTGTTTAGACTTTAGACAGAAGAAACCTCGTTTTTTTTTTTTATTCTTATTTATTTCTATGTACAAGCCAAGCTGGAACATATATTTTTTTTCTGAAGAGAAGGCTGGACATTAGTACATCCGTCATTTTTTTCCATAACAAAAAAAATAAATAAAATAATATTAATAATCAGAATTCCAAAAAAATTTCAACCATGTCCTTGGGGGGCGGTTTACTCCCGGCACAACCCGTCCCCCCAGGGAGCGGTTTATCCAATTTTTCTATATTAAGCCGTTTTCTCTCTCCTGTCTCACCATAATTCGCCGTATACAATTCGTTTAATCCATTCTGCTCTCAAACAGTGCTCCAAGGCGATTTTTGAGGTGATTTTGAGGCGATTTTGGTCAACAGTGACCGAGGTATATTTTTTTTAAATGTTAGAAATTTCAGAAATAAACAAAAAACTTATATTGAACGACGGATTTTATATGATGTTTCAGAAATAGACCAAAAATGTTAATTGCACGGGGTGGAAATATCACGAAAGGGGAGTTCGGATGCCAATACTCGAAATATGTGAGTTACGGCTTCCAAGTGAATGCCAATACTTCAATTTATGAAATAAATGAAACAATCTTGCAAAAAACTAGTTGGGACCGTGCTCGATTTACTGTAGAAATCAGTACCCGAATTAACAACCAACTGATAGGTGGCAAACCTAATTATGTAAAATATCATATAGCAGACCAGGATATATGGACAGCTGTGTATGGTCTTTTTGAGTCCACTTCAATCCCGATAATGGACATATTTTGCAAAAAAGTTTCGATTGAACCAGTTGGTGCCGGGGCTGGACCTTCTACCCATAACAACTTGGACACCGGGGCTGGACCTTATGCAGAGTAGAACTTGGATACTAGGGCTGGACCTTTTGTCGAGAATGAAAACCCAGGACATAACAATTATACCACTGATTATGGGTATGATCACAACCAGGATGTGACCTCACCCCCTCGTGAACCTGTGAGACGAGATAGGTATTTGCAAGTACCTGAGCACCGTGCTGCACCCCGGGCTGAAACTAGAAGACGGTCATGTGTTGGTCGGGTTGGATATCAATCAGTACCTGATCCATTACCTAGCCACAACCCCCCTGAACCTAGAAGATAGTCCACAGTCGATCGAAATGATGTAGACATTAATATTGACGGTATAGATGAGATACCGACAGAGGAAATGGAAACTGGTGATGATTGGGTCGAGAGCTTGCAGTCTGCAGATGCTTCGGAACCTGGAAGGGGTCGTACAATCTCCTCGCACCATTACTTATTGCCATAACAGGTACAAATCCGGGAACCAGATTCCAGCAGTGGCATGTACCAACCGATACACCCGGTGAGGTACAATTCAAGAGCATAGCATGGGCTTTCGGTCCATGTATTGAAGCCTTTCGATATCTTAGACCTGTGATCAGCATCGATGCACGCTTTATGTCCAGCCGGTATGGTGGGGCTCTGCTTATAGCATGTGCATATGATGCTGAAAACCAGTTGTTGCCCATAGCCTTTGCCATTGTTCAACAGGAGGATGGTCCAAATTGGGGTTTTTTTCATGTCCTTTGTGAGAAGAGAGGTGGTAGAAAATAGGTTCGTCTGCGTTATATCAGACCAGCACTTGGGCATTAAACATGTATTTAATAGCCCCAACTATGGTTGGAACACGAATACCGGAGAGGCTGTGCACAGGTACTGCATGCAACACATTTCAGAGAACCTGTGCAAGAATACCGGCGAGGGTGAGTGGCTTGCTGACAGGTTCAAAATTGGCTGTAAGAGGAAAAAACCACGACGGATGGAAGAGATGTTCAGAGAATTTGCAAGAGTATGTATGCATTTTTTTTTCATAATTTTTTTTGGACATTTGTACGACTTGTATAACTGACTTTTATTTATCTATTTTTTGTAGACATTTCCGGAGGCAAATGCCTATTTAGCGAAGGCGGGCAAGAGACGTTCGAATGATCCGTTCGAGCCGTCAGCATATGAGAAGATATTTCAAGCATGTGATGGAGGTTGGAGATGGGGAATTATGACCACTAATGGGTCAGAGTCATTAAACAATGTCTTCAAACAGAGCCGTATGTTACTCGTGGTTTCATTAGTGGAGGACACATTCTACAAGTTAAATGCTTGGTTTGTTGAGAGGCATGCTAAAGTCACTACCTTAGCGAGCAGGGACTAAGCATTCTCAGATAGAGTTGAAGAGAAATTAAGAAAACACAGAAACAAAGGTTCTGTCATGCGCGTTGTACCGTATGGTACCACAGGTACGGAATATGAAGTGCAGGTTCAAAGTGAGATCATTCCACCGGTTATGAGCCAAAATGGTATTATAGAAACTCATCAACGTGCATGCAAGTACAAAGTCATTTTAGACGAGAACAATCAAGTAACATGCGAGTGCCAAGGTCCCCGGTTAGTTCGCATACCGTGTTGTCATGTTATGGCGGTTTGCCGAGAACGAAACTTTTCTGAGAACGTATTTGTTTATAACTATTACCGTACCGATTTCCTTCTACACACCTGGACACCATCATTTCACAGCTACCCTAACCAGTACCAGTGGCCATACTACCTTGGGCCTACGGTGGTTCCCGATAAGAAATGGATCAGGAAGGGGAGGAGGAAACACAAGCGGCGAACAATGCATATGGACAAGATGCAAAGTCGTCGTGTGGGACATGAGGCTCACTGTTCTACTACTGACAGGCAGAGGGCAGGTATGTAGATGATCGTACATAACTTAAAATTGATTTGAAATTAAATTTAAATATTGATACTGAATGTTCAATGAAATGCATTGCAGAGGCAATAATCGAAGAAAACGAAAGAGAGAATGCTAGGGTGGTTGCCAATTCCGGACCTTCTGGAAGCAGGCGACCCAGCCAGGGAAGCCACTCAGGGAGTAGTCAGGGCTCTGCAACTGTTGGTGTCGCGCCGTCATTCACTCCTAGAAACCTAAGAAGTAGACTTAGTCTGTTCAGCCGCAGGAAGAGTTAATTCAGCATATGTTGTATTTATATTTCTATCTTATATTCCAGACGTCATCCACTGACAGTAGTATTTTTATATTTCTATTCCTATGTTTTATGTTGATTAGACATTATTTGGTGATTATATTCACTTTGTTTTCGTTTCTATATTTTATGTTGATCAGACGTTATTTGATTATTTTGTTCACTTATGTTTTAAACTATTCACAAATCATAAAATCCATCGTATTAAAAATATAAACAAATATTAACATAATATTACAAAATACATAAATTATAAACACAATTATAATTAATCTATCATCGTATTAAAAAAAAAAAAAAAAAGTAAACTGCCCCTTGGGGGTGCGGGTTGGGCCGGGGGTAAACCGCTCTCTAGGAGGGCGGTTTGGGCATGGTTGAAATTTTTTTATAATTCTGATTATTAATATTATTTTATTTATTTTTTTATTATGAAAAAAAATGACGGTGAGTACATGACTACATGAGGTGCCGACGAATTCCGATCCATTACAGTTCTCATACAATCTCGGATCCCCTGTGGCCATCCCTTCTGTAGCCTTGTGTATTTCAGTCAAATCAATATTTCTCCCGTACATAATGAATGGCAAAGCTAAATCTTACAAATATTTCGACAGCACCATTTCGTTTATCAAATTATCCTACACCAGAATATCAAAACTGCCGACGCATTGAATTCCATCTAATACACTATTTATCGTTAACTAATTGGCTTATTGCACTATACAGTTGAATGATTTAATTTAATTCTCCTCTTAAATGCTGCAATAAACCAACCATCAGATCAATTGATTGTACGGTATATCACCACAAAGCATGGCAGGATGGCCCTTGGATTCATCACAAACATCTCCTCAAGATTTGCGTCGCTGGCCACAGAATCACACCCCTCTGTTGCGTCTTCACCGACCTCGTCCCCCCCGGCACACCGCACTCTGCCGGCTATCACCCTGCACACAATCATCGCTCTGCTTAACCCTGCCGAATTATCTGACGGACTGAATGCATCGTGTGCACGTCCACTACTGGCAGTCGTGCGCACCCCATTCTGAGCTGGTGGTGTGAACCCATGGCGAATGGCTGAGCAGACTCCACAGGCAGACGAGCCACAGAGAGAATTGGAACCGTTTAAGCCGAGGGCACATCTGATGGGAGCCGGCAGGAAGCGGAGTAGCTCGTTGCCATCTGCAGCTGCACGGGCTGATGAACGAGATTTGACAGCCGCCCGATGAGCCTCAAAACGGGCCAGAGTGCGCGGCGGATTGTGCACTTTTAGGATTCGGCCCACATGGCAGATGGGTCGAGGGGATGACGGATGTGCGCGCGGGTGTGCCTGGTGCTGCCAGCTGGACTTGAAGATTATCTCGACAATGTTGCGGCCAGAGTCTTCCGGTCCCAGCTCGGATACTGCATAAATTCATTTACGTACCGATTAATTACTTAATTTCTACAAGCAAGAAAAAAATTGTTAATGGCTTTCTATTATTTTAAAGACAGTTATTAACTTAATTATCTTTTTTTTTGTCTCTTTTTTTACGTGCTAAAATCACAAAGAGAATGGTTGTTGAAGCTATATTATTAGCTTTAACACAAGTTTGTAAATGTATAAGACAGCTGGCAGGTCAAATAGCCACGTCAGCACATATCTTGTACCGTTTACTATCATCTTTTTTGAAAAAACGAAATAAATGCTGTATAAATTTGAGTGCGGTATCATAAACACAGTACGGTTGAGCAGATGAAGATATAATACTATAAAGCATTTTAGACTAATTTCACCCTGGATCATGGATGAACGAACTAGTCAAGTACATCGCCACTTCCATTTATACAAGTACGAAAAATTAAATGTGCGTTGTCTAGCTTGTACCTTTGCACCTGACCCATTGTCAAGTTTGCAATAAATTTTGATTATGTACATAAACTATCGTTTTATGGTATATTTTACAGATTCTACCAGCTAAGTATAAACAATTTTTTCTTCTCTCCTTTTTTCCCAAAAAAAAAGGCCAAACTGAAAAACTACATTGATCTGACAGGCTACAGCCCTCATTCAACCTTATCCTGTGAAACAATCAATTTCTTGAAAGAAGCAATAAATTGACAAGCCCAAAGCATGACAAAACACAACAAGAGCGATAACTGTAAAAAAAATTCAAAATTACAAAAAATGGTAAATTACTGAAATTACCAGCATGGCGAATTGCTTGATGGTGCTCTAAGCTTTCAGGTTTAGTAAAAACCTCTCCACAATCAGGGCATGCACAGAGTGCTCTCGGTCTTGGATACCTCCTGTAATTTTCCATTACAATCCTCGTTTAAAAATGAATTTATGACAACATTTCCTTACTTTTAAGCAGGCAAGAAGAAATTTTCTTTAATAACCTACTTTGTCAAAAGAGAAATGATAATGATCAAAGTACGGTCAAAAGTAGCCTTAAAAGGAAACGTCAAAATGATGGTTCATCTTGGCTTACCATCAAACAAAGACAATTGTTTCCCTCAAAAAAAAAAAAAAAAACAAAGACAACTGTATTGTAATATAGTAAAAAAAATGGGCGCAATGCGTAAGTTTTGCATAATTATTTGGAATCCCTTTCTCCGCTAAACCATGTTGAAGTCAAGACACCAGCTTGTTGTCCAAAAAATGGCAAAAACGAATCACATACATTAAAAATCCAAAACCATTTTGCAAACAAGCCCACATAGATACAGAAAATTGTAAAGTCAATTACCTAGACATGGGTTCAACAGACACTGCCCGACACTCGACACAACCCGTCAAACCCCTCAAAGGCATGCCACCGCCTCCCTTTGATCCGCCGCAACCACTGTTGAGTGACCGAGCATGCGGCTGGGTATCTCCATGCCTACGCTGTCTTGTTGTCCCGGCAAGTGGTGCAGTCTCTTTACATGCAGCCGAACCAATTGATCCAACTGACTCAACTGATGCGGCCGAGGCCGAGTCAGTGTTGTCAGACCGGTGCACCACTCGCGTATTTCCATGCACAACGTCCCGCAATGCACAGAGAGAGGTGCCGCATATGCCAGTACCGGGAGTTGTGACGTGGCGGGAGGGAATTGGAGGTTTGCCATTGGATGGTGCGACGATGTGGACAGAGGAGAGGCTGCGGCAGCTCAAGAGAGACTTGAAGTGCTCCCATGAGGAGACTGGAGGAGTTGGAAGGGAAGGTTTCTGTTGCTGGGCTGCAGGTGGCAGTTTTTTGTGGCGGCGACGGTGCGAGTGTTGCTGGTGCTGGTGCTGGCGATCAGAGGTTGGGAGGAGAGTAGTGGCTGCCATTTGATGAGTCTCTCTGAGCTCTTCTCTCTCTCTCTCTCTCTGATGGATCTTACACTGAAACAGTTGGATTTAATTTATCTATGCAACTAGAGCTTGGTGGTCTAGTCTCTCTGTTTTTTTTATTGCTCTCCTCTGGTCTGATGTCTGAAGTCTCCGCAAGGAAAGCTTTGCAACCTCTATTATGCATCCCTCTCTTTTCGGATCCCCTCACATCTTCGATCAATTTAAGCTGTTTCTTTATTTCAAATGCATATTTGTGGATATGCCCTATGACAATGCAAATTTAGTCCGACATCCCTTAATTCTCAGGTCTTCCCCACACCAACTCAATCAAGTCAACTTCGTAGAGTAGCTTATCGACCTACTCATATAGAACAAACAGCAAGGCGCGCATCTCAAACAGGCAACAGCAAGAAAGAAGAACATTTAGCGAAATTTTTAGTTTCCCCCCTGTAAAAAAATTTATACGATTAATAACCTTGTAAGAAATTTTTAATTTGTCTGCAGATCTGAGCTGATCTGACTGTATTTATGGCACACTGAAGATGTATAAATGCGGGTCTACTCTGGACGGTGCTTCTTTCTTTCCTTATTTTTTATTTTCGTCCTGATTCTTCTCTCTGTTTTCTCAGTAGTAAATTATTGGACATTTAATTGAGAGTTCAAACAAGTAATTGATAACACGCTTCCAAAAAAATATATAAAGTATAGGTTCTTGCGAAAGTGTCGTAATTCAACTGTCCCACACTTTGGATCTATAATCGGTGAACTGTAGGTAGAACTATCTGAAAGAAAGTCCTGCTTATGTCTAACCTACTGTTAACTGCAAGCTGCTTCTAAGAAAATTTTATAGCTCATTCCCTGTAAGAACTATAAATTAATAATTTTTACCTCAAGCCCCCTAGGCTTACTGTTAATTATTTATCCACGCTTAAGCATTTCTATAATGTTATTATCAACTGATCACTTGAACGGCGAGGGTAAAAATATTATTTGTATGTGTCACAAATATAGGGATATTTGATGAAATGAAAAAAAGGACCAACATTTTGTGGGATTTTGTGATTTAATGTACTACGTCAAGATTGGGAGTTCATATAAAATTCTAGTTGTATATATGTCCAAGATTTTTTTTTTTTACAAGGGGACAGCGCAAGCATGGGGTTAGTGTTAGGTTGGTTTTTCTTGGTTTTGTTTTGTTTTTCTTGTTTTTTTGGGGGTTTGGTTGGACTGAACATTATTGTTTAATTTTGCATGTAAGATGAGCTGCCTCGATACCTAATTGGGAGGTACACTAACTCTTTAATTAGAAACTTGAAAAATTGTGGTCCTTTCCTTCAAGGGAATCTAGTTAGAGTACATTTATTTAAATGGAGAAAAAAATGTGGATAATTATTTAAAAAGTTATGCAGTCCTTTTGCAAATGGTAGCCAATAATTTCGCTCGTTCTTTTGCTCTCTGATCGGAACAAAATTCAATGATAAGTTCAATTTAATAAAACGAAATGAGAAGAGTTAATTTAAATTGAATTTTATTGACTCGGAAGATAGCTAATTCAGTGTTTAGAAAAAAAAAAAAATCTTTGACAGTCATATTGTCAAGTTTTTCAAAAAAGAAAAATAAAAAACATTAGAGAAAAAGTCTAGAATTTCGAATTTTAGTGTGAAAAACAATAAAACATGAAGGATATTTTAATTGTAAGTTCCATTCTCTGTTAAGTACGTCTGAACTTCACATTTTAGTTTGCACGAAATTGTGAAGGAAGAGAAGAAGACAGATTATTGCATCTTAGCATATTGTTGAAATTGATTCTCCTCAGATACTTTTAAATACGTCATAGATTGTATTGAAAAATATTAGTGGTATAAATTATGAGAGTTGATTAACAATATAAAGGTAATAGATAAAAAATAATTAGTGGAGATATTTAAGACTCATCATAATCAAATTTATTGTAATCAAATGCACAGAATCATTACAAAATTCTCTCTTTCCTAAATCTTATGTATTAAATCTCCAGAAATAATACTAGATTAAGACTACCTTCTATTCTACAAATTATGCTCCATATTCCATCTTCTTCCACCTTAAAGAAAACAAATCTTTAATCTGAAAATAAACATTTATTCTTCTCTACTCTAGTCTAAATCATCTTATAACTATATTGTACTCTATTCCAAATATACATTATTCTTATTCCCCATGTTTGGTTGTAGCCTAAAGGGTGGAATAAGGGGTTTAGGCCTCGTTATTCCACCAAACGAGCATTAATTGAGCCGGACTAAGATGGAATAAGCCGATCTTTAGGCCGGCCTAAATTAAACCACCTCACATGATGGTTTAATTTTATTCCACGTGGTAGCCTAACTCTATTGATTATAATATATTATTAGTATATAATTAGTTATATTATTGATTATTATTATAAGTATATAATTATTTAATTAATATCTTATATTGTTAATATATCAAATAATTATTATAATAATATTTTTTATTAATAATTACTATTAATTTATAATTATTTAATCAATATATTTTATTGTTAATATATTAAATAATTATTATAATAATATTATAATATATGTAATTATTATTAATATATTAATATTATATAATTAGTATCTTATTATCAATAACTATTATTAATATATCATTACATAATTGATATCTTATATTTTTAATATATTAAATATTTTCTATAATATTATTATATAATTAGTATATTTTTATTAATAATTTTTATTAATATATTATTATATAATTAATATGTCATATTGATAATATATTAAATAATTATTATAATAATATTATAATATATTATAGTTATTATTAATATATAATATATAATATATAATTAATATGTTATATGTTTAGTATATTAAATAATTCTTATAATAATATTATAATATAGTATAGTTATTAATATATTAATATTATATAATTAATATCTTATTATCATTATTATTAATATATTAACTTATTATTATTATAATATTATAATATATTATAGTTATTATTAATATATTAATATTATATAATGAGTATCTTATTATTAATATATAATTATATAATTAATGTCTTATATTGTTAACATATTAAATAATTATTATAATAAAAATAATATATTAATATTATATAATTAGTTTCTTATTATTAATAGATAATTATATAATTAATATCTTATATTTTTAATATATTAAATAATAATTATAATATATTATAGTTATTATTAATACTTTAATATTATCTAATTATTAATAATTAACTAACTTAGGCTTTTAAAACTTTAGTCCACAAATTCTAATCAAACAAGGAATAACTTAAGCCATGATCTAACTTTAGACCTCAACCAAACATGAATAATTTAAACCGGCCTAAGTTGAAATAATCATTTAGGTCTCCTTAGCTTTAGTCCACAACCAAACATGGGGATTCCCTTTAATTTTTCTTTGTGCCCGAAAGAAATCATCCTATTACACTATTTTCTCAGATCTACTACTATTTCTCTATCTTATTCTCTCTATTTCTATCTTCTATTCTTCTCTTACGAGAAACACGACCAGAGAACAATTTGTTGCAACTTTTCTCCTCTTAATTCCCACCAATCTCATTACATTAGATCTTTGCTTCTGACGATGATAAGCTTGTAAAAGAGAATTTTTTTTCTCTTTTCACCGAGACAGAAAAGATCTCTGATTATGAGGGTGATCGTTACTTATTTTTTCTGCTTAATTCATTTTGTAAATTTAAATCTTTGGAATAATTTATGGTGTGCCCATTCAAACTTTTAAAATAGTCAATTTTCATAAATAGGAATGAAATCTGCTATTATTCTCAAGGAACAACAAGAACCTGTTATTCTGATCCTAACCATTGGATTTCGTTGAGATTCGTGCAAAAATTTACTTCATTGAGATTCGCACATAGAAAAGTTTGAAGGTTAGAATCTGAATAACATGTTCTTGTTATTCTCATGGAATAACAACATATTTATTTTCCCATGACTACACCATAATATCAAATATTCTCGTATAAACTTAATTTTCTTTCTTCTATCATCTTTCATTTATTTTAGATTTTATTTGATTATTTTGAAATTTGTATTGACCACCAATTTACCTTCCTACTCCTGTTATGTATCTATAATCTATCTTACCATAAAATCAATCTCCATGTCGCAACTGCACCAAACTTCACGTTTGAGAAATCTAATCATGCTAGCTCCTAAGATCTTAAATGGGCACTTGGTGCTAAAAGTTAGAAAACGCCCGGCACCATTTCTCATATTAAACCTAGCTTACCAGAGAAGTATTTTAGGGTCTCTATTTAAAACTTAGACAAGTTTGATCTAACTCTAATATTGATTTGTTGTTTCTATGAATATACAGATGCATACTCTTTCTTCTTTTTGAAAGGGAGCGATTACAATTCAATTTTAAGATTATATAGTTCTATGGCGTGCTTGTATTATGTTCCAAATTTTAGAAAGATCTTAAATTATTAGTTTATATCGTTTTTGACTGCATGGGAGAGGAAATATATTATTCGGTGGCCGCATGGGAGAACAAAGGAACTGATGTTCATTGAAGATCTTAGGAGTCTAGCGTAGGTGTGACAATGGAGATTGATTTTATGATTAGATAAATTACAGATAAGACGAGAGCTTAAAGAAGAGTAAGTTAATCAATACAATTTTCAAAATAATTAAATAAATGAATGGAGATAGAAGAAAGAAAGTTTAAGTTTATATTGTGATATTATATATTATATAATATTTGTGGAGAAATTAGCTATTTTAAAATTTTGAATAGGCAGGAAATTCTCCCTAAATCTTTTCTCTTCTACTCAATTTTAAATTTGGAGACTGTTCTAATTTTCTTCTATATAGACCTGGTGATGCATGCATCGTAAAATAATATTCTCTGAAACACAAAAGGAATCACATAAAAATCTCTGTTGCAAAGTGCAGATGGGAAATAAAAACAACGGATGCATATTTAGTTACTTATTTTAATGGATCATCTGTTGAGGCAGTTATTAGCAAGATCATGCCACACTTGCGTCCATCTGCACATGTATAAATCAATTAATATACCGTATATACGTATTGTATACAATTTGACTTAATTGTAGGACCCGATATAGAAAGCAAACAATATAAGTTCTGTTTGTATAGTTGTTGCTTTGTCTCTTTTAATTTATTTTAGTGAAAATATATGATAAAACACTTTTAATTATTATGACTCTCATATTGAAGATTATGAGCTCGAAATTCACAAAGTAAAGAAAATTTCTTATATTTACATAAATGTTTGCAATGTGTTCGGTAACTTGAACTCCAACTCATATTTAAAAAAAAAAAAGCTTTTAGTTATACAGCTCTGTTTTCAGTTTTTTCGATCGTGCCGAAGAAAATTAAATAAATAATTTTGTAAAGCTTGGAAACGTTCGGACTTCATCGTTTCTATTTTTCTTTGGTCAAAGGAAAGATCTACAAGGATATTCCATCATGAGAAACAATCTGTACATCATTTGGTGGATCAGATATGTACCCGATGGAGAATTGGAGATACACAAATGTCAAATGCGGTGCAGAACCGACAGTTGGAGAACAATCATCACGGGAGATTAAAGACATGATCAGATATGTTATATTTAGATAGCTTTCAATTCTTCTTTTCTATTTCTCTTTTTACTGATTTCATTTTACTTCCTGTTTTGGCTCAACTATCATCATTGAACAATCTGCTTTATATTTTCCCATGTAAGTTCTACATTGTGGGTCTGTTCGTTTGTTATGGAATTACACATGATGAGATTTGATGGGAACGGGAACTTACTTTTGAAAAAATGAGAACCCATAGACACATGTATGAACGGGATTAATTATGAGAATGTTGAAATGAGTGTTCGGTTGTACAATGAGATTTGTTGTGGAAAATTAATTTTTTTTTTTTTCTAAAACGCTTGATATCAATACAATTATTCTTATTAATAATTATTAATATAGTTATTATTTTATAACGATAATTTAGCTCGTAAACTTGTTATTCAATCACCGAAAACTAAATTTAAATTTAAATTAGCAAATTGATAATTAACAGTTTTTAATTTGCTTGAAATAGAATAAAAAATATGCATATTTTTAATTTTGCTTCAATACTATTTCAGAAGGATGGTTTTTACTATTTAAAAAAAAAATCAATTTAAATAAGAAAAAATTATACACTAATATGCTGTAAAGAAATTACCTGTAAGTTGTAAAAAAAAATAATCCCCGGTTCAATCTTGTCTATTAGTCCCACATTAGTTATTTAAACAAGTTCAAACTACTTGTATATAATACCCATTGGTTAAAATTGTTTTGTGTAAAGTAGAGAGAGTACCACGTGGCAACCAGCAAAGTCCAAAAAAAGACATTAGAGAGAGAGAGAGAGAACCGAAATTTTTATAAATATACAAAATTCAATTTTTATTTAACAATCTATACAAAAGTTTATCGGAGTTTTAAATCTGTCCATACCGACAACAGAATTGCCGGTTTCAGAGCAAATAACCGGCAACAGAATTACCGGTTCCAGGAAGCCTGAACCGGCAACAAGGTCTGGCCTCTAAAGCCTGCAACTTTGTTGCCGGTTTGAGGAATATGCGATAAATGAAATAGGCCGGCTAAATATATCTTAGAATGGACAATAGTATTTTCTCCTTTTATGAGAAATTAAATTAAGAATCGTTAATCAAATTTGTAGCTTACCGTAACGTTCAGGAAACCTCACAAGATTAAGATAAGGCTTGTAATAATTTGCATAAATGAAGAATTATAAATGTTTGCAGACAATTCAGTTATTCCAATTAGGTAATAATTATAAATGTTTGCAGATATACATTTAGAGTGGACAAAACGTGCCGTGCCGTTCCGTGACTAACACGTCGTGACTTTGGTCTCATGTCGTGCCGTGCCGTGACTAAAATGTGGAGGGGTGGTCACGGCACGCGAGTCACGCCGTGACTCCCGTGCCGTGACTATTCGCGTGCCGTGTCCAAACGTAACTGGTCACGCTTCTCACATTTAACTATTTTTTCATAAATTAGGTTAGTTTATTCAAGATTCATCATTTGATCAAGACTTAACGGTCCTAATTACACGTGACTCGCGTGACCACGTGACGTGCCGTGACCAGATCTTTCGCGTGACGTTCCGTGCCGTGTCAAATTTTCAAAAGATAGTCACGGCACACGAAGGTCACGGCACGCGACACGCGAACAGTCACGCGAACCGTGTCGTTCCGTGCCGGAACCGTGCCGTGCCGGAATCGTGCCGTGCCGTGATGGAGTCGGCTCCGGCATGCCATTTTTCCCACTCTATATACATTGAAAAGAAGAAACTTATTTAAATGTTTATATAATTTTATGTTGTCTTAACAAACCTTAATTGTCCTTGCAATTGTCTGAACAATTGCTGAAGCATAAGATTTCAGTTCTGTCATACTCAACCGACTTACATACATGTTGATATAGTCGTTTCCTCATATTTCTCCAACAATAAAAAGAGATCTGCCAAAATAATCTCTGCATTCTGCAAACAGGCCGGCAACAAAGCAGGCTTTAGAGGCCAAAGCAGACTTACATACATGTTGATTAGTCATGTTAATCTTGTGAGGTTTCCTGAACGTTACGGTAAGCTACAAATTTGATTAACGATTCTTAATTTAATTTCTCATAAAAGGAGAAAATACTATTGTCCATTCTAAGATATATTTAGCTGGCCTATTTCATTTATCGCATATTCCTCAAACCGGCAACAAAGTTGCAGGCTTTAGAGGCCAAACCTTGTTGCCGGTTCCAAGAATGGTAACTTTGTTGCCGGTTTGGGATTTCTGGAACCGGCAATTCTATTGCCGGTTATTTGCTCTCGAAACCAAGCAATTTCATTCTCGGTATGGACAGATTTAAAACTCCAATAAACTTTTGTATAGATTGTTAAATAAAAATTGAATTTTGTATATTAATAAAAATTTCGGGAGAGAGGAGAGAAAGATTGGGAAGAAAAAAATTCAATCGGAGTCCGGGTTATTTCCAGTTAGAAATTACGTTGCTTGGG
The DNA here is from genome assembly GCA_024447775.1 of Carex cristatella. Lineage (NCBI taxonomy): Eukaryota > Viridiplantae > Streptophyta > Magnoliopsida > Poales > Cyperaceae > Carex > Carex cristatella. The sequence continues at coordinate 5,160,855 of JAJHPF010000003.1, read as the reverse complement.
ATACATTTGGGGAATTCCTGTGGGGATGAAGAAAAATAAAAACACACTACCGAATGGACTTGGGTTAACTTGATGGGTTCTACCCAAAACCCATCAATTCCCATCAAATTACAAGGCATCCGAATAGAGCCTGTAAGAACTACTTTTTAGATTAGGCCATTTTACTGTTCACATAGGAAAGCAAAAATTCAACTGAATTTGTTTTTCTCATGTGAACAGTAAAATTTAGTTCAAATTCTATGCCTACGCCCGTTCTCAAATGGAGGCCAAACAGGGTCTTAATAGTGCGTTTGGATGAGGTAAATAATAGTGCTAACTCAGATTAGCGACTAGTTTGAACAACTATTTTATATTTGAATGTGTTTGAATTAGTAAAAAGAAACTATTATTTGTTTGTCTTTTGTGAATTAACATGCTATTTTACTCACCTAATCAAAAATTAAATTAGCTCACTATTCCCACCAACCCAAATCTTCATCCAAACACACTAAGTTTTTATCAATAGCAACAGGAACTAGATACTTGTTCTTTCCTCGAATTTTTTTGGCCAAATTTTAAAATTTGCTTATGTATCATTGCATTAAATTCACAGTTAAAAATAAAAATAAAATTAAGACCTTTTTAATGTGCAACTCTTTGGAAAAATTAAAAAGTAATTAGTATCCAAATAAATGCCCATTATTATTTATACATTTGTTTATGGAAACACTAAATTATTTTTCTCTGATAATGAGGTTGACGGACGGTTAAACATTTGTTTAATGAGAAAAGTTTATTTTGCTTTTTTAAATATTATATTCCGTTCAATTAAGTGCTTAATTATGTTTTTTGTTCATTCAATTCATTGAAATATTGAACTATTTGCAATTTTACATTTAATTTTTAGATATGCTGTCATGTCCTTTTATAAAATGTAAAATCTTTGAAAAAAAATAACAAATGCATTTATGCCATGTAGTTAATAAAAAGTCTTCAAGATTAATAAAGAATAGGACACCAGCAGAGAGCACAGCAACGATTCACAAACAACACCAACTTCATAACGGCCATTACAGATAAAGAGATGAGTAGAGTAACAAGAGAACTGATACTAACAACCCAATTTGTGCTCTGGAGAGAGAGATGCAATAGGATTTTCAACGACAAGGCTAACTCCTATCAGGATATTCATTCTCGAATATGGGATGAATGGCACACTGCAAAGCACAATGCAGAGGAACAGCACTAGGGCGAGAGATAGATTTTGAAAATTAATGGCTTTTTGTAAATATTGAACTATTTTCTTTTTTGTTTTCTTTCTCACACACATCACTTCCTTTTTAGTTTTTACATCCTTTTCCTGATTCCTCCCTTTCTTCTTTTTTTTTTCTTTTTTCAAACACTGGGATCTACACTGGAAACCCAAAATTCTGTAACCAATTAAGGTTAATGAAAACAAGAACTAGATCCTTGTTCTTACTCAAAAAAATAATAGAGAATAGGAGAACGAAACCATCATCTCCCTTCTCCGTTTACCAATTCTGTAATTAGTTCCTTAACTCAGGTGAAACGAACCTGATTTCGCAAATTACGCCTGCAATATTCTCATCGTCGAGCACCTCTTCTCGAAAGATCCTAGTCAGTTACTCCGGTGTATTTAATTTCATGTCATGACTATTTTCTTTTAAGTTTAGATAGCTAATACGTATAGCGCGGCCCAATTGACCTCAAAACTCGTAATAATTTTTCTTGATTCGTCGCACAAACCGCTGTCTAACCACTGTTTCTTCCTTCCTGGGCTTCGTATCTAGGCACCTCGCTTTAGATCTTAAGGTCCTTCTATCGGCCCAACCAAAAACGAAAAACCCTACAGCTACGCTAGGCTGCTATCTTTTCTTCTGTGCACGGCCATCTCCACTCCGAGAACCAGTAAAATGTACGGCAGCCTCTGCCTTTGAGGCACGGCCTATGCCAGGGTCTTCTTCTCTTTTGGAAAGGGATCTGAATTGGTTGCGATTCTTTACTTTTTGGAAAGGGATCTGAATTGGTTGCGATTCTTTACTCATGAACAGTAACTTATGATTTCTGTTTTTTAAAATCTAACTGTTGAATTATTTCTAAATTCGTGTAAGGAAAATCATCTGTCTTGAAATATGTGCACGAAATTATTAAACAGCTAAATTTAAAAAAAAAACAGAAATTTTATAATTACTGTTCATTTTTTTATGATCGCACCAGATGTGAATCCTCCCCTCTCTATATCCCCGTCCACATCAGTGATAAGTTCCAAGGCATTAGGCACGTCAAGCTGGAGCCTGGAGGAAGTCAACAACAACAGTTTAATACCGTGGCGCGCAATTTTCCATTCGAATCAAATTTATAAATAAACATCTTCAAAGGGTTAGATACGTAAAACTTCCTTTGCATTCCAAAACCCCGAAAAAAACCCACAGAGAAAAAAACCAGCCGTCACCACATTTCTTTTCTTTATGCTGTGTTTCCTCCGACGGAATTTGTCTGTTATCCGACCAATTGCATCTATATCCTCCTCTAAGCGTAGCTCACCTCTCTCATTCTCCTTTCTCTCCACCTTAGCTATCTCTTCGGATTCGTCAATGGGGGAGAGCTCGAACTCAAATACAGGCGTGGGGGCCGATGCAAAGCCGTTGAAGGACCAGGCCTATCTCGATGCTGTGATTGATAAACGGATTAAGATGTTCCAAGCGATTCAGGCAGAGCTGATCGCTGAAAGAGCGAAAATTGGTGGCGAACCGATCAAGTAATTGTTATTTCTTTTTTTTTTTTTTTTTGTTTTGCCAATTCCAAAATGTTTTGAAGAGTTATGTCGATTGACCTCAGATAGACCTTGAACCTTGATTTTGAGTAGTTTTTAACTCAGGATAAGTGATAATGGCTAAAGGTCTTACCAGCAAACCTGTATTTAAAGTTTCTCAGCCAGAATTTACCATCTTTATCTGGGTAAAACAACTTTTATCTAGTCTTAATCTAGGCTTGATATGAAGTTTGGTCTGATACTTGCTTTGCAACCAAGTCAATACAAGTATATAGTGTCTGTTACTGAGATGATCTGGTATTGTACCTGTATGTGCTCCTTAACTGGAATTTACGATCTTTCACTGGGTAAATGATTTGTTATCTGGTCTGTTTCAGAAATTGGTCTTATTTTAGGCTCAAGTATGGAACTTGGCAAAACATTTGCTAACCAATGAAGCCTGTATATCTACAACCATGCACAGAGAAATCTGGTAGAGAAAACCTTGGTTATAATTTACCATAATCTGTAAAAACCACTAGCTGTTGCTAAACTTGATGTAGCCGTTTACCGATGCTTCTTTTTATTCTTCTTTATAATATCAAATATGCACAGAGATCCTACATGCACAAATTTTATTTAATATTATTTAATTGGTATTTACAGGATTACATTGCCTAACGGTTCAGTGAAGGAGGGTAAAAAGTTGATTACCTCTCCAATGGACATTGCCAAGGAGATTTCCACTGGCTTGGCTGCAAGTGCACTCATAGCTCAAGTGAGCAGCTTATATATTTTAATCCTACAAGCATCAAATTAGCTGTTTTACATTTCTTATTATAGTACATTGTTTTATTTTCTGTGTTCAAAGGTAAATGGTACCTTGTGGGACATGACAAGGCCACTTGAAGAAGATTGCGAGCTAAAATTGTTCAAATTTGAAGATGATGAAGGCCGGGACACCTTTTGGCACTCTAGTGCTCACATCCTTGGGGAGGTACTCCCTCCTAACACATGTATTTATTCGTATAATTGTATTTAAAAAGTGTCTTTTATTTTAGTTATATTTTGTAGTATTTTCATACATAAAACTGCAAAATGGCAACGTTCCCTGCATTATACCAATTTTACTGCTGTTCATTGCACATATTGGCAATATCGTTTTCAGCTCCAGACCTTCATCTTATACCAAAGTTGGAAAAGCTTTGCTTCAGTGTTTTTGATTTTCAGTATCCAAAGGCAAGAAAAGCTTCATCTATCCATTTTTCCAAAATTAGTGAAGCTTTTAATGGGCATATGTGATATTTTGGGTTATGCAGTGCTTTGACATTTTTGATATGTTGTAGGTGATCATAAATCGAACAACTTCAATTATTAATTTTTGTATTACTTTTGGTTCTGTTATGCACATTGTTAAAATTCATTTGTATTAGTTGATTGTCACTTTCCAATTTGTGAATCTAATGCAGTCTTTGGAAAGAGAGTATGGATGCAAGCTGTGCATTGGGCCGTGCACTACAAGAGGAGAGGTAACATGGAGGCTTTATCTCTGTTGTTAATATCGAGTTATTAGAATTTTTTTTTTATATTTTTGGTCCTTTTTTGCTTGTATGCCATGCTCGTTCCAGGGTTTCTACTATGATGCCTACTACAATAATTTGACGTTGAATGAAGAGCATTTCAAGAATATAAAATCTCAGGCAGAGAAAGCTGTTGCGGTATGTCATGTTATCGACATTTTTTATGTGGCCGTACCTGTATTTTTTTCCCTTTTCAACAAAGTGACATCAAAGCCGCCAGCTGTCAATTTCTTGAAAGATTACAACAAGATATATTCTGTGTAAGTTTACAATAAGATCACCGACTAAAACTTAAAAGACCTAATAAATATAAAAATAGAACATTCAGATCCTGGCACCAAATCAGTATTGTAGGAACTAGGAATAACAACGAGTGGGTGTGGTAACCCTCGGATGTATCAACTCAAACACAACACATCGTAGACATAAAAAAAGTTTTGCAAATCTTGAAAACTTTGTGAATTGATTGGTTATTAATCTATGCAGGAGAAACAACCTTTTGAGCGAATTGAAGTTTCTAGAAATCAGGCACTTGAAATTTTTGCGGAAAACCAGTTCAAGGTTCCTTTTCCTGTCAAGTTCTGTTATACATGCTTTGCAAAGTTACAATACAATATCTGTGGTTTTTTGTACACTCTCTGTGTCTGCTTTTTTCTTAGAAAAAGGGAAGTTACATTGTATGTAGTCCAACCTTTTCTCTTTTTTAATACCACAAAAATCAGGATTCCCTTGTGAACATGATAAATACACTGAGTTTTAACTTTCTTAATTATTTGATTTATTTCTTAAATTTGTGTCATATGCAGGTGGAAATCATCAATGACTTGCCAGAAGACAAGACAATTACTGTTTATAGATGTGGTCCTTTAGTTGATCTGTGCCGTGGGCCACACATCCCAAACACATCCTTTGTTAAAGCTTTTGCATGCTTGAAGGTGACTCAATATTTTTAATTTATTTACAGAGTTTAATTTTGTTTTTTGGATTGTAATGCGATACGTAAAATGCATAGGCATCTTCATCCTATTGGAGGGGAAAAGCAGACCGTGAAAGCTTACAAAGGGTCTATGGGATTTCTTATCCCGATCAAAAGCGTCTCAAGGTAAAATTCTATCAGATTTTGGAAAAAATAATGTCCGCCACTTTTGTATTATACCTGTAAAAGCACGATAGAATCGTTGGATTTCCAAATATACACGAGTATTAGGAGACAAGTGATTGTTGGATTCTTCAACTCCATTACATCCACTAGGTTTACATGCCTATTTGGATCCAAGATTTGGATAGGAAGGGTAGCTCTGATCCTACTCGGAAAATTAAAATTTTCTTTCTGATTATTTGGTTTTTGTCGCTTTTGTAATTCTTCATCAGCATCTTGCTAAATTATTGAAAATGTTAATTTTGGAAATGGTTATCCATAGGGTAGGTAGGCGTAAGTTGTGCCACAAAAATGGAGTCATATTTTATATGTTACTGTTATCTGTTTAAGAACCGATGCTATTTGATAATACCAGTAGTCTTGGCCCTTTTTTGTTAACTGGATGCAGATATACCTTATCTACCGGTGTAGCTTCCTGGGGTAAATATACATCACACGAGGACAGAAGATATATGGAGTAAATCTGGATGTGGTTTGGGAAATTCTAGCTATGTTCAGGATTTAATCATATGTATAGGTCAATTATACTGGGTCAGGTAAAACTGCAGAACCAAAACTAAAAAAATAAACCCAGGGTAGCTACCAGGGGTAAATATGCATTCCATAATATGTCAAATAGAGGTCAATATGCATGCTGTGTAATATGATAGGTATGCTTAGTGTCTCTAGCTGCAGTTGCACTGCTAGCAATGTTGTTAGGACCCAAACATATTTCTTGTTAGATACAGTCACACAGATATAGTTATGTAGAGTCCGTGCTGTCTACAAGTAGACTTTCTAGCTTGAGGAATTATCATGTTTACACTTCAATAACCTCAAAATTACGTATTCCCCCTTCTAAAACCCATAATATCATATTTTTCCTTCTAAATTTAAAAAATTCACAAATTTACCCAATTGATTGTTTATGACTCTATTCTATTAATACTCATTTTCAATATATGAACTTCCTATTTTTACCCTTATTAAAAAAATAAAAAATATGTAAGCATGTGTAAGAGAAATGTTCAGTCTTCTAATTGGCCAATTTGTGAGGGCAAATGGTTCATTTCTTTACTTGTGAAGCGTATACAATTACATTTAGGCTTACACTTTTGTATGCGTCACAAGTGAGGGCAAAAGGTTCATTTCTTTACTTGTGACGCATATACAATTACATTTAGGATTACACTTTTGTGTGCGTCACAAGTAGGGAAATAAACCATTTGCCCTGACAAATTGGCCAATTAGAAGACTGAACATTTCTCTTACACATGCAAATTTTCGAGTTTTTGAAATTGAAAAGGGTATATATGATATGATGAATTTTACAAGGAAAAATATGTAATTTCGAGGTTTGTGAAAGATATACATGAAATTTGCCCTTGTAACTTGGCAGGGAGTTATTTCATACCTGTGACTGTGATCTAATCTTCATGTGTTTCATAGGAATATCTGCACTTCTTGGAGGAAGCCAAGAAGCGTGACCACAGGGTTCTTGGGCAGGCTCAAGAACTATTCTTTTTCCATCCTCTTAGGTACATTTACACATTTCTCTGTTATTCTGTTGTGTTCATTTGTGACTTTTTCCTGGATTTCTTGTTTTTGACATTAAATATCTTTTGTAACAACTTAGTCCTGGGAGCTGTTTCTTCCTGCCCAATGGAGCTAGAATATATAATAAGTTGATGGACTTTCTTAAAGTCCAATATAAGGACAGAGGCTACCATGAGGTAAATCTTTTCTTTTTCAAAATTTATTAGCAAGCAAACCTGGGAAGCACAGAGATAACAAAAAGTCATATCTAATATGGTTTGGATGTGTAAAGTAAAATATGTAGCTTGAGAAATACAGAAAATTCTATGAATTATGTATTTTCTCTTCAAATATACAAGTAAAAATGCAATGCAAGATGAATATTAGTGAAAGCCCTTAGAACTGTCATATATAAACATGAAAACCCTACTAAAACCAGTATAAATTCCAAAATATACATATGAATAATAGCGCATAAAAAGAGTTACTTAAACATTCAAACAAAAGATGAATAGTGAATTATGTGGGATATAACGAGTTAATGTTTTCTTTTGGTGAATAAATGAATGTAGCATTGAAGATTTTTTTAGAAGATGCCATCTTTTAACTTCAAATTGATTAACTTATGTTTCTGAACATCATTTAGGTCTTGACGCCAAATATTTACAACATGCAACTCTGGGAGACATCTGGTCATGCTGCAAACTACAAAGAAAATATGTTTGTTTTTGAGGTAATTTTGTTTTTTCAAAGTATTGTTATTTGAAAGCGTTGAATTGGTTTGGGGAAGTTGGTTTATATATAAACTAGTTCAGTGATGTTTGATTGCTGTTTATGAGTTTCCCAAGTTTAATGTCCTTGAGGGAATAGTGTGGTGATCGAAAGGGAGGAAAGAAAAAATAATCAATTTTGGTAATGCATGGTTTATTTTGCGTATTAATTGGACAATCGGTATTTGGTTTTTTTATTTTATTTGTTTTTTATATTAAGTTGACGATATCTCTGCTGTTTACTCTGTTATCATTTGTTTTACATTTATGCTGCTCATGAGATGATGCATAAATGTTTCCTGTTATGATGGATGTATTGTTGTGTATAATAATTTTGTTTTTCCAGATAGAGAAGCAGGAGTTTGGTCTTAAACCAATGAATTGCCCGGGGCACTGTTTAATGTTTGAGCACAGGGTTCGCTCTTACAGAGGTGAGATAATTGAATCTTTAAATTTAATTTTAGAAGCTGTTAAGAGGACGTATTGTATCTTATTCATTATAATTAGTACCCTATTTTAGTCGTCTTTGATAGGTATGGGCATGCTTTTATTGAATACAATAGGCTTAGTATTGTCTTTAGATTGAGAAAACTCCTAATGGTCCTTTTTTTTGCAGAATTGCCCCTCAGATTTGCTGATTTTGGAGTGTTGCACAGAAATGAGCTAAGTGGCGCACTTACGGGTTTAACGCGTGTTAGGAGGTTTCAACAGGTAATATATTTTGTTATGATGAAGGATATTACATGTTTACTTAAGGGCTGCACTAGTCAACTTTTAGAGACTTCTGTTTGCTAGATTATTTTGTCCTGTTTCTTTCCATAGTCCTTATTAGACAAAATATGTACCTTCGTTTGAATTCTCTGTTGAAATGTACAATAATTATCACATGTTCTGCATTTGTGCTACTTAGTTGAATTTTAGTTGAATTTACTTGCAGACCACCTATTTTTTCATGTTACTGTGAATACTGACATGAACTTTCTGTTTCTTGCAGGATGATGCTCATATATTTTGTAGGGAGAGCCAGGTTAATCAAATCATTCTAAAAAAAAGATAATTATACTATTTACCCCCTTTATTTAATCACACCTTTTATTCTACAGGTAAAGGATGAGGTCAAGTCTGTTCTGGAGTTCATTGATTATGTGTACAAGATATTCGGTTTCACTTATGAGTTGGAGTTATCTACGGTATTGATGAAACCTTTTTTATTATGATTTGTATATTGATATGTGTCGGCTCCCATTATTTATCTGAAAATATGTGATTTTTTTTGCTATTTTAGAGGCCGGAGAAATATTTGGGGGAAGTAGAGACGTGGAACAAAGCTGAGGCTGCTCTGTCAGATGCTTTGAATGAATTTGGGAAGCCATGGCAGGTAATCTTCTCCATACTTAACAAGAACTAGCTTGTCTGATCCTAATATCTTAACAGTCCGGCTGCATAATAGTACAGTCTTGGCACTCATCATCTTGTGTAAATTCGGGCTGCTATGCTGTTTGATTATGCTCAGATTTTCATGTTTTCTGTTTCTTCTGAAAATAGTTCTCTTAGGATCCCTGGTTCCATTGCACTGAAATCACAGAAGATAGGTTTAAAATTATAAACACCAGCTCACAAATCAAGCTAAAGAGAAAGAAAGCTTAAATTCCCTATTTATCCCTCCTCTCAGCAGCATCATAAGTAGCTGGTCCTTACCCTCAGATAATTGTGGCTTTTGTTCAACTTCTTTGAGTTTTTTAATTGAGCTTAGCTGCACTATCTTAGTCAGGTGTGTCAGGTATGCATCAATACCTTGTTATATTATCAAAATAATTTCTGAACCAAGGAAACGTTGTCAGCATTATAGTTACAATATATGTCATGACTTGAATTCTCATCTTTTGCCAAGCATTTATCTTTACCGCAGTTTCATGTCAAAAACATAATAGTAAACATTATTTTTTTTGTTTCGCAGATAAATGAAGGAGATGGTGCGTTTTACGGACCAAAGATTGACATAGGTGTTTTTGATGCATTGAAAAGAAAATTCCAATGCGCCACTTTGCAGGTTTTGCATTTGAAAACCGTGATTACTATATATGAGCAAGTTGGTGACAGTACAAAGAAACCAGAAAACAACTAAGAATAAAAAAGAGAAGCAAATGGAAAACAAGTAGTTTTTATGGTATCATATATAATGTGCTTACAAATGATTCTTTGTTATGTTAAATAACTTGCCTCTCCTGATACTTTCAAAATAGTGTTGATGCGGTGTTAACCCATTCTCTTGCTAATGTATTGGCAATTTAGTGGGATTGGAGTTTTGAGTGCCGGGAATGGGAGGGTTTCAGAAGATAATTTTACTTTTCTATGATATCCGTGCTATTTTGAGTCTATTAAGGGTGTATATGGTGCTTTGACAATAGTATGGGTAAAAAGGGAATACTCCTAAAATATGACTCTGAATTTTTTTTTATTTGCAGTTGGATTTTCAGCTGCCATTACGGTTCAAGTTATCTTATTCAGCAGAGGATGAGGCTAAACTGGAGAGGCCAGTTATGATACACAGAGCCATACTCGGCTCTGTTGAGAGAATGTTTGCCATTCTTCTAGAACATTACAAGGGAAAGTGGCCTCTTTGGCTCAGCCCTCGCCAGGCCATTGTCTGTTCAGTGTCTTCCAACACTCTTGATTATGCCAAACGGGTACTTGATCGTTTTCAACTTTGATTTGAGTGTACAGTTGATTTTTTAAGTAGACTGACTATTTAGATATTAGGTACAGTTGTTGGTGCACCTGTACTGAGCCTAACAGTTTCGTCTTCAAATATTTTTGTCTTTTAGAAAGAAATTAATATTTGAAGTTAATAGGGGACCATTACTAGTTTACTATCTGCCTGAGTTGCTCGTTATCTTTTCACTTTTTTCAGGTGCATGAGCAGATACATAAAGCTGGGTATTATGTCGATATTGATTCCTCAGACCGTACGATTCAAAAGAAGGTCTGCTTGTCTTTCTTACAATAGCCTGAATTTTGTACCATTTTTCGTTAAGTTAATGGATTGAATTCTCAACATATGGATATTCCTTTTTATTTCAGGTACGGGAAGCACAAATAGCGCAATATAATTACATACTTGTGGTTGGCGCAAAGGAAGCTGATAATGGGAAGGTTTGTTCTCTCCAAATGATTTCAAATAGTTTGCTTAATACTGGGAACTTGGTTTTTCTTAATGCAGTCATCTGTTGAAATGTACATCTAACTATGGGAAATGCATTTTTGTTTAGGTAAGTGTCAGAATTCGAGATGCTGCCAAAGATGCAAAGCTTGAGGAGTTGTCTATAGAAGATCTCCTCTTAAAATTCAAGAGTGAAGTAGAATCTTTCCAAATATAAACTCAGAATGATATTTTATTGGACACTTGCTTCATGTGATATTTAAGGGAATGTTGTTTTATTATTCTAATGTAGTATGTTTCTAAAGTTGTTTCACTGGTAATGTTTTTGCTTATATTTGAATCCTCAGTATTGATTATTTTCTATCATCGAGTTGGTTATTACCTATGAATTCATAATTTGAAATAGTTTTGACATTTTTTGGTCTTTTACTGATCAGAGGTGCTGAAGGTTAATCCATTATTTGTGCATCCTATTCAATTTCTTGAAAATATGAGGCAAGGGTTGGTCTAGGCTTGTGCCAATTTCAGGCAAATTCTTCCTGTTACATTTTGCAACCGATTAGAACTGGGTATTTGATTATTTGGATCAAGCATAAACGAAGGGGCGGAGATTTTTATTAATCGAAATAAAATTAAATAAATATCGAAAAGGGGATAGGATTCGGGTTATGTCCAAAACCCATAAGGACGTAGTGGATATCAACGTCCCTGGAACGGAGACCGTTATATACATCCGGCTTCGCTAATCGGAAAAAAAAAAAAAAAAAATTTCTCAGGGATGTTTCCACCATCTCCGTCCCTGAGCCGCGATAAATCCGGAAAAAAAAAAAAAAAAAATTTCTCAGGGATGTTTCCACCCTCTCCGTCCCTGAGCCGCGATAAATCCGGAAAAAAAAAAAATAAAAAAAATAAAAAAAAAATTCTCAGGGACGTCGCAGGCCCCAGGGACGACAGTGATTATTCCGTTCTTGCCGCAAATTTGGCGATTCCTGCTCTCGGCCCTGCTCTCGGCCCTCGGCGATTCCTACTGTCGGCCATTGCCCTCCCTCTTGCTAATTAGGTAATTATATTTTTTAAAACTAAAATAAATTAATTTTGTAATTGATAATTATTTTTTTAAAAACTGAAATAAATTAGTTTTGTAATTGTGTAAAAAAATTCTAAAATAAATTAGTTTGGTAATTGTGTTTTAATAAAATTGATAAATTAGTGTTGATATCTAAATTTATTAATTTGCTAGATGTGTTTTAGAAAATTGATGAATTAGGGTTAGGGTTTAATAATTGAGTATTTTTAGACTTATTTGATATGGTTTATCAAACCCTAACTCTAATTCATCAATTTTCTAAAACACATATCTAGCAAATTAATAAATTTAGATATCAACACTAATTTATCAATTTTATTAAAACACAATTACCAAACTAATTTATTTTAGAATTTTTTTACACAATTACAAAACTAATTTATTTCAGTTTTTAAAAAAATAATTATCAATTACAAAATTAATTTATTTTAGTTTTAAAAAATATAATTACCTAATTAGCAGGAGGGAGGGCAATGGCCGATAGTAGGAATCGCCGAGGGCCGAGAGCAGGAATCGCCAAATTTGCGGCAAGGACGGAATAATCACTGTCGTCCCTGGGGCCTGCGACATCCCTAAGAAATTTTTATTTTTTTTATTTTATTTATTTATTTTTTATTTATTTATTTTTTTTTTTTTTTTCCGGATTTATCGCGGCTCAGGGACGGAGAGGGTGGAAACGTCCCTGAGAAATTTTTTTTTTTTTTTTCCGGATTTATCGCGGCTCAGGGACGGAGATGGTGGAAACGTCCCTGAGAAATTTTTTTTTTTTTTTTTTTCCTGATTAGCGAGGCCGGATGTATATAACGGTCTCCGTTCCAGGGACGTTGATATCCACTACGTCCTTATGGGTTTTGGACATAACCCGAATCCTATCCCCTTTTCGATATTTATTTAATTTTATTTCGATTAATAAAAATCCCGGGGGATTATAGGCATATGTTGATATTGAAAATTAGTCGAACTTTTGCTGAGGTCAGTAATTTGCACTCCATGTTTTAATAAGGTCAATCCAAGAGCGTCTTTACTGGCCGTATTACTTGTGTTGTTGATTATTCAGTTGTCGTTCCTAAATTGTGTTTATGATGCAATTACATTTAACGTTCAAGTCTGAATTAATATATTTAGAAAATTTTCTCGTTGAACTTTTTGGATAGATCCAATTAAAACCTCTAGTCGAAACTCCCAACAGATGTGACCCAAAAAGAATAAAATGCTGCAACAAGATTTTTATTAAAAAATAAATGGGCTGAAAAGAATATTATTACGCTCAGAAAGAACTCGGCCCGATAATTTGGGCCGGATGTGTCAGTAACAACAGCCTTTGTTGGACAAAAGGGTTTCTTAAACTCGTCTAGGACAAAAATTGGAGGGGTTTAAGATGATTCGCTCAGTTGAAAAGTGCTGAAACCTTTGTCCCCTCCCACCTGGAAATATGGAAGTAGAGAAACAGATTATTGAGGAAGAAACCGCCGCCGCCTCATCGGTAAACGGATCGTCTGAAGTGAACCGTGCAGTGACGTGGGAAGGGTGTAGTGTGCTTCTAGATATAAACGATGGAGATCGACTCGTCTTCTCCCGTCTCTCCCCTGCTGCGTACTCTCTCTCTCTCTCTCTCTCTCTTTTTCTCAAGAGTCCAAATTTGGTTAGAAAGGATACTCTTGCAATTCCTTCCTTGGACACTAATTTTGTGATTGCATATTATGTGGTAGTAAGCAGTACTAAGTGCACCATGTTTGTTAGAAGTTTTGTAAAATGGGAGAAATTGTTTTTGAGTATGACCTGTACTGGACTGTATCGTTAGTAAAATCTACGTTAATTGGTATTTAAAGTCGATGTATTGATGATTTCAGCACAATTAAGATCGGCAACAAGAAGTGCTCTCTTGGGCCTCTCGTTGGATGCCCTTTTGGTTCCCTCTTTACTGTGGAGGCCAGTGCTGGTGGGCCCCACCTCTCACGCTCTGCTGCATCTCCTACAGGTATTCTTTTGTACAACAAGTAATGCTGGTACCATATACTGGCTGGGTACCAGTCTTTATATTTGATAATGTGGAATTCCAGAGATACCTTGAGAATTTTTTCATGGTTGGTTGGCAAGTGCGATTAGCAGCGAGACCAGTGCAAGACTTGACCATGATAGGAAGAACAACCCCAGTACTCCAGGGTGAACATGACCAAGAGTTTTTTTCCAAAAATGAATGTCTGAGACTTCGTTTTTATCCGCAGCAATCTAAATTCCAAAAGCATCATTTATGAATCTGAAGAAAGTTATATCAACTATGGTTAGATTTATGAGATGCATGTTTTTTCCGGTAAGAATAATATTCTTACTCTTTGTACTGAGATCACCCACAAACCCAAAGAAAGAGAAAGAAGATTAAAAAGCTATTATTCCTGATCTCATGCCCAATTATTAAATTTCCAAATTTTGGAGTGTTTGCTGCATATTTTTCTGCATATTAATTAGTTTTCTTGTTTATTTATGTTTTGGTGTGGTTTGATTTTCTCTCTTGTTTAAATTAATACTTACAGGTAACTGTGTGGAACATAGTAAGGACGAGCCACAATCAGTTGGTGAAATTAGAGATAATAGAGAACTTGTAGACAATAACACTGCACAAAGTTTATCTAGTGAGGATATTGAGGCTTTGCGAAGGTTAGGTTTCCTATTTGTTGCTCTGGATTAAGTTTTATCATGTTTCATTCAAAGATTATAGTAGTCTGAAGTATGTCTGATTTATTGCAGTGAAGGTGCCACAGGGGATGATATAGTGAAAGCTTTAATAGCCAATAGTTCAACATTTGAAAAGAAAACGGTCTTTTCTCAAGTGAGTTTTATCTTTTTTACTTCGATATGTATGGTCATCTAATTAGTCTACTACTCCAAATTATCTAACTTGTTGATGTTTGGTCAATGCCATCAGGAGAAATACAAGTTGAAGAAACAAAAGAAGTATGCACCTAAAGTACTTCTCAGGCGCCCTACCATGCGAAGGTTTGAAATTAGCTATGTTTCCTTTATTAGAAAATTCTAGTTAGTATATTATTATTATTAGTATTATTACTATTATTAGTGGTACCATTATTACTATTAGTAGTACTACTACTATTACTATCTACTTCACCTTGTGACTACGATTGGGTTTTATTTCTAACCTACCCCAACTTGTTTGGGACTAAAGGCTTGGTTGTTGTTGTTTTATTAGAAAATTCTCTATTTTGGATGCACTTTTGTGTTGTCTTATTGTACTAGTTCTGCTGCAGTATTTGTGAGACATATTTCAAGAAACACCCACAAAGAACTGGGTAAGTGCTCACCCTTCCAATTTTCTTTAAATCAGTGATAGTTTCTAGTTATGGTTTGTGTCAATCCTTGAATTTGTTCTTATATTTCTGCAATATAGGTTTATGAGAGTAGATACATTGTCGATGCTATTGTCTCTGGCTAATGTGGGTCCAAACTCTGATGCACTAGTTCTTGACAAGCTTGGAGGCTTAGTTGTCGGCTCTGTAGCTGAAAGAGTTGGAGGTGACATTTCTTTGTTTTTCAGTACCTCTATTAAGTGTAAAAACCTCATTTTTGCCTTTGAAAATTGAAACTATTGTGGTTTCTGAAAGTGTGCAATATGAATAGTAACTTCAAATTAATGTAAGCTACTTAATAATAATGGCTAACATGATTTAAGAAAACTTTATGCTACTAGTATGATTTAGTTTGCGCAAGTCAAGTTTTTGTATACTTTCACTCTACTGGTGCAAATTACCTGTGATACACCCAGAGCTATTGAATCTTCTGCTACTGATAATTAACACGTATAAAATTATAAATGTTTGTTGCGACATATGGCAGGTACTGGCTATATCTGTAGCACATATTTTGGGTCTGTTCCTTATCAAATTGACATGGTGAGGATGTTCAATTTTAGCAAAGATGTCTGCACCAGGTATTGAATTGTTCCTCAGCAATGTTCTTTTTTTTTATTATTATCATAGTGAATGATGTGTCCGTGTGTCACTACAGGATATTGCAAGCACCTTTTTGTGACCTTTCAACTTTGCAAAATCCACCCTCTGAGTCTGCGATGATAGATCCAAGTGATATGGGACCCAGCTCAGCGGAGGCTGCTCAGCCTGATCCATCAAATGAGAACCTTAATCAGGATGATGATACCTTGTTAGGTACAAGGCAACAGTATTTCTACAGGAGATGACTACTTGACATCATTGTCATTATTAATTGGCATCTTTTTGTAAAAAATAATGGCATGTTTGAATTGTAGATTCTAGGGATAACGATGATGATGCTTTGACTGGTCAGAAATCAGTCAAACCTGGGAGGAAGGCCCCACCTGAAATTATAAAATCATGGAAAGATAATGGCTTTACAAGGTTTGCTCTTGTTGCTCTTGTGAATATTTACTTGGTTAAGCTCAGCTTGTTTCTTTTTTCACTTTGCTGATTAACCAATTGAGAAACCTGGCACACTTCATATGAAGACGGAAACTTGAGCACCCACCCCCTTCATCCCTCTGTTTTTAAATACTTCCCCTACTGATCAAAAGCTTACTCTCTTTTTGTTTTTGTGCTTGTGTAAACTGTGTTTGGAGGGTGCGGTGATGGTTTCTGCAGAAAGTCCATGGAGGCTAAATATTTCGTTTATCATCTGCTTTAATTTTCTTTTAATTGTGCAGCTTGATTGTTGCTGCTCCGGAAATGGATGTGGAGAGCTTGATAATGGATCTTCTTCCCCTTTTAGCTTATTCTGCACCTTTTGCTATCTATCATCAATATCTTCAGGTTTGCATTTCTGTTTATTTATTTTTGTTTTTCTGCATTTAATTCTGCCATAATTTAGTCTGGTGCACAGACTGGCAGCACATACAAGGTAAGATGAAAAATGGGCAATTAGACAAATTTTATAAATGAAAAGCTATTGTTCGAGTAAAGTTAATTGGCACTCCTGGGTATTGAATATTATTTTTGTTGATTCTGTATAGGTTTATAGGGTAAAACTAGTGAGTAGAACTTGGGTGCTCCTAGGAGTACCAAGCCCCTTTGTACTCTTAACTCTAAAATCTATCGGATTAACTTCGAACGACGAATCTAAACTGTTGAAATCCTTCTACCTTACGAGTGATGCGTCTACATGTGAAAATTTTAAAGTTCCAAATTAATTTAGTATAAATTCAAGTGGTCAAAATTAGAAGATTTTTAAATTAATTTTAATGTATTAATCTTTTGGAAGACTTTTGACTACTTGACTTTATACTAAATTAATTCGAAACTTTAAAATTTTCACATGTAGATGCATCACTCGTAAGGTAGAAGGATTTCAACGGTTTGGATTCGTCGTTCGAAGTTAATCCGATAAATTTTAGAGTTAAGAGTACAAAGGGACTTGGTACTCCTAGTTCTACTCAAAACTAGTTGCTTTTGGGGAACCTCTGTATATTTTGTTGTTAACTTTCTCTGTATCCATACAGCCCCTTGCAACATGCATGCACAAATTACAGTTCTCTAAAATGGCCATTGGCTTGCAGATTTCTGAACCTTGGCTTCGTGAATATCAGGTATCATCTCTTTTTTAATCTATTTAATTAGCTGATTTTTTTTAAAAAAATTATTTGTTATCTTATTTGGTTTTTAAAATTTAATATCCAGGTACTTCCATCGCGGACGCATCCACATATGCAAATGAATGCATTTGGGGGTTACATTCTTAGTGGAATTAGAATTTCCAACACAGGAGGTGCTAATGAAGATAAAACCACTTAATGGATTTGCTGGTTAACCAACAAAGCTACTCTCTACTCTCTGATTGAGAATTTCAAACCACCCTCCTCCCCCCAAATCCCCTTTTTTTAGCTGGAGTTTTTATTATTTTTATTTTAAATGCTTAGTTGAGTTAGTTTTTCACCAAGTCTGAGCCAATTGTATTATGACGAGTTTCTCCAAAGTAATTATCATTATTTATCTTCTTATATCTTTATTCATGTGCATTTGAGATCTCGGTATTAATTGTTTGGAGTCTTTAGGCTGTACTACAGGGATGATAGTCTCTGTTGTCTTGAAGTACAAAACTCGGATTTTATGTGGCAATATGTGCGCAGGAAGACATCAATACTTATAGTGACAAGATTTGCGAATAATTTCCGAATTATTCGGATTTTTGGTGATGCCGAACCGGACGCCGAATTATTCGGTTGACCAAATTTTGACTGAATAATTACCAAATAATTCACGAATTTTACGAATTTTTTCCGAAATTTTTCCGAATTTTTCCTAGAATTTTATTTTTTTGTTATTTTTTATTTTTGCTCCTTTATAGAACTGAGATCGCTGATCCGAATTATTCTCGAATTATATCTGAATTATTCTTGAATTATATTTGAATTATTTTCAAATTACAAATTTTTGACCTTACCTAACCTGAATAATTAATTTGTCTAACTGAAGAAAAAGGTTTAACAATAAATTTAGGTAGGTAGGTATGTTAGCGATAATGCGATATCACTGCTGTCCTTAGTCCTTGCCGCTGAGCCGCAGAAGATCCATATTCTTTCAGATCAATAATTTTTTAATATGTTAGGTGCTGGTTAAAAGAATAAAAAATGAACTTGATTGGTTATGATTTTGTTGGATGAACGCGGTGCATCACTTAGTGCTTGAGCGTTACCAGTAATTTGCGCGGCAGGGCAGTATGGACACGTGAAAGGGGAGGCCCAGCAGAGGCGGCTGAGGTGAAGGCGCGTCACTTGGATACGAAATCTCCCCTGCTTTGTTGTAGCGTTACGACACTGCACCCAGAATTTGCCTTTCAAAGAAATGACTGCTGTCTCCCAATGTTTGCCCATATCAAATATACTGCCACTTAGTGGTTCTTTTGGAATCTACAAATTTAAAAGAAGAAAATGATTTGCTAAATCATCCTTTTATGCTTATGAAATAGAAGAAGAAAATGATCTGCCACTTAGTTCCACATTGCAGCGTAGTATCCAAAAACTTCCAAAACAAACTTGAAAATCTTAGCTATCAATAGGAGACAGGTTTTTTTTTTTCTTAAACATTTTTTTGTAAGAACTTTGAATGACTATTTTTATTTCTAGAGATAAAGTTTCAATTAACTAGGATAAAAAAAGATAATTTGTTATGATATTACTGAAGATATATTAGAGATAAACGTACACCTCTGCACATTTATTTTCATAAAATGAATGTAAAAGTTGGGGAAATTTTGATATTCTTTAGTAAACAATATTTCTTGTTCCCGTCTGCACTCGACTCGTCCATTAATCTCTCCGATCAAATTACTAATATTCTCCAATTCCATTTTAATAAAGCTTACATAAGATGAAAAAATATTTAGATTGCTCTTCTTAAATATTAATTGTTAACATAAATGCCAATTTTAATCTTTTATGCTCAATTTTTTTGCTTGAGAAAGTCGAATCATTGTAAGGAATTAGAAGTATTAATAAATCTTTTGCTAAATTATTGTTCGGGTAAGAGTTCATATTCAAATTGAAACCAGTATATCCAAGGATAAAGTTCATAGAAAGAATATTTAATACTTCTAAAAGAGAAGAGGTATTATTTATGAACCATAATAAACCGAAGAACTAATGAAGTCCGTTGGCATTACATGGAATTTCCTCACTGAAGCGCTCTTTAATTTAATTTCTTACAATGTTGGTTAATTCGGGGTAGATAGTGGGCATGCTGATAATAATTGAAATTTCAATTCTTAAAAAATATTTCTCATAGTAGCGGCAACTCACAAAATAACAAAAGCCCAAAGGATAATATAACACAGGAATTAAATAATAGACCAAAACAAAACCAAGGAACCTTTATATTTTCCCTCTCTCACCGCGCCCCTTTTCTTTCCCTCTCCTTTCTTCTTCCCTCTCTCTTTCTCTTTCTCTGTCAAAACCCTACCCGCCATTTCTCTCTGTAGTCTATCTCGCCTCAGCGATGTCAGGCCTAGATCCTTCGTCTAGAATCGCGCCTCCAGCGATCCTCCGCACAGCCTCCACCAACCGCCACTTCCCCTTCCAAGCCGCCTCCACTACTCCAAGCGCACGATTGATTACATCTGACAATTCAGATCTCCCCCTTGCACCTTCAGCTCAAACTGTGGTTAGTCTAGCTTATCCTTTTGTAAATTTTCTGATTTTTTACATTACCAAGCTCATTATTGGTGTTTAATTTGTTTGTGTTTTACTGTTAAGGATCCTGCAATTCAAGTTTTATGATATAAATTAGGTAATTGATCTAATAGATTAGGTCTTTATTTTCTTTGGCCAAACAGAGTTCTCTTTGGCTTGCTGTTCTTCTCTGTAGCTTATAACCCTACATTGGGGTTTCTAATTTGGTTGGGTCAGTAATATAACAATATTGTAAGATTAGTACAACTTTAATCATGAAGATCGTGCTTGATAAATTT
This sequence comes from Carex cristatella, assembly GCA_024447775.1. Lineage (NCBI taxonomy): Eukaryota > Viridiplantae > Streptophyta > Magnoliopsida > Poales > Cyperaceae > Carex > Carex cristatella. The sequence goes on along the minus strand of JAJHPF010000003.1, from coordinate 5,140,387 downwards.
GAAAAGGGTTCTGTGTTGATTTGGGTATGTTGTTCCTAGGTTAGTCTGATTGGGTAATGGGAAGCAGGAAAATTGCTTGATTTTTTAATTAAGCTTTTAAAAAACAAATTTTATTTATAAGATCGTTGATAGAGGAAGTATCTAGTGAGACTAGTGAGGAAAAAAGTTCATACAAAACCATCCACCCATGATAACAGCAACCAACCAAACTGCTAATTACTGAGTTGCTATCTTCAAATTATGAACATATATTTACTGATTGTTGTTTGGTCGAAACTTGGATTTTTATTTTTTTGGTGGGGGGGGTGAATACATGAAACAGATAGCTTTGTTTCAAAACTGGAACCCTTCAGTTCGATGTCTCCTATATTTTATATTTTTTTCTCGTCGTACAACATCTGATGATTAGTCTGTGAAATAGTTGATATATTTTATAACTTAGTCTGATTAAAAATATTATAAATTGTGGATAGTGAGCTCGCTTGTATTTTCCTTGTCAGCACACATACTGGTACTACCAGCACCTGAATTAGTATCAGTATGGACAGTTTAATTTTTTCCGTTACCCTTGAAATATCCGATATAAGAGCTGATACAAGCTTGAAGTCGTTCTTAAGGATGATTGAGAAAGCTGAGAGATGAAACGCCCGAAAACAACAGTAGGAAAGTATGATACTGAGACTAGATTACTGTATGTAAAAGATGAGGTGCTTATCTGGTATTAGTAACTGTTGTTATATTATAAACAGAACAACTCATCTTATCTAACACTGGGACTGTTGTTGCATATTTTTCTGAAGAACATGCCAAACTATTTAAATTACTAGTCTTAGTGCTGAATTCTCAGTGCGTGAAAACTTTTCCATCTTATTTGACTGTGGAAGTGTCTGTAAAACTCTGGGATTGAGAAGGCTTACGTGAGCATGCCTCCCAGAAAAAGAAGAAGAAAAATCTGATTTTTAATCATGTCTTTGTAGGTGAAAAAACAGCTAGATGGAAAAGATGTGGTCAAGGTTGAAACCTCTGAAGCAGTGTTTACGAGAGAAATTAAGTTGGAAGATATGGCTAATGCACTTCCTACTGGATTAAAACGCCCCAAAAAAATAAAGCCTCCAAAAAACAAAAGATATCTCTGTGATAATCCTGCATTAATTGATGGCAAGTCTCCCAATTCTATAATTTGTCAAAATTTGTTGCTCAATCACGGTCTCATTTTCTTTTGCTCTCTTTGTGCAAAGGAGAAGGAGATAATTAAGGAAATGGTCCCATTAAGTTAGACAAGGGGAAATTGTGAAACTTACCTGTACATATCTGGTTTTCAGCATTAATGTATGGATGCCCTGAATCAGTTTGAAGTCTGGATTGGTTCTTAGCAATTATAAAGAAGTTGGATATAAATTTCTGTTTCCGTTCACAATTTATTTATGCTTGTGTATTAAATATTATCTTTCAGGTGACCCGACCAATCCTCTGCTTGCCAGTAATTGTCGCTACGACAGTTCCCTAGGTATAAATGCTAAATTTAGTACAATCTTTTTATTCTATAGTAGTATTATTTGAAATTAGGTGATTGCTGTTTTGAAAATCTTATAATTTTTAATCAGGATTGTTGACAAAGAAGTTTATAAATCTGCTTCAAAGGGCTGAAGATGGAACCCTTGATTTGAATAAAGCTGCTGAAACTTTGGAGGTCTTTATCTATTTATAGACTAGAATTTTATGAAGAAACTTTTTGTTCATTTATTATTTGTTGTAATACTATGATTTTCTTATAAATTATATTACTTTATTACAGGTACAGAAGAGGAGGATATATGATATCACAAATGTTTTAGAGGGAGTAGATTTAATAGAGAAAAAACTGAAGAACATGATCCGTTGGAAGTAATTACTATTTCATAAGACTTGCTATGCCTTTTATTGTTTTCTGTTTACTTGCTATTTTGTTCTGAGAATTTCCAAAATTGATTTGAGGTAATAAAACCTTTTGTTCTTTTGAATTAAAGGGGATATGACATGTCAAGGCCAAAGGAGCTAGAGGATCAACTTGCGTCATTAAAGGTTCAGTTTGCCACATTTTATTTCTACCGTTAGTCAAACATTGTCAATCTGCATGACTTTTACCTTATTAGGTTCACCTTATCTATTCTATTTGTAGGCTGAACTGGATTTGCTTCTAAAGGAGGATGCTAGACTGGATGGAATGATAAGGTTCCTTTTGTCTATATTGTTTTTTACTTTCTTTCTTGATAATTTATTCTTTTTTCATTTTTGTTTCTATTTTAATTAGTGGTGGAAATGGTAAAATACTTCAGCTGCGGCAAGGACAAAAAAATCAATATGCATACATTTTTCTTAATATATGCATATTGATTTAACTATAAAAAATAATGGACACAATGAATTAAAATATCATACTTATACTGAACAATACTGCCATGGAAGTGTTCTTGTTTAAATAATTGTGGCTCCATCCTTCATTTTAATCCATGTTTCTTGCCTTACAGGGAGATGAAAGAAAATTTACAAGATTTTTCTTTGGATGAACAAAACCAAAGGTTGACTTTATTTCATTTCATCTAAAAATATGATAAATTTAATGGGAATTATCATTCAACAGTATGCAACCTTTTTTCTTATTGTTTCCACTTCCAGTTTGGTTGCTTTTTTGTGATTATGTTTTTTGGTACATACTTGCAGATGGCTTTTTCTTAGCAAGGAAGATATTAATAGTATTCCGTGCTTCCAGGTTTGTCTTTTTTCTCTGGTCAAAATGACTTGCAATTTAATTTTTCCATTTGTTTTTTACTTATTGGTTGAGCATATTTAATTGCAGAATTCGATGCTAGTTGCAATAAAAGCACCACATGGGTCGAGCGTTGAAGTGCCAGACCCAGATGAGGTTTGTAATTTTTCACTTTAGTGACATCATAAAGATGACAGAAAATAATTTTCTGATGAATTTGTTTCAACAGGGTGTAGAATTTCCTCAGAGGCATTATCAGATTCTAATGAGAAGTTCTACAGGGCCTATCGATTGCTATTTAATTAGGTATTATTCATGCGTGTTTCATAAAATTTGAAACTGGATTACCTTTCAGAAATGCACCTTTCTTGTTTTTATGCTGGTAAATTCTGACTTTGACAGGATCTGTTCTTTACTAAAATTCTAGATAAATTAGTTTTTTCCAAAGGCGCTGATTTTTTCGATTTTTATTATCTTTCAATGTTTTTAGCAACAATCATGAAGACAGAGCAGAGACTTCAAATCAAAACCAACAAGGATTACCTGAGGAGTGTAACATGATAAACACAAGTAAAATACCTAAAAAGGAAGATGAAGATGATTCTCAATTAAGAGTTTCTTCATATCCATTTCTCTCGTCACAAGATAACATTGGTGGCATCATGCGAATCGCTCCTGATGATGAGAATGTACGTATTTTTAACTTAAGTTGGCAAAATCGGCAAGTTGAGTTGAGTGAAATTCTGGTCACTCAGTTCTTGGCCAGTTTGGCATCTGGTTCATTTCAGTTTGTCTTGATTTCTGGTCTGGTGATCTTCAGTTGATGTCCAGTTCTGTTTGGTGTGAGGTTAATCTGGTTTGGGGTCCATTTTGCGATTTTGCATATTGGATTGCTAGTGTATTGATTCTGTTTTTCGAGCTAATGTTGGTCTAATTTACATTTTGGCTTATTATCGTGATGATGTTGATTTGGAGTTGCATATAAGACTCTGGTTCTTGTCGGGTTCTTATATTTTTTGTGGGTTCGGGTTTCAGGTTGGTTATTGGGTTTCTTTGGGGTTGCAAGTTACATTTTTTTCTTATGGTTTCTCAGTGTTAGGTTGGCTGTTGTCCGGGCCAGAAGAGATTGTGGTTTTGTGAAATTGTGGCTTAATTCTGTTTTGGTACCAGACCTGTTTAACATTATTTTGGCCGGTTCACATTTTCCTAGTTTTTTTCTCTGATTCTTTTATTGAGTGGCAGCTTATTATAAGGGTATATTTGAATTGCAGATGGATGCTGATTATTGGCTATCATCAGATCTTGAAGTCAGTGTAACAAATATATGGGGAACTTAATCATAATTAATGTATCCTTTAGTCCTGTTATTCATTTACTTTTCTATTCAATAGTAATCAATTATACTCTTGAACTCAAATCTGCCTCATCATATTAGTGATTTAGGTTTAATTAGTCTCATTTTACATTGACATGAACCAATACCTTACTTGATTTCAAGCAGGTCCAACAATCAGTTAAATTGGCTTTAGTTCAGTTGAGGTCTGATTTGATCTGGCTTCAATCGTAGATGTGATCAAGGTCACTATTTGTCTTCTTTGGCATTTCTGATGTTTTTCCTTAACATAGAGAAGTATGATATTGTGACTATAGCTCTGATATATGCAAGTATTGTCAGATTATTTATCAGTGTCATGATCTGCATAGGGAGGTTCTGACAAGTTTTCTAGTGCATGCTTGAGTTGGTACGTACAGAAAAATGTAAAGAATCATGATAGGCAAAATTGTAGGAATAAGATTGTCCACTGTATATCGTAGAACCTATTCCTGCTTACTGTAAATGTATTGAAGATAATCTATGATGTTTTAATTTTCTTAAATCTACTTTTGTATTGTAAGGCTCTATACTAGGGAAAGGAGATTGTTGGGATGTTATTTTCTGTTTTTAGTTTTTTTTTTTTTTCAAAAATATTTTGAATGTTGATAATAATTAGGTATGATAAAAGTAGCCATGATCATTAGGGAAAGTAGATTGTTGTAAGGCTCTATGATCATTAAGCGGTCCAAATAGTAGCTATGCAGTATGTTGAATAATAAAAAATAGGTATGATAAAAGAATGCAAACTTGAAACTGGTGCTTATTTATCGTGCAAAGTTATATTCGAGCAAAACTGAAATAAGAAAGGAGAACGGAAATATTTTATGCCTATCACGCATAATGAAAAGAAAAAAACACTATTATACAGGGTTTTAGTAATTTGACAATATTGTATTAAAATGAACGCACGGCGGCACGAGTCTATTCAGCATTTTTAATTGAATATAAAATAGTGTTTTACTGGGATATTATATTAATCAAATTAGCCCCTTTTGTTTTAATAAGACAAATTAAGGACTGTTTCTCATATGTTTAGTAAGGAATTAGTGAAATAAATCAGTCAGTGTGTGCAACGTCACATTCTTATAGGCAGAACAGTAAGACATCGTTAATCAGGTTTCTATCCAATAATATTCAAATGCACAAATTTCTTGCAACTTCTTTAGAACTTGATGTTGAATGAAAAAACACAAATTCCTTATATTTGCTCCCATCATATTTCTGGCCTTTTGCCATCATATTTCTGGCCTTTCTACCAGTTGATTCCAAATCATAGTTTTGATCTTTCATAAAACTATTAGTCTACGGGTCTGGATCTTAGTAGTTAGTAAGGTAATACCAGTCAGGTTCTTCACTGGTACGTCTCGGGCACCACTCATGAAGGTACTCATGACCCTTTGATGTCTCAATATATGCATTATGTTTCTCAGGCACTTCTCATGAAGGTACTTTTGACCCTTCGCAATGCCCCCTGTAACTTTGAATCTTGTTTCCCAGTTCAACTTATCCTTTTAACCTGGGGTTTTTATAAATTGCAAAAAACACAACAAATAAGTTGGGAACTAAAAAGAGATTGTTTTAACAGGACTAATTTGAAATAATGATGAAAATGAAAGTATTAAATATCAATACAAAAGAACAATATAACCCAACATCATTCACAAATACATAAAAGAACAACGTGAAGTTAAAGTGGCAGATTTCATTTTCTTTGGAAAGGAAAACAGTGAATCAACCCAACATCATTCACTAATACATAAAAGAACAATATAATCTCATGTACATAAAAAACCAACCAAATTAGAGGATGGAAATTACTATACCATGGTTATCCGACCTGACCAATTTGATATTTTATTGGATTGAGTGAAATTCAGTACTATTTTATGCACCAGGGATTTGGTCAGAACCAACCCATCTAAATTTTCAATTAAACAAAAAATGCTAACACAGCAATTGGCAAATGCCACCCCTAGCCCTTTTCCTGATTGAGTTACACCTCTGGACATTTTATGTAATATGCTTCACTCTTTGAAGAGATCAGTGCTAGGGGAAGGAAGATTGTCAAGGAAGAAGAATGGAGGAGGGGGAGGGGAGGGAGTACGGTGGTGGAGAGTGCAAAATGAGGTGAGGAGAGGGGGAAGGCAGGGCGGGGCTGATCGAAGGATGCGAGAGGCGGGTGCTGTCTGGACAAGATCCTGTGCTCTGATCCGCACGGATCTTGCGCGGATCGAAGAGTGCAGCATCTGAGGCAGGTTTGGAGCAGGAAAAGGTCATTTTTGACTCTTCCTCGTTGAAAAAGTAACAAAGACGAAGCAATTCATTATAAAAACTATCAAAACTCTGATAGTTTTAAAGATGTAAATGCTCTAACTTATAGAGGGAGCTTCAAATTTAGATATTTGAATTGATCCGTTTAGTACGGTAATCTTCTATTCAAACGGATAGTTCAACTATAATTGAAATTAGGGTTTTCGTCTTTTTTTAACTTTATACTAACTGTTCTGTACATTTATGTCCATACCGAACGGATAGTATATTTCATCCCAATTATGTGTAATCCTAAGTAACAAATAATATAGATGATATATGTTTAGAATGGAGTCAAACTAGGAGTCCCTATATGATACGGTCCATTCCGAACGGTTGTAAAATTGAATAATTCTTCCATGCTGCATCGTCCAATACCATTCAATACAATGTACTGAACGATTTACTTTCGTAACGAACTAATGGTTTCAGAAATCAATAATCTCAAATATACTTACTTTTATATTTAATATTATAATTTATAATCTTAATATTCGTAAAGTCTTTTTGATTCTCTTGGTTCTTCAAACTTTCATATTGCAATTATAGTGTTTTGAACTTGCAAACCTACTCATACAATGAAATCGTTAAATACAATTTTGTAAATTAGTCAAACAAATAATTAAAAAATTACATAGAACAACACAAACCAAATCAGCTATATTGATTGAAAAATAAGAATTACTTAATCACACAACAACAAAAATTGTTATGAGTAGAATTATACTATGATGCTTTGCAAAGTAAAATATTTTCATATTTTACATTAAAATTTTAAATCTTTAAAATTCAAATGGCCATACGAGTTGCTCAAAGTGATTCATGTTTTGAAATTGTGTAGGAAATAAACATTATACTTTTAGATTTCTTTTACTATTTTTTGAAAAGGGAGAAATTTTTTGATTTAAAACATTCTCGACCATTAAGATTTAAAACTATTTTGATGTTGGTACTTTCAGGGTATATTTTGTTAGTCATATATATGTCAAGAGGGTATGTTCTTAAAGGTATTTCTTAATATCTGGATGCTTGTAATGATTTTCTGGTTAAATGAAAAATCGGAAGAGATTCCACTTTTTTCAAATTTCAAAAAATAAAACATTCTCGACCATTCAGCAACAATAATTTCACCCTTATCTAAAAAATAGTAAAATATCTAAGAAAATATCAAGTTTAGTTTATAACATATTTTGAATATATTGTTATAATTAAGCACTCATGGGCTATTTGAATTTTGAAAATTAAAATTTGAATGACACATTACTTTGCAATACAACATATCATGAATTTCCTTTATTTATTTTTTAGTAAAATCATGAATTTCCTACCAATATTCTGATATTTAATATTAGGAATAGAACGTCTGTACAGACATAAATTTAGTAAAGTCCCTAAGTATAGCTTATTTGCCAAATGATAAATATCTCTTGTTTGAAGAGGCAAACTCAAGGATTTAATTAGTAACCGACGGAGCTTCACCACCTCTCCAATTATTTCCTTTCGTACCTATCGCAGGTGAGAGATATAGAGAGATGGGACATACGGATAATGGGTACTGGCCGTTCACGTACGAGCTATCCCAAACAGCTTACATAAAGATAGTTTTACACGCATTGAAGCATCCTTCGTCGGCCGTAAATGGCATCCTCTTTGGCCGTTTTGGCAGCTATACCACCATGGAAGTCGAAGATGCGATGCCTGTCTCGCACTCCGCATCCACTTTCTATACTCCCTATCAGATCGCTCTTTATCAGGTTTCAATTTTAAATTTTCTGGTTGGAATATAATTTCTATTATCAAGTGTCTGTGTAAATAAGTCTAGTCTAGCTATTGCCTTTTCCGATCAGGTGAAATTCATTTCCTTATTCAAGAATACAGAACTGAGTAGTATTTCAGTTAAACTAGCCCTTGACCAATTATTGTACCTTTTAACCAATCACTCATTATTAAGTTATACTGTCATTCCACCTTTTAACCAATCACTCTATTATTTGAGGTCTAATTTTCTTGGCAGTGATTTGGCACCAAAGTCTTGTCCTTGGATCCCTACTCTTAGTTATCACCCTCTTATATTTTTATTTATTTTTGGTATGATGTATCTCATAGTTTACTCTAATTTATATATATATATATATATATATATATAGGACGTGGCTACGGTGCTATGCGTAGCATAGAGACCTCCGTGCAACGGCTCAAAATTTGAATTTTTAAAATCCTAATGGTCGATCCAAACCGTTAGATGTGTTCTACATATTGAAATGTACTTGGAGACCAAATTTTATATTTTTTGGAATTTTTTTACTATTTATTAAGCCACTTTGAAAATCGCTGATCCAACGATTTCACTGTTGGTTAAGCCACCGTTGGATCAGCGATTTTCAAAGTGGCTTAATAAATAGTAAAAAAATTCCAAAAAATGTAAAATTTGGTCTCCAAGCACATTTCAATATGGAGAATAAATCTAACGGTTTTGATCGACCGTTAGGAATTTGAAAATTCAAATTTTGAGCCGTTGCACGGAGGCCCTCTATGCTACGCGTAGCATATTAGCAATTTCCTATATATATATATATATATATATATATATATATTACAAGAATAAAATTAAAATTGTACAGATAGGTGAGTACTGTCATGACAAACATCGGCAGTACGTGGTGGGGTACTACCATGCAAATGAGGCGTATGATGACTGCAAGCTGGGCCCTGCTGCTTGCAAATATGCAGAACAAAGGTTTCGCCGTAGTCGTGTATCTGCAGTGCTGCTAGTATATGCCTTAATGAATTTCTTGTTGTCGATTACATTGTCATCTTTTCTTTATGAATTATCATAAAATCCCGATCATTTACTAATTGCATATACATTTTTTCTGTGACAGTTGGATCACAAGAAGCTCGATCATTTAATTAAGGAAAAGGATGGTGATCCTGCTGTTATGGTAACCACACTTTTTATTGTACCTATTTTTATCTATTTAAAGCCTATCTGGATGGGAAGGAACTTATATTGAAAACTCAACATACCAACAAAATGTTTATCAAAATCATAAACTCTGATTGGAGGTATGTTCTCCATAGTTTAGGTAGGTTGTGTATCCCGAAATTTTTTAAGTTACCACCTCAAACTTTCAAAAGTCGCATCTTGCCACCGTTTTCCCAAAAATTAAAAACTTACCAGGTGCCCAGTCTGCGCACGTGGCAAGTTCTGAATTTTTGAGGAAATGGTGGTAAAGTGCGATGTTTGAAAGTTTGAGGTGGTAACTAAAAAAATTTCAGTTGTATATCAAACTTGGTGCAATTTGAGAATGGTTTGGTCATTTATGTGTTTATGCTACAACTGAACTATTTCCAAATTTCTTGGTGAATGACCAATTGTCTTTCAAATTATACCAAATTTTAAGATAGACACTATCTACACTATAAAGGACATATTTGCAATTCTAATTTTTTTTTTTTTATTTTGATCACCATTTGGTCGGTTGTCAAATAACCTAACTCTATCATGATATAAAGACTCTCTCTATGTTACTGGTTGTACATGTGTGTTTTATACCACCACAAACCTGACTTTTTGGAAGAATGGTGGTAAAGTGCGAATTATGAAAGTTTGAGGTGGTAACTAAAAAATTTTCGGCCTTGCATTTAGTCATAACGTTTTTTTGAAAGAAATTTATCTTTTTTTTTAAAGAACATTGAGTCATAACTATATTGATGTTTATTTATTTATAGTTTATTTAATTAATTGTTTATATATTATTAGATGCTTGCTTGTAAGAGTACCAACATGACTACTTGTCCTTTGTATGTTTTACCATTGTTGATGTGTAATATTCTTCTTTTCCGTAAAAAGGTAAAATAAATATAGTTTCATTAGTTTAACTGATTCTTGAATTAAAAATGCTCATCCTCAAATTTAAAACCAATTGCAGCTTTTCACAAGGGGTATATCTGGGACACCTTGTCTCCAGGCTGGGCCTGAGGCTAGAGATAAGGTAGTTCTAAAAGAGCCGTCAACACATGCTTTACTGGCTGATTATATTGCATCAAAAAAGTGGCTAGAAATAGTTGATTTTGAAGACCACCTCAATGACATAACCAAGTAAGTTTTTCCAATGGGAATTGTAGTTCCACCTTGATGACTGCTAGCATCAGCGTGTCCTCGTGCTGATAAAATAGCACCACCTCCATTTTACCTACAAGTATATAATATAACAATGGATTTAGTTTGGGGTTGGGGATCTGGCTAAGAATCATGAATATATATTGTTACTTTGTGGGTATCTGTTAATTTCTTCCTAATGGTAGGAGACTTCTGACATGTCTTTCGCATCCTTCGTAGGGACTGGCTTAATCCTAATCTCTTCAAGTAGTACTGGTGCATATTTTTGAGCCATTTGACATTTAGTAGGTGATTCAAGAAAGAACGATATTGTTTATCCTGTCAGTTCATGTTAATTGGAAATTACTTGTGCAAATGAATTTATATCATCTTATTTATTCAATTATACCAGATTTGCATCAATAATTAAGCATAATGATTTTTTTTCCTTCTTATATATATATGTTATTTGTTAAGAACTCTTACTTGTGTTTCCTTGATCAGCGCTTTTTTTTTTTTTTTTTAAATTCTTCGAATAGAAAATAGAGCTTCATCAAACTTATTTAATGGGAGTACAACATAATTCCATAATGTAGCAACGAGTATTCTAAATTCGTTTAATATGTACTCTTGCAGCTTTTGTTTTCGTACGGTGTCTTGTAATAACACCTACGGATACTGAAAAAAATAAAAGGCAAATGTTTTTATGGAAACCTTTCAACGTCAACCGTTCAAAATTTTAAAATCCTACAATTATCTCGAGTCCGGATCCCCTGAAGTAACCCAATTTTTTGGTTTTGGATTAAGACCGTCCGATTTAAATCAGTCGGTCAGAATCATCTCGGGATTTAAATTTGTTCTCGGAATGTGTGTGCTCGGAAACCGGATGAATTGTCGCGGATTCGAATCGGACGGTTCCGATTTAAAATCCAAAGACTGGGTTACTTCACTGGATCTGAATTCTCTGCTTCTTCCGTTAAGATTAATAGAATCTTTTTGTAGAAGGGTAAAATCGTTATTTGCTGAATGAACTGTCTATTTCATTTTTGTTGCCCTCCGCCTCCATCGCCGCATCTCAATCGTGATCATATTTTGAAATTTCAGGATCACCGTCGACTGGTCTCGGATTTCGGATTACAGCCAATTCGGACTTCAGATTTGTATATCTGAACGCATATTATAATATGGAGAAGCAAGAAAATAGCTTAGGGTGCAAGCATTGTAGTTGACTATGTTACTGGTGGTCCCACAGGTTTCAATTTTTAAAAAAGAAAAATGAGGCGATAAAGATAGTTATGAGAATGTCTTGAAAATATTATAAATTTGTAAAAAAAAAAATAAGCACGCAAATCATTTACCAGCGTCACAACAAAAAACACATTAATGCCACAACATACTTTTTTTTAATCTTAATTACTTGCAGAAAAGATCTTCAATTTTGGTTGAAATGGAATTCCTAATTACACAGATAATGTGTTTTGCAACATACGAATTCAAAGGCAAAAGAATTATAGCACTTTATAGTTATGCTAATCAATTAATGTAGAGATCTAATATATGTTACCTAATTCACCAGAATATCAGCTGACATGATCTGAGCCTACAAAAAGTTATAAATTAACGAAATTTTATAATCTGACAACATATAAAACATCTATAAGAGGGGGCAAATGGAAGTTAGATAATCTACTTGAAACATGAGATAGATACTTCTTATTACCATTTCAATAAAAAATGATAGTATCCACAAGCAAGCTAAGAACAAAACAAATACCTTTTTAACTACCCAAATCCAATTTTACTGTGAAGAAAAAAATAACTTAAATTGACTTGAAAATGTTGATTTCAAATCCAGCTATTGATCTCATGCACAACAGCGATCTTGATGTAACTTACAGTCCCCTGAGAAAGAGTTCTCCTTCAAAATTAAATTTATTCCCCCGAACCAGAGCTCCAAAGTGGTCAAAGTGCACCTCCCCGACATGGAGTGTCAAAACCCGGAAAATGGCCATTCTACCCTCATCCATGATCCCTTTAATTCTTCCAGAAACATGTACCAGGACCTGCTATCACCTACTTACAACGCACATTTCTTCTTCTTCTACCCTTCCCTAATTTAACACGCCAGATTTCAACATTTGCACAACCCTAGCTAGGATGTCCTCTGCCACACCCACTGTGTGTATACTTAAATAACTATTCACATTGCATGACATGGCACCTTGCTTGATGATCTAGTAAAATCTCTTCCATAGCCTTATTGGACTTGTCCACTTTTCTTGATAAAATTAATGCTGTCTTACCCCTCTCATTCTTCAAATCGCACTTTGACTTGCCGTGAAATAGTAAAAACTTGCACATTTCATAATTACCCTCCATTGTAGCATGCATTAGAGGAGAATAACCCTCCTCGCGCAACAAATTTGGATCATAACCCATTTTCAATAACTGAATTACTGATGCATTGTCACCCTTCTTAGCTGCATAAAGAAGTGTGTTGAATGCATCATCTTGCCCTATTACATCAGCCAAAGCCGCCTGAAGTAAAACCTCTTCAAAGAAATCTCTTGTAGAGGAATCCATTTTCTCAAAAAATGATAGAAGGGATTCCCATTTCATCTGGCCGGTTTAATTCCTCAGCTGACAAATGTAGAATGGTAGTCTGAAGTGGATCCACATGGCCATGCCTCACCATATGGTGCAAAGGTGAGAATACCCTAGCATCACAGGAATTTATTCTTCCCCCAAATTCCAATACCCTTGTTATAACATCCATGATAGATGGTAAAAATGAACTTAGAATACGCAATATCAGTGATTGCTTCGCATTCTGTATTAGTAAGTCCCAGGTCAGCACCTGATCTAATTAACTCAATAAATGCATCAACCATACCAGATCTAACCGATACATTAAGAGTTTCTTGTGTTCTTTTGAAAATTCATGGATCACGATGAATCTTAACCAAAATCAACCCATGATGTCACAACCCAAATTGAACAAACAAGAGTGGCAAACTGAGGCTGGCTAACCAGAAACTGAAATTGAACGAAAAAGATGGACAAAATCATCCAAACCTAAAATTCATCAGACCTAATATGACATGCTAGAAGAATGATATACTAAGACGCAATGGAAATCATCCCTAAATGACCAGAACCCTACCAGACCCACTCATTGCCAACTCAGATAACAATAATGTCTGGCACAAATGCAGACAGTGATTGGCTCTTTATAAACACAGTTGAACATACCTCGAGTAGTGCAGTGGTTAAATCAACAAAACCCCTTGATCTTGCAATAATAGTTGCATGTGCCAAGGCTGTAGGCCCCACCTTCCCTGAGGAGATCAGGATCTGTACAATCTCAGTCTCGCCTAATGAACTAGTCTCAATTTATGCATCTTCACATGCTTCTTGTGATGCTCCATATTCCAAGAGCATTTCAAGGACATTGATGTGACATTCACATGCAGCGGCAGTTGTTGCATACCCTTCGAATAGTTCTCTATTCACATCAACACCAGCTCCCTGATTATTAACAAACAAAAAGTTGCTGATTAGAGAAACTTTAATATTGAGGCAAAGAGTTATGTTAATTACATTCATACCCACAGCATTTCAATATTTGTCAACTTTTGTTTAAATTTTCTTGAAATTCTGAAAGCACCATCACAGATTTACAGAAACGACTTTCAAATGTTGTAGTATCACAGAAGGTATGATTAAGGAGATCAGTCTTGATCTATATACCATTTCACTAAGTCTAGTACAGATAGCAGTAGTGCAATTTTATGGAAAGAACAAGCTGGCACATTTTGTATCAAAGAAAAAAAGGAAATATTGCAGCAGCCCATATTGCAAGATATCAAAGCAAGGAAAGAAATAATACAGCTTCTAATATTTGGTATCAAAGCAAACAAGGATGGCAAGATATTGGAGCAGCAGAATTTATTTTTTATTTTAAGCTTTGTAATATTTAGTTCCCATACATGAATGTCTATAGAAAATATAATAAATAGGCATGCATATGGAGTCCGAAATATAGAAGAAAAAATATAGAGAAGTCTCTGCAAAACAATGGTTTGAATATATAAAATCTGGGAGGGAAGGGTGTTCTTGGGAGTGTTGTGTTCCTTTATTTTTCGTTACAAATTTTATGGATGGTTGTGGGCTTATGGCAGACCCGTACCAGTCTGGTAAAAGTAACAGTACCTTAAACGCAAGTTACTGGTATAGATTGACCAAGATTCCAATCCCAGACGCTAAACGGAATTCACTATTATAAGTGAATCAGCCACCTATTCGCTTAAGCAGGGGAAAAAAAGTATTGAACCGAACACAGAAGTTCCCGTTCTTTTAAAAAAAAACAGAAATTATGAGGTCAACAAAAATTCCAAATTACAAAGAAAAAACAAAATTGAAAAAGCAAGATTCCTACCAGCAACCTCCTGACAATTTCCTCATAACCCGAGTGCGCTGCCGCAAAGAGAGCGGCCAACTATGTCTTCAGCTCGGTCCATTTCGTACGATCGCGTAATGGAGCATCTTCTTTCAATATCAGCTCAGTAGACCCTATTCTTAGGCTCACCATACCGAGTCCATTCAAATCCAAGTCAGAACTAAATTGTACATCAGGAGGAATAGCTACCAAGTCACCTCTCAGAGCCGCCTCCACTAGATACTGCGAAGGAGAAGCCGACTCTTCGGTTAGAGGAATAACCTTGTGACGGGTTGCAGAGTTTGACATTTTGATGGATTTCCAGTTTTCTACTGGTTCGTGTAGAAGTTCAGAGGTTTGGAATTCAAGCGATGCAATCTCTTGGTGAAGTTTGAGAGCAAAAACTCAAATTGGTTTGTAGCTGTTTCTGATTTTGGTTTTGGTTGCAATCTTTATTTACTTTCATTAGGATATATTTGGGTTTAATCACTATTGGCTAGCACTCTAGCTTCATACCATACGAGAAAAGAAGGGAAATGGAGAGCGGTTTATGCTCTTGCGCTTCGAATACAGAAAGATGCCACAAGGGACCCACTTCTCAGTAAACAAGAACTTCTTAATTTTTTTTTTTATGTGAGAAACTTTTCAATTTTATGTCTCAAACAAATGTTTTAAGATTTTCATGGGTCCCATTTTGCCTCAAACAGTCAAACGTTCGGATTCAATAAATATTTTGCATCAACCCAGCATGACATTCATTACCCAACAAGCCTTGGTATATATTCGCCCTCAACAATTTTGAAAAAAATAAAGTATGAGAGCATATGTGCAAAAAACAGGGCCTTTTTTTCTGTAAAAATTAACATATGAAGTCTCTGAGAAGTAGCTTGGTCTAGTGGCTAAGGCACATGGTCTCTATGTGCGAAGTTATGAGTTTGAAATCCAAATACGAGAAATCATTTGTTGTAATAACAAAGATATTAAATAATTGGGTGGCTTGATCTCCAACCTTTACTCCAAAAAAAAAAAAAACATTTGAAGTCTTTAAATGGCACGATGTATTGATGGTTTAATTTATTATTTATTTCTTTATAGGTGTATAGAGGCAAAGATGATTGATAATTTAGATATTAATTTTTTATATTTCAAATTATTTGTCCAAAAGATATGAATAAAAAGTGAGTTTAATTTTATTCTATTTACTTATTTCACTACAAATATCAAATGTTTCATAAAGAATTTCGCAAGTAAATACACGAATAAATTGTGCAAACATGTAAAATATAAAATGATAAAATCAAAGATACTATAAAATTAAATATTGATTGAAAAATAACAATAATTAATCACACAACAAAAAATATTGTTATCAGTAGAGTTATACTATGATGCTTTGCAAAGTAAAATATGTTCATGTTTTACATTAAAATTTTGATCTTTAAAATTCAAATGACCATACGAGCTACTCAACGTGATTCATTTTTTGAAATTGTGTAGGAAACAAAATTATACTTTTAGATTTCTTTTACTATTTTTTTAAAGGGGGGAAATCTTTTGAATTATAACACTATCGACTATTTAGCAACAATAATTTGACCCTTATCTAAAATAATAGTGAAATATCTAAGAAAATATCAAATTTAGTTTATAACATAATTGGAATATATTCCTCAAATTAAGCGATCATGGCCATTTGAATTTTGAAAATTAAAATTTGAATGAAATATATCGACACATATTTACTTTGCAATGCAACATATCGTGAATTTCTTTTTTTTTTTAAATAATAAAATCATTTGGTTAACTGCAGAACGAGTCTAGACACGATTATCCGATCAAATAATATATAGACTTTTTCTTTGTTTGTAATTTTTTTTATTTTTTTTTTCATTTTGTGCCAAATATATATATACTAGTGTTTTATTCTTGTATTTAGTTCGATTTTGTTTTCAATTCATATTTAACGACTAATATAGTACATACATAAAAAACAACAATTACGTATAAAATTAAAGATGCCAGTCAAAACGCAATATGAGGTCGTGTTTCTCCTCAAAGGAAAACGCATATACTCAGTCAGTTGTGTTATTTCGAGATTTTCGAGAAAGAAGAAAATAGTCGTTGTTTTTCTCAACTAGTACAAAAAATAGATTGCAAAAACACATAAAAGTTATCAATTGTATCCTTCTCTTTAATTATAATTGTGATTGATAAACGGCCAAACGGGAATGTGCTGTATTTTTTTTTTTTTTATCTATATTTGCGTTTTCTTTTGAATAATCAGTTTATCAGTGTAACATCCCGTAAATTTAATATTTTTTTTAGAAATTACTTTGAATCTATACATAATATTTATTTATTTCAAGGTTTAGATTGTATAACCTCTTTAAAATCAGTTCTCCTGTAGACTTAAAAAAGATAAAAAAAAATTATATATATATGAGGAGAGTTCAAATGCATCATTATTTTTTTGCTCTAATATGTTCATATCTTTTATCTTTGTTTTTAAAGTCCGAACAGTAGATTCAAACTGCTCAACATGATCTTCATAATAAATATGCTTGGAGACCAAATTTTATATTTTTTTTTAGAATTATATTATTAATTTTAGATAAGTACAAATTCACTGCTTTAAGGAGATTCTGGATCATTCGATAAAGTGATATTGTACCTACGTAAAAGAATAGTAAAAAAATTCTAAAAAATATAAAATTTGATCTCCAAGATATCATATTTTATTATGAAGATCATGTTGAGCAGATCGAATCAACTGTTTGGACTTTTAAAACGGAGATAAAGGATGTGGAGCATATTAGAGCACAAAATAAATCGACTGTCTGGACTTTTAAAACGGAAATAAAGGATTTGTGGAGCATATTAGAGCACAAAATAATTGTGCATAACATAAATAAAAAGTGTCATCATATATATTTATATTTATATTTATATATAAATAGTAAAAAAATTCCAAAAAATGTAAAATTTGGTCTCCAAGCACATTTCAATATAGATAACACATCTAACGGTTTGGATCGACTTTTTGGACTTCGAAAATTAAAAAATGCAGCGGTTGTATTTCGGCTGAAATATAACCGATTCATTTTTCAATTTCCGAAGTTCAAAAAGTCGATCCAAACCGTTAGATGTGTTATCCATATTGAAATGTGCTTGGAGACCAAATTTTACATTTTTTGGAATTTTTTTACTATTTATTAAGCCACTTTGAAAATCGCCGATCCAACGGTTTCCTTTGTTTGGTTGAGCCACCGTTGGATCGGCGATTTTCAATGTGGCTTAATAAATAGTAAAAAAATTCCAAAAAATATAAAATTTGGTCTCCAAGCACATTTCAATATGGAGAACACATCTAACGGTTTGGATCGACTTTTTGGACTTCGAAAATTGAAAAATGCATTGGTTGTATTTCGGCCGAAATACAACCGAAAGCATATTAGCCAAACTCTATATATATATGGGATGAGCTATGGTGAGTTGCGAAGTAAGAGGTCATTTTTACTTCACGCTCATATTTTTATTTTGAAAATTCAAACAATCGATCCGAACCGCTCAACATGTTCTCCATATTGAAATGTGCTTGGAGACCAAATTTTACATTTTTTGGAATTTTTTTACTATTTATTAAACCACTTTGAAAATCGTTGATCCAGTGGTCCAGAAAATTTTACTGTTTTTTACTGTTCACCTGGATCTACCATTTTCAAAGTGGCTTAATAAATAGTAAAAAAAATTCTAAAAAATATAAAATTTGGTCTCCAAGTACATTTCAATATGGAGAAAATGTTGAGCGGTTCGGATCGGTTGTTTGAATTTTCAAATTAGAATACGAGCATGAAGTAAAATGTTGTTTTACTTCACAACTTACCATAGCCCATCCCATATATATATATATATATAGAGAGAGAGAGAGAGAGGGAGAGAGAGAGAGTTGGGCTACAATACTATGATACTTTGCAAAGAAAAACGAGTGTTTTACTTCACATTTATATCTTTAATTTTAAAGTTCACGTCAATCCGAACCGTTCAAGTTTATCTCTTGTGCTTGGAGACCAAATTAGTTTATTTAGACATAATGAGGTGTGAAAAACCTATAGAATTAGTTTATTTAGATTAATCTTGCCCGAGAAAAATAATTTTTGCAAAAAATTAAGAGGAGGTGAATTTTTTTGGCAAATTGATTTGAACATCCAAAATTAGTTTATTTAGGTTGAATTTTATCTAAGAAAATTATTGGTTAATGTCTAATATTTTGTTAATAATGGAATGAAAAAATAATACAAAGCAAAAAAAAAATGGAGGGAAGAATTTTGTTTTTCATTTTTGTTTGTTTCATTTTCCATTCTATTTTTTATTTTCTTTCCGTACTTTTTTTAATATTTTTATTTAATAATTTTTATTTGGAAAATATTTCTAAGTAATTTTTATTCACCGAAAAATTTGTAAATTAGTTTTTTTTTGTCCATTTAGATATTGAAAATGATTATATAAAAGACAACAAAATGAAAACTTACTATAACTTTCCTAACTCGTTTAATTTTTGTTTAAACTAATTGGCGCCTTTGTCTGGTCGACCAAATGCACCTTGTCCGTCCGACGACCGCATACCAGTGTTGTAAATAACGGTATGCGGTCGTCGGACGGACAGGGTGCCGCCAAGCGATTAATCGATATGCGGCCGATTAATCGGAATTATGCGGACAATTTAACGTTTTTATTAAATTTATGTATATATATCATAATTTATTAAAGATAATTTATTTAACTCATTAAACTTATCAAATAAACTTAATTTAAGTTAGTTTTATTATTATAACATGACACTATGCTTATTTCTTCCTAACATATCAGCATTTTGCATGTGTAAGTAACACATTTATTTAATGAAAAATAAATTTGAGAATTAAGCTTTTTCAAATACTAATAACATATTATTTGAAAGAAAGAAAATATTTTAACATAAAATCACTAAATTTAATTTATGATAATAACATAATTTCATAAATAAACATGTCGTACTAATTGAAAAAATTACATCAGTAAGTAAAAAAAAATATATGATATATAAATAATAGAAGAATTAATAAATTTCAAAATAAGTAAGAAGAAAAAAAAAACATATGTAAAAAATATTGGATGTATATCCAAGCACAAATAAAACTACAATACATTATTTATAAACCTTATTATTACACACTATCATAGAAAAAAAAAAAAACAATATGAAAAATAAATTTTCACTGGAATAAACAGAAAAAAACGGGAGTAAAACGAGAATAAATGGGAATAAACGGGAATAAACGGGAATAAACAGCCGATTAAATGGAAAACGGCCGATTAAACGTTCGAAACCGCAAACAGCCGTCCGTTAACAGTGTGCGTAACAGTGTGGCCATCGTTTCCGTTTAAACGGCCGATTAATCGGCCGTTAAGAACGTTTTTTACAACACTTATTCAAAGGAGAAAGAACATGCTTCAGTGTAAATTACCGTGTTACCCTTCCGATTTTTTTTTCCGTTAAATGTAACGGATAATATATACCGATAAAGAGATCAGCTGACCGTTCGATCAGTAACAAATGAACCGTTCAAATTTATTTGTATTCACATAAGCATTTGCCTTTATATATATACTTATCCATATTATATCTTTACGCATTAAAATAATATTACCGATTATTTTATATATACTTATTCATATTATATCTTTACGCATTAAAATAATATTACTGATTAAAATAATAAATAGAAACTAATCATAAATAAATAGCATATAAAATCTAATCTAAAAATTTAACATATATATTAAATTCATCCACTATCTAATATCACAAAATATAAGAAATTATAATTTTTAATCACATCATTTTAAAAGATATAAATTATTAATTAAATAAATGATAAAATAATATCTAAATTAATATTTCCATAAAAAGTTGGATAATAATAAGTTGAATAATTTATCATTTTAACTAAATAAAAAATTTATGTAAAACGTAATATAAATCAATTTAATTAGAATAATAAAATTTTATAATTATATGTATAAAAAAATTATTGTATATAATTTTATTAGTTATAAATCCGTATAAAAATCTGCATATGTCCACATACCACATATGCAGTATGCGGGTGCCTTTCGCATACCGCATAAAAACCTTATTTAAAACATTGCCTGGATTCTTACATTAACAAAACATTTTTTTACTTTTTTTTTAGAAAGTAGAAAATCACTACTTTCAAATGGTCTAGAATCTTTATATCAAGTGATTTTGTACAAATATAAAAATATAATAGAAAATTTCTTAAAAATTTAAAATTTAATCTCCAGGTACATTTTCATATAGAGATCATAATGAACAGTTCGGGTTAACTATTTAGATAGTAGCCAAGTGTTACACTCTCTCTCTCTCTCTTTCTCTCTCAATGTTAAAATTAAGGGAAATTTTACGTATACCCCTCAAAATTTCAAAGGACATATTTCACCCTCTAAAATTTGAAATTACGTATGCCCCTCTAAACTTCAAAAACTCACAATTTATCCATTTTATTGTCTTTTACATTAAAACGCATTTTAAATTTATAAAATACCCATTTTACATTTTATTGAAAGCATAAAACGCCCATCATACTCAAATTTGAATCTAAAGGGCTCCTCTACCATCTGATCCACGAGCATCACACGTCGCTGCAATATCCGTGCATATTCGCTTCAAGATTTGTACGATCCAACGCAGTGAATCTTAAAGAAGTTTATCAAGTTCCAATTGCGCGCGTCGCAATATCCTTGTGTGTTCACTTAAAGATTTGTACTGATCTAATGCACACGAATTTTAAAGCAGTTTGAACAGTTAGAGAAACCCATCACATTAAAATTTGAGTCCGATAGATATTTTATGTTTTTAATAAAGGATAAAAATGGGTATTTTATAAACTACGAATGAGTTTTAATATGAAAGACAATAAAGTGAGTAAATTTGTGATTTTTTTAATTTAGAAGAGGAAATACATAATTTTAAAATTTGGATGAGGAGATACGTAATTTGAAATTTTTAGGGGTATAAATTAAAATGATACCATTCTTACTACAGAAGAATCTGACTTTGTAGGTCCCAGTGGCCATTCTCAAATGATGCTATTCTCTATTTTGATACATTACGGTTTTATCATCCAAAGATACAGAAAAGAAATTACTTTACTTTAGTCAACTTGTTGACCCAAAGGAAAGAAACGAAATTTATAGAGCGGGGAGAGTTATCAGAGTTATCAGATTTGTTTCGTTGATTACATTTATTTGTTTTTGTAAACTAAAAACTGTTACTTTGATACCGTTCGTACAGAGGTATATGATCAGAAAAACTCGAGTCCTCTACGGGACCACATTCTGTTAGAAGTTTTTTGCTTCGAAAAAAAAAAACTTCAAAATTCGAAGTAATTAGCAACTCACATCTTTACTTCCCTATAAAACCCTCGTTATCCCCGCATCACATCTCTTTCGCATCTCTCTCTCTCTCACTCGCTCATGGTGCAGTGAGCTAGATCGGTGCCTTTTCTAAAGCTTGTGCAATGTTCTAGCGATCTCAGGTTCATCCTATTTCTATTTGGTAGCCATTCTGAAGATTTAATCTCTTAATCTCAGGTTCAACCTCTTTATATTTGAATTAGCCATTCTGATGACTTTGCTGTTATTTTGAATTGTTGATTATTGATTAATCCTTTGATCAGTAGCTCTTATTTTTCTGTTTTTATTTAACTTAGTTTTATTGTACGTAATTTCTTGTAATGTCCCTCCTCGAGTCTTGATATACAAATGTTACATCTATTTTAAGTTGAAAAGAATCTCGGCTACTTAAATTTCAAATCATAAGTTTTTTAACTTGATACGATCGAGGTATATCCTCTTTCTAGTTGAATTAGTCTTATCTTTTGATCTTGATTTAATCTTTCGATCGATATATAGTAGCTCGATCGGCCTTTGCTATTACTTTGCATTATTGATATCGATTAATTTTTTTTTATCTGTACGTAGTAGCTCGTAGCTCTTATTTTTCTGTTTTCTAAACTTAGTTTTATTGAACGTAATTTCTTGTAATGTCCCTTGATCGATAGTAGCTGGGACATTGTCGTTATTTTGCATTAATCATTATCGATTAATCTTTTGATTCTGTTTCTCTTTAACTGTACGTAATTTCTTGATTGTAGGTTTTTTTCTTAATAAAAGAAGAAGAAAAAAACAAGGGTGCAATATGGATCCTCCTGATGAATTAAATAAAAATGTTATCCGAGATGGCATTGGCCATCAATCTCCCTTCCCTGGCGATATGGTAATTAAATTACCTATGTCATTTTTATTATACATATAAAATATAGTTTCTTGATTGATTTAAAGAAACAATGATTTATTTATGCAGGTAATTTTCAATAGGACATTTAAGACAGCTGAGGGTGAATTAATCGTTTGTGCAAATGAAGACCATGACGGTAATTATTAATTATTTTTGTTTATTTCAAAGTTAAATCAGATCTGAACCGTTCATCATCATATAAAAGAAAATGTAGACCGAATCTTCCATTTTTCTAGAATTTTTACATTAAGGTCTAGAATATTTAAATAAATGTAGTTGGAGACTAAATCTTACATTTTTTAGAATTTTTTATTTTTTATATCAAATCTTATATTTTTGTTAGAATTTTTTTTGGATAGGTAGAAAATCAGTACTTTTAAATGGTATCACTCATAATACGTACCGTAATTAATTAATTTATAAATAATAGGAGTCGGTTCATTTCGGCAAATAATGAACGGATCAAAAATGCCAAAAGGTTTATTTCATGCGTTGCTTCAAATGAGAAGAAATGAAATATCTTGGGTATGTACTGTTTTTTCAAATACTTACTTCTTGTTCTAGTTATATATTTTATATAACCGATTGATTTTAATTTTCAGTTTGAATAATACATATACTTACTTCTTGTTCTAGTTATATATTGCATATAACCGGTTGATTTTAATTTTCAGTTTGAAGTGAGTTCAGCTTATCGATTTGGTGAACCAGCTGACACATACGCAGGTGGTGGCATTCATTGCGAAATAGAAATCATTAATTTTTTTAAAATTGCAGAGGTGAGATAAGTCTTTTTTGGTTATTTAATTTTAGATGTTTAATAACTGAATCCAAATCGTTAAAAACCGTTCTATAATAATATTTTTCATTGCAGGTTCTATGTTCTGATCTGAAAATCGTTAAGTCAACCATACGTGAAAATAATTTTTTTGGCCGAGTCACAGAAAAATATGATACAGTACTAATAAGGTAACTTTAGTTTTCCTCACATAAATATAATATTATAATATAATGTTTTCGGTTGTTAAAGCAAAAAATCTAACTTTATTATTTTTGTCAGATGGTCTGCATACACGCTAAATGAGGAAATACTATTTGAGGAAAGAGAGAACCAAATTTTCTGTCTTGAAGACTCAAAGGCGAGTTTAATTATTCAATTTAACATTCGAAATATTCAAACTATTCCTATATTTTTTATTTATTTTTTGGTACAATCAGTTACCCAGGGGACTGAAGATTGGATTATCTGCGATGAAGCGTGGTGAAACCGCTTTTTTATATGTTCATCGTGACTATTTGACAATGCCATTTATGGAGGGCCAATCCAACACTCATGTCAAGTTTGAAGTCGAAA
Source organism: Carex cristatella (assembly GCA_024447775.1). Lineage (NCBI taxonomy): Eukaryota > Viridiplantae > Streptophyta > Magnoliopsida > Poales > Cyperaceae > Carex > Carex cristatella. The sequence goes on along the minus strand of JAJHPF010000003.1, from coordinate 5,115,703 downwards.
TGATAGATTGCTACACGGTAATAAAATTTTCTTAAAAATTAAGCCCATTTCTAATTAAACCATTTTTAATACCATATTCTTTTTTACATTTAAGCCCAAACAAAAACAAACGGCGGCATCTACAGAAAAGGCCCAAAATGTCGGCACCTTCAGCGCATTTAAGCCCAAACGAAAACAAACGGCGACATCTACAGAAGAGGCCCAGAATATCGTGCCCAAGTAATTTTCTCAGATAATCCTTATTCGATGTTCTTGTTATTTTGGGTTTATACTTATAAAAATTTCCAATTCTAGGTTAACTCCGAGTGAGGTCTTACTAACTTGCATAGCAATATTTTGGTTGATAACCAAACACCTTCCTCCATCAAAATAAAAAAAGGGAGTAATCCTTCGCAAAAAAAGCCGGGTCAAAAGTAAAAAGAAATCACAAATGGAGAAGGCCCAAATGGACGACTCATTTTTGCGCCGCCTGTTCAGGTTATTTGTACCTTTTATTCTGACAAGTATTCTATTTATTTTTTATTTGTTTATTAATCTATTTGTTTATTTTTCTTTTCCAGATCAAAATCTGTCCCCAATTTTCCTACTCAAACCTCAGCCCACAACCGCATACCTTCATTTGATTTGGGCCTTCCTATCACGAGGTAATTTATATATCTGATATGTAATTTATATATCTGATCTGTAATTTTCTTTATTTTTATTTCTTATTTTTACTCATCTTTTTTTCAGGTCACTTGACGCCACTCACTCCCCTCAAAATGGCATCCCAGTGCAAATTTGGAAGAAAATGGGAAAATTTATGGGAAACTGTTGGGACAAAATGAAGCGGGTAATAAGAAACAACTTTTTTATGAAAGGAGTGCAATTTTTTACTTTCGGCTGTGTTATCCTGGGAGACAAGTTGCTGGCGGTAGACCCGATAAAAACATCCAGTCAAATATTGGATCTTGGCATATTCGGGAATTATTTCGATTTTTCTAGGCTTTTTGCTTGTATTGATGTTTCTATTAATTGATGAAGTTTCTGAGGATTTGCGGGCCGTGGTTTTCTATGTTTTGCCCTTTGTAGAGATATGGATTGGGGCCTTGGGTTACCTGGCCTAGTTTTAGGTTTTTTTTTTTTGTTCTGTATAAAAAAAAACTCTAGAAATTTAATTGGGTACAATTAACCATGTCTGTATTTGCTTATATTCGTTCTATTGCTAATGAGTAGTTTGAATTTTTACTTTAGTAATCATTCAAAAAAATATACCAAGTTCCATTTTAGTTCGCTTGTGTTCCCAATGTTGTGGTTTTCGTTTGGATTGCCGAGGCTTAGCCGCTTAGATGTTGAACGCAAATTATTATTTAACATTGTAACTTTTATTTAATTATTTTTAAAAGTGTGCCTCGACCTATTTTGCAATTATAGATATTTTGTTGTATTTTTTTGGGTGTGAAATGGAGTATTATTGGTCATTTGAGGTTTGGGCACTACATTTTTTCATACATATAGCATTTCTGTTTTGCAGAAATAAATTATCGAGACACACCTTACTTTTTCACAAATAATATTGTCAATGAAAATCAAGCTAGGCCTGACTGGTATAGTTACAAAGAGAATAATTTACACATAAAACAAAACTTACCTTTTTAATGTTTTATCCAAATAATCAATGTTACTAAGTCTCAAATTATTTTTATTCAATTATACATATAATACCAGTGTTGTAAAAAACGGTATTAACGGCCGATTAAACGGCCGTTTAATCGGAAACGACGACCAAACCATTATGAATACGCTTAACGAATGCCTATTAGCAGATAAAAACGATTAATCGGCCGTTTTACCGTTTAATCGTCCGTTTATTCCCGTTTATTCCTGTTTTTTTCTGTTTATTCCAGTGAATATTTATTTTTCACATTATTTTTTTTATGATAGTGTGTGATAATAAGATTTATAAATCATGTATTTTAGTTTTATTTGTACTTAAATATACATCCAATATTTTTTATATATGTTTTTTTTTCTTCTTAGCTACTTTGAAATTGATTAATTCTTCTATTATTTATATACCATATATTTTTCTTACTTACTAATGTAATTTTTTCAATTAGTATGACATATTTATTTATGAAATTAAGTTATTATCATAAATTAAATTTAGCGATTTTATGTTGGAATGTTTTCTTTCTTTGAAGTAATATGTTATTAGTATTTGAAAAAGTTTAATTCTCAAATTTATTTTTCATTAATAAATGTGTTACTTACACATGCAAAATTCTTATGTGTTAAGAAGAAATAAGCGTAGTATCATGTTATAATAATAAAACTAACTTAAATTAAGTCTATTTGATAAGTTTAATGAGTTAATAAATTATTTTTAATAAATTATGATATATATATACATAAATTTAATAAAAACGTTAAATTGTCCACATAATTCTGATTAATTGACCGCATACCGATTAATCGCTTGGTTGTATCCCGTCCGTTCGACGACCGCATACCGATTAATCGCTTGGTTGTATCCCGTCCGTTCGACGACCGCATACCGTTATTTACAACACTATATAATACTGATAGGCATTGGTACATATCTAATATTAAAATATCTCATTATTGGTTAGATACAGGTTAGTGTCTTGCAAACGGTCCGGTCCGGACCCGGCCGGTTCACAGTTCCGCACAAATCACAGTTTTCACGGTCCACAGTTCTACACGGATCGGGTTCGGCATGTCCAACTTAAAATGGTTAATCCAAATCTGTGCTAGGACCATGGTCCAAATTCGCACAGTCTAGTTTGCTCCACGGTCCGGTCAGAACGGGTCCAAACCTGTGCTAGGACCATGGTCCAAATTCGCAGGGTCTAGTTTGCTCCACGGTCTGGTCAGGACGGGTCCACGGATCTTTTTTTTTTACGAGGTTAAATTGTTAAATATATAATAATGTAGAAAAAATCCGGTCAAATTGCATATTAAAAATAGAAATGACGTAAATTTAACAATTACTAACATCTAACATATTAAAAATTCATACAAAGGTTTTAATATCTACATTTCTTCAAGATCTCGTTTTCAATTAATATGACATATAATTATAACAAATATCTAATCTAACAAAAATCTGAATTTAATAAATTTCTACAATTCAAAAAAATTCTTCAAAGCCACTGTCAAATATTTTGTTGTCATGCATGTTGCTTTATTAATTATTTACGTCTTGGGATGTATTAGTAAAGTGATATAAAAATATATAATTTTTAGCTTAATAAAGAATAATAATAATTTCACTTATTTTTATTGTACTAATTTAAATTATATTTTCTAACAATATTTTGATGCTAAAATGTGTTCAACGTTATATCATCTGAATATCAGCAATACCATGTCATTTGTGTTTGTATAATTGTATTTGGTTTAGTAAAATTTCGGTTAGTTTCGTGTGATTTCCAAATAATACGTAGCCTATGTCTGCATACATATTGGTCTTTAAAAAATGCATATATGAATAAAAGGACAATTTGACTACTGCCTCCAACGGTATTTACTTTTCAGTCCTGCTTGGGCCACTGTTAGATTAAAAAAAAAAAAAAAAAGGGGGGGGGATTTACTTTTCATATGGTTCATGTGAAATTATTCAAAGATCGAAAATGTATGACTAAGAAATTTAAAACCGTAACATGATTTTTCAAACATTTTGAGCCTCATAAAAGCTGATAACGGTATCCGCATTGTATCCGCACCACAATAACCATGATCATAACTATTTTGGATGACCGCAAAAACTCCAGCACATAATTTTTTTTAAGTATTAATACATATGCACATATATATTTATACTCATGAGGTGAATAATTTTTACGTAAATAATTATCGCTCTGATCAAATCTCTCAAACATATCCGTACCATAAATATATGTGGAGAACTACTCAAACTACATAATTTTAGAGGCGATTTTTTTCTCCGTTCAATCTCGTCCATATTTCTAACGATCTGTGAAGAATTTTGCAAATCTAAAACACTACATAATTTTATCTTTCAAATGAGATCCATGATGACGTACTTTCAGATTCATTGCCAAACAAGTATTTATTTCTATACTTGGAAGTATTTTTTATATATGACACTAGATGAGTCTGAAAGTATTAATATCAAGAATTAAAAATATTTATATCACTGCACTAAAGTATTTATATCTATGTGGTAAACTATTTTTGTTAGAGAAATATTTATGCGGGAACGATTGGGTAAGATTGATTTGGTGATACGGGGTCCCACCATTTCATTAGAGAAAAGATGATGCAGGACGATCGAGAGACTGAAAAAGAGATGATCATAACAAGTTACACATCAAAGTATTAATATCTTATTTCTCTAGTGTTAATATATTATCTTCTAAGTATTTATATCTATGAAAGTTGACGCGAGAACGAGTACAGGAACTGAGAAAGAATGACTATATAATTAGTGGAGATCATAGAAAAATAGTGTTGTAGGAATTTTAGAATAATAATTAGTGGTGATCATAGTATATAATTTCTGCCGAAATTTTTATAAATATACAAAACTCAATTTTAATTTAATAATCTATACAAAATTCGGACGGATTTCGAAATCTACCCAAACCCAAACAGAGAGTTGCCGGTTTTGCACTTTAACCCGGCACCCTTGTTATCGGTTTCAATATCCCAAAACCAAGAATCGTGTTGAGATCCCGTAACCAGCAAGGCACGATTGCTTGGGTTCCGAGCTCCAAAACCGGCAGCAGAGTTGCCGGTTCCAGGCTCCAAAACCGGCAACACAGTTGCCGGTTCTGGATTCGGCTATAAAAGCCCCTGCGTGCGTCCCTTTCTCCCACTCCTCATCTACTCTTCACCGTCTCCATCCATCAGGTAATTTTTTTTTTTATATTTATTTTTTATTTAAATTATTTAAGTTAGATTAGTTTAAATTTAAGATAGATTAGTAAAATTAGTTTAATATTTAATTTTTTTTTAGATAATTAGAAAATATCTTAATTTTTTTAGATAATTAGAGAATGGATTAATTTTTTTTAGAAAATTAGAAAATGTATTAAAAAATTAGATAATTAGAAAATGTCTAATTTTTTTAGAAAATTAGAAAATGTCTAAAAAAATTAAATAATTAGAAAATGTTAAAATAATTTTAGATAATTAGGAAATACCAAAATAATGTAAAGTAAATTAGAAAATGACAAAATAATTTTAGAAAAAATAGAAAATAGTAAAATAATTGTAGTTAAATTAGAAAATACCAAAATAAATTTAGGTAAATTATAGAATGGTTCCTGATATTATGAAAAACTTTGAAATTATTTAGAATAGTTTTTAGAATTAGTTAGAAAATACCAGAAAATCACCAAAATTGTTTTCGAAATGGTTTAGAATTAGTTAGAACTAGTAGAACGATTCGTAAGAAATAATTGACAAAATAATTTGGTACGATTTTTGAAATTCGGTAATGACAGAGAGAGAGAGACCCCAGATAATGCAAGGTAGGTTTAGCGATTTGTTGTGGATACCCCACAGTCATCATCGGGTGTCTCTGGCTTCGAAAGAGGTTAGCATTTACTGATTTTTCTTAATAAATTGATTAGAAATCAAATCGTATATTGCTTGATATTTTTTTCGTAATGTAGAATTGTTCTAATTTGAACGTGAGAAATTATCGGAGAAATATATTGTACCACGACCGATACGCTCCGTATCTGCTTTCGTTGGGATTATACCAGGTTGCGCAGTTACCTGGTATCAATATTGATGCGTCACTTATACATGCGCTTGTCGAGCGGTGGCGTCCAGAAACTCACACGTTTCATCTTCCATTTGGAGAAATGACAGTATTTAGCGAAATTATTCAAATAAAAAAAATGATTGGTGAAATAAATATATGATTTATATTTTTTTATTTAAATTAATTACAGTTACGTTAGAAGACGTTAGCTGTTTGTGGGGTTTGCCTATTAAGGGGGTCCCCGTGACCGGGAGGTCGGATGGGGTGTGGGGTAGAAGCAGACTGTTCGAATTATTAGGGATCCGAGATGTTGAAGTGGATCTTTTTATGAAGAAAAGGGGGTCTGCTCATTCCGATTGGATAATGACAAAGAAAATGCTCCGCCAGAGATTTAAGAAGCTTCCAGATGGCGCCGACGAGCAAACGGTGCAGTGGTAAGTACTTTCTACTTATTAGATTGTTTGTTCTTTAAATTTACAATCATGTGCTTACATAAGATATCACGAAGGTATGCACGCGCATTTATTTTGGAGCTATTGTCGTGCACTATGTTCCCTGACAATAGCGGAGACGGGATACCGCTGTGGTATCTTGATATGATTGGGGACTTGGAGCAGTAGGTGGGATACAATTGGGGTGGAGCTGTTCTCGCATATCTCGTATCGATACTTATGCCTCACGACCGATACCTCGGTTACTTCCATGCATGGTCCCGGTTATGCTTCTTCAGCACTGGTCATGGACCCGATTTTCAGTTCACCGGCCGATGCCAAGATCAAGAAAGTGGACACCTTCATGGGGCCAGCCAACCCTGGAGACATGTCCGGCCTTTGCCGACAAATGGTGCTCGAAACATGCGTACGATAACTCGCACACAATAAAACAATAGGTCCAAAAATTCCGCGCGGTCGATTGCGGCGATTGGACGAGGGCATGGTAGATTGGGAGCCGTACGGCAGCATTTATGCGAAACTTTCGAGAGTAACACAGGCTGGACAGGTACTTCTTTCACATTATTTGTTTACTCGTTTTTAATCATATATACGAATTACTACTGACAAGTTTAAAAAAAAATTCAGCCTTACTACTTGTATTGCGGTCCTCTCATATTTTACTGGATAGTGGAGTACCATCACCCTGAGCGGTGCATGAGGCAATTCGGAAAATATCAACATATTCCGCCGCCGCCTCCCTTGAACAAGAATGTGCACAGCGACTTGCACAAGTATGACTCATTCAATTTTTTTTATTTACTAATGTTAGTTAATTTTCTGTGTTAAGTTGTTATAAACTGAATAATAGGCTTAAAATGGCGTCAAAGAGGAATATTTCATGGGCCGACAAGCATGCGATCCATGTTGAGAAGGCAGAGACGTATGAGCAAAATATATACGCAGAAGTCCGACCGTTTGACCATAATGAGCTTCCGGCTTATCGCAAATGGTATCAGATGAACGGCATGGCATCTGTTTATATTTTTGAGCATCATGTGGAGGGGCTTGATCGTGGAGGTAGGATCTCCAGAGAGGAGCATGGCAAGAAAGGATACATTCCTAGCGGACCGCCGATTGTGCGACTGGTAATTTCTAACTTTTATTTGTAATATTGTAATTTTGTGTTAAATGGCATATCTTATATTCTCGTTATGTGTCCAAGTCCTTGCGTGGGATAGGAGAGCTGGCGCACGGCGTGAAACAATTCTTCACCAAATGGTGGCGTAGGCCGGGCAAGGATAACATGAGAAGAGGATGGGGTATTTGCTGCGATTGTGATGTCGAAGACCGTGCGCGTGCCCTGATGGATCAGGCTGGAGTTCCAGAAAATTGGGAAGAGATCCCATCCAACGAGAGCACGGAAATTGGCGTTAATCCATACCCACCTCCTCCAAGTATTCGAAGGACCGGATCCAATACGAGTCTTGGCTATACGATGGATCCGCATGGAGAAATTACATGGCTCGGGCGGAGTAGGTTATGACACAAACCCTACACAGGTATGTTTATGACTTGAAGTAAGTATGTTTATGACTTATAAACGAATATTTATAAAATTACATGAACATTTTCAGATGTCACCAGAGGTGCAGGCGCAGCACCAGGGCGCAGCATCATCCGATTTTATTGAAGAATTGTTCGGTGGACCGCATGGGTCGGCATATGACGCCGGACAGGTATGTTACACGTGTTTAACGTTATTTCAAAGATCGTCGCTTACTTATTGAAAGTAAATTTGTTTATTTTTCAGGTGACCCAGCAGGCATATGAGTGGCAATTTCAGCAGCAGGAATATCAGCGTGAAGTTCCGACAACTCCCGGTAGGAATTGGCATTTAGGGGATGCAGGGGCATCGTCATCCCAACCACCACTGAATACGCAGACTCAACCAGAAGTGATACAGCATGACGAAGACGGACGTCCCACACAGCGAGTCCGGCGTGAGGTCCGCTCTCCAGACCGTTTCTCGCATTCGCAGTATCCTGGACATTGACATATCTTCGGAGTCTATCTATATTTTATTATATTTGTGAACTTTTATTCTGTATGTATTGTTGATATGTTTTATCTTTTATTATGTTTTATTCTGCTACGTATGTTTTATTCTGCACATGCAACGTATCAAGTATGCTTTCAAAAAAAAAAAACACATAAAAACAAATTACAAAACAAATTACATAAAAACAAATTACATATGAAAATTCCAATATAATACAATAAACATAAACTAGAAAATGACTAACGCCCGCTGGTTGAGCGCCTACTTGTCGATCTTCTAGAAGACGATGAACTAGTTTCCGCTTGTCGTGCTGCTTGTTCTACGTAACAAACAAAATATGAAATATGAGGTAGTTCCAAAAATAAATTAAAAAATACATGTGTTTTGAATTATACCTGCGGCATTCCGATCAATGGTCTCACGATGAGCCTGATGTCCGAGTCTCCGACCTTCCATTCGGTCCATTTCCATAACAATGCGATTGTGTCTTCTCCTCCCTTTCTTAATCAGTTTACGGTTTGGTTTGATCGTCGGACCTTCGTATATAGGCCACTCACATTGGTTGCCTTTCGGACCGAATTCTCGCACCCCATGTCTGTACCAACATTGACACACTATAAAGAGGATTAATGTACAAATTTTCGTCGTATCTCATTTCTCGGACCACCGCCATGAAATGAGAACATGGTATGCCGGTTAATTGAGGCTTTTGACATGCACATTCAACCTTATTGTTATCTTTAACAACAACTTTATACCCAAAATCTCTGCGGGTATACTCGAACCTCTCGCGATTACGCCTTGCAGAATTTTTTCACCCTTTACCATGACCTCAAAGGTCCCATGCCTTTCGCTAAAAGGAATCACATGCATGTTAAGAGATTTGTTGATACGCTTTTGCAGAAGAAGGCTTACCTTGTCAGACCACAACTGACCCATTTGTTGCATCATTTCGGCTTTGTTCCGTCGTTGGAAAAACCATTTATTTAACTTGTAGAATGTCTCCTCCACGAGAGCACAAACCGGCAGCCGCCGACTCGTCTTGAACACATTATTTAGTGACTCTGACCCATTTGTTGTCATTATTCCCCAACGGTGACCTCCATCATGTGCTTGAAACAACTTCTCTGGACGTGGAGGCTCGTCCTCGTAATCGGGGTCTCTCCTACCCACCTTGTTAAGATACGTAATAGCGTCTGGGCAACGAATTTGAAAGTCCTCAAACATCTCCTGTAACCTCCTAGGTTTCTTCTTGTTCACTCCAATTTTGAACCGATCACTGACCTCTCTCTTCCGCCCCACATGCTTGTAGAGGTTCTCGGCAACATGATGAGCACAGTATCGATGCACACATAGATCGCTATCCTCATACCATCCGAGATGTGGATCCTGGAACACGGATTTTATTGCCAAATGTCTATCCGATATGACACAAAAAGAATCGACCATCTCCAATGACTTCTAACCGCAACCATCTCATAAAAAAACCCCAAGTATCTCGAGTGTTCTTTTTCCACAATCGCGAAAGCCAACGGAAGCAACTGGTTTTCGGCATCATACCCACATGCAACCAGCAGCCGTCCCTGATACCGTCCCGACATGAAACATGCATCAATACTAATCACTGGTCGGATAAAAGGTATTGCCGCAATACACGACCCGTACGCCCAAGCCGCGTACGAGAATTGTCTATCATTTGAATTCTCAATTGGTGTCGACATCACACAATACTTGGTTCCGGAGTGCCTCTCTTTATAGCTTCCAAAAGCGGAATGAGCAGGTTGTACGAGTTCTCCCAACTCCCATAAATGTTTGCAATTGCGAGCTCATGTCCTCGCCATAATTTGTTGTACTTGGGCGTCACTTTTGGGTACGTTGCTTTCACGACATCTCGGATATGATTTATACTCGCGCACACATCCCTTCTCACTGTGCCATCAATGGCGCGTGCAACCATCTCTCGCCGTGAGCTGGTCATGATCTTCACGTGTTGCTTCGGTACTCTGCATCCATGAGGAATTATTTGTTTGTAAATAATCCAAGATTCTGAGATACCCTGAGGTTTCGCACATAACTTGAATTTGCACAATTTATCTTTGCATATCCATACCATACGTCTAGGTTCGCTTCTTTGAGTCCTAAACTCAAAAAAATTTTGGATATGAAACTCCTGAACTGCTATTCTTAGAGCCTCTCTCGACTCATACACTTGGCCTTCAGCTATTGGGTTATCGACAATTCTTGTTGTACGGTTGAAAAAATCGACATCTGCTTCTCGAAAACCCGAAGTGTCGTTGAAAATGTCTACCGGATGCGTCATATTTTCTCGGCCAAGAAACGGGTATTGTGATTGGCGGGGACCGTGACCCGTAATGTCACCGGACGTGTGACACGGAATGCTCTACGGACCGTGACACGTAATGTGATTGTGTCTGTCTAGTCGGTGAAAGATTTTCGTCGGACCCGCCGACTCATTTGAGATCATCTCATCCCCGCTTTCCAAACTGTCATCATTAATTGCATCGACGAGTAAACGGGAATAATCAAGTACCTCTATCGGCCTATGGGTCTCGAACAGTTCTAGGTTCGGGGTTGCGACTCGTACTTGGCCGGGATCTCGATTCGGGGATCCGTCTCGTTTACCGGGGCTTGACTGTTCAGATTCAACCGAGAATTAAAACCGGAATGATTCGGTTCCAATTCTACATACAGCTCAAGAAGGTATCCTTTGGGGGAATGACGCAACAATTCCTAAAATCATTTCGAACGATACCCGGTTTGTTATCGGTACCAATTGGTAGTCCCGCCGACCATCAGTAGACATATTAAATCGGCTTGGATTTCCATATTTGCTTCACTAGCAAGAAACCCAACCAGTTTATAAATTTCATTTTGGAGATAATCGAAGTTATGATTAATAGTTACCGGAACGAGTATTTGGGTCGAGTACTATAGAAGACTCCTTCGTCATTGTACTGGATGTTTCCTCCAACAAAGACTTTCACACATATCATATTTGATTTTTGTTTAATCTGGATAACAAACATTTAAAAAAATTAACGTTACAAAATTAATTAAAATTAAAATTAACTAATAAACAATGTACAAAAAAAAAAATAAAATAACTCACATCAAAATTGAACGATGAAAATAAAATTAATTTAAAATCATTATTCAAAATGAATTAAAATAATTAATTAAATATTAATTATTATTAATTAATATAATTTTATTAATAAAATAACTCACATCAAAATTGAACATTGAAAATAAAATTAATTAAAATCATTATTCAAAATGAATTAAAATAATTGAAATAATTAATTAAATATTAATCTATATTAATTAGATTAATTAATATAATTTTAATTAATAAAACTTACTTCTTGAAGCGAAGACGGCAGAGCAAGAAGCGGGAGTGAGGATGAGGATGGCCGCATATATAGCAATCCACAACCGGCAGCAGGTTTGCCGAATACGGAGTGGAACCAGCGGCAAAGACAGCGGTTGCGCTTCGGGATCTCGCAACATAGTTGCTTGGTTCGGGCTCAAAACCGCAAATCGTGCCGCCGGTTCGGGGTCTCGAAACCGGTAAGCTCGTCGCCGGTTAAAGTGCAAAACCAAGCAACTCGTTGCTCCGGTTTGGGTAGATTTCGAAATCCGTCCGAATTTTGTATAGATTATTAAATTAAAATTGAGTTTTGTATATTTATAAAAATTTCGGTAATTTCTGGTGCACAGGGATTTTGAGGGTACTGGAGTGAGGGTACTTAAAAAATTATTTAATTTTCCTAAATATTTTATTTCGGCTTTGACTTTTAAAAAGTGTAAAATCAAGCATTTAGATAAAGGCTTAAATCATGCACTGTTTTGCGAAAAAAATAAAATTCTTTTTGGTACCTTAACGTGATTTTTATTAAAGTTTCGGTCTTAAACTATTTTTCTTAACTAAGAATTTGCCTTAAAAAATATATTTAAAAATGGACTTCTAAAATGTTATATATATTTACGCGACCGTAGTTTAATTTTTCAACTGATTTAGAGCTTAATTTTTTTTAATATATTAAATTTGGTTAAGGAATCAAAAAATTAAAATATATGAGCAGCCTAAGACAAATCTACCCGTCCAATTTGTATTCAACTTTTTTAAAATTAAAATTTCATTTGTCTTCCCTTCAGTTTCTAGCATTTCGAATTTTCAAATATTAATTCACTTTTAACTATCTAAAACTATTTCTAAACCTCACTTAAAAATATAGTACGAAAAGCTGGCAAATAAAAAATCAGGTAAAAACATTGACAATGTTGTTTGACATGAAGTGCATGAATGATAAAGCCAAAATGAAAAAAATATATACATGATTCATCGTTCTAAAATCAAAACAATACTGCTAGAAAGTAGAGGCAGTTCGATGAACATCAACCAAATTGGATCCAATGTACGATCAGAGTTGTATGATCTGTATCAAGATTCGTACAAACAATTTCTAAATTTGTATGAATCAAGTGCATACGAATTTAAGACAACTCTGACTAGAGATTAAACCAAATTTAATCCGATATCCATCGGACGGCTCCCGAGACCAATATCTATAACCAGAAATCTCGTGGAAATCCTCTTGAATCACTATCAGATTCAATTGAAGATTAAAGAATACGCCTTCCGATTGTATCTTAAATTTCTGAAGCTGTAAGGGTCAAAGTGAGAAAGGTACGAGCGACATGATCTAGACTAAAACCCTCTTTCTTAATAAGGATCCTCGATCGAATATGCCATCTCCGAGTTCCCGTTCCGTACCTCCCCGCCCGTCCCCTCCCCTCTTCTAAAATTACGCCACGTTCCCCTCCCTCCCTCTTTCCCCGCACCAATTTATCTCCGAGAAGTATAAAGGAAGCCCACGAAACCCCTAACACCGAGGTGACGCAGAGATGGGAGGGGAAGGGAGGGAAGGGGATTGGGAGTGCGGCGGGTGTGGGAACCGCAACTACGCTTTTCGATCGCTTTGCAATCGATGCAAACAACCGCGACTTTTAGTCGATACCAAGACGCCTCGAGATTCCAAGTGGTTGCCCCGAATCGGCGATTGGATCTGCTCCGGTACGCGTTATTTCAATTTATTTTGTTTTATATTTTGCGTTTTTAATAGCTGCCTGATTGGAGAGGTGACTTTGTGGTAATTAACCTGAAAATTATGAGATGGATTTGCTGTTTGGTTACTGGGGGATCCCCCAATGTAGTTGCTGAAGTGAAATTCATAGCTCAATTGATGCTATTTTACAGCAAAAGCACAAATATTTTCCAGTTTTGACTTAGCTAGAGCTCAATTGATTCTTAACTATTAAAATACAATACAATAGTTCGCAATAGAATAGGTCAGAAAAACAGTTTTGTACAATACTGGTGCATCTTTTTGGTACTTGAGGTATATGGATTTTAAGCTCTATTAGTGGCTAGCTTGAATGAAGAACCAAAGTCCTCATGTAGCTAGTGACTAAGATACGTTAATAAATTTCATGTTATTTGCATAGTGGTAACAAGTTATTAGAGAGTTTATGAATTGTAATGTGGCAGCTGCTGATGTGGTTAATTGTTTTGTGCTGGTAAGTAGATATGGATGTTTTCATTTTTGAACCAGACTAGACAAAGAAATCAACATAATGGAAAAATGATGATCAAGAATACCCAAAAGGTTTAGTTCAACTTGCTACTAACTAGCATACACTTCTACCTGTAGCAAAATATGGAGTTCAGTACACTTAGTGATTTCTATTATGGTTGGGATCCAATTGTAACCATGTTTCTTCTCTTATAGATTGGCTGTGTGTCAACTTTTATGGAATTTGAATGTCATTTGATATTCCATCAAATGCCTTTAAATATGGACCATTGCAAAATTTAAGTCATGTGATGAACGGTAAAACTTTATAAAATTTCATCATTTTTCATGTGTTCGATATGCATTAAATATAGATTACGTTCCTGCTGCCGGATTTTAAAAATATAAGTTACTTTTAATGTTAATTAACCTGGTTGTCAACAGATCCCAGCTCTTCATGTGATCCCTTTACCCAGTTTCTTTGGAAGTTTGTACCTTATTATATCTATGATAGTGAAAACAAACTGAACCATTTCTGTTTTGTTATTTTTTTTTTGTCTCGGTGAATCCCTTATAAAAATAAAATAAAATTTTAGGTTGTAGTAACAACAATTATGCCTCCAGAACAAGCTGTAAGAAATGTAACCTCTCAAGAGAAGAAGCGGCTGTACCAGCCCTAGCCTTGCCGGGCATGTCACTCCTCCCCACCTATGCCCACTACCTATCTCGCCAGCAACAGGGTCTCAAAACAGGACTCGGATCACCTAGCGGATCACATATGCAGTCTGCCGCAATGTCAGCTGGTCTTGGCTGGATGTATGGGGCCCAGGCTGGCAGTTACGGATTGCATTCCCCCACAAGTGCTAACCCAGGTAGTAATAATTGGGGATTTGGTGGAACGGGTTCAGGCCAGTTTTTAGGGCTTCCCAAGGATTGGAGAAGTGGGGATTGGATGTGTGTTTGTGGGTTTCACAACTACTCGTCTCGTGATCAGGTTTACACTATTTCATCTTTTTGTATTTTGCTCTTATTATATTATTGCCTTTCCAATTAAAGTGACCTTTTTGACATGTTGTTCATCAGTGCAAGAAGTGCAATGCACCAATGTCATCTGGTGCGCCTTCCACAGCGCTTACATCTTCAGTTTCGGAGGCTTCCTCAAGTAAGATGTTTTATTTTTCTTTTTATTAAAAATCAGCTTGCCTTTCATATTAATGTTTCGTGCTATAGATGGAATTTTGCACTAAGATTTAAATGCCTATTTACTCATACCTGAATTGTTACAGCCTTACAGGTATAGGTTTGTGCCTGTGCTAAAAAGGGATATGATTAGAGAAATATTTATATGTTTTTTGTTTTATTTCAGCACTAGGTATTAAGCGGTTGGCATCTGATGACTTTGCGAATGGCTGGGAAAGCAAGAGGCTTAATGCTGGTCAGGTATTTAAATCTGAATGTGTTCAAGTAAAATTCTGATACCGGCGTTATCTTTTTTTTTGAAATTTTCTTGTTGTACTGATTTTTATCCATCTTCTATTTTGAATTTCATATTTGGTCAAAAGTCAAATGTTCATGAATTGTTTGGTAATGGGAATTCTGCCATTTTGCCACCCATGCAGATTAGCATTCCAGCTCTCATCGGAAAAGGGTAAATTTTGTCTGTTCACCTCTTTTTTTTTGTGTTTGTCGTGAAGTACAAGTTAAGAGTTGTATATAGAAAAGGAATTGAAATATAAGAATATACATTCTTTGGCCTATGTTCACCTGGAAAAATCCATTTCTGATTGTATGCCGTCAAATTACCTAATAGAATATTAAGTATTCAGAAAACTCAAACCGGAATTGTACCTTCTGGATATGCTCTCTCTGTGCCTAGTATTATGTTCTTGAGAAACACAACCATTATATTCTGTGTTATTTTATGTTATAGAAGTACAGCATAATTAATGAGAAGTTTTTATTTTACAAGGTTGTAACTACAGAATATCTTATGCGTGAAATGATAAAGTTAATGGTTTTTCTTTCAGAGCAAAGCAATGGCGTGATGGGGACTGGATGTGTAGTAACTGTAACAATCATAACTATGCCTCAAGAACCCATTGCAATAGGTACTCATGTGCTTTATTTTATTGTAACTTACATTTTGCACCTCTTATTTGTAGTGAAGTTTTGTTATTTTTTTAATTGATTGGTTTCTGTTATTGTTTACTGATACGTATGTGAGATATGTGTCATATTCTCGTTATAGTATATATTGTAATGCCTGTAAAGTTTACCCAACTTCTAGCTAAACTGTGCTTTTCCTCTGTTTCAGGTGCAAAACTATGAGAGATGGAGGGGTTAACCCTGGAAGCGTGCTATAAAGATAATTTTTCTCATATATATTTTTTCTTCAAGTTAAATTATAGCTTTTTGTGGGTTGAGGGTTGGTGCTTGTGTTAGTTGAGAGTCTTGTCTTTCACGGTTGACAATGTTGTGGAGATTTCTGTGCATTTTTGTGTTTAATCTTTTATTTATTGTTGTGGTTCATTCAAGTTTTAGTGATTGAAGCTTCATCATTCCATTTTGATGTCTATTAATGAGCTGTAGCACATTGTGTACGTATTTTTGAATGTCAAGAGAATATTGTAACATTTTTACAAAAATTAAGAAAGGTAGTGTTTGCTGGGATTATTACTGCATACACTGCAGACTAAGCTCAAGTCTTGAGCTACTGCGTGCTTATAATTGTTATTTTACAATGGTGATTGTATGGTGATTGTATTTAGTATTTTTATGAGTAGCATTGTTGTACAGTATTCTGTTCTATTGTGTTTCAGTGCAGTGAATCCATATCCTCTGCATTAACACACCGTTTGTATTAATTTTTTCAGCTGTGTGATGAGAATTCAGGCCAATCTGGGTCATGCCTATATCGCACAGGGCTATTTAATTTTGAGTTCAGATCTTAACTCAAAATTTGAGTTAATTTAGAGGATACGAACTCCAGAGCAGTGCAGTGTTGTGTTATGCTTAATTTTTAACTTAACGGAAAAGGGAGGCCATCAGGCTAGTGCTAGTACAATAACTTTTCTACCTGGTGAGGCCCAAAATTACTTCTATTGTCCTGGCTGCCCTATTAAACTATGATTATAGTCGAAAATGATATACTGATAGTAACTTTTATTTTTCTGGTTGACTGGATAAACTTACGATGATACTTGAAAATTGCATTACCAGATTGATGATCATTAATGCATACTGTTCGACTAACAATTTCTCTCACCATATCTCCAAAAAAGTAAATTTGCTGTTTTATGACCGACAGTGGTTGCGTTGCATTATAATTTTCTTGGCGCTTTGTACGGTCATGGCCTCAAGAGTCTCAGACTCATCAACCGTCGTTGTGCTGCTCGATTTTAATCATAAGAAATCATATTTAATCAAAATTCGAGATGCACAGCGGGCAATACAGCTCCTTGTTGACTGCAATTTTTCGATTTAACGGCATGTAAATTAGACTAGGACAATGTACATAACTTTTCTTCAATAATATAACTATTAGTGGGGCAAAGCCAATTAATTTCAAAAATAATTGAGATTAATAACTCATTGACTTGGACCGTCCAAAAAAAAATGAAAACGATGAAATAATAGTACCAACTTTGAATATTTTTTTTATAAACCATAATTAAAAACTGTAATTTTATGAAATCAACATGATTATTATTTTTTATAAAAACTATAAGAACCGAAATGTCATTTCGGTCTGCTAATTTTTTTTGGGACCGAAATGATATTTCGGTCCGATGTGATTTTACACCAAAGACTACACGTGTTTTTTTGAAAAACTGTAAAATCAAATAGGACCGAATTAGCATTTCAGTCTTGAGAGAAAAAAATTCCGGACCAAAATGATATTTCAATCTTTATAATTTTTGAAAAAGAAAATAATTAAGTTAGTTTTGTAAAATTATTTTTTTAATGATGATTTATTAAAAAAATAATCAACTTTATCCCTGGCTCTGACACAGTGACACGTCGAAGACTCAAAGGCGAATCCACTTGCACAAGTGCTTATGTAAAGCATATCAGACGCCTTGGACTAAAAAAAAGATAAAAGAAATAGCTCATGCGTTTATTTCTCACACGTGTCAACAAAGGTTGCTTCAGTAGTTCAGTACAATGCTTCGCCTTTTCCCTATTGGCACGTCCACTCACATAAAGTAGCAATTCATCTCGAGTAGAACTAAGGGATTGTTAAGTTGACCAAATCTCTTCGTTGGCTTAACTAGTATAAAATTAAGAGGTAAAAATAATAATTTATAAGTTAATTTTAATATATTTTTTATTTTTTATTTTTTTATTTATACTAAATTAGTTTGAAAAATTATAAATTCGATGTGTAAACGCATCATTCGTGAAGTGAATCAGTTTCAATAGTTTGAATGTGTCGTTTGAAGCCTCCGATAAGTTTTTTAGTTAAACTCACGAAGAGGCTTGGTGAGCTTAATAACATCCTAGTTCTACTCATTCAACTTTGGTCCACTTGTACCGTACTTGGCATTCAATTTGATTAATTGAATTTAGCCATTCTCCTTTTTTTTGAGGCAGGTCCATTTTTTGCACAAGCATCTTACTGATCAGTGTTCACACAAAGATGTTATAAATTTGGAAAAATATTGTGTTGCGATGGAGGAAGCCAGCAACATTATACTTGGAAGTTGTAATAGGTGGCTAAAAATAATATGGTTAAATCAGAAATAAATTGTATTAATAAGTAGGGAGGATACCAAAGTACAATTTAGATATTTTATTTTAATTTTCTCATTGTTGTTTTCCTCAGGTTATTACAAATAAAATTGTACACATTCTGGGTTTCGTAATTGATCTTGGAAACTTTTCAAAAAATGCTGAAACTTGAAATGAATTAATAATTCAAACCAATTAGAAATCGTCATTGTAAGGACTAAGGACCAAGGAGGCACTAGAAAAAGTGTCATAATGAAAAATCAAGATTCTAAATAGTGATTATAGCGGCGTAGCGGAGATACAAAAAAAAAACTATAACGAATAGCGGAGCTATAGCGAAAGCTTTCCTACATAGTATTTTTTTCTTTCTAAAAATTATATTTTATATTTCTACTAATAATAAACATTATCTATGTAAAATCTCATAGAGTAACAAAAATACCAAATTGATTATGTATAATATTTATATTGAACCAATACAAAGTCCAAATTGTCATTTAAAATATTCCTAATTCTATAATTCATAAACTATCGATACATTTTCTATTCAAAATATCCTACTATTATATATTAAGTATCATTTTACTACATATTCAAATCAACAATTTTTTAAATTAGTCAAACTGAGACACAAAACTCATTTAATTTCGGTTTAGACTTTAAAACCCATTTAAATTGGAAAAAAATAGAAAAATAAGCTAATGTAGCATAGCGGACCGCTATTCCGCTACGCGCTATAGCGGACCGCTATTACCGCTATAGCGACCGTAGCTTGATTAGCGCAGTTTTACTCCGTAACTTAGCTTATGAGGTCCAAAATCGCTATAGCTATTCTACAGCTAATTATTTAGAACTAGGGCTATAAATGAGCTGGACCTTAGCTCAGCTCGTTAATTCTAGACCGAGCTGTTAGTGAGCCAGCTTGTTAACAGCTCGCAAGCTAAAATCTCAGCTCAAACTCGTGACGAGCCAGCTCACGAGCCACGAGCTGGCTCACTGGGTTTGGTTGGACCTTGTTTTAAGAAGAAAATAAATTTTACAAACCTTTTTGGACCGAGCTGGACCAAGCTTGATAGTATAAAATACACACAAATTCATACAAATTCACAAATTGATGCCTAGTCGAGCTAGCTCATGAGTTGGCGAGCGAGCTAAGGCCTTAACTCAGCTCGTTAATTTTGATCCGAGCTATTAGCGAGCCAAATCGTTAACAGCTCAGTCCACTATCGAACGAGCTATTATCGATCGAGCCAGATATGAGTCATGAGCGAGCCACAAGCTAGAAGCTTTTCTGACAGCCTTAGTTAGAACACTGTAAAAAATCAGAACAGAGAGAAATCGTCATTTTAAGGGAATAGAGTATAATTTTATTTTTCTACGAAAAATAAAATTACCGACAGAAAATGAAGAGAAAAGTAAACTTCGCGACAAAAAAGCTATACTTTTACACGTCAGAAGAGTTAAGCCTCTTGGTGGTCAGAAAAAGTCAAAAGTCCCCACATAAAAAGAATTCTGAATGGGACAAGTCATTGTGGGTCCCAAGATCCACGTCACCACACCATTGCACCAACCAACAACCCAAGGGAAAAAGGAAGAGAAAGTAAAAGTTGCCATACTTTATATGCTTTTTGGAAAGGCAAACAATGACATTCGAGATTTCTCCAAATTTTGATGGGAATAAGACATTATTTCATGGCAAACGGAATCTTCTTTTTATCACAAACATCTGATACGAGTATCAAGCTATAGCTGCACACATGCTTAAGACAGAGCATAAAAAATAATGAATATTGCTTGAAATACCCACAAACATGCAACTATAGCAAGTTGCAAGGACCAAACTGTAATTTGAAAATTTGTAGATGCAGGTATTCTTACAGAATCGAGATCTAGTGGAGTAACTCAATTTTTAGATTTTAATCAGGACCGTCCGATTCGAGATGAAGCACACATTCTTACAAAAACCCAAAAGTTGGGTTACCTTAGGGGATCCGGACCCATTCTTACATCACTCCACTCTTTGCTATATAAGGTGATAAATATAACAGAAAATTGCAGAAAACTAAAAGGAAACCTTAATCAAGTGTATGTGTTGGTTAATAACTTAATCCACTACTAAAATGTGAGATTATACAAACATCTTTAAAGAATATGTACAAATAATATCTGAGAGTAGGTCAACGAGATATTTCTAAGTTGGACGAGAGCCCGTTCGTTTGTTGCAATTGATCCATGCCCCAGCTCAGTTTCTGTTCTTCCCCGTTTTCCATGGCCTCGTACTCCTATAAAGTAAAAAAAAAATCGAGAAAATTAGAGGTGGAAATTTCATCTGTACTTGCTAACCCTGCATATCTCCAGAAAATTGTGTTTGACTCACAAAATCCTGTAAGACATTAAGCATGTTTGTTGCCCAAAAATTGCTTGAATTATTTCATTTTAAAAGAAATGAAAGTATTTTTTTTTTTTTTTACTTTCAAGAGATAGGGAGAGCACCTGAGATATAATGTCTTCCAGGGTAACATGAAATACTTTGTTTCTTTTCTTTTTCTTTTTGGAAAAAGTAAAATGAGGTAATTTTGTTCACATTTTCCAGGAAGGCATGCCATATTTGATATTCAGGTATTCTGTTTCGGCGCACATAAATATTTTCCCATAGAAGGACAGAGATCCATGGACCGCCTAAATAAAAGGTGGGGTATATTTTATGAACCAGACTACAACAAATTGGGTGCACTAAAGCAAGTAGAAAAGCAGGGATACTTAATTCCCTACTTGCCATCATTTAATTATTTGTAGCCTCAGAGAAATGTGAAACCTCAGACATACACCAAAGCTAAGTAAACATTAAAAAATTAACAACTTTCATGTTTCATCAAAATATCCACTCAACTGTCTGAATTTTTTTAGGACAACTGTCTGAATTTTAAAGGCTTAGCAAAGTATGAATACATTGTTAGTTCAAGCAAGTACACGTATGCTCTTAACTTTTCTCATTAAAAGCATAAGAATATAGAGAACAATTTGAATATCAGTTGGAATCTGCATTAGGAATATTCCACAAGAACAGATTCTAGATATTCCAATAATTATTTGGTCAGGTTTCTCCAATAGCTTTTACTTTTTTTTTTGAGTAAAAATAAGGGCAAGCCCTCATTTGATTGCCAATAGCTATTACTTAGAATATTAACAACTTATATATGGCCATTTAAAATAGCAAGCTAACCTCTTTAGGAAAGATAAACTTGACCGCCCCCCTCCCCCCCAACTGAAAATATTATATTCAATAGAAAATATATATGATCAAGATGCCCTTTTATTTACTTTTTTTTTTACTTTTATGGCTAAATAATTTGGTGCATACATTTCCATGATTTCCCCAAAGCAAAGATAAGGTTAGGGCAATTTGGCTAATCTTTTATGAATTTACCTATGTCAAGGTAATAAGTCAAATGCAGGGGATATTTGGTAATTTTTCTATTTACCTCCAGTTTAGATAGAAGCTCATGTGCAGTCTGAGCAGAGACAATAATGTGACGAGCAGATGGCATAATAAAGCCTTCATCAACAGCTTTGTCAATGAAGGAGAGGAGAGAGTTGTAGTAACCATCAACATTCAACAAACCCACCTAACCTCATATAAGCATACACAATAACACAACATGTTTAAGAAAGTATAGATGTGAAGAAAAAGTTAGTGAACTATATGCACTTGCAGTTGTTAACTACCAATAGCCATCTTGGTTTATAGATAATGACAATTTGGTCCATTTGTTGTTGATTGGTTACTTTATGCTACCAGTTGAGTGTTGTTAATTGGAGAGGGAGAGCAAAAACCACTCAAAAACCACTTGATTCTCTGAATCAGAAGGTGAAAATTATGTTCATACACTAAAAATACCTTTTGACTTTCTTGTAATTATAATATTTCATGTACCATCTCCTAATACAGAAGAGTTATGTTTCCTTTTCCAACATTTAAGCTGTTTGTATTGATTTGATGGTACTCTAATTGAAAAATTATAATTGCAACTATATTGACAATTTTTTACTAATGCATGCTTAAATTGGATATTTTTCTTAGGGTTGTACAAAAGGAAAGAAATGCCCCATAAAACATAGCACAACAGGTAACCTTCTTTATTTGCATGAAGAATTAACAGTAACTTCGTATAAGTCAATTACAAGACATCCCAACATGTTGACCTTCTTTTACCTCACTGTGTACCACGTAGTAGGTAAAATAGAAGCCCTTTTCATGTAAAATTAGATCCATTTCGAAGTTTATTGCTTTTCAACACTAATCATTTCCCCCTTCCTATGCTAGTTCCAGAAAATCTGAGTTACTTACCATCTTATAGTCTTGTAATTTTTAATTGACCAAGAAGACAAACAAACAAAAGAAAAGGACATGGAGCGCACAAATAAAATTGAATATTTTATGGGGTCCATCGTGATAGAAATGTGAATTGAAATTACCGGTTTGTCATGGATTCCAAGTTGAGCCCAGGTGATGACCTCAAGCAACTCTTCCAAAGTTCCATAGCCACCTGAATATTGATATAACAAATAACTTATTTAAATTAAACTTGGCACATTTGAGGCCAAGTGGGTCAGAAAAAAATATGCATTTTTTTATCCTTTAGTCCTGCCATCACAAGCACTCCTGTTGAGTCACATGATTTTGAAGCAAAAGTAAACCTAGATTAGCTATAATATATGTATTGCCAATGATTGGATTGTGTCTCATTCAAGGTGAGGTACCCTAGCTAGTCAAGGGAATGAGACCATATAAAAATTGATTTCTAAAAAAGCCTTTCAAAATCTAATTCTTATTTTATTTCACTAAAATCAAGCATGGCCTAATCCTGGCAAAAACAGATTTTGCAAACATAATAGACTAAATTATCAAATTATAAAATGAAATTGCAGAATAGAAGGAACCATGAGAAAGTGTTAGCAAGAGTACATCAAATGGTGGCCCCTTTACTCTATTTAGTATTAGTAGTACATCCTGACAAGCTTGTTTGTACTGTTTACAGCAGAGAAATAAGCTGGTGCATTTTAAGTATCTATCTTACCAATTCTATTTGTACCCCCAAAATTGTTCATATTATACAATTTTCAGTTTCATTAAAACATTCCAAATTTTAAACAGTTACCAGGCAATGCAATAAATGCGTCTGCTTGCCTCGCCATCTCAGCCTTCCTTTGGTGCATACCAGAAACAGATTTTACCTCTCCTACTGTCTCTCCAATTATCTACAATGCATAATCATATCAACTTCAAATACTGCAACCATTATTATCCTTTTATTTAAAGGAAATTGAATATCCACTAGGAATGAAGATTTGGACATTTACAAAAAGGAGGCAATAATTGTATATTTTTCTAAGCACAATAGTAACTTTTCAGGAGGATCAATTAATGATATTATAAAAGGGAAAAGCTAATGAAATTTCTAAAAAGTTAATCTGGAGGAAGATAACTCACCTCTCTTGGCATAATAGTCCTTGGAACAACCCTGTAAATTTCAAAGAAAAATTGTATTTATTAGAAATTTATCCACCTTGTTAATTTGTGTGTGTATGTTTGTCGATGGGTAAGAGAGAGAGAGAGACCCTAAGACATGGCGGCCACCACTGTACACCGCCTTTGAAACAAGGCCCATGAGCCCAACACTGCCTCCGCCATACACCAGGTCTATGTTCCTCTCAACCTTGAAATATAAAAAAAAAAAATATGCTTTTAGAAAAATTACAAGAAATGCAGTTACAGTTGTCTTTTACTATGTGTAAAGCGTTTTACATCCATTTAGGTTATTAACTTGTTATTTTGCTTCATATATACAATCTATTTTTTATTTTAACTCCTAAAAGAACAATCATTATCTAAGCTTCTAACATGGAACTGCATATCTTGTCAAATCAATCATATCCCACTACAAAAACATATCTCTCCTCCCTCCTCTCTCCTCTTAAAAAAGTAAACAAACTCTTTCCAAATATGTGCTACTCCAAATTTAGCAAACAAAAACAAACCAGAAAGTCTTGAAATCAATATCCAAATAAAAAATGAAATAAAACCGATCTCATTACTAGTTCATGGCCAAGTTGGATAGCAGCAATCTGATAGCTGGGTTTCTTCCCAGAGCTACTTCCACAAAACACACATACTCGTCGGAACCTCGAAGTAGATCTCTTAGGCACCTGATCTTCCATTTATCAATACACCAAGAGACAAACAATAGAGACAATTACTCTTCTCTCTCTCGGTCTCGCTAAGAGAGGAGGGGAAAGGTATAATCGGACACACAAATAAATAGAGTATCCCTCTTTTCTATCTGAAGGCCTGAGAGCAAGCTCTGTGGAGGAGGAGAGAGATAATTGGTTGGTGACTTGGTGGGGGCCTTTTTAAACCCATCGGCTATCATATTTTATTCCTAGAAATTAGAAAAGACATGTTGATATTTATACATTATTGAATTAATTAATTAAACTCATTAGAACGGAGTTAGAACCTCTTCCAACTTGAATACCCGACTGAGGGTCCGTATCTGCTAGCTAGCCTACTATTTACGCTATCAAAGCATTAGCTAGGTTGTTTGTGGATATAATATCGGGTTTGGATTGAATTGTACTAACTTAATTGCATGTATTCATATTTAATCAAATTTGTAAGGATTAAAATACATGCGTATATTTATTAATTATTATTATAGTAAATGGAATTTGAACTACGAGTGAGGTTATGGTAGACCGATAAGTATTATGGATTAATTTCTGTTTTCAAAATTCAAATAGTCAATATGATCTGTTTAACATTATATTCATATGAAGATGTAATTATTATAGACTAAATTTTATATTTTCTAAATTTTTTTACAAATTGGTTAGATAGGTAGAAAATCACTACTTTTGTATGGTTCAAAATCTATAAATTAGGTCCAAGATTATTATATATTCGTGTGAAGATTATGTTGAATAGTTTGTATCAACTGTTTGAATTATATGAATCCTTAGTACGAACCGACATGCATATTGCAAAGTATCATAGCCTCACTCAATATTCGAAATAACAATATATAAAAGTGAGGCGTGTAAACAAAATTATTATATATTTTAAAAGTACAAATTAAGGGCATGACTATATACTAACTTATATAATTAATTTTTAAGTTTATTTATTTGAACATATATTATATATAACTTTGAAATTGTTCAAAATATATTTGGAATATATAGCTTTGATATATCTTAAATTTGATATTTTAACTAATTTATATTATAATTCTGTAGATTAAGAGAATTAGTTTTTGGTCTAGTGTTAAAGACAAATATTATGTGTTGTAGGTTGTAAGTTCGAAATCTGAAAAGACGATCCTTTGTAGATATTAAATAGTTAAGTGTCTTGATAGATCAAAATGCGAATACAAATATAAGGTGGATGTTCTTACAATTTTTTAGTGTAGATTTGGATTGGATAATTAATTATTGATACTTGTTGACAAATCTAGATAACATAACAAGTCATCCCAACTGTTAGCCTATCCGATCTTGAATCTATCAGATTGTGCTTCCTAAGTAGAGACATATTTGAGGTAAATGTCTTGTGTGATGGATTTGGAATTTTTTATTCAATTATTTGTTTTGAATATGCCAAGTCTTCATATAAGGCTTGAAAATTAGCAAAATAACCCTTAATAGAAGCTTAATTTGGTGGTCCGAAATCTATAACAATATGAGGGTTCCCATCTCAGATAAATAATCCTTTGTTGAATATTATACAAATTAAAAAAAATGAAGCCCATCAAACATTTACACTATTCAAGCCATTCGATATTAGATATGATAGAATCACAAAAATTCATCTTACATAATTCACAAATTCACACGGAATGATAGAAATTCGCACAAATTCATACCTGGACCGAGTTGGCTCGTCAGCTCGTGAGCGAGTTAGGCCCAGCTCAAACTCATTAATTCTAGACAGAGCCAATGACGAACTGGCTCGTTAACAGCTCGGACCAATAATGAACTATCACGCCCCCGTGGTCGGGCTGGGCAAGCGACACTACAGAACGACATCTTCGCATCCATCCGCCGTCCTATCAACTTATGTCGCAAAAAAAGAAAAAAAATACGGAGTTAGCTACAAAGCCAAGTAACCAGTTATTTAAAGACACATTTCTCTATAGTTGGCTTAATAACAATTACAACCATTTCAATATGACTGGATTTGGGCTATAAATGAGCCGAGTTTGAGCGAGTTACCTTGATGAGTGCTGACATGTGAGTGGCTAATAAAATTTATAACATGTCTCCTACTGAGTCAGATTACAAGCGAATAATCCTATCGAGTATCAATCCGTAGGAAATAAAATCTACAATTTTGAGCGACTAAATTACCATCTTTCAAAAGGATAGACAAAATCTAAAATTCGAGTTTCGTGTTTGGTCAATGATCAAAGTATTGGACGAAAATTAAAAGTAAGTAAAATAGATAGTGGTGTGAATTCCTAGAATTTTGATATACCGTTATCGCTTCTGTCTGCTTTGATTGTTATATCTCGTTTGATGTAGGTTTTCAGTTGTTGTATGAGGGTTTCTAATCCGTACTTAATGGCTGCCACGATCGCTGTACAATCACACTACCAATCGAGACTTTCCCTATGGGGCTTGACTCGATTGGTGCAAGGAAATATGTGATTAGCTCAAAGTCACAGCGTGCACTTGATCAGGTCCCTCAACTGATCCTACAGGGGTCCCCATGGTAAGACACGACAATGCGACATTCTTCTGCGAATGCTGAGAGTCCCCTGTATACTTTTGTTGTTCAAATTAAAAACTTTCCCCGCTAAGTACTCCACCAATAATCTAGTATTTATATTCCCAATCCGACTAGCCTAATCGTGACTAACTTCTGTGTGTGGCCAACATAAGGCGGTCTAGACTAGTAAAACAAAATCAAGTAAGATCGAACATAAAGCGCAAAAAATAATCGAACAATAATGGCTAAACTAAGAACAAACGAAAATATATATATCAAAGCAGCAAGAGTAACAAGGTTTGCATGTTAATTCTAGAAATCTAAACTTAGCCACATAACAGAATGTTTACAAAGTGATAAGAGAAAGATACAACCATACACGAAATACCCTTCTTCCTACTCTACTCACTCATCTCTTCTTACTTATAATGAAATAAAACACTAAATGGTCAAAGACAAAGTTCTCTATAGGCCAGGGGCTTATATAGGAGTGAGGGGGCGTCTGGAGATGAGTGGAGTCCAAGAAATATGATTTGGAGACAGTTGTGGCAGTTATTCTCGAAAGGGCACCTCGGATACAAACCGTATAGGTTGTTACGGTCTGTACTGTCACTGTGTCGCTCCTGGATTAATGCATAATCGGCTATCTCCTGGTCCGTATTGGGTCTCTTGTCCATACTGGTTGTTACAGACCATACCAGAGACTTAAAACTGATACTGTTAAATTCCGATCGACCCGATTCTTGCTACATATGATGTAAAATAGCCTCAAAACATGGTCTCTGTATAAAAACACAAAGTTGGGCATTAGTAACATGTTTCTCGTAATAATAAAACATAAAAGTGAGAATACATACCCGATTACAGTTAAATATATTATTTTAGTCCATTAAAAATAATTTAACTTTTCAGACCCCAAATTTCAGTTAAATATACTATTATAATCCGATTACTCAATTCAATACTAAATATACAAATACAAATCAAGAGCACAGATTATAGAGAACTCTAATTATTGATAGCGATCGATCCGGGAAATCCAAATTGAGTTGCAACTATTGTTCAGATTCAACGTGATGCAGTCGAAATTCTAATCGGGCATATAATCAAATAAATAATCGATATCATAATCTTTATGAAAATATTTTTTCTATGTTCCCAAAATTTCTCTTTTTTTTCTCTCTCTCTTCTTTTTTATTTGACTTCTGTTTGTGTTTTTTTTTCCTCTAACAAAATCAAAGTAAGGAGGGAGGTTATTGCAAAAAGTCGGTTAGGACTAGGGCTGTAAATGAGCTGGCTCAGGCCGAGCTGGGCCTTAGCTCAGCTCACTAATTCTGGCCCGAGCTGTTAGCGAGCCAGCTCGTTAACAGCTCGCGAGCTAAAAGCTCAGCTCAAACTCGTGATGAGCCAGACCGAGCTAACTCGCGAGCTGGCGAGCTGACTCGTTGGGCTTATTGGGCTGCTATTGTACAGATTCAAAAATATTAAATAAGAAAGCCCATTAATCATTTATATAATCCAAGCCCATCAATTATAATAGAATTCATACAAAACATAGGTAATTAATTTATTACAAACACATTTAAATATAAAAATCCATACAAAATAACACAAATTCACATAATTTCATACAAATTCATACAACCAAATTTACACATAGTTAATATTACAAACATTCTAGCCAACATGCCAACAACCAAACAAACTTTCATAACATAGCAATTAATTTAGAAGTTCATACAAACTTTCAAGTCAACATACCAAGTTGCCAACAGTCAAACAAAGTTTCATAACATAGTAATTAATTTAGAATCAACCAACAGGCAACATGCCAAGTTGCCAACATCCAAGCCCAAGAAGAACCCCAACAGCTAAGCAAAAAAAAAAAAAAAAACAGAAGTACCTCTATGTAAAAGCTAGCTTAGATATAGACAGTAGACACTAGACACAATATGCCATGAGAACCACCAAAACAACAAAAACATCTGCAGAAAAGTATGAATTGCTGACAATAGTTACAAATCAGTTTCACAAGTAATCAACAGTGATAAATTGATCATGTGAGATGGTTATTCTCATATCTTGGTTATATACGTCATGCCCATTACCACTAGTGAAAGAAAAACTATTTTAAAGATATAAAAACTAAAATTTGATTATTCTATAATCTTTTCAATCCAAATAAGAGCATGCTATTTGTTTGCATACATAATATATAAGATAGCTAAATACATAAACTTGAAATTTACTCAAATTAAGGATTCTTAATTTCTACATAAATAGAAAAACAACATAAATTCAAGACTATACACATAAAAGAACTTGACTACCAGCAGGGACATGCAAAATTAGTTTTGTGAGACATGGAGATTTTAAGTTAAGAAACTGTTTACTCTATGACTATTTTCAAAAAACAATAAAAATGAAAATGGCTAAGCTATACCTCATGTCTCATAACAAGCTCAACTTTGCCTCGAATTCTGTTTACTCCTCGAATTCACAAGTATCTGACAAGTATTTCTCATATTCTATAAATAAAAAAATTAAAAGTATTCAACTCACTTGTAAATTGTAAGGGTCGAGAACTCAAGATCAATTAATACTAAGATTATTCACTGCCATTGGAAACTGAATTTCCAAACTCTCCTCCTCATTTGCGGCTTGCTGAAATTTAAAAATTCAATATGTTATACATTGATTAAGTACAAACTGAAATTAAAAAAAGTAAAACTCACTTGTAAAGTCTGCAATTCGGCTTTTGTGCCTGCTCTAATCCAATCGCCCCCACAAACTAACATCTCAACTGTATCCTTTGTAAGGGAACTTCTATAATCATCTAAAACACGACCACCAGCACTAAAGGCTGACTCGGATGCGACCGTTGAGATTGGAATGCAAAGGATGTCTTTTGCTAGTTTGCTTAAAATGGGGTATCTACTTGCATTCGCATGCCACCAATTCAATATATTGAAGGGTGTATTAAGTTTGTGCTGAAAAACAGTCTCTTTTAGATAGTTTTCCAGATCTGAATTGGATTGGCTTTCGTTCCATGTGGATTGTATAAAGTGCCACATATCAGTATGCTCATTACCTCCGTCAACAACAGCTGATGCAGCTGAAGCATCGGAACCTATCAATAATAGCATTATGTAAGCATAGTACAAATTTAAACAAGGCAAAATATTAACATTTAAAAAGTTTAAGGATTTACACGATGCGGTAGAGGTGGCATGCTCTTTCTCATAAATCTCATATAGAGCTCGCATTTTTTCCAACACATCATCAATACGGGAATCAACCTCAGAATCAGGGTATAACTTCTGATAACAAAACTTAATTGAGAGGGTTTTCAACCTTGGATCGAGAATGGCAGCCCCTTGCCATTAGCAAATTAACTTCCCCCCAATATTTCTCAAACTTTGTATACATAGCAAAGCTCATCTCTCGTGTGAAATTATCCTCACTATGATAGGCATCACATATTGCCTTTTTCACATTAAGCATCTCGGCTAAAAACAGATTTGAGGTGGGGTAAGATGTGCCCGAAAAAATCTTTGTGGCCTTAACAAATACCTCAAGTAATTTACAAACCTTGTCTGCCTCTTCCCATTCAGAATCCTTGGGAAGCCACTCAATAAAATTAGAATCTCGACCAGCATAGCCATTAAAGGCTTTTTTGTAATAAAGGGCTGATTGAAGCATTTTGTGGGTTGAGTTCCACCTTGTTTTGACATCAATACACAAAGACCGAGATGTGGATATACCTACTCGCTTTGCATGTTCCCCAAATTTTAGAAGCCGACCCGGCGACTTCTTAAGGTATTTTACCCCATCTCTAATTTTGGACAAACATTTATCAATCTTGCTAAGCCCATCTTGAACAACCAAGTTCAAGATATGAGCACAACATCTAATATGGAAAAAAAACCCTTTAAAATGCAACTTATTTCGGGCATCAAAACTCAACTTCAAAATACTTGCTGCCTTGTCATTGCTGCCCGCATTGTCTAATGTTATAGTTCCTACTTTATCCTCAATTCCCCACTTCCCTAACGATTCCACAATTGCATCAGCTATTACTTCACCACTGTGAGGTGGTGACAACTCGTTAAAGCTAATTATCCGCTTTCGCAAATTCCATGACTTATCTATATAATGTGCCGTTAAACACATATAACCAATGGTTTGATTGGAAGTCCAACAATCGCTAGTAAGTGAAATCCTATCAACAGATTGGAAAATCTTTTTAACATTGCCTTTTTCATTCTCATACACTTTTATACACTCTCTTTTAATAGTGTTTCTAGACAATGGTTGATAATACGAATTGCAATACTTCAAGAAAATATTCATGCGATGGTATTCGACAAACATAAACGGCAACTCATGACAAATTATGGCCTTGGCAAGTAATTCCCTACTCTTTGCATGATCATACTTCCCATAATCTACAATACCCGTCTCCTCCCCCTCTTTTATAGATGTGAGCATAGATTCATCTAAAGGTAGCAAACCAGAATTATTACCTTTATGTCTCTGAATCGGACCACAAACCTCCAAATGACGCAATAATGTTGAGGTTGTTCCACCTCCCACTACTTTATAGCGCTTCTTGCAGTATTGGCACTCGGCTTTATTCTCAACCCCGACTTTCAGTACCTTGAAATACTCCCAAACTTCAGAAGTTTTTTTTCCTTTTATTCCCATCAGTCTCATCATGTCCACTGGCAGTGCTATTTGCACTTTCCGGCATCACTGGATTACTGCCAGCGGCAGCAGTAGTACCTTCTGATGATGTATGAGTATGAGACATGCTGCCAAAATTGCACAAATATTAGTTAAAGCTCACATATGGGTTTCAAAATTATTGTCCTTACACCAGTTGCACTAGGAATTTAAGTAAGATAGAAGATATGAAACAATTTTGAAACAGATTTTTCACTTTTGAAACAAATTATCCAGTTTTGAGGAAAGAACTTAATTACATAAACTTTTCAGTTTTGAGCTAGCAACTACTGTCTGGTATTTTCTCGGTACAAGGAGAAAAAAAAACTACCTGCTCAATTGTTGAATTGTTGATCTTCTGGCTTGGTCAATCACATATGAAATTATCTTTAATACTTCATATCCCAGTAGAGATGCCGCTGTAAGTATTTCAAACAGAAATTAAAACAGAAATTCGACAATCACTTAAAATCCTCATGTCACATATTAAAAATAGGTTTCGAAATATTTTTTCACCCACCTTTAGATATACTGAAATTAAAACAGAAATTAAAACAAGTTCTGCAAATTAACACATAAATTAAAACAAGTTCTGAAATTAGCTAAATAATGAGACCGATTTTACCTAAAGTAGTCAGTGACTCAGTGGTGCGACTGGAACTGGGGCGCGCGAGGTGGGTCTCTGACTCTTGCCGTTTGGAACTGGAGTGCGCGAGTGGCGAGTCCGAGGGTGTAGGTTGTGCAGCACTAGAGTGGCGAGTCGATCGGAGGGTGTAGCGCTAGAGGAGAGAAGAGAAGAGAGCCAAAGAGGAAGGACCGAATCACCCTTAAAAAAGATCAGTTAGTAAGTAAGACTTTCAATTCTTTGATCAATGATCTGGGCGGAATATCACATTAATGGTCGGAAATAAAAAGAGAAAGGAGAAGCTCCCGTGAAATAAAAGAGAAGCTCCCGTGAAATAAAAAGCAGAAGGTCACCGTGAGACTGAGCCAAAGAGGAAGAAGGAGAGATGTGCTGGAGAGAGAGCCAAAGAGGAAGAGAGATTTCAGATTTCAAATTTAGCGCTAGAGGAAGAGAGCCAAAGAGGAAAGAGGAAGAGAGAGATTTCAGATTTAGAAATTAGAAGGGAGATGCGCCGCTGGAGGAGAGAAAAGGAGAGTCCAAACGCTAAACCCTAAATCTAAACGGGTAGGATTAAACTATCTGTAATTTAACGGCCCATAGTGTTCAGCTCGTTAAGAGACGAGCTGGCTCGGGCCGAGCTGGGCAAAAGCTCAGCTCATTAATTTTGAATCGGACTGTTAGCGAGCCAGCTCGTTAACGGCTCGGTCCGCTATCGAACGAGCTATTACCGATCGAGCCAATGTGAGTCGCGAGCGAGCCACGAGCTTACGAGCTTTTTGGACAGCCCTAGTTAGGACTTAGGAGGGAGGTTATTGCCTGGGAGCCGCGTGGCTCAAGAACATCACGTCGGCATTTTCTATTTTTCTTTTTCTTTTTTAAGAGTTTTGCATTTTTACAAAGAAACCTTTAAATTTTGTAATATTATATATTAATCCAAAATAATTCAAATACTACTACATATTACCAGGATGTTACATGAACAAATTGTTTGCAATCGAATCTAATGTGGGTCTCAATCGATTCACGAGCTACGAGCTTTTAGCCATCCCTACATATATCCCTTGCTGGGAGTATTCTAGCTTTACCAAAAGTATGAATTTTCTGAATGAATGCACACAAAAAAGATATGTAATGGTACCAGCAAAAGATTGAGGTGGATGCTTGTTAGTATTATTCCAAGCCATAATGCATTATTGCAACAGAATTTAATTACCGACTTAATTAGTTATTCAGTGCCAATAGGGCTTAAATATGACTCCACACATGAACACAATTGTAATGGGGATTTGGGAAGATAATTATCAAATAGTAGATGACTCCACATGACTTTATAATTATCACTCATTGGGGTATAGTGGAATTTATGTTTTGATTATTATTAACTGACATGTCAATTTGTTTCAGAAAAAATATTATGTGTTGGTATAAATTTTCAGAATATTCAGATAGTTATAAATTAATTAAAATAAATCAAAATAAAATAGAGTTACTCGGATCGTGCGAAGCACTATCCTTAAGCGTATTCCGTCTCATCATGCAAGATGGAACCGCAACCAAGATAATCCGGAGTTGTTAACTTTTTAGGCACGTCATTGAAGTAACTTATGATAACTCCGCAATATCCAGCATAGATCAAGAATTTGATTAATTAGAATAAAATGAAATGGAAAATAAATCAAAGAGGTTTTCCAGGGGAGTAAATCAAGAGATTGTAATTTTATTTCTTCTCACCTTTCAACAGAAAGAAGATGGTCCAATATATAATAAAAGAAATGGTGCAATAGTTTATGAAGTTTAATGGCCATAATGAGAATTCATCACAAACGGAAATGAATCTTTATTGAGGAATAATATGGCAGTAATTATCAAAACTATCCATAATTAAGGAAGTATCATTTTCAGTTTAATCCTCAAAATTTAGAATATCACCAATGCATATTTTAAACAAATATATTGAAATGCAAATTTTGAGTTTTTACAACTTAATTTCCAACATTATGAACTTCTAAAAATCAGAAACTATATACAGAATAACATTTCCTTGATACAAAACAGACAACTAATAAAACTAGTGTATTAATTTAATTGTACAGGGTGCTTACACAGGGAAAGATAGAGCTATTTTGCTGATCTCTCATTTTTTTTTAAGTTTCATAGAAGGTGGGAACTGGGAAGTCCTGAAAGGAATTCTAACTCTTAACTTTCGAGTAATTATAATTCTAGAATTTTTTTTCTTCTAGCTAATTTTGCTACTGCCCCATCTCTATTTTGTTGATCTCTCAGTTCATCAAATGAAGATAAAGATGCTCAAGAATTTTCGGGTAATCCTGATGACAAGCAATCTTTTAATTTATTAATTTTTGCTTTCTGTTTTTTTTTCCAAAAAAAATAATAGTTGCTTTCTTTATCTTTGCTCAACTATTCTGAGCAATTTTTCCTATTTTTCTTTGTAGTTATAAAATCTCCGTAACTCAATCAATATAATCAAATAAAGGCATGATTAATTCTTATTTTTTTCTAAAAAAAATTGTGTATTAATTCATTATGTTCATGCATCTCGCTTCTTTGATAAAAATTTCGTACATTTGTTGTTTCATTGATCTTAACTTCATCAATAATAAAAGTTGAACTCATAGAATTTGCACCCCATTTACTAAATACAAAAAATAAAATTATTTGCTATTACAAAAATAATAACATTTGCCACCATAGAATCTTGAAGAAGAATAAATAGTCTCAATAAAAAAAAGAACAGTACACCCGACTGAGCACCGCAAAGAGAGAGAATACAAAATGGGTTCGGGTCCGGGTCCCTAAATAATCCAAACTTTTAGTTTAAATGAAGACCATCTGATCTGAATTCAAATCAATTCATATGAAGTAGAATGCACAGTACCCCTTAAATATTTATGTCAGAGCAAATCAAACAGTTAAGGTTTGACCCAAACTCAAAATCCCTTAAACATTTATGTCAGAGCAAATCAAACAGTTAAGGTTTAGACCCAAACTCAAAATCCGAGTTACTTCAGGGCAATGGCGGATCTACATGCATTGAATGGAGGTCAATTGACCCCCATTCATTTGCAAATTTTTTTATTTATACCTTATTTTTAATAAATTTAAACTAAAATATTATGAATAAGGTGAAATTGACCACATTCATAGTAGAAAATTTTTATATACTTGACCCACATTCATGTTTGACCCCTATAGCTTGAAAGTCTGGCTCCGCCCCTACTTCAAAGGATCGGAATTTGTGGGGGTGGGATTGGATAGAGTATGACCTCAGATATCTGAGAGAGTGGAATACTCAGAATCCGTATCACTCTAGATACCTCAGATGCAAGTGATAAATTCATATTGTTCTTTTAATTTGACATGAGTCTGAAAGAAAGCAAACTCTTTGTAGTTTCAATAGATGCTGAACTGAATTTGATCCAATTGAGATTAATTTGAAACGTTTGTTTTTTCAAATTGCACCTTAGGTACCGGAGGGACACTGACTCAATAGTAGGGCTGATTAGTGAGCGAGCATGAGCGAGTTGGAGTATGCTCATGCTCGGTTCATTTAGTTAATGAGCAATAATGAGCAAGTTGATAATGAGCGGGTTGTTAATGAGCGAGTTATGAGCAACTGAGCGGGTCACGAATTATGAGCAAGCTAAGAAATCAAAAACTAATTTTTATTTATAGAATTTAACAAATTGTCATAATCCAATCTAATTAAGCATTACATAATTTAACATAAAAATGTTCATAATCAAATCTATCAATCTTAATTTAGGTTGGAGCACTTTAGGCTGGAGTAGTGGAGCACTGGAGCGTCATTTATCAATTTTAATATTTGAACTAAGTCTGGAGCGTAAGTTTAGATCATGAGATTTTTTTTATTTATTCAATTTTAATTTTAATTCAAGGAATTGAGATTAAATGTGGCAGGATTAGATGTGGCAGTTCCTTAATGAGCGAGTCGGGGTATGCTCATGCTCGGCTCATTAAGTTAATGAGCGATAATGAGCGAGTTGTTAATGAGCGAGTTGATAATGAGCGAATTATTAATGAACGAGTTATGAGCGAATTACGAGTTATGAACAATTTACTCACCCCTACTCAATACTCTCAACCGGCCTATTTGAAATATAGAGTATCCGTTTGAAATTTGTTCCAAACTGAAACAACTAATATCTCATTCTTCTCAGTCAGGTATTGTGCTGGATCAGAATTCGGGGTGGACATGGGAAAAAAATTATCGGAGCAAACTATAGACAGCATTTTTATTCATAGAAATAATATAGAATTTTAGACGAATATATATAGATATTTTCATTCAAAGAAAGAACTGAAAAGAATATTTGATCATTCTAAAGGAATCAAAATTATTTCCGGTCTCTCTAGAAAAAAAAAATATGTTTTGAAAGAAACCGAAATTACTATGTACGAATCACTAAGAGCCTGCTTCAGTTAGAGGTACGCGGAGAAAGAGAAAACGGAAGTTACTATGCGGAGTGGAGATTTCACCGGACCGTATCTGACCAGACGATTCACCTGCTCCAGAAAAGATGAAAATAGGGAGCAATGAGAGGAGCGATACTGTTTACGTTGAATTTTAGCAAAATTCTTCACTCTCAAATTAGAGTGGAGACGGACAGAATGACATCGTTCACCTCTCTTCTCTTTTCATTAATTAAGTTTCACCTCCAAATATGGTCCTGTAATTTTTGTTCGATTAATTCTTTCTACCGAATTGAAATGCCCAACTAATCCATCTGGAATCCTATATCATTAATATAATTTCTATAAATAAAAAATACTGAAATTTTTCTGCTGTCAAATCAATTGCACGTGAGATTGTGAGCAAACCAT
Source organism: Carex cristatella (assembly GCA_024447775.1). NCBI lineage: Eukaryota > Viridiplantae > Streptophyta > Magnoliopsida > Poales > Cyperaceae > Carex > Carex cristatella. The sequence goes on along the minus strand of JAJHPF010000003.1, from coordinate 5,078,162 downwards.
AGACAGAAAGGGCAGCAAAAATAACACATCTCACCCGGACACAAAATCTGAGCCACTAATAGTGTTTAGACAAGCAAATGAGAGTAGGTCCGACGTGGATCTAATCTATTTTGGTTCGATGAATTCAATTATGGTTCAATCTGTTTTAAAATTTGTGTGCAATATTTTAATTTTCATATGTGTCTGCATTGATTTTTGTGCACACATATATTTGAATAAATCGAACGGTTATAAAACTTGTTGAACCTCCGTTCTCTTAGACGAGTTGGACGAAAGCATAACGGCCAAGGTTATAAACAGCAATTATAGCGGAATAGCAGGGAAAAAAAAGCTATAGCGAAGAGCGCAGCTATAGCGAAAGCTTTCATACATAGCATTTTTTTTTTCAAAATTTATAGTCTATATTTCTACTAATTATCAACATGATCAATATTAGAGAATTGAAGTAATAACTAAATGATAACTAATTTAAGTCTATATTTTATTTTAATCATGCAAATAAGAAGGAAAAAAAATGACATACAAAGTAACATTATTTAATAGTTTATACTTCATAGTATTACAAATTATAATAGACGGAGAGCAATTAATTTTATAAGTGAAATAAAGTTAGTATACATATTTAAATATTTTATATATTATAATAATTAAAATCAGCTTTCAATAAAACGAACGGCGGTAATTTTACAGGTGAATACTAGACGAAGAGAAAACAAAATAAAGAATTAATATTTAAATGTTTTCTGATATAGAATGAGAAACTAAATCACAAATAGGAATAAAAATATATAGTTCATTTTAGCAATAGTGCGAGCGCATAGTGGTAAAAGCGGTCAACTATTACAGCTATAGCAGTTGTAGATTAAATAGTGCACTTTTATTAGCTTTTGATGGTCTAAAAAATGTCTCACATAACATATTATTATAATATAAATTAATTATAAAGAACTGTATTACGTATCAAGTATTTGTATGGATATCAGTTTGGATAATTAAATGAAATTCATATCATATTCATTATAATATTAATTTCAGGTCAGATATTTATGTATTAATTTTATAACTGTATTTATAATTTAATCGGTTATATTTTTTTAAACTATATCCTATCTGAAATAATCATATCTGATTCGGATCTAGTTTGATAACATATTAGAATCGGATAATCGGACAAAAGTAGTACCACTACCAATCATGTACTCATGTGCACACAAAAAAATTATGGCTCGGATTGAACTCACGCATTGGAAAGCATTTTAGCCGTCCGATCACAGATCGGGCAACTTAGGATTGATTTATTTTTAGTCTTTTCTATTTAGTATATTGTGTGGTCAGGAATACACTAATTTCCATTCGTTTCGTCGAAAATTATACAGGGATGATCTTACTGTCACATGTTTGGAAATTCATATTTATACAATTTATTTGAGGCTGGTTATTTTTTTATGCGGCTTGGTGGTATAGATAGTATAAAGTCATTCACACTAAAATAAAAAGTTAGGAATCAAGCAGAGACGGATCTAGAATTTTCGTGAGGAGAGGCAAAAAAATATCGAATCGGATTTAAATTCATTAACTAATTAAGTATTTGATAAAAAAAATAATGCTTTAACTTATACTTTATAATACTTTAACTTGTAATTTATGATATTCTGACTTATAATTATAATTACCAATCATATTTCAAGAAATTTATTTCAATTTTAACTATAAATTTAACCCGAATTACCAATTAAACATTCAAAGGGGGGCAAAAAAATTTCCAGGAGGACAAAGCAAGTCGAAACCGATAAATCTTCACTAAAACTCAAAATTCAGGAGGGAGGAAGAGCGGCTCCCCCCCCCCTCTCCCCTCCTTGCCCCTCGTGTACCTGGAATTAAGTCACCCAATTATTTAATATCCACAAAAATTATTTCTCTCAGATTTTAAATATGTAATCTCCCACGCGAAACACACTAGATATAATTTTGACTTTATCTTATGTTTGTAGCTTGATCGTAATCGGATAAACAATTAAGAACACCTTTAATTTAAAGTAAATAAAGCATTCAAGCACGAAACGAAAATGACAACAGAGACAAACCTGACCGTGATTTTTATTAATATTCAAAATTAAATATAAATTATCAAATATATTCACAAAAATAGATAATTTAAAAAATATCCAAATTATTGGCTGGTTCTTGAGTTTTTTTTAGATAATTGTACTAATTGTCGAGTCTATATTAAGACTATTTTTTTGTATTATTTGTTGTAGATACATTGACTAAATAGTAAATATCAAATTTTGAGAATGTCCGGTAGGTAATAAATAATTTTATTTAAGCTCCAAAAATATCCAATACTATATAATTTGATTTATTAGAAAGATTGTCGATTTTTATATTTGATTTATTTGAGATTAATATTACATCTCTTTCAGACAGATATTTATTAGTGCTCTAACAAACTCGATATGTATCTTTCTGTTATAATGCATCTGTATTAATTTTTTTAAGTCATTTATCTCATTTCTAAAGCACTTGCATATTGTACATGTATTTATCTAAGACATCCCTTGTAAACAGCCGATGCTAGGACAATGAACTGAGAAGGCATAAAAAGACGACGAAACTTCAAATGGCCATAAAACGGTGCTCGAGTGTCCAATTTGAGCAAATTACCACTTTTCGGAAAGCTTGCAAAAATATGCATGCATCAGTGACAGCTATGCTGTTTTTCAAAATACAGAATTTTCAAAAAACAAAGGGAAGAGCTTTCAAACTTGAGTTGAAGTTTCCCATTAAGATTTTGATTTCTATTTTTCGATCTAAGTAGCTCGGTAAATTGGTTATATAATGAACTTGTAGAATACAAATTTTTACTATTTTTGAATTTTTTGTACTATTTTTATGATTTATGAAAGATAACCAAAATGACTTTAAAATAAACGAAAATTGTGAAGAGTATATTTTTTCGGTAGTCTTTCTAATATAATGTTTCTTTCAAATAAATCGAATATAAAAATTGACAGTATTTCTAATAAATCAAATTATATAGTATCGGACATTTTCGTAGTTTAAATGAAGTCATTTATTACCTATCGGATATTCTCGAAACTTGATATTTATTAATTAGTCAATGCATGTACAACAAATAAAATAAAAAAGTTTAGTCTTAATATAAACTCAACAATTAGTATAACTATTTCAAAAAAAAATAATCCAGAACCGACCAATAATTAGTTGTATCTAATAAAAAATAAGAACCGGCTAATAATTGACCGGTTTGTGCATTTTTAAAATTACCTATCTTTCATGGACATATTTGATAATTTATATTTAATTTTGAATATTAATAAAAATTACGGCCAAGTTGAAAATGGCTGCAAATAGGGGTGTTCATCGGTTCGGTTCGGTTCAAACCGAACCGAACTAGGCAAACCAAAGTTTTAATTCGGTTTCAAAAATAGAACCGAACCGAACCGAGTTAGCATTGCAACCAAACCGAACCGAACCGAACCAAAGTTTTATTTCGGTTTGTTCGGTTTAAACCGAAATATATCATTTTTTTTAATTTAAAGCAATTGTTTTGTAATAAACTGAATTATATTAAGAAATAAATTGAAGTATTAAGAAATAAATCAGAATATTAAGAAATAAACCGAAGTATTTAAAGCAATTGATTAAGAAATACACTGGGACGGTCCGAACCAAATTCATAATATATAAAAGTTCGGTCGGTTCGGTTATTTCGGTTTTGAAAATATCAAACCGAACCAAAGTTATAAGTCAGTTTTAAAAAGCAAACCGAACCGAATTATTGAACCAAAAAAACCGAACCGTTTTAACCGATCTAATTCGATTCGGTCCAAAACGGATTAAACTGGACCAATGAACACCCCTAGCTGCAAAGCCATCGGGAAGAGATTTCTTTTGTTTATAAATAAAACAAAGAAAAAAAAAAATCTTTAAGCTAATCCGAAGGTCCGTGATTGGATTGTTCGAACACGGGTTGTACGGACATTGCCACGTGGACGAATAGAAACCTTACATTTTGCATCGTGTAACACGACGACCCTGATCCAATGATTCCCGTCCTATTCGACTCTGAGGATTCATTGACTGAACATGGTCCAGCCGTACACATTATACACCAAGATAATGTAATCCGTGGCCATGTAGATAAGCATGGATGGAATTACATGGAGCAAAGCGTTCGCCATACCTTGACTTAAAAAAAATTCATTTTTTTTTCCTTATTACGTTATATAAAATTATATAAACATATTATTTCTATAAAAATATATTTAATCCTAATAAAAATCACATTTTATTTATGACTATAAAATAAAGCATGATCAATCATGCATTTATTATATTTGGTAAGTGAGTCTACCGTATTATATATACAGTGCATATTGGTCAATTAATATTTTCATTTTTTAAAGTCAAAACGATCGTTCCGAACCATTCAACATGTACATATAAATCAAATTTACATGTTTTAAATTTTTTTTACTATTTATTTAGATAGGTAGAAGATTCGCTTGATCTAAAGATTCTAGATCATTTAAAAATATTGTTTTTTTATCCATCTATAAAAAAAAGAGTAAATTTTAGTTAACAAGTATATTTTCATATAGAAATTATGTTGCGCAATTCAATTAACTATATAAAATTTGAAAACTAAAAAAACTAAAATATTAGTTCATAGTTCGCACTAATATGCACTATACATAGTAACATAACCTCACTCTTTATTTGGCCTCATTATTAAAAAATTATTTCTCACTGCACAAGGATGACCGTGTTTTTTTTCATAACTATAAAAAATAATAAAAATAACCATAATAACAAATTAATTTTAAAAGTAACCAAACTACCCCACAGTGAGTCTTTCCTTGATACAAATCGTCTCGGAGTACTGTTTGAGAACTGAGTTCGATTTAAGAGAAAAAAAGTAACTTGTAGTGAGGCAGGACATAGAAAAACCCAATTTATAGGGTAGATAATGAACCGCCCAATTGGTGGGCGGTTTTGTGTCAAGGGACCACTATAGGGCGATTTGGTGTACAGGGAGGACCGCCTCTCAGTGGGGCGGTTTGGTTACTTTTAAAATTAAATTGGTATTATAGTTATTTTTATTAAATTTTGTATGGTTATGAAAAAACAAACACGGAAGGATGAAGGTAGCGCCAGGCATGTTGCATGAATAGATACATTATAGAAGACCGCACAAAATCCAAATTCGCTCAGGCAATTCTCAAACCATAAATGGATTTAATTTGTATTTCACATGGGCCGGTTTAATTAGCTTATATGCGCTCAAAATAGAAAATTCTCCGTTGAAATTTTATTGTCGCACTTTAGTTCAACAAGGTACTTTTTTTTGGATCATATGTACCTCTTGAGTCAGAACTTATTTGGATTCAGTTAAATTAAATAGGGTATTATTTAGGAAAATTAATCTAACTAATTAAATTATGATTGTATCTAATATTTCAGAAAATTATGATTGTATCTACATTCGGACCCATCTTGAGCCGGAGGAGGCGTCTTTCTCCGGATTTTGAAATTCAGTGAAAAAATACGGATTCAGTATCACTCTGCCCCTCCCTGAAAATTATTTTGTTTCTCTCTGGAACTGAAAAACTCGCCATATCAATTCAAAAACACTGCTAATGAGAAATTGTATTGTTTTTATAAGAATTTTATTAGAAATTTACGGATCCGGACCAACTTTGTTGTTTTTTAATATGTAAAATGATATTATTTTGTTGTTTTTATTATGTAAGAGTATGTTATTTTTATTGTTTTTTATTATGTTGATTGTTTTTTATCTAGTATCTGATTAGTTAACGGGTTTGAAACCGATAAGCTATTTGAACCCGATTTCTGCTTCTTCCTGGAAGAAATTCCATGTTCGCCCCTGTCTACATTTAATAGTTTTATGTTCAACCTAAATTCTATTCGGCTCAATATTATAATGATAACGGTAATGATTTTAATCTATCTACCGCATTTGATTTCATACCCGTTTAAATATCCGATAATTGATGCAATGCGCGCTGATATATAGTATGAATTATTCAAATAATATACGCTCATGAAGTCATGATACCTCTGATTAAGTCTAACCTAACTGAATATAGTAGCTATGTATTAATTAAAAGTCAAAAGATAAATAATTAATCTCCCTAAAAAAAGACAACGAATTATGTGTAAAGACGACAAGTAATGCATTATTTGGCGTCTAAAAGGCATTTGTTTAAGCTGACTCATGTCCGCATTTGGTTCCTCAATGGGAGGTCATTATCCAAATCATTTCTGTTAGGTACACACTGCACGTCATGTTGAGAGAGATATACTCATATATATATGGTGCATGGTTGATTGCAGTAAGGTCAATTTATAATTTTTTAAAGAATATGGGTAATTTAGTCATTCACGCCATGGTGAATTTTCTCAGAAAATGACAAGGTACTTTTATCTACATGGTCTACATAATTGAAGTACTTTTACAGTTTTACTTTGTTTTTTTTAATGTTTTGGATAAAAAATAAAAAATAAAAAGATATACACTTTTTTTGGGTACCTTTTGTTGTTGTTCTTATATCTTGATTGTGCTATAACTGTTGAATTATTCAAACAATATGCATAAAAATAGTCGCTAAGTAATTTAAAGGACCGCTCTTTTGGGGCAGTTGCTTATAAAAGATTGCCTCATCCGTAAGATGAGCAATTAGACACAACTACTTAGTAGCGAAGTCGGATTTTCGAACTATAAAGGTCAAACATACAATATGATCAATTATATATAATTTTTTTTTATAGAGAATAATAGTCAATTTTACAATAACATGATATTTTACTTTAAATAATACAAAAAATTATATCTAAATACCAAAAAAAAAAATGAAGATCAGTTGACTCTTATTATCTTCCTTTTGAGTCCGCCCCTGTAACTATTAGAGCCTGCATTTCTCTCATCAAATTGTTTGATTTGTTTTTGGTGGAACAAAATATTTAAAAGAAAATTGTAACGTTTCACCAGGATCAACTTCTCGATTGCAAAAGAGCAAGATATTTTAAATATATTTCAATAGAATTGATTGGAAACACAAATTATGCAACAAAAATTTATCCACAAACAAACAAACAAAAATTCACAACTTTATTTTTATTTACTCCACGTGACATCAAAGTCTAAATTGTATAAGTTGTCTTGAGAATAAAAGTCCGGAGCAGACAAAAGTGATGCAATAGCTTGTTTCTAGCAACAAAGTAGTGGAAAGTGAAAATCATTTTTAGTATGATGACAAATATAATGATACTTTCAGACGAAGAATTTATCGAGAATATTAAATAGTTTGATGCAACTGAATTTTAGTTTTCAGATTAAAATTAGGCTTTCTGAAATTTAGTATGATGACAAATATAATGATACTTTCAGACGAAGAATTTTACTTTTCTGAATTTTTGTTAAAATACAATTACCCCTCTCCTCCCGAATTCATATCCTCTGTATTAACCAAAAAAATATTTTTTTCAGTTAATACATCTGAATCCTCCGATCTCTTTTAAAAAACTACTAATATTAAAAAGCTCTTTGTATTATAGGCAGGGGTCGAACCGAGATGCATTAAATAAATGCTCTTTTGAGTTCAGAAGATGCAGACTCTTTTCTTCCTGCCCTCATCCTCCTGTTGCTCTTTTCAGGCTCTTACTAAGAATATGTTCGGCCGCTTCACTGTTTCCGCGGGAAAAAAAAATTCAGTTCAACTGAATTGAATTTTTTTCCCACGTGAACAGTAATTTTTAGTTTAATTCTCGTGCTCATGCCCATTCCCAATAATCCGCCGAACAAACCCTAAATCTGCCACTGCGAATAACAATATGAGCGGTTGAGACACCTGAAAGATGTTGCAGAGTGGTATAACCTAAACATCACAGAAATTTTATTTAGAGCATAATAATTAATTTGACATGATAGGACAAAAATTCAGGATGTGCCGCAATTAAATAATAATATTTTGAGAAACAAACATATATTTGTATTTTTGTTTAAAAAAATTGCTTATTAATATTTTTATTTTATTTTGGAACTCGTGTGACTCCATCCTGAAGTGATAGAAAGAGCTAACAATATTGTGCATAAATTTCACTGTAGGAAAACATGGTATCCTTAAATTATTTTTCCAAAAAAAGATTATATTGTTTTAATTTATCTGATTCTTCTCATTAAATTAACATTTATATTAGCTGGGGGGGGGCGCATTTTAAAAAATGTCACATTTTCATCTGACTAATAATGTGCATGTTTTTAAATTTAACATTTATATCAGCCTAGGGTCAAACTAAAAACAAACAAAAAACATTTATATTTGACTTATAATGTGCATGTTTGATTTAATTTAACATTTATATCAGCCTATAAGTTGATTTAAAAAAAAATAACATTTATATTTGAGTATTTGACTAATAACGTGTTGCTTCGCAGCACACTATTGGTTTCGTGTTTCCAAACCAACCCTCCACCGGTCGGATCAAAATCTGCTCATTTTCTCATGAAAAGGAGCATCCTCCTATTCTTCCATCCGGATCGTTGAAAATTCATCGTATGGTTTTAATTAGATCTGAATCATTTTAATAGATTAAATTGATTTGAAAATAAAAAATAATTGAGACCGTACGATAGATTTTGAACGATCCGAATGGGAGAATAGGAGAACCCTCCTTTTCTCAAGAAAAGAAGCGGAGTCGGTTCCCACCGGTCCACCCCAAAAGAAAAAGAATTTGTATACCCTAAAGTAACTTAAATTTTTAATTTGAATATAGTCCAATATGCTCTGGCACGAATATTAAAAGAGCACCTTCCGTTTCACCTCGGACCGCAAATTCCAATCATATTAGGCTCCAAACTCAAAATTTGGATTATTTTAAGAGATCCGGACCCTTAAAAAACAAATCCCTTTATATCTAAACAGGTATCAAATTTTAATCACTCGAGTAGGATTTAATTATAGCCAACTGTACTCAGTCGGGTACCAGGGATATTACAGGGGAGGAATTCGTATCCCCTACGTGAACTCAAATTTTGTTTTAAGATCTGAACCGTTTAATTTGAATCCGTGCGTTATAGGTGCTGGAGGATTAACCAGAGTTCTACTCACACGGTCCAAAAATTAATTTAAATGATAGGTAAATGCAGAAAATGCAGATTTATATAGGACCAGTATCCTCTGCGGAGCTGATCGGACGATCCAAATTTACTCTTAGCCGGTGAGTGCTCGGGATGATAGAGGAGACATTATTAATTTTGTTTTGAGATTCATGCCAAAATCTTATTTGGTCTGTCCGATCAAAACGAACGGATCAGATTAAAAGCACAGCAGGAACTCCGCAGGTAAAAGCTCCACAGAGGATGTGAATTTGATTTGTAGTGAGGTGGGGTGGGGGGAGCAGTGTTGTAAAATGTGGTTCATGCGGCCGCATATGCGTATGCAATCCGATTCCGTATAAAAATTTCTATGCAGTCTCAAATATGCGGTTTCGCATATATGGCCGCATATTGGACCGCATATGTCCGCATTTGTGCGAATTTATTGTTTGAATGATTTTAATGGGAAATATATTGCATGTTTTGAGTGGAAATTAATTAATATATAGTTTAAAATCCGTATATATAAGTCCGCATTAAATTCTGCATATGCGGTATGGAGCGGCCTTCCGCATATGCAATATGCAGTGGACTTTTATATGCACGAACAAAATTGCATTTTACTTGGGAGTGTAATATACTAAATATGTGATGATTTTGACGCATGTTTCCACGCTGGGCCATTTCCTTTCTTTCTTTTTTGTTCCTAAATAAATTGTGGGTCCAGATTTGCATTACAAATGAAACTGTAGATTGGACGTCTTGGATCGGGTATGTCTTGGTTGTTGGGAAACACTGAGGCATTGTCTAAAGTGCTTTGTTTTTAATCGTGTATAATTCATAATAATACTAAAGTATCGTTTTGTACTTGAACTTTTTGCTTTTCAGATTTCGCTACCCCACTGAATTGTCTGAATGCAATGCATGTAAGATTACAAGATTGACCGATTTTTGTTGCGATAAAAATTTGTTAGTAGCCTATTAAGATTTGATTATATAGAACCACAGATTTGATGTAGTGGAACGAGTTCTTATTTCTCTTTAAAAAGAACACAGATTTAATTTTCAAAACTAGTATCTTAAAAATATTAGTGTATCAGAACTTTTAATAATAATAATAATAATAAATTGATTATATGAGGAGTTACCTATAATTGTAGCAAAACATAAAAAAACAAATCTAATTTAAAAAAATTAAATGCAATATAAAAAACATTTTTTTTTTCTGGGCCTCACCCACATTTTGAATCCGTGATTTAGAAATTATGACATCCTTGTATGTAATAGGTCTGAATTAAAAAAATATATGTACTATGTTACAGGGGTGAAAATGGATCGGATACAGATCGAATAGTAGTAAAACTATATCTGTATTTAATTTTTTTCCAGATACAAATATGGATCGGATATTAGACGGATACATACGAATATGAATTAGATATCGGATATCCGTAGATATATACATAAATATTTTTATGATATATATTAAACTCTGTAGTATATATATACTATTTGAATATAAATAATTAAAATTCAAAACCATATCCATATGGATATTCGGATATCAGTTATCCTCATCTAATTTTCGAATACAGATTCGGATTTGATCGGATAATATCCAATCCGTTTTCACCCCTATATATGTTCGACTTAGTAACAAAGACGTTTCTTTTATAAAAAAAAAAAGGCAGTGTAAGGAATTTGGGTAGTATTACTGATTTACAATTTAATTTAGTTTTTATCAGAATCACTATTCAAGTGTAAAATTAACTTTACAATAAAATTTATTACAAGCAGCAAAGTAGAGATTTCAAGGGTTAGTCATAATTTTCTCATTTCTTGAGTATCAAATGTACACTACAATAGCAATTGTATAACTATCAGTATCACATAAAGATGTTCGAAAACAACTATAAGGTCCTGTTTGGCCGCTTCACTGTTTTCACGGGAAAAAAAAAATTCAGTTCTGAATTATTTTTTTTCCACGTAAACAGTAATTTTTAGTTCAATTTCCGTACTCATGTCCATTCTCAAAGGTCCGTCGAACAGACCCTAAGTCAACATACTAACATCGGACAAACAACCTATATTGTCTCTGTGCTTAAGTGGTATATGTGAGTTATGATTTTAGAATTTCGAACAACATAAAAACGAAATTAATAAAACCCAATAGTTCTGATTCGCACATATTAAATTGCAACAATTGATCCCACCTATTGGTCTCACAAATTCAAAGAAAGAGTGCAAAATTTATGGCTCCAGAAATTAAATTATTAATTTCAGCCTAAAATAAGTCTGTAGAACATTTTCTGGTATGTTACAAATTTAATATTTGTATTAGAAATTAAAATTTATCTGAGGCTAAAAAAAATACTCCGTAAAGTATTATAAACAAATTTATGTACCATAGAAGAAGAGAAAAAATGTATCTTTCGAAATGTTGAATGTTAAAATTGTTGTATCGATTGTGTTATTGAGTGTTGTGTCAATGTGTGTCCGGTACAAGTGTCGTGTGGGTACATCTAGAAAATGATAAGTATCATGCTAAACTATACTGATTTCGGACGTAACACTTGTATTGGCACGGCACAACATGATATACCGTATTTAGCGGTGCCGAAATTTACTTAGATTCTTTTTATTTTATATAAAATATATTAAAAGTATTTAAAACTAATTAAAAACATTAAAAAAATTCTGGAAAAAAGTACAAAAAATAGTGAATAAATTTAAGTTCATATTTTGACAAGTTTCATTTCTTTTATTCAAAATTTTCAAATTTCTCTCCAATATGAATTTAATTGGGTGGCTTGCGTGTTGAGTCCAATCTGACTTTAATTTGATATGTTAGATTTAATTGGTATGTTTCACTGTGTTTCGACCCATGCATGACGCGTCATGTTCGCATGTTTTTTTGTTAATCACCCCGGACAGTCAAATATATGTTCGGTTGTATCCGCTCGATTTACATCAAGATTCATATTCTGTGCATCTGAATCACACAAATTCTCAATCTTTCTACATGCATCTTTATATAAAGCGGAGCCAGACTTTCAATTTATAGGAGTCAGACATAAATTAAATTAATCATATAAAATTTTCTTACTGCAAATAAATGTTAATTTTACACTTCCCATATCATTTTATTTTAAATTAAATATAAAATAAGATAGAGTACAAAATTAAAAAAAAAATGAAGGTCAATTCACTCCAATTCCTTTTAAGTGGTTCTACCAACTATCTTGATGTTACCGATTGAACGACTCCCAACTATAGTCACAAGATTTGCGATTTATTTGTGAATAATTCATTTTTTTTGTGATGGGGAACTGAACGTCGAGTTATTCAGTTGACCAAACTTTGACCGAATTATTCACGAATAATTTGCGAATTTTACGAACTATTCGCGAATTTTCCCAATTTTTTTTGTTTTTTTTCTTTGTGAGACAGAGATCTCCAGTTCAAATAATTCCGAATTATTTCTGAATCACAAACTTTTGATCCCATGAACTGAACCCGAATAATTCATTTGTCACTATACTCTCAACCAAACCAGCAGACTTTATTTAGTCCAATGACCTTTGGACATGGATCTGTCTTCCCTTAGATATTGAGGGACGGCATGAATTAATTCGAATCGAACCAAATTTAATTTGATACCTGTGAAAGATATAGGGAGCCTATTGTGCCAGATTAAAAGAACAGTTCGGATATCTGATTCTGCTACTCTCTAAATAGAAGAACAGAATTCTGTTATTTCAAATCTAATTATTCATCTGTGTTAAAATTTGTGCATAAAAAAATCAACAGTTAAATTTAGAATGTTGCTACTCTCTAAATAGAAGAGCAGAATTCAATTATTCTAAAAAATTTAACGGTTAAATTTATAATAACATGATCCTGCTCTTCAATTTGAAGGGCTGGATCCTCTTTGCTTGGGGATACGAATTCCTCGGAAAAACCCCTCCATTCAATGGGAGAGGGGGGTTTCCAATGCTCATTGGACCAGAGTCTATTCAATGGGTGGTTTCTACCGTCCGATCCACTTCAAGATATATGCGCACAGATATTAAAGCAAACTGCACGTATATTTAAATAATGCGCACAGATCTTGAAATGAATCGGACATTCGGATGGTAGAAACCACCCATCGAACATACTCTGGTCCGATGGACATCGGACACCCCCCTCTCCCCCATTCAATCTCCTTCGCCCTTTCAGCTACTGCCTTTTGGCCTTTCGAAGGGCCCTTTCTTGGGAGCCTACAAAGTATACTGTGTGTTTTTTTGTATGTGGTTGTACTTGTAACAAAATGATCACATCCTATTTACCTAGGGATGGCAAAAAAGCCCAGTTGGCCCAGAGGCCAGGTCATCCCCGCCCGGCCTGCCCGTTATCCGGTCGGGCCGGCGATGTGATGGGCCAGGTAAGGCCGAGACTAAAGACGGGCCAGGTCAGGCCTGGGCTTAAGTCGAAACCCACAGGCAGCCCGTTGGGCTTATCTGATTTCTGATTTCAGATTTTCAGATTTTCTAATTTCTGGTTTTCTGGTTTTCTAGTTTCTGGTTTTCTGGTTTTCTGATTTCTGATTTTCTGATTTTCTGATTTTTGGGTTTTCTAATTTTCTGTTTTTCTGATTTTTGTAGGCAAAATGGCTGGCAGGCACGGGCAGGCCTGGGCCTGGAGGAAAAGCCCATTGGGCAGGCCGGGCCTAAATTTTCAAGCCCGTCGGACTGGACCAGGCAGGCGGACCATTAATTTTTTACGGGCAGACCAGGTCTGAGCTTGACAAAATACCCGTGAGTTAGACCCATTGCCATCCCTATATTTACCTGGATATTATTATCTGATCAGTAACAAATTATCACGAGTCAAGACCGTCAATTCAACCAGTTGTGAAATTGACATCAATATCTAATTCAAAAGAGAAACTACCGTATGATAAAGGACGCGCTAAAATTAAAATGGACTGTGTGCTTACTGCTTAAAAATGATGATATGAGATATTGAGATCTCTCGGGTATTCTCATGTTTTCTTGTCCGTATCTTTTTGGCGCTTCATGGCCTCTTAAATGTTGTATTATTCCTAACACTGAGCGCTAATACAACACTCCCAACTTGTACATAATTATAGTTGAGGTTTTGTTTTTTCCTACTTATTTTCTCTTTTAATAGACTCACTCACTCATAATCTATCGTTGTTTTAACGAATCATAATGACATGATTTTTAGCAAGGGCTTGATAATTTTTACGGGTTGAGATATAGTGATAATCGATTATCTTGATAATATTATGAACATCATTTAACTAATATTAGATTCAAAAGATGACCTAAAAGTGGATGAATAGATCCAGTAACCCAAATTGTAGTCTTTCTGAATTTTTTTCATAGATTGATTGTGTATATAATTTCATGCTACTTGAACATCATTTAACAGATATTAAATTCAAAAGATGACCTAAAAATGGATGAATAGATCAAGTAACCCAAATCCTTGTCTTTCTGGATTTTGTGTTTTGATATTCCCAAAGGTTTATTGATAATCAGTTCTATTTTATTCACCAGTCAATAGAAAAGTACCAACAATGAATTATTTAAAAGTAAACGTGTGAAAACTAAAAAAAAAAAAATTTACTTCTAAGAAATGAATTCTAGTACTAAACCAAATTATCTAATAATAATTGCCAATAATATATGAAGAGACAGGCCAATTAAGTAAGATAAGGTGACATTAGATGTGACAATACAAGTTGAATAGGTGACGCTTATTCTTCCAAACAAGTATATTAAACGACCTTGATGAAATTTAGCTAGATTGTAATTTTGTATAAATAATAAATCCCATCGTCAGCTCAAAACTATTCAGCATTAAGTTAGTATTTTTACCCTGTTGGACTTGGCTTAAAACTAGACCTAATAAGCTATTTTTATGTTAAATTATTTTTATTATGTTTTTTAAATTAATTGGCGATTAAAAATATAACTTATGTGCATTTTACCAAGATTTTAGCCATAACAGGACGCATAATTGAAAATTCAAAACCTACACCTGTTTTCGGAAGAATTACAAAAATACCAGCCTGCTAAATTATCCAGTGAGTTAGATCTGACTTGAGTCTGTATCCTCTGCGGTACTATATCCTGTTCAATTGAGCTGAGATTAATTTCAAGCCGAGCGATTGTAATTCAGTGCCTATTCAGACATGCATAGCAGCATAGGGAGTTCATTTTTGAAATTCATACTATAATTAAAGAACGATCAAATTTAGTAATTGAATGTGTGATATCGGAGGTGATCCGAATTTGATTTGGACTGCTGAATTATTCAGTGAGTCATTTACATACTTACTTCTTCTACAAAATAGCTTGTAAAATGATCCATTGAATTATCCAGCGGACTAGGTATCTTCTAAAAACGAATGTACTAAAATTTTCAGTTAGAAGATAACCGATAAAAATTTCGGTGCATTTTACATGACATTTAGTGTGTATTTTGATCGACAACTTAAGTTTAAATTACCTGACACCAATGCTCTGTAGATAAATGTCTTTTCTATGGGACCACCGATATGAATAAGATTAGAATAATAGAAATGTGGCTAATAAGAATTGGAGGATGGAAAAGGAAAGGGAAAGGGACCGCTAAATGGGATATCCCTTGCACAGGTTGAGGGAAACGAATGTACTCCGATTCGCCTCTTAGTTCATATTATTTATATTTAACTTCTTATTTGACCACTTAAATGTAAATTAAAAAATTTACTACATTTCTTACTTAACAATCAAACATGATTTTAATGTACCTTAGAATTTAAGCACATCGAACACTTCTTTCAAATAAAAAGAAAATACGTAAATATGTCTCCTCCTATGAAGATAAATAAAAAATATATAATTGTATGTGATATAATTAGAAGTTTGAAAATTCAATCCCGTTTATATATTTATTTATATTTGTTTTCTTTACGTGGGCCATCATCAGTGCCATCATCAGCAGGGAAGTGCGGTTTGCACAATACTATTGTGGCTATCGGCAGCCCACAAGATTTGGAAAATATCACACAAGGGACTATCATCCAATCACTAATTACTTCTTGATCTTGATTTAACACTCCTAGGATTTAGACCAATATAGGATCCGAGGTGCTGTGAGGTCCGTGACCGTGAGGATAGCGAACCTCCATGCTCTTGGGTCCATTCATCAATTAAATTACCAACACGGCAATATACAATATGTATAATTTACATGTATATCTCTTTAATTTTATTTTTAATTTTAGAAGTGATAATGACTTTTTCATGGTAATTTTGTTTTGAACTCGTCTCACAACAAAACACATTATGTGTGTGCAAGATATATAGGGTTAAAAAAAAATTATGTAGCAGCACTTACTTGACCAACTATCAATTAATTATTGATTTACAAACTATTAATAAAATATCAACTATATATGTACTAATATAATGCCAACTAAACATAAGTAAAGTGTGAAATATACATCTTTTTAAATGCGATTTTGTTCATGCATACAGAAAGTTATTGCATACTGCATATGTGGTATGTGCTCGCATATATAAAATAAAACTAATTTTAACATAATAATATTCTAGTCTAGTAGTCTGTTTTCTTTAGCACACTTCCATGGGTTATGGGTTCAGGTCTCCTCCAAAACAATTATTTTTTGGCCTTCACGAATGGTCTCATATACTGCACATGCGCACATGCGTTTGCATGACTACATATGTGAACAACATATTCAAAACCGCATAAGAGATATGTCTTTGCATGATCGCATATGCAAGCTGCATATTCAAAACCGCATAAGAGAGATTGCATGGAATTCTACATGCGGCTGACGACTGCATATGCATATACGGCCACATATACAGTCAATACGACCATATTTAAAAACACTATAAATACGTACTAAGAAAATCATACCTAATGTAACGGACGACATTCATGTCTACCGAACAATTAGAAAATTTAAGTAAAAAATAATTAAGATACTGGTATTTCTTGCGACAACAATTATATGTTGCTTCATGATTGAAATAGTATTTTTTTTTTTTTTTAAATTTAAACTAAACTTTGGGATGACACATGAAATTGTCCAATCCTAACAAGCCTTTTTAATCTTGTAGGCCAAGACCGCAAGCAGCTTGACTTTTTTAACAGATAAAAAAAATGTATCGATTTTACAGTTTTTGGTAGCCTGTGTTCCTTAAAATTTCTCTTAAATCGGTCACTAAATATACTTCTTTCGTAATTTATATAGTTTGCGGCAAACACTTCAGAAATATAATTTGAAGTGCCATTTTAATATGAGGGATCATTCTTTTTTCTTTTTTTTTGTGACACCAAATTACACCCTATATTTTCAAAGTTTTCAAAGTTCAAAGGGTCGATCCAAACCTTTCAACATGATTGATATATTAAAATGTGTTTGCAGATCAAATTTTACATTTTTTTATTTTATTTACTATTTATTAAGTATTTTACAAAATTACTATTTTTAGACCATTGAATTTTTGTACTCATTTTAATAAATAGTAAAAAAATTCAAAAAAATATAAAATTTGATCTGAAACACATTTTAATATATCTATCATGTTGAACGGTTTGGATCAACTGTTTAGATTTTGAAAATGTAGAGTGTAATCTAGTATCACCCAAAAAGTGCAAAAAGTGCAAATGAATCCCTCCTCTTTTAATATATAGCACATTCAAACCTCTGCATTATTAGAAGAGTATTTATATGTACATCAAAGAAAAAAGTATTTCAGCAACGCAGAGAAGTGGGATCAAACAAGTGCTTCAACAAATCAACAAAAAAACAAGTATTCCTTGTCATTTAAAGCTTTTATCCAAAAACCCCACCAATCAAAGATGGAGACACTGAAAGATGTTTGGAAACACGTTTCGTTCTAGAGGAGGAAGTCACTTCCAAATTTCAACTAGATGCTTCAAACTTTTAATTGATTTTTTTAGTGTTTGTTAGTTGGCCTATTTTCCAACAGCTTTTCTGGTTATCTTAACTCTCATGTAGTTCGCTTGCGCATGAATTAACTAGTGTATTTAGGGGTGGACCCAGTGTATTTCAGGAGGCAGCCGCCCCCCACCTCTCTGGATTTTGAGTTTTAGTGGAGATTTATCGGTTCCGACTAGCTTTACTTTCTTCTGAAATTTTTTTTGGCCCCCTCTGAATATTTAATTGATAATTCGGGTTAAATTTATAGTTAAAATTAAAATAAATTTCTTGAAATATGATTGGTAATTATAATTATAAGTCAGAATATCATAAATTACAAGTTATAGCATTATAAAGTATAAGTTAAAGTATTATTTTTTATCAAATACAAAATTAGTTAATGAATTTAAATCCGATTAGATATTTTTTTGCCCCCCTCTCCGACGAAAATCTTGGATCCGTCCTAAGTGTATTCTCTTGCTCAACTGGAGAGTGGTTAATTTGTTGCACTGTCGGTGGGACCGTGCAAAAAGAATAACAATCAACTCTAAACTTGTCTACATCGGTCATATGCATGTAATATGTGTTCTCTCAACATTTGAACTAATAGAAGTTGGAATTTCAGAATTGATACAAGTTCTTATTCGCGGCACAGAGAATCCTGATTTGGTAGAAACCTCTCAAGATTAGAGAGCAATTAACTAATAATACAATAGAAAAGAAAAAGAGAAAGCAAAAAAGGTATTACGTGGCCCTTTTGATAGATAGAGACATGAAACGCAATCTTTTTTAGCATTATCTCCTATATATTATTCAGCATGAACCATCAGGTGTTTTTCTCTCCTTTTTAAAGTGCTAGCTACCTTTTAAATCTCATCAAATTCTTCAGATATCTCCTTTTTAAACCTCATCAGGTTTTCAGTTGCACCCCTGTTATAATTTGAAGAATTCAAATTTTACTGGTTTACATAGGAGAAGTTTTTTAACAAAAAAGCAGGCAGGAATAATGTTACTATGAAAATTAACTGCTTATTTCTAGGGGTGAAAACGGAGCAGATAGCGGTAAAACCATATCTATATTCTTTTTCATTTTCTGGATATAGATACGGAATATGGATTCAAATCAGATCGGATACTTATTAAAATAATATCAAAAATTATTAAAAAATATTAAAGTTCATAACCTGTTGGTTAGAATAACTCTCCAATAGCTGGTAGAAAGAAAACGAGGAAGGCTATAGGAGCTGGACTTCAAGTAATAACGGCTTCCACTGAGGCAGCATTTTACCGAGAGACATCTCGGGTTGAGAGGGCTGGGAGAAGAAGACACATCGTGATCAACTTGGTGACAAGAGGACAATGCAAATTAAACCACGTCTACCAAAACCTAGTAATGAGCTGGTCATGTTTTCTATTCACATGCTTCACCTGGTACTGAGATGTATAGTCTTTGGTACCAGTAGAAGATTCTGTGGTTTCTATTGCGTTACTCGCAAGTGTTGGTGTATTCTTTAAGGGTACGTTTGGATGCACTCTAGAATAGCTAGAATAACTACTGTTTAGAATAGCAAATAAGAATAGCTACTGTTTAAGAATAGTGCTATTCAGAACAGTGAAAAAGTTGTTTGGATTACATATTTGAAATAGAATTTGGAGAATATAGCTGCTGTTTAATAATTTATGTGTAAGATTAAATATAATACAATATAATATTAATTCAAATATTGAATGTAATATAATATTATTTTAAATATTATATTAGTATTAAATAAAATATTATATTAAATATAATATAATATTAGTTTAAATATTAAATGTAATATAATATTATTTTAAATATTAGATTAGTATTAATAAAATATTACATTAAATATAATATAATGTTAGAGTAAATGTAATATAATATTATTTAAATACTAAATGTAATATAATATTATTTAAATACTAAATGTAATATAATATTATTTAAATACTAAATGTAATATAATATTATTTTAAATACTAAATATAATATAATATTAGTTTAAATACTAATGTAATATAATATTAATTTCAAAATTAGATTAGTACTAAATAAAATATTATATTAAATATAATACAATATTAGTTTCAATATTAAATGTAATATAATATTATTTTAAATATTAAATGTAATATAATATTAGTTTAAATATTAAATGTAATATAATATTATTTTAAATATTAAATGTAATATAATATTAGTTTAAATATTAATGTAATATAATATTAATTTAAAAATTAGATTAAATGTAATATAATATTATTTTAAATATTAGATTAGTATTGAATAAAATATTAGTTTAAATATAATACAATGTAATATTAATTTAATTATTAAATGTAATATAATATTATTTTAAATATTATATTAGTATTAAATAAAATTTTAGATTAAATATAATATAATATAATATTAATTTAAATATTAAAATGTAATATAATATTATTTTAAATACTATATTAGTATTAAATATAATATGATATATTATTAGACTAAATATAATACAATATAATATTAATTTAAATATTAAATATAATATAATATTAGTTTAAATATTAGATTAGTATCAACATTGAAATCAACAAATGTTATTCTATGTTTTTGTAAGAATAGCGAATAGCAATGCTGTTCTAAAAACAGTAGCTATTCCGAATAGCTCTAAAAGTCATTTGGATGCACCTTGTTCCGAATAGCAATTTTATTCTATAAATAGTAGCTATTTTTGTGCATCCAAACATATCCTAAGAGAAATAGCAAAGGCCAATGTGTCTGTACCGAGCTGGTACCAAGACTGTACTGGCTAAGTCATGTACCATTACATACCACTTGTATGGTAATAAAGAGACATGTTCATCATATGAAATTTGGCAGTACAGTGGCCTAGCTTGTTGTTTCACTTTAAACTATTTACTCACTTTCCATCTCGTGTTTATAGGTTCTGGTGGGAGGAGCGGAAGGTTTTTGAAAAAGCATTATTATGGTCCCCCCTGTTTAGGGTGCGTATCCTCTAAAGATATCTCAATTTTGCGTGACCGACGTGTCCGGTGCCTATTCGGGGGAAGGTAGGGGGCCAGTATTATTTGTGCTTTGAGATTCGTGCAGAACTTATTTAAACGATTGATATATTCCAAAAAATCACGCAAAGTTTGAGATATCTCAGAGGATGCGAATTCCTGTCTACAGGTGCTATGTAAATTCTGACTGAAATTAACATCAATCAAGGTTGTTTCTCTAAATATCCCATTAAAATGAAGTCGCCCGTGCAAAAAGATTAAAAGAACTAGAATTATCCAATCTTAGTTGGATATGAGTACTTTCGCAAATAAAAAAGCACTGGTCCATTTCATACCCCGCAAAGGACGAGCATGATTGGGTGAAAAGGAGATAATAAAAAAAAGCATCCAATCCAAAAAAAAAATACATGATATATATCTATTATTCAAATATGGATAATTGAAACGTAAAATCATAACAGTATTCTTATCCACACAGATATTCGGATATCGAATATCCACATATAATCTTTTAAATACAGATTGAATACGGGCCGAATATTATCCATACCATCCATACCGTTTTCACCTCTACCTATTTCTCAGTGCTCTCTTCCAGGCAAAATTATGGCATCAGAAAGAATCGTATCTTCCATTTCCCAATTGATTACCAAGTAATGCAAATTTTGTCTAATAAAGTGTTCTTTTGAAAAGATTAAAACTTCAACAGCAATAGCATCTAAAATTTAACTGCTTATTTCTCAGTGCTCTCTTCCAGAGAAAATTATGGCATCAGAAAGAATTATATCTTCCATTTACCAAGTGATTACCAACTAATGCAAATTTTGTCTAATAAAGTGTTCTTTTGAAAAGATTAAAACTTCAACGGCAATAGCATCTAACATTTAAGAAGAATTAAAGAAATGATTGTATTAAAAAAACTAAAGAATTTGTTGGTACAGGTGATCCTTCACCGACACCAAAAAAGAAAAGGTAAAAAAAAAAAAAAAAAAAAAAAAAACTAACTATATTGCTATTAGACAAAATTTTAAATACCCTTCTCCTTCCAAATGACATCTTCAAATATAATTTCTTCAGGGCAAATTGCAAGGGAACCAGCATGAAGAAAATTCCTTTAGTTTTAACCTAACCCCTCTGAGTTGTAACTTCCCAATCATAGAGCCACAAACAACTCTGACATGCAACAGATTACATCTAGTAAAACAGGGCCAGAATTTTCATGAAAGGTTCCTTTTGCAATTTCCCCCTCAAATCTGACAAAGAATGACTACCTGGCATTTTTTTTTTTTGCATCAATAGGATTCAATCCCTTACAACTATACAAATGTATAACGACACTACATTAATTTTGTGAGAATCAATAACTTGAGAGTTAACTAGGGTTGTGGGGTTGAGTTGAATTCAGCTAGTAAAGATAAGTATGATCGGGCCAACATGTGGCCCAGATGAATTTGGGCTACTGTATTAAGGTGCAAATTGTCATTTAAAAGGGGTAGCCTATACGCATCTACAGTCCTAACATTCTGTAGTTGGATTCCCTTTTGTGCGGCTCTTACTATTCCTGTGTAATTGCCTTCTCCAGATGCAAGTGCAACCTTAAAAAGAAGAAGGAAAAGAACGAAAGAATAAGATATTATCTGAGTTGTTTATTCTTACAATAAATTACATGTGATTTAACAGTGGATATCATCGGTAAAAAGCAAATACTGTTTTCGGTATTACCTTCTTATAACATACAATGCAGCTTATGTTAGATACGCAAAAAACTAACAACCTTCGAAAAAGAAAGGGGTAATCTAAAGCTCAGATGATACTAATAATTCATACTACTAAACTGGTATTGGAGTAAAGGATCAATAACATCACATTTAGCTATTACAGAATCACACTTAGGTCCCTACACTTTGATTATTTTTTATTGAATAAGAAAAGGTGGAGGTCTAGCCTACCAACTTCCATTTAATGTCCATAAAGGACCCCCCATCCGGGTTTCGAACCCACGACCTCCCACTAAGAGGGTGTTGCCTTTTGCCACTGGACCAAAGGCCGGTGATTATTTGTTGAATTTAGTCTTCAAAGTTTATTTTTTTAAGTTGGTCTCTAAACTATTTCAAATGTTCAAAGTGGTCTATCATCTTCAGTGTACATCATTTGGCTGTCATACCTGACATGGCACCTGACTTATTAGCTCTACATCGCCTTCCCTTCACTTATCTCTTTGATCTTAGTTTTTCCTCTTGACTCAGGGCAACCCCCTCCCCTCCACTTATCCTCTTTTAAAGCGTTTATCATTCCCTCTCATATGTTATTTCTATTGATTTGAAAATCAAGGGATACCAATGTCTATATAGAATGCCATATCAGCAGAATTTTAATGGATACCACTGACATATTATGTAAAAAGGACCACTTTAGTCATCATCAAATAGTATAGCGGACAGGTTAATCAGAAAAAAGCTGCAAGTACAAAATTGGAAAAAACAGCGATTGATAACCAAAAGTGCAATTTTGTCTTTCTAAATTAATCTGTTTATCATTCTGTTGTTTGTGCTCAGCCTAAATACAGGTCCTGAGATTTTAGATCCGGTGAAAGTATAATAAATGAGTTTGCACACTTTTACTGCTTAGACCCAATTAGAAAGTTCTGGATGGACATCACACATCATTAAGGCGATCAGCAGTACTTCAATGAATTAGTGAGATACAAGTCACTTTAGTGTTCCTATAGAAACATTTACACTCATAATACTAGATAAATTACATTTTGTTGGGAGATTAATTATAAAAAATGGACTTCTGTATTTTGTAAAAAATGGAGATTAATTATAAATTACATTTACACTCATAGTTCTGGATGGACATCACACATCATTAATGGCACCCAATAATTATAAAAAATGGACTTCTGTATCCAGATTTTGATTTTTTGCATTACTAAATTTGAATTGTTTTATCATACACTTATCAGTCATTAGTATGAATAATGATGGTACCAATCTTATTCCATTTTCCTTGAATTTCATATCCACCATTACAAGACCAACTTTTATAGTAATTTTTGGGATAAACATAGAAAAGGAAAAGAGAGAAATAAAAAATGGGTAAAAGTAACTTATCCAAATACCTGAATAACTGGTAAATGAGGAAGCCCCAGGTCAGCCCTAATATTTCTGATAAGTGTCTCCATCTTTTCAGCATAAATCTCTGCATCATCTAAATTTATGGTATCCGTCTCCCCTTGATACCACAGAAGTGCCTCTATCTTCCCCCCTCCCCTTTTCTCCTCTACAGCCGCCATAGCTCTTTGCACCATTGAGTCATATAACCCCAACCCTTTAGCCCACTTTTGTATTTTTGTACCTCCAACAGCGCACGGAACAAGACCAATCACCACATTTTCATTGCTAGAATGCACTGTTTATTAGGGAGCAAAATATTGTTTTTACCAATTTATGTACTTAAATACATATACCAAAAGAATTGTAATAAAAATAACTAACAAATTAGTGCTCAATACACCACCTCCCCCTTCCCCAACTCCAACCCCTACTGTTTCTGTGACCAGATCATAATTCATGGTGGTTGGGGGGGGGGGGGTTTATTAAAAGTACAAAGGGGAAATCAAAATAACTGGAGATCAACATAGCATACAACATTCCGAGTTTTGAATATGGTGAATATTTGAACTATTAATTAGAAGCTAATATGGTCCTTGATACCAGCTGTTTGGTATCTTGACTTTTAACATTTGATTTCAATGAGAAATTGCTGAGTACCCTTTTGTCCAAAAAAAAAAAAAATTAGAAGCTAATACCAGGAGGAACATGTCAATAAGGTACCAAATTCTTCAGTAGTTACTGAAATGATACTAGTACTGAGCATTGAACTCTACCACGAACCCAGCTACTAGCTATTTCTTAAATTAAAGTTTATTTGGACCAAAACAGTGATTTTCCAAATGGCTTCAATGTATCAATCATACTTGGCGCGGGTAATTAATTAGTAATTGAAAGGCCATTTCACATCGAGGAGCATATGCACTAGAAATTACTAACACCAAGATCTACGAAATCCATTGATCCAAGCTTGACAGGCTCTTACCTTTCTGAAGCACAGCTTTAGCAAAAACCAAACCGGGCCCCACGCCGCAGGACTTGTTGACATCAATATCATAATGCATCGGCTCTCGTGCCGTCTCCCAGTGAAGCCACCGATTGAGTCTCAGCACCGAGAGGTGAGGCCCGTACTGATCGTAGAGGTCATTGGCCGAGGAGAGGGGCCCACGGCCAGCCATGTTTGATTGACCAGCGAGGATGAAGACATGCTTGCGAGCCCCCGCGTTGGGAGGAGGGAAGAGAGCGGAGAAGGGGATCGGGAGGAAGAAGGTGAAGAGAAGGAAGAGAGAGGAGAAGAGAAAGAGAGCTGGGATCAGCCGTCTCATCTTTCTCTTTCCTTTTCTTCTGAAGTAAATCTTTTTGAGTTTTTTTTACTACGATTTTTGCACATAAATTCTTTCATTTATTTAATTTCATCTTTTGCACATATGTGCCTGTTGAAAATGGTATTTGCTTCCAAAGTCCTTGTCTTGTCTGGCGCTGTCACGTTTTATGGTTTTGAGTCTTTTGACAAATTCCATTACCGAACTCATTTTTCATGCTGCCATCATACCAACAATGAAGAAAGTAGCCTATTAAACGTGAACAATTCAGATCCATAGGAATGTGAAGTTCAATCATCTGAGAGTTATGATCATCGGCCCTCTGTCATCCAATTATTATTCAAAGAAAATAAAATTTGGAAATGAATTAACAAAAATGGCTTTAACAGGCCTGTTATGTGCCCATAAAAAGTTGTATTACATTCTAAGATGTGGGCAACTTTGAGTTAATTTATATGCTGGCTAAACTAAACTTAATTCTTTTTTTGTTGAGGAGGGATCGCGTGGTAATTATTTATTTTGATATTTTAACAATTAAAAAAAATTAAAATATACATTATAGTCATGTTCTACAAGATTTACATTACATGTCTATACAAAATAATAAACGATTCAAAATGAACGATTATCTATACATCGTTATATATAAAAGAACTTAATTACATGCCTTTTGATTGACCTCATGGACATTAGCAATTATCAGTCTCATACAGGCATATCAAAATGTGATGGCAACTTAGTTAGGTCTCTAATTCTGATTTTCTCATGCTTAGATAGAAGGTGCAATTTGACTCTTTAAGCTATTTTCGGTTTTAATTTTATCTAAGAATGGAAAAAATAGTAAGGATTACAACTTTAGCAAGTTTTCTTCTATTTTAATATCTAAGCAATGCATTAACACTGCATAATGGGCTCCTAACTTAGGTAGTCCTAATGCAGTGTTATGTTCGTTAACTATTTTTAATGTCTATAATTTCAATTTAAAGATGAAATTTTGACAGAAACTTGCATATTTTAATTTTTGATATTTTTTCCGCACTAAGATTAAAATAAAAATAAAAGTTACATTATGTGGGTTTTTAATCATGAGTTCATACTTGAACATTGATCACACCCAATTATCTGATTGCTAATGTGTCGCATCAAATTTGTACATTTCATTCCTAAAATCACATCAATCCTGACTCTTTTTAAAGAACCAAACGAAGAATTCAGCTTTCAAAAGCAGTTGCAAATTATTCCCAGGATTTCAAATCGAACATTTTGAGTATCATATCCAATATATGACAAATAGTATAGTAATATTTGACTAGTTGCAGCCTGTCATTCACCACAACAAAATTAATTTTGATAATAATTATACATACCTTCTCTATGAGATCAAAAATGCATATCATCAGGACGACAAACAATTGTAAAAGATTATACATGTCAAAAGAAAAGGTTAAAGAAAAAAATCTAGGCTCCAACAGTTGTTTTCGCAACAGCTTCTTCAGATTGTAAGCTGGTGTAATAATCAACAAGAACCTTCCATCCACCAGGGCACATAAATCCATCAGGCGGGTTCTCTCCAGTCTTTGCAAAATTTCTCATCTACAAAAGTATTACAAAAGGATTATAAAATAAGAATGTGCTATCTGGAAACAAACTTTAACTAGGAGAACAATGTGCCAAAATTATATAAACTTAACAGTATACAACATTAAACTATAAATAATTTACTACATTAGGATACCTTAGTTCCAGATATGAAAAGAAAATCTTGACTGCGTGAAGGGTCAAAGAATGCCATCTTTTTTGCAACTGTATCATATGCTGCCACCTGAATATAGAAAAAATGTAAATAGAAGCTGCTAGTGCAGTAACATCAGATGTTACAATAAATAGTTAATACCAGCAAGCAGCAGATAAATGCTGCTAGTACAGTCGGTTCTTTGTCCATAGTCAAGTCACAGATAAGTGAAAAAAAAATCAGTTTTACCAATACTCAGGAGGAAATGTTTTTAATTAGAAGTCAAAATAAAAGGCAGATGTAATACCTTGAATGGGAGTATATTAAGCTTCTCTAAACCAGGTGCCATGCTTAAAACCTTTTTTCCATGGTCTGGGTTGTACAGATCCCTCTTCTCGGTCGGGTGACCCATACCAGCTGGGTCACGACCCACTATGTAAAAATTGGCACCTGCATTTATGCGTGCCTTTGCATGCCATTGCACCTCTGTGGGTCCCGCATAGTGCATTGGAGAAGGAAATATTCCCACAATTGTCGTCTCTGGGTCGAGAACCCCATCTTCTAGCACCTGTTATTAATAAAATAAAATTTTGAAACGAGTTTACAACAGTGCATGCATCTTACTTGGTACAAAAAGGATGACATATTAGATATACACATGTTTCATGCTTCTATGACCTTAAACAAACTTTCATGTCTAGTCTCATATTTCAGTACAGTGCCTATCAGGTCTGGTTAGACATGTACTGGTAAATTGGTCCAGTACTGCACTGTTCATGCTATACATATCAGTCAGCTTCAAATTCATACAGGCAAAAGACTGGTCTGTATATGGTTATATTATCATGTACCACATTGACAATACCTGAAGAGGCAAAAGCTGATCAGCAAAACTGAAACCATCACCACATGCATAGTATAGCTATAAATCAAATTTACAAATGTACCTTCTTATGTTGCTCCATTCGCACATCAAGAGGTACATCATCGGCCTTAACAAAACCACCCAAAGGATGAAGTAACAAAATGGGGTTTTTATATCCCATTTGTAACAACCTCCTCCTAGTATCATTCATTAAAAGGGCATGTCCATTATGCACTGGGTTTCTTAACTGAAAGGCAAAAACTGCGTCAGCTTCGCGCTTGTCAAATTCATCTCTCAGCTGGTGTGGTGACAGCCTATAGTGATCCAACCCATCGTTGTATTTGATTGGTTCAATCACTTGTAGATCCCCACCAATCAGCCAGTTTCCGGCTGGGGTTATGGCTTCTTCTACGTATGGTAGGCCAGGGGCTGTACAGCCCCATGTACGTGCTATTCTCTCTTCTTTGTTGTGGGGGTATATCTCTATCCTGTCATGTATTGTGAGAAAGCACGTTATAAGTAAAGTTAGCTGGGTCTGCTTTGTTCTATATATATATGTATTATTATTTTAAGAATTGGCAACTGATATAGGGGTCTTTTCTGAAATTAAATACCAGCTAAAAGTTCAATAGGTTGTTGGGTTGATCAACCGGTACAATATTTATGTTCCCTGACCCCATGTAGTGAACTATTGATTGTTTAATTATATATTAAACAAGTCGATGACTTGCTAAGTCAGAGCTAATTTGGGTAATTAGGCAGGAAAATCGGTGGGTTCTTATCTATGAAATCGACAAAGTATCTGCCAATTACCATTTTGGACATATGATAGTGAAGGATTCCTGATGAAACAATTAGTTGGCACGTTCAAAGTGCTCTGTTTAGCAATAAAAAATGTCGGTTTGAGCCGAATTCTTCTCTTTTACAAATGATTCAAGATTGTAACACCTTCTGAGAATTGCTACAGGTACCCCACTGGGTCCCAAGAGCGCGACACTTTCCTTAGCCCCAATCGACTCCTTCTGTTGATCCGTAATCGAGAGAACAATCGGGAGAGACATATTAACCACGGAGCCATCCTCCATCTTCAAGCAATTAAAATGCAAGCATTGCAAGTACTCGTTCTCTCTCATGAAACCTTTGAGCGGGCTGGCCCACCCTTCAGACAGCACATGCACCCACTCTATGTCGATTTGTTTAAGCGAGATGGAAGGTAGAGTGGAC
Source organism: Carex cristatella (assembly GCA_024447775.1). NCBI lineage: Eukaryota > Viridiplantae > Streptophyta > Magnoliopsida > Poales > Cyperaceae > Carex > Carex cristatella. The sequence goes on along the minus strand of JAJHPF010000003.1, from coordinate 5,048,751 downwards.
GCCTCTTGACTGAGAGCCGCCCGGTCGGACGGCGGCGCCACCAGCTCGACCAGCGCACCACCGTCGGGGTCTATGAGAGCGCTCGTTCGTGTCACGTGCGGGTCACGTGACGAAGGAGTAGGCATGATGCGTTTGGGGAGGGGAGAGAGGTGAGAGGTGAGAGGGGTTAATGATAGAGGGAAGTAGGCGAGATGGGGGACTCTTTGGGGATGCTTTGGGAAGGAGAGGGAGGAGGGGAAAGTGGGATAAAAGGAGAGGGTGGCCATTGGATGGTCTCAGAGAGCGGCAAAGAAGGCTGTCAGTCTGTTTGCTCCGGAATAGCAGGACAGATGTTCCTTTTTTTTTTTTTATATTTAGACATCTAAATTGTATTTTAAAAGGGAGAGGGGGCTGTCCGATGACTGAGTTGGGTTCGATGGCTATTTTCTACCGTCCGATCCAGCGTATAACTTTAATATCCACCGAATGACATCAAAGACGTAGTACTGTGGCAGTTGCAATTCATTTTAACAGAAAGAACACCACCGAATGACATCAAAGACGAAGTACTGTGGCAGTTGCAATTCATTTTAACAGGAAGAACACCGCCGAATGGAGAGTGATCACCCAGGCTTCAGATGAAACAATTTTCCATTATTTTTCTATATCAGCAATTTATCTTTCTCTTTCTAGATTTTTATTTCTTCTGTTTAAGTTTTTCTGTTGCTTTTGTTTAAATACTCAAATTATATTGAGTATAATTGTTTTTCCAGTTTTTTGCAGTTACATCTCCAATGTAACAGTACATTTTTTTAATTAAATATGGGTTTGACTCCCATTTTTCATAAAAAAAGAAAAGAAAAAAAACCCAACAAAATAGAACAAATGCATCAAATTTCTTTAATGCATGATATATACTTGATAGTGTGATATACATATCATGCAAATCACAAACCAGATTTTGAATATTTTGTTGAATTTTTTCTTTGACTTTCAAAGTTGTCATAAATAAATTCTTACCGAATTTTTCTCATGCCATTTTGCACATAAATTTTAACCAAGTAGAAAATAACTTCATCTTTTTTCTTGAAATATTGAATTGAATTTGCTAGGTTAGAACTGTCATATTTTCTCTAAATGAAAATATGTACTAATAAAGAACTGTAGTAAAATATTTGTGCTTAATATGTGTGGTATTTACAAGTTCGGAACTGTAGTAGCAACTAGCAATCACATTTCTAGTTTTCTTCTTTCTATCATAATTAAGTTACCCCATGGTAAAGGACTATAATTAATCAAATAGCTGCAGCTATGTTAGTATTTTGTTAGGGCTGCCTTAGTTTGGAAACCTTACTAAACCCAAAACAGTCCTTGCCACATAAAATCCCTAACTGGTGGAGGGAATAAATGTTAACTGCAAATCTTTATTGGATGGAGGCATGGAGCCCATGATCACCAAATTTGAATTTCACAATTTCAGGTCCATTAATTTTGTTGGGACCACCTTTTGTGCCGAGAGCTCGAGGCCATTTCTTTTTTAGGGAATCAATGGTTTGATGACGATTCCTGTAGATTAGTTACTAGATATAGGTAACCGCATAATAGCCATGTATTTGGTATATTTGTTCTCCCATAGAATAATACGGTGGGGAAAGCAAGTTCTCTAATGTTATATTGATAAGTCCGGCTAGTATGACATCGTTGTTATATGACACCAATTTTAAAATTGATTGGATATAGTTCAAATGAATAATCCAAACCGTTCAAATCGATTTGCTTTATGAGTGATCCATTTACATATAATTTATTTATATTTTCGAATTATTTTAGTATCAAATCAAGCGGTCAAAAATATTGAAAAATGAATGCATTCAAATTAACTTAAAAACTCACACATTCGACCGCTTGACTTAATACTAAATAAATTCGAAAAATTATAAAATTTGCATATAATGCACAACTAATGAAGTAGATCGGTTTGAATGGTTTGGATTTAATGTTGGAAGTCGATTCGGTAGATTTTGAAGTTGGTGTTATATAGGCTGAAATGACACTGATGTCATACTAGCCGGACTATATTGATTATAACTTGAACTCAATCTTATTTATTTAAAGGGGATGTCTACAGTGCAGTAAAGCTATTTTGGCTATAGTACAGTAACTATCTATCTGTTTGATCGGACGATTGAGATTTCTCTCCGTTAAATTTAACGGAATATTTAGTAAAAGGGTAAAATTGAGATTTCTCCCTTTCTTCTCCAGCCACTCCAAAACATTTTCTCCTTGTCCTCTCTCATTCCCATCCTTTTCGCCCTCTCCTCCCTTTCTTCTCCCGCCACTGCAAAACCTTTCCTCCTTTCCCTCTCTCCGTAGTAAGCGGAGAACCTTTCTCTTCTCACCGTATTCCTTCCCAAGGGGCGTCTCCCCCCTTCTGATAACCCTTCCAAGGGCAAGATCATCACCTGGGCCCATCTGTCACTCACCTCCCCCTCCCACTCTCGGGGCCTCTTTCGCATGCCACAGCCATACCTTGCAAACCGTTATTTCCTGGTACGGTCTGGCGAGTCGACCTTTGAAACAACTGGTGTTATTCGCACCAATCCGGTGTCAAAGACCTCGGTCGACAATGCGGCCTCTCGGGTGATGGGCTTAGGCAGACGGCTCGGGCGGCTCTTGGTGAAGCGGCTCGGGCTTGCGAGGATGACTCGCTGGATTTGGCCGTCGATCACTCGAGAGAGCGTATCAGCCGCCGAGATCATCGCCTCGTCAATGGAGTCAATTACGGGTTCATCTCTCGATTGTTTAAAATTGTTTTCGTTTTCTTTTCTTTTTGTTTCTGTTGTTAAGTAAGAACCATTTTCCTTTTGTATAAACTGGGTTCAGTTCTTCATTTGAGTATGCTCTCATGAATTATGTGGATCTTTCCTCTGACTATTCGGTTAATTCATATTTATCTTGTTTTTATAGTCGCATTGTGCCGGAAGACAGTTTCTTGGACTAAAAATCGAAATAAATTAATACCGAACCGCTTACTTGATTGTAATTCTTATGCAATTATATTTTATAAATGGACTGCAATCCCTGTGTACAGTATCTATAATAACCAGGTTGCTTTCAATAAATGAACTGCAATCCGTGTATCTAACTGTCATATATATGCTAATAGCTTATAACTTTATTGGTTGTTTCTTGTCTTACCAAGTACATACCGGTATTTCGTGCTATGCTACTCCCTATTGGTTGTTATTGGCTTGTTTAAACATAAAATCTCGTGTAACCGCCGCACTATCTCGATTTCGATCTGTCTTGGTATTAGAATTCCGGTCTGTTGGAATAGAGATGCCATTTTCTTTGGTCGTGCCTTAATTAAAGATAACCTTAATTTTTCTTTAATTTGAAAAAAATAATTGAAAAAAGGTTATCTAATATGAAAAAAGATAGATTGGGCTTAAGGTTGTCAAAATTGTTGAAAAATGAATGCACTGAAATAATTTATTTTCATCCTCTCATTCATGTACAAAACTAACTTAAAAAATATAACTTGGGGATGTAAACACTGGCTCATAAGTGTAATCAGGATCTACTTTCAAAATGACGAGTATATTTTTTTGTGTTTTTAGCGAGGTGCTTTGGAGTCTTGGAGATCCAGACCCAATCCAACATAATTCGCACTAACTTGGGATTTGCTCTCAAAATCTGAAACCCCATTTTGGTTTACTTAGATGCCACTGTAGTAATTCTTGAGAAGTGATGGTGTTGAGAAATGCGTCGCTGAGGGGTCACCAGAAAATTGGTTTGGTTAGTTTTGATTTTGAATCAGCTTTAAATTGGACGGTGCGTGTACTATGAACTTCTAATTCCAGTCTAAGATTTCAATTTTAACCGCTTAGGTTCAGTACTAGTTGTTTATGTCTGGTATTGGCCCAATACTGGTGATGTACCAACAAGTACTTTTTACTGGTACCTAATTTGTTGATCTGTGCTTTTACTCATCTAATCTTAACAATATGAGAAGCTTATTAGTATGAACATATTAGTACGGTTACCATGTACCCACTGTTTCGGTACCTACACCGTTACTAACAACCAACTCTCTTTTTTTTTCAAAAAACCCTCTAACAACAAACTTCTCAGAAGTATCTTTTATCTTTGGTCGGTGATAGATCAATCCTAGAGGATCCTCATTTGAGTATGCATAGGAAATGTTCAACAAGAGTCCATTTTACTGATAATGCTATGGTAATGGTACGTAACAGTATCAGATGAACCAAAAGTACTACATTCTCTTAATATAAGGGCAAAATGGTCATATCTTATTAAAATATATGGTAAAACCATAAGTACTGCATCCTCTTATTATCAAGTTCCTTATTCAAGTAGGTATTTTGGGTTACTAGCTAATTGACCCTTCAGAAGGATTAATGTGCATAATTGAGGCATAATATAATCTTGTATACTGATACTTTTGGTTTATATTGCAGATTGAAAGACTAAAGAAGACTGGTTCAAATTATACCTACCTTGCAGGGAAGCGTCTTCATAGGAAAATTATCCGCCCTCCTAGAAATTCATTTTTTAGCTCTTTGTGTAGAGCTTTGGCACAATAGCATGCACCAGTCTAAGAAGAATGATATCTTATATATGGGATTTGGGAAAATATAAAATTTTGAAGCAAGGTTTCTATCTCAATTTTTTTATGAAGCATTTTGTGTATTATCTGTCGTTTACATTGGTTTATTCATAAACATATAGGTTGTAGATTTAGTCTGATTAATTTTCAAGGGGCTGCAATTGCATTTACTTCATAGTGCTTGTAGTGTGTAGTCTCGTATACACACACACACACACTAAATTGTATATTTCTTTTTTGGATTCGTTAATCTTTCATGAAATTTGTCAGATGTTTCTTTTAAATATATACAGACAAGTCTTACTAGGTTAAATAATTATTGCTTTCTTATAATAGATTCTTTCCCTTTTCTTTCATTCTTTTGAAACCTTGCAAATGTACCCTATAATTAACAATATATTAATAAAAGCTATTCGAGTATAATTACAGATTGGTGCCATGACACGTGTTTGATAATTGTGGGAATTTTCTTGGAATATATTTAATTATGAAGGTATGTCGACAGATATTTGAATCTAGTACACTGCATTATTTTGATTAATTGATACCTTGTACTATCTCAATGGCCAATTTCATTCTCTTATCGTAATAATAAATTGACTGTTGGTTGGTTTTGTGTGCTTAGTTTTATGGAAAATATACAAGTAAATGACGCTCTCCACTTGTGGGATTGGATGGCATTCTAGAGAAGGAGAAGCATAAAGAAGCCTTCAAATTATTCAATGAGATGCTTAATGCAAAAACTGACATTGATACACTTTTAACACTGTTATACATGGTCTTTGTGTGTTTGGCTTTGTACAAGATGCTCTAATCTTAGTAGGAAAGATGATAATTAACGGGCTTAGACCTGATCCGCTCACTTTTCATCCAATTAGAAGATGAGAATAATTTATTCATGCATTGTAAAGTAGGCAGTCATTTAAAATTGAATAAAAATTTATAATACATAAGGTAATAGTACAAACAACTACAGACCTAAAATCAGTAACCTGTGATATAAATATTTCTTCAGATACTACATTTTTCGACCAAAGATTAATTAAGAATTGAATAGTCAATCTTCTGGTTGCACTAAGCATAAATATGAAAAACCGATACCCATCTATCTTGTACTCTTCAAGAGGGATTCTGTGCCTGAAGCTCCTTACATTTACCTAAAGCCAAAAAAATTTACTTATCTTTTGTTCTTTACAAATAAAACATAAATTAAAATGATGAACGCCAATGCAATGAACAGTATTGGATAGGAGTTGCCGCTGAGCTAAGCAGGTTCATTTTGTCAAAAATACTGAGATTAAAAAATAGCTAGAAAATAGTAATAAAATCCTAAAAATGCAAAGTTTAATATCAAAATACTTGTCATGATGTGTTCTATAACACTGCAAACTGGCATGGCCTAGTTATGTTCCTAGCTATTTCAGATTTTGTGGTTTATCTTCATGGATATTTTGGAGTCTATTTGTACCAGTAATGCCTCACATCCATTTCCTTTATTTTATTTGCTGGTCACCCATGCCTAATATGTAGTGTTGATGTTTAGACACTGTCTGGACATCATACAGTAAGCAAAATAGGAACAGGTACAGGAATACAGGATCCAGTGATAAAGGTATGAGTAAGACGGAGTAAGCAATTTAATCATCATTAACTTCACTCCACAACCAAACATGACCTTAAGACTTGTAACTGGTTCAAAACCAGAATGTACCAGGTATAAAACTACCATGCAAAATAGGTTGATAAATAATACCTGATTGCTAACAACTGGGATGCCATTTTCCAGAATAATGTGCAGTCTTTCAGTATCAAAATTGGTCAAAGATAATAATATAGGCTAGAGATAATTAATTAGTGTTAAAGATAATAATATAGGTTAGATAATAATATGCCCTGGCACTAGGAAATCCTAAAACATTGTACTAGTTATCTTTAACACTAATTAATTATTTCTAACCTATATTATTATCTTTAACACTAATTAAACTAGAAAATTAACTCAAACAGTTCATTAATTCAGAGGATGCGGATTTAACTTGGATGTCAGATACAAACATCTTTCTCAAGTCCAAACAAACTTCCTTTTGTTCACACTTACAAAGAAAGATTTTCTAATTATCACCTCTCAAAAAATGAATATTATCATGTCAGTAGGTTAGAACTAGTATATTAGTAGTATATTAAACTATCAAAATTTATTTATAACTATTTTATTTATAATTGGAAACGCCACAAAGCCTGTACCATAGACTCGGAAAAAAGTCATATACCAAGTATCACCTTATTAATTAATTTCTGATCAGAAATAATGAATATTAGCCATATTGGATGATGTAGTAGCTATTGTACCTCACTTAAGGAAATATGTTTGGTATGGTCATGCTCATTAGCAACTGAATACCCTTCTCTTTTTAAGATTTGCATAGATACTGATATTTCTTTGCAGTAGATAATTAGCTCCAAGGGTACAACAGTTTTGTTTTCTAGACAATTAACAGGACTATTGTTGAGTGAATGGAAAGAGATTTTACTACTTAAAATTTCCTGAATTTTAGAGGGATACAACCAATCTAAACATTGATATGGTGGAAATTACCAATTCCAAATAAAATCAAAATTTTCATGTGGTTAGCCAATAACAATAGAATTCTTAACAAGATGATTTTCAAGGGACATGCTAGAATATTCAAAATGATTTTCAATATTTAAAACAGTAAGGTACTACGGTATCGGATATATAGTTGTCTCAGGATTGACCCTTCTCCCTGCTAATGCATATATCCTATATAATGTTTGTCGGATTAACCAGTAGAAATCACAATCTCAGCCTTTCAGTTCAAATTTTTTGTTCTTTGTGTTTTTTTCTCTATTTTTCCTAGACAACGTAACTTCTTTAAACTATAATTATTGAATTGTTAGATGGCACTTGGTGATCTGTTCTTCATAAGAAAGTATGCCCATTAGTGGCTTCATTAGCAATATTAATCCTGTAATCACCGACCTTAATGGCTTCATTAGCAATATTAATCCTGTCATCACTGACCTTAATCTCTGGCAGATAGCAGTAGCAGTTCTGTCATTATAAATATTAATCCTGTCATCACCGACCTTAATCTCTGACGGATAGCAGTAGCTTGATCTGTCATTAGCAATATTAATCCTGTCATCACCGACCTTAATCTCTGACAGATAGCAGCCACTATCCACTACTGGTACTGACCAGTATTAAACCTGTAGCTATTAGGGATTGATAAGTACCAGGTTCAAATCATCAAAATTGGTTAAATTAAAGACGGATATAATAAAATTAGCAAAACACCTTCTCCAAATCGAAATTAAGCTCCCGAGAACAATCGGATAATCCTAATCCTAGCAACAAAAAAATGAGTATTGAATCTAACCTGCGAAGAGGGAGGATGAAGGTGACTGGATATCCTGGAACACGAACCCAAATTTACCACATGAAGTTCATATCGCGCTGGAGGCTTGCCCGAAGTGGGAATAAATCGCGTATACGGTGGGCTTGGAGAGGAAATCGCGTCTGGGTGCTTAGGAGAGGGAAAGAGGCGTCGTGGGGGTCTCCTCTTGGGCGCTCGACAATGGTGAACACGCGGAGGTGGTAAGGACGCGAGAGAAACGGAGGAGAGGAGCAAGAGAGGGAGATGGAGGGTAAGAAAATAAGAAAGAGAAATTGACTATTTTACCCTCCAGAAAACTTCTTCCGTTTAATTTAACGTCAGATATAATTATAAGAGTTAAATAGACTATCTAATCTGTACCGTTCAATAGATAAAATCAATGATCATGATTTAGTTTGATTTTACTGTACTATAGCTAAATTCAATACACTTTGATTTTACTGTACTATAGCTAAATTCAATACACTGCACTATAGACATCCCCTTATTTAAATTACTTTGTATTTAATTAAATATTTTCCTAGTGAAGACTAGGCTTCAACTAGGACAGTTAAAAAATTTACATACGAAATCTCTAGTTTATATTTTGTAAATTTTATGCAAGGCATGCTTTCTTGCAAAGTAACATACAAAATATAATTTGTTTTCCGAGCCGCATAGTTACTTTACTTGGGCCATTGATTGATTAAATAAATGAAATCTGTTAATTTACTTGGGCCGGTGGTCCAATCTTTTCTGAGCCGAGTCAACGAACTTTTCACGGAAGTAATTTTTTTGGGTAAAAGGCCCGTAGGCCACAGGAAGCTTATTCCGATCATTTTTTAAAAGAAAAATGTGGGTCAGGCCCACAAGTTCCAATTTCTATTAGACCGCACCAGTGGTGTCCTCTGGCGCTAAGTCCAGTTAATACCCGGCTTATTTCTATTATTGATTTTTTTGTTGAGATTCACGGATAAAAAACTTACTTTGTTAAAATTCACACACTGAAAAATTTTAAACGGTCGAGATCACACATGAAAAAATTTAAACGGTCGAAATCGAAATAACGGTTCCTGTTATTTCCAAAGAATAACAGATTTATTTCCACCTTTCACAGCAGCACATTGTAATATCAGATCTCTTAAATGTTCAAAATATTTTTTCTTTACAAATGGTTCAAAGCTTAGTGAATGGTTTGATTAGGGATGTGAAAAGGTCATGGCATGACCGGATACGTTACGACACAGCATGTGTTGGTCATGTACGTATTCCGTGTTGTAATTATTTGCGTGACGTGATCATTTTTTGAAAATTTGACACGCATGCCACGTGAAAGATCTAATCACAGCACAGTACATGGTCACGCGAGTTACGTATAATTAGAACCGTTAGATGTTGATCGAATGGTGAATTTTGAATAAACTGACTTAAATTATGAAAAATTAGTTAAAGGGGATCAAATGTGACAAATGTAACCAGTCACGTGTGATCATGACGTGACTAACGTGCCGTGACCATACTTCCAAATTTAATCATGACACGACACAACATGTATAAATCTAACTTGATTACGGTACGCTACGTCACGTATTGAGAATCCTAAGTTTGATATAAGTGGACAGAACGACTGTGATTAGTTCTGGGTTATTGATTTAGAATTCACCAACAAAGAGTGAAATCTTTTCCTTCTTGTCTTTGATGAGGACCACTGCATCCATATCAGACGGTCAAATTTGTTGGATTCTCTAATGGCTTATGAACAATTGGATAAGAGCCGAAACCGATTTAATCTGTATGAGTCCTACAAATACTTCAGTTAATTAATTCATCAAAATATATGAAAGACCAGCAAAAGAAAATGACACTCTGAAAGAGCAAGAATAGAAAAAGGGTGTAAAATTTAAGCTGTAATGGTTATCAAATACAGCTAAAATTGTAGAATTGTGGAGTTCAATATAAATTATGCAGCCAATTTTATTTTTTTTTACTCTATTTAATTTTTTTATAATAAACATTTTCAAGTGGGATGGTTTAGTGGATTGAACTTTTCCAAGGATCATAATAGTTATAATTATATATTATGTCTCTATTTTGACACTAAAATGTTGTAATTTTACACTACAAAACATAAATAAAATCAGATAATAACATAAAATAAATTATAATGAAAGTTTGTTACTCGGATCGTGCAAAGCATTGTCCTAAATCGAATTCTTTTTCTATCGTGCACGATTTGAAATATGAACTATCAAATAATGTTACGTTGTATATCCTGTTTTTCCTTCTTATTTGCATGATTGAAAAAACTATAGATCACTTAGATTAGTTGTCATTTAGTTGTTACTCCAATTCTTCAATACTTATTATGTTGATAATTAGTATAAATATATAATATAAATTCTGAAAAAAAAATGCTATATATGATAGCTTTCTCTATAGCTACGCTATTTGCAATAACGTTTTTTTTTTACCTCCCGTTAATTATACCGCTATATCGTTATTTAGAACCTTGGTTTTTTCTTTCCTTTTACTTCTACCAAACTACGTATGAGTTGTGTTTTGTAACAGAATAAATTAAGGATAAAAATACTTATCACTAACGTTTTTACTAAACACGGAATCAAAATTAATGACAAACTCAAATTAATCGATAATGTCAATCCTAAAAATACATCAGGTAATTAATTCAATAAAAGAGAGATGAAAAACCAGCAATAAAAAATGTCAGCCTGAAAGAGCAAAAATAGAAAAGGAGAGTACTTAAATTGAGCCGTAATGGTTACCAAATACAACTAGAGTTATAAAATTGTGGAGTTCAATAAAAATTTTGCAGTCATTTTTTTTTTCATCAAAACTTTTCCTCTATTCAACTTCTTAGAATAAACATTTTCATGTAGGAGGGTTAGATCCATCCGAAGGTATTAATTTTAGACTTGTTGGATCCTTAGCGATTCATGTAATTATGTTAGGGGTTTGGAACTTTTTCAAGGAGTCCGGCTAGTATGACATCAGTGTCATTTCAGCCTATATAACACCAACTTCAAAACCTACTGAATTGACTTCAAAAGGTGAATCTAAACCGTTCAAACCGATTTACTTCATTAGTTATGCGTTTACATGTCAATTTATAATTTTTTTAATTTTTTTAGTATTAAGTCAAGAGGTCAAATGTGTGAGTTTTTAAGTTAATTTTAATGCATTCATTTTTCAACATTTTTTACCGCTTAATTTGATACTAAAATAATTTGAAAATATAAAAAAAAATTGCATGTAAACGCATCACTCATAAAGTAAATCAGTTTGAACAATTTGAATTAGTCATTTGAAGTCTATCTAATTAATTTTGAAGTTAGTGTCATATGACACCGATGTCATACTAGCCGGACTCTTTTAGTGTCATATGACACCGATGTCATACTAGCCGGACTCTTTTTCAAGAATTGACATAGTGTTAATTATATATTATGACTCAATTTGGTCACCAAAGAACCTTATATTAATGTAAAAGTTAATGAATTGTAACAATTTTTATTCTCTTTAATGAATTGGAACATTTCTTCTTGTTGTAATCCTATTTAAAATTATAATAATTTAGTAATTTAGGAAAGAAGAACATTCAATTCCTATATAATTTTATTTAAGAAAATAATAACAAAATTGCCCATGCGGCAATATCACGAAAACCACACACAAACGCTAGAAAATAGTAACGCCAAGTCGGTATACTGCTAAAGTTGCTTATGAGTTATGTTTTTTCTTTTCTTTTCTTTTAGTTCTATCATACTACGTAATAAAGAATGATAAAAATACTTGTCACTATCGTTTCAACTGACGACGAAACCAAAATTAAAGATAAACTCAAATTTGAAGAATAATTTGTACTTTTGTGATAATATCGTCTTTAGAAACTTTCACTGTTTTTAACAATAACTCCTAACCTTAGATTCATTAATTCCCTCCTTAAATCAATTCATTAATTGATCAAGTTAATATTAATAGGCATAATGAATTTTTACTAATACAAATTCATTGGTAATTTATTTTTACTAATAATAATGAATCTATTTAAAATGATTATTTTATTAGTAAGTATAACTTATTTTTATAAGATAATTAATATGATTGATTAGATCAGATGCTAATAAAAATAATGCATTTACTTCAAAGTTCAAACTGCCTTCTCTCTTTTCCAGCATTCTCTAATCGGATTTTGATCTTTGGCGCCTGCTTGGTTTGCTACACGAGAATAGTGAAACGCAACCACAATGCCCCACTTAAAAGTTACTATTGTTCTACCACGCCAGAGTACACCAAGTTTAAGCAATACTCAACACTAAATTGATTCCACGGGCCAGTTCAAGCTGCTCAACCGTCCCTCACTGGAGTTCTGATTCAGTGCGGTACCTAACCGTGTAGAATGAAATCTTTGTCGTCTCTGGACCGAGACTTATTTTAAAACGAATTCTTATAATTCAAATTATCGAAATGATTTTAGCTGGACCGAGAGTTACCCCCTTCACTGCATGCAAGTAGTTACGTTGTACAATTGAATTGTCCTGGCAAGTTTTTCATCTAACGGTATGGACCGGAGAAGCTTACTGCTGCACCGGAGAAAAAGCCAAAAACTAAGGCCGTTTCCTTTACTGGGTCGCATTCGTCACCACCAGAATAATTTAAAAATGCATCGGTACCGTTAACTCGTATATCTGCCACGTGTAACAATCTGGATATAGCAGGATGATCCTATAAATCCGTACACACGGAGAGGAGCCGTCCCGTATTTCGTGCTTCTGAGTTCTGGCTCTTCACTCTCCCCCCCTCTCTCTCTCTCATCTCTCAAGAAGAAGCTTGAAACTTGTGAAGAAACCGAACCCGCTCCGATGGAAGCTTTCCCACACGATACGAAAGGTATGTTTCGTATTCAGTTATTGCGGTCAGCGGACTGTCTTTAAGATCTAAGATTTAATATTTCTTTATTTGCTTCCCAGCTGCATTTGGGGTTTGTTTATGATATTGAAATCGTTGCATCGAGTCTAGTTTTGGTTAAGGTACTTTTACAATAGTAGATTGCGTTTCTTGTTGTTCTCACATTCACTCTTGATTAAATCGATTTAATCTTTTGTTATTTTGTATAGTACTAGACGAGTACATTTTGGTGCAACGATTGAAAAATGAAGACAGAAAGCTATTTCCTTTTTATTTTTCTTGATATTATATACGTGTTATAGGCTTATAGCAGATGGATCATTAAAGTTCTCATATTCAAATCTTGGATTCAGATTGCTTTATTTTATTTTATATATTCCTTTTTGCGAATTTCTAGCTCAGTTGTTATTGTAGATCCGCTGAAATAGAATCAGATTTCTTTTATAGTTTCGTACTAATGGAAATGCTCTCTTATTAAGAACGTAGATGGCCACACCATGACTGAAACAGGAAATCTTACTCTAGAAATTTTAGTAATTTTAGTGAGAGTTGTAGACGAATGCATTCTTGTACTCGGTGACTCACAACAAAAGCATGGCATTGTTTAAAATTTAGGCAAGAAATATCTTGATTTTCCACTAAATACTTATTTGCAGCCAATTTGTTAGTAAGAACCCTGCAATTGTGCAAATATTAAAAGTCTACTATGTATCTTTGAAGCATGATATTTTTTCAAGCATTCTTTTTTGCTTTTTATTTGAGCTTGATTTTAGTCTAATTGGGATTTCATGTTCTTATTTTAGTCTAATTGGGATTTGTCAGTTAGATTCCTGCATTACCAAATTAATAGATTTTGGGGATAAATTGAGAATCTGTTAGTATAAAATGTAACCAGAGTCCATGTACCTAAGCATCCCAGAAGGAACGTCAATAGTGATGAACTGTACCAGTCAGATTTGGTGCCTCTAAGCATGGATCACAGTCACCAATCAGTTATCAGTTAAAAGATAGTACAAGTTCTGTTTTGGTTATACCAGGATCGATTGAGTCGGTATTACCAAACCAATTGCAAAATTATCTAAGACTTGTTTCTCCTCTGTTCAATTCTCATGCCACCTAAGTCTACCAATCATGCCTTCAGATGATAATGGTGGAACCTCTTCCAAAACACAAGCTGTCAGTCCTGATTATAATGATGCAATCTCTTCCAAAAAAGAATCTGATGCACCTTTAGCTGCTACTAATGGCTGCTCTTGCAAAACAGAACCCCACGAACCTTTAGCTGCTAATGATGGCTGCTCTTGCAAAACAGAATCTGACACACCTTCAGTTGATGATGGTGCAACACAATCTGATGCACTTCCCGCTGCTATTGGTACAGGCTTTTTCAATACAGAATCTAAGACACCTTCAGTTGATGATGGCACAATCTCTTCCAAAACACAATCTGATGCACCTTCACCTGCTATCAGTGCTTGCTCTTCCAAAACAGAAACTGATGCACCTTCAGTTGATGATAGCGCAATCTCTTCAAAACCACAATCTGATGCACCTTCAGCTTTTATCAGTGCACGCTCTTCCAAAACAGAATCTGATGCACCTTCAGTTGATGATGGCATAGCCTCTTCCAAAGCACTGTCCGACATACGTTCAGCTGTTATCGATGCAGTTTCAGATGCTATCAGTGCAAGCTCTTCCAAAACAAAATCTGACACACCTTCAGTTAATGATAGCTTAATTTCTTCCAAACCACAATCTTATGCACCTTCAGCTGCTATTGGTGCATGCTCTTTCAATACAGAATCTGATGCACCTTCAGTTGATGATGGCACAATCTCTTCCAAAAAACTGTTTGACGCACTTTCAGCTGCTATCCGTGCATGCTCTTCCAAAACAGAGTCTCACACACCTTCATTTGATGATGGTGCAACCTCTTCCAACACACAGCCTGATACCGACCAGGTCTACACTGTAATTCATAAAGAAGAGGTCTTTAAAATGGCAGAGAAGGTGCGCCTAAACCTTGAGCGGCACAAATCATGCACTGTGCGCCCCATGTCCGAATTATCACCATTGATGCATTCAGTGAAGAGCGTCGAGAAGCTAAGAATATCAGAGCATCATTTATCTGAAAGTGAAAAGACTGGAGAAAGCAAGTCAAGTGCAGTGACGCCAAATGCTATGTCAGGATCAGAATCAGACCCTCTCTTGATGGAAGCATGGTGGGAGTTGAGGAAGGCGGTTGTTAACTGCAATGGTGAACCAGTTGGTACTGTTGCTGCTCTTGACACGGCTATAGATTTGCTCAACTATGACCAGGTGCTTGTAATTTTCTTATCATCTTCTCATATACCTCGACAAAAGTTGTCCTTGCATCACTGTGACTACCCTGTGGAGTACTGAATTTGTACCAGTAGTCTCAAGGTCTTATAAATTTGTTTATTTTCAAAGATCTGCAAGGTCTTATAAATTTATTTATTTTCTAATATATAGCATAATTTAATATTTTGTCTTTGACATCTGCTAGGTCTTTGTTCGGGACTTCATACCAGCTGGTTTTGCATTCCTACTGAATCGAGAGCCTAAAATAGTGGAGAACTTCCTATTGAAAACTGTACTCCTCCAATCAACAGAAAAGAGAATTGACCGATTTAAGCTTGGTGAAGGTGTCATGCCAGCTAGTTTCAAGGTGTGTCGCAAGCAAGGGTTAACTAAAGATGCCATAGCAGCTGATTTCGGTGAAAGTGCTATCGGTCGGGTAGCACCAGTCGACTCGGGCTTTTGGTGGATTATTCTCCTGCATGCTTACACCAGGTCTACTGGAGATACAAAACTTGCCTTTGAGCCGGAGATTCAGAATGGTATTCGTCTTATTCTTGCCTTGTGCTTGTCAGAAGGGTTTGATACATTCCCAACTCTTTTGTGTACTGACGGCTGTTGCATGATTGATCGCAGAATGGTACTCTTTGCTTCCTTTCCCTATTTTAATTATACTGGATCTGTTTGTTACTTTGGTACATCCCAAGGCCGAAAATGTTCTCAATTTACTAATTAAGCAAATCCCTTCTATTGCAGGGAATTTATGGGTACCCCATAGAAATACAAGCCCTTTTCTTCATGGCCTTGCGGTGTGCAGGGGTACACCTAAAGGATGAAAATGGGGGAAAAGAACTAATAGAACTGGTCAATAAGCGCCTTCAAGCCTTGAGCTATCACATCCGAGAGTACTTCTGGCTGGACCTACCACAGCTTAATGATATATACCGGTACAAAACCGAAGAGTACTCCCATACTGCTGTCAACAAATTCAATGTGATGCCTGACTCTTTGCCAGACTGGATCTTTGACTTCATGCCAAGCAAGGGTGGGTACTTCATTGGGAATGTGAGTCCATCTCGCATGGATTTTAGATGGTTTTGTCTGGGGAATTTTGTGGCAATTCTGTCATCTCTGGCTACAAACGAGCAGAGCAAGGCGATAATGGATTTGGTGGAGGAAAGGTGGGAGGAGCTGGTGGGGGAAATGCCTCTTAAGGCTTGCTACCCAGCAATGGAGAACCACGAGTGGCGGATCGTGACTGGGTGTGACCCAAAGAATACCCGCTGGAGTTATCATAACGGTGGATCCTGGCCAGGTAACACTTAACCATTTTCTCTGTTTGTGTGTCCATGCATGCATTTAATCTTGTCTATTCATTTCCAATTGTGTATGACATGCTAAATTTAGTTAAGATTACAACATATGGAAAATAGAAATCAGCAGTACTGTATGCATG
Organism: Carex cristatella; assembly: GCA_024447775.1. Taxonomy (NCBI): domain Eukaryota; kingdom Viridiplantae; phylum Streptophyta; class Magnoliopsida; order Poales; family Cyperaceae; genus Carex; species Carex cristatella. The sequence continues at coordinate 5,032,043 of JAJHPF010000003.1, read as the reverse complement.
GTATTGCGCACACTCCTGTAAACTTGTAAACTTAGTCTTACAAATTCACTTCTTTTTGTTGAAGATGGATAGCATGTCATGTTGTTGTGACACCATGCAGAAGCATGAGTACTGCCAAAAAAAAGATTAGTTTATAAATTTCAAAATTGCGTTATAAAAACATGTAAACTACTCATGTCATGTTGAAGTAGAAGTGTACATGCTGCTAAAAAAAATTCAAAATGGCCTTATAAAATATCAATGCCTATGTGTGATGTCAGCAACTATGAAAAGGAAGAATATCCATATTATTTTTTTTGCCTTTCAGTTTACAGTATTGTAGCATTTGTTGATCACAATGGTCTTTTGGGCAAACATTATTTTGGTCTTTCTTATAAGCTGATCATGAATATAAACAGAGTTGTAACCAAATTTAGTGTATTAACTACCAACGCATACAAAACTACGGAAAAATAAAGCAAGAAAGAAGATCTTCTGATTATATATGCAGTAATAAATCTCTAAATCCTTTTGTGGTTCTATTTGATAGTGCTGCTCTGGCTGCTGACAGCCGTCTGCATCAAGATGGGGCGGCCTCAAATTGCTAGAAAGGCAGTAGAACTAGCTGAAGAAAGACTGATGAAGGACAAATGGCCCGAGTACTATGACGGGAAGCTAGGTCGGTACGTCGGCAAACAGGCACGCAAGTTCCAGACCTGGTCTATTGCCGGCTACATAGTGGCAAAAATGATGCTAGAAGACCCGTGTCTTGCCTCCATAATCTCTCTAGATGAATACCGCCCGGCAGATCCTGTTCTTCGCCGATCTTCCTCCTGGAGCTGATCATCATGCAAAGAATAGGTAAAAAACTATGTTCCTAATAAACAAGAGAAAACTGATGTAGGTGTTTCTGATTGATATTGCTTTTGTGGTTCTGTTGGTTTATTGTTTTGTCTTTGAGGTGAAGATAGCTTTGTTTGGTCTTCTGTTTTTTCAAATAAGAGGAGAGACTAGTAGAGGTACTGTTCTGCTTAATAATCTCTGCTGATCTGTGAACAGTTCAATGCTAGTACTTTTATTGCTCCTTCAGGCAACTTTCTTAATTGAATTATTCTGAAATCTAACAATGAAACAGTAAATAATGCTTGTTATTAATATTTGTTCAGTATAGAATTATATTGAAATGAATTACCTCAGGGAAAAAACATACGTGGTGACTTTGCATTTGTAACACATGTTTTTATTTGTTTGTGGTAGCATCACGGATAAAAGCAAATATTCAACTAACCCAATCCACTATGAAAGAGCACAAGAATTCATCTCAGCAAATTTAATTAGCTCAGTTTGACCACTGTCCACTGACTGCTCAGCAGGATTTAATTTCTTAACAGAGTTAGTTAGGCCAGTAGCTTCTAGAATGTATTAGTTAAGCACTATAATACAACTGATGTATTACATGTAAATTTTCTGATGAATGAAACTATAATTGAGCAAATGTATATTTTTATCTGTCTCACTCTCTATTACAATATGCAATTCATTTCACTCTCTGAATTTCTGGTTCCAGGTGAAAGCAGAAACTTAATGACTCTTAACTATGAAAATTAAGACTGCTTTTATCTACAGTATGCTAGTTAGATTCTTAATGTACAAAAGAACTGCTCAAATATGATCCCAGGACGTCTTTAAAACATACTAAAAGCTTGAACATTTTTCTGTGACAAAATTTTGTTTTAAGCAAATTCATCAGTTTGCGTTATATATATCAGGTAGTCAAATCCTCTTAAAATTCTAGTTGTTCATTCTCTTGAGAGCAGCACAATTTTATTTAATGCGGAAAAACAATGGAAATTGTTGTGCTTTCATTTGTAAAATCTTGCGAGTAATTGGGAATGCACATAATTAGAACTTCACCATAAAATAATGTTATGCAGTATTTGGGGAGCTGGGACTTCAATCGATTAGCATGAGATTAGAATCATATAGGCTTACTTTGGCCCAAATGATCTCAATTTAAACTACATTTAATGTAAAAATCCCAATTCAAACTGGATCCAAGACATCAATCAATACATAATTAGATGCTAACATTAGAAAAAGCTTGCGAGCCAACTCTGCAAGCTTACATATAAGATCTTACATACAATTAATATCAGCTTTTGGTGCTCCTACAGGCATGGAGCCTAACCATAATAATTCTTTTCAATAATATATCTAAAATATATATTGAGACACATTTAATTAGGTAATTCCAACAGAGAAATTTCTAGTGCGTGAAAGAGTAATAAATGGTCCAGACATAGAGCGCTAGAGAAGAGCCCACTAACACCACGAGTGCAGTCACAGCACGAATTGTCGCCTCACCACCGCATGAGAGAAGCCCAAGTTGGATCTGAACCACATAAACCAACGACAAAAGCAAAAATATACAACCGACAAATGATCCGATTCCTGCACAAACCATACCAACTGAAAGAAGTTGCGTGTTAACTTCAGCCTCGAACGCCTCATCTGGATCGTTGCTATTTATGAGGTTGATAGCCAGTTTCATACCCTGTATTGATCAATGTGTTATTATATATAGACCATTTACTCTAACTTGAGTACAATTTTTTGTTTTGTTTAAGCTGTTAAATTAATCATTATGGTTTTATTCTGATTTTTCCAACTAAAGCAGTGCAAAATTAATTATGTAAAATTATGACTTCATTTGCACAAAACATGCATGTTAAGATGGAAACCTGTGCAACGACGCTGGAGAAGAGGAAGCAACTAAAGGAGATGACCTGAAACACTATAACATTGCGCACCATGTCAATCCCTGCATTACAGGAGGACAGAGAGTTGTTGCTGAGTTGGGCTGTTGATGTCAGAGAGATGCCGACAAAAACTGCAGCCGTGAAAAGAGAGTTGGCACTCACCACCTCATCGAGTGCCATGACATGGATGATTGTTGTGCTGGTGTCCTTATTCTTTTGCTGAGTTCCATATTCATTGGAGCTTCAAACAAATTATAATCATCACAACAAAATACTGGTTTTATTAAAAAAGGTACTAATAATTCTGAAAATGATATGATCAACATGATTTTTCTTTTTTCATTTTTTTATTTGGATACTGACGTCTGACTGGGTGGGTGGGGGGGTTGTGCAACCCTGCACTGCAAAAATTGTACCACCATTCTCACTTGATGGTTTCAAGTTTGTAAACCATGAATCATTTTGTGCAACGTTTGGAAACTATATGCATCATGGATCATTGTCAGTTGCTGTTAGCTACTAGGTACTAGCTAACAACTGGTTAGAAATAAAAACAATCCAGGGGAAAAAAAACAGAAAGAAAAGTGAAGGTCATACCTGGCCATGATAATTAGAGAAAGAAAGGTGAATAATTAAATTTGGATATGTTTCCTGTGCTAGCTGCATGGTTTAATTTGAAGGGGTGCAATGAAGTGGAGTAGGGAGTAGAGAGAGTCAACGAGAGTTAAGTGGAGTGTAAGAGAGAGAAAGGGGTTGGAGTAGGATATAAGACCAAGAGAGATGATGTATTCATACTTTAGGTAATCTGCTCTTCACAGTTGTACTAATTTAATCAACAATTAATTGTATGTGCATTATTTACTTATGGGTCCTACTTAGTAGTTACTATATATATATTTTGCATGCTTTTATCATGCGGATTAATTATTAATTTATTCGTCTGATAATCAGGATTAGTTAAAGGTAGGTCGGAAACACTCAAAACCGACTCTTTATTCTTTAAGCAATTGAGGATTAGAATATTTAACAGTAATATTCTGAATTTTTTTAGTATTGGCAAGAAAGAGTGTACTCTGAGCAACATACGAATGGAAACTTTCTTCTCTTTACCCCAAATTGAGACAAATCGACAAAGTATTATTTGATTTCAGTGGCAAAAGATATCTTGTGCATGCGGTTGGTGCAAAGCCCATTCATGGCCCAAATTTGAGACTGGCCTTTTCGCAGTAGTATTACTGGTAAAATTATGGGTGAATTAAAATTAAAATTAAGAGGTTACAGACAGCTTGTCAAACTATATATTTTAAATTATGGGGAGCGACTAATAGTCCCCTCCATTCTATCTCCTAAATGTCCCCGTAACTAACTTATTCATAAAAAAGTACAATGGGGACCACTAACTAATTGGGAGAAGCATTAATTACTTAGGGGATCACTTAAATTTGAAAAAAAATTACAACTGGCGAGCACATGTATGAACACTTATGCGTGCAAGTATTCATATATAATATATCAAGTATTCATACCTAAGATATTAAGTATTTAAAAAAAAAACTGGACATCAACTTTCTTTTTTCTCTAGTCACACACCTTTTACATGTTTTTAGAAGTGAGTTTTTTTTTCTCCGTTTAATCTAATTAATATTTCTAACGATCCGCGAGAAATTTGTCAAATCTAAAACCAAAAATATTTTCTACATAATTTTTTTTTTCAAATGAGATCCATGATGAAGTACTTTCGGGTTCTTCGTCGTTCAAGTACTCATATCTCGGCATACAAGTATTCATACCTTGTCAAGTATTAATACTTACTCAATAAAGAGTCATTTTGCTATTTCAAATTGTTTAGAGAATAAACTTGCATGTGCAAGGAATAATTTCATAAAATAGTAGGTCTAATGTCCTACAAAATAATAAACAAATGAATAAACTTTCAAAAGTATTCATACTAAAACATCTAAAGTATTCATAATATAACTTTCAAAGTATCATTACTATAAAATATTCATACTAGAACATTGGAAGTATACATAACAAAATCAATAAAATTAATCTTACTAAAATAATATAAGTATTCACACTAAAAGGTATGAATACTTGCATGCCGAGGTATGAATACTTGAACGACGAAAAACCTGAAAGTACTTCATCATGGATCTCATTTGAAAGAGAAAATTATGCAGAAAACATTTGTGATTTTAGATTTGCAAAATTCCTCGCGGATTGTTAGAAATATTGATTAGATTAAACGGAGAAAAAAAAACTCACTTCTAAAAACATGTAAAATATGAGTCTGTGGCTATGGAGAAAAGAAAGTTGATATCCAATTTTTTTTAAATACTTAATATCTTAGATATGAATACTTGATATATTATATATGAATACTTGCGCGCATAAGTGTTCATACATATGCGCACCAGTTGTAATTTTTTTCAAATTTAAGTGATCCCCCAAGTAATTATTGTGTTTTCCCAATTAGTTAGTGGTCCTCATTGTACTTTATGGATAAGTTAGTTAGGGGGGTATTTAGGGGACCAAATGGTGGGGGACAAAATATTTACTCCAAATTATGCGATGTTGTGTGATTGTGTCAACTCTTATATCCATAATGTATTTTAATATTGGGAGAATTATTAGTATACTTCTTGAAATATATTTAAATTGTCTATTTTCTTCAACAAAATATTCAAATTTTTTATTTCTCCATTTTAAATTAGGGTATTTGTTGTGATACTCAATTACTCATCAACAGCATCTAAATATTCTATTTTTCCATTAAAATTTGAAAATTACTTATTTTCCCACTAAAGACAAATAACCTTTCTCATTTATCCTTTTTTTTAATTTAATGTTAAACTTATTTCAAATTATTGTTAACCTTTTATTTTAAGATGAAATGACTAATATATCCTTCTTTTCAAACCAACGTATTCTATTGTTTAACTACGATTAATATTCTTTCGCATTCTAAACAATAAAATATTGAAAGCTACTGTACAAGTTTAGTTACTGGATTTGTATTAATGGAAAATTTCGGTTATTTGTTTAAAAGTTTAAAATTAATTAAAAGTTTAAAAATTGAATTATTCTAATCCATCAAATAAAATATTATATTTAGATTAAAGAAAGAAAAAAAAATAAGAAAGGTTATTTGTTTTTAGTGAGTAAATAAGTTTCCTTGAATATTTGTATTTATGTAGAAGAGGTATGTTCATCTCTGCTATCAACAACAATACCTTATTTTTCTTCTTTGTTTTGCTTTATTATTAACACTCCAAATTTATTCACTGTACTCTTAAAAAGATAATCTGGTTTTAATAATACACGAATAGTGACAGACATATATGTCATTACTTGAATACTTGACCAAAACATTATCATTTCATCTTAATTCACAGAGTAAAAGATGATTCAAGAATAATCCACTTCTTTGTTTTTCTTTCGAGTAAAATTGGAGATCAAGTCATTCAACTATTTAATAGCTTAGTAAGAAGATAATAAAGAAAACATATGATAAAGAGAACAGAGAGGTGCTTTCCCTTCCATAGTTAGAGAGAGAGCAGCAAATGAGCCACTTGCAATATCACCTCTTTGATTTGGTGTGGAGATAGAAAGAGGAAGAAGGGGCAAGGAAGTTAGAATTAGCAGAGATGATATATGTATTCGTCAATTAGGTAATCTGTATTGTAGCTTGAGTTTAAATTTGTGTATGACCAATTTTTTGGGGATGTACAGTGACCTTTTATTATATCACTATCAAGTACTTATCTCTCCCCTGCTTCGTTGACCGGGTGTGTTTCATATTCTGTTTTCTTTTATACTGATTTATCCCTTGTAACTTTTTAATTTGTTATATGGAGTGAGGGTATGAAACTATACTTAGCCCATATTGGTTCATAGTTTGGATTATTATTATCTTTGTTTTTAAAATCCAAATAGTTGATCTAAATCGTTCAATATAATCTCTATATGAAGATATACTTGCAGACTAATTTTTATTTTATTTTTTTAGAATATGTTTTCAAGACAAAAAAATCATTATTTTTTAATAGTCTCAAACCTTTAAATTGATTGATTTTCTACCTATCTAAAAAGATAGTTAAAAGATTCTAATTAATTTAAAAGTTGATCTACGAATACATTTCATACAATGATCATATTAAACGGCTCAAATCGATCATTTGAACTTTTTAAACAGAAATATTAGTCCAAAATACGGACCAATGTGCGCTATGTATAGCATCATAGAATCTTTCGGAGCTTCCGTCGAAGAACATTTTTAAGCGCGCCCCTTCATCTCATATTTAATTTGAAATAAAAACCCTCTTATTTTACTCGGATTTTAAGTTTTCTTAAGAATAATCAGTTCTAATTAATTATAGTGATGAATAAATAATCGAAGTACTTTTGTTTGTGTTCAAGTTAATTATTGAGTCCGGCTAGTATGATATCAGTGTCATTTCAGCATATATAACACCAACTCCAAAACTTACGGAATAGACTTTAAATGGTGAATTCAAACCGTTCAAATTGATCTACTTCATTAGTTATGCATTTACATGTAAAATTTATAATTTTTCAAATTTATTTAGTATCAAGCCAAGCGGTCAAATGTGAGAGTTTTAAGTAAATTTGATGCATTCATTTTTCAATATTTTTGATCGCTTGACTTGATGCTAAAATAACTCGAAAAAATAAAAATTATGCATGTCAATGCATCACTCATAAAGTAAATCGATTTGAATGGTTTGAATTCACCATTTGAAGTCCATTCCATATAGGTTTTAAAATTGGTGTAATATGATACTGATGTCATACTAGCCAGACTTTTAATTTTTTTGTTGCTAGAATCTTATCAATTTGCTTTCATCATAGAATCTTGCTGTATTTAATATTCTCAACATTTTCGTAATTAAGTTCAGGTATTAAAAGTTACTGATTTATCAACGAAGTAGGATCTCTCACCCAAATTCTTAACGATTGAGATTGGCTAAAATCAGCGTCATTATTCTTTCTATATTTTCATTATCTGGGTTCATTGCATAAGATTTGATGAGCTATTGTCTGGCTAAAATCATTGTATGCATTACTGTCCAAAAGAATATCAACATGCATTATTGGATGGTTCAGAATTTTTCGATCAAGTGATTTTTTACTTATTTTAAAAAAATCAGTAAAAAAAATAAAAAATTTAGTCTGCAAGTATATATGAATATGAAAATCATGTTGAATGATTCGGATCGACCGTTAGAATTTTGAAAACGGAAATACAGATTCACATTACGGACCAAACTGTGATATGGATAGTACCATTGACTCACTCTAAGAAATTCATTAAAGTTTTATTAAAATCAACAACAACGTATCCAAAGGTTGTTATCGGCTTTTCACTTTAGATGGCTGGAAATTCCTGTCCACCACCCACCGGGATTGGATCCCATTTATAGATGAAATCAGTTGTTTTATTTTTTAACACACCTACAAAAAAAATCCCATGCTATCGGGCTTCTGGTACGTAGAATTAACAAATTGTTCATACTTGGGCCTTTTTGATATTTTACGGCCCTTTGATTTGGACATTGTTAAAAGCAACGTCGGTACAAATTAGTTTTCAGGGCATCCTTAAAACCGAATCTGGCTATTATAATATCAGTGTCATTTTAACTTATATAACACTAACTCCAAAATTTATTGAATCGACTTCGAACAGTGAATCCAAACCGATCTACTTCATTAGTTGTGTGTTTACATACAAAATTTATAATTTTTCGAATTTATTTAGTATCAAGTCAAGCGGTCAAATGTGAGAGTTTTTAAGTTAATTTGAATACATTCATTTTTCAATATTTTTACCGCTTGATTTGATACTAAAATAACTTGAAAATATAAAAAATTGCATGTAAACACATCACTCATAAAGTAAATCAGTTTGAACGGTTTAGATTAGTCGTTTGAAGTCTATTCAATCAATTTTGAAATTAGTGTCATATGACACCGATGTCATACTAGCCGGACTCCTTAAAACCTTGCCTACATTGTGTACAGTATCAGTAATATATAAAGTAGAAACAATGTATATGCTCATTGTCAAGGGATTCAGAAAATATCATAGTGGGGTAAATTTGAAATACAAGCATATATTTTTATTTTTATTTTTTTTATATGTTATGGTAAACATAAACAAACTTCTACCATTTTTTGAGGTATTGATCAAATTCCTGGAGACTTTGGATTTGACAGAGTAATTTTATGGATGTTGGCAATGTTAATGTCCATAACTTAATTATTAATGACGCTGAGATTGCTGCCTTATATTATATCTCTAAATATGACAAAGATTGCACAGTTGTAGTTCTTAATTATTTTTCTTGGTTTTTTAAACAAAAAATGAACTACAAATTGGAAGTACAAAATATTTTCTGGTAGTATGATTTGTTTCTAAATTGGTTGTCTAATTTTTTTTCTATATTTTTTTAAGTTGACATATTTTTTTAGATTGTAATTATATTATATAATTCTTTCGACGTTCAGACCATTTATTACTCTTTCACGCAATAGAAATTTCTCTGTTGGAATTTAGCTAAATGCCTGTCTCAGTATACATTTTAGATATATTATTGAAAAGAATTGTTATGGTTAGGCTCCATGCCTGTCAGAGCACCAAAAGCTGATATTAAATGGATGTAAGATCTTCTATGTAAGCTTGCAGGGTTGGCTCGTAATTAAGCTTTTACTAATGTTAATTAGCATCTAATTATATATTGATTGATGTCCTGGATCCAGATTGAATTGGGATTTTTACATTAAATGCAGTTTGAATTGAGATCATTTGGCTGAAGTAATTAAGTCTATATGACTAATCTCATGCTAATCGATTGAAGTCCCAGCTCTCCAAATACTACATAACATTTTTTCTGGTGAAGTTCTAGAGTGCATACCGAATTACTCGCAAGATTTTACAAATGAAAGCACCAAAAGTGTTCCTAAGTAATGTTATTTATTTGCATGATCTTCTAATATAGAAAACAATTGGTAATGTTTTTATATACTAACATTTTGGTTCATTTAATTTATTCAGATTATTTACTTTTCATTGTGAACATTAAATAGTAAATTAAAAAATAACTAGTAGAAAATCAAACACAACTAAAAAAATATGAAAAACAACTAGTAGAATATGAAATACAACAAGAAGAAGAAAGACAACTAGAAAAAAAAATTAACTAGAGTACATGAAAGACAATCAGTAGAATATGAAATATCACTAGTACAAGATGAAAAATAATTATAAAAAGATAAGAAGACAACTAATATAATATGAAAGACAACCAGAAGAAGATGAAGAACAACGAGTAGAACATGAAAGATAACCAATACAAAATAAAAAAACAGTTAGAAGAAGATGAAAGTCAAACTAGAAGAACATGAAATACCACCAGTGGTAGATGAAAGATAATCAGTAGAATATGAAAGACAACCCGTACAAGAAGAAAGAAAACTAGAAAAAGATGAAATAATCCAATATTAGATGAAAACTACAATAGAACATGATATACAATTAGAAGAAAATGAAAAAAATAACTCGAAGAAGATGAAATACAACTAGAAAAAAAGTACATACAACCAGCATTAGATGAAAAATTATCAGTAAAAGACAAAAATAATCAGTAGAATATGAAATACAACTAGAAGAAGATGAAAAATAACTTGTAAAAGATGAAAGACAACTAATATAACAAAAAAAAAATCAGTACAAGAACAAAGACAACTAGTAGTAGATGAAAAACTAGTATAAAAGATGAGAAACAACTAAAAGAGAATGAAATTCAACATGTAGTGAATGAAAGAGAACTAGTAGTGTTGTCTCTAACGGCACCTGTGAATATGAGGTTGTTTAAAATTTAAACCCTACAACTTGTAACTATCGGTCGGATAAACAAGTTTGAAAGTCATTCAGGTATTTAAGTAATTGATGATGCCAAAACATATAACGAAAATCACTATCTTTTGTGACGGAAAATGGTGAAAAGTGAATGTAAAGTAGCAATTTTTCTAAATTATTTACCGCAAACGACTAATTCAAACCGTTCATACCAATTTACTTTATGAATGACGTGTTTACATGCAAACAAATATTTTTTTCGAGTTATTTAAGTCAAGCGGTAGAAAATGTTAAAAATGAATGCATTAAAATTAACTTAAAATCTCTCAAATTTTGATCGCTTGACTTGATACTAAATAAATTAGAAAAAAATTATAAATTTTTAGTGTAAACATACTACTAATAACGTAGATTGGTTTAAACAGTTTGGATTCACCGTTTGAAACCGAATCGATAGATTTTGAAATTGTTGCCATAGACTGAAATTAATGGCACTGATGTCATAATAGCGGACTCATACAAGTTCAAATAATATAAGGTTAATGCAAATGCTTGACAAATTTCAACTACTAACTCAAAGTGCCTTCCTTAATGCAAAATTAGGAGTCGTCCAATAGAATCTGATGGATTGTAAAGCATACATATGATATGGCGTGGTTTAAATAATTAGGAGACTTAATGTTATGAATTTGGATGATCTGATTTAAATTTAGTAGACGTATTGGGGAGAGTATCCGTCCGAAAAGCACGTTTTTAATTCAAAGTCGCGTTAAATCTAATTGTTTATAGCCAGTCAATTGTTTTCATCATTTGAACAAATAAAAAAATCATTATACCGAATTGGGGCAACGGATTCTCGGCTTATATATATGTATGTATCTCTCTCTTTCCCCTCATTCCCTGGAAATACGAATCAACAGTACCTTTGACTGATAATTTCGGTGACTGATGACCCAACACTTTACCGGATAATGGGGGTACTGTTCTTCCTCTACAAATCTGAAGCTGAAATGACATTTCTCAAAAACCCAAAAACAAGGGTACCATTTTCATTAGGCACGGTACGTATAGCTAGAGAATTTTTTTTCCTAATTTTTTGAAACAAGTAGTACACAGTACTACTCAGATCGAGGTTGAGAACTTGCGTAAATAAGGGAAGGAATATATTTTAGCATGGTGAACGAGGAATATGTGTGTGTGCGCGCCTTTCAGAAAATGAGCAAACAGTAAGGGCTTACAGTGACAGAAACTGGAAGGAGAAGATAAAGGGTGAAGGTTTTCTAGCATTTCGAACAAAAACTGGATACATCCCAGAATTCATCTATGATAGCATATGTTAAAAGTAATTAAATTAAAGCACTTTGAATCAAATCATAAACTAAGAACGATAGGCAATGATAATATAGTTCATATAAAAATTGGATCTCTGATCGATCCATCTGGCAATTTATTTATATACTGTAGGCGCCGAAGTTTTAAATTAAATTCATTTAGTTTTCACCACCACAAATAAATTGAATTAACTTGCAAGAGTACTGCAGTTAGCAACTTTGCATTCATTTGGCCCTCTCTTACACCGTGCCTGACCTAATTCGGTATTTCTGACAGAATTCACCTAGCAATTTATGGAAATTAATGCATCAAAATAATTTGTTCTACCATTATTTGTTTGCTACAACAAGAAACACTTACCACTGAACGGATGGGCTATTGATCCCTTTAAAACCGACTAATAATGAAGTTAGGTCGTAATAATATTTAATTGTTTTCATTCATACAGTGCAACCTCTGCTGGTACAATATTACACTGACAGTGCTTTAATAGGGTCACAACTAACAAGAAGTTGGGATCGGTGAATTGACAAATAACAAGCTCTTTTTATTTCTTTGTTTAGAAGAAATGGGCTAGACTAGTAGATGCCTAATTAGAATTGCTTTCCTTCATTATACAAAAGGAATATAGAAAGCTTCTTAGCTATTAAGCAGTGGTGCCTGTGAGATATGTTATAGAAGTTTAGTTATAGGTTAATTTATTTTTCATTTTTTTTTATCACAATGAAGCCTCTATCTTACTCTAAAAAAGGTTGAATCAAAGGATTTGAAAAAACCTATGCAGTGATGAATATGTTGAAATCAACGGCTTCAATATTTTTTAGGGAGATGACACATCAGCTTGTTAATATAGGATGCTTCAATGTTTCTTATGGACATCTCCATTATGAAAATTGATAGAGAAACTAATAATATAATAAGAAAAAGGTATTGTAGGGCTGGCTTCCATCCATAAATTGATTGGCCTAACATAGATTTATAGTACAAGAATAAAAGTAGAAAATAATGTAAGAATTAGTCTTTAATCTAGTGGCAAAAACATGTAATCTTTGTGTAAAAGATCATAAATTCAAAATTCAGATAGGAAAAAACTATTTATTAATAACAAGAGACTTAACTAGTTGGATGGTTTAACTTCAACTTTACTCATAAAAGTAAAAAACAATGCATAATTGCACTAATAACATAAAATAAGAACTATGCATCTACATATTTTTATTTTAAAAAAAAGTAGCAACAAAACCAGAGAGAGAGAGAGAAAGAGAGAGAGAGAGGGAATTAATTGCATGCATGGCCAACACATCACTTCTGTTGCGGAAAGGGTGGGCATGCATAGAGTTCAAGTGTCACAGAATATAGTAAATGGAAGAATGTTCTACAGCTAATCACCAATAAAATTGATTAATTTGACATCATATTTGACGAAATTAATCCAACATTAAACTAAATAAAGATTTGAAACGGCTTTCTAGCGCACGCAGTTTCATTGGAAGAAATGGAAACAAGCTACACTAAAAAAAAAAAAGAGATGAAAAAGAACTTGGGTTTAGGACTTTTTTGGTGCCTAACTATTCACTAACCTAACTGAAATGACCAAATTTCAAAGTTTCATGCCTAACCCATGACCATAGCAAACTCTCATTATATGACAATAGAAAGTGAGAGTAGAACTACATAGACATGCATAAAGCAATCATCTTTCCTGGATAAATTGAGCACCAGGAAACTATTAACTCCTATTCTTAAATAACATCAATGACTTGGTCAAGGATCTCTTTCTGTTAAGAAAATTGGATGAATAACTAGTTCTAGTAACTTCTACTTGACGCTCTCCATATCTCTTCAAGGTCTTGGGTTTTGAGGGAAGAACTGTGTACCGGCCATGAAAGCGCTCAGTGGTGCCGGGTATAATGAAGATGGATCCATTAATGCGGCTTGAGTCACTACAGCAGCTGTAGTTACTGCAGCAGCAGTTGTTGTAATTGCAGCTGCAGCAGCCGATGAAGTGGACTCAGCATGCTGATGTTGCCTAGGTGACAATTCAGAACTTCCAGGGCCATGATCATACAGTATTCCTTTAAATAAATGGCCACCGATAGAAACAGCCGCTTGGTAGGCAAATTCATCATCTGCTTCATCTATTGGACTCACACGAACGCAACGAAATACGGCCGGTGAACTCACTTCTGCTGGAAATGCAATGGAAGCTTCCATGCCTCCTATAATTATATATAGTTGCATGCAATTGGATTATATATATCTGTTAAACGCTGTACTGAAAAGATAATCAATAAGTAGCTTTGGCTGGCTACAAGTTCTGTTTGTTTTCTTTTCTCATTTTAATTACTAATTATTCAAAGCCAAAATACACTGAACTAAACACACTTCAGATGTTTAACACTTGTTTCCATTTTGCTGGAGCAATAGATACATGCAATGAAATGTAGTGAGGACAGAAACCAATTTTTATTGGTTCCCTAAATGGAGACAACATTTATGCATATGCACTTGGCATGTCAAGAATTAGGGTTTAAAAGGAAGGAACCACCAAGCTTAACAGAAAATAGAAAAATTATGAGATCTCATAAAACTTTTGAAAGATCTTAGAAGAAAAGAGGGAAATTTTTATTTTTATTTCAGATGCTTCTTTTTTCATTAATAAGTGTTATAATTTTATATCTTTTAATCGTATATACTCTTTTATATTTTTATACTGTCAAAGTTACCATAGTAAGAACGCCAAATTTTTTAAATATAGCTAGGTATATATGTACTAATAATCAATCCCTCCAGCTAGATCCCTAATTTTAAAGTATATAAAGTATATCTCCAGATTGTTTTTCAATAAGAAAAAATGAAAACGTAAAAAGGGATCAAACCCTACCCTTTCAAATGTCGGAAAAGAAAAGACTAAAAAAACGATAGATCGCATACAAAAATGTGCACAGATCATAGATCAGAAAAATGGAAGAGAAATTATCTTACCAGATGTGGTGGCAAGAGCATTCGCCAAACGAGAATTACTACTATGCAACATCAGTTCTCGTGGCCTCTTCGAACTTTCACCTCCTCCTCCTACGTCTTGTAAGACTCCAACACCACCAGTTCTCTGGTGGTGGTGCCGTTGAGACTGTTGAAGAGCGGCAGCAGCTGCTAATTGCTGTTGTCTCTCCCGTCTCTTCGAAGCCGGGACCCACGTACTCTTCACATGAGTTGCACAATGATAACCTCTACTCTTACAGCACGTTCGGCATCTCGAATGCGTGCAATCCTTTTTTGCCTGGTTGCCGCAATCTTGGCAACTCATTCCTCCGCTTCCGCTTCTCATGCCTCTAGTGCCGGTGCCGGTGCCGCTCCCGGTATGCTGAACTCCAGCAAGTGATTCGTGAGAAAAGCTGAGGAGATTAGAAGAGGGGAAGAGGTGGTGATGGGAGTGTGGTTGCCATAGTTCAAAACCACGGCTGTACGGAGGGACCGGATTGTCAGAGGGAAGGTTCTCCCCCTGGTGGGTGCCTCCTCTACCTAGAGAGAAACCAGCCATTGTAGTCTCTTGAGTTTGGAAGGGTTAAAAGCCATTAACTAAAGTGAGTGCCTATAGGAGTATTAAATAAGAATGAATATGAGAGAGAGAGATAGAGAGAGAGAGAGAGAGATAGAGAGAGAGAGATAGAGAGAGAGAGAGAGAGAGAGAGAGAGTAGAGTAGGAGAGATGGATATGAATGGAAGGGGGGTTAAATTAAAAGGAATAGGATCCGTACCTTTGTGCGAGGAAAAAAACAAAGAGAGAGAGTTAATAATAGAAGGAAGAGAGAGAGAATTGTTAGCGATGAGAAAGAGGGTTATGCTCTTTATCTGGTTAGTTTGTCTGCGCCACACGACGCGGCGTTGGGATTTGTTTTCTCACTCTCTCTCCATCTCTTTTCCTCTCAAGTCTTAACTACACTACTGTTTATTTCTCTCTCTCTCTCTCTCTCTCTCTCTCTATAAGATTGTGTCACAGAAGCCTGAAGGGATGGAGAGAAAGAGTCAGAGAGGCTTAGAAAAGGAGGATGATTAAGGACAGACACAGAATTAGAAGAGAGCACTGCAACGCCGCCATGGAGTCTGCTCTTTCTTTCTCTCTCTTTCCCTTTCTCTCTGCCACTTTGCCTTTCTCTCTCTCTCCATTTATGAGGTTTGTTTTTACACCTACCCCTCACACTTTCCCAATCTCCCAAGAGTGGTAAAAATGTTAGTACGTAAAAATTGCATTAACACCCACTGAAGTTCCATAACTGTTCTCAGCCAAGCATCTTTTTTAAGGAAAAACTTATAACTAAATAAACCATAATATATAAATAATATTCAGCTTAATTACTAAAATTTTCTTAATAGATAAAATGGCTTATCTTGTTATATGACACTATTTTGAATGGATAAATACATACATTGTGCATTTTGAATGAATAAATGTACATACATATATAGTGCATTATTACTACATTGTTATATTGTAAAGTGAACCTTAACTACCATGGAATTCATGAACATAATTGATCCTCCAAATTAGAAAATAAATCTGCTGCGATTTTTTGGAATCGCAGATTCTGCTTGTTCAGATCAAACTATTCATTTTTTTTAATGCATGAATCTCAAAGCAGTTGATTTTTATGTACGAATCTCGAAACAAATGAATGGTTTGATTTGGACAAGAAGGGACTCTATGATTTCAAAGAATCGCAGCAGATTTGTTTACTCAAAATTAACCTCGCCTCCTCAAACTGAGCAATTTTTTTCCAGGCCTACCTTAATTTTACTGAGATCTTTAAGATCGTGCCCAGATTAAAATATAAAGGGTCCGAATCTCATTCTGTCAAGTTGGGTACTTGACAAGAGGCGGACTCACATGGAACCAGGAGCATTCCCCCCTCCATTTGGGTTCTGAGTTTTAATATAGATTTATTGGTTCTGACTGATTTTATCTTTTTTTCTGAAAAAAAAAATTCTCTCTCTGGAATTCTGTTTTATAATTCGAGTTAAATTTAAGATTAAAATTTAAACAATTTTTTTTTGAATTATAGTTGATAATTAGAATTATAAGTTAGAATATTATAAATTAAAAAGAAACTCCCACATGAGACGTAAATATATCAGTGTTGTAAATAACGGTATGCGGTCATCGGACGGACGGGGTGCTGCCAAGCGATTAATCGGTATGCGGCCGATTAATCGGAATTGTGCGGACAATTTAACGTTTTTATTAAATTTATGTATATATATCATAATTTATTAAAAATAATTTATTTAACTCATTAAACTTATCAAATAAACTTAATTTAAGTTAGTTTTATTATTATAACATGACACTACGCTTATTTCTTCTTAACACATAAGCATTTTGCATGTGTAAGTAACACATTTATTTAATGAAAAATAAATTTGAGAATTAAGTTTTTTCAAATACTAATAACATATTATTTGAAAGAAAGAAAACATTCCAACATAAAATCACTAAATTTAATTTATGATAATAACTTAATTTCATAAATAAATATGTCATACTAATTGAAAAAATTATATCAGTAAGTAAGAAAAATATATGGTATATAAATAATAGAAAAATTAATCAATTTCAAAGTAAGTAAGAAGAAAAAAATATATATATATATAATATTGGATGTATATCCAAGCACAAATAAAACTACAATACATGATTTGTAAACTTTATTATCACACACTATCATAGAAAAAAAAAAAAAACAATGTGAAAAATAAATCTTTACTGGAATAAACGGAAAAAAAAATGGGAATAAACAGGAATAAACGAGAATAAACGGCCGATTAATCGTTTTTTCCCGTTAACATGTATCCGTTAAGCGTATTCGTAACAATTTAGCTGCCGTTTCCGATTAAACGGCCGTTAACTAAGTTTTTTTATAACACTGAAATATATATGAATTTTTAAAAGCTAAAACTGTTGTCATGGTCAAGCAAAAGTTTTGGTAGGAGTACATGACGGGCTTTATTTTATTTAGAATGGATACAAGGATAAGTTTGTAAATTTCTTGGGAGTGAAAAAGTTTAAGCACCATCATTTTAGGAATAATTCAAAATGATGAGGAGGTGACAGTGTGAATTATAGTGGGAGTGATGAGAGTACTGTCGCTTCGTTATTCTCCGTTGGTAGATAGAAACACATGCCTCCACTACCACTAATAAAGCATATATCTTATATAGGTAATTCACCAAAATAGGCAATTTTAATTAGAATTTGCTTATGAAAATAAGTCAAACATATCATTTGTACATACTACTGAAAACACAAACATATATCATTTGTACATACTACTGAAAACACAAACATATATACAAAGAGCAAAGGTGAGAAAGAAAGTGAAGTTAATCTGCGAATTTGATTTCAAAACCTAGACAATAAAAATCGATTTATTTAATGAATAATGTATTTACATATAAAATTGATATATTTTTAAACTAATGCTAGAAAATATAAGTTAATTTATTAAATGAATAATGTATTTACATACAAAATTTATATATTTGTTAATTAATTTAGTATAAAGTAAACAGTTAATTTTTTTCTATAAGAATGTGCTGATTTACTCCGTGCATGCGTGTTTGTGAGCAATATTTTGTTTTAGTGAGAGACAAAAGAAGTCAATTTATATTTGAACAAGGTGAGACATGTATTTACCTTTAATTTCTAAAATATAGTAATATTACAAGCTCTTTCTTTAAAATTCAATTAATTAATATATTAATGTTAAATTCACAATTGTACTTTTCTCTCTCCTTTTCTCAGTTCTCTCTCTAGAAGTAGGGTGTGCGTGTGTTTTTTTTTTTAAGAAAAGAAGCGAATTTGAATACATTATATAGCGACGAACTTTTGAAGTGATAATATCATAGTAAATCATAAACTTGTTGATATTTTATTTTAGTTGCACTTCGTTAAACTAGCTAATTAGTTAGACCGTCTTAATTAGTGCAGGGGCACGGTTGCGTTGGTAAAACTGGAGACAATTCGAGTCATAAAGAAGCGAAAATGATTAAAGAAAGGAAAGCATATCAAATCCGGCTGTAACAATTGCCTTTTGGTCTCCATCAACGGTGGGAAATCTTCTACCGTAGTTATGAGATCAAAGGGATCAGAATTTGCCGCGTGTCAGACAATCATCCGTCCTTGATTCGCGCAAAACCCGGTACTTTTTCTCTGTGACGCTTGCTTTAGAAGTATCTGTTTCATTAGAGGTTCGTCTCATCTCCAGTCTTACTGAACACTGCAGATAGTCTTCCCTTGCACAAAGAAACCGGGTAAATATATTGACAAAGCAATTTTTTCTTCGGTATCGTACAGAGAGTACAATCAATACGTTGCTACACTGGTTCGTTCGGTGGATCAAGTAAAAACGTCTCTGTCAATATTTTACCCAAAAAACCCAAAAACGATCGACTTCAAAGGTCTCCTAGTCCTAGGTACTAAACAGTACTAAAATTTCTTATCTAAGTTGACCACCTTACATTTAATTTATTGACGTGCTATTTACCAAATAATGCATTCCTCCCACATCAGTCATGTGTCATGCACAATTCCGAAGAAAATTAAGCAGCTTGAAATGATAACTTTAAAATATTATCTTAATTAACATACTTCTACATGTTTACTTAAATTAAATGTATATTTTAACTTGAGATATTGATAATGTTTTAAACCAAACTCAACACGTTGTTAAAATAAAAATTGAATTATGAATGTATATTAATCGTATTAGTGGCATGCTGTACGTATACATGACATTTCATCAAAGACCTTTAGTACATGGAAATAAATCTGCTGTTATCCAAAGAGATTGCAGGGACCATGTTATTCCAAACCCAACCTTTCATTTTCTAGAAAGCACAAATCTCAATAGAAATTGTTTTATATGCACGAATTTCAAAACAATTGAAAGATTGGATTTGGAATAACAGGGTCCCTGCCACCTCTTTGGATCACAGCAGATTTATTTCCGTACGTTCCACACGGCGTATACAAACCCATGGATTTTTAGTAGAATTTTTTAGATTGGAGTTGCACAAATTTTGAAGCAATCGGACGGATCAGATTTTATATTGGAATGTGCCATGTAGAACGGAATCTGAACGCCATATATATATTTTTGTAATTAGATATTAAGAATGGTTAGTACAATCAATTAATATTCAAATAGATTGTATTCGCAATATGGATTTTAATAAAACTTAAATTTTAGTTATGCTTAGATTCAAGATTGTTAAAAAAATTGTCAATTAATAAAAATCATAGTCTTATTAACTAAATAATAGAATATTGTTCCTGATGGGAATATAGTAGCACATAATAGACTATTATTTTCCTACAATTGACTCAGTACTTGCAATTCAGATCTAGCGAAGTAACCCAACTTTTGAGTTTAAAATGAGAACCGTCCGATTCGAATTCGAGACGATTCATCCGGATCTGAAGCGCACAAATTCTGAGGACGAATTCGAATCCTGAAATGATTCAGAGTGATGAATTTGAATCAGATGGTCTCAATCCAAAACTCAAAAATTGAGTTACTTTAGGAGATCCGGACCCCAATACCTGAGGGGATACGGGGATTCATGAGTAGGGCTGTCCAAAAAGCTCGTAGCTCATGGCTCGTTCGTGACTCACATCTGGCTCGATCAGTAACAGCTCGTTCGATAGTGGACCGAGCTAGCTCGCTAACAGCTCGGGTCAAAATTAACGAGCTGAGCTAAGGTCTTAGCTCGCTCGCCAGCTCACGAGCTAGCTCGGCTAGTCATCAGTTTGTGAATTTGTATGAATTTGTGTGTATTTTATACTGCCAAGCTTGGTCCAGCTCGGTTCAGCTCGGTCCAGCTCGGTCCAAAAAGGTTTGTAAAATTTATTTTCTTCTTAAAACAAGATCCAACCAAATCCAGTGAGCCAGCTTGTGGCTCGTGAGTTGGCTCGCGAGCTGGCTCGTCACGAGTTTGAGCTGAAATTTTAGCTCGCGAGCTGTTAACGAGCTGAGCTAAAGCCCAGCTCATTTACAGCCAATAGGGCAACAGGAAACTTTTATCCACTTTAATCTTGCTAAATAATAATTCCTTAATTAGATAAGATTAACAAATCATCCTTTTATCAGAATTACTGTTAATGTCACTCATCCCTGACAATGCTTAGGCGTACTATAATAAAATCCAAGGACGTCGTACCTTCGAATATTGCTTAACGCTCATTAGAGAGCAATTTTCATTTTCATTTTTTTAATCTCGTTGCTGAACCTTCTTGGTACGTATCATATATATATATAGAGAGAGGTTGGCTAATATACAAACGTTTGTTTATGGGCTCAGAAACAAACGGTTCGGTTCTCTGATTTTCAAAGTCCAAACGGTCGATCCAAACCGACATATGTTTAATCTATATTAAAATGTGCTTGGAGACCAAATTTTACATTTTTTGGATTTTTTTTACTATTTATTAAGATGGTTTGAAAATCGCTGTTTTTATTAAAATTCTGCACCACTGAAAACAGCGATTTTCAAACCATCTTAATAAATAGTAAAAAAAAATCCAAAAAATGTAAAATTTGGTCTCCAAGCACATTTTAATATAGATTAAACATCTGTCGGTTTGGATCGACCGTTTGGACTTTGAAAATCGGAGAACCGAACTGTTTGTTTCTGAGCCCAGAAACAAACGTTTGTATATTAGCCAACCTCTGTATATATATATTTCCAGTATTCCTTAATTCGTGTTGCCGAACGAAATTACTAGTCAAACCTATATATGTACCCGCTAACCAGATTATATCCAAACCCAAACTCATTAGTTTTACTCTTTAGAAAATGAGTGCAAACTCTGATGGTGAAAATCATATCATTGACAAGTTTTTGTTGTAAGTCGATAATTAATGGTATGTTTTTCAAGTTATAATTCATTTTGGATGATGTTTTAGACATGGTTTTGAAACATGTCAGTGTATAATTAAAGGACAGACATTATTGACCAATGCTTTGATGCCATTAGAGGAAGATAAGCGGTGAGAGTTTGGATTTGAAAGATTTTATGGCAAGTTGTTAGGCATCTTGATTTGTGCTTTGTTGATTTTTAGACTCTCATGTGAGAATTTGTGAGATTGAATTAATATATATGGAAACAGTGATGAAAAGTGAAGTAATTTCATTTAGTCTTTTTTTTGTACAGATTAGTATTTCTATTTATATTACAGAGGCTAATATAGCCGTTATTGTACCATTGGTACTTTTTGCCTTTTCCTAAATATTAAAAGAACAAATGTTTTTCCTTGATTTAATCCTAGCAGCTTGATCGATGATGAACGATTGAGATTAATTCTTCAATTATTTATTATTTTCAACATCCTTCTATTGATTTTGTCCTTTTTTTAACGTAAATTTTTATGTTTCGCTATATTTTTCCAGCTGTGTGTGGTTATATACTTAATTAAATTATTATTGTTGTTATTGTTTTCGTTGTCCTCGTCATCTACAAGTATAAATTTTATTTTCTTGAATTTAGTTTCTAATGAAACTAATAATGCTATTAATTTTTTCTCTAAAAAAATGAAACTGTCTTTTCTGAAGGGAACAACCTATGCCCATCGGACCTACCTTTTTCGATGGATGAAATGACCATCAAATCTGCATCAAGATTCGTGCAAACTCATTAAAATTTGTGCAAGTATTTTTCAGTTTCCGTACGCACAAATTTCAATAATAATCGTACGGTGTTAGAGCCAATTGAACCTAAAAGTAGGACCGATGCCCATCGGACCTACTATTTCCTGTAAAAATTAAGCGCAAAGTCATGACTTATTGATGCAAATTGGATTGAACCCAAAACTGTTTATGAAAAAAAAATAATAATAATAAACCGTTGGACAGCTGGACTAACGTACAACTGAATTAATTATGGCGAGGGGTCTCCTCTTTAATTGCTAAAATGCAATAAACTTTAATTGGCATAGAACCAGAGGGAATCAACCCTGTAGCAACAGGAGAGAATCCAATCGCTGTGGATTGGCAGAGGCAGAGAAGTGCAGCTTTTAGGTTATACGTGGAGTACTACGGGTGAATTCTACTTTATTGTATAGCATTAAATGCTGCGCCGATCCTTAAATCCACGGAATATGTACACTGGCCCCCACCCTAAATAGGCGTGCCCATTGTTGTACCCATTCAACTCTTCTCCAGTCAATTTCACACTGGAGATGTCCATTACTTTAGATTCTTGGTATGAAGTTGCTTTGTAAATCCAGTCATCTTAACATTGATGGCAAAAATATCGACATGAAACAAACATTTTAATTTCTAAAAAATTAACAGTGTCAATTTTGGTCTATGCATGTGTTATCATGCAATGCATTGAATTTGTTGAAAACAACCAAAACCCATCATTTCAATTTTTTTACCAGAAATGAAGAAGCACACAAAAAGTAATTGATCATATAATTAGAGATAAGATATTTGTTAGAGGTTTTTGTTTAAGTTTATTTTGATTTTTTTAATTCATAACTGGAAAAATACAATTTAGATAACCAACTTGACTGGTATTTTTTTCACAAAAATCAGAAGTGTTGAATAGACTATTCGGTATCTTTCATTTGCATTTAAGCAGTACTGAATAGTCTATTCAGTATCACCCAATTTTACTCTTTTACTTGACCTTAACTATGAAAAAATTATGAAATTGGAAGGTATCCAATAGACTATTCGATACGCTTAAACGTGAATGAGATGTACTGAATAGGCTATTTGGTACTTATGATTTTGTTAAAAAAGAAATCAATCAAGTTAGTTCTCTAAATTTACTTTTAATAATTATGGTTTTTAAATAAAATCGTTTATTTCACAACTAGGAGGAATATATTTTGTCAGCGATATACTCGTCACATGTATAGGCGTAACATGTTCATATCCGCAAAAGAAAATCCAAAGAATTAAAAAATGGATATGCTGGTGAAAGATATGTAAAAAGGGGAGAGTCTCAATGATGCAAGTGTTTTGTCTCTCTTGTAACCTCGAGCCCTGTGCTGCCTCTCTCAGGAGAGTTGACCCTTTTTTCTCTTTTCTTTTTCCTTCTCTTTCCTGGCTGGCATATATACCATGGAGTATAATATATTGAAGCACCATTAATTACTCTGGCCCACTTACTGTTAACTAATTTGTTAAGTAATTAATTGTGCTTTATCTCAAAAAAGTTCATTATCTAAGACCAAGGGTCATTAGTAAAGTTTGATGACGGTTATAATTGGACAAAAGCATGCACTTTCTTTGGTTTCGAAAGAGCCGTTTGTAATTAATTAATAATTTGAATAAATAGAAAAGAAAAGTGATCCTTGTAAATTAAGTAAAGCAAATTTGTTAAGTGCATGTTTCAGTAATTAAAATTTATGTTTTGCCTGTTGTCATGATATATTCAAACAAATCTAATTAATCTATATTGTGATATATGCATGATTGGTATATATACAACAAAATAAATTAATGTGCAATGGTTAGTTTAAATAAAAAATAATTCTTCACATTGAATAAATTTGGTAACATTAGAAGGGGATAAGCTAGTCTAAGGTACAAATTAAAACAAGGGGATTAGTGCAAGATCTGTTGGTAAGAAAATAAAGATAAAATCAGTACAAAGAGTGTTGGGGATTGGGGAACCCCAATACTAACAAACTTGATACCATGTGAAGAATATTTAATAGCGAAAACGTGTTTGTATTAAGTATTAGCACTACGTACCCAACAAATTTAATTAAGTTTATAAACTGCCAGCTCACCAATAATGCGTCACATTGTTCCATTAATACGAGTAAGAGCTAGTATTGTGTGATGCGCTGCTCATGTTATTTATTCATTTGTCCAATATTATAGATTGAAATTTTATATATTCTCATACAAAGTGCAACAAGGAAAGAGATCACCTGTCTCTTGGGGGGGTAGGATTTTCCTGCTCTCAGTGAGGCTGATATGTGGGTCCAGACGGATTTATATATTTAAATATTGGTTTTTAGTTTTGGTGTGGATCCACGTGTTAGTGACTCAGGGGTAAGAAAATTCTGTCCCCTGAGAGACAGATAATTCAGTCCCTATGAAAAAAGCCTTATTTAAATCGAGGCCTAAATTGTTTGAGCCGTGTTGAAGTTTGCATGAACGGTTTATATTCATAAAAAAAAGGAAATTATATTTGTGGGGTACTAAATTCATCTGCACGTATCTTAATGCAAATTGAATGGATATGACTGAACTTTGAATAGAGTATGTTCAAAGACCTTTGAACAAAATCCAATTTCAATTTCAATTTAGGTTCTCTCCTCAAACAATGGTTAACAAGCATTTATACATTAATTTTATTTGGAAGCAATATATACTATTTAAACTAGCTAGAGCATTTAAAATAAATCGGAACCAGATTTTGGAAATGTTTACCTGAGGTAAAACTATGTAAAGCATGTAGAAGATTAATTAAGAATGTCAAATTAAAGTAATAAAAAAGATAAAGTGATCGATTTTCTTTCCCTATTAAAAATAAATTAAGGAAGATGATTCCTTGTTCACTGTTCGCTTGTCATAAAAAGTATCTCTACTTTTTACTTTCACTTAATTCAAAACAGCAATAGATACATTCTAGAATCTTTACTCCGGCTTATTATACGCACCATCTCGATCTCTCAGCAAATATAATTAAACTTGGTTTACATTTTATACGACCTATACAATTAGAATTATGGTTTCCCTGTGTAGTTTCAAATAATATTTCAATGTTTATGGGGTTGGCTACTTCAGATCACCATAGCGCTGTATGGGATCCATATGCATGCAATTGTGTATTTTTTTTTTAAAAGAACTAAATACAAAAATAAAAAATTTAGTCAAATATAAAATAATACCTAAGATATTAGTGTAATCGTAAATGTATTAAATTAAAAAGTTATATTATTAATTTTATGTGTACGTAAAGATGAAATTAAAAAATAATATCGTCTACTAAAATGCTTCTTGTGCATGAAATCATGTACTACGTATGTACATAGATATTACGACTATATATATTTTAGATGACAGTTTTTGAAAGCAATCCTTATAATAATAAATTAAATGTTTATGATATATATGTTGTTTTATCTTTCATTTCCTTTTAATTAATAAACACAGATTTAGGTAGCCGCATATAGCGACACAGTTATATTTTGTGAAATATATAGTATTAATTCTTGTTCTCTACTTCAAGTGAGATGTTGTTTAAAAAATATTAGCTGTCACAATGAAGTTTACTAAATATTTGAGCACTAATAAATTGAAATAAATTACACAACAGGACAGACGACCAAATGTGTAATTTAACATTATTTCGTTTATTCCCTCCCCATTTCAAGTCTCGATACGCGTAAGCGCGTTAAACTTGAATGCATGCACGAGCTTCAGTGGTGTGACACCAGTCTAATTTTACAAGAAAGAAAGAAAAAAAAAGTGCTAGTTAGTATTATAATATGATCATAATTATAACTTCAGTTCAATTATGTTGGCTATTGCTAATGTACGTAGCTTGATGGCTAAGCTTACTTGGTCTGTTACGCCTAGCTGGTGCATGCGAATATTAATTGTGATGGCCTTTGCTTTTATTTATTATTGAATTTTGAACCTCATATGCGGCCAGATATAATACAAACTATTGAATTAGAAGGAATGTGCGATTTAGATTTTGATACGATGTATCATGTATGTGATTTTGATCCGATGGTTAATTTGGAGCTTTTATCATATCGACATATTAATGAAGAAGATCTAGAGTTTAAATATTTCTATTTTTATCAAGGTTCTAAATAGAGATTATTGTATCATTGTTGAAATTTAAAAAAAAAAAAAAAAAATTTATAGCTAGTTATAGTAAAAGATATATAACATTTTTTTTTTTCAAAAATTATATTCCATAATTCTATTAATTATCAACATTATCTAAAGTCTCATAAAGCACTAGGCAACACCAAATTGATTTTTTTACTATTTTTTTAGATAGGTAGAAAATCGCTTGATTTGAATGGTACAAAATTTTCAAATATTGAGCCGTTGCACGGAGGCCCTCTATGTTACACGTAGCATATTAACAATTTCCTATATATATAGAAGGTTTCTAAATTAATTTTAATGAACTTATTTTTTGGAAGCTTTTTGACCACTTGACTTTATACTAAATTAATTCAAAACTTTAAAATTTTCACATGTAGACGCATCACTCGTTAGGTAGAAGGATTTCAACAATTTAGATTCATCGTTCAAAGTTAATCCAATAGATTTTAGAGTTAAGAGTACAAAGGGGCTTGGTGCTTGGAGACCAAATTTTACATTTTTTTTTAATTTTTTTACTATTGTTTAGAATTTTTGAAAATCAATATTTTTCTGAATTATTATTATTATTTTTATTTAATGAAAAGCTATGATTTTCAAAAATTCTAAAAAAATAGTAAAAAATTAATAAAAATGTAAAATTTGGTCTCCAAGCACATATCAATATGTAGATCATGTTGAGAAGTTCGAATCGACTATTTGAGCTTTGAAAATGAAGATATGAGTGAGAAGTAAAAAACCCTCTTTATTTTCCAATTTATAGAATGAGTCGTCATTATATTAAGAAAATATGGATAGTTATATTAATTTTATCAGACTATTGTTATTTGGTAAAAAAAAAAATCAGACAAATATTACCACCACAATATCTGATGAGTGTCAAATGCGATTAAATAGCAAATCATTTTTCTCATTCTATTTAAATATGAAAGATTTCAATAATTAAGCACTCAACTATCACAATTCAAATATAAAATTTGTTATGATAAGATGTGTAGATGAAGATTTACTTCATATTATCTTCTCTAACAAGAGAGAGAAGAAGGATTCAAAAACCTTCATCATACCTTCACTTTTTAAATTTCTAATAATTTTTTTTAATTTATATGTCAAAATAATACAATTAGATTTGATCTACATTATTTATTTTTCTCTACATACACATAAAAATATCATTTTTCAGATTTTATTTTATATGAATTAATAAGTAAAAAAAATTAACGCCCATAAATTATTCACAGTAGTTTATTTTTGCAAACTCTTCATACCAATCAAATCAAAGTTAAAATTTCATATTTTTTTACACGTGCTTAGAAAAATCAATACATATCAATTCTGACGGTTTTTATTAAATGTTTAAGTTTTAAATTATTGAAGTTCTAAAAATCAAGGAATGTTGAAGACAAATAAAATATAGACATTGAAAATCTAGATTTTTTTTCGTTATGAGTACTATGTTACAGGCTCCCGGAATTAAGGATGAAATGAATCCCATTGTGATCTTATTTGTTTTCTTTTTTTGTGATACAGATACATATTAAACATTAATCGGATACAATTATAAATATGGAACGGATATAGTTCGATTATATATGAAAGTAATTAAAACTTGATTAAATATAATAAAATTATTATCCGATATAAATATCTGAAAACATAAAAATTATATCATACATCTAATTATTATGGTGAACAAACACATTTTTTTAAAATAAGTTTTAAAAGTCGAAAAGTATTTTTTTTTGTGAGTTAAAAATTAGCATTTTTGAAAAATACAAATACATGCAGTTTGGTAAATTCAAAACCATATCAGCATCTGTATCCATTAAGTAATGGAAATATCGAATATCAGTATCTAAATTTGCAGATATTGATTAAATATGAATCAAATCCGACGATCATTTTTAAATCTACCCGAATGAAAATCCTTTGTAATATAATTTCAGAGAAAAAAATAAAAGCCGGAAAAAAAAATACAAGTTAAACTAAAATAACATAGAAAAAGAGTTTGGTCTGATCAAAACAATAACTTGCATGGCTACTCATTTGCTAAATGTCTCTTTTACGGTGAAACTTCTTTTTAATTAGTTATTTTATTCCAAATAACCTACATCACCTTTTTACCATTAATAACAGAATGAGCCCCGCTTTCTAAAACTAACAATAACAATTGGTTAGATAACTTAGATGCCCAATTCTATACAAAAAGAGCATTATTTTTAGTTTCCCCAGAACAACGCATGAATTTTCCGAGCACCTCTTGTTGATGCCCTTATAGAGTTGCTTTTACATTCACATCTCAACACATATGTATATTTAAAGTGATAATAGCATGCTAGACAACAAAAAATACCAATTTATTTATCAGTAACAGAACATAGCTGGCAATAGGTTAATAGACTTTTCCATCTCGCACAATGACATGAACCTTGATGTGTAAATGTCCTATTCCATGCCATATTGCCATTATGTAAAATTAATGCGCATTTTAGTTGTATCCCAGTATGGTTGTTTGGTGTATATAATCAAAATTCACCACATGGAATGGTGGGCATTTCCTTTATTATGACTTAATCACTCACATTTTATTTTCTTTGTCATATGAAATAACTACAAGCAAAGTACAACTGCAACATAATATTCTACAGAGAATATCGACACATCTAATCCTGAAAGTGTCTTCTCTAATCCATGTTAGTACCAATAATACCATGAACCTCACTCCTGAGGATATCAGTAGGTTCTACAAGGATTCCCTTAGGCTGTCCAAAATGTAAGTGTAGCTGTGTAGGAGCCCCCTCAAAGAAACACCCACATCCCTGCCATGCTATTTTGTATTTTATATTTTTGCTACTCCAGTCATCAGTAGCCTTAAGTCAACAAATCACAGTGTCTCCCGACAATTTCTATACAACCCACATTTTGTCACATATTGAGCATAAAAGATGGATTGAATAGGAGAACAAAAGACCAAGAATTCATTACCACTTGACCTGAGTTCAGCTTTGGGGAAGACAGTAGCATTTCATTTTCACCTATTACAAATTGAAAAAAAAAATGATATATTTGCACTTATAATTAACTTCTCAAATATAGTGAACCACACAAGAACGCTTTTTATTTTTTTAGAACTTAAGATACACGGTATTATTGTCCAAATTAAAAGATTTTTCTTCCAGGTGAAACTCTTCTCTAATGATAATATACCCAAAATAAGAACTATTAATTTAAAGGTTTCCTAATTCAATGGAATCTTTTGCTAGCTCCTATGTGATCAATTTTCCAGCGACAGCATTAATTCCCACTCATGGAATAACACGGTGCAAATATATGTCAAACCCATAAAAATACTATAACAATTGAAGGTGGAACAGATGCCTAAAATTGACACATCCAATTAGATAAACTTTTTTTCCTTGTATTCCTTTTACTTTCTCGTTAAGTCCAAAATTTAAAGGTCTTTGGAAACCCTGATTGGACGTACACAAATCTTATATTATAAAACAACAATAATTAAGTTAATGCTGGAAACAGTAAAATCATAGACTCCTACAAAGATAACTTGGAAAAGTAAAGGTGCAATGATGCATTTCATATTCCTAACTAACGAAATGCAACAGAGAATTTGTTGATACTTCATTGAAAATACTCAAAATAGTTGCAAAGTTAACTTTCAAAAGGGAAAGAGAAACTTGAATTTAAACAAGACAAGCCTTTTGCCTTCCTAATTATGCTCACATAGGATAGAATAAATAGCTCAAAAATTTGGTTGTTTATTCACATTATGTACAACAAAGCAAAGATGAGATCAATAAAGTCTTAGGGTTCTGAAATGCATACAATATGACTTATCGCATCCATAATTCAACATTCGATTGTGTATTAGTTTCACACAAATTACCCAGAAGAGCTGCTCATGAGAAATGGTCCTTTCTCAAATCTGCATTCAAATCCAAATCGAACAAGTGGCACTAGTGGTCTCCCACTAAATAACCAATCAATACATGCACCCCCATTACCATCAACATCACCACAAAAATATCCTTTGAAAAGTGAGGTAATAGCATTGCGAATGATATAATCATGACAAAATAGCACCTATATAGTTGGACCAAACAGTTTGGTAAATAGCAAAATGCCCTCTACTTGTTGCTTTCGAAGATTCCATGCTTTTTTTGTCAATTGATGTTACCGTATAAGCAAATGGATCTTCTTTCATAGAAGTGAAATTATATTTTATTTAGCATCTGTTATTACTTTACAACAACGCTGTCTGGTAAGATCTCTAAAAAATATTGCCAATTTTCAATAGCAATAACAAAGCTTGTGAAATTATATCAATAAAAGACTTCTCAAGCTAACTAGTTCTTCGGCATATTTCACAACTTACAAACCTGGTGAATTTGAATATTTGGTTTTCAAAGGTATACATAAAAAAGAGAAAAAAGTTTATTCTTAGCATAACATACTTGATCCATTTTACAGTCACAAAGATCGAGTAGCTAGTTGATTTTAGGATACAAAATGCCGCAGGTTAAACTCATATTCAAATTACTATTCTCTGAACAAGAGCAACTGAAACTATCCACAAACATTAAATGATGATTAGTATTACCTGTCATCTATAAAAAAAATGATGAAAGGTATATTCAATGCTCTTCACACAACTTTGATCTGTGAAAGAGAGGAACGATGTATTAAAACATGGAAATGAAAAGAGAAGAAGATAGCTAACCATGCTGGTTGCTCCAAATCATATAGAATGGAGGCAACACTCTTTTAAGCTAAAAGGTTGTTGCTGATACCAGGATTACCATACCGACTTGTTCCATCAAAAATATTTTATACTGTACCAGACAGCTTCATTTCATGAAGCTATTCAGGCTCTGACAGGTAAAGAGTCTCTTTAATTGGTTACATATCATATCTAGAGCCTAAGAGACTTGCGAGGGAATGCTAGATTGAGTAAGCTTCCGGTGCCAGAATGGCTGGTACAAGAACTGAAAATCCTCGATTTTGACAAACCAGTCGATAAAAATACAGCCTAATATTTCAATACAATAAGGACATGCCATCAGGTACCTTACAGAGACAAAGAGCTGACGGACCCTCTCGAAAATTTCATCAGCAGTTCCAGTTGCATTTATCTGTAAGAACAACAAGCTTTTTAGATCTTGCTATCTGAACTTGTAGAATCCAGTAAAGGGCTATTTGACAAATTTAACAGAGAGATGGAGAGGGAGCGAGAGAGAGGCCAACTGGCCAACCAATGCCTCAATATTTACAAAGAACATCCAAGTTATTATGTGCTTGCAAAAGAGCACCCTTTTTTATCATGGCAAGGAATAATTCAGTAAAACATTATATTTCTCTAAAATACCCATTTATATAAAGATATTGTTTTCAAACAGATGTTCTTCATGAGACAAGCAATTAATTTCAGAGAACGAAAACAACTATCAAGAAACAAAAAGGATTACAAAAGCTAATATTAAGTTGGAGGTTTATGCACATAAAATTTGTCAGTTTAGGTTAAACTCTGATAATATACACTTCAGTTAGCTACTATGGAGTTAAAACTTAAAACAGTTGTTTTTCTTTGTTTCTCCAATACGGTTAGTGAAATTTTAAAACAAACCTTCACAACTTCTCTATATTGTTCATTTTAAAATCAGTTCTGAGGTTTTTCACAAATTCTTCATTGTAGGCGCTCTCTGCAATTTGGGGGATAATTGATGCGTGATTGTTCACAAAAAGCCCTTTCTTCAATATTTGATAAATACTCAGTACTGATCAACATGTCTTAATTCAACATACTTCCTTATCAGAGTTCAGACTACTGATTAGATTAATTTTGGAGTTTGGACAGGGTATTTTAATTCATATAATTCATCCCATTGAAGTAGGGTATGTGCTACTTCACTCAAAAAGATGTAGGTTAAGTTCCAGCGGGGCCATGTACTGCTCATAAAATGCACATGGTCAGGTCTGGTTACAACTGTTAAGCAGTCCTTTAAATAGTAAATAATTTATAGACATTATAATGCCAAAAACCCAAAATTAAAATACCCATTGCAAAGATATTCCAATAATAAAACTGAGAAATATAAGTACCTTGTGAACTTTTCCTTTTGAAGAGTAATGTTCGACCACGGGAATATTTAAATTCTCAAAAACTTTGAGCCGCTTCTTTATCGTCTCCAAATTATCATCAATCCTTCCCTATTTCATGTTAACCAATATAGAACAGATTCAGTGAAAAGAGCAAAAAAAAAAGGAAAAAGGAAGATCAGAGCTTAAAATTTGACCTGATTTCGGCTAAGTATCCTTTTCACCATCTCCTCCTCAGGACATTCAAAGAAAATAACTAGGTCTGGCTCCCCTATCTGCATATAATTTCACAAAGTTACATGCAGGCTAAATGGTTGTGACATAACCATTTTTTATGTATCACCATTAACATACATACTAGAAGTATAAAAAATCAATGTCAGCACCCCCAACACCCACGCCACTTAGACCCCAGCCCAACCAAATAACATTTTTAACAGAAATACAGAGCAAATGCAAACAACATTGAAAATGCTAGCCAGATTGTAAACTGCGAAATACATCAACGAGTTGCAAAATGGATTATAAAATTAGAGGACTCACAAATTTTTCAAAAGCTATACGGTTCTCTTCACATCGCGGAAAACCATCAATAAGAATTTTGTCAGAAGTGGCTGAATTGATGGCTTTTCTAATCAAGCCAATTGTTATTTCTGATGGTACTATTTGTCCTTCTTTTATCACATTTTTTATCAGTTCCCTGGAACAAAAATTCCATAAATAAAAATCACTTAACAAAAGAAAGATGCAGCGATGTGCAAATAACATTGTCATTTTCTTTTCATATTTTCGGTTGTACCAGTACAACAAACTGACTGTCATTCTTGGTTCCAGCTTGGGCATGATGTTCAAAGAGGATGGAATGGTTTATTTTAAGTTTGAAATGGAGAGCATCAATCAGAAGCAATACCCGTTTTCCGTGTGTGAAGATATCTCTTCTCTGAGAAGCTCGCCAGCACTTAGATGAGCAAATTTAAATTCTGATGCTATTTTTTCACACTGTGTTCCCTTTCCACTACCAGGCCCACCTTTAAAAGATCATCAGAAAGAAGTAACTTCAACAAAATGAGGTAATTAATTGTAACACATTCTTACAGTACCAGCCAGATTCAAGAAAGAAAAGATGACTGAAAATACATTTTACCTAGAACAAAGGTGATGAAAGGATTCATAGTGAAAGGTGCACCATCACTTCCCTAGAATAAGAGGAAAAAAATATTCAATGCAAGAAAAAAACAAAAGTGTGTATTCTCTAACAATTTTATTATCAGCTCAACTCATCAGCTAGCAAAACCAGGTAAAGTAAACAAATGGCACTATCAAACCATATACGATCAGCTTTATGTTCCAGTTTAACCTTAATAAATACCCGTACTTTTTAAAACTATGTTGTCATTGCTTCCTAAGTAGTTAATCACAAATACGATATATTACCAAAACAGAATCAAATCAATCCCCATGATGTCCAAGCACATATGATTTCTGAGTGAAGTATTAGCAAAACAACCCATTAGCCACTGGAATTAGCAACATTAGCTACTGGTTTGGTACAAAAAAACTAAGATGATCGCACATACTTATAATACAAACATGAGAAAAAGCCGATATACAACCAACTTTTGCAAAAAGGGTACTCACAGCATCAGAAGTGAACGTAGTAATTAACTTCAGAACTGCGGGGTCCTGCTCAGAAAATTAATATTGGAATCATTAATTTAATATTACATTATTTATCATAAGTGAATTTCTTAACTCCAAGAATTGCTCTCTCCTTCCTCTTGAGTACACAGTTGCCAAGTGCCTTAAATTCCCCAAAAATATCATACAAATTGAAAATTCTAAGATTTAGTAAATTGGTACTGTTCACGTTTTTCTCCTCTTAAAAAAAGATTCAGATTGTAGAGGCCAAAATAATCAGTGCTCGAATTGAGAGTATTTCATTTAAATTAACATGTATCTTGAGAGGACAATACAAACGAATAAAAAAAAGATAGAAATCCCTACAGACGATTGAAGCTGCCTCCAGGAAATGACCGGAGAAAGATACGCGAATCGCCTCCACATTTCCTCTCACTCGTTCTCTCCCCTTCTCTATGCGTCACTAATCTGAGGAAACGAGTGTGTTTTTTTTTTTTTGGAATTACTGATCCAGTGCAATACCTGACCGAGTAGAATGAGATCCGAGTCGTCAGTTTTATTCCCAGCGATCTCAAAACGTATCCCCATATTAAGTTTGGCGGGGCTGTGAGTATTCTTGCTCAGTCCAGTACCTGAGGGAAACTCACTCAATTTTGTGTACCTATATGGCTATATTAAGTTATTTGCCTCAAGCCCAGTGAATAGCGGATTTAAACTTTAAAAGGGCCGAACTGTGTTAGTCTTGGGCCGCTATTTGAAATTAATCAAGGTATTTTTCTCAGCTTGATTTCTGAAATGAAACAGGGGTTAATTAAATGAAGATGCAACAACTTTTATATTGTTTTTGGAGGAGGGTTCCAATCCACCCAAGCTCTCATTTGCTTCCAATTTTTTATCTTCATTTTCAAAATCCGAACAGTCGATCCGAACCAATCAACATGACCTTCATAATAAAATATGCTTGGAGACAAAATTTTATATTTTTTGAAATTTTTTTACTATTTTTTAAGATATGTACAAAATCACTCTAACGGATGGTCCAGAATCTCCTTAAAATAATAATTTTTTACCTATCTTAAAAAATAGTAAAAAAATTCCAAAAAATATAAAATTCGGTCTCCATGCATATTTTATTATGAAGATCATGTTGAACGGTTCAGATCGACTATTCGGATTTTGAAAATGAAGATAAAAAAGATAAAAAAAATTAGGAACAAATGAGAGCATAGAAATTTGAGTGCATTTGAACCCTCCTCTTATTTTTGATATAACTATAAAAAAAATGTAACATATGAAGACAGACAAATTTATGAATAATGCTAAATGAAGATGTAATTATGTAAGACGCGAGGCCTCTCAATTATCTTCTTCACAAAATAATGGTCACTTTGTCTACGGTAAGTTATTTTTTGTTTTTTATGTATAGAAAGATGGAGGTCTCAACTATGGGACTGAATTCTCTGCTCTTCAGGAGGTAGGATTTTTCTGCCCCTGAGTTACTGAATCGTGGGCCACACCAAAACTAAAAATTAATATTTAAATTTATAAACCCGTTTAAACCCACTTGTCAGTCTCGCTGGGCTAGGAAAATCCTGCCCCCGGAGAACATTTAAATTTATAAACCTGTTTAAATCCACTTGTCAGTCTCGCTGGGTTAGGAAAATCCTGCCCCCGGAGAACAGATGATCTTTGTCCCTCAACTATTATTTAATGTGCATTAAAAAAAACTTCTATTCGGGTTTCGAGCTCCTGATTTCCAACACACAAAATGTTGTTCTTGATTACTAGATCTTACGCTTTATGAAACAAAAAATACCAAATTTTTAATGTTCCAAGAAACTGCATAGTAATATTGTTACGACTTACAACTAACCTCAGTGTGTCAGAAAATTTATTAAAACATATTAAATTTCATTTGTTTTTAAGTTTGTAGTGATTATATTAATTCATTATTGGAGAAATTAGTTATTTGTCACTCCAAAACTTTCAAATCTGAAAAATACCATTACTAAATTATAAATCTGAAAAATGTCACTCTAAACTTAGTTAATTCTGAAATTTGTCACAAATACACAATTTTTATATTTTTTTATTAAAAATTAACAGAAAAATATAGTTTTGAGATACATATAATGAGAGGTCTAAAGGGTATATAGAGAAATACATAAATACGTATCTCAAAACTATATTTTTCAGTTAATTTTTAATAAAAAAAGTATAAAAATTATGTATTTGTGGCAAAATAGTAAATATTGTTTCTGCTATAAGCTATAAAGAAGTAAATTTAATATTTATAGCAGCAAAATACATAATTATGTAACATATAGAGAAATAATGAGGACCGCTTTTCCATATTTAGGCAGTTCAAAATATAATTAGGAATATCTATTTACTTTCCATATGCACAACACAAGTTCTTAAAGTACTGTAGGTAGTTATTTGTAGTAATGGAAACACTGATGTGCTGAAAGGCAAACAACATTCCATACTTAAATCAATACTCCTATTTTTAGTAACATAATGAAATTCTGAATGGCAAATAAAGAACCTTGCTTCTTTAGTGGTTCACTGAATCACTGCTAATAATACCGAATCAAATCTAAACCCCATGAATTAATAACATTTGCCTCTGGAACTAATAACATTGATTACTGCTTTGGTACAGTCCCCCATAAATTATTGTGCATATGTATAATACAAGGATTCACATCAGCTGCGATTCTGAAAAAGTGAACAGTAACTCTAAAATTCTTGATTTTCCAAATCTGACCGTCTAATAATTTCGTGCACATATCTCAAAGCAACTGATTTTTTCTTGCATGAATCTCGAAATAATTCAACAGTTGGATTTGAAAAAACAGAAATTGTAGGTCACTGTTCATGAGTTAAGAATCACAACAGATTCGGATCCATAATACAAACAGGAGCAAGCAAAAAAAAAAAACACAGAAAGCTACCCAAAATTTCTTAGAAAAAAGTACTCAGCATCTCAAAATGAAAAGAAGGTATTGATTAGCTTTCAGAACTGTGGGTTCCTGCTCAGAAAATTAAATCGGAATCATTAATTTAAAAAACTTATGTTATTTGTGAACATTTGTAAGTCATACCTCAGAATGTTAAACAACTTGAAAATTCTAAAATTTAGAAAATTTTCCATTTCAAGAAAAATGAAAATTCTAAAATTTAGCGAAATTGTACACTTAGCACTCTTTATGCTCTCTCACTCCCTAGAAAAGAATATGAGTTGTAGAAACGCCGAAATTTTGAAACATGAATCTGATTAAAAAAAAAATAAGGCTCGAGTTCATTTTTCATTTAAATTATAACCTATTTCCTTAGAAAAAATGATAATTGAGACACATCCTAGTTTATAGACATCCAATACCATGGTATATCCTATGAATAAGACATACTCTAGAAATATAAAAAACAAAAAAAAAATGAAAGGCATGATTATCACGGAATTTTTTTTTTTGGTAGAAATTAACAAAAAAAAAAGAAAAAGAAATAGAAAGAGTGTACTAGTTTTAATATTAATAGTAAAATCGGTACAAATTTTATCAGTTTTAAAAATTTCAAAATTTAGACCAATAAAATTATTACCGGTTCTAACACAAAATTTGTAATTTTGTATAACCTAGAGGCGGGTGCATCCGAATTCAAATCCGCAGTGGGTACCGTAATATGGAATCTTTTACAATTACTTGATCTGACCCGTTATTTTTAACTTGGAACGAATCTCAAAGCCTACCATAAAGTGAAGGGAATCTATTAAAATTTCAAAGAGTGCGATCTGACCCGTTATTTTTAACTTGGAATGAATCTCAAAGCCTTCCATAAAGTGAAGGGAATCTTTTAAAATTTCAAAGCGTGTATCACGGACGTGGGTTGGATTGCAATACCTGAGGTGCAATGAATAGATCCGGACTGTTCTTAGGACCGGTACAATCCAACTGATAAAAAAAAAAAAAAAGTTAGGACCGATAAAAAATTTATCGGTTTAAACTTTGGAATTGTTAAAACCGGTAAAATTTATACCGGTCTTACTATCAATATTAAAACACGTACACTCTTTCTATTTTTCTCTCTTATTTTTCATTATTTTCTATCAAAAAAAAAAATTCCGATTACCACCTCTCATAAACTCATTTCCTAAACATTCCTCATGAATTTTCACGTATCTTGGAATGCACATCTATCTATTATGTCAATGCACATCTAGTTATTGGGTGAGAGATTAGGAGCCACATGTAATACTCCCAAAAATAATATTCATCGATTCATAAATGTATAAATTTAGAGACAAAAAAATGTGATACATTTTTAATTTTTAATTAATAATCATTTAATGTTTATGTTATAAAATTAACTATATTATTCTGAATACATTAAGACTAAACGCACATAAAAATTAAATTTTGCGCTAAAATTACTGATTAAAAAAAATACAAGAACAAAAGGAAAAAACCCCATAGAAGTTCGGTGAATCGTAGAAATGAACGGAGAAAGATGTGCCCTAAACGGCCTCCGTATCTCTCTCTCTCGTTAATTTAAGATGAGGATGGTTCAAATGCACTCAAATTTCTATGCTCTCATTTGTTTTAAAATATTTATCTCTTTTATCTTTATTTTCAAAGTCCGAATAGTCGATCCGAACCGCTCAACATGATTATCATAATAAAATGTCTAGAGACCAAATTTTATATTTTTTTTGAAATTTGTTTACCATTTTTTAAGATAGGTACAAAATCATTATTTTAAGGAGATTATGGACCATCCGATAAAGTGATTTTGTACTTATCTTAAAAAATAGTAAAAAAAATTCCAAAAAATATAAAATTTGGTTTCCAAGCATATTTTATTATGAAGGTCATGTTAATCGATTCGGATCGACTGTTCGGACTTTGAAAATTAAGATAAAAAAATTGAATGCAAATAGGAGCATGAAATTTTGAATGCATAGATATATGCAGTATACTAAAAAAGCCCCGTACAGAGCGGATTTATTGAGAAAAAAAATTTCAGTTGAAATTAACAAAAAAAAAAAGAGAAATAGAAAGAGTGCACTAGTTCTAATATTGATAGTAAGACCGGTACAAATTTTACCGGTCTTAAAAATCTCAAAAGTTTAGACCGATAAAATTTTTACCGGTCCTAACTATTTTTTTTTTTTATAAATGGTTTGGTGACTTTTCAAAATATCTCAATCATTCAAATACGTTCTGCACGAATCTCAAAGCTCAAATAATAATACCCCCTACGTTCTGCACGAATCTCACGCAAAATTGAGATATCTCCGAGGATATGTATGGGTGCATCCTCCAATACTCCATCACGTGGGTTCTGAGTTTAGTTCCCGAGGTGCAATAAAGATCCGGACTTCTCATAAAAAAAAATAGATCCGGACTGTTCTTTAATTTGGGACGAATCTAGAAATGAAATCCCTATAAAATCTATGCACCAGATTAAATTTGATCTGGATGGAACTAATCTATACCGTCCATTTTTTTTTGTTAGGACTGGTAAAAAATTTACCGGTCTAAACTTCGAGATTTTTAAAACCGGTCTTAATATAACTAGTGCACTCTTTCTATTTTTCTCTCTTATTTTTCATTATTTTCTACCAAAAAAAATTTCCGATTTATTGGACCGACGATGTTGGTCTTAAGCCTCTACATGGAACTAATGGAACTAATTTAGGCCTTGATTGTTTATCGCCGGTGTTGCAGGTCACCAAAATTCTAAATGTCACGGGTCGATGACAATACCACAACAGCCATATTGAAGTCCAAAACAAGCTTTGGCAGATGCTGTCAATTTTCTCAAAAACAAAAAGTCCAAATTGAGCTGGCAATTTTGTTCACCTTTTTTATTTATTAATTTTTCGATTAGTTATTACTTCCATCCAAAACAAGTCCCACGCCAGAATACCACAACAGCCATCCCACCTACACAGATCTAACATTCTAACTAGCTAGCTAAGTCAACTTTATACAAGAATTACATATCTTCTCAATATCACGTGCCAGAAAACTTGGCTTTGAAGAGAAAAGCAAATGAAAAAAAAAAGAGGGAGAGAGAGAGAAGCTCCCATAGTTGCTTCCCTTACAAAATAAAAGCACCCCCCCACCCCCTCCCCAATCACAGAGGGGCCATACAATAAAGGGAAGAAGGAAGGGTAAAGTAAATCCGCCGTTCAATCAAAGGATGGAAAAGGCATCATGTCATGGTCAGATTGAGAATCTGGTGCAGTTTGTGACATACGGGATAAGGCATCAGATATACGGAGGGCCATGATAGCTCGGTAGGTTGCCAGCTCAGCTTGCTCCATTAAGGCCTGAGCACGAGTGCGTAGCCGAATGGCAGATTCCACCACGCGTTTGGCGTCAGCCTCTACCTCACGCAATCTTCGAACCCCTTCGTCCTCAACGACATCTGAACATAAAACATATTAAAGTAACTGTTTTGCATGCTTCTAAGACAATCTGGTACTTGCATTAACTATTTAAATGCTAGTAGATGATAAAATAACAATAACATTATTATTAGTAAGGGAGGGGAAAAAAAATAGTACCAGGAGTAGAGGTTTGTTCAGGTTTCTGCCTTGCAACAACCTGGCTGCGCTGCCTCTTAAAGGATCTTTTTTTCTTGAAATATGGCTTCCGTGCCCATTGAACTACCTTCACTGGCTTCTCTTCCCACTGTTTCATCCAAAACACCACGTAAATAAAATCATATAAAAAGAGTGCAGAAGCTAAAACCTTAATAAATGGTTTCCGTTTATAGATACTTCAGAGACGATGCAATAATTCATATAAGAAACAGTCTTCCACATAAAGATGTCTCAAAATATGATTAATACCATCTACCAACAGTCTTCCGACATTAGTTCAGCACCCTAAACCATTAACATCTGAAAGGCAAAAAAAACCTTCAATCCTTATTCAGCACCCTCACCATTTTCTAGTAATAAAAATTATATTCTAGAAAAAAAAAAAAACCCTCTAAACCAACATTTTTAAATATATTTTTTTACAAAAAAAAGACAAGAGGGCGCATTCTGACTCATTGTGCAGTCCATGACCATCAACATTTTCAAATCAGAAGAGAAAAAGCAATATACCTGGAAGAACCTGACTAGAGCATTGTTCTTCTCAGTCCTTCTCTGCATCCAATAATTGTACACACCAACCACTGCATCCTCTCTTTTCAACTCCTTGCAGCGTTCATAGACCCCTTCAATTTTCCCAACCCCCGCTGGAAAATTGTATGCGTCCTTCTCTAACAAACTTATCAACATCTCAAAATCCTCCAATGAAACCCCACCCGACCCTCTCCCATTAAAATCATTAAGCCACCTTTCGTCATCTGAATCAGCCTCATAAATCGCATCTTCCTTCTTCATGGCCCTCTGCACCTCATCATCCAAAACCCTGATATATGTGTCAGGTAGCACAAACCGATCAGAGATCCTACCCAAATTGTAGCCTGGGACAACATCAACACCGGGTGTGGGTATCTGTACTGGCCCCACTTCCTTCTCCTTCTCCTTCTCCCGTGAATTGCGGACCCGGCATTCAGCATGCAACTCCTTAAAAAGCAACCAATCAAGCTTATCCGTGAACTCAAGTCTCATCACCTCATCTACAGTCCACATGTGAGCATGTGTGAAGCGGTTAACCACACATGGTCTCATCTCATTTGGTTTGTGCCTGAACTTGCTATTATCTTGTAAGGTCACGCATATGAGCCACTCATTTGACTCAGATTCTTCCATTGACACCATTGCATCATCTTCTCTGTAGCAGCGGTCCTCTAGGGTTACCAAAATGTTAGCCTTGCACCGGACTGCGTCTATGTTCTGCTTTGCTTCAGCTAGAGCTTGACGCTCATGGGCCCGATCAGCAGGACTCTTCACAGAAGAGAATCTCCTGTGCTTTCCTAGCGGGGTTGACACATCACTGTCTATACCACTCTGGGATGAGTCGTCCAGAGGTAACTCGAGCGGCGTTGGGCGATATGAGCCTAAAGATGCAGACTGTTTTGCCGGAAGTGATTTTTCAGCAAGTGATTTTGCAGCACGTGAAATCCTGCTTGAACTCCTCTTTTTTTGCTGGTGTCCTCTCAGTTTCGAAGAATGTAATATAGTGGAAAATTCAGGAAGAGGGGAAAGAGCCTGGGTGGAATAACCCAGGGACTTGTCTCGGCTTGCAAGAGTATCAGATACCTTTGAAAAACTAGCACAAGTGCCAGCAGGAGTTTCAGATACCTTTGAACTGTTAGCACTAGTGTCTACAGTAGTTTCAGATACCTTTGAATTGCTAGCACAAGTGCTTACAGTAGTTTCAGATACCTTTGAACTGCTAGCACAAGTGCTTACAGGAGTTTCAGATACCTTTGAACTGCTAGCACAAGTGTCTATTTCGTGAGTAATAGTCCCCGTGGGAAAACAGGTACTACCATGGTCATCTAGTACTACATTAGAAATTGAGGCATTTTGGGATGGAGATGATGATGGGTTTAAAAGAAAAATTGGTATATACAGTGCGGGAAGAGAAATGGCAAGGTGCAAAGTTGTGAAATATGAAGGAAGAGCAGAGAAGCTGAGGGATAAAAACGGTATGGTTTTGCCAGACTCATGCATCCTGCACACCCCAATAGACGGTAAAGAATCACCTGCTACATCCTGAATAGAAAATAGCACATAAATAAAATGTAGACATAAAGACAATAACCGTACAAGCAATGAAAATTTAACATATTCAGAACAGATTACACAACAGGAAATGCAAAGAACTTATCCGACCACCACTACATTAACCTTTAATTTGTACCTGAACAGTTTGATCTATAGCAGCAATTATCTAGTGAATTAATACTCTATTAAACCCTTACTTTCTGTTCGTATTTGTCTATTTTCTTTCACATTTCTTTAATCAATTCTTTACACAGTTACAAGTGCCGAAGAAGCTTGGCACTCGTTTGTTCTAACCCGTCATATGGACAATCATTCTTGACAGGAAAAGAACAGTTCTAACTTCAAAAGAAAAAATTGAAAATAGAAGAAATTCTTACATCTTTACCCTCCAGCAGTGGCAAGAAATGAACACCATGAACAGAGAAAACTCTAGCAATGGGCCCCTTCATCAGAAATGAAATCAATCTCCAGATTTTCGCTCTGGTATTACTCCTGATCCATCCCAGGACTGACAATAGAAAGCCCAAAAAAATTCTTGAACTCTGGTTGCACTTCATCTCCACAAGCACACCCAGCACCATGCTGGTACCCTTAAACCGTGTAGTGATGTCTATTTCTGATACTCCAACCCTCCTTGCCAAATCCCATGTAGAATGAGGCACAATGTCGGGATGTTCTTCCACCAAAGACACCACCTTTTTCTCTGATATTCTCGCCCCAAATCCCTCTCTTCGATCTACAGCTTCCAACTTGGGTCTCTTGTGTTTTCTTTTTCTAATATATACAGCTCCGTACCTCTTGCTCTGGCCATTGCTACCGCTGCTCTCAGCCTTTTGCCTTGGCCTTTTTCTCGTGTAAACTATGTCAGGCATCTTCTCCTCTTTCTCTTCCATGGGATATCCACTGGATGTTGCCCCCTCTGTAGCCTGTTCCAACCCATCTGCCACTGCACCACTGTTCCTATCCCTTGTCCAGTCGCTAAACAGGCTTAACCAATCACTATTCGCCACGTCAGCCTCTTGTCTGGAATTGTTATTCGTCTTCACCGAGCGGATATGGGACGTTGGTGACTGTGATAACGGGTCGGATCTTAGTGATGATTTTGATTTAGGGACAAATACACGGGTGGAGCGCCGGGTCCCGACGGAAGGCATCGGCGGCCCGGCCGGAAGTGGGTAAACCTTGGACCCAATCTCTGGCAATTCCTTAGCCAACGTTATGCTGACGCGTCCGCAGGAAATATTCTCTATTTGTGGCACTGTGATCTCTCGGTGAACAGTCGGCCAGATCTGTAAAATGATAGGCTGCCTTAAGTCGGTGCTTAAGGTCGCCAGAGATGTCTCAGACTCCTCGCATGCTAATTCGTCAAGCAAGAAGCAAATAATCAAGAAATAGGAGAGAATTTGTGGTATAATTACGTACTCGCGCTTCAGATTGGGATATGAAGAGATCTGTGGTTGGGTTTTGGCGATCGACGAATTAGAGGGACAAAAGGGGCGGCCGGAAGGAATTCTAGGGTTTGGTGAGAGAGATCAGGATTTAGGACGGAGAGAGAGACCAAGAGGAGATTGGGGATTTGGATCGGACGGAGTAGATTAGATGAACCAGTTCTCGCGAGCGGCCAGTGATTGCCCTGACAATTGTTGATTTTCGCTGCACCTGGTGTATATC
Organism: Carex cristatella; assembly: GCA_024447775.1. Lineage (NCBI taxonomy): Eukaryota > Viridiplantae > Streptophyta > Magnoliopsida > Poales > Cyperaceae > Carex > Carex cristatella. The sequence goes on along the minus strand of JAJHPF010000003.1, from coordinate 4,987,105 downwards.
CCGCACAAAGACCCCGTTTAAGTTTTGTATGAGAAGTTGAAAACTCTGGTTCGTAAGAACTATCGAGCGGTTACGAGTCTTCGATTGCAGAGTAAGTGGTGGAAAATTCTCTGCTCTATTTTAGAGAATCAAACAATAATAAATTTGAAGGAGTAAGATATAGTAGCATTTGAGTTAATCCGGATTAAGTTACTCCGTTTAGAGAGGTAGAGTAACTTACTTCACCTGTGAATCCTGCGGTTATAATAACATCATCTTATAATTTCTCTCTTTTCATTAGCTTACTCTACTAAAATTTAACCAAACTCCAACAAAACATGATTATTTTAATTCTTTTTAGCTCGGAGTAAGAAATTTAATCCGGAGTAACATTACTCCACAACCAAACATGGCCCTTACGACTGGGAGGCGTAATCAAAAGGTTCAAAACACCGAGTATGGGACTGGGCATATTCAGACAATAAGAGCAGCACTAATGTTTTAAATTGCGATCATCGTTCTGATACAGACAGACCTGAAAAAACATCGAAATTTTTAGTTAACTTTTTTTTTTTCTGAAAAAACACCGAAATTTTTAGTTACCGTTCAAAAAAAAAAAAATAGAATTCCAATACTTCATCTCCTCATATCTCATTCATGTCTCATATTATATATATATTTGTTTTTAAAGTCCAAATAGTTGATCCGAACCACTCAACATGATCTCTATGTTAAAATATGCTTAGAGACCAAATTTTATATTTTTTTTGAAATTTTTTTAGTATTTTTTTAGATTTATTGAAAATCATTGTTTTTCAAACAAATCTTGAACCATAAAAAAATAACAATTTTCAACAAATATAAAAAAATAGTAATTTTTTTTTTCCAAAAATATAGAATTTGATCTTCAAGTATATTTTAATATGGAGGTCGTGTTTAGCAGTTTGGATTAGTGTTTTGACAAAACCCGTACGGGTTCCCCCGACCCGTGTCCGCCCGCCTCCGTCGCCCGTCTGTGCCCGCCCGCGGACCCAACCCGTGCCCGCCCGCGGACCCAACCCGTGCCCGTCCGTACCCATGCCAAGGGCGGGTTTCATACGGGTTAGGGTCACTCCTTCAAAATTTGCCCGTGGTAACCCGCCCCTTTCCAACCCGTCCTTAACCCGCCCCCGCCCGTGCCCGTGACCCGTGCACGCCCGCCTCGTGACCCGTAACCCGTCATAACCCACTGTAATTCGTCTAAACCCTTGATAACCCGTCCAAACCTGTGGATAATAATCATTTAAATTACCTCTCATTATATGAGTACAAAGTTTAATCATATAGTAATGTTTTTTTTATGTGTGATGGGATGAAGCTCTTAATACTAAAACTATTTAGCAATTTTTACAATTTTTATTGAAATCGTTACGAGTTTGAGAAGCCTAAAATAATCAAGTTATACCAAAAAAAGTTAAATTTTTTTTACAATTATTAACACTTAGAGTATTTTTGCCATTTTTTAATTACTTTCGAATTTTAGAATTCTAATTTAAAAAATAATTTGAAATTTTTCTGTATATTTGCAATTTTTTTGGATTTTTTTCTAATTTTTTGGAATTTTGAAATTTTCCGATTAAAAATTAATAAACCCGTGACCCGCCCGTACCCGCTCTGTCCCAACCCGTCCCATCCAACCCGACGGGTCAAAGGGCGGGTTAGGGTCATCACTCCAAACTCAACCCGTCCTGTTTAAGCCGTCCGACCCGTACAACCCGTGCCCGTGCCCTCCCGTTTGGTAAACACTAGTTTGGATCGACTGTTTGGACTTTTTAGAATATATATAATATGAAGTATAGACGAAATACGAGGAGATGAGGTATTAGAATCATCTTCTTAAAAAAATTATATATGCCCAACTATTTTATAGTTGATAGTATTTGGTATAGTATGGACTCTGGAGGTAGGCAGATAATATTTGTGTGCGCAATTTTTTTTTTTTTTTTTTTTTTGACATTTTTAAAAAGTTGCAGCAAAGATATAATGGAGCTATAACCAGTTGTTCAGGTTGTTTAAAATATTGAGAAACACCAATTTATAATAACAATTATGTTCACACGGATGTACAAGTGTCAACTGTGCCTTTCTTTATAGAATAATGTTTTGTTACCGTCACTTCACCATACATTTTGTAAGAATAACAAATTTGCACTATTCGAGACGATGTATTCCAAACAAAATTTACGCTATTCTAAATAGCATACGGTTAATACTTTTCTCACACAAATTAGTATTTTTTTTTCTCTGTATTATTCTAAATTCTCACATGTTAACCTGATTCGCACTATTGTATCACTATTAGTTTGGTGATACAAACGCATTCCATGTCTTTAGGATACGTTTGGATGCACTCTAAAATAGCTACTATTTAGAATAGTAGATAAAAATAGCAAAAAAATAGTAATTTTCATAATAGTGTGAAAATAGTGTTATTCGGAATAATAAAAATGTTATTTGAATTGTACATTTGGAATAATGAATAGCTGTAACTGTAAATAAGGGCCTATTCGGCAGACCATTGGGAATAAGAATGGGCATGGGCGCGGAAATTGAACTAAAAATTTCAGAGTTTTTCTACATGAACAGTAATTTTTAGTTCAATTCCCACGCCCATGCTCATTCCCAATGATCCGCCGAACATGCCCTAATAGTGTTAAAAAGGTACTTATTAAGATAAAAGATAGGTAAGTGGGAGTCTCAAATGAATTGTAACGACGTAAAAATAAAATAAGCTGTGTCAATTTTATCATTTCGGAACTATGTTGACGGTAATAAATATTTTTTTCTCTATTTACACTTTTGAATAGTAACTATTCCAACATTTCAAATAACTTACTATTCTAGCTATTCTTACACCCCTTATCTTTAATTTTTCTGATATTTACTCTGTACTTGACAAATTTACTAAATCACATTAAAATAATTGGTGTTTGATATTAGTGAAGGAGATTTAATATAGTAAAAGACCAAATCACCCCCACGTTGCCATCAATTTATTGTGAAATTAAATAAACTATTTTATTTTGGAGAGCCTTCTGTATTACTGTAATAAAACCGAAATTAACAAATATGTACATAAAGTGTGATGAAGCTGACTACATATGTTTTTCTCTAGAGAATTCAATTTTAGTTTAGCATGTGAATTTAATTGTTGATGAAATTTGTGTTTGTTCTCATAATAAAATTAGCTGACGCAATAGTTTTCGAGCGAAGCTATGTTACTATGCCTACTCATATGTAGACTTAAATTTTCAGTTTGGTAATTCTAATGATCAATTCAAATTATTCAATATGAAGACAATATGATCTTCATATGAATATGTACATGTAAACTAATTTTTACATTATTTAAAATTCTTTTACTATTTTTTAGATGGATAGAAAATCACTTAAATTGAAATTTCTAGACTATCCAAAAAAGTGATTTTCTATCTATCTTGAAAAAAAATAAACAAATTCTAAGAATATAAAATTTAATTTACAAGTACATATTCACGAATTAACTGTTAAAACTAAAATATATATATATATATATATATTGATCTACAGTATGGATAAATCCGCACTATGCATAGTACCATAGCCTCACGTATAGTTTTCTATATAACTAAGAAAAAAAAAAAAGCATGCTTTCTCCAAAAAGTACACGCACTACAACTTTCATCTTCTCTAGTCATATTCATGCGATCTGATTTAAGGTATCATCTTCACTTCTTAAAATAAAAAAAGCATTTATTGAGAAAATTCCATTATTAAAATGGCAACTATGCCACACGGATGGACCAAAAAAATACTGAAGTTATGTCTAAAAAAATTATATAAAATTAATTTATCAACACAATTCTATGCAATGACGACTTCTATTTTTTTAAACAATAATAACAAAATAATTGTCAGCATACTCTTTCAAGTTTGACCTTGATACAAGGGCCTTCTGGAACAAATAAACTGCAGTGCATTATAATTATTTTATTTAATAATAGTAATAACTAATAAGATATATTCAGTTTTACTTTTTACTTCTATAGTGTTTGAATTTTGAACTCACAAGAACAACAGAAAAAATAATCATGTTTTAGATGAATAATTAATTTCTCAAATTGGAGAGTTCAGAGGATCACCTCTGATAATGGCATGTCTAATTACAAAATCTAGATAATTTTTTAATTGTGCCACAAATTAAAAAAGGGATCCCTACAGGCACCCCGAATTTTATCGCTCGGTTGAAAGTTAATCTCAATTTATAGAACCGAGTACATTACTATAGAGAATACACAATTCAAATCAGATTCTCTCTTCAGTACATCTGTATGAATTTGTATCCTCCGAGTTAAGATATGAACAATCTGATTTATATCCGTACTAAACTACTAATATTAAAGAACCTCATGTATTATAAGCGGGATTCTAATTAGTCAGAATTTTGATCAGATCGAAAAAATTAACTCAAATAGCGTTAGTGCAGAGAATATGGATTCCAGCCGTATTGCATTAGATTGGGATCTGCTGTGATTCTTCGCACATGAACAGTGACCTACGATTTCTGTTTTTTTAATTCCAACTGTTGAATTGTTTCAAGATTCGTGTAAGAAAAAATTAACTGCTTTGAGATACGTGCACGAAATTATTAGACGGTCAGATGTAAAAAAACAAAAAATTTAGAATTACTGTTCACCCTGCTAGAATCGCAGCAGATGTGAATCCATTAGACTGGGAGCCCGTAACTGCGATGCCAACTTTATTGGAGTCTTAGACCGATATGATCCACGCCTATGCAAAAATTTAATAGTAAAATATATCACGAACGGACAGGTGGAATTGGAAACGATACTTTATTGGAGTCGGTTAGGACGGGGTTACCGAGGAAAATCCAATACCGCGTGGTTACTTTAACGACCTGACGTTTGAATAACGGATTGGATAAGGGAAAGGAGCAGTTGTCTTTATGCGGAGGTCTATGATAGTTATAATGTGCCTGAGGAGCAGAAGAACCCTGCCCCCATGTGTTTCCAGATTTTTCGGTTGCTGCTGGGTACTTTGACTGTAGAACGAATAAACCGACCGGAGTCCAAATTAATTGGTTCGGATCCTTTAAAAACGGATCCAAAAAGAATCACCACAATCCATCAAATATTTTGAACATGATAATAGCAAAAATAAATAAAAGTATCAATGAAAAATTTACATTTTTCATTATATTTTGGTTCAGACGGTAATGTACTTCACAACAGATGATCGAACATCCTCCATGAAAACAGCTACATCTTTCTGAAACATTTAAATTGAACAAACTGTTAATCAAAACTGAATAACATAACTTACAAAGTACAGTTAATTCAAGCCGGAGTCTATAGCCCAATTGATTCTCTGATACACCTTTCTGTAATCATACCTTCAACAGGTACAACGAGTCATCCAGTTATACTAACAAATAAAAAAAATCAATATTCCGATTTTCCAAAAGTAACTACAGCATAATCCAATTTAGTTAGGAAAATAGTAAGCCGTAAAAAGCAGAATAAAAGGTACAGATTGAGAATGTGTACTGCAAAGTGTTAAAACGGCAAAAAAGAAAACAGTGCAAAAATTAGAGATGAACCTGATTGCTGCTCAATGCACTTGCTATGTTTTCATCAATAAGTGCCAATAGAGATCTGTTTATCTCATTTTTCTCCACCATCTCCAGTAACTGTTCATTATAATTCCAATTTAACCATTCATTTATAAGTAGTAAAATACTTTAGGGACAGAGAACTAAAAAAATAATAATTATGCTCTTTCTTTTTGTTCATTTAAGTTTTCCTCCTCTGTATGCATGTGTAATTGGCCAGGTACATGGCTTTTGCTTAACTAAGGTTTCCATTTAAACTTCCGAATATGCAAAGTATATGGGATGAGAAATATAAACGGAACTACTACTTGGACCAGTATCCTCTGCAGAGTTTTTAACCCGTGGAGCTGTGCGGAGCTGATCGGACAGCCCAGATTTAATCTCAGACGGTGAGTGCTCGAGATGATGGAGGGGCAGTATTAATTTTGCTTTGCGATTCGTGCTATAATCTTATTTGGTCCGTCCGATCAAAACGAACGGACCAGATTAAAAGAATCACACAGCTCAGCAGGTAAAAACTCTGCAAAGGATATGATTCCACAACTACTTGCCATTAGGAATAGCCCAAAAAAAAAGAAGCAAAGGAATGGATTTGTCATACTGTAGATTTTCTATCTTTAGATTGCAAAATCTTCATCAAGTTCTCTTTAGCTGATACCATATCTGCTTGCAACTTATCATATGCTTCTGCATTACAAAATTCCAACAAAAAATCAGCATTTAAAATCAGTGCTACCAATGCATATACACCATTGAACTGATATAATACTGGGAAATAAAGAATGTTTTTAAGTATGGTACTGCTTAGAACAACACAAAATTATATCACAAAACAGAAAAGCTATGAATTGGGGATTAAAAGAACACTCCAAGTTTTATGGCCCCTAAATTTATGACTTAAATATAAATTTTGGTACTAAAAATGTTTCATAAATCCTGGGCCCACACAGCATCAGTTTACAGTTTAGATAAAAAAACAATAAAATTTAACATATTCCACATAAACAAAGGAGAGAACTGACCAGATCCCTCAAGCAAAACCTTCTGCATTGCTTCCAACTCACATAATCTATCCTCCATAGCCTAAAGAGGAAACAGCACTTTTAGTTCTCTTTTTCATATACCCGAATCATTTGCAAGAGCACGAATTCCCTATGCTTACCTGGGTTTTGTTCAATGAGAATCGAATTTGTGCGATTTCGCGCTGTATATGATCAAAGAATGCTTTGTCCAACCTGTAACAGTAGCAATACTATACAATGAACTTATAGAAGCAAGAAAAAACTATATATTAAATAAATTAATGATAATGTTCCACAACAAAAACAACATATCTAACTGACTAATTGACCTGGGTCTCAGTCTAGCAATCTCGACCTCAATCTCACGTGCCTCTGTGTCGAGAAAATATTCCACAAGTCCTTCGATTGTTTCAGGCACGACTCTTGCCTATCCTTAAAACCAACAAAAGTAGCGATTATAATGCTATTCTGAGTTGTCCCAAATATTGTTTCAGATAGAAATAGCACCTCTCTTTGGGCACGGCGCCGCTCCTGTTCCTCCCGCACCTGGCGCTCGAAAGCTGCACGAGCCTCAGAATCCTTATCCAGTCTCCTTTTGAATTCCATTTTCGCTATGTGGCCCCCTTGTGGTGGGCCCAATATTCCCTCAGGATCCTACCATACAGAATTCTCAAAATTAACCAAAAAAAAAATGTGTTTACCTTAAATCAGGATGAGTAAATCTCTTATAACTATTATAGTTCTACGCATTACACAGTCACCACAAAATGCTTCTGTTTACCTAAAATGCCAAACCAAAAGGCAACCAGTAGCTCTTTAGGGTATGTATATAGCAGCAACAGTACACTGGTTCAGCCACTAAATTTACATGGAAAAAAGGAAAGCTATATGCAAGAGGTTACAGCCAATTTTTATGGTGTAAATTAAAATTCATCTATAGGTAGGGGGTTTATGTGAAATACTGAAATTGTAAACTGAAATAATGAGAGAGAAGGAAGAAAGGAAAAGGAGAAGAAATTAAGGAGCGGGCATTACCCAACCGACGCATTGAATTTTGATGCTGCTTCTCTTTGTTGGGCTTATTCTCTTTAAATTCGAGTTAAAACGGGGAGAAGAAGAGCGAAAGAGAGCTGAGGCAGCTTGTAGTGAGGCCATCTTCTCTGTGTCGATAGCAATCAGTTCGCGGCAGAAGTGTTATCTCTTTTCATTTCTTTATTCGTGCGTATATCCTCTGCAATTGGGTAATTAAATTAAGAATTATGGATAGGATTAGGATTTAGGGGTCACGGCTATCCTCACTTCTAAATATTTCATATTTTATTTTCATATATTTAATTGCATATCTAAATATTTATGAACAAATGCCTTTATTTTTTTTGTAATTTTATGTTTTTATCCTACTTTCATTTTCTTAAATTTTAATAACTAAAAACTTAAAATTTAAATGTCAAAATAAAACATTTTTATATATAATCTACGTCATTTTCTCTATGCATATATAAAAAACTATGACATTTCTATTTTGTATTGCTTGTTCTAAAAAACTTGCAAAAATACAATGATGAGGATAATTTCATAATGTCAATTTTCCAACTTATTGATTCACATAAAATAAATAAAAAAGTGATTATTTTTATATGTATATAAAAAATAACATAGATCACATCTAATGATTTTACTTGACATATAAATTTAATAATTATTGTTGTTAGTCAATTAAAAAATAGAGGCCTGAAAATCGCGAAAATAAAGTTTGAACCCTCAATAGCTATTGATAGTTGTAAAATAATTTTTGCTCGAGTAAAATATGTTTTTATGGATGTCAACGGCGATCTTAAATTCCAAACTTATTATTCAAATTCTTAAAATATGCATTTGACTATTTTACAATACATAAATGACTTGAAAACGAGAACGGAGTAGGTCTGATGCCCATCGGACCTACTTTTAGGTTCAACAAGCTCCTGACCGTCCGATCTATCGCAAGATATGTGTGCACGAAATCTAAGCATATACACACGAAATTTAAAACATTGTGCATGGATTTAAAAGCAATTGAACAGTGATTAAACCGTGGAATGACAAAATACACCCCTCTCAAGTCTTTGAAAAATATATATCTAGATTGTATACTGTAGCTTAACTTTGTATAATGACAAAATACACTTATACACCCCTGCTTATTATTATTATTTTTTTAAAGTTGGCTAAAAACAGTTAAAGTGTGCTTAAGGAACGGGCCCTGGGATTGAATATATATTCCTCAAAATTATCTTTTTAACTTCTCTTTCTTTTGGATGATCAAGGCAGGTTATCACTATGTTCAAAGTTAAGATTACAGAATAGTTGTTGTATTGTATTGATAGCAACATGCATACACAGAAGAACGAAAAATTGATACGTGCTCATATTGCATCCCAGTGCATACCAATATATCTATTAGCCCTCACCAGTACAGATATATTACAAGTAGACTCTCGTGACATAAGTAATTAAGGAAAAAACATAAGCAATAAGCAAAGAATTGGTACGTGAACCGTCTTTCTTTTACCTCTCCTCTCTCTTATTTGTTTATTAGGTTTAGAATTACTCAATTATTCAGATATCACTTTACAACAGTCATCTCATAGAATTTACGCAGACGGACAATTATTATTTCATCTTGGTAAATTATGACATCGATATGATTAAAATCAAATTTGACAAATTGTGACCTGATGTAAAATATTCAATTTAATGAGCTTACTCATGGGATCGGTCACAAGTATAACAGTGCGAAAACGTGGTGTGTCGTGATCAAATGAATAGTTACACGTGCCGTGACTAAAATATCGAGGGGTGGTCATGGCAGGCGAGTCACGCCGTGACTCTCGTCCCGTCAACATTCGCGTGTCGTGTCCAAATGTAACTGGTCACGTTTCTCACGTTTAAATGTTTTTTTTTTCATAATTTAGATTAGTTTATTCAAAATTCACCATTTGATCAAGACCTAACAGTCCTAATTACACGTGACTCGCATGATCATGAGCCGTGTCGTGATTAGATCTTTCGCATGACGTGCAATGCCGTGCCAAATTTTCAAAAGATGATCACGGCACGGGACACGCAAGTCACGACACACGCAAGTCACGACACGGAACAGTCACACGTGCTGTGCCGTTCCGTCACAGAGCCGGATCCCCCGTGCCTTTTTTTCTACTCTAACAATAGATGTGAATTCGATGGTTAATTAAATTTTAAATTAGATGAATATAATAATTTCAAAATTAGATACAATCAATTTCGGAGCTTTATATTATTTATATTATTTGTAATGATTCGATTCGAGATCCGATATGACGGTGGCTAATGTAATTCCATATTAACACTGGTGTTGCTATATAGGGTGTGCTTCAGAAGGGGGTACGTGGAGGGAGAGGAAGGAAGAATTACTGTGCGGAAGTGAGGCTCAGCGCAGACCGTCTCTGCCTGACCATTTCACTTGCTCCAGAAGAGAAGAACTGGAGAGAGAGAGCGGGGGTGAACGAGCATTGTTCGGAGGAGAGGGAAGCTCAGCAATGCGTTGATTTTTGGCAACAATTTTTACCCCAAATCGGAGGGTAAGATTACTGTTCGGAGGTGAGCCTCACTCCCGATCTCTTCCTTTCCCCTTCCATTAATGGAGTTTCACCCCAATTTATGGAGCACACCCTTAGAGTTGTACATTCCTTCTCATAGTATACATAAAAAAATAATTTATAGTATCTCTTTCTTTCTATATTTGATTCTAAAAATTTCAAAGCCATTATAATAGTTTTAAAGTTGTTATCTTGTACCAAATCAAGTACATCATCAACAATTAAAGTTAGATGGAAATCCACCAATTATCAAGATGAGAATTGTATGTAAATCTACTTTTCTAATAATTTATAATACGTATATCAATGTCAGTAATCAGTATCATAAAAATTAGTGGAAAATGGTGTGAATGATAAAAATTAGTATTCACATAATCTGTAATTTCTTTTAGATCGCATCAACACGATTGCATTATTTTTTAAGATAAGATTTTATTTGGTACAAAATTGGAAGTTTTAAGTGTCAAATTGAATATTTTTAAAAATATAAGGGGCATGGTGAAAAATAATTGTTGCTTAAGGACTGCTTGAGTTTCGTTAAGTTTTACAAAAAAATATATTCAAAATTATTGGAGAAATAACGGCACACAGACAAATATCAATCTTTATAAAAAAAAAATGATGGATGCATCATATTAATCACACTTAGGAGTGTCAATGAAAACCGTTTACCCATTTACCCTACCTGTATCTAAGACGGGTATGGGTAAGGATTTTTTTTCGTTAGCCTACTGAGTATGGGTATGGATAAGGATTTTTTTTCGTTAGCTAAATGGGTACGGGTACGGGTAAAGGCTATTTCGTATCCATCGGGTAACGGGTAATTATATAAAATAAATTACATATAAATATATAAATATTATATTCAATTTATTCAATTTTATGTTTCTCATATCACTGTATCAATGTCAATCTATGAAAAAAAGTATGCATTTTGTTACAAGAAGAATATTACATTAAACATATTACTTTTTTTATTTGAATGTTTTATTATTTAGTTAACGAATTGAATTTTGAATTTGTTAGAAGAGATATTTGTATGTTTCATTTTTTTTATTTATAAAAGAAATTATTAGTTAGAATTGATTGCATATTTGTATTTTGATTTTTATATTAGTAATTGTGATTGCATATGTATGACATGATGAGTTTCGATAGTATATTTGTAAAAATAATAAAATTATTATATTAGTATTATTCGTTATTCACCCGCTACCGTTTCGTTACCCACTAATTTTAACGGATACGGGTATGGTAGGGTAAGACAAATTCTTAACAGGTAAGGGTAGGGTATGGGTAAGGTCAATTCTTAGTGGGTATGGGTATGAAAATGCTTCCACCTTACCTGTATCGTACCCATTGACACCCCTAATCACACTTTTAATGTTAGATTCCAAAATGTACATGCAATGATACATACAATCAGGTACGGATCTAGAAAGACCGTGGAGGGTGTGAGCGTCAATTTAAATTTTTATGGAGATCTATAACTTTAGATTAACTTTGTCATTCTCCGGAATTTCATTTGTCCTGAAATTCTAATTTGTAATTAGAATTAAAATTAGAATACATTTCTTAAATTCTGACTGATAATTATAATTTTAAGCACCAAAAATTATAAGTCAAAGTATTGAAAATTATAAATTAGAATATTATTTTTTTATCTAGTACTAAATTAACTAATGAGTCTGAACTCAATTAGCTATTTAAAACTAATCTGCTATCTTCTTGCCTCCCTACAAACATTTTGATTCCGGACCTGCACACAATTATCAAGTTATTCTTTTGTTTTGAAAATTTATTAGTCTATGTTTCTTCTTTGGTTGTGAAACACGATAGCCTTGGGGAAGAGGAAATGCACTATACATTTTGTGCTCTAGCTCAACATTCTTTATTTTTATTTTCAAAATCCGAACAGTCGATCCGAACTACTCAACATGATTTTCATAATAAAATATGCTCGGAGACCAAATTTTATATTTTTAGAATTTTTCTATTTTTTTTTTACATAAGTACATTATTACTTTATTGAATGGTTTAGAATCCCCTTTAAACAGTGATTTTGTATCTATGTAAAAAAATAGTAAAAAAATTCTAACAAATATAAAATTTGGTCTCCAAGCATATTTTATTATGAAGATCATGTTGAGCAATTCAGATTGACTGTTCAGACTTTAAAAACATAAATAAAAGATGTGGAGCATATTGGAATACAAAAAAATAATGCATTTGAACCCTCATGGAGAGGAGATTGATAGTTAGACGATTTTGTCAAGCATATAAATTATGTAGGTACCAATATCTAACCAACATATTATAAAATGAACTATCACCTAGCAATTGTTAAAATTTAGACATAAAGATCCATTAGTAAAGACTTATTGTATAAATTACTTTACAACTCCTATAAAATATAAAATCGGCAGCCGTGCTTCACTGCAAGCAATGACACACTCGTTGAATTATTTTGATTCAGCCTTATGGATGTTTCAAATCATAATTCTTGTCAGCTGCATGTTCTTCACTATGTGTTTTAGCCACTAGACCAAATGATAGTTCTCTAATATGTTGTTGGTGGAAATTGAACTCAAGTTCTTCACAACTATAAAATAAACTCAAACCACTAAGCTACAAGTGAACATGTAAAACACAAAATATTCTTATTAAATTTTTTTATCATCAAATAATTATCCGATTAAATCAACGATGTCACCTTTTCTTTACCAGCAACTGCGATAGATACTCGGATACTCAGATACCAGTATTTTAGTTGCAACTTTTATTATAAAAACAAAAAGTTATGTCTTAAGTCATCAAAATTATACTAAACAAAGGATAACTCAAGTCAAACTTTAAATTTAGATATCAATCAAACATAATTAATTTAAACTTCAATTATAATAATCAACTTTGATCTCTTTTAACTTTAGTCTATAATCAAACATAAACCAAATCTGCTCATTTTCTCTATCTGAATCGTTCAAAGTCTATCACACAGCTTCAATTAAATCTGAATCATTTTAATAAATTAAATTGATACAAAAAAATAATTAAAACCGTATAATAAATTTTAAACGATCCAAAAAAAAAAAAAGATGACGCTCATTTTCGCCAAGCGGGACCCACTTGCCGCACTTACAAATGGAAAAACGTGCAAAGTTGCAAACCCATGATGCAGCTTTCCGCTTGCTCCGTAGCCCGTCGAAAATGACAAAAGAAGATAAATTTCGCGACTTTCAAGTAACATCTCTTAATTTTTCTCTCCATTTCGAACCGTCCACACTTCGTCCGATACTCCGATGTCGATGAATTAAATGCCAAATTAGTTCCCCTTACCCGGTTACCCCCATACCTAATTAAATTTTCATCTTTTTCAGAGGGCCTCACGGGAGAGTTCCCAGATGACTATATAGTATACACTGAATTCCTGGGAGCACCGAGGGGTGTTCAAATGGATCGATTTATTTGGTTTTAAACTGAATCGAAAAATTTCAGTTTAAATGGTTCAGTTCAGTTGATTTTATGACATAATTCGGTTTAATAGTTCGGTTCGGTTTTGAATTCTCAAAACCGAATAAACTGAACCGATCGATTTTATTAATAGTCTGAGACTTTGTGTATTATTTTGATTCATTTTCGGTTTTGAATCTACGTGTTTTGATTTTTTGAGATTGAATTCCTCTGTTTGGTTTAACTAAACAAACCATTTATTAATAGTTTGAGACTATTTTATTTAAACCATTCATTTTCGGTTCAACTGAACAAACCGAATTTTAAATCGGTTTAATCGGTTCGGTTTTAATTCGGTTAGTTATTTTAGTTCGGTTGGTTCGGTTGGATTTTCAAAAACTGAATTTTTTTTTTATTTGGTTATTTTAGTTCAATTTGGACCGAACCGACCGGTTGAACACTCTTAGGAGCACCCGCAAATAAATACCGAAATTTTTATTAATAGGAAAAAAAAATGAGAATAGTGAAGGAATCCGGTAGATTTTGAGATATAAGAATTCCATGATGGCTGGACGTTATAAACCATAACGGATTTAATTAAACTTCTAATTAACAAAACAGGAAAAGGAAAAAGAAAAAAATATATAAAAGGCCAGACGTTACTTTCTGTAACGTCTAGACTCTTCATTTGAAAATGACTTGGACGTTACTGTACGCATAACTTGGAGAAACTTTTGGAAAATAGCTCGGACGTGATGGACTTCAACGTCCAGATTGTTTTTTTTTTGTTATTTTGTTAATTAGGAGTTTAACTAAATTTGCTAATCTGGACATTATGATTTATGATGTCTAGCCGAACGTGCACTATCACGGAATTCTTATATCTCAAAATCCACCGAATTATTTCACTATTCTCCATTTTGGTTTTGTTTTTCCTATTAATAAAAAAATCAGCAATAAATACGTCGACTGAAGAAGGGACAAAAAAGGATCAGTATGTAATGCACCAATATAAGAGCATCCATAACAATAATTATTTTTTGGATTGCTAATTTGATGTATTAATTGCTAATATAATTGTTGGGATGTGATACAGTTTCTAAATTAACAAATTTGCTTTAAAAGAATATATTTTTTAATGATACGTGGCTAATTAATTATAGCTCTCTCATTTTCTTTACAAAATTAATTGTTGAGATAGAATGATTTAGAAATTATGAATCTCTAATTGCTAAACTCTCGGTAACATGTCTAAATTGTAATTTCTAAACATTTTGTAAAATGAAGATGCTTTTAACTTAGAAAATCTTTACCGTAAGAGGAGCACTATATGTTGTAACTGGTGACACGTTGGAAATTCTTACCAATAAATATGGACCACGTGTTCTTCGTAAATTTTTTATTAGAAATTTAAGTGAACGAAGTTTTTCCACCATCAGTCACTCCCATTTCACCACTCCACCTTACCCCCTCTTCATTTGGCAAAAAGGAGACAAAAGAGAAAACAGACCTTTTCCTTTTCTGCGTTCCTTTGATCGATCTAAGAGATTTATACGGCCTTTTAACATTCGGCATCTGCACTTTAATTTCTTGTAGGCTATCTTGGATTTTTCTTTCTCGCTTTGTATTGAGAAGTATTGATTCTGGGATTAAAGAGGGATGAGTCAGGGGACAAGGTGGATTCACCACGTAAGAAAACTGAGTGCGGCTAGCATCCCTGCCTCTTTAATCGAGAAAGGTCAGAATCGTGTAATCGATGCCTCTCTTACACTTATCCGCGAGCGCGCCAAACTGAAGGTTTCAATTCTTTCAAGTTATGATTTGCTATTCTCGCGGTTATTATTTTGGTGCATAGATGTTTTACTATAGAAGTCTAAATCCATCAATTTGCTAGCTATTCAGGTAACTAAATACCTATCAAAGTAGAAAGCAAATTTGTTTTGAGATATAAATGCTAAGTTGGGGTCTTTGTCATTTGAAATTTCTGGTTTAGTTTAGTGAGGTAGTGTACATACTGATAGAGTTTACCAGCTCAACATTTGGGAATACTGTATTGCTTAATGGCTGGTACCAGTACTGTTCTGCCAAAATCTGGTAAGCACTTGATCATGTTTTATGTCTAAACAGGGAGAACTACTAAGGGCGCTAGGTGGTGCAAAGGCCTCAGCATCCCTCCTAGGAGTTCCTTTGGGGCACAATTCCTCTTTTCTTCAAGGTCCGGCTTTTGCACCACCTCGTATTAGAGAGGCTATTTGGTGTGGCAGCACCAATTCTTCCACAGAAGAAGGTATCTCTTACTAAAATTCCATTTTTAAACAAGAAACTTTTGAATTTAGCTAATTTCCCTTTGTATTTACCTAATTATACCAGCGTAGAGTGCCAACATGTCATTAACAGACCTCGTGCAAATACCATTCAATCAGATTTGAAACCATATTACCCAAAGATACTGCATGACAAGCTAGGCATGACCAGTTTTATTGCAGCATGGAAAAATTGAGGAGTCATTTATTTAGACTGCAGATAACACAAATACATGAAAGTGGAAGGAGCTGCTTGACCTGATTTATTAGTGCTTTTATAATGTACAGGGAAGGAGCTGAACGACCCACGCGTGCTGACAGATGTAGGGGACGTGCCAATACAAGAGATACGTGATTGTGGTGTAGACGATGACCGGCTAATGAATATTGTCAGTGAGTCTGTAAAGATTGTTATGGAAGAGGTAATTGCCTATTTGGTTAAATTGTGCAAAATGTCAGATTATTTCCCTGGCCGATACATAGGGAAGTGTCATGAATGCCTCTATGCAGTTTTAAGAATATCAAGCTTACCTCAACAAACAATTTCAATGTTAATGGCTACACCTGTTCCTATTTACTTGTGGAGATAATATGTTTGCATCAATAGGGAAAAAAAAATATTTTCCAAAATTCTTAAGAATTTAGTAGATGATGGTCATGTGAGACATTTTGTATGTTACTATGTTACTAAAAGGGCACACTATATATTTCTGATGTTGTGGAGGTACTCGTGATATTTCATTTCTCAAGCTTCATTCATTAAATCAGCCTTTTCTATTTTACTGTTCATGAATCGCATACCTGGTACCTGTTGTTTCATGGTACTGAAAAACCTTACATATTGATCGACATTTTGTATGTTACTATGTTACTAAAAGGGCACACTATATATTTCTGATGTTGTGAAGGTACTCATTATATTTTTATTTTTCAAGCTTCATGCATGAGATCAGCATTTTCTATTTACTATTCATGAATTGCGTACCTGGTACTGAAAAACCTTGCTTATTGTGCATAAAAACCAACATTATTGGTGTTATTCTGCAGGAACCTCTTAGACCACTGGTGCTGGGAGGGGATCACTCAATTTCATTCCCAGTGGTCAGAGCTGTCTCAGAAAAGCTCGGCGGTCCTGTGGACATACTTCATTTGGATGCGCATCCTGACATTTATGACGCATTTGAAGGAAATAAGTATTCACATGCCTCCTCTTTTGCTCGTATAATGGAAGGAGGCTATGCAAGACGGCTCCTCCAGGTGAGTTTTGTTTAATAGTTTTCTTTTCAAGTTTCTGGATAGTGGATTTTATTAGATAGGGTGGCGATAGATTAGGATGGGTTTGGCTAGTGCCAATAGTATCGGGCTAGACTTCACCCACCAACAGGTCAAGACGACCCAACCCACAGCTCCTCGAGGGAATTTTGTTAAATGGTTTCTCTTTCACTCAAGTTTTCAGAAATCAGTATTATATAGTGGTGGCAATATATTGGGTTTGATCAAGTAGGGTTAAAAGTATATTATAACTATAAACCCACACTTGGACATGACCTGACCAGTATCCTACCCATTTTTTAGAAGTTACAAGAGATTTTTAAATTATTTATAATTGTTGGCACAAAATATTCAATAGATGAGGTGGTAAGATGCTTGTTTTAAGAATGGGGAGCTCGTGGGTTTGAATCCAAGTGTTGCACACTTGTTTATTTCTTGAATATTTATCCGAATCTGTACATTCCCAACACATGCTATAAAGAAAGATACAAGAAACAGTAGATGGATTAGATCACAACTTGTTTAACTCATTCTTGGTAATTTTTTATTTGTAGAAATTATTATTAAATAATAAATGAAAACAGAAAGAGTCCCTTACTTTTTTTATTCCATAGATGGATCTGAAAAAAAAAAGTGAGATTCAAACTTTGGAACCAAATTTTTTTTTTCGGATCCAAAGTGTGTGTGTTTTTCTTCTAAGATGGTGGCTGAGTTATTTTTTTAAACAGAAAGAATGCTGGAATATTTTCTGAAATAGAATAAAACACTTTGGATCCGAGAAATAATTTCGGTTCCAAAGTTTGGATCGGGAATTTTTTTTTGGATCCATCTATAACATAAAAAAAATGAAGGTACTCTTTCTATTTTCATTTATTATTTACTAATAATTTCTATGAATAAAAAATTACCCTCATGACCTGACCTGCAGTGTGTCAATAAATGCTGGATCTGGTCCCGACCTAATCCGACTCACTAAGCATTGTGTCAGTCTTACTTGGGTCGGTTGGGGTCACAAGGATTTTCAACCTATTTCTAACCATTAGTTCAAGACGGGATTGAGACCCCATGGTACTTCTGTAATGTGAAAAATAAAGCAATTAAAAGCCTACTTCTTTATGTTATATTTCACTTGCATATTCAACAATGCTTTTTATAATGTATATTTTGAATTCCAGGTAGGACTAAGGTCAATAACAAAAGAAGGGCGTGAACAAGGGAAAAGGTTTGGCGTGGAGCAGTATGAAATGCGCACTTTCTCGAAAGACCGCGAAATACTTGAAAATCTCGTATTTTCTCTCGCTTTCTCTCTCACTATATATTTTTTTGGCTTTGACTTGCAATTACATGTTATGTACATTGGAATTGGAATTTCGTTGGGGAGCTCTTGTTCATGATTAATATCTGTGTGTGGACAGAAATTAGGAGAAGGCGTGAAGGGTGTGTATATATCGGTTGATGTAGACTGCCTAGACCCGGCCTTTGCACCAGGTGTATCACACATTGAACCAGGTGGCCTCTCATTTCGTGATGTGCTAAACATACTGCACAACTTACAAGCTGATGTTGTTGCAGCTGATGTGGTTGAGTTCAACCCCCAACGTGACACGGTTGATGGCATGACCGCTATGGTTGCTGCAAAACTTGTACGCGAACTCACAGCCAAAATTTCAAAATAATTCAAAATTTCGTCAAATGAGTGGTTTTTTGTGTTCTTAAATTTTGGCATCCTATTTCTTTGGCATTAGTTGTGCTAATCAGGTTGACTTGGGCAAAATCTAGAAGATGTATTTTAATAAATTAAGAGGAGATTATATGAAGGCTTTTAAATGGGCAGATTACGGCATAAATAAAGAACAAATTTGTGTTACCGGCCTTTGATTATAATGAGCACTTGAGCTAAATAGTGAAGTCTTGAACCCGTGAGTTTTATTCTCGTTCGGGTGCTACTCTGTAGGTTGGTCATAGACTATTAATATATTGTCTACTTTTATTGGTGCTATTACCACAAGTACATGATAAGAAGAAGAGTATGGCATAAGCTTATTGAAAAGAGAACATAATATAATGGAAACAGAGGAAGCTTGGACAAAATATTCTCTCAATAAAGTGAAAGCCCTAAGAGCATATATGCTTCCTGCTCCTCCTTTGAAATAATGTTGAAGTTTCTGCTTTTCATTAATTTGCTTTTGATCACTCTTTAAAGGAATTACATAAAGCTTACAGCAATCATGTATGGTTTCACTTGAAAGAATCAGAACATTTTGAGTAGCCACCTGCCTACCTCATTTAGTCCATAAGCTCTATAAAACTCAAGCCTGCACCTGCCTACCTCACAGTCCATAAGCTCTATAAAACTTAAGCCTGGAAGCTTGTTTCAGTTCAGACCCTGTTCCTCTCTCTCTCTCTCTCGCTCTGGCCCTACCACTCTATCCCATGGCTGATTGTCCTGAGCAATTATGTCACTGTTCCTCTCCACCAAGGAAGCATCATGATCCAAACCCATACCACCAAGAGCATCATGATCCGAAACCATACCACCAAGATGCCAAACAGTACCACCCTGATCTAAAGCCATTACCTCGCTCGAACCGCCAATCTCCTGCAAAGTCATCTTCTAGTACTGGTCGGCTATGCATTGCGCTGGTTGCATTTTTTGTCCTTTTAGGCATCATTGCTTTGATACTCTACCTTGTTTACCGCCCATCGCATGCCCGTTTCTCTATCACCTCATTTGCCATACTCTCTCTCTCCAACTCCAGCTCACCATTTACTTGCGTCTCCACATCAGCACAAGTGACCATACTCATCCGTAACCCTAACAAACACTCATCAATCAATTATGATTGTCTTTCAGTCTTTCTTTCATATCGCAACCAGGCGATTACATATTCAACTCAGCTACCAGCACTGGCACAAAAGCCCCGCAGCTCCTTGGCTTTGTCGCCTGTGGTTGGTGGTGGTGTAGCTGTTCCTGTGTCGTATGATGTGATGGAGGGGTTGATGACTGATGAGTCGTATGGCCTCATTGGGTTGCGGTTAGTGGTCCAGGGGAGGATTAGATTTCAGTCAGGGCTGTTTTACGGAAGGTGGGTCCCACTATATGTGAGGTGCGATATGCTTATTGGTGCTCACAAGGGGTTCATGGGCCAAGAGCCGGTGCTTGGAAATCCTAACTGTTACGTTGATCCTTAGTGCCTGTCAACTTAAAAACTTGTCTTTGCATTTGCCTTCTTCTATTATTTTTCTTTTTTCCTTTTTTCCCTTTTGATTTGTTAACTTCTGCTGTTCAGAGAAAGAAGTATGTCTTATTTAGCGGTTAACAGTGTGTTGAACTTGTATCGTTCCAGTTGTCGTTGATCTTAATTGGAAACATTGAAATTCCTGTCTCGGATGTTTGAACTCCTGGAAATTTCCCAAAAGTCTCATTTTTCTCATTGGTGTGGATGTTTGAAAATTTGTGAAGTACGATTGCATCAGAAGATCTATTTCATTTGAATCGGAAAAAGTAAAATGTTGAATGCATCAAATTATGCCTGAATTATATTAAAATTATACTATTAAATAAACTTGCCAGTACTAGTTTGAATAGTTAGAAAAATTTGTGAGTAAAACAGTACACAGTAACACCATGCATGTTTGATTGAACCATACATAACAATATATCACCCCATTAAAATATATAAATAATCACTATAGTAATATCAATAACGTTAATAATAATATTTTTATTATTGTTATTATTATTGATAATAAAAATAAAGAGTATTCAAAATCATAGTATATTCCAACTTTTGATTTCCACGTACTTAAAACTGGCACTGACTTTTGGTCACTGATTGATTTCCAAAACTTTTGATTATGACTGGTACTTGGTACGTGAATCCAGTCGAGTGATATATACCTTACATTTAGACTCTTGTCAGATATCAGATTTTCAGAAAAATTAAATCCAGCATAACAGACCAGCAAAATTTCTCAAATTTACTGAAACTGACAACAACATATTAATCCAGGAATAAAAAGATAATCCAAATGTAAACTTGCAATGTTAATTCAACTTAACTTATAGTAGAGCCATTGAAATTTCACAAAAACAAAGCAACCGTTCATGTATAAATTTAACAATTGAAGCAAACTACCATTCAATTGCTTAATCTCCAGTTTAAGCAAAGTGCCATTGGAATTTCAACATACCTTCAAAGTACTATTCAATTGCACTATCGATCAAACAGGAATTAAAAGAAAAAAGATGAATATTTTAGCAATCAAAGATTTTAACCATTCGCTGGAAGGGAATCATTCGCTACACAGCTTGCACATATTCACCAATAACTGTGCAAAAATACAGAACCGCTCCGTGATTGGCATTGCAACAATTTTGATGGTATTGGGCAACAGCTACAATTCTGCAAGAAAACCCTGTTATTCTTCGACACAATTGAAGAAAGACGAAATCTGGAAAATTATGAGCGCCAATTTAGAATTATGGTCAAGGAAAGAGCTTATGCATTTGGCTTGCATCATAGAGGCTCGGTGGCACCACAAATCCCATTGCAAATGGTTGAAAGCGGGCGATAAGAACACCCGCTACTTCCATGCGTTAGCATCGGCAAGACATAGGAGGAATAAGGTTTCTTATATTATAAATCACGGTGTTATGATTACAGAGGAAGACCAGATCAGGGATGCATTCAGAACACAAATGGAGAGTTTACTGGGTGTGGAAAATCCGGTGCTCAGTTTCAATCCGACGACATTATATCCACAAAACCCGGATCTGTCCAATTTGCAAGACCCCTTTACTGAAGTAGAAATCGAAATGGCGGTGAGACAATTGGGAATGAATAAAGCATCCAGACCCGATGGCCTACCTAACGAATAAAGCATCCGGACCTGATGACCTACCTAACTGTCACTTCTCCAAAATTTTCTGGCACAGACTATCCAGTCTAGCGGGGGTTAGAATTTTGGTGCAGGGCCGCACAATACAAAGTATTATCATTAAATCAAAATTGGCATGTAGAGTCAGAATTGACAAAGGAAAATAGGGTGCTTTGTTCTTTGCAGGTTGCTGGTTTATTTGGAAGAATCGCAACAATATAATTTTTGAGTGGGGAG
The DNA here is from genome assembly GCA_024447775.1 of Carex cristatella. NCBI lineage: Eukaryota > Viridiplantae > Streptophyta > Magnoliopsida > Poales > Cyperaceae > Carex > Carex cristatella. Next base: position 4,964,694 of record JAJHPF010000003.1, on the reverse strand, counting down.
GGGCTGACCCAAGAGTAGTTGCAGATCAATGCTGGCGGGACGTTTATGTTAACTAAAGATGTTTAATTTGAATTTGTTGTTTGTATTTTAATATTCTATTGATATTTAAATACGGTTGTAATTGGACTGATAGTGTTTCAAACAAAAAAGAAATAAAAATTAACATGCTGATAAGTTTACTGAGCTTCGGTCAGGTTTCTAATGAAACCTTAATAGTGATTTTTGAGGTTTTGGTTTCATAGTAAATTTTGAGGTTTCTAATTCATAGATCCATATATATGACAGTCAGGAAAATAAAAATACAATTATTAATTTTGAGGACTTTTGGTTGGTGAAGAAAAATTAGTTACGCTATTGTCGGTTTTGCCACAACATGTTATGTCACGTGTGTCGGTCTGGTGATATGACTCACGTATCTTATCTTTCGAGAAGAGACTTGCATGTCTTATCTTTTAGAAGAGACTTGTGTATCTCATGATTTGTCCATCATGTGTTGTGTCTTCCATCAACTGAAAATGACACCACACAACACGTCACACAAACTTACCCAATCATATCACGTCATGTGACACATATGACCAATATTTCTAACAATATTCCTTTATTTTGATTTATTTTGCAATACTTTTTTTTAGCATTTTTATTTTTCATTGTAGCTAATTTAAAATCTAAAATAATAATAAATATAACCAGTCACATCATATTTGATTACGGTGTAACCACACGTAACGTAATCATTCACATCACCTGATTGTCTGACACTGACATAATATAACCAAATTATGATGTGTTAATCATGCACGTCACATTTTTCTTTTACTAATTCTAATCAGCATTGAGGTATATTTTATCATCGGATTGAGCTGAAATTTACATGATTTTTAAATCAAATGGATCAGGTAAGGTTTCTTACGCTCTCCCGATAAAACAGGAAAGGATGCACCGGCGGTGTGCTGTAGAAATCGCCATTTCCTTACACGAATAGCGCCAGGCCACATGGCTCAGTCGAATTTTTTTTTTCTCTGAGTCAACACTAACAGCCACAGAAACAAAGTAATAATAAAATCATCTGCGGCCTACTCTGCACTAGTTGTCTGTTCTCGTCTTCTCAGCCCAAGTGAACAGAAAGAGGGCTGGGCTGGATCGGAGAGTCGAGGAAGGCCTGGGTAGGAAGTAGGAACCCGACCTGTGCGGTGGAGAGCAAATGTGAAATTTCTCGAAAGAAAATAAAAAATTACACCTAAATTGACCTTTCTCCGATTCATCGTCAAGCTCTCCAAAGGAGACCACACCCCTCCATTCGTATCATTCACGTTCAGTTCCTAGTTTTTTATTTCCAATTTTGAAATTTCCCGTCTCTATCTCCTATAAATCGCCGCTAATGTCAGTTTTTTGCATAGATGCGGTGTAGATATTCAGAGTGAGAGAGGGGGGAGAGAGAGAGAGAGGTACAACGGAGTGCTCCTAACGGTAAGGTCCTTTTGCCTCAAATGTCTATTCCTTGTTCTAAATATTACTGGGTTAGATTTGTTATTGTACTCTTTTCTTAATCTGTATTCTAGTTCGATTGTAAACGGCCTTTGTTATTTAATTCTTCCAGTCAGCTGTAGCAACTGATGTCTTGAATTGAATGTTAATGGATTTATTGCAAAGAAGCTTTCTAGCTGAACTGATCAACTCTGTTATGATTTTGTAAATCAGTTGATTCACAATACCTATATCTGAATAGTTTATTTTAACAGATCGAGATCCATACCACTTAAAAAAAGGCACCTTTTGCATAAGGAGAATTACAATTAACTGGACTAGATGTGACTAAGTACAAATTCTCACTGAATTTGACTATCTTAAATCTGATGAGAACAAATCTTCTTTCGGAATTTTATATGAAAAATATTTCTCTCTTGTGTGGTTTCATCCAAAATGGAGGTAACAAATCAGTGTATACACTTATTTTCAGGTCTGCCACAACCTTCCTCACACATAAAAAGATATTGGTGAACTATTGAATAATTGGGGTCAATTTCAATTGGTATAAGACGATAAAATAAAAACAGATGGCATCAGCAATGGTGAACGTAACAGCGAGTGTGCTGAATTGGGTCTCTTTAGCTTTTGATGCTCCTACCAAAGCTGTTGTTTTTGGTGTACCTATTGATGGTAATTTCTCCTCTTACAATTTTCCGAATTCTGTGATTATAAAACCATGGAGCTTCGAGAGAGTAGAAAAGTGAAGGCCACCTAGTGGTTGCATGTACATTAACTCTATTGATATTTATTTATTTTAAACGAATCTAATTGTTTGCTTGATTTTCAAAGTGAAGGCCACCTAGTGGTTGAAGTATTACTTGTAGTGGTGATATTATTCCAGCTTACAAGGAAGAGTTACAAACCCCCTAAGAAGCCTCTGACAGAAAAGGTCTTATTTTTACAATCTTCTATTTACTTTTACCCAAAAACAGTTGAATGTGTTTTCTTGTGATGTGCTAAACTGTTAATAGTAAAGTGCTTTGCTGAAATATGAAAACAGGAAATAGATGAGCTATGTGATGAATGGGTTCCTGAGCCCCTGACCCCACAAATTACTGAAGGCATGACAGATGAGGCCCCTACTCTGGAAAGGTTTCACATAATTAAATTATTCTGTTTGCAATCTACTTCTCTTCATTTTGATGCATTATTTTTGCAACTCTGCAGTCCGTTTATAAAGTAAAATACCATATTTTGGTGCAGTTTCTTTTCTTGTAGGTTCATGGAAAGTTAATTCATTTGGAAGATTGAATTTATTTTCCTTCTTTATTTATTTCTTTTTTTCTGAAACAGTGCTGCAGGACCACATGCAATAGTTAATGGAAAAGAGGTGCTGAACTTTGCATCTGCAAACTATCTCGGTCTCATTGGAAATGAAAAGATCACCGTGAGAAGAATCTATGCTTAACTAACCTTTTCTTTTTCCCTCATTTTAAATGTAATTCATGCACTGAACTTGTAACACATGAAATTTTAGGATTCCTGTGTTGGTGCACTGGAAAAATATGGTGTTGGTTCTTGCGGGCCTCGCGGATTTTATGGGACCATTGGTGAGACTTCTCTTCTTGTTTTCTTGTGCTGTTCTCTCTCTCTCTCTCTCAGTCTGTCACCATCCATTCTAAGAGTAAAAGTTTGTATCTGACATAAATTAATTTGTATACAGATGTACACCTGGATTGTGAGCAAAAAATAGCTAAATTCTTGGGGACACCTGATTCAATACTCTATTCCTATGGCATGTCAACTATTTTCAGTGTTATTCCTGCTTTCTGTAAGAAAGGCGACATCATTGTTGCGTAAGTTACTTCTTTCACATTTTATTTGGCTCTATTTGTGAACATTATTTTATTGCTACCCATTATGTACCTGTTATTTATTACTTAGCTTACAATATTGATGCAAAAAATAGAGACGAGGGGGTTCACTGGGCAGTACAGAATGGGCTATACCTTTCAAGAAGCACCGTGGCATATTTCAAGCATAATGACATGAAATCATTAGAAAACAAGTTGGAGGAAGTCACCCGCCGTAGCAAACACCCTGAGAAAATTCGCCGTTACATTGTTGTTGAATCCATCTACCAGGTTCAGTATATATATATTTTTTGTTAGTTTGGCTGAAATTAATGTCTAACCTGCAAAACATCAAAATGTAATTTGTTCCCTGTGGTACTAGAAAAATAACAAAAATCACCAAAAAATTACAGATGCGTTAGTAACTGTATGATTAGTAGTGCACATGATACCGTTTATTTAGGGTTGTAGTTGATTTTTGAGGTCTGCAGAAACAACTGAAATTCGACCTTTAGTTTGTTTTCTCTTTTAATTCTGGTAGCCGAGTTATTTTCTCTGATATCCTTGGCCCTGATTTGGTGCAGAATTCGGGTCAAATAGCCCCACTGGATGAGATTGTGAGGTTGAAGGAGAAGTACCGCTTCCGTATTATACTGGATGAGAGCCATTCTTTTGGCGTGCTTGGAAATTCAGGTCGTGGTCTTGCTGAGCAATGTGGAGTCCCGGTGCGTTTTATTTATCTTCTTTATCTTCTTCTTTTCAGAAGGATAATGTAATAACACACATAAGAACACAAATGTGTACAGACTCAACCAAGCCTAAATGAAAATAAAATGTGGAATGAACTGCAGCTTGGTAATTGTACAAACTATTTGCTCTTTTTATCCCTTTTGGATCCTTAAATTTGTAGCTTATTTGGAATTAATTGTTTGATACGCAGATTGAAAAAATTGATATAATAACAGCTGGAATGGGAAATGCTCTAGCCACTGATGGGGGTTTCTGCACTGGAAGCGTTCGAGTTGTCGATCACCAAGTATGTGCTGTTAAAATGAGAAAGAATAACCTAAAAATAATAGTACATTTCCTATTAAACATACTATTAGATGCCTTTTTCTACTGCAAATTTTAGTAACAACAATTGGGACACTTTTGTTTTGTTTTTGGTAGAGGTTGAGCAGTGCAGGTTATGTATTCTCTGCTTCTTTGCCTCCATATCTCGCAAGTGCTGCAATTGCAGCAGTTGATCATTTGGAGGAAAATCCGTCCATTCTTGCCAATTTAAGGGCTAATATTGCTACTCTTTTTTATGGTACTTCCTTTTTTGTTGATCACAGTTGTTGTTTCCTTTTGTCATAGATTTCAATTATGGAGCAGTTAATATTTTCTTTGTAAAATTTCAAAAACATGATGTGTTTGTTGGTTGATTGTTTAATATAATGTGTTTATTTGGAAATGCAGAGTTGTCAAATGTTCCGGGGCTTGTTGTAGCAAGCCATTTATTATCTCCCATGGTTTTCCTTAAGCTGAAGAAATCAACCGGCTCTGAAAAGGCTGATATGCACCTCCTTCAGTCCATTGCTAAACGGGTATGTTTTATTAGGTATTTGATTCCCATGTAGTGTGCTTTCCTATTGGTATATAGAGGTTGCGAACAGGCTGGTCAAATCACCTCAGGTCAAGTTAGGCCATTTGCGTGGGGTTCGTTTGTGGGATCCATTCTTTGATCCTGGACATTTTGGGTCTGGGCTCATCTCAATTTTGGGTGCCTGGCTGTTCTGTTTACAATTGGATCCTTTGCTGGTGTTGAACTGGGTATTGTTTCTGACTTTTTAATTAAATTGGGTCGGGTTAGGTTCGGGCTCAAGCAGATGATGTAGGGTTTTAAGTTTATGCCAGATTTTGCCAACTCTATTTAGATATTTGTCGTAGTATATGTCTGGCACTGTACCTGATCACTATGCATAGATTAATTTCAAAATCATGCTTTTTTTTTTGCTGAAATGAATCAAATTATTTATTCAGGTTTTGGAGGAAGATTCTGTACTTATTGTGACAACAAAAAGGTCATCTCTGGACAAGTGTCCTCTCCCAATTGGCTTACGGCTTTTTGTCTCGGCATCGCACTCTGAATCTGACCTTCTTAAGGCAGCCACTTCCTTGAAAAGAGTTGCTGCATTGGTGCTTTCTTAGTATCTCCTTAATTGAAGCTTGTCATAATTTTCAAATTGAGGATTTTGTTAACCAGCTTTGGTCTAGTGTTTTGTATAGCTTGTGCTCTTATCTAGTTTACAGAACAGTTTTTTCTCGTTATATGATAAGTTCAGCATTTGGAAATAATTTATGCTGGTATTCACTGATGTCAGTTAAATAAATTTGGTAGTCTTTCACAATTCTGATTCTTTTTCTATGCAGTGTTGATTTTGTTATTTGGTGCATAAAGGGTAGAGTAGCTACAATGTTTGTTGTACTGTATGGTGGTGGTAGACCTTGGTGTTCTGTAAACATTTGCATCTATACAAGTTTAAGAAAGTTTTTTTTATTAACTAATTGAGTTTTTTTTTGTAATATTCTACTTTTCATTTCGTTTACAACTCGATAGGTTATTCCCAGCTAATTAATTGCTTATATTTCAAGATTCATGTAGAAAACAAAATTTGTTTTTCAAGTTTGAGCCTCTCTTTCATCCTTTCTCCAAGACCCCTGCCAATGTGCGGTCCTTGGTTCAAAGCCATAGATTTCCTTGCTATTGCATAATCCTCACCTTCATTTATTTTATTTTTCCTTTCATTTTCTTGTAATCTTATTGTTACTGTCTTTTTTTAAAAAAAAAAAAAAAATCAATCTTATTGCTATTGTCATAGCTGTGATAGTATTCTCTCTGATTTTTTTTCTTCCGAAATATTCTATTGGTTTCTGGGTTTCGGCCCGTGGGCCCAATGTTTTATCTTTTCAATATCTCCCTCCTGATTTTTAATAACTCGATCGGTTGCCCAACCTTGCATTGCATGCTTATTGCCTCGCTTATTAACACCACAGCATGTGTGCCTTGGTCGAATCGTTGAAACAACGAAAGTTCTTCATCTTTAGCTACCGCTGCATGAACCGTCTAACTGCATCACAATATTCTTTCCCAAAAATTATACTCAAAATAATTACAACATTCTAAAAGCTAAAGTATCGACAATTTGCATACATTTCAAAATATAATTCGCTCTCATAATCAAAATATCTTCCGGATATGATTCGAAAAATAATTTGAAGCTGCACGATTCGAAAATTCAACCCAACTTGTATTCAGATAATTCTCTAAAATTAATCGAATTTGATCTGACATGTCTAATATCACTTTACTACCTGAAAAGCTCGTCCCATCCAATCCAATTCAATCCGACTTGATGCTAGTCCTTCGCAAAAGCTGTTTTATGATAGCACTCGCAGCCTTTGCCCTTTTTAATCCGTGGGCATCAATGTTATCCTCTATTAAATGTGGAGAGTAGTTTGTGTCTGATGCCTATTGGACTCAAATTTGAATTCGATGGGCTCCATAACCATCCGATCCACTTTAAGATCCGTGTGGACAAATACTAAAGCAAATGTGCACAGATATTAAAACGGAATGCACAGATCTTAAAGTGGATCAAACGGTTATAGTGCCCATCATTTGAGTGCGATGGGCATCGGACCCAAACTGCTCTTTTAAATGTGACCTTGGCGAAAGCATCGCTTTCTTTGCTATTCGTCTGATCCGTGAATAATATCCTCACCCGTTTATAAAAATATAAATACAAATAAAATAAAGGTGCCTGGATTCGACATTTTACCAACTAGACTTTCACGTCTTCAGCTGGACCCCGTTTGAACAGTATATTCTTGACTTTTAAAATAATCGGGCCTTATTAAAGTCGACTATGCATTGATCGGACGGTACAAATTAAATATAAACTCCTCACCAATTAAATATCCATTTGAATAGTTCTATACATATTCGAACTACTCATTTCGAAACTATCTTTCTTGTTTGGAACCATATGATGTATGATGATTAGGACTAGCAAAACAAGCTCGTGGATCGATCAGGATAAGCTCGTGACTTATTTAGTAATAGATCAATCGTTACTGCCCCAAATGTTAACGATACAGCTTATTACTGGCTTGGTCTAGATTAAACGAGTTTGAGTTAGATCTAACTCGCTTATTAGATAGATTATACGATTTGATCTAATTCGTTGGCTGAAAGGGTAGAGTTTATAATTTGCTATTTTTATTCTATTCATGCATTTTTTTGTCATTCTACTAATTTCTATGTTTGATGCTTTGTTTGATGTGCTTGTTTCATTCTATTAATTGCATTTGAAAATTAATATTTAATGCTTTGCTTGATGGGTTTCATTATATGTTAAAAATAACAACTATTTACAATTTTTGAATTATAACGGCTAGTTGTAGAAAATAGTGTCTTGTAATTAATATGTTAGGAGATAGTGGTTAGTGATTAGTAGTTGATAGTTGTAATTAATAGTATAACAGCTAGTTTTAATTTTTTTGTACAAGTAGAGACAAATGTAAAAATGAAAATAAGATTGCAATATAATTTATTTTCTTAAATATCTTATCTTCTCATCTTACAAAAAATAACATTATATTATCTATTATTTTTTTAATTTGTATAATAGCAATCCAAATAAAACCGAGCGAGTTAAACGAACCAACTCTGTCTAGCTCATTGGGCTCGGTCTGATTATGAACTAAAATTCTAGCTCTTTCCCTTAATCTCAACTTACTCGGTTGTTGTGGCAAGCTGGGCTCAGCGCGCGCGTAATGAGCCAGCCAACCCACCACCCAACGGGAAATAAATCTGTTGTGATCCAAAGGGATTGCAGGGACCCTGTTATTCCAAATCCAATCTTTCAATTGTTTTGAGATTCGTGCATATAAAACAACTTCTATTGAGATTTGTGTATTTTAGAAAATGAAAGGTTGAATTTAGAATAACAGGTCCTGCAATAGTGCAATCCTTTGGATCACAGCAGATTTATTTCCCCACCCAACGTGATCATCCCACCTGCCTCAGAAGATTTGGGATTCATATTTGCGCACCATAAAAAAGTTTGTTAAAAAGTTCGTCCCACTTTTGCCCTGGCCTTTTCTGCAGATTGGCCTTGACGGTTAAAAGGCATCGTTTATGAGAAAGATCATTTGAAAGTTAGAATATGCTGTCGAGTATAAACTAACAAATGAATAAAGGGTGAGGAGAGAAATAACAATTTACATTAATGAACGATTCGGGTTATGTCAGATTACCTGATCCGAATTTTCCTCCTCCCTCGCTCCCCACACACACCCACGCGCACACACACACACACACACAGAAAGTGGGAAAAAAAAACAAAAGAAGAAGGAAGAAAACGCATAATCTGAATCTGAAAGTTTTAACTCCCGTCAGTATGGTACAATGCTCTTGTGTTGGTAAGTCATATTGAAAGGAACAACATAATTAAACACATTCATTATCAATTGTAATTAATTGAGTTACTTCAAAGAAAGAAATCAATAAATGATCGTACAAATTAAAGCATGAGCTTTAATTAGTTCGTAAGTTTAACCACTATTAACAGTTTATCATGAATCGGATCTATAGCTGAAAGTATTATGTTTTCTTTAATCAAGTTTTCCATTTGATACCTATTTACTGTTTACAGAAAATGTCAGACTGTCTTATTCCGGCATGAAGGTTAACTATTGACAGAGGTTCAGATTCTGTGGCACATACTATATACGTGTCAATTGGCTAGCATTGCTTTTTATTGTCTTAATTAATAGAATATACATCAATTTCTTTTTCTTGCGGTTTCACATATCAATTTTTTTTTATGGTTTTATCACTAACAAATATATTCATAAAAAAAAGTTATTAATAAAATTTTAGATTCTATCTCCTCATATAACATAAAAACTCAATCTTAAAATCTAATCTCTATTTCACTTCACGACCGGCTCTGTTTCTTCGACCGTCTCCGGCTCTCCGTGCTCCGATGATGATTGAATCTACTCACCATCGTGCTATGATTAAGATGAGAACTCTACGCATTGAATTCCGACGATACTGCACTCTCGGCTCCAATCGGCTCTGCCCGGCTCGATCACTGCCCTCTCGCTTCACGACTGGATCTGCTTCTTCGAAAGTTGCCACACCCCAACGACAACCGGATCTACTCACTGTCACTCCAATCGAGATGAGACTCTACGCTCCGAGGTCCGATGATACTACACTCTTAGCTCCGATCGGCTACGGTCGACTCCAATGATACCACACTCTCGACTCCGACTCCGATCGACTTTGGTTCCTCCCTTTCACATACCAATTACAAAATAAAATCTTTAAGATATGTAATAATTCAGCTAGATACGCCGTTGTAAATTATTTTTTTAATCAATTTTCTTATACAAATTTACTTTTCATAACACATATTTAATTAGAAAACAAATTAATTATCATCATAAAAACCATTAATTATCATCAAAGTTAAAACTGAAAGTTGTCATGCATGCCCCTAGAATTTACAGTTTGTGTGAATTGAAAATAATTCAAATCTTTTCTGAATTGGTGAAGTTAGAATTACATTATCCTTGAATATCAGAAGTAATAAAAGGTTTAGAACAAAAAAAAAAACAAAAGGTTGCATGATTTGGATTGTCGTCTATCATTGTTTTGCGCCCACATTGTATAAACTTGGGATCACCCAAATCCCACTTTGGTACTTTAATATTTAGATTGCTCAATCCACTAACTAGCTTTTGTACTTTAGTGAATATCTAATTATGAAAACAAATAAAAAAAATCGTTGCATAAATTATGCAATTTTCTCGATCACATGAAGGCTTGAAAAATCTAAGACATTAAAGAAAATTTCTCTGAACTATTATAGATGCACGCTGCACTATTTGAAAGAGTTAGGTGAACTTTTGAAAATTGCAAGAGAAAGATACATGAAAATCAATAATGAACATGTAACTTACTTTCTTCCATCTAATGATGTTAACCCCCTTTACTTTATTTCATTTCATTGGATATGCTCCAATACACCCAGATGTAACCATTTGCATCTAATTAATAACATTAAGATGGATTCAGGAGTTCTCTCTTTCCTTTTACTTTTCTTTAATTGCCTTTTCCTAACAGCCTACTTTTTATAAAAAACCTAAAGGTCTTTCATTCTCATTTGAATTTGGATTTCTTCCTATTCAGATAGTATTTTGTTAGTGCTGTTCTGTTAATTTAGACAATATGATTAGTCCTTTTCAAGTTAGTATTATTTTGAAATATACAATTTAAACAATATCTATACTATTTCAAATAGTACAAAATTAACATTTTTTTTTCACACTATTCGAATTAGCACTCTTCTTACACTATTATTAATTACATACTAATTCATATAGTACTATTTTTACACTATCTTTTAACGATCTAAACGCACAAAAGTTTAAATTTATTAGTATATTGTATGTCATCCATGAAATTATAATTGTAACTTATGTAGCATGTGGGGTGGGGGGGGGGGGTGGTTACGGCCGTCTCCTCCTTGAATTTTGAGTTTTAGTAGAGATCTGAGATGTTTCTATCGACTTTGCTCCTCTCTGAAAATTTTCCTCCAAATATTTGATTTGTAATTCGGGTTAAAATTAAAATAAATTTTTTGAATTATGATTGGTAATTAGAATTATAGGTTAAAACATAAGAAATTACAAGTCAGAGTATTGGAAAATATAAATTAAAGCATTATTTTTTATCGAGTACCCAATTAGTTAATGAGTTTAAACCCGATTAGCTATTTACATCCGATTTGATATTTTTTTGACCCCCTAACGAAAATTCTGAATCCACTCCTGTGTAGCATGGACTCACAACAACATGCTAGAACATATGATCATTTTCCCTTCAATTTTTTGGGATGTAGTTGTCCTTGCCGTGTCGGAAACGGTTTACCCAGATATGACATGGCTGTAAATTAATTAGAAGCGTCCGTATTTCTAAGCTGCAACAAATTCAATTCATCTAAATTTGGATCGGTTCTTGTCAACTTTTTTTTTTGAAACTCTAGGCAGAGGCTGCCAAGATTTGGTTCTTGTCAACTTCATCAATTAAATAATGAGCTTAAAACTCTAAAGACAAATATAAAAAACTTCCAGCGAAAGATTTCTTCTCAAATCTGATTCATATATGTATATATATCAGTATCTGTATATATATTTTTTTGAGGGACCTGCCAACTTACAATTTTCATTGATAATAAAATATTTACAGACAGTATCTGTATATATTGCAATTTTTTTTTTTTAACTTCGCAGAGGCTGCGAAGTGGTGTGCAATATATTGCAAATATTGCACACCACACCATTAATTTGATGTCTATTACTCCGGGATTAACTGTTACTATACGTGTTGAATATAAATTCTTTGTACACCCAACCATTTTGATGTCTCTCTGACCATTCACAATTAATTCTAAAAAAATTGGTTTCTGTTCACAATTTCATTGACAACTCCTAAAAGTTAAAGTTGAAAAATAAAACCAAAGTTACCAAACACAACTAACCCTTATTTCCAAAGCGAAATATTGTGGCTCCCGTAAATGATTGCATTCTTTTCTTTTTCATATCTAATAATTGCATGCTTTTGTATGTGCAAGATCACTGACAAACGCCACCATCTCAACACACTTTATTAAACCCTCCACTGCATCCATCTCTCTCTCTCTTGACTTCATCCAAACACACTATTTCTCTCCTTATTTTCTCTTCTCTAGCAAATGTCTATTATTTTCACTGCATCACCTCCAAAAGACTGCTCCAAGAAAGGCCACAACCAATTTTTTCACCACCTGAAAAGCAACAAAAAGCTCTTACTTTCTCTCTCTGGGCTGATTTTCTCTCTCCTCTCCATCTCCTTCCTCATCTGGATCATCTTTCATCCCACCGACCCCAAATTCTACCTCAAAGACCTGTCTGCACGAAATTCTACCATATCAACCACCTTCGTCTCAAAAAACCCTAATTCACATGCCAGCATATACTACGATAAGCTGCATGTGTACCTTGCATATGCCGGAGTGCAAATAACACCTGACGTGGCGTTACCACCATTTAACCAAGGACAGCTTGACAGCGACATCCTTTCAGCTAATCTGGTGGGCCCAACAGGCATGCAATCAGCTGCAGCGGGCATGGCCATGAAGCCAATGACTGTCATTTTGAAAATAGAAGGGAACCTACGGTGGAAAGTTGGTCCCTGGTTGTCCGGCTGGTACAAACTGGAAGTTGATTGTATGACGGTGCTGATGAGCCGACCGGGCCTCCCCGTGCCAGTAAGCTCGGTCCAAGGTGCCCAGTGCTCTACCAATAGTTAACAGAGATATCAAATTAGTATCTGCTGTTTCGGATAAATTCTGGAAATTGGAACTGTTAAATTATGTCAATTGGTCTGATGTGCTAGCTAGGATTAAATAATTGGTCCAGAATTGATCATCCTAGGTTATATAGGTTCGAAAAATGCATGGTATATTACGGGTTTTGAGAAGTGTACTGTATGTATATATGTACGGTATTTATGTATATTTTGTGATTGTAATTAGGTAACTGATAAGTTAATAATTAATTATATATGGTGAATACAGGTACATAACTTTAGTTGCCTGGCTAGTTGCTTTAAAATTGCTGAATAATAAGAATTTAATATATAGTTTTAATTAAATTATTAATAAACATCATATGTATCAAGTAAAATAAAGTGTTATAAAGAACTCTACTCTATTTTGGTTACCAATAACATTTTACTCATAATTGTCATGGAGTATTAATTAATTAATCAATAGCAGCATGAACATGCATTAATCAACTCTCCTGTAAAATCTAAAAGTTGACACTGCATCTAAATCCATGAAAAAAAAATGTGATAAATGAAAGCCATAAAGTTGTAGACCCCATGAATCCAAGAGGTTCTATCTTTAGCATCACAGCAAGAAACTAAAGAAGCCCTGCAAGTGGAAATGGTGAAAGTGGCGCATCCTTAGTGCACAAGGAAAAACAAAAATTTAATTTACACAAGTGCAAAGCATTCGCCTGATAAAAGATGACTTAATTATTACAACTAATCATTTAGCTAGATCAGTCATAATTTGCGGAGCTAATTTCGTTGAGGTATGCACTCAGTTATTCTACGTTAATTAGTAATTACTAGAGTAGAGTTAAAATGTCTTATTGTTTTCGTGCTCTAATAATGTCTCAAATTCTTATATCTATTTTCAATGTCCAAACAGTTGATTCGAACTACTTAACATGATCTCCATATTAGAATGTGTTTCAAGACTAAATTTTATGTTTGTTGAATTTATTTTTACTATTTATTAGATAGATACATGCAAAATTATTGTTTTTGGATGATACAAAGTCTTCTCAAAACCAGTGATTTTGTATCTATCTAAAAAATAGTAAATAGTAATTTTTTTTTCCAAAAGTTAGAAATTTTGATTTCCAAGCACATTTTAATATAGAGATTATGTTGAGCGGTTAGAATTAACTATTAATTTGAACTTTGAAAACATATATAAAAGATTTTGAGACATGATTAGGAGCACGAAACAGTAGAGCATTTTAATCCTACTCTAATTGCTATTATTGGGTTAATTTGCTTTGCATATGCTGCAAATTGTACAATAAGATTTAAGCTTGCATGTTTTAACGTGCATGACCAGGTTCATTTCTGATTCCCCTGTTAATTTATCTGCCGGCCCATGTTGTATTCTTAAAAAAAGATAGTACGGTATAATATTGGGCTTGTTAATTTTTGACGAATTACTAGTGAGTCTATATGATTGTCTTAAAGGCTCTATGAGACAAAGATTGATGGGCCGACATTATTGAATTTGTTTTTTTTTTCTTGCGTTATTTCGCTCGTCAGTTTTTTAAAATTTGTTCATTAACAAATAACAATCACTGTAAGTGGAACCACATACTACAAAAAGACACCATCAAAGAGATATGATACTAAAAAGTAAAAATAATCCTTTTACAGGCATTTGGGAATTGGGATGACAAATTTCTATAAAAATACATATGGATTCCATATACCCAAAAAAGGACAATAAGAATACTAAATACAAGTGAAACGGTTTATTAATACTAAAAAAATATTTATTTGAAGTGAGGGGATAACAATAGTTCTGAATCTGTGCCGATGCACGACACTTTTGGAAAATATTTATACTTTCCAGCCCATGCACGACACTTTTCATTAAATTATTATTATTTTTTGAAGAAAATAGGACAAAAAAGGTCAGAGGAGTGGATCAGAGTCAGAGACAGTAGAACGGAGTGGGTCCGATGCCTATTGGAACTATTTTTAGGCTCAAATCTGTGCACACGAAAATCGAAGCATTTTGCACGAATCATAAAGCATATTGAACGGTGATTGAATCTGTCGAACCAAAATAGGTCCAATACCCATGCTACCAACTCTCAAGTCCAGAGACAGAGAAGGCAGAGAGTAGCATGAGAGTCACATGAAGCCCATGTTTCTGTTCTGTACTTATTGAAGGATGATATCATTTAGAACACCTCCGTATCTAGGTACCTGCCTCCTCGTTGTTTTAGATAGTGTTGGCCAAATGCTCCGGTCCGGTCCAAATTTGACCGGTTCACGGTTTCGCACGGGTCACGGTTCTCACGGTCCAAGGTTTTATATGGTTCGGTTCCGGCGGTTCTAACTTGAAATTGTTGGCTCAAAATCCTGCTAGAACCATGATCCAATTTCACACGTCCGGTCCAACTAGGTTTACGGTTCTTTTTTTTTTAAATACCCAAGTAAGAATATTAGCTAATGTCACGGTTATAAACCACGTATGTTGATAAACCGGATTAGGCGGTCTGGTTTATAACACTCAGACGGCGGGTCGTTTGAGAATAATAATGAAAATAACAAAAGTTTAATAATTAATAATAAGAATATGTGAGTATGAGGTCCGGTCCGGTTCTACACGGATTAGGCGGTCCGGTTCGGTTTTGTCACGGTTCCGGTTCCGGTTCCCACGGTTCACCGGTCTAGTAGGGTCCGGTTTAGTTCGGTTCTAACCCAAAATATTAGCTAAAAATCTTTCTAGAACCTTAAATTGAATCGGTCCGGTCCGGTCCAGTTTTGAACCTCGGTCCGGTTCGGTACGGTTGCGGTCCACGGTTCCCACGGTCCGGTTCTTGAACCTCCGGTTTTTTTCAAAACACTAGTTCTAGATACCTATTCAGAAGTTTAAGAAAAAAAAATGGAGTCAGATAAGTGTATTTGGTAGCAAATTATTTTAAAAATAGAATCAGTGATTGCCAATGATGTCATATTATTTCAGAAAGAGAATCAGTTATTGACAAGATCAATTTTCTTGAATAAATATCAGATATTGAAATTATGATAGAGAAATTAATTCTGTAGTTTGAAATGTTTTTTTTGGCTTGATTTGATTGATCAAACTTAGATCCTTGAAACAAAATTTTCTTCAATTTAAGTACGTATCTTATTTTGAATTTAACAGTGATTTGCTAAATATTATCAAAATAAATTGTGTAACTTGTACACAGTTGAGTACGCACAGTTAGTTGGTCAACAAAATTAAGAATTAAAATTACTATCTTCAAATCAAATGAGTTTCTAAATAACTGTTAATTGCCACAAATGTACATACTCTTACAATTTTAAACCCACATCCTGACATTTGTAACATGCCAAATCAGAGTTTCAAATTCCTGCTCGCGCCCAGACTCGGATTGTTAAACCTCTATTTAAAAAAAAAAAACCGGATTTCATAGTCCTATTGTTATGTTTTATTGTTTTTTTTTTCAACCGAAATGATATATATGGGTTAGAATTTGATATTCCGGCCCTTTTAAAATTTGAAAAAAGATAATATTTTTTAGAGGTATATTTGAAAACTTACATTTTTTTTAGTTAAACAAATTCGGCACAATAATAGGGATTATTTTACTCAGCTCGGGTTTGAACAAGTGACGATCCCCCACAGGCCACAAGCACCGTTCTCCATTCTCCCTTGTGCAAGTTATCAGATTTGGTCACATCATACAAAAAAATTTTACTTACAGACTTTTTTTTTTTTTTTTTTTATATAAATGGATGGAATGATCCGTTAAGGACAAACCCAGGGTGAATTTAAGTTCAATGAATAGAAGCTTTATTTTCTTTTTAAAAAATATATATTTAATATGATATTTTATATAATTTAGAGTAAGACGTACGGTTGATTCTCTAATTAATATGTGTTTAATTTATATAGTTCGGAAGTCTGATTCTGTTTTTGGGCATGCCAATGAAAATAGTTTGTCTGCACCGAGAGTCACACATTTCCAAATATCAATCGGACCAAACTATTTGATCAATTTCATTGATACAGTCCTAGTACTTTCAGAAACTTTTTGTGGCCAATTCACAATCTAACTTCAAAAAGCTATTGGCACCGAACCATCGATTCGATCCCAGCAGCCTCAATGAAACCAAACCATTGGTTCGAAAAAAAATAAACCATCTCTTTTTCAATAATTTTATTATTTCTAAAAATAAAAAATTGTGCACTGCATAGGTCTACATTGCCATGAGCACCATGAGCATGGCATGAGCCGACAGAGAGCACCAGATCAGATGAGCAGTATCTGATATGGTTGTTCTTTCCTTTGGATTTAGCACTGTTTTTCTTGGTGTTTTTCCTTCAGATCGATCCACTATTCACTGAAACTTGAGATAATATTTTGATTGTTGCATGGAATAGTTTGCCAGACGATGTACATTAATTTGTCCGTACAACATACACTGTTCAAATACATGCACGTATCGTTGATATAACAGGGTGCTATTGAATGAATAATAAAATATTGGAAAAAATGTTAATTATCATCCACTGTTGATGCCTGCTGCGTATTTAATGTTTATCATATATATAGAGAATACGTGATAGAGAAGTTTCAATAATTTAAATGTCATATAGTTTAGGATATAGTTTAGGATATTATTTAATTTAAAGGTTTTTCTTACTATTTGCAAGTCAATATCAGAGATTATTTAAAGTTTTTTTTCTTACTATTTGCATGTCAACATTAATATGAGAATTTTTAAATAACAGATAAATGGGTTGAAGTTTGTTAGATCATGGCAGAATAATAAATGAGCTGGTCACTGTATAACTTCCAGTATTTTTAGTTGTTGCTTTGTAATATTGTCAATCAGCATTGACAGTGTAACAATTTATGTAAAATAATTAGTTTTAATATACTATTAATTGGCGTCACATAATACAATTGTTTAATGAAAGATGCCATATTTCAAATTTCTATCTATCAAAGCATGGGATAACATATATTATTGTCAAAAAAAAAAATTATGAACTACTGTTGCAACTTGCAATCAAGTTCCAAATTCTCTATTTTTAAGCATGATACAATCTCCAAGTTAAAAAAAAAAAGGGTTATTTTTCTCCACCCATAGTTTAATTAATTAGCATTGGCTTTAAACTTCTAAAACGCAAATACAATTAAGTATTGGGTAATATTCGAAAGACTTCAGAATACAATATTGGGAAATTTTACGAATCTCGGATTGATTTCTCATCATATTCTATTTTAATTTAATTTCGATATTTAGATTTAATTTCCTAACACATATTACCTAATAAGCTCCAAGAACATTTATATTTGTATCAGTATCGCCATGAGTAGGGGCGGATCCAAGATTTTTGTCAGGGTAGGGCACTAATTGGATTCAAATATCTAATCAGATTCAAACTCATTAACTTATCGGGTACACAATTACAACTCAATCCATATAACTATGTTTATTATAAAATTTGTTATAATCATAAAATTGATTGATACAGTATTGAAATATTTTTAGTGAGCTAATTAAAAATTTGTTTGGAACAATTCAAAGTGGGACTGTTCTTAGCCAATAAGTAAATTGAAGTCAAAATTTAGATAAAAATTTAACTGAAACACAAGTGTTGAATAATAAAAGGCACAAAAAGTTCAGCCAACTCATTTCTTAGAATTGTAATAATAGGTCCCACAGTAAGATCTTTCTTGTTCTTTTATTCTCTTTTATTCTATTTACGAAATAGAGTATCGCATATCTGAAAAAAAAAAACGATATACACAGAATTGACCAAAACTCATAAGGATTCAGTTCAAAAATCGGACTAACTTGAATCAGAAGTAAACATTTGCTTAACCCAAATTGCATATGGATCCGCCGATGGGCATGAGCATGAGCATGAGCACTCTGTCAATATGTACATGTAATTAAGAACGGAGTACTGGTGAAATAAATGAATAATAACACCCTATTTATCGAACGCTATTCATGCCTACTTGTGTATTTATTATTTAACGTAATTGCATATGGTACTTATGAATTATGATTATAGTTCCTATTAATTCTTATCAGCAATAGATAAATTCAACTGTTTATATTATATGTGCACGATCAGCTAACGTTACTGTATGGTGTACTACTCAGAGTAAATAATAGCAATACTATTAATAATAATAACGATAATAATAATAATAATAATAATAATAATAATA
This sequence comes from Carex cristatella, assembly GCA_024447775.1. Taxonomy (NCBI): domain Eukaryota; kingdom Viridiplantae; phylum Streptophyta; class Magnoliopsida; order Poales; family Cyperaceae; genus Carex; species Carex cristatella. Next base: position 4,945,741 of record JAJHPF010000003.1, on the reverse strand, counting down.
ATAATAATAATAATAATAATAATAATAATAATAATAATAATAATAATAATAATTATTATTATTATTATTATTATTATTATTATAATCATAATCATCATCATCATCATCATCATCATCATAATAATAATAATAAAGAGGATGATGATGATGATGATTTTGATGATAATGATTAAACTCAAATCCATTCAAGACAAAAATATCCTTCAAAATCAAAGTGATTGAATTTGACCTGTTCCGATTTAAATCAGCTGGTCCACATACAATTTGGTTGAGGTGCCATTGATTCAATTATGTTGCAAAGGACCACTTAACAGATGCTCTTTTTTTTTTTTTTTGAAATCCCACATAACAGATGCTCATTTTAAAATTTTGATCGTGTTAAAGGACCGGTCAGTGACGCATGAGAAATATGTACCGCCCGGTACAAGTAGGCTCAAATTTTGCACAAATCATAAAGCGCCGGTCCCACATTTATGGGCCATCTTCTTTGTCTCTTTCGCTGGACGTGCCAGCACACTTCCATGTAATATTATTTCTATTTTCAAAACGAAGGTAAAATTATTAACTTCCCAACAGAAAAATATGCTATTCTTCCAAGAGTTTCAACTTTCGACAGTAAATTTTTTTCATCATGGCAGCATTTTTTTTTTTTTAAATTGGTGAAGCAAGATCTAATTAATTGCTAATTTGTAAATGTGTTGAAAACTTGAAAGAAGAACATGTTGAATTTTAGGCTGATAAACAATTGTAGCTCGTGGCTCGCTTAAGTTTGGTTCGAAAAAAGCTCGTAATTAGTTCGTTTGATTATGCTCGGTTCGTTGTTAGTGAGTTCAAAATTGATCTAACTCGGCTCATACTTGACTCGTTTCTCAATATTTACCAAATAAAGATGAAGCTATTTCACAACACGTTCATTATCCATTTTTGTACTCAATATCAGATGATGAATTTGAGTCATGAATATCAAATCGACAAAAATCTTTGGTCTCTACAGGAATCCAGCACATAGCACGAACGAGTTGTTACCAAACTTGATCGGCTCAACTCGTGGTTGGCTCGTCCAAAATCAAACTAGGTTCAACCCTGATTAACTCGTCCAAATTTAAACTCGACTCGACTCGTGTTGACCTAATTGAATTGATAAATTAAAGCAGATTTCTACTTTCTCTGTTTTCATATGCACGCAGAGGATTTTATTCTTTATTAAAAGTATAAAACGCTCTATCGAACTCAAATTTGAATCTGAAGGGTTCCTCTACCGTTCGATCTGCACACATCGCAATTAGATCTGTGCGTATTTGCTTCAAGATTCGTGCTGATCTAGTGTGCACGGATTTTAAAGCAATTTGATCCGCGTGAATCGCATTAAGATCTGTGCATGTTGCTTCAATATCCGCGTGTGTTCGCTTCAAGATTCATGCTGACCTAGCACACATGGATCTTAAAGCAATTCGGACAGTAAACCTTTCATATTCAAATTAAAGTGAGATGGATGTTTTATGTTTTTTAATAAAAGAGTAAAATGGGTATTTTATGAATTTAAAATGTGTTTTAATATAAAATACAATAAAATGAGTAAATATGTGAGTTTTTGAAGTTTAGAGGTAGGAATATGTAATTTCAAAATTTAGAGAGGAAAATATGTAATTTTGAAGTTTTTGAGGGGTATACGTCAAATTCCCCTTATAATAGAACTCAGCCAGAACCTTGTCTAGTTTCCAATTTTTCTATATGAAATGAAATTATGAGTATCCACAGGACATCTGGACATGGCTAGTGTCTACCTCTTTCCATTAAAAACAAAACAAAAATGAGACATTTGTCTCAAAATCTACTTTTTTCTAACCAGCAAAGGAATTACTGTCTCCTCAAAATAATATCAAATTCAAAATTTGTTAACGGTCCCGAACTCCCGGTCCCTGGCTTTAAGCCAAACGGCCCAAACCCAACAACGGAAGTCTATGAACTTTTTTCTAAAAACCCACAAAGTTTTGTCAATAGCTTTTCAGTCCACTCATTAAAATTAGTAATTCCCAAATTTATGAACACTAAGTCGGACCTCGTTTGTAGCAGGCGAAGATTGAGCTGTAGTATTTTTACCGAACATAACTATTAAGAAAATTGTCTAATATTAGTTCGATATTGCATGCAATTATGTAGGAATACACTGATTTATTTATAGTTGTGCAAAATAATTTTGAGTATGTATCACTTCGGACATCATTATAATTTTACGTCGGTCAGCTACCAGTGTGATATATATATAGAGAGAGAGAGAGAGAGAGAGAAAAGACCCTTAGGCTTGTATTACAGCAAAGTATATTACAGTAAATTAAGCAGCATGCAGGGGTGAAGTTAAACTAATGAGGGTCATTTTATTTCTATTTTTTTAATTATTTTTTATATTTGATTTTATATATAATTTATAGGAAAATGTCGTGATATGATAAAATTGATCTTATAGTTCGAAAGTCTGACTCCGGATCTAGTAGCATGCATGCACATTACATATCAATCTCTAGATATCTGAACATTACATACAAACAAATATCAGCGCTAGTTGTGAGTTAAATAGTTAGCTACCAGTGTGATATATTATATTTTTTTACAAACGGACAAACTGATATAAGTTGAGGTAGTTAAGACATGAACATAATGGTTCCTTTTGGCTACTATTAATTTGTAATGCACATTATTTGTTTTATAGTTTGCAGGCTGTAAACTATTCTATTTACTGCTTATTAGGACTGTACAACAAGTTGAAGCCACTATAAGATCTAAAAATAAAATAAAAAATAGAGAGTTGATATCTGCTTCCATTATTGGTTATTAACTTATTATGCATGCAATGAAAAGTTTCTTTTAAAACTGAACGGGCGAGATCATTATCTTTTAATTAATGTAAGGATGGATTTTATCATAGCTAGGTTGATTCGGAACGTAACGGTCTAATATCATTAATTAAATAGCTCGTTGCTAACTAGTACTGTAGCCATATAATAATAATAATAATAATGACAGTAAATATGAATGGATATGATAAGATTTGTTGTGTATATATGTCAAGGTAGCTGCTAATGTAATAAACAAATTAGTCAATGTCACATGGACCTCTTTATTAGTGTCTTGAATCATTGATTGACGAATATAATATAACACAATTAAGTCAGGATCATATGGAAAACCATTATTTTTGTGTCGAGATTGGTAATTTTCAAATTATGCACCCATCGATCATTTAAATGTTTTATTTTTAAACTTTCTTTTGGAAGTTTAACTGACGAATCTGAGTCTACCAACATATATAATTTATATGTCAATCTTTTAAAAGAAAATTAAAAATTTCTCCATCATTTAAAAAAATGGTTATTTTTAGACTTTATATACACTATTTATTTACATATCAAAATCAAGAAATCTCCTAATTTATTATATACTAAAACTGGTGTTGTTCTTTTCGGGTATGTTCGGATTTTTCTATTCTCTATTCTAAAATAGATGCTATTTGATGTCCATCCAAACAACATTTTTGTTATTCAAAATAGCTAGAATAGCTGTTATTCTCTATTCTTTATGGTCATGTTTGGCTGTGGAGTAAAATTAGTACTCCAGATTAAATTTCTTACTCTGAGTTAAGGGCGATTAAAATAATCATGTTTGGTTAGAGTTTGGTGAAGTAAGTTCATGAAGTGAGAGAAAATTATAACATGACGTTATTCTAACCGCGGAACCTATAGGTGGAGTAACTTAATCCGGATTAACTCAAATGTTATTTCATCTTACTTCTCGTTTGGTTCCTTAAAGGTGGAGTAAAGAGTTTACTCCACCACTTACTCCACAACCAAACATGACCTATAAATGTTGGAATAGCTTCTATTCGGAACTGTGAAAAGAGATAAAAAAAAATATTTACTTCTTATATTTCCGCTAACACAGTCCCAAAATGACAAAATTGATATCACTTATGTTATTTCCACGTCATAACAATTCGTTTGATGCCCCCACTTACCTATATTTACTCTTAATTAGCACATTGTTAACGTGATTCTTTATGAACTACAGCTATTCACTATTTCAAATATATAATACAAATAACATTTTTACTAATTCGATTAGCACCATATTCACACTAATATAAAAATCACTATTTTTCTTCCTATTCTCATTTATTATTCTCAAATTTTGCTATTCTAACTATTCTACTCCCATCAAACATACTCTTTAAAATTTGTTCAGCTGGGTTGTGGCACTAACGAACCTAAAAGAAAGCAACCGATTTCAGCTGATATATATAAAAGCACTGGTACCAATTGCCTTGTAAACATTAATTTCTTCCAAACCGGTCCCGACCGGGTTTGTACTGTCAAATGCTGATTCAACTTTGTTCTTATTAACATTTCTTTGATAGGAAAGAAGGACATTAAAGAATACGCTGAAATGGTGGGTGCCCCCAGGAATAAATGTCATACGAGACTTGAAGTATATAGGTATAAATATTGGGCCATGGTTTAAAATTTAAAATTAAATTTACAGCTTGCGCCAATATGGATCTGTCGTTCATTTGTAAATTTTCATGTACCCATTTCTTGATATATATTTTGCATGCATGGCCGGCGAAATTCTTGGTTTGCTATGCTCTCTGATTCATAACAGGCTAAGCTTTCCTCGCAGATGGGGAATAAATTAATACTTCAAAAATAATCATCATAATAGTTGCATATCTGAGGAAAATTTTAACCTTTAAAATAAAATATTCATAGATGCAAGAGCAGAGATATGAATAGGTACACTGAATTGGTAATTTTTGGTGAAATATTAATAAACATTACAGGGATATATAAATAAGACTTTCTTCATGTTCACTACAATCAATGAGCGTATCTATGGTAAATAGTATTATGCATATCATGGGTTGATTCATAATACGGGTCAATATTTCTGTTTTTTAAATCTTAATGGTCGATCCGAACCGTTCAACATGATCCCCATATGAATATCTACTTGTAGACTGAATTTTATATTTTTTAGAATTTTTTTACTATTTTTTAAGATAAGTAGAAACTCACTTGATCTGGAAATTGTGGACTATCCAAAATCAGTGATTTTCTACCTATCTTTAAAAATAGTAAAAAAAAAATATAAAAAACATAAAATTTGGTCTACAAGTATATATTTATATAAAAATAATTTTGAATGGTTCGGATCGACTGTTAGAATTAAAAAAAATATATATTGATTTGTATTATGGACTAAATCGTATATAGTATCATAGACTCACTCACAATCAATTAATTAATGTTTGAAAGTTCAATGGTTTGTACTTTGTACTGCGTCAAAAAAAAAACAATATCTTTGCATCAATCTTATTAATACTAAATGTGAATTAATATATTAATTTTCCTCGAATAATATCCATGGCAGATCAATAAAGCCTGCTAAAATAATGCAATTTCCAATTAAATTATGATATATTATTTTAAAATTGTGATCCCTGAATACATACAATCCATACATGGTAATGTTTGCTCTTCTCACTTATCTTTCAGTTTACTGTGGCCTAGCAGGTGTATGGGGCCCACAGTGAATAGCAGTAATGAAGATCTATCATATTTACCATATTACCTTACCAGGACAAATCCACAAATAGGTATTGGTCCAAAATTGTATGTTTCGTATAGCAGCAGAAAAATAATAACTTGGTATAGAACATGAGACCAAAGAAGATAGTTTTGAAGTTGGGTATCATAAATATTTTTGTTTTTAATACCCACAGCTGTTTTTTATATTCACATGCACATAGAGCTGGTAAAAAAGTTCGTTGTTTGTGATTCGATTGAGTTCAATTCAAACTAAAATTTGCAATTAACTCACTCAATTGAAATTTGTTCTAAAATGTATCAAACAATTGCGGTTCAAAATTGGTTTGAACTCGAACTCGAGCTGAGTTTGACTGGTTCAAAATTAGTTGAGCTCGGTTTAAAACCTCCAATCTTCATATTCTCCTCCGATTCGCCTCAATTCGAACTATTAACAAACTAAATTAAACTAGTTCGAATCGCACCGAATCAAACTCGAACTCTTCTTTTCAGTTTGAAATCTTGCTTCAATTTCGAACATCCCATTGATCGCTGGATCTACAAATTAAATTCCATTATCGTTAGAGACTTAGAGAAGGAGAACAATATCAAGTTGAACACACAAAAGACAACATAATTCATTTCATCGAAGACCCAAAACATCTATATGCCATATACTGTCAAATTCGTCTCATAATATCACAGTTTGTCTAACCAACCATTCTAGTTTCGAATCAGACCTCATCTGATTTGTAACGGTTAACGACCCAAATTGCATGTGATAGTTGTCGCGACATGTTTCGGAGAAATCGATGTTCGAAAATATAATTTGATCAATTAATAATTTAAAATATAAGTTGGTAAACTTTTTGAAATACTAAGAACTGAACATTGAAAATATGACTTAAGATTTAAGACGACGGTATTACTTTAAGTACATTTATGAAAAGGAATAAATTTTCTTAACAAATAATGAATAATTAATGTCAATTTTAATACGATCGAAATAATAAAACTAAACTCAAAACATGAAAAACCAGTTATTTTGAATTATTTTTTAAATTATAGAAGTTCAAAGTCTTATTATTCGAACTTTGAAATATTTTAAAATTTCGTTTCAGAGGGTTATCTCAAGGAGTTTATGTTTTCAAATACAAATACAAATTATCATTTTCTACTGCTTTTATCTCTTTTTTTTATTATAAAAAGGTAGAGGTCAAAATTTCAAATTTCATTAATAACATATACAAAGAAAAAAATGTAACATATTTGGATATTTTATTAATAAAATTTGAATATATACTATAATCCCCCATTCCCCCTCAATTTCATTATGTAGCTCTCTAACAATTCCTATACGCTATTTATAAAACAACAATGTACAATTCTTATCTTTATACACATATTTATTATCAAAAATCCGTGTAGCTCTTCCTACACTGATTTTTGTTGAATATCTGTGTAACTCTCTAATTAATCATAAACAGATTTTTTTATAAACAATTTTATCCTTTTTTTTTTTAATAAATATCAGTGTAGGATTCTCGCAGATTTTTCGGACTTTCGAAAAAACCTATTTAGTACACGGTTTTTATATAAAATTAGCAAATTCGTATAAAATGTGCTGTGTAGGATTGTCATTTCTGTAGTATACCAAGTACCAACAATAAATTCACATAAAGCGACACTAAACGAAGGGTTCAACCATGGTCATCGAATCAACTTACGCTCTAATACTATTTTGTTATCTCTGTTGGAACTTGAGTTCTAAAAAACTCAAAATTGTTTAAAATCTCCGTTTGTGATATTTGAAACTTAGAGGGTTAAATTGAATATAAATTAAATAAATAAATGAATAAAAACTGAAGAAACGTTTTTCAGTTTTTCCTTTAAAAGCATCTCTGATGCGTTGCTATTATCATTTTTTTATTTACTTTGATTGCACCTCTTAAAAGCATCTTAATGGTGCATTACTCCTTGTTATTGCACCGTTCTAATTTTCTTCTCCTCTATCAAGGATTATTTAAGTCCTCTTCATTCTCTGTTAAGAGACACCCTCCGATTGAATCTCTGAATATATTTTATCTCCCACATGATTCTTTCATTTATTCCAATTAAACAAATTCTGATCTATGCTGGATATTGCGGAGTTATCGTCAGTTGCTTCCGTAGCGTGCCTAAGGAGCAACAATCCCGGATTATCTTGGTTGCGGTTCCATCTTGCACGATGAGATGGAATACGTTTAAGGACAGTGCTTCGCACGATCCGGGTAACTCTATTTCAATTTGATTTATTTTAATTAATTTATAACTATCCGAATATTTTGAAAATTTATACCAACAATCTAACTGACCTGTTATTCCGATTCCTACCGTTCAAAAAAATTCATGCACGAATCTCAACAATAGAAATTTTTTATGCGTAATATCAACGAAGATCAATGGTTCATATCAGAATAAAAGGTTCCTGTTCCTTTGGAATAACAGTAGATTTTTTTCCTTTTTAAACAACCTTTTCTATTTACCGAGTTGTTCAAAGTTTGAAAGGGCATATAGTCATTTTGACTTTTAAAAAAATATATCATAATAGATTAATTGAAAAAGAAATGCTTAGTTATAATGGGACATACTTTTAGAAGTTTTCATGGGTGCACCATTAATTAGTCCTTTAGTTTTGATAATTAAGTAGGATATTATTATGTTTCGATAGATTGGTAGATTGGTAAAATCGTGTCATCAAAATATCGAGCGGTGGTTATAACACACAATGGTCATACTAGGTGAATCATACTTTAATCAAACGTGTCGTAATATTAATAACATTAGTTACGTTCGATCACATTTGACTTTTTTTTAATTTAAATTTGTTTATTGAAAATTCATAATAGCTTCCAAAAAATTATAGCACTATTATTTGAAATATTAAATTAAATAATTAATGTTAGACGAAAAAAATGATGTGTTCCATACCGTGTTGTGCTGTGAGCCTGTGACTAGGGCTGTAAATGAGCTGGCTCGAGCCGAGCTGGGCAAAAGCTCAGCTCGTTAATTCTGGACCGAGCTATTAGCGAGCTAGCTCGTTAACAGCTCGCGAGCTAAAATCTCAGCTCAAACTCGTGATGAGCCAGCTCACGAGCTGGCTCACTAGGTTTGGTTGGACCTTGTTTTAAGAAGAAAATAAATTTTACAAACATTTTTGGACCAAGCTGGACCGAGTTGAACCGAGCTGGATCAAGCTGGATCAAGTTTGACAGTATAAAATACACACAAATTCATACAAATTCACAAATTGATGCCTAGCCGAGCTAGCTCGCGAGCTGGTGAGCCGAGCTGGGCAAAAGCTCAGCTCGTTAATTTTGGCTCGAGCTGTTAGCAAGCCAGCTCGTTAACAGCTCGGTCCACTATCGAACGAGTTGTTACCGATTGAGCCAATGTGATTCGCGAGCGAGCCACGAGCTTACGAGCTTTTTGGACAGCCCTACCTGTGACCAAGACGATTTACGTGCTATGCCGTGTCGTAACTTTTTTTTGCCAACAATTGGTTACGGCCCGCGAATAATAATGATATAGAACACGTAAAATACGTGTCGTGCCATAACCGTGTCGTTCTTTTATGTGATGGAACTAATTTTACTGTACTATTTTTTCTACTAGATAGATTGGAAATTTTCAAATTTTAAATGGGAACACCAGTTATTGGCAGTTGTTTTTTTTTTTTTAATTTTCTAGTTTCATATCATCGAAAAACTAATTGGGGATGGGTGGTGGGGGTGGCCTGGTGGTTGTGATTCGGATCCTCCCTGTCCGGTACGAGGGAATCTTTAGAATTAGTAGATCTGGAGTGTTCTCTTAGCTTTGTACGAAACTTAAAGGGGATCGACTTCTTACAGTTAAAGATACCCGATTGAGTTAGGTTCAATTGAAAGTTAATCTAGATTGTAAAGTTGAGGACCCCACTGTTCAATATCTGAGAGAATAATTGTTCAGAGGATTCAAACTACATAAAAACTCGGATCTCATAAATTATTTTTGTTATTTCAGTAAAAATTTGTAAGTGCACATCACTTGCAGATATTTCAAAATAATATGTTTAATTATACAAGGCGTGTTACAGTGCTTTTTGAGGAGTAAAGTTTTTGTTTTACTTTTCGTTTATATTTTACAATTTTAATATTCGAAGAATAAATCTAACTATCTGAATTGTTCAACGTGATATCCATATAAATATGTTTTTGGAGACCAAATTTTATATTTTTGGAGTTTGTTTTAACTTTTAACTATTCTTTTATAATTGTTGAAAATATATTAATGTTTTTTATTGTTTAAAATTTTCTGAAAAGTAATGATTTTCAAAATTTCTAAACAAAAGTAGTAGGAATCTTAAAAAAATTAAAATTTGGTCTTCACGTTGACGATTCAATCTACTGTTTGAACTTTGAAAATAAAAAATATAAATAAAAAGTAAAATATGGATTTTACTTTCCAAAGCATTGTACCCCACCTCTAATTATATTTGAAGAAATAAATCTTAATTTTTGTAATAAAAAACTATGCTAGGAGCCTAAGATTGTGCTAGTTCTGATCAGTTTCTCACATTAAACTAATTAATTATCAACCTGTTAAGTGTTAATAAATATACATCTCATGGCCGTACATTGCAGGGGAGTTTGATAACTTTCGGTGCAGGCGTGGAATAGGTTATTTTCTCTTGACCATAAAAAAAAAAAATATTTTGTTTGCATTGATAGAGTTTAACAACCGCGATCCAAATTAATGTCCCGAGCCCAAAACAAATGGAACCAAGTAGATAAAAACAAACACTAATTCTAATAAGCTGCCGCTTCATTATGAGGATTTCACATGGGCTGCTGCAACTAATTGACTTGAATAATTAATGATGTAAGCACCTTTTGAGGAAATACACTGTGATTATAGCTGGTGATTCTTAATTTTATTTACGTTAAAAGCTGAACATTTTTGCATGACATAGAAAAGGATGTAGTAGCTACTGGCGTCTATGACATGCGTACTTACCCGAAGGATATGAAATGGCGATTTGTGTGCATAGAGCCAGAGTAACCAACGCACCACAGCTCTCCATTACACCTTTACAATGATTTTCTGAATGTCTCATTTAATGCCTTTTCCATGTTTATAACTTTGAAGATTGAACTAGGATGAAAACAGAGTGGATAATATTCGATTTGTATTTGATGTATATTAAAAAATTAGATACGAATATATGTAGGGTGAAAATAGAGCGGATAATATCCGATCTGTATTCATAAATTATATACGGATATTCAATTTTCGAATATCTATGCGAATACAGATGTAGATATAATTTAAAATTTTAATTCTTCGTATCCAAATAATAGATATCTACCATTTAGTTTAGGATAATTTTACTGGAGGTTTCTAAATTTTGTCATTTGTCACGAATTGATTACTCAAGTTTGATTTGTCTATTTCTAGTAACTCAATTTTGGTATTTGTTCCAATCAAGTCACTCTAAACTTTGATTTGTCTAACGAAATATTCTCATTTCACCCAAAATATTAACGGAATATACTAATTCCGTCCAAAAATACTAACGGAATGAGCATATTCCGTTAGCATTTAATTTGGATGAAAAAATATAGAGTGATCCCTATATTAAAATGTGCTTAGAGACCAAATTTAACATTTTTTTGAATATTTTTACTATTTATTAAGTATTTTACAAAATCGTTGTTTTCAAATCTTTGAATTTTTTTACCCATCTTAATAAATAGTAAAAAAATTCAAAAAAAATGTAAATTTGATCTGCAAGCACATTTTAATATATCTAACATGTTGAACGGTTTGAATCGACTGTTTGAACTTTAAAAATAGATGGTGTAATTTTGTGTCACCAAAAAATAGTGTAAATGGATCCTTCCTTATATATATATATATAGAGAGAGAGAGAGAGAGAGAGGGAGCTGAGCTATGGTGCTTCGTGGAGTACAACATTTTTTTTCTTCATGGCAATATATTTCTATTTTGAAAATCCAAACAATCGATCCGAACCGCTCAACATGATCTCCATATTGAAATGTGCTTGGAGACCAAATTTTACATGTTTTGGATTTTTTTTACTATTTATTAAGCTACTTTGAAAATCGCTGATCCGGTGGTCCATCAATTTTTACTGTTTTTGTACTATTCACAGTGGATCAACTATTTTCAAAGTGGCTTAATATATAGTAAAAAATTCTAAAAAATGTAAAATTTGGTCTGCAAGCATATTCTAATATGGAGAACATTTTGGAAAGTTCAAATCACCTATTTGAACTTTAAAAATAAAGATATAATATGGAGTATAAATATATTCTACTCCATGAAGCACCTTAGTCAACCCTCTCTCTCTATATATAGTAAATAAACTATGTTATTAATCATTATAATTAGATAAATATTATGGATTATAGTAATTTTTTAATAATATTTATATACTTTTTTTTAATAAATAGTCAATTCATATTCATCTAATATTCTGTAGTCAAAAACTAAAAACAAATATAAATATAATTTTACCACTATCTACTTTGTAAAGCAATATTTTAAAGATCGATATATGAATACAAATCAAATCAAAGAAGATACATTGAAGAGAATGAATGCAAATACATTTTTTTGGTAATAATTTGAATACTAATGTCAGTTCTATATTTATGAATTTGCATGTTGAATCATTTTTTTTATCATTCTTGAGATAAAAAAATGGAATTTGCTTGTTGAACAAATTTTCACCGGTCAAAAATATATAGCTTCCAACATAGTGCCGAAATTTATGTTTGCATTTTTAGTAGAGTCAGATTTCTTAACTATTTAGATCAAGTGTAAATGTGAGTTCATCGATCAACAATTATATAAAAATTGTATGCTTGAATGTTAATTAATTTTACAGCATTTATGATATTTTATTCTAAATTATATAAAAAATTATGTATAGATATATAAATTTTAAAAATAAATAAAAGTCAAGTCTCTATATGCTGTTAGTACCTCTCACCAATCACCATGTTTACATTATTCCTTTTTAACATATTTCCAACGAACTAACCAACTAAAAGAGTTTTCGCAAATAACTCATTTAATATCTATTTTATGTGAGAACTTTTATGTATTTTACGAATAATACCTTTATTATTGTTTATTTTCAAAGTTTATAATTTATTTTTTCTTTCTAAAAGTATTATATTTTGGCGTAAATAAAAGATAATACAGAAATTATTCGTAAAATACGTAAAAGTTAAAATAATTAATATAGATATCGTCAAATCGAACGCTCGTTTAGTTAGTTAATTCGTTAGAAAGATGTGGATCGAATATCAGACATTATTCGTAAAATTTATCAAAAAAAATGCTTTCCAAAAATATTATATTTTGGAGTACGATAGTATTATAATTTAAACTATGAATTTTAAGAAACCAATTTTGCTCCTTTTCTTGAGAAAATGAGGGTCCTCTTTTTCTCAAATCTGAATCGTTCAAAATCTATCGTACGGTCTCGATTATTTTTTATTTTCAAATCAATTTAATATATTAAAATGATTTAGATTTAATTAAATCCGTACGATATATTTTAAACGATCTGGATAGAAAAAGAAGAAGAAGATTTGCTCATTTTCTCAGAAAAATGAACATATTTTGATCCGAATTTTAAACCCCTTTGGTCTGGAATTCGGACTAGTTACCGTGGCTGCAGAATGATTCTGGATCATAACAAATTAGACAATAGAGTAATAATTACCTCTATTTCATCGCCCTGGCAAGCATAATTTATTTAAGCAGATAATGCCTGCAGATGGGGATAGGGTTCTGACAATCCAAAATTAAATCAGCAGCACATCCCGCACCAATAATATCTCAACACGTCAGGTACTCAATTGCAAGTAATTATGTCATCAGTCCTTTAATTAAGCTAATCAATATTTTAAGTAGGCACTGATTTTAAAGGGACAGAGGAGGGAGCATAGGGAGGGGTGCAGTCGGTCATGGGTATCTCGTGGGTATAGTCGTCATCTCTCTCTCTCTCTCTCTCTCTCTCTCTCTCTCTTCTGCGTTGCTGACACTTGCAGTGCCTCTTCAACTGTCTAAATCTGTACAATGATTCAATTTGTAATATATTATATTGGATACAAAACCAAATAACCAGTATGTGTATAAGAATAACCTAATTAACATAATAGTTGTAGATCTGGATGACTTATGGGATAACCAAATGAGAGTAGATCCGATGGGCAAATGAGAGTAGATTCGATGCCTTTAATTCGATGGGTTTAATCACCATTCAATTTATTTTAGAATTTTTGTACAATATTTTAATTTTTTTGTGTCTGCTTTGAATTTCGTGCGCATAGATTTTCATATGAATCGGACGGTTATAGAGTTCGTTGAACCCAAAAATAGATTCGATGGGTATCATATCTACTTCGTTCTCTGACCATACGTATAGCATATTCTATGTCCTCCAGACATGTTTAAATTTTAAATTCGGATATTCATATTCAAATACGAATACGATTTATTTATGTAGATGCAGATATGAATTCAAATAATTATAATTATTAGTTTTGTATTTTAAATTTTTTGGATAGTTGTTTGCTTTAAAATTATATATGTTTAGAGAAGAATTTTTTTGTTGGTAATTTTTTTTATTAAAAATATGATTATGTTGTTATTAATTTAATTAACAATATATAGACATAACAAATTTAATATTAAAAAGTATTTTGTTCATCACAATAATTTAATATTCAAATTATATATGTATTTTATGTTCTTTTGTTTCTTAATGCAAAAAAAAATTGTTGAAAAATATGTAAATTTTATATTATGCAATATTTAAATTAGAAATTCAAATTATATATGTATCCATATCTGTATTTGTTTAATATCTAATTCGTATTTGTATTATTCGTATCTGTATTAAAAAATAAAAATAGATAAAAATATGATTTTATCACTATCAGATTTGATCCTATCATAATTAAAAATTTATGATAAAAAAGTAAATTGAGTATGGTGAGCAAAATTATTAATCAATATTATAATTATTGCTTTCAAAATAGCGACTCTTTTATTTTTACATATAACGATTATTTAATTGTCATAATAATCTCGTGTATAAAACTTTTTGTGTCACAGAGGTAAACTGTTTTCTTTGGACAGTGTCTTCGCGGATACTCATGTTGATAATTAATAATGATATGTTAAAAATAGCACTTTTTGTCGGTGTATTCTCGGAATTATTCACTTTTTGCTTACGCAGATAGTGATCTATTTGTGTAATATATATTAATACAAAATGAGTGCATTCAAATTAACTTAAAAACTCTTTCATTTGACCGCTTGATTTGATACTAAATTAATTTAAATATTACTAAATTTGTATATAAACACATCACTCAGGAATTATATCAATTTAAACAGTTTGAATGTATCATATGAACTGATTCAATAAGCATTTGAGTTAATAATATTTAGATTGAAATCCCAACGATACTACGGAATCGCATCCTCTTCTACACTGTTAATCTGGTCCATTAATTTTTTATCGGACAGATAAAATAAGATTTTTGCACGAATTTTAAAGCAAAGTTAATACTGCCCCCTCCATCATCCGAGCACTCACCGGTTGAGATTAAATCTGGACCATCCGAAAGTGCCGCAGGATGCTATCCACGATACTACGTACAGTTGACTCTGTATGAAATAAAAGAGGGCATACCTTCGGGCTTTTCCTCAATAAAATAAAAGATGACACTGGAATATGCGGCCCACAAGCAGCCATCGGAGCATCGCCTTACCCCGATGAGCAGGAGGACGCCAGTCACGACAAAATTTTAAAGTGCAAGTCCGAGCGAAATATGACCGTTGGTGCGAATCTTGGTGGTAGTACTTAGCAAATATTAAAGTGAGGCCCATAATGGTTTCCGTCTATTACGTTCGTAGATTGTTTCTCCATCTCAGATCAAATCATTTTTTGTGATCTCCATCGATCTCAGTCTAGCTAAAAGGCCTTCATAATTAATATCCTTCAGTTCTATAAAAAATTACTTGTTAAATTACTCTCGAATTTAATGTACTGCAGTACTGGCAAGTCAAAATATATATTCATGTATTTAGTTTTGCTTTATTCATTAGTTAATTAATGCTTTTGTGTAGGTTATTGTGATAATTTTTTTTACTAAAGGCTGGTTGCTAGCTTTTTTTACTTGGTGCACGTAAGCGACAAATAGTTCAAAGTTGTTATTTTTAACTTGATATACCGAAGTATTAAGATTAACTTCTTCAAATATAACAATAGGTGGGGTACAATGCTTTGGAGAGTAAAATCCATATTTTACTTTTTTATTTATATTTTATTATTTTCAAAGTTCAAACAATAGATTGAATCGTTCAACATGATTTTCATATTGAAATATACTTGAAAACCAAATTTTTGTATATTTTTTTAAATTCCTACTACTTTTTTTAGAAATTCTGAAAACATTACTTTTCAGAAAATTTTGAACCATAAAAAACATTAATATATTTTCAACAATTCTAAAAGAATAGTTAAAGAAACTCCAAAAAATATAAAATTTGGTCTCCAAAAACATATTTATATGGATATCTCACTGAACAGTTCAGATCGTTAGATATATTGTTCAAATATTAAAATCGTAAAATATAAACGAAGAGTAAAATTAACAAAAACTTTACTCCTCAAAAAGCACCGTAACAAACTGTAGTTTATAGGATTATGTGAAGAGTTTTACATTCATTTTCAAGCAAAGAGTGTTTCACCCAAAGTTATAAGTCAAACAAGTGGGAGGCGTCTTGATGACATTGGGAGATGAAAGTCGCAATGTGTTCGTTCTTATTTTTCTTTTTACTACTTATTTACAGTGCATTGAAATGCTTTAGTGTAATAATTTTGAAATTTCTTACTAAAATGGTTCAATTTTAATGTCATTTTATTTGTTTTCACTTGATTTGTCACGATTTACAGTGTTGATTAGCTAGTTTTACAGTATCTATGTCATAGTGTTATAGTATGGATTTGATCAGTTTCTTGCTAATGGCAAAATTTTAACGCATTTTTATTTGTTTCACTTGATATGTTTAGGTTTTAAAGTGTCAATTTGTTGTGTTCACAGTCTGAATCAGTTAGGTATCTATGCAATAGTTTTACATGGTCTATCTAATAGTTTTTACAGGATATATGCAATAGTTGTAAGTTCTTTATTTTACATATCTAGATTGATTTATACAACTTGTTCAGTTAGAATTCTAGCTAATGCAATTGTTTTATAGAATTCTTGGACTTGTTGTACAGGATTCTTGAACTAGTTTTATAGGATTTTTGCTATTATTTTACATAATTCTTGCAATTTTTTTTACATGATTATTGAACTGGTTCTATAGAATCTTGCAATTATTTTGTAAGATTCTTCAACTAGTTTTATAGGATTCTATAATATGATCACTGAAACATCTCACACTTTCACACAGGCAATTTTATAGTTTTAGAGTTTGTATCTTTAAGGTTTGTAATTTACATCTATAATTTTTATAGTATTCATGTTTTATAGATTTCATGTGTAAGTTTTGTAGTTAACATCTTTAATTTTTACAGTATTCATGTTTTATAGTTTGCATTTGTATATTTTGTAGTTTACAGATGTAATTTTATAGTATTCATGTTTTATAGTTTGCATCTATAAGTTTTGTAGCTTCCATTTGTAATTTTTAGAGTATTCATGTTTTACAGCCGAGTAACTCTTATTTATTTTATTTGTTTGTAGGATGATATTTCCAAAGACTGTCTGATTCTAGTGATGAAGCTTCTTACACATCCAAATAATGTGCACAAGAAAGTTACAAAAGTTGTTGGCGTTATAAATTTTAATTATATATTATATATGATTTGCTATTGATATATACAGTATAGAATATTAAAATTTACAATATTCATAGTAGTCAAATGACAGTTAGTTTGAGTAAAAACTGAATATAAGTCGTTAAATACAATATTCACAGTTAGTTTGGTAATAAATCCACTCGGTTCATTATATACTGAGTGATTCGTATCATAGAGATGTATTGCTCTCAAGGGGAAAATAATATTAATATAGCAAATAGAAGCCTGAAAAAGAAGAATGAGAGAGAAAGATAGCTCTGTCAAATACTGTCAAATACAAAAGGAAACATAAATACAAAAATTCAACGGTTGTCGATAATAAATAACTCAAACAATGAACATACTTTGAAATACTATTTACAATTATTATAGTTGACTAGTGTCATATAGACAGCAACTATTTCTACCTATATCATATGTAATATACTTATATTAGGCAATAACCGAACTTCGAATATATATTGAGTAATTCATTCTCTAAAATATATATGTCCAATACATATTTACAAATTTACTTTGTACCTTACAAATTTATTTGAATCTTTTTGAAAATTTATCATCAAAATTGTAAAAAAATATACTGTCAAGTGCTCCTTTCTCTTATGTGTATGAGCCGTTATGATTGCCAGAAAAAAAAAATAGGGTACAACGATAATACTATTTTGAGTTGGACAGTTCAAGTGTTTCGTGTATTTCATGCTTCATATTCTTTATCTATATTTTCAAAATCCAAACTATTGATCCGAACCGATCAACATGATCTCCATATTAAAATGTGTTTGGAGATCAAATTTATATTTATTGAAAAATTATTAGTAATTTGTAGATAGGTACAAAATCATTACTGAATTTGGATGATCCAGAAGCAATAATTTTGTAACTATCTAAAAAAATAGTAATATTTTTTCAGAAAATATAAAATTTAATCTTAAATCACATTTTAATATAGAAACATGTGGATTGGTTCGGATTGATGATTTAGATATTGAAAAATAAAATAAAATATATGAGACACGATGAGACAAAAGACATAAAACATTTTAACCCTCCTCTTGAAGAAGTATGAAGAATAATGTAGGAAAATATTAAGTGGAATAGTGTGAGAAGAATTCAAATTTAATGCAATTCGAAAATAGTAGAAATATTAATTATTTGCATTGTATGATTCAGAAAAGTACTAATTAAAAGAATGGTAATTTTACTATTTATAATTTAATTAGATTAGCAAAATAATCACTAACTCGAATTATATATATTGAATAGTAAAAAATTAGTTGAGATGGATTGAAGCATATTGTAAATGTAAATTTATTTAAATACTGTGGTCTAAATTAGGAGGTGATATTTGTTGACTCTAGCACAGGAATACAGCAAGAGGCAGAATAGCCCCACTTGACAGATGTAGGACTCCACAGAATAAGCGTATGATCTGATCTGAATTCAATTTCCGAGAGGGGAACCATATTTTGAGAGGACCACAAGCTTCCTCATATCAATAAAAGAAATAAATAAAATCTAAATGGGATGATGGCATCATAACAACTTTCCCCTGTTGTACAAACGAGGAACAATTCCTTTACAATTTCCCAATGCAAACCAGGCCCATCCCCAAGTTTAATATGATAAGCAAATTTCTTTACATCGAACATTGACCAACTATAAAACTTTACTTGCTTCCATCTTTGGGACTTCCACAGTTACACTTAGAAAATGTTTGGACGTATAAAAATCGAAAAGAGTATTGTTATTTTCCATTCCAATAAAATTCAAATATTATTTTTTGAAATAACGTTGGATCACTAACTCAATACTTTATGAGCTTACGAACTAATACTTCGAATTAATACAAAATATTTGATTCTTTTAAATAAAATAAAGATAGTATTACCTACTTAAGTGATATCCAGATGTGTCCCTTGGTCCTTGATATATATATATATAAAGGACTTGGATTACAAAATGATTTTCCAATGTGCTGCCCTTTACACATTGTTCTGATTCTGAAAGTAATTATTTCATGGTGTACATCCGACTACCAACTCTTTGGATAACCATGCGTATTTATAGTAAAATACTAATTAATTCATTAGAAGTGTTTGGATGTTGCACATTAATTAATTATTCTTTTGAGAAAAATCACGCTCTCAGTTAAAATAGCTTTCCACAATTTTATTGGTCGTATTGTAATCAAATTAATTGTTTTTCCGTAATGTCGGTTTTCGTTTTCGAGATTCTTTGACTGAATTTATTTTTTATATCATTTTTTGTTTTTCTCTAGTAAATAACTTAGTATCAATTATGTCTCTAACATATAATGGTGCTCATGAGTTACACACATTTTGTATGTGATAACATATGAATTTCAATTTGACATGTACATAATATTGAAGTACAAAAATAATATGTATATTTATCCATAAGCAAAAGAACAAACGAATAATTTAATAAATAATACAATAATTAGTAATATTGTCTCTATTCAGAAAATGAATTTTTATCTAGTGACAAAAAGACAGCGATCTCGATTTAATTTGCCAGTGTTTTTAGTATAAGATGACACGTTCGAAATTTGAATAAAATTGGAAATATTAAACCTTCGTCTTTTTTTCCGAAAATAATATTTTGTCTTTGTCTTGTACATGTGTCGACAAAACAAGAAAAGTATTATGCTATTATTACAGGGTGAGATATGCAAAACTTATTATTATCATCTTATACTAGTGAGTAGAGTAGGTGATCCTCCTCAAAGTAATTCAATAAACCGATCCGTTTTTTCCGCTGGGACCCTCTTAATTAAGCTTAGACCGACTGTTTAAAATCACCTCCCTTTGCTCCCTTCCCTCCTCTTCTTCCCTCTGTCCATCTGCTTCAACTGCTCTTCTCTCTCCAGGTTTCAAGCAGATTTTATTTGGTTCCACAATCACTACTACTACATATTTGAAAACCCACATCTCTTTCTCTAGCTCTTTGTGAGATAATGGGGAAGGAGAGGCAGAGGCAGTGGAGCCGGTCTATATCGACAAGAGATAGAGATATTACTGCCTCCGGTTGCATGGGTGGCATGCTCCATTACTTTGACTTTCACCACCTTCTCTTCAATGGATGTCATGCCAGTGGTCGCATGGCTTCCAACTCAGTCAGTCATTCAGAATTGAGAAATTCGGAAAGTAGTACCAAAGGTAAAATTTTCTGTGTACTACTTTTGTGAGAAAGAAAATTCTTCTCTGCTTTGCACATACCCGTATATGTAATTTCCTTTCTCTGAGATAAAATAGTTCCATGCGCTTAGGTCTTGAGGCACCCAGAAATAGCTTGGAGGGAGGAGAAGATCTAGGCCAAGCAAAGGCATCATCTTCGTCATTGGTTGAAGACGGGTACTTCGAGATACCAGTAAGTCAATTTCATGCAATTTATACTTTTACGTAAATTATCTGAGTTTTCTGGCTTCGTGGTGAGGTCATTAATTTAATTGTACTCAAAATATCAGTCATCTTAAAGTGAAGCAATAAGTATGTTTCATTTGAAAATTTGAATTTATTTGATTTAAGAGAATCTTTTGTTAGATTTCAACACAGTAAATGTCATGTTACTGTAGTCTCCTTGCAGTGTTCATATTTCCTTTCTTTTGTGTAAATCAGGTGGGAGTGCAATTAGCTCCGGCTTTTGACATATTACCTAGCAAGATAATGAAGCACAGGAGACAACTCTCCGTTTTAGAAGATGATGAAGAACGGCGCATCTCGCAAACACCTGAGACACCGCGCACTCCTAGTCTTGTTGCTCGGTTGATGGGCATTGATGGGCTGCCTGATCCAGCTCCATCTCCACCGGCAACTGCCCGACAAAAGCAACTAACTGAATTAACAAAAAATCAACTGAAGAAGAGAGAACCGAGAAGTAGCAAACTACAGGAGCGTAAGAAAGAGCCAAGACAACCATTAAGAAGTATAAATTCCAATGCAAGATTTAGTGATGTGGGCACTCGATCGTTGCCCGACACTCCTCGCGCTTCTTCGGATCGGTCATGGGATGTTGATGCAAGGCTCTCTCTTCAAATACATCAAGAAAATCCAAACTCCAATTCAAATTCATGTCATTCAAATGTACCGGTTGGTGAATACTCATTACCACCATCACCAACACATTACACAATGAAGCCCCGGAGAAAGTACCAAGACGAGAATAGGAGCCCGAGGAGTAGAGAGTATGTGAAAGAGATTGTGAAGCAGATGAAGGAGAGTATCACTAACAGAAGAGAAAATGGTTGTGAAGATGGAAATTCTAAGCCAAAAAGATCAATTGCACGAGGGGTTCTGAAAAACGATCGGAGCAGCCTACTCAAACCGGCACCGGCTAAGGCTAATGTTTTACCGCCAACCCAACCAGTTTCTGCACCTCCGAGTAAAATAACGGAACTTCAGATCAAGGCTAAATTGCAGGATCACATCCCCAATTTGCAAGCATTGGCGAAGCCAGTACAGGTGAAACCATCACGATCCCCACCTCCTCCACCAGTACCAGCAGGAGGAACTGGCAAGTGCAACAAAGGAACCAATGAGCGCTTCACGGCAAGGTTTAAAAAGCCAACTCCACCAGTATCTGGTTCCCTGGCTACAGGAACTGGAGATAAGAATTGTTCCATTGTAATAGAGAAGAGTGAGCTCACACCTAAACTCATCAGGTCCTCACAGGTAATTAAAGTATAACATATTTTAATCCGTAATTATTGTTATTGTTTTATTTCTTCTGTTATAGTAATGGACCAGTTTACATTAATGCATTGTCTAAGTCTAGATTTCTCAATTATTTTTAAATTTTCAGCTAAAGAAAGATGAGACCACATCTTCGCTACAACCAAGGATTCCAAAGTCATGCCGTACACTGCCAGATCAAGACCTGGAATACAAATACATACGATCCATACTATACAGAGCCGGCTTCATGGGTCCCAGCCGAGTTGCAAAACGGTACTCGCCATCGCTACCAATAGATCCGATCGTGTTCCACCAGCTTGAGGTGGAGCTCCCAGTGGATGACTCAAGATACCACAGCAGCATCATGCGGTACCGATGGAACAGGAAGCTCCTCTTCCACCTCATAGAAGAGCTATTAAGCGATCTCCTAAATTGCACCGGCGGGAACATTCGTCCCAGATATCATGACGAGTATACCGCCAGTAAAAATTGCTACGATCTAGGCAGCGGCGCACAACTGCTGAGGAGACTATGGAGGCAGATAGAGATGATACCATCAGCCAACTGCCAGTACCTTGGCGACATCGACGCACTGGTGGCGGTCGACATGCCAGTGAACAACATACGTGAGCTGACACGTCACCCGGCGGTTGTGGATCAGGCGAGTGACTTGGCAGCTGAGATGGAGCGGGAGATACTGGATGAGCTTATTGGAGAAACCGCCGCATCTCTTTCTCTCTCATCACTTTTGTCTCAAGCACGCAGCTAACAAGCACTGGTACCGAGGATGACGTGTGATGACGTAAGGGTATCTCAACGGAAACGGCGGGCGCTCAAATTCATGGTCTAAGGATGGGTCTGGTCACACTTCACACCAGCCTTTTTGAAATCGTCTCTTCTCTCTTTTTCGTTATTAAATGCGATCTCTCTCTTTCTCTCTCATCAAATCAAGATGAGATTGCTCAACCACGTGGCCGGCAACTAGTTTTGATTGTTTTACTGATGTAAATATTTTATTTTATCGTTTGCGTTGTCCCCCTATAATCGAATATGTTGTCTTGTGTATGATAATTCAAACTCGGTTTAACTATATATATTTGGTCTGTGTTAAGATTATCCATGCTCTTTTTGCCATGTCGATTTTTTTGGTTGGTAGCAATAAATTTGTAAAATTTGGTGATTAATTACTATTTAAACCTTTTCTTCGACTGGCGCACGGCACCAACATCACGTGATGCTAATAATTTTGAAAAGAATAATTTCTTAAATGAAATAGCAACTTTCATCCAGACCCAGATTTGACAGCAGCATGGCTAGATCTTTTAGCAAATTTGGCTAAAGACGATAAATTTCCACTATTCATTTGAAGCCATGTACAATATTTAAAAAAGGGAAATATATACACATAACGCAAATATATAACTTGGAGGGGCATGACTGAAATATAGGAGTCGGTGCCTAGCTTATTATTATATTTTTCAAATCTCCTTGTTCAAGACAAAGTAGGGTTTGTTATTTACAAGTGTCTACAGAGTTTAGTTTTGTAAATTGTCCATTTGTGATGGGCCATGAGGCGTCTGTAGTTTTGTTTGAAGCTGGGATGTGTGAGGTTGTAGTAGCTTTTGTCGGGGAATTTCCTCTTTCTCGGGTGAAATGTAAATATTTTGTTTCTTTTCTTGTACTGTATATGGGTATTATGTACTTTTCAGTTATCTGCTTGATTTATTTTACTCTGATTTTGAAAAACTACTGTTCCATTTACAACTTGCCTTTTTTGGTTACGCAAGAATGATAATTGGGATCAACGCTTTAATAATTGCATGTAAAAAAAATAAAAATAAAGTTGGATCTATATCGGAGTTTTGTACTTTAATATATTATAATTGGAGGTTTGTTACAGTAGAATTACATAAGTACATTCGTTAATTTCAGCAATCATCTTTTCAGCACTGATAATACATTAAAATTTGTGCGGTGCCAATCTAAATTAATCCATCTTAAAAATAATATCCATCGTATCATTCTATGAAAACGCACTTTATGAAAATGCGCAACTGGTCGCCTGAACTTGTTTTTATTTTTTCTCCTCTGATTTTATGTTTATGGGCCTTTATGTTATCCGTCCTAAATCCATGGTGTAAAAAAGGGCTATATGTAGAAAGTAAAAGGAACATGATGCCAATGGGCCATATTGTCTTGAAAAATACTACAATTGGGTCTTAATAAGATCATGAAACTTCTAATGAACTTTGGATATATAATATTGCTATTTAGATAGGCCTCCAATTTGGTCCTTAATATTGCTTTGCATGGCCCATGCAAATTCTTGATTCCTTTTGCCTCTGTCGTCATCTAATTAAAGTCAAATGCACCCCAATTTTTCATTTTCCTTTGTCACACTAATGATCGTTTCTAGAGATATTTTTATAAACCATAATTAAAAAAAAAAAGTTCGGATTTCAACATGATTAGCCGAGTTTTTAGAAAAACCATAAGAACCGGACTGCCAAACCGGTCTTGATACCCTCCAGAACGGGTTGCCAAACTAGTCTCTACAGTAACCTTTTTTTTTTTTTTATAGATTGTTTATAAAATAAATCAGATATTTTGTTTGATTTTGTATATTAACAATAAGATTAATAGAACAATTAGAATATATTTTTTTGTGTATTTTGACCATTTTATCATTTTAACAAATCAATTGATTGATTTTTTATATAAAAAAAATCAATAAATATTTTCGTGAAAAAAATTTAAAAAAAGTATAAAGGTGAATTACAATAACAATACTAAAAATTTGTATCTCTGGATATTTTTTTCTAAGAAATAATGTTTCTGAATGATTAATGGACATATTTTCCATAATCTAACATCTTTTATGGCAAAAATCGACTCTATTTTAATTTTTTTTTTTCAAAACTTATGGTTACAGAAACTTCTAAATCCTCCATGTAGTAGACCAATGTATCATTATTTTAAAAAATCGACCAATTAGAATACTAACATATTTTTTCATAAATAAAACACTTATTTTATATTTTTACAAAAAAATAAGTACATTTTAAATTAAAATAAGCTTTAATAAAAATAGCAATTAAATAATTAAATTTGTTTGTTTTTAAAATATAAAAAAATAACTTTTAAAAAAATAATACGTACATTTCAAAACCAATTCATTGATTTTTATATATTTATTGATTTTTTTATATAGAAAATCAATCCATTGATTTGATAAAATGATAAAATGGTCAAAATATACAAAAAAATTTATTCTAATTGTTCCATTAATCTTATTGTTAATATACAAAATCAAACAAAATATCTGATTTATTTTATAAACAATCTGTAAAAAAAAAAAAAATTACTGTAGAGACCGGTTTGACAGTCCGGTTCTTATGGTTTTTCTAAATACTCAGCTAATCATGCTGAAATCCGAACTTTTTTTTTTTTAATTATGGTTTATAAAAATATCTCTCGTTTCTAGTACAATACAACTGATGATTATTGAAATGGGAAGCCAATAGTCGAAAGTGCGAATGACGTACCAAGTACCGATAAAGAGGATAGAAGGTTTGTTGGCACGTGTGAGAGTAACACTAGGTTTGGTAGTCACGTGCATTACCCTACTGGTCTAACCACGGTAACAAGACTCAGACCATAGAACTACCAAAAAAAAAAATCATGGATACCAACTTGGCAAACAATTAATCTATATACTTTTACTCTGTACGGTTATCAATTTGGCGCACTGTAAAATATTTCTAGTTATCTTTTTGCCAAGCTTTTGGAGGCAAATAATATAATGTGAATTGTTATGTTGCACTCTTCTGATGAATATACATGCTGTTTACAATATATATATAACACCTTAATTGTAATCTTGCACCATTGAAATTAAAGAAAAGAATCGAATTTCAGCAGTACGTACATGTTTCATTTTGCTGTGGAATTTAGAAGATGGACACACAGAAACACGTACTATTGTTGCCGGTTAATTATAGACATTTTTACTCTGGACTGCACCTGCGCCATCTAAGGTGAAAATTTTCACTTATTTGTTGTTACAAGACAAAATCCTTACACACGAAGTAATGCAGCCACTGCATTCATAACAGTCCTATGGTCAATATGGTGGCAAAAAAAATGAAGTTATCCGTCGAGGAGTTATGTTACCAATGGTAGTAGTGGTGAACCGGACAAGAGATGATGCAGTACTATGGAGCCGATACTGTGGTAAAGAGTTGTCAGCATGCACTACTAGAATCTGGACTTTTTTCGTGCTCAGGTTTAGATTTTTCCAAGGGCAGAAGAGACCGTCAGAAATAGAATGGTGTTTTCTGACACACTTGAACAATTCCAACGGTAGGCCGACGGAAATAGTTGCGCATGGAAATCCCTGTTGTCTGCCCTTGGAAATGTCACCTTTCTACCTTTGGAAATACTTCTGGATGACCCATGACCCACTAAACAAACCAAATACTATTTTTTATTGATAGCCCATGAAAATAGTTGACCCCATGCCCTTGGAAATGTTTTGGAAGTTGTAACACATTATTTCCATGAGCTACCCTTGGAAATGTTTTGGTTATTGAGTTGATATTATTTTATAAGGAAGGCTCACGGAAATACTTGGCTACTATGCCCTTGGAAATGTTTCATTGATACAGTTAATATTATTTTATAGTTATACTAACTATTTTCGTGAGGCTACCGTTGGAAATGTTTAGCTCCTAAAGACAGAAGCATCTCTATTTATTCAGATATCTCTTTGAATGTTGAACATTCAATTACTAAAATAAAATAATTTATATAACACATCCTAATTAATAAGAAAAACACTTACTTAGGATAGTGATTTAGTAATATCATCACTATTGATCACAAAATAATTGTAGCAATACTTGACAGTAAAGAGTCTTCCAACAAACAATAATAAACATCACAAAATCAGTACAAAAAACATATAATATAGGACATAACCCTAATTCCTCTAGATACCAAAAATCAACTAAGACAAATATATAACATTTGCCTAATTCAAAAATCAACTAAGTCAACTAGATAGTGATTTACATAACCCTAAGCCATATTTGGCTACATTTGATGTTTGGATAGTTGATATAGCATTAGAGTGCGTTTGGATGGGTGAAGAATAGCTACTATTCCGGATTAGCACTATTTCGAGTTACTAATCTACGTTTGGATGTGTTCGGATTAGCGAATAGCCATTATTTTTTGTTTGTCTTTTGTGGGATAGCTCACTATTTTACTAATCCAACAAAATGTTAGAATAGCTACTAGCCTCAAAATTAGAATAGCTACTATCATTTCACTATTCTTAATTTATCCAAATGCACCCTTAGAGAATAATAAAAGTGGTGCTCGCCTCCTTCAAACCATCTGACAATTCTTTAACTGTAGATATAGCCATTGTTGAAGCTTTCTTGTATGACAACTATAATATAGCAAAGAAAGGGACGGATTATATCCAGCACATGAATAGAAAGTACTCGTTAATATGAGCTCAAAGAAAAGATTCAAAATCTGAGAAGTTACTACCAGTAAACACCACATGATATAGCTGGAATGCACTGAACATTGTTCTCTTTACCAACTTTGAGGCTATTCCTAAAAAAGACCAGTGTCATTATTATGATAATATTAAAAATTAGTATATAATGAACAAACAAAATTACATGAGAATGATACCATATCATTACTATTAAACATTTCTCAAGGAAGAATATAAATAATAATAATAAATAGATCATTACTTCTCCAGTGCGACATCTGATAGTTTCTTACATGATTCTAAAAGCAGTGTTAAGCACGATAAGAATTCAATTAAAACAATGTAAAGAATTCTCTTTGGCAAAGTACAGTAGAAACATCTCATGTACTCGAAAATCAAGTGAATAGGTTTCTTACTTTCAAAACATACTCATTGTATATAGAACCTCAAACCCTTTGGTATAAGTTGAAACAATGTTCCTTCTAAATTCATTTTGAAGCTCTAAAGATACTATCATGTAATCATCTTTGATTATAAAATTAGAAACTTATATTTTTTGTAGAGCGAGTGTATAAATTATTCCAAAAAAGTAAAGAAATAAAGTAAGGCTTCACCATTCATTTCTAATATAATTCACCATTCTTTGGGTTGCACATGAATTGTTCGATGAAATGCTTCTTCGAAGCTAGCATTGCTATGAACTCACCATGAGAAAAGGAATGGTCATGGTCTTGCCAAGGCTAAGTTCAACCACAAAATCGACCAGAACTACATATACTCGGCACCAAATTCGCTCTACCCAATAGTCTTGACCTTAGAAGGTGGGCACAGTTTGAAACCCTTAATTTCCACAATTATTGGTAAATCAGACATTTGTATAAAGTGGGTGCGACTGATTACCCTTATCAGTGTACACAAGGGCTCAGTCCATTCTAACAATCCGCCAAAACTGTTCATGATCCACATGCCCTTCTTCGTAAGGTGCCATCACTGGATCAGAAAAAAGGCGACAAAATTGCAAATAAAATGCTTTGGGATAAGCAAAGATCTGACCTTGCCTTGTTTAGAAGGAGGCCGGTGAGCATGACCTTGTCTTGCCTTGGTGCTTTTAGGAAAGAGATGAAGAAATGTGGAGGGAAGTTCCCAAAAAATTAAGAGGGAGTCAAAATTGGTTTGCCAAAATGTGGAGGGAAATGTGTATAATTCAATCTAACACTCGGTTGTCGATTTCAAGGTAGAAAATTGGTTCGGCGGCAATCAAACAAATGTCGAGGGAAGATGCCAAAAAAAATTAGAAGGGAGATCAAAATTAGGATAAGGTCTAAGAAAGGAGTCTCCTAGTGAATTTGCATCCTCTGAGATATCTCAGATGTTCTTCGACTTTTAGAAAATCTCAACCTGTTCAAGTATATTATGCACGAATCTCAAATCTTAATAATACTGGCACTTGTACCGTCTCAAATCTCGCACTAATCTCAGAGGAAACGCACTAGTCTGCTTGTTATGTTTGATGCCGAATGAAATATCGAATTCGCATTCTCTGAGGTATCTCAAATTTTGCGTGACTTTTTGGAATATCTCAATCGTTCAAATATGTTTTGCACGAATCTCAAAGCTCAAATAATACTGCCCCCCTACGTTCCCCCGAATAGGCACCAGACACGTCGGTCACGCAAAAATTGTCGTCATTTTTATTCATACCCAAAATTGTATAAATTTCGCCAACTGTGCCCATCAAACTCGGATTTTATTAAAAATGCCCAAACCGACTATTAAATAGTCGGTTCCTAATTAGAAACCGACTATTTAATAGTCGGTTTCTGTGAAAAAATAATTTTTATATCTCCGCCAGCCACTGCTTGATGATCTATCTGGTCACCAGCCTACCGGACGTTGCTGGGCTCGCTCGGTAATTAATCCAATACCTTTATATTATCTGTTCATTAAACAGTCATTACATAAATATGTTGACTAATTTCTATTTTTTTTCCAGATATTACTGTCGATTAAATCCGCTGCACATGCCATCAAGATGCTGGGGATCAAGGGCTGGCGAAGAGTTGGATGGAGTAAGTTGCAGGATCATGGCCAACTCATTGAGAATGCCGGACAAAATGGGCGTGTGATCAGCATGTTGCGCGACGCCGGAGAGAACATCGATTGGCGAGCTGTAGATCCATTCGAGGCAGATGTGCCGGCTGTATTCACTTAGGATATGCCATCTCCACCCCGCTTGGACGCAGACTAGGACTATTATCACTGGGTGCTGTCTAATTCCGGCTGGGCTGCGTATTGCAACTCTGAGGGACGTTCAGTGCAGCCACCGGTAAGTCGTATTTGTTATGAGTCGAGTTAGTTCAGTTTTTTTCATTAGTACAAAAATTTATATCATTATTTGGTTTGCAGGGTCCGACTAGCATGCCACTGCCGTCACCGCATTACGAGCCTGCATCTTACGACCATATGGAGGATTATGGGGTGACTGTCAGTATTGATGAGATTGAGAGACTATCACCATCAATGCCGGGACGATACCCTACGGCGATGGCACACGATGGTGAGGCCAGCGGGTCACAGGCCCCTTCTAACTTTGCGGCTGGGCTGGCAGACTCTATATTCTTTACACCACCGCCTCCTCCAACTACTACTATGGGGGATGATGATCCGTGGGAGACCGCATCACGTCTCAAGAGAGAGACAGATGCCGCTGCTGTTGCTACACGTGATGCGGTCTGGACGGGGCTGCCCGACAGGTATAATAGATGACAGGCAGCCGAGCGATACTCCCCTTCTCCATTTAGATGATGATAGTTTTTTTACTTTTATTATTGCCGTAGTATTTACATTTGGATCTATTGTGTTTGTCATTTTATAGTTGTATTATCTGTGTTTATTTATTTATATTTCCTACTCTATGTTTACATATTGTCTTTCTCTTACGTCATGACTATATCATACTTATAAATGTCAAAAATATAAATTTCTCATTAAAATCATAATAAATTTAGTTGAAAAGTACCAAATTGTAATAAATCAATCAACAAATTTTGTTAATTAATCGTCTTAAAAATGAGAATTTCAAATGATTCGAAACATATACATCAAAATTATATTTGAATTATTCAGAGCGAATTTGGTAGTTACAAATTACTCAAAAACTATACATCGACCGTCCAGATTTTAAAAAATATAAAAAAAAAATATTTTTTCACAAAAACCGACTATTAAATAGTCGGTTCCTAATTTTTATTAGGAACTGATTTCTAATAAAAATTAGGAACTGACTATTTAATAGTCGGTTTGGGCATTTTTAATAGAATCCGAGTTTGATGGACAGAGTTGGCAAAATTTAGGTTTTGATGGACATGGATAAAAATGACGGCAAAAATTGAGATATCTCCTGTTAATGAATTCACATCCTCTCCAATATTGAGCAAGGGAATCTTTTACAATTAGTAAATCCGGACCATTCTTTTTAATTTGGCACGAATCTCAAAGCCAAATAATACTGCCCCCTACACTAGACCGAATCCCAAAGGATGAGATTTAATCTGAAACCGTAAAGTGAGGCCCATGCTCTACATTATTGGAGAGGATTTGAATCGCCTGTGAATGGACACAAAAAGGTTAGGGTGCGTATCCTCTCAGATATCTCAATTTTTGCGTGACCAACGTGTCCGGTGCCTATTCGGGGAACCGTAGGGGGCCAGTATTATTTAAGCTTTGAGATTCGTGTAGAGTGTATTTGAACGATTGACATATTCGAAAAAGTCACGCAAAGTTTGAGATATCTCAGAGGGTGCGAATTCAAAAGGTTACAGACTTACAGTGAAACAGCCTATGAAATGGAGGAATCCATTAACAATATGCACACTTCATCACAGATGGTATGGCTCGTATTCAGAGCCTAATCTGATTCTAAACACATGTACAGAATTAAATATGAAAAAAATTCTAAAAAAAAAAAAAAACTAGTTTTTAACATGTTATATTTATAAATCATAACAACTATTGACAATTTTATAGAATTTTATTTTTTTTAGCCTCTTCAAATTGAGCCGAATATTGCGGGCCATTGATTTTCGCATGAGAATTCAACGGTCGATCTGTAGTGAAATAACACCTAATTTCTTTTAAAATGATCAAGGTAGTACCAGGAACCTTAAAAATGAAATTTTTTCTTGAGTTCCGACAATTATAAGTTTTTATTTAATGTGTAGTATCTATAGCCCTACGATGTCGTTGTCTTCTGTTGCTTGGATGTATGTGTAAATGAACATCAAATTAGATCAAACTTACCAACAATTAAATTAATAGAACACTCTTTGATTTGAACAGTTCCGATCGACCAACGGACGATGCTTGTCTTTGTTCTTTCACTAACTCACCCAACAAGAGTTAATGTTCTATGGTCATGCATGTTTGACATAAATCATTGTTGCATAACTATACAATTTAATTTGTCAAAATTATTTAATAATGCAATAAAAATATTCTAGCATTATATTTAGGTATAAATTTTATCAATATCATTTTAAATTATTTTCATTTTAATAATTGTAATTTTATTAAAGTAAAAATACCGAACTAGTTTAATTTATAATAAATAAAATCAACATCAATTATTACTTGTAAATATTTAAACGCACATGCACCATCAATTATAATACTAATTTGGCCATAGAAACCGTAAAAATTTAAAAATATATTTTTAGTTTTTTTTCATGTTATTTGTTATGCATGCATTACTTAATTTTATCTCGTTTCATTTTCACTTCCCTCTCAATTTTTTCTCACAGAGCTTTGAAATTTGGAGCGATTTTGTTAGCAGAGCAGTTCATATTTTATGCAACACACAACCTATATAATTTAAAGAGTATCCAATATATTTAACACATTGATTCAAGCTAAAATTGCTCTGTTAATATCTGTACTTGTGAAATTTTTCGTTCCCATCGCATCCAGAGAGAATTCAGGGGAACCCATTTTTACAGACTAGTTTTTAGTGCGTACAGAGTTTGAATTTTTGATGGACCAAAATACCTCTACATCAAAGGCAGAAGATTTACTCTGTAAAATTCGAACGCTGATGAGCAGGAGTATTTTGGTCTATCAAAAATTCGAACTCTGTACACACTAAAAACTGTTATGTAAAAATGGATTTCCGAATTTAGGGAGCCGCCATCTGTCTTATTCCTGTACCCATTTCGCCCTAAGATATTTTCATTTCCCTGTCTCACTCAACAATATTTTCATTTCCCTCCCTTTGTCTCCCTCTCTCTCTCTCCAAGGGATTTCAAAATCAATCTCTCTGCTGCTCAGCACAAATCCGGCTCTCCTCTCTGTTCACCGCTCAGCAACTTTAGCCCCTCTCTCCCTTCGCCATTACCTTTGCCGCTCAGCGCAACGCCGAGGCATAGCTTCGTCGACTGGAAGCCGTCCACCGTGCTAGGGTTCCAGTTGTAAAAAGAGATATCAGCACTAGCTCAGGTTCTCATGCCAATCAGAGTAATTTCTCACAAAGTGCCGTGAGACCAAATATGCGAGGTTTCGTTCAAAGTTTAGGGATCCCTTTTTAGAAGAGTTAAGAGAAGCGATGGCAGAACTTGACCTTTACTCTCTCTATTGGTAAGATTTCTGAAATCTATTATTGCATTTTTTTTAATCAGCTGATTAGGGTCATGGTTAACAATATTGCTTCCACAAGAGTAGCTTAGGCCAATTGTTCACCTAACTAGGTTTGATTATGACTGGTTTTGCCTTAGTCCTTCATTCACTTGCTCTTGATCACTACTGCTAGCAGTTGAACCA
The DNA here is from genome assembly GCA_024447775.1 of Carex cristatella. Lineage (NCBI taxonomy): Eukaryota > Viridiplantae > Streptophyta > Magnoliopsida > Poales > Cyperaceae > Carex > Carex cristatella. Next base: position 4,912,213 of record JAJHPF010000003.1, on the reverse strand, counting down.
TTGTGCAATTTTCTCTCCCTGCATTGTTGTTCTATCTTGGTTAAGGTATTTTTGTTTCTTACTCTTTGTCTCTCTTATGTCGCCCAATTTGCAGTTCAGAGGCCACTTAGGTAATTGTTTTTCTTTCATCTTCTTATGCACTTTATTCGTTTGTTGAAATTTCTTACACCTTGCACATTAACTGTTTGCTGTAATGCCTGATTCGATAGAGAGCCTACATAACAAAGCAACAAAATATTGTAGAGCACAATAGGAACACAAGGAAATGGAAAGGCATATTTTATCACTGGTACAACACAAGCACAATAGGAACATTGTAGAGCATAATAGTAGATTTCTTTATATTAGCGTTGAAAAGGCATATTTTATCAAAATTAAGATTAACTTTGAGCAACTGATTAAATTTGCTACAGGAAATGAAGACAAAATGTCAAAGAACAGGCAGCTACCAGAGGTCATTTAACTTTGAGTAACTGATTAAATTTAACAAAAAGGACCAATTAGTCATTGGTTTGTATTCCAAGCAAACTGAAAGGACAAAGGTATTATATATGCTTCTATTGCATTGTTTTTTTTTTTTTATTTAATATTGTATAATGCTTCTGTTGTACAGTTGTCAGTCTGCCTCATACCTGGACTATACATATATCATATATGTTATCTCTATGTCTATTCCTTCATGATTTTTCATTCATATCTAAGACTCCAATATACTAAAAATATGTACCTCTTTTTGAATATTTCCAAAAGATTGCTCCTGAGAAGCAAACGGACCCAATTGAAGAATACACCAAAGATATACATAGTTTTTACAAGCTAGTTAAGGTAGATAAAATTCCTTCTTGGTGTGTTCTTACTAAAACCTTAAATAGCCTTATAATTATCAGATACGTACATTGTTGCTAATTACTTGGCCTTCACCGAATAATTTCACAATTATCAGAAAATGAAAAAAAGAACAGAATGTAACCGTGCAGTCAGAAAAAATCAAACTCATAATTTACCAGAACCCATCTGGTAAATTAACAGGGTGATCAGATCTGATCAGGTCAGCATATATTTATTTCATGATCTGTTGTCTGGTTGGGCATGACCCAATGCATTTATATTGAAAGAAATTGCCTCCTCAATCTGACAGCATATTCCACTAACTTAAGAGTTGCACTTCATTTACATCTCAACTTTTTTGTGTTTAATTGCTACTGCAGTTAAGTCCAATTTGATTTTAATTTGTTTGATGTAATTAAGACCATCAAAGGGCAACTCTCGATGGTTTGGTGCAGCTTTGTTGCTACTGTAGCTGTTGTCTTTATTATTAACATGGTTTTGATGAAATTGTTAACTTAAAATCAATTAATTGTTACAAATTAGATTTGATTTTGTCATCTCCAAAATATAACACTTGTACTTGCAAATTCAATGCTTAGAGTTAAGCTCTTTTTCCTCAACCAACTCAGGCAGTAGCTTCACAGATGCAGAATTCCAGGTAAGGAGTTCAAAATAACTTCTACATAATTTTGAATGCTCATAGTGCAAAATTCTGAATTTTGAGATAGGTATGTAAGAATAATTTATTCATAGCACTAACATGTTGTTTCTTTTCCATGTGATACAAATAGGTTAATAATTCTATTATACAGTAAAATCTTGGATTCCAAGCACTCTTAAGTCAAGCTAATGCGGGATTAGATGACGTACACACAAATGAAGCTATAATGGGCCAATGGCACGGGCATTCTGCCTACAATGGGAACCATCCCTTGTAGTGCATAAAGAGTGCACCTTTTAGGGCTTAGTAATAGAATAGCAGTTCTAACAAATGAACGAACTTGGGGTAAATTATCTTGTGAATTTGGGGTAATTAGGGGTCTTCATTTTGTATATGGTTACAACGTCAATATGGTATATTTTGGTTAACTGGTTTGCATATTTTGGTATAGTTTGAAATGCAAGTGCATTCCTTTCGATGTATGAACACTATATATGTTATGTTAATGTTTATTAAATGTAAAATGTTTTCCTTATATCTCATTAAAAATGTGTTTCTGTTTATATGTTTTAATGGGTATTAGTGGGGAATGTAATAAAGTACCTGGTTGGTACCTGGAGGATTGTATCTGATTGGTACAGGCAAGATTGTACATCAGTGTTCTAATTTCGACCCGCGACTTGTCGCCCGGTCCGGTTTGCCCGTGACCCGGGTACCGCCCAGTCCGGTCTGTCCGCGGGTTTGGGGGTTCGGGGGTTTGTACGGACCGGGTAAAAATGCGAATAAGGGTCAAGTTTTTGAAACCAAAACCCGCAACCCGCCTACCCGCCCCAGACCCCCACCCCTTTACCTTTAATCTAATCAAATCAAATCAATTTATTCCAATTGATCTAAGCCATTGATTTTTATCGAGATTCGCACTTGTAAAAATATTTTCATTAAGATTTGTGCAATAAAAACATTGAATGGTTAGGATTTAATTCACAATTTGAATTTGAAATCTTACACGGCGGTTTAAAATTTTTAAAATTCATTCTTCCATACAAAACTCCTATAAATACACTCTAATCTCTCACATTTTTTCACATCTCAACATCTCATATTCTCATAATTTTTTCATTTACTCATTCTCTCAATATTTTTATTATTCCCAAAATTTAAATTTATTGTTAAAAATAATAGCTGTAAATTTAATTTATTCTACAAATCCGCAAACAGAATTACGAAGTTTGTTCAAAATCTCGCAAGATTCGTTTTACAAGATTTGAAGGCACATTTATTTTTCTAGTTTTTTTTTTCTTTTTTTCGGTTTATTAAAAACTCTTAACCCGCGTATGTTATTAAAAAAAAAGAAAAAAAAGAGAGAAAAAAAGAAAAAAGAAAAAACCCAGTCTGGACCAACCCGTAAACTCGGTCTGCCCGGTCCGCCAACTCGTGTGGGTAAGGATCCGCGGGCGAGCAAGGATAGATTTTCAAAACTTTTACCCGCCTACCCGCACGGGTTGAACCCGGTCCGCCCCTTTTTAGAACACTATTGTACATGAGAGCGTACATGTTCAATGTCATTCAATTATTTCCGTGGGTATATCTACGGAAAAACAAATACAATTTGCTCTTGGAAATGCTACACACACTGCCCTTGGAAATGCTACGGTGGGTTCCACACACGATGCCCTTGGAAATACTACGGTGGGACCACAAACGTTGCCCTTGGAAATACTACTGTGGGACCCACACACGCTGCCCTTGGAAATAACACGGTGGGTCCCACATATGCTATCCTTGAAAATAACTTGTTGGGACCCACATGTGCTACCCTCATAAATAATACAGTGGGACCCATACACATTGCCCTTGGAAATAATGAGCTGGTGGGCCAGATGTCAAAGTATTTCTGACGGTAGTATTTCTGAGGGTAAGCTCACGGAAAAAGTCAGAAAATAGTTTTTCCAAGGGTAGCTGATGGAAAAAGTCAGAGAAAATGGTATTTCCATCGAGGCTATTTCTGACGGTAGTATTTCTGAGGGTGACCCACAGAAATGACGATTTCAGAGCTTGTTCCAAGGGTATGTCGACGGAAAAAGTCATAATTTGACCCACAGAAAAAGTGCGAATTCTAGTAGTGATGAAGCATCAGGGTTTGAGAAGGAGTTCAAGTGCGGGTCATATTGATTATAGCATAGCAAATCTTGTAGTACATTAATTAGAGCCGCATGTTGTAATCACATTTATTAATACAACTTTAGTAGCATCTATCAAATTTAAAAAAAAAAAAAGTTTATTAAAATGTTCATTTAGAACTTAGAAGGAATTTAAAATCAAGAGCACGTCGGTCAGGTTGACCTGTGACACAATTCGATCCGTGACGGGTCAGAAGAAGTGAACTCCTTGTCTCCTACCTTCAGTTAATTTGTGGGACGGCCCGGACGGGTCAAGAATTCACACTATATAATAATTTTAAGTAAGAATTTGGCAAAATTAATTGCAATGAAATATCCAATGTTAGTATTTTTAACCGATTTTTATTTAATTAGTTAGCTACCATTTAACCTGTTTATATGTACATAATTATAACATTTCTGCTAAATAAATTTATTTGATCAAGATTAATTTATATGCTTATGGAATATGAGATTCTTAATATGCTTAATTTAATGAGTTAGTTTAATTAATGCGTTCGTCGTATATTTTAGACAATTGAACGCATCTTCTTTACTCTTTCAATATATATACATTTTATTATTTAAATGTGCTTAATAAATGATCTTCCTTACCTAATTAATAAATATATTATTTGCGTTTGGATTTTAAAATTTTAAAAAAATATAAATATGGACAGGGAACAGGGAATCCTTAATTCTATTTAAATTCAATTTCGGATCTTAATAATTAGGATTTGATCCGAACCCAATACAGTCAAAATGGTTGAGAATTACATACCACGCACGGTACATCCTCAAGTTGTAGTACATAATTAAGTTAGCAACAAAACATGCAAACGCATGCACAGGAGCTGTTTGGTGAAGAGAGTTCGATACGATCACATGCAAAATTGGTCCTGAATCAAAACTTACTCCACTCTATAATAACCACCTTGCTATCTGCTCCACATTACTCAGTTCTTGACAGTTAGCTCTACGTACTTTTGATTCAAAGAAAGTGAAAACACAGAGAGAACGAGCGAGAGAGAAAATAAGAAAGCAATGTCAGCAGAGGTGTCCGTTGCACAACGGGTTGAAATCCTAGCCCAAAGCGGCAGCGAGTCAATACCGACCGAGTACGTCAGACCGGTGGAAGAACGCCAAGACCTTGGCGATGCCCTAGAGGAGGTCAAGAAACAGGCTGCAGATGGGGTCCCACAGATACCAGTTGTTGATCTAAAAGGGTTTGACTCAGACAACCATGAAACAAAAATGTCATGTGTAGAGTCTGTCGAAAAGGCAGCTGAGGAGTGGGGTGTAATGCAGATTGCTAATCACGGTATACCTGAAGATCTGCTTGAGAAGGTGAGAGAGGTTGGCAAAAAGTTTTTTGATCTGCCCATGGAGCAAAAGGAGCAGTATGCGAATGACCAGGCATCGGGAAAGATACAAGGTTACGGGAGCAAGCTAGCGAACAATGCTAGCGGGCGGCTCGAGTGGGAGGACTACTTCTTCCACCTCATGTACCCGGTCGACAAGATCGATTTGTCCATATGGCCCAAGGATCCTAAAGATTATATGTAAGTCTATCTCTCACTCTTTTTTTTTTGATAAACTTTTCTTTTTTCTAAATTTCTTAGAACATAATCTGTGTTTTCATTAATAGAATAAGCAACATCTAAACATTCAAATAAAATATTAAACAATCATTGAGAAAACCATAGAAAAGTTGCATTTTAGTTGTATGGCCGGACTTGAAACAAAATGTATTTTAGTTGGTTTGGAAAATCGGCCGAGTCGAAACGGTATCGATCCAGAGGTGATCCGATATTTCCCGAGTTGACTCGCTTGGACGAATTATATATAGAAAATCAATAAAATAGGGGTTAAATCAAAATAATTGGTCGACTTTCACTCATTCTCTTACCTCTAGAGCAAAAGTATATTATTTTAGTACTTTTATCGGACCATTTTTTCATTTTTGCAATGGCAGTCAAAGGATTTAGGGGAGTCGCGGATACAGAAAGAAGAAGAAAGAGTTTAGATATTTATAAAATATTGAATAGACTAGGTGTATGTGTAGTGTACTATTTTATTTAGGAAATAAGACCAGGTTTATTATGGACGATGTGAATAGTATCTCTAAAATTTTTGTTTTTTCAAATTTGATCGTTCAATAATTTCGTGCATGTATCTCAAAGCAGCTGATTTTTATTTGCACGAATCTCGAAACAATTCAACAGTTGAATTTGAAAAGCAGAAATTGTAGGTTACTGTTCATAGACAAAGAATCGCAGCAGATTCGAATCCAACATAGTAGATGTTTCATCAATACCAAACTTAAAGGAAACATTTAATGCAATGGTACAAATTTAGACAATTTTGTAAAGACCACAATTAAGGAAAGGGAAATTTTGTTACATGTATCCGTTTATACAAAATTAACCAACAAAAATTTGAGAATCATTTTATATTGACAATCTTTACTATTAATCTGTTACTATTTTTCTATTACTGAGATCACGGCGGAACGGGCAATGAACGTAGCATACCAGTGGATGAGGCACTGTACTTGACACCTAATTGAGCTACAAGTGTGCTGTGTGTGAAATTTTCTGTTGTTGTATTTAAGAGCGACACCTTATCCTTAACAGAATGTATAGGATGAGGCATGTAAATAACTTTTTATATTCAATAAAATTTTAAACAGTTGGCAGCCCCTGCCAACTATTCAAAAAAAAAAAAAACTATTTTTCTATTACAATATAAAATGCTTCGACAAATTTTACATATTACGAAAATATAAGAACAAATTGAATTCCTGGATACAATCATACTATATGAAATTAATTGTCTGCAAAAATATTATTAATTAATTAATTAATTTTATTTTGAATGCTTAAATATTTTTATTGTCTTCACATTATTTTATGATAAATTAATATTTTCTATTAATTTTCTGATTTTTTTAGTACAAAACAAACATCTACCAAAATAGTCCAAGTTTCAAATCTGATTCAACAGATTCTGAACGATTTTTTCCGATTCCGATTCTACGGTCAAGTGACCGATTCTGATTCCGATACTGATTTTCCAAATCATTTTTAGTTTAAATGATAAATTGATTGATAACAAATAAAAAAAACATTACCAGTATAATTGTTGATTTAAAAAAAAAAAAATCAGTTTTGTTGTATTACCTCTTTATTATATCAATCATATTCCAAAAACATACATATCGTCCAAAAACATTGGATATATCATTTATTTGTTATTATTTTAATTAATATAATTTCAAATCATTGTTTATTATTTCATGAATTTCGCATCAATATTTGGTATCCACATGGAGGCTCGTACCAATTACTTTGTAATACCGTGCAATTTGAGCTCCAGGCTAAAGGCGTGGTTAATTATTTTAACAAAAAAATAATATGATTGTGATACCATATATGTTACTCCCAAGATAGAATCATTTTACTGCTTCATTTACATAGCTATCACTTTTCCTATCAATCTCAGTTGAACTTTAAAAAAACTTATTGATAATTAATGCTGGAAAACAACTGCAGAGAGGTCACAAAGCAATTTGCCGAGCAATTGAGGACTGTTGCGAGCAAGATGTTATCTATCCTCTCCATTGGTCTTAAACTGGAAGCAGGCAAGCTCGAGCAAGAACTTGGAGGCCAAGAAGACCTCCTGATGCAAGTAAAGATAAACTACTACCCAAAGTGCCCCCAGCCAGATTTAGCACTTGGTGTAGAGGCCCACACTGATATTAGTTCCTTGACTTTTATCCTTCACAATGGCGTTCCTGGCCTTCAGGTAAATCCACAGTTTTGGACTTTTATAGTTTTATTGCCATAAACTGTGATTTTCCATTCCTTTGATTAATACCAGTTGAGTTCAAAGATGATTAATACCAGATTACCAGTTGACTTGTATTCAGAATTCACAAACTATCTTCAGTTTCTAGAACTGCAAAGGATTATATTGAATTTAAGAGTTAATTAACCCGGTTCTTACTCTATAATACATCATCTATCAATAGGTCTTTAAAGAAAACCGATGGATCACAGCCCCTTGCATCCCTGACACGTTGATCGTCCACATTGGCGACACCTTGGAGATCATGAGCAATGGTAAGTATAAGAGCATCCTACACCGTGGCCTCGTCAACAAGGAAAAGGTGCGCATCTCCTGGGCCGTCTTTTGTGAACCGCCAAAGGATAAGGTTGTGCTGAGGCCACTTGAGGAAATAGTGACAGACAAAACACCCGCAAAATTCACGCCACGCACCTTCGCAGAACACATTGAGCAAAAGCTATTCAAGAAAAATCAGGCTGCAGCAGAGACAAACGGCCACAGGCCTAATTCCACAACTTAAATTTATGTAGCATTGATGCTTATTTTGTTTTGGGGATGTATTATGACAAGTGGCTATTGGATGCAGTACTGGTGGACCTGCTTGACCTTAATAAATTCAGTTGGCTGCAATTTCTTTTACGTGGATCACCTTGGACATTCTGGTTCTAATAACTAACTACCATGTAACCTGTCTGTCCAATGCATAAGACTTAATTTTTGGAAGTTATTTCGTAGATCAAAGGATTTATAGAAACTGTACCAAGAAGAATTAATTTTTATCTGGTAGATGCAACAAGATGCTCCGTCATGCTTTGTAAGGACTACGGACTACATATCTTCAATAAACAAATGAATCTATTAGAGCACTGCATTTAGAAACGTTATGTATCTACTGTTAATCGAAGACTACATATCAATAATATCAGCAGTTTATGGAATAATGCACTGTACATTAGTAGAGTTGGGCTATAGTGCATTGCATGTATACGTCATATTGTATATTGGACTATAAATCGTTGGATTCGAAGTTTAAACAGTCGATCGCTCAATATGCTGTCCATATTAAAATGTGTTTGGAGACCAGGTTTTGTATTTTTTTTTTTTTAATTTTTTCACTATTTTATTAGAGTTTTTGAAAACCATTGTTTTTGTGAAATTTATGGACCATAGAAGAATAATGATTTTCAAAAATTCTAAAAAAATAGCAAATAATTTTCAAAAAATAAAAATTTGGTCTTCAAGTACATTTTAATATGGATATCAAATTGAACGATTTGGATCGGTTTTTTAAAATCAAAACTAATAATTTATAATCTAATGTACAAGAAGACTTATAAATTACAATTTATTTACAATGCACCATAGTCCAACTCTACATTAGTACATAACTTGTCATAAATAATTTTAAATTTCCGCCTTCTTTATGCAACTCATCCTGAAATGGCCTATGGAGACTTTGGCTTATCACATTGTGAACCAACATAAATTTATATATGGTTAAAAAAATTCCAAAGAAAATGGGAAAAATCCGTTTGGTTGGGAGCCTTGGAGGTAACAAGAAAAACAATACACCATACTTGGAAAGAAATAAACAGAATTTCTAAACGCACAATAATTAAGTAACAGCTAAGGAGGAAATAAAATCTTAAATTATTGAAAATCCTTGAGAGGATGAGGTAAAACAGAAATTGAGATAACATATAGAAAAGGTTTTAAACTTAGAAAATCAATATTAAAATCAAAATTCTTATTAGTCAGATCAGATGGTATCGAAATTTTTAAATTTGTCATAAAAAAATAGATAAATCATTTAATTACGATTTTATGTAAATTTTAAATTTGACACATCCGCAACCTTTTAGCTGTCCGCCACAACAAAGGGTGGACAAGGACAACAACTTTTTTGTATTAGGCTCAAAATTTTGATTTCTGCGGCTCATCAAGCTTCATCATCTCATCAAAGGTATTGTATGAAAATGTAGGGGCCACACAAAGCCTGCTCATCAAAATTTTGGTTTCTGGGCCTCAATTCTTGGTCTTCAAATGAAAATGTGGGGTCCACACAAAGCTTTGATCAATTCTTGACCAATCTGAACAAATTTTTGTGTCCGTCATTTAGCGTTGTGGCCGTAATAATATATTAAATTTACAGGAGTTCGTTGTTGAATGGTTTATCTTTTTTATTTTTTAAGGCAAATTTAAATTTTTCAGCGAGATCAAACATCAAAATTCCAATTTCTATCAGAAAAACGATCTCCAGATATTTTTGGAAAGATGCCAGTTACAGTTAAGCCGTATCTCTCCATGGAGCTTAATACATAACAATTACCTAAGAGAAACGAACTGACAAGTGACAACCCAAATATTTAATCATAAATGAAACATAAAAGCATTAAAAAAAATGTCAACACATGCAGTAAGCCTTCTCACAACTCAGTTTGTCTCAATTGTTTGAAATTTCTCCTCTAACATTTGTAAATAAGTTTCCTCATTTTGACCCTTGCCCATAATCTAGGTCCGTCGTAGTTGTTGTTGGATTTTCGGATAGGTTATAGTGCAATAATTCAATTCAGTTCTTCAATTCGTTCACTATCTGAAATCAGAATTTAAATATAAAACTAATTTCAAGATTAATATAGAGTTTACCACTAAACGCGCAGCAGAAATCTTCGTCTAGTCGTAGGAGCAGTCAAGCTCTTCTCTCCTTTCTCCTGTCGGATATACGCACCAGCAATAACAAATACGTCTCTCAATGCACTAATTCGTTGAGCCCTTTCATCAGATTTTATCCTAATCAAACATGTCAGATTAGATCAATTCAAAGCAAAAATTCGGGCCCAGCCCAATAATAATAAATCATATTAATTCGGTCCAAATCAATTGACCTGTTAGTATATTTCTTACAGTTGACCATCACCAGGAAAAAAAATTTCATTTGTATAGGCTTGTACTATTCAAGAAACACTACGTACGAATATAATCTCCTCAGTCCAATATCAAACTGGCCCTTCTAAAACCCAAATAAATTAAATAAAGCAAGCTGTTTATTTTTTTACTGTTAGAATTAGATTTTGAAAATGCCGCTAAAATTGGCTAACAAAGAATCTCACCCCAGCCAATGAAGTCTCTGAATCGGAAAATTGTAAAAACAACATATCAAAAGTTATGGTTAATTTGGAAGTACCAGTACTTACCAGTGCAAAGAAGACAGAAAACCTTATATTCAATAGAGTTCAACTTCTTTTATTAAACGAATATATATAAAAAAAAAGAGTAATAATTTTGTCCCCCTTGCATTAGTCCCCTAAATGTCCCCCTGATAATAACTACATCTCTTATCCACTAATCATTGTTAATAACAAATTTGTAGTGGTCCGTACCATCTTTTATTTACTTTCTTTTTTGAAATTTAAAACTTTCCTTCCTCTCCGCGCTTTCCTTCCTTCTCCATCAGGTGAAATTATGACGAAATTGTTTAATGGAATTTCAAAATTGTAAGGAAGGTAGCGTTTCTGAATTTTTCTTTCATGAAATTTCAAAATTGTTGTTTCGATGATGAGATATAAGCAGACGGGCAGTCTGAATCTAATGCCGTGTTGATTATCTGCAACCCACATTCCTTCACGAGGAATGCAATTTGTCTAAGATAAAATTTTGTTTGTGTTTTTATTATTATTAATTTTTTTTTGCAATTTCGTTTCTCTTTACAGTTTCAAATCGTTTTAATTAGATGGTTGACTATTATGAAGATGCTCTATTTCTATGTCTGGACGTATGAGATTTTGTCTCTGATTATCATATGCATCTATCTGAGTTTTAATTTCTATTTTAAGATTAATATTTCTTTTCCTCTTCATCTTATTTGTGTTATTTTGTTTTAATTCCTATTTTAAAATTAATATAGTCAAATAACTTGGCTCCTGTTTGGTGCTGGATCTCATTTGTAAGTGGAAAGTCTCATTCGTTTTTAAAATTCACATGATGTACTGTTGTCTTTAAAAATTAACAAAATATAATCACAGCCATAATATTTGATTTCTTTTTTCGAAGGAAGAATGAGGATGGGTAAAATGAACAATAAGGTGCAAACTGCAAAGCTAAATATTTCCGGGTTTTATATCTGCAGCATTTAAAGAAAAACCTATGAATTAAATCTGAAATTTTTTGAAATACAACCCAAACACCGTCATAATAGTATTTTTTTTCTTTCTTACATATAAATATAAGTTTATACAGGAATGAATACTTTCTGTTATATCTATGCACACTTCGTAGGTATTAATGCTTGATGTTAATATTTTTATTAGAAATACTTGATATCTTAAGTATGAATACTTGATATATTATATATTAATACTTGCATACATAGGCATTCATACTTGTGCATAGTAGAAGTATGAATATTTTCCTCAGTATATATCAATACGCTCAAGCATCAAACAAATTAACTAATTAAAGTCACTTTACAACATAACAATTCACACTTCAATGCGTAAGTATGAATACTTGATGTTGATATTTTTATTAGAAATACTTGATATCTTAGTTATAAATACTTTATATATTATATATTAATACTTGCGTACATAAGTATTCATACTTGTGCACATTTTTTTAGAAATATGTTTGGTATTTTAGGTATGAATACTTGCAATTTGAAATGTAAATACTTGCTCGACGAGGTGTAAATTATTTAGGAACTTCTCAGGAATATTTGACAACATAAAAATTCACACTTCAATGCGTAAGTATGAATATTTTATATATTTTAGTATGAATACTTTGTAGTTTGAATATTTTCTAGTAATTATATTTTGGACTTTGAATATGTTATATGTTGGATATTTGTTGATATGTATATGTGTACATGCAGTGTTCTAGTATGAATATTTTATATGTTTAGTATGAATACTTTGTAGTTTGTATATTTACTAATAATGATACTTTCAAAGTTATAAAATGAATACTTTATATATTTTAGTATGAATACTTTCTAAATTTTAGTATGAATACTTGCACGCTCAGGTATGAGTACTTAAATAACAAAGAACCCGAAAGTACTTCATCATGGATCTAATTTGAAAGAGAAAATTACGTAGAAAATGTTCGTGGTTCTAGATTTACAAAATTCCTTACAGGTCGTCAAAAAAATTGACGAGATTAAACAGAGAAAAAAAAACCCACTTCTAAAAATGTGTAAAAGATGGGTGTGTGACTAGATAGAAAAGAAAGTTGATGTCTCAGTTTTTTATTTAAATATTTGATGTCTTATGTATGAATACTTAATATATCATATAGGAATATTTGCGCGCGTAAGTATTTATACATGTGCGCGTCAGTTGTAATATTTTTCAAATTTAAGTGGTCACTAAGTAGTTAGTTTCTTCTAGTTAGTTAGTGATCTCCATCGTACTTTATGGATAAGTTAGTTAGGAGAACATTTAGGGAATAGAATGAGAGACTATTAGTCGCTGACTAAAAAAAATGCATCAACAATATGCTTGAGAAATCAACGAAGCGAAAGTTTTCTGCTGACCGGTTAAACTTCGTAGAAATAATGTCATCCAAGTCAAATAAGATTAGACTCAAAGTAATAGTTAATTTCTGATATTATAAATATATATTAACATATTGAGCCGCGTGAAATATGCTTGGAGGACCAAATTTTATAATTATTAGAATTTTTTAAATATATTTTTAGATAGATACATAATCACAGTTTTAAAGAGATTCTGGACCATATGATAAAGTAATAGTGTATCTATGTAAAAAAATAGTAAACAAATTCTAAAAAATATAAAATTTAGTCTCCAAATATATTTTTATTATGAAGATAATGTTGAGCAGTTCAGATCGACTGTTTGGGCTTTGAAAATGGAGATAAAGAATGTGGAGCATATTAGAACACAAAATGATGTGAATTTGAACCCTCCTCTTTTAAAAAAATTGTTTATTATTTTTCAAGGAGGACGATTCAAATGGACCATCATTTTGTGTTCCAATATCCTCCACATTCTTTATCTCTATTTTCAAAGTCCGGACAGTCGATTCGAACCAATCAACATGATCTTCATAATAAAATGCTAGTATTGTATCTGTGCGTTGCAATGGGACGTATTATAAGCAAACAAAAAAATTGCTGCTAACTTATAATGTAAAGACCTAGAATAAATTTAAAAGTAGAAAATCATCTAACTACCCGCCCAATCAAATTACACAAAAAATTTATATATTTTTTTATTTTCTTTCCAGATCGGAAAGATATAATTATTTCCATCGGCACAAAATCTGCTCTTCATCTATTCGCAAAGATACAGTAGCCCTAATAAAAAAAATTATCATTTTGACACAATGAATATAACATATCAGAAAAATGATTTTCTCTATAGATTCAGAAATGTTGAATAATTTTCATTTTCAAAGGAAAAAGAGAAATGCAACAGAGGAAACAAAGAAATAATGAAATAATTTAATTGAAGTCATCAGATATAGCTTTAAAGAGAAATAAGAAAACAGATTGCTAGAGATTTAATTAATTTTAATTGTGACAAGCTATATAGAAGTATGTGTGACGAGTATGTTTTTAACTAAGTTTAGACTTCTACACATAAAACAGATGCATTTAAAAAAAAAAAAAAAAGCCATATTATGTAATTTGAGGGCTGATATTAAATTTAAAAATTCATATTTCAATCTTAGTTGTTGGCGGATCAGGACAACGACATGCATAATATAAGAATGAAGATGCTTGGAGACCAAATTTTATATTTTTTTAGAATTTTTTTACTATGTTTTTTCATAGGTACAACATCACTTTATCGGATAGTCTAAAATCTCTCTAAAACAGTGATTTTGTACCTATCTAAAAAAATAGTAAACCAATTCTAAAAAAATATAAAATTTGGTCTCCAAGTATATTTTATTATGAATAACATATTGAGCAGTTCGAATCAAATATTCGGATTTTGAAAATAAAAAATAAAAAATGTGTAACATATTGTAGTACAAAAAGATATAACACTAGCACTTAAAGTCTTCTCTTCTTTCGAACTTTCTCCAAAAGAAAATGAAAATCAATCTTGATTCCTAATTTATGATTTGAACTTAATTTTATCTTCAACACTCAATAAAAAAAATTCATATAAAAAATTAGTTTTTAGTCTAGTGATAAAATATAACATTCTCCTTCTAGTCGTAGGTTCAAAATTATAATGAAAATTATTTTAACATTAAATGAAATTAAAAGACTAGATATTCATTTTTATATGAAAAATTAATATAGTTTTTTTAATTTGTTTGATCAACTAGAATCTTAATTTTATTCGTATCGTCTCTAAACTAATGAACACAAAACTTTCTACTATTATAACCAATTAAAAACCATTGCAAGCTAATATAAAGGGTGCCTCAAATATATTATGAGTCACAGACTGAATAGAGAATATTGGAGTCATCGCAACGACTTGTTCGCTTGTTCCACCAACTTAATTAGGATCCGTACGGTATCAATTATGTTATCCTTTTTCTATTTAATTCGAATTATTTCTTTTCTTCCAAGTTAATTTCAAAATCGCCTTTTTATTTTTTGAGCAAAATTAGAGGTCAAACCACCCAACTATTTAATATTTTTGTTATTATAAAGAATTTTCTCCATCTGAATTTCGAACTCATGACCTCTAATATAAAGACCATGTGCCTTAACCACTAGACCAAAAGTTAGTTCTCTTATCTGTCTGAAATCTGTACTACTAAAAAAAATAGGATTCATACTTTTCACCTATGTGATATTATCGAAACCCACATTCACCCGAACATGTTATTCGGTAGACTTTTTCATGATGTTAATCACGTTATTTTTTATTTTACAAAATTTAGAGTTTTGAAAAATTATTTATTTATGTCCTTATTTGTAAGAATTACCCATATGTAAAATTTTAAATTATTTTAAATATATTTTTGGAGCGAAATTCGAGAAACAATTCTATTTTTCTGATGCTTATTCGTTAACAATCATAAATTCTTCAGGTGATAGTATCACTTACTCTGTTTGTTTGTTTTTTCTTTTTTTTCTTTTTTTGAAAATAAGATAGAACTCTTAGCCGTCACCGCTGCCAGGCTTTCAAAAAAAAAAAAACTCCTAGCTGATCATCTCTCTCTCTCTAGTTAATTACCGTATTGTTTGTTTTTTTTAATTAGTACTTTTTGTAATTTTCTTTGGCTTGAAATTGAGTAGAATAAATTGATGAGAATTTTCTTAAATTTTATAGCAATTTCATGCAAAGCAACCTCTTCCAATTCCCTATCTGCTATTACGAGTAATATTGGTTTATTAAAGGCCGATATCGTATTAATATATGTTCATAAAGTCATCGCTATCGTATTAATATCAGTTCACAAAGTCAACACCAGCCAATATCAACTCACAACAAATGCTTCACACGAACAATACGGTGGTGCATAACTGCATATGGAATAGTTATTCTCCATTAACAACATCCAAGAAATAAATTTAAGAAAATCCTTGTGAGTGCTTTAGTTTTTTTTACTATAACTCTTCCTTATTATTTATTTTTTGGAGGATAACTATTCCTTATTTGTTCTCCAGACTTAAATTATGTCTTACAAATTATAATTTATATTATGGATATCATTTTCGTTGATTTAGAACTAAATAATTGGGTTAGCATTTGTCAATATCTAATTTCACTTCTAGAAACTGACATAAAACTTTTGGAAACAAAATAAGAAAAAAAATCCATCTTCGTTTTCAAAAACAAAAATAAACAGAATCATCGAAATTCATACCAGATGCTGAGATTAGAGAAGGAAATACGTGACACGCCGTGACGTGACAAACACGCCGTGATTTGGTCACGTGATGTGACGTGACATGACCAAAATGGTGGCGGATGATCACGTCACGCACAGTCACGCCGTGACCATATGTGACGTAAATTAATCATGTCAATTTTTTATATTTTAATTTAAAGTTTTGAAAATTTAGAAAAAAATTATATAAAAATTCTAAAATAAGTAAATAATGTTGTAAATATTATTTGTTTAGAAAAGGTTGCATCTGACATTACTTTAAAAATTCAAATTATAAATATTCATTAGACTAAACTAAAGAAAATAAAAATCAGTACTAAATGAGTATCAGTATCAGTGAACTTACACTAAAATAAAAATTTGAATACTCTATACATACAAAAAAAAATTGGATACTCTATTTTTCATACCGTGAGGTGACGTGACGTGACTGATTCGCGTGACGTGACGTGGTGTGTATTTTTCACTAGAATGCGGTCACGTCACGCGAATAATCACATCACACGTCGCGCAAGTCACATCATGTAATGTAACGTGATATGACGTTAACGTGACGTAACGTTCTTGTGACGTAACTAGTCACGCCGTGACAAATTTTCTTTTTAACTGACATGCACGATGCACCCTGATTAGTTTTTCTGTTGTTCTTTTTTCTCCTTTTCTGATTCCCCTAACATGGGGTAGTTTTTATTTATTTATTATTTGAAACATGGGGTAGTTGGACACAAGTAGCAAAATAGCCATATTATTTTAGTAGTATAGTATAATATAATAATGTAACGGGAGTACGGGACCACTGCATAACCAACCATGGGAGAAATTAAGGTGCCTTATTGGGTCCACTTGCTTCATCTCCATTTATATTCTAAACTGGAGGTGTAAACTGGAGACATTTCCCTGAACGAAAAGCATATGGACGGCTTGCTTGCACAGAACACGCACTACTTCATGAAAATAAATCTGCTGTTCTTCCAATAGAATAACAAGATCCTGTTATACAGATTCCAACCATTAAATTTTATTGAGATTCGTGCAAGACAAAATTTATACATTGAGATTCGCGCATAAAAAACTTTGAATGGTTGTTATCAGAATAACAGTGTCCTATCATTACATTGGAATAACAGCAAATTTATTTCGCTACCTTCGCAGTCATGGACCATAAAAGTCGAAACAAAAAATATTCAATCATAGAAAAGTTGTCAGATGAGTGAAACATTTTCTTGGAGGAGAAACTCCTGTCATCCCCTCCCTGGCAAGTGGCAACTCGTAAGTCACCTGTTCGACGAAATTACCACGATTAGAAAAAGAAAACATGATGAACTCTTCTCTCCATCCGACCGCCTCTGGCTCCGGCTTCAGCACCACCTCCTCCGACGAAAGTCCACCGTTGGATCGCCCTCCACTACTTGTCCTCCGTTCGCTCTCTGACGCCTGGTCGTCGGCTCTCTCTGCCAAATTCACTATCATCCCACCTTCGTCCCCACTCTGCACCTCCACTCGCGCCGTGCTCGTCTCAGGCGCTGTAAATCGGGTGAACTCGACTCTCCTGGACCAATACCCCTCCTTGAGGTGCGTTGTGACGACGAGTGCTGGGGTGAACCACATAGACTTGGAAGAGTGCCGAAGAAGAGGAGTGCTAGTGGCGAATGTGGGGGAGACATATTCCAAGGATGTGGCTGATTATGCGGTGGGTTTGTTGATTGATGCTTTGAGAAGGATAACGATGTCGGATCGGTACTTGCGAAACAAGTTGTGGGTTACACGGGGTGACTACCCGCTTGGATCAAAGGTAGATTTATTTATTACCCCTTTGGATCAAGATATATGGTTTAAAGTTTTCGTGCAACGTAAGATTAACAAATTATTCTGGAACTTTTTTTATTTTTCGTATTTAAAAAAAATAATTATGGGAAAAAATTCATTATTTTTTTTTTACAAAAAAAAGAAACGTATGTATGGAATCAAAGATTTGGTATCTCTTGAGGATTATCGAATCTTTAGTTTGGTAACCACTTTTCTAATTTAATTTTTTACAGATTTTTCTTTAAAAAGTGGTGCATCGAAATCGAATCAAAGTTTTGATACATTACCGAGTACTTAAATTTTGATTCAGTATACCATTTTTTTTTTTACAAACTGTGTAACTTGTGAAAGAAGAAGTACCGAATGAAAGATTCGGTATTGTAAGAAAAAATAATTTACCTCTTTTCTATAATTAACTTGTTAATTCCGATTTTTTTTTAAATTCAATTATTGACAGAATACACATAAAAGCCACCTAAATATTATAATAATAGAATAATCTAAACACATTCACCAAACAAGATTTTTGCATCAACAGTGCGCCAACAGAACTTTGAATTTCTCACCTCCCAAAAATCGTGGATTCTCCTCTCTTCTGATTAATCTCCACCGTTTGATTAGTCACTAGTCCTTATGCTACTGCCCCGCTTCTTTAGCCCAGTGCCCCAGTTCAACTGCGTGGACGCTTGTCAGAAAACTGCACAGAGGTAATATATACTGGCCCTTGCGCTATCCCCGAATAGGCACCAGACGTGTCAGTCACGCAAAATATGAGATCCTCTTCATTGCCTGAAAAGGTAATCTTTTACAATTAGTGGATCTGGACCGTTCTTTTTAACTTGGCACAAATCTCAAAGCCCGATAATACCGCCTCTTGTGCTAGCCCGAATGTCAATCTCAAACCTTAAAGTGTGGGGAATCGTCTACGGTACTTGGGAGGAGCTAGATCCCTCTGCAACTCAGTTGATCTCCTAGACTAGTGTTCTAAAAATGCCGTGCGGGCGTGCTGCCCTGCCGTGCCGCGCGCGGCTGCGCGGGCACGCGGGCACGCGGCACGCGGGCACGCGGCACGGGCGTTAAACGGGCCGGACACCTTTTTTTTTTTTCCCCGCCCGCGAGTGCCGCCCGCCGCGCCGCGCGCGCCCGCCCGTGCCCCCGCCCGCGCCCCGAATTTTTTTTTTTTTTTTTTTCCGAAAATTTGAATTGAAATTCAAATTCCCCCCCCCTCCGGCGGGACCCCACCTCTCCATTTTTTAAATTTTTTTTTTTTTTTAAATTCAAATTTTAATCCCTCCAAACAAAATTCTATAAATATACACCCATTCCTCTGAATATTTTCACATCTCTCTCAATATTATCATCTCTCATTCTCTCAATCTCAATCTCAATATTTTTATTATTCTCCAATTTTTTAAAATAATAAAAAATGAAATATATTTTTTTTAAACTTTAAACGGCCATAACTTTTGCTAGGAAAGTCGGATTGACGCGTATGACGTCAATTCGGAAAGGGGAGGAGGAGACGGTGACGGTCGCCACCCCGGGGTAAACCCCGAATAGCCGGAAAATCAGAATCGCCAAAAAACGTCGTTTAGTGCCTCAAAAATTAAGTTTAAGGTTTTTAGTGCCAAAAAACGTCGTTTATTTTTTAATCTATTGTTTTAAAATAATAGCTTAATTATTTTTAAAGCAATTGATTTAAGAAATTTTTAATTTATATTTTATTATAACAAAAATTATCGAGTTACAACCATGTCAAATGAATTTAAATTGGCATGAATTTGGATTTATAATTTATTGTTTTTCAAAGAAAAAAAATACAAGAAAAAAAAACCGAAAAAAAAACGGAAAAAAAAAAAAGGAGGAAAAAAAAAACAGAAAAAAAAAAAAAAAATGCCCGGCCCGTCCTGCCCGCGCGCCCTTGGCGGGCACGGGCATTACACGGGCAGGGCGTGAGTTTTGAAATTTTTGCCCGCGACGCCCGCGCCCGCATCCGCCCGTGCCCGCCCTCGCCCGTGGGGCCCTGCCCGGCCCGCCTTTAGAGCACTATCCTAGACCAATACCCCTCAGTGAGGTGTGTGGTCTCTGCAAATGTTGTGGTGAATCATATGGAGGAGTGTAGGAGAACAGGAATACAAGTGGCGAATGTCGGATAAATCTACTCTACTGATATTACTAATCATGCGGTCGGATTGTTGATTGACGTTTTGAGAAGAAAAAACATACTATATCTGATTGATCTGTGAGAAAGGGGTTGACGGGTTGTGCCGATCTTGAGTACGATCGATCATCAAATAGTAGATTATTTCTCTCTTCTACTAACAATTGGTTTTTCTTTGAATAGCAATTTCAGTCAAAATTGTGAATTTGTTGAATTTAGTTTTACCTCAAATTTTCCTTTTATTGAGAAAGCCAGCTTGTTCTGATTGGATATTTGCACGTCTATAAAAGCTTGCCTGAAAGGTTGAAATGCATGATTATATTAGTTGTTTTTTTTTTTTTTTTGGCAAAGTATATAAATTGTTCTTTTAACTTTCCAGCTAGGAGGTAAACGGGTTGGCATTATCGGACTGGGCAGCATTGGGTCTGCGATTGCCAAGAGACTCGAGGCATTTGGTTGCAAAATATCCTATTTGTCAAGAAAACCAAAGCCAACTGCCAATTACAGGTATATTCCCAATATCATTGACCTGGCCACTGAATCTGATGTCTTAGTTGTGTCGTGCTCGCTAACAAAAGAAACTCACCACATCATAAACAAGCAAGTTCTGCAAGCCCTCGGCAAGAAGGGCATTATCATAAATATCGGGCGTGGGGCCCATATTGATGAGCCTGAATTGGTCCGATCATTGGTACAAGGAGAGATTAAAGGGGCTGGGCTTGATGTGTATGAGAACGAACCGAACGTGCCGAAGGAGATGTTCGAAATGGAGAACGTTGTGCTAACGCCACACCAGGCTGTGTTTATTCCTGAGGCCTTTTCAGATGTTATCCAACTCTGTATTGCAAATTTTGAAGCATTTTTTGCTGGTAAGCCATTGCTAACACAAGTGGTGGCTCATTGATTTTATTGTAAGATAGTAAAAGTTAAATGAGCTTTTCTCGTCTTCATAATTAGAATTGAATAATGAGATAATGTGATTTGTTATAAAGCATCATAAAAGATGTTATTTTTATATCCCTTTGTAAATTGTAGTGGTGTATATGGTTGGATGTCAATTATGGTAGGCTATTTGTATATCAGATGTTATAGGTTACTAGCTAGGTTAGTGTAATTGTTGATCATTCATGTCAATACGAAGAAAGGATTTGTTGAGTTAATAACAGCACCATAAAATATGAAACTTTATAGAAACAAATTTCTGAATAATTTATTGTGCATTAATGAAGTAGTTTACAAAATTTGAATTTCATATACTATTGATAATTTTAATTTGGAGAAAATAGAAATAAATAGTCTTGAACTCATTCATTTGATCCAAATTCCACTACCATGCATAAAATGAAGATTCTCATCGCAAGTTTGTACATTTATAGTCTTGCACAAATATGTTGGATTTTTCATGAGAAACTTGAAGGCTTACAAGTGCCTCACACCTTGATTGTATACATACACTCTCATATAGATGAGTTTTCTCTCAAGAATGTGTGTAGAGTCACATTCTACGAAAACTATCATCATTAAGAACTAAAATGTTCATTCTACCATCTACATAAAGCACACTTACTATAGGAACGTAATTAGAGTCGATGTTCCTAAATTTATGTGATCTTTTGGTCAATTTATCAGTTTGTTATTACTCACTAAATCTCTGTCAAGAAATATGTCTATCTACTACTCTAAGAAGACCAAATAAAGCGTAACGTTGAAATTTATGTAAGAACTTTCATTTTAATATATCATCAATCTTTTCATGTCAATAAATCATCATTTGTTGTTTACGGTTTCAATTTTTTTGCTTCTTACAAAACAAAAATTTCATATTATAAGGCGTGCTTATGAATAATAATAATTTGAAAATAACTTCATAAAATAATTAACCACATTATTGTGAAACAAAATTAATCACGTACGTACATCATCATTATGCTTGTATAATTTTATTCCGTATATAGGGTTATTCTAATATTTCATAGCATTAAAACCCTCGGCTATAAATATAATATAACTATAGTAACATTTCATTAATTATTTTAAATAGACATCAAAATCAAATAATTATTAGTTATCATGATAAATAATGAGTACCTTTTATATTTCATCCACACATTTTGTCTTTTTAATCTTACTATTTTATTCGGTTTTAGTGATTTACCGATATTTCTTTTCCGTTTATTCAATTTAAATAATATGAATAAAGAAAGCAACATTTTGATGATATTTTATAGTGTTATTATGAGTCGCTTCCATTATCGTGTCCTAAGGAGCGGTAATTTTGAACTGTATTGGTAGCAATTCCAAATTTTAATTATATATATAATTACGCCTATAGTAATTATCAATATATATACATTAATAAGAGGGTTCAAATGTCTCATATTATTCATGTTTTATTGTGTTTCACATTTTATATTTTTGTTTTTCAAACTCCGCGTTAACTCGACTAGAAAATACTTTATTAGCAAACTCTAAAAAAAATTGGGAACCGAATTGCCAATTTGTTCCGGACTAAAAAAACAGAAATTAGACTAACGGTTACACAATTTTTTTCTGTAGAAATTAAAAAAAAAATAAGAACGAGTTGCCAACTCGTTCTATGAGGAAAAAAATGTCCAGAACGAGTTGGCAACTCGGTTTTTATGGTTTTTGTAAAAAAAACAAATCAATCACACTAATTTCCTAAAATTAATTTTTCTATTTATGGTTTATAAAAAAATTCCTAAAATTGGTCCAAAATTTTTATACATACAATACAAAATTAGAAAATAAAAATAAAAATAAAAGAGTGTCTAATAATAATAATAAAAGACTAAGGGCCTGTTCGTTTGTCACGGGATTATACGGGATGAGATTTGACGGGGATGGGAACCCGCTTTTTAAAAGTGGGAACCCACGGGTATGGGTACAGGTACGTATGGATTCATTACGGGAACATATTGAATTGAGTGTTCGGTTGTACTGTGCGATAAATTGTGGGATTTCTTAATTTAAATCATCACATTTTGTTTATTCTTTATAAATTTGTATTCTATTTTTTTTTTTTGCAAAATACAGTATGTTATATAAATTTATATAACATATATTGTATTTATAGTGGATGTTTAATCAGTATATAAATTTATACTTTGATTTGTATACTATTAATCATCAAAGTGTAACTATTAATCAGTATACAAATTTGTATACTTAACTTTTTCTTTTATTTCAATCATCCATATCTTAATCTAAATCATCTCATTTGTCATTAAAATATATTATATTTTTATACTGGATTTGATTATTAAAATATATTGTATTTTTTATACTGGATTTTATAAAGAATACAAAAAAAAATGTCTGAATTAGATATTTTTAGTTCCATAAGGAAATGTAACTGGAGGAGAGAGCTTATATATAGCATTTCTCATATCTATATGAAGCTAAGTTGGTGTAAAGAGAAAATTGTGACTGCCACGTTGAGAGAGAGAGAGAGAGAGTGGAGGAGAGAGAAAGAATGAGAACAGAAAAATGAAATCTGAGTTAATATTTATGTTTTTTATCCCATCAAATTACATTGAAAACAGGAAAAGTTCCTATATCCATAAGAGAACATGAGAGAAAAACTGGACATCCGAACAACTTGAAGAAGAATAGAAAATTTAGCTCAATCCCACTTGAATCCCATCATTTTTTTTGCATCCGAACAGGCCCTAAAAGGTGGACCGACCGTGGGATGCGCAACTCCTCGCCTCCCTTGCAAACTGCAAATGGGAACTTGCAAGACTCCGATAACCTGTTCAACGAAATTCCATGCTTAGAAAAGAAAACATGCATTTTTCTCTTTCTCTGACCGCCTCCGGCTCCGGCTCAACCACTATCTCCTCCAACAGGAGTCCATTAGATTGCCCGCCAGTGCTTGTCCTCCTTTCGCTCTCTGACGCTTGGTCGTCGGCTCTTTTTGCCAAATCAGAATTGCATCACCTCAGTCAGTGTATTACAGAAGGGCCGGGCAGGGTAGGACGGGCATGGGCGTCACGGGCACACGGGCACAACGGGCCGGGCATCACGGGAAAAAAAAAATTTCTGCCCTGCCCGTTTAATGCCCGTGCCCGTCACGGGCGCGGGGGCAGGACGGGCAGGGCATAAATATATATTTTTTTTTTACTGTTTTTTTTTCCTGTTTTTTTTATCAATTCAAATTCTAAATAATTATAAATCCAAATTCATACCAATTTAAATTCATTTGACATGGTTGTAACTCGATAATTTTTGTTATAATAAAATATAAATTAAAAATTTCTTAAATCAATTACTTTAAAAATAATTAAGCTCTTATTTTAAAACAATAGATTAAAAAATAAACGACGTTTTTTGGCACTAAACGACGTATTTTGGCACTAAATGTTAGTGTTGTGATCTAGAAGCCAATCATAGGATGATTGTTTTCTAAGTTTTGTTTATGTAATTGAATGATTATGTTTATCATTTTTGTTCCTTGAGTATTTTATTAATTATAGATCATTCAGGTTGAGGACTTGGAATTGTGGAACTCTATACATGTGTTAATAAATATTCTAAAGTGTCCCTAGTCTTGGTAATTAACAAGGGGCATTAATTACCGGTATAAGATTAGCATTTGGATTAGATGATGATCATGTTCTGGAGATCATATGACAAGGAGTTGTCAATCTGATCAAATGGATACCTGATGGAGATCAGGGGATTGGACGTGACCAAAGTAAAACATTTAATATGGATTGTGTTTGTGTCATTAATGTTTTATTTGTGTCTGGAATTCTAAGGTATGAGATGATTGTTTCTCTCACATTGGAATATATATTCGTGAGTATTATCCAACGTTGTCCGTAACTGGCAATTATACAGATTCTATCTCAGTATGTATCTCTTATGTGGAGGGATAGTAATTATCAAGAGTACCAATGTCCCTCATATAATGAGTGATGATATCACTGGGCCCCTTGATGAAATAATACAAGTATGTGCACATATGATTAAGGAGTTAATTATAATTACTGAATTATTTCGGAATCAAGAAACGAATAGATTTGCAAGGATGACACACTCCTACCTTGGATCTATTCATGATATCATGAGACATGGAATTGACACGAGGCAATTGTTGCTTAGGGATCGTGATATAGCATGGTACTTATCATCTGTGTCATTTGGGTAATTACAATGCATATTGCTAGGTGCCGCTTGTAATTTATGGAATCGAAAAGAGTTTCAGATTCTATTGCCGAATGATATAGATCCCACAGGGTCACACCAATAAGGAATTAATTAGAAAGGCTTCTTAATTTATTTGACATGTATGACATGATAAATAAATTGGTTTCTCTACTAGAACATGAGAAATATAATTATTTGGATAATTATATATGATACTACAATTAATTAGATTAATTGTATTTGATTAATTCAAATAAGGAAAGTGAAACCTGGCCCAATAAACAAAGCCTAATGACTGTTGTTAATTATGGCTCATGTTTATTTAAACAATTGTTTCCATAATTAAAAGTTAGCCCAAAATAGTTTACCACGTTTTCTGAAAGCTGCTGCGCAATGTTTCTTATTTGGGCCATATATTTCTAATACGATATCCGTTTTTAGCGTACTATATCTTTCTGGAAAGGTAATAGAAAAATCTAAAACTTTGTATTTCTGGAAGAAAACCAAATTAGAAATATATCAGGCTCAAAAACGTGATAGAACGTGGTGCTAAATTTAGACTACCATGTTCTGGAAACTGCTGCGCATATTTCGTATTTTGACCATAACACCCTCATACGATGTTTGTTTTGGGCGTACCACATATGGATAGAAAGGTAAAAGAAAGATCTATAACTTTTATTCAGAGAGTAGAATCTAATTCGAATTAGATAGTGATAAAAAACATGGTAGAATACGGAGTTAATTTTGGAAACATAATTTCACATTTCTTATTTGCTATATATGCACTCTCTTTCATTCCTTTTGAGGGTAATTCGTTTTGAGAGTTGAAGTTCTGCCAAAACTCTTTCTCTTTCTTGTTTCTCTCTCATGTGTTGAGAACCCACAAACCCTAGAATCAAGATCTTGTTCTCTTGGAGGATAGGGATTAAGGAGCGACCAAATTACTACCCTCTAGCAAGAGGAAAGTTTGGTTTCTAATTAATTTCTTAGTGGATACCGTGGAGGGCTTCTACTTTGGAGTCTCATCTTGGTACAAGGCGTTCAAGGTCACGCACACATCAACCACCAGGGCGCTGCAAAGCATCAACCATCATTAGCATCGATCAACAAGGAAGTGGAGGCTACAACCCTACATCTGAAGGATCTTCATTTCTTATTTGGAGACAAGAAACTAAAGGTATGATGCTTATTGATTTGGAAATTGATTTTGGTTTGATTTTAGTCATACATAACGATCTTTTGGTACTTTTCTTGTCAAAAATTTTGAAATTCTGCTACCTTAAGTACCATGAAAACCCAACACTAAAAACTTTAAACTTAATTTTTGAGGCACTAAACGACGTTTTTTGGCGATTCTAATTTTTCAGATATCCAGGGTTAACTACGGGGTGACGGTCGCCACCGTCTCCTCCTCCCCTTTCCGAATTGACGTCATACGCGTCAATCCGACTTTCCTAGCAAAAGTTATGACCGTTTAAAGTTTTAAAAAATATATTTCTCATTTTTGAATTTAAAAAAAAAAAAATGGCCGGTGGGGTCCGGCTGGTGTGTGGAGGTGGAGGGGAGGGGGGGGAATTTGAATTTGAAATTTTGAAATTAGTTTTCGGAAAAAAAAAAAATCCACGGGCACGGGCTCACGGGCGGACGGGCATGGAGGGCCGGGCACTCACGGGCGAAAAAAAAAAAACGGATCCGGCCCGTTTAACGCCCGTGCCCGTGTGCCCGTGGCACGGACACGGGCAGGACGGGCACGGGCACGAGCAGGGCATGCCCCCGGGGCTTTTTTAGAACTCTAACCTCAGTTAGACTTCTTTTAACTTGAAGCCCGTAGGCGTACTCTACTAAACGACAATAAAATTTAAAAAATAAAATTGAAATAGAAAACAAACTAAAATAGAAAACAACTAATAGAAATCTACCTACTTTATCCCGGCATTTTTTTCCATAACCAAAAAATTAAATAATATAATATTAATAACCGAATTTTGGAAAAAATTTCAATCCTAACCAGACCGCCCCCCCATTGGGCGGTCTGCCCTACCCACTGAACCGCCCCTCCACTGGGCGGGCCAGACCCCAAGCAGATCGCCGGGTGGGGGGGCGGTCTGCTTAATTTTTTTTTTCCTATATAAACCCCTCTCCCCACCCCCCATCAAACCAAACCCTAACAGCCGCCGCCTCCTCCGCCTCCTCTGTTGTTTTTCGTGTCAAAACTGCCGGAAACCCCGTTTTGTCGTTCCGAAAGCGTTATTTCACACTTTCGTTGCATTTTCGACCCCTCTCCGTTTCCGTTTTCGGGTACGAAATTTTTTGCGAATTTTTATAAATTGTTTCGAATCGTTAGAAATTGTTGATTGAAATTGTTATAAATTAGGTAGAAATTGTTTGATTGGAATTGTTATAAATATTAGAATTGTTAGAATTGTTTGATTGGATTTGAATTGTTAGATGTTATTTGATTGAAATGGTTAGAAATTGTTTGATTGGATTTGTTAGAAATTGTTGATTGTAATTGTTATAAATATTAGAATTGTTAGAATTGTTTGATTGGGTTTGAATTGTTAGATATTATTTGATTGAAATGGTTAGAAATTATTTGATTGGATTTGTTAGAAATTGTTGATTGGAATTGTTATAAATATTAGAATTGTTAAAATTGTTTGATTGGGGTTGAATTGTTAGATATTATGTTATTGAAATGGTTAGAAATTGTTTGATTTGAATTGTTAGAAATTGTTGATTGGAATTGTTATAAATATTAGAATTGTTAGAATTGTTTGATTGAGTTTGAATTGTTAGATATTATTTGATTGAAATGGTTAGAAATTGTTTGATTGGATTTTTT
This sequence comes from Carex cristatella, assembly GCA_024447775.1. Classification (NCBI taxonomy): domain Eukaryota; kingdom Viridiplantae; phylum Streptophyta; class Magnoliopsida; order Poales; family Cyperaceae; genus Carex; species Carex cristatella. Next base: position 4,883,900 of record JAJHPF010000003.1, on the reverse strand, counting down.
AGAAATTTTTATTATTATTATTTTCTTATTATTCTTCTTATTTTAATTATAATAATAATAATAATAATAATAATAGTAAAACTTAATATTTTGAAATGTAGGATGACTAGATCTGGACGATCACGAGATACCTCAGACACCGCCGAGAGTTCGCATTCTCATGCCGATCCGAGTGGGAGCACAGAGACCATGCATGCGCAGGGTGTCGCTGCAGATACATTCAGTCCCCTTCTATGGCTCCCCCACAGACGTCACCGTGTCTCACTTGCATCGGTAGAGGTACGTTGAGTAATTCGAAGAAAATGCAAACATTATGTTTCAAAACACATATATAACTTCATCTAAAACATTAATAAATACAGGATGAGACCATGTTGATGGTGCGGCACCGCATGCCCGAGGTAGCGTACGTGGCACATCCACTGATGGATCGGTACCTGATGAACCTTGGGTTGTACCAACTAGGTACATTGGAACAACCAAGGAGAATTGACCAGGCACTTATGTGCGGACTCGTGGAGAGATGGAGGCCTGAGACGCATTCATTCCATCTTCCCGTAGGAGAGATGACAGTGACTCTACAGGATGTCAGTGCCTTATGGGGTTTGCGGATCGATGGAGATCGTAGAGGAGGTGTCTCGGATCATAAGAACCTCAAGCAATTGATCCCAGATCTGTTGGGGACGCATGTGGAGGCAGTGGCAAAGAAGCTCAAGCTGAGGGGTGAAGGAGGAGTGGAGCGTTTCTCCAGTTACTGCATTAGTCTTAGGGCTCTCCGGCAGTATGCCACTGAGATTGCCATCACCCCCCGACGGCTGACACGGAGCGCGTCAAGAGGTAAGATCAAAATGCATTAAATTAAAATTATTACTTAAAAATACACAGTTTTTTACGTTTTATTGAAACTGTAGGTACGTTAGAGTATTCGTGCTTGACTTATGTGGTAGCACGATGTTCGTTGATTCCAGTGGCGACTCGGTCCCGATCATGTTCCTCCAGCAGTTGGAGGAACTCAACAAGCCGTCGCGATGGAACTGGGGTGGAGCTGTGCTTGCCACCCTGTACAGAGGACTGTGTCACGCATGTCTGGTAAGTTTCCATCAATTAATGTGCTTTACGATTGTTTTTTATTTGATAATAATGAATACACATATAAAATTTCGAGAGAGACGGCCCAAAGAATTCAACGGGCCACTCATGCTACTCCAACGGTGGTCCCGGTCGCACCTACCGGTCCGCCGACCCATTATTCCTCCACATGTGAGGTGGCACACGGGTGACGACATCGACAGATACCCCCCATATGCTATCATATGGGGTGCTTACTGCTACGAGAATACGCCGAAGGGAGGGACGGCGGGTATCTCGTACGTCCAGGAACCAGCTCTAGCTATTGCACCAAGCTAACGTCGAGTGGTTCCCGTATCGGGCGTGGTACCGGTCTCGCATTTTTGTCGGCCGACGATGGCGCGAGAGGATCTCGGTTTGTACCGGGGTCCACTCGTTTGTTACCTTGGATAGTTAAGTATCACTATCCCGATCGAGTGCCTCGTCGGTTCGGCTCGATGCCTTCATTCCGGATGACCCCATACTTGGTGAGGAGGACACAGAGAAGCTGCACAAGTAAGTATTAATACACACTCAATGATACTCACAAAGTATTGATATTATTTCACAAATTTTGTATAACTAACTTATAATGCAGGACTATGCACAAGAAGACTGAGGTGGATTGGCGCACCCACCATATGGGATTGTGCACGGGATTGCCCGCAGGCCTGAGGTCAATTTGTGGGTCCCGCCTGACCCGACGGACGTCAGTTTGAGAGCGGGACCCTGGACATTGAGGTATATGGTCTGGTACCAGCGGTGGTGCATGACTACCGTATACTTGCAGGGCGACTACGGTGATTCTCTTCGGCGGAGAATGATAGATGATTCGAGTAAGACCCATTTGCCATGGGGCCCGATCAACACTCGATCGGTAAGCAATAAAGATTATTTTTAATATTATTTTTTTCTTCGCACAACTCATTTTCTAAATATTATTTACAGGTATTGACGGCAATTCGAGGAGTTGCACACAGCTTGGTGTGCATGGCGAGAAATGGTTTCCGGGCGTTCGGGTGTACTATCTGCCGCATCACAAGGTGCTCGATCATCGAGGATTCCCATTTTGATGGGCGCCTTGTTGGCATGCTACACGATGCTTTGGCGAGAACATCAACCGGCGTGAGATCAAGATTGACTCACCGAGTTCCGAACCCGGCCCAACCAAGAGCGCCGCCTCGTACGTGATAGAGACCTACCACCACCCCCGCGGGTATTATAAGTTAATTTTTTTTCATTCACGTCAATTTTGTTTCGAAATGTGTTCTTAAGATGTTCCACTCAAATATTGCGAGAAGATAACCCCGATTGGGCGTTCCACGATTGGGTCTTGGACACCAAGAAATGGCACGCCTACTACAATCAATATGGAGTGCCAGTGCAGTATGACGAGGTCAGTTGGATCGTGTCTATATAATTAATTTTTTTTTTTTGTATGAAGAAAACTAACATTATCTAACTACAGGATGGTCACCCTATATGGAGTGCCGAGCCCACTTTCACTCCGGCAGACTTTTGTCTCACCGACACTGGGGCAGAGGACGACCATGAGGCTAGCGGCAGTGGGGCACAGCAGGCTACCCAGTTTGATCCATGGGCGGATCTTGCATTTGGGACACAGCCACCGACCACGTAAACGGGGGCCGGGACGAGCCCACACTATCGATGCCACCCTCCGGCGCAAAGACGACCACGAGGCTAGCGGCGGTGGGGCACAAGCGAGCTACCCGGTTTGATCCATGGCCGGGATCTTTGCGTTTGGGACACAACCACCGAGCACGTATACACGGGGACGACATGCATTTTGATTATTTCGATGACGAGGATCCTGCAGAGCCCTCGAGCCTCCACGGCCTCGAGACGTGTCCGGCCGCGGAGGACATGCGGGCGCCTCCCGCATTGTCATTGTCCCTGGGTCGTCGTCGTCGTCGCTAGTTTTTATATTTCATATTGTAGCCATTGACAGTATATTTATATTTTCGTTTCTATATTTTATGTTGATCAGACGTTATTTGGTTATTTTATTTACTTATATTTTTGTTTCTATATTTTATGTTAACTAGACGTTATTTGGTTATTTTGTTCACTCGACCAAATTCATCGTTATTTTGTTCACAAGGAAATTACACGGAAATACAATCATATAATCACAACAAAATAGATAAAATACAATATAAATTACAAGCAATTACATAAAATACAATATAAAATAATAAAAATAAAAAAAAGCAGACCGCCTCCCCACCCGGCGGTCTGCTTGGGGTCTGGCCCGCCCAGTGGAGGGGCGGTTCAGTGGGTAGGGCAGACCGCCCAATGGGGGGGCGGTCTGGTTAGGATTGAAATTTTTTCCAAAATTCGGTTATTAGTATTATATTATTTAATTTTTTGGTTATGGAAAAAAATGCCGGTACTTTATCAACTAACTAACCCTTTAACAGAATGAATATTACCGCCGTTTCTCGCCCCGTTAATTTCAAAGAGACAGGGGTTCCCTGATAAAATTCCTTTCTTGCTTCTCTGACAGCCTCTCCGCCTTCCAGCAAGTCGCAGCCCTGCAATCCACAGCTGAATTCGTGCCAGTAATCAGTTAGACAGTTACATTGAGTGCTACAAACCTACAACTACTGTCAAGACAAATAATTTAGGAGTTAAAGGCTGTACTCAGTAGTCAGTACTCACAATCTTCACAATCTTCACTCTGAAAAGAATACCATGGAACCAATCGAGGGATCTGTACCGCCAGATCTTCCCTTGGTCGTTTTCCTTAGTCAACCCTCTTCCGACTTCTCTGCCGCTTTCTCTACCAAATTCCATCTCATCCCAACTTCATCTCCTCTCTCAGCGTCAGCCTTCGCCATGCTCGACTACAGTGCGCTATATTGCGTGGACTCGGTTCTCCTAGACCAATACCCCTCAGTGAGGTGTGTGATCTCTGCCAATGCTGGGGTGAATCATATTGACTTGGAAGAGTGTAGGAGAAGAGGAGTACATGTGGCGAATGCAGGACAGATCTACTCTACTGATGTTGCTGATCATGCAGTTGGGTTGTTAATTGATGTTTTGCGAAAAATCACTATATCCGATTGGTATGTGAGAAAGGGGTTGTGGCCATTAAGAGGGAACTACCCACTTGGATCTAGGGTATGATCATCAAGTAGTAGATTCTTCTTTTTCTTCTCCTAACAATTGATTCTTATTTGAAGAACAATTAAAGTCAAAATTGTGAATTTATTGAAATTGAGTTTTATCTCGATTTTTTATATTATTGAGAAAGCCTGTATGTTCTGATTGGGTATTTGCAAGTCTATAAAGGTTGCCTGAAAGGTTGAAATGCATAATTATAATAATGGTTCTTCAAATTTCCAGCTAGGAGGTAAACAGGTTGGAATTGTAGGACTGGGTAGCATTGGATCTGCAATTGCCAAGAGACTCAAGGCATTTGGTTGCGAAATATCGTATTTTTCAAGAAAACCAAAGCAAATTGCCAATTATAGGTATATTGCCAATATCATTGACCTGGCCACTGAATCTGATATCTTAGTTGTGTCTTGCTCGCTAACCAAAGAAACTCACCACATCATAAACATGCAAGTTCTGCAAGCCCTCGGCAAGGAAGGCATTATCATAAATATAGGGCGTGGGGCCAAAATTGATGAGCCCGAGCTAGTCCGATCATTGGTACAAGGAGAGATTAAAGGGGTTGGACTTGATGTGTTTGAGAACGAACCTAATGTACCAAAGGAGATGTTCGAAATGGAGAACGTTGTGCTAACGCCACACCAGGCTGTGTTTACTCCTGAGGCCATGTCAGATGTTATCCAAATTTGCATTGCAAATTTTGAAGCCTTTTTTTCAGGTAAGCCATTGATAACACCAGTGATGGCTGGTTAATTTTATTATAAGAGTAAAAGTTGGACTAGTTTTTCTTTTCTACATTAGAACTGAATAATCTGGTTATGACTTGTGAGATAATGTGATTTTTTATAAAGCATCATTAAAAAAATGTTGTTTTTGATACCCCTTTGTAATGATGTATAAGGATGTATGTCAATTATGGTGAGGTATTGTATATCACTTGCTATAGGTTAATCTAATTGATGATTATTCATGTTAAAATGAAAAAAGTACGTATGTGTTGATTACTTCATTTTATATATATTTGAAGAACTCCCACGAGCACAAAAAAGGACATGCGCCTTCCTGAAATCTTGTTTTGACTTTTGAACAAAGGAAGAGAAGGGAGGAAAAAAAACTATGTAAACTTCTTGTTTGATTGGTTGTTTAATAGGAGATTAAATTTAGTGGGATTATTTTGTTAAACTTTTATTCTTTTAAAGTGAATCATTTTTATAGTTCTTAAATATAATGAAGCAAAAAAAAAAACTAATTGAACAAAAAAAATAAAAAAATATGATAACATAACTGTTTACTTTGTTTTATTTTATTACCAGTTACCTCTTTTTTCTGTGTTTTTTTTCTTTCCCATCATCTAACAAAAGTTACCTCACATCCATTTAGACTAAGTTTGACAATGAAATAAAGGAATAAATTGATAAGTCTTATTCATGAGAATAGGTGTTTTTCTTTTTCTTATTCTCTCATTTTCCCCCTTTATCAAACAGTATATAACAGGGGAATTTCATGTATCACCTCAAAATCTTCAATATTATGTATTTTTCTCTTAAAAGTTTGTAATACCGTATTTATTCTTTTAAATTATAGAAACTCACATATTTGTCCATACTAACTCTATAATATATCAAATGTATCCAAAAACAGTAAAATAATGATATTTAGGACTCTAAAATTTACTCCACAGTTTTAATTAATTGAGTGTGGACCATTATACCCTTTTTTCCGCTCCTCTCTCTCCGTCCCTGAGTGCCCACACCTAACAAATGAGCGATGCTCTAGAACATTCACAGACAACGCCAAGGAAATGAGCGACCTACAAGAGGAAGTGGCATACCAGGAAAGATTCAACTGAATAAGCTGTTGTCAATGGAAAAACGAAAAACCGTCCTGGTACGACTACAGTCTACAGGTAAAGATTATTGTATCAGCAGGCTGATTAGGGAAAATGTGCAGAATCATACCAGATGCTCAAGCCAGCAGACGATTTAGTTGATTTAAATTGCATCTAAGTTTGTTCTCTTTGTCACGTTTTGATTTTATTACATGATTTCACTTTCATTTTACTGCTTAAATGTTTTGAGTATTGTTTTGCCTTTTTAATTTTGTTATAAAACTGATATAGCTGATTCAATGAAATTAAATGTGAGTCTGACTCATATTTTTCCACAAAAAAATGTTCTCCTTTTCAATCGATGTACAATTTGAACAGACTAAAGAAGAATACAAAATGGAGGAAACAATATAATCTTTTGTGGGAATCCAGTAATTAGCAGCTCATTGCCATGATTTTTAATAGTCAATACTAACACTTTACCAGAACCAAAATTTTCAAAGTCGTGGCTTAAAAGATCATTTATTTTTGTATTGTTTACCTTAAAATCATAATTTCACACGGGTGACTGTCAAGGGATATGGATTGACAGAGTCAATAAGGGGCTATTTTCGAACAGATGGTAAAGAAGGGACAAACTACATTGGATCTGTGGATCGTCTGGTAGCGGGTTTTGAAGCAAAGATTGTAGCCCCGGTAACAGGTGTTGTTCTGCCTCCCAGCTCTCAAGGGAAGATTTGGATCAAAGGGCAGCAAATAATGAAGGGTAATTTATTTCTTTTCAAATTTACAGGAGCTTTAAGTTAGAACTTATAAGCACAAGTTTCTTCACATGTGGCAGCATGAAGGACTTGCATTTTTTGTAATTAAAATAATATAGAGTTGTATGTGACCGGCCACATAAGCCAGCTTTGACCTGAAATCCTTCAAATTACTTAATATCGTCAATTTTTTTTTTAAAAAAAAGGCTTGCTGTCCATTCCATTGCTGAAATTGTTAAATACAAATGACAATTAACTAGCAAAGCTGGACTGAAAGCTCACACCAAGAAGCACAGAAGATAGAATCCAAAATGAAACATAACAGCATAAGAGGCACAGCAGCCTCATGTACCAAGCAATTGAAATAGCTAATTGCTAAAAATATTCTAGGTTAGAAATGACTAAGCTACACAGTAAAGAACTGGGTATATGAGTTAGAGGTAAAATTTGGTGGTAGTATGCATTCTTCATATGGCAGCAGTGGAAGCTCCTGGAGGCTGGTACAGTAACATCTCCAAAGGCATGAAGTGATCTAATGAAATGGTATCTTCTTGCACTGGCAGCCATTCCCCAGAAGCATCTTGAACCATGGTCTGCAGATGTCCTGTCCAATAAAGCACCAAAAATTTAATTACTTAATATCGTCAATTAATTGCAGGCTTAGAAGAAAGGTCAAAGAAGAAGGGAGTGTCGAGGTTGCAGGTTTGGCAGAGTCAGTACTGGAATTGGAAAGTGAATAAGCAAGCTCATCTAAATAGGCCGGTATTTTTTATCATAACCAAAAAATTAAATAATATAATATTAATAACCAAACTGTACAAATATTTTTACTCATAACCAAACCGCCTCTATGGGGGGCGGTTTACACTGAGACTAGACCGCCCTTCGGGGGGGCGGTCTGCTATATATATATATATATATATATATATATATTTAGGATTTGAATGTTTCAATCTAAATGATGAGAAAAGTTTAATTTTTGTAATAAAGTTAGATCGTGAAACAATACATTTTTAGTAACATACTTAAATTAACAAAAGATGAAAATAGATAAACAAATAAATAAATTTCATACAAACAAAATGGTATCCATTCTTATCCACTGTGATCTCTACACGGCCATCCTTCACTAAAAATGAAAGCACAAATATATTCTTCACAGTTTGTGCAAAAGATTGCCGGTTTAACACTAAATATTCGAGCTTTGTCTGCTTTTGTTTTCTCAAGAAGTAAACATTGTCAATATGTTTTTTGTCTGTATCAGTCTTTTTTGAAGGGTCACCATCTGTCTCGCCAACCTAACAAAGCTACTAATCATTAGATCAATATAGCAATTCCTCAACCATCATAAATGATATCCCTTCCCTTCCCATTAATAATATAGAAGGAAGATAAAAGAATTTATAAGTTTTGTTATTTTTTAAATGATATCTCTTCCCTCAACCATCATAATATGATTTGTTTATATTGTTTATATTTTTTAATATTGTTCATTAATATTTTTTAATAGCCGGTTCCTAATTAGATAGAAAAATATATAATTTTTGATATGTTTCTTTGAAATTAGATAGAAAAATATATAATTTAATTTATTAGAAGGACTGAAACAAATAATCCGGATCAATATTTTTCAGATCATATTTTTTGCAGTTGTAAGAAAAATTAAAATATTTCATTGTGTGTTATTAGAAAAAAGAAAACTTTCGTAGAAGTGTCAAATTTTTTTTAAAATGATTTAATAACATCATCTAAAAAACATCATTTAAAATGTTTTCCTAAAAATCGTGCATAATAATATTAATAACATCATTTTAAAAAATATATTATTAATTACTTAAAAAATTGCATTAAAATGATTTGAAAAATTTCTAAAACTTTAAACGGCCATAACTTTGACTAGGAAAGTCGGATTGACGCGTATGACCCCAATTCGGAAAGGGGAGTAGGAGACGGTGGTAACCCCGGATTTAGGGTTAAGGGTTTGGATAAGGCCAATAATTCTCTATATAAGAATCAAAGATTGTTAAAGCTCGTGTTGTTATTTAGTTATCTCAAGCCGCTTCAACCAGTCAGATGCTAGAGAATGAAATTGGCAAAGAAATAGGAATTATAAATTTAAAAGGTGATGGATTTAGGATTAATTAAAAAGTTGATTTTTTTGGATAAATATGCTGAGCTTTTACAATTTTGAAATGTAAATATGATATTATAAACTTTTGAGGAGGGATGTGTAATGTTGAAGATTTTGAGGGCATACATGAAATTCCCCTATATAATAAATCATTTTAAGCAAATAAATAATGTTGCTTTTGTTGAACTCGGGGTACCCGTTGTTTCTGTTTTACTTGCCACTTCACTTTCTAGAACAATTAGGAAATAAATCTGCGGTTATTCTTTTGGGAATAGCATAAATCTCTTATTCTGATTCAACAGTCAGATCTTTCTATGCGTGAATCTTTGAACTTTTATGTGCGAATCTCAACAAAGTAAATTTTTGTGTATGAATCTCTACGGAGATCAACGGTTGGAATCACAATAACAAGTTCCTATTATTCCTAAAATATAACACCAGATTTATTTCCGAACAATTATACCATGGAACTAGTGTTTTAAAAAAAAACCCTGACCCGTGACCCGGTCCGGCCCGCCCGTGACCCGTGTACCGGTCCGGTCTGGTCCGTGCACGGGTTGGACGGGTTCGGAGGTTGGCCGGACCGGGTCAAAATCCGAATAAGGGTTGATTTTTGAAATCAAAACCCGCCTAACCCGTGACCCGTGAACCCGTACCGGTCCGATCCGTGAACCCGTACCCGCCCGGTCCGGTCAAATAATTCGTATTTTTTAAATATTTTCTTTCAAAAAACCGAAAAAAGAGAAAAAAAAAAAAAACCCGATCTGGACCAACCCGTGAACCCGGTCCAACCCGTGAACCTGGTCCGCGAACCCGTGGGGGTAAGGGTTCACGGGCGAGTAAGGGTAGAGTTTCAAAATTTCGACCCGTCTACCCGCCTACCCGCCTACCCGTGAACCCCCCGGACCCGTACCCAGCCAACCCGTAAACCCGGGCGGGTTGAACCCGGTCCGTCCTGGTCCGGTCCGTTTTAGAACACTACATGGAACTATAGAAAAGATGTCAGGAGCAAAAGCCAACATCACATCTTAAACTAATAAAAAAAAAAATGTCTGATACAAGTACAACTAGGCATTTGGAACCCACAATTAAGCCTGAAGTTCTCCTTCTCCAACCCCTATCCGTCCATTTTGAATCTAGCCTCTCTAAAAAATTTAACCTCCTAAAACCATGGCTATCTCCGCTCCCCTTGAATGCCTTCCTCTCCACCCGCGCACATTCCATCCAGGCCATCGTCTCCTCAGGCCCCAGTTGCCGCCCGATCGAGAATTCTCTTCTCCAACTTCTCCCAAATCTCGGTATTGTTGCCGCTGCGACTGCCGGAGTTGACCATGTTGACCTGGAAGCTTGTAGCAAAAAAGGCGTGGCCGTGACGAATGCAGGTGAGGTATACTCGCCAGATGCAGCGGATTTTGGAGTGGGTTTGTTGATTGATATGTTGAGACGGATCTCCAGTGGAGATCGGTTCATTCGGCAAAGGTTGTGGCCATGGAAAGGGGATAACCTGCTTGGATCTCAGGTTAGTGAATTCAGATTACTCATAGCTTTGGATAAACGACATGGCCTGATCGAAAAGAGTGTAATTGCGTAAATAAGAAAAAGACAAGTTATTAAGAATTGCATCTTATATATCCTATTTCCAAATAAGACGTAAAATTTTAATTTAAGGTCCATTGGATCTGTTTAATTGGTGTGGACTAGGGGTGTCAATGAGTTGGCTCGGTCCGAGTTAGGCTCTAGCTTGTTCATTTTGAACCGAGCTACAGCGGAGCGAACTGAACCTAAAGTATTCGAGCTAAAATTTCAGTTTGAAATCGTGACAAGCTAGTTTAAGCTAACTCGCTGAATCTATATGGATCTTATTGTAAGAAGAAAATAAATTTTATAAATTTTTTAGATCATATTGAACTGAGCTGGACAGTATAAAATTCACACTAAATCATACAAATTTACAAATTGATGCCTAGTCGAGCTATCTCATGAGCTGACGAGCAAGCTAGATTCCAGCTTGAACTCGTTAATTCTAGATCAAGCTAGTAGCGAGTTGACTCGTTAATAGCTCGATCCAGTAACAAGTAAGTTGTTAACGAACAAATTAGGTGCAAGTGACGATCAAGTCACGGGTTACAAACTTCCTGATGTAGACCCAATTAAAAAATGAATTGATTTGAAAGAGGACTTGTGGGGACCATATTAGACGTTGAATTGATTCGAAAGAGAAGGGCTGAGGGCTATGCTACCTAGATACTCCTAAATGGCCATTTTATCCGTGTCAGACACGTATCCGACACCAACACACCTCCGATACAGCCACGATACGTATCAGATACGCCAGTTGGCGTATCGGGGGAGCTAGCGTGTCCCTACTCTCTTGATACGGTCTCCGATACATGGTCAAACTGTGAGATACGGCTGTGTCAGTGAGGGATACGACAGAGATACAGCTTGCTCCTGTCAGACAGGATCCGACAATGTGAATTATTTACAAGGCCCGGCCCAAATATTCCATGTAACATATTTTATTATTGTTTGGTCCAAAGATTCCTCTTTTAAAGGATACTTGAGGTTAAGCCTTAGGTTTTTTTTTTCACAAATTTGTTCAAGTTATGATTATGAATTTATGATTAATCTAAATATCATAATTAAATAATTAAAAAATAATATTATAATAGGCGTATCGTATTCTGAATTTTTGAAAATTATCGTATCGCCGTATCCGTATCGTATCCGATACGATACCCGTATCCGTATCCATGCAACATAGGCTGAGGGAGTGAGGGGCATGGTCCATCTAACAGCGGTAAGCCGGTAATGATACCGTGGGTTTAGCAAAATTAGTGACTTGTTCCAAAAAAAATAGAAAATTAAAAGCACTTTTATAGTTGGTACCCTGATTTTGAGATATGAAATGAGAAAATAACGATAACGGCGATACTGATTATATTATTAATTATAATATACAATACTAATTATTCCTATTCTTCTTATTATTTACACAATAATGATGATTATATAATAATAATAATAATAATAATTACTATTTAGTGCGAAATATTGCTAATTTGCTATTCGTTTTAATTGCTAAGATAGAGGAATGAATTATTTTAAAGCTATTTGAATCCTTTAATTCATCTTTAAGGAATATTTTCAGCTGAAACAACGATACTATTCTATATGACTATATTGTAACGGCTGTTATTTATGAGTCCGGCTAGTATTAGTGTCATTTTAGCTTATATAATACCAACGCTAAAATTTACTGAATTGACTTCTAATGGTGAATCTAAACCGTTCAAACCGATCTACTTTATTAGTTGTGTTACATGTAAATTTTATAATTTTTCGAATTTATTTAGTATCGAGTCAAGCGGTTAAATGTGTGAGTTTTTAATTTAATTTTAATACATTCATTTTTTAACATTTTTGACCGCTTTATTTGATACTATAATAATTTAAAAATATAAAAAAAAAAAATATGTAAACGCATTACTCATAAAATAACTCGGTTTGAACAGTTTGAATTATTTGTTTCAACTATGTTCCATTAATTTTAAAATTAGTGTGATATGACTGATTTCATACCGGACTGTTTATTATATGGACCATATATTAATACAAACTAGTCCGAAGAAAGAGATTGACAAAGCTCCCGCTGTGGCGCTGTTCCCTCTCAACTCTGCACATAATTTACCAGATCTGAAGCCCATGGCGATGCCCTCCCTGGAATTGGATTCTAGATACGAAGAAAAACCCAAAGTACTCCTACTCCAACCCATCATTGGCCCCTTCGAAACAGCGCTCTCCCAAAAATTTGACCTCGTTACAGCCAGTGAATCGCTGCTTCCTCTTCCCACCTTCCTCTCCACCCATTGCCCTCAAATCAAGGCCCTCATCACCCTGGCCCCGATAGTGACTGTCGGTTCATCCCTCCTGGACCAGCTCCCTTCTCTTGGCCTGGTTGCCGCCACCTCAGCCGGCGTCAATCACATAGACCTTGATGCATGTCGAAAGAGAGGCGTCGCTGTCACTAACGCCGGGGAGACGTTCACGCCTGATGTGGCTGATTTCGCGGTCGGCTTGTTGGTTGACGTGTTGAGGAAGGTTACTATGGCGGATCGGTTTGTGAAAAACGGGTTGTGGATGGCGAAAGGGGACCCCCCGCTTGGATCCAGGGTTTTATTTCTTTGTTAATAGTTGTTTAAATTTGAAGGAATGGCATGTCCTTATGTCAGAGCATACGAATTCTAGACTAGATTGTTTTCTTCTCGTTATTGTCGTCAACAAATCAAACTTTTCATGTAATGCTGATCCTCTGTGGTAATCACGTGTCTCATCCTTGGAGCCGCCATGGACCATGGATGTCTGACTTGGTAACCTGTGTCAGTACAAATTTTAATTCAAGTTGAAACATTCCCCAAGTCAAAAGACTTTGAGACCACACACGCAGTGAGTCAGTGATCCTCGTTGGCATCCAAAGAAAGAAAAAGAAAATATGCATTACTTAAGTTATTCATCATCTGGGCCGGAATAGTTGAAGTTTGAGCCGTAGACCATACAATACAAATCCATCACGTATTTCATCACTTTTCTTGACCATTTCATAGGTGTCCTGTGTATCAAACATCATACTGACATGAAACAAAAACAACTTGAGTTCTATAACTCATGTTTTCTATATTTAAATGCTAGGTCAGCGGGAAACGGGTCGGTATAGTCGGGTTAGGGAGCATTGGATCTCATGTGGCGAAAAGGCTAATGGCATTTGGTTGCCCCATCTCCTACTTCTCTAGAGCACCAAAACCTAACTTTCCCTCATACAAACATTTCTCTAGTGTACTTGACCTAGCACGTGAGAATGATGTTTTGGTGCTCTCATGTGCACTGACAGCCGAGACCCGCAACATCATCAGCCGAGATGTGATGGTAGCATTAGGCAAAGATGGCATTATCATCAATGTCGGTCGTGGAGCCCTGATTGATGAACCAGAGCTTGTGAGGTAAGATAATTACCCAATTTATAAATATTTGTTGAACAATTAATAATATGGCCTACCTGTAAAACTCTTATGGTAGATGCTTGAAGGAAGGAGTCATAGGCGGGGCTGGTCTAGATGTGTTTGTAAATGAACCGGATGTGCCAAAAGAGTTATTTCAAATGGAGAATGTGGTGTTATCGGATCACAGGGCGGTCACAACTCCTGAATCATTTAAAGGCGTGCTCGAGTTGGTGGTAGCCAATTTGGATGCTTTCTTCTTTGGCAAACCACTGCTTTCTCCGGTTTTGTGTTGAAGATATATTTTTTGAGAAAGAAACTATAAAATGGCATCCAGAGAATTACAATTTACAGGTAAAAGATGACGAGAGTTCAAATGAGTCAGATCAACCAGAGTGATCAGATGGGTGGATAGGTTAATAAGTGTGGTAAGAGTCTTACTGCCCTACTCAGAACTAATTGTATCGTTTTGTTAGAAATAAAAAGAAAGAACCGTCCTGTAATGTAAATTTTCAGAATTTAGAAATCTTAAAAGAGTCTTGGATCCCTCAACATATATATTTTTTTTTCTGGAAATATAAAAATAAAAAAAGTTTACCATACAAGGGGATTTTAAAAAAAAAAAAAGTTGGAAGAGAAAAGGATGTAAAATTACGCATGCCATGCTGTTTACATGTTTTTACATTGTTAACGTTGTTATATCCTCAACCCTAGAAATATATTAACAAGGAAATTTTTGGGTTGGCCATATGATGAACTGAAGAAATGTAGCTTTTCTGATCCACGAGGCATAATTATTTTTCTCTATATATGGAAACTGAAGTGTGTGCTGTCCGTATGTTTTAAACTGCCAATATAGCAACTGTCGAGTTTAATTCTCCAGCATGTTTGGACAAATGTTTTTGTTTGGGCTAGTGTTTCGATAATTGATCAATTTATGGTGTAGAGTTTACATAATTGGTTATTTGCTGGCACAGTTGCTGTGTTTTAATTTTACTTTTTTCTTTTTCTTTTTCTGTTTTAAGTCTGTATGACTGGAGTAAGTAATAATAATGGAAGGGTTTTTTTTTGCCTATTTTTCCAAAAAAAGTTTACATAATTGGCCACTTTAGATTACTTTTAACTCTTAACTACTAACTTCTAACTACTTTTATTTTCATACCAAAAAAGAAAAGATTCTCTTTAGCCATTTTTTTTTTTATTTTCTCTAATTATTCTCATCCATTTTTCCGACTATTCATGTAAAATCCAAAAATCCAAATGTTTTTAACTCGATTTTCTATTTCAAATGAGATCCATGGAGAAATATTTTTGAGTTATTATGAAGTCATTCTTTTTAGAAAGTAAAGTCCATGAGCATTTTAAATTTTCAAATTTTTAAACCTTAGTCTGATGTCACTATTTAAACTATTATGTCCAAGCATTTAAACCTTTGATATCGATCTTATAGTATCACACATTTAAACATCTGTATACAACCATTAAAAATAGTTCTGTCAAATATTTAAATAATTTCCATGTTAGGTTTAAAAGGTTGTATACTGAGGTTTAAAAGTTCGAGAATTAAAAGTGTTAATGGGCTTTACTTTAAAAAATGACTTTTAATGATTAGAGGGGAAAAAAAAAACAACAACTTTGTATTTTTAGATTCGCAAATTTCATCATGGATTGTCGGAAAAATGGACAAGAATGAGCAGAGAAAAAAAAAAGTGGATGAAATGAATCTTTTATTTTTTGGCTTGAAGACAAAAGTAATTAGGAGTTAAAACCACCCAAATTTAGAATTTAAATGTTTGCAAATAGAGGTCTAAGTGTTTACAAATAGTATTGTTAAAGGTTATAAGTAGAGTTTTAAATGTTTAGATATGAGCGCTGAAAATGAAAGTTAGATATTAAATAGCTGAGGGGATGCTTGGAATTTATTTGGGAGGCAATTATCAGGATCCTTTCTTTTAAGAAACGATCAACCATTATTTTACAAGGATCGTTCAAATTATTATTGATTTGGTAGGATGCATGACTATTACCTGAGTCAAGTCAGTGGCGGACCATGTTACGTGAATCGAATCAATTGACTCTCGTTTATTTTCAAAAAACTTATAGTTATACATAATTTTTTTTGTATAATTTAGAGTAAAATGCTAATATTGATTCCAAAAAATTTTTATATAAATGATCGAGTTTGACCTCTTAACTTTAATGTCTGCCCTTGACCTTGACTTGACTGTTTGATTTTGATCAAATACAGTATTGACAAAAATTGTGATCATCACATTCTCATCTTGTAGAGGCGAGTCCTGCTTAGATTACGATCCCATCTCTGTTTTATCAAAAACCCAAATCATCGTAACCAGACTTATGCACTATCTGGATTGCGGGTTATTGAATCAAAATAAGAGGATCTTGTTAACGTATTTGCACGATCCAACAGTACTAGTATTGTAGAATAACATTACACACGAAAAAAGTTTTGATACTGTCATGCAATTTGGGATCCGCATATTTCACCACCCAGCCGTATAAGTTTTACTCGAAGGGTTACCGACCAGTCAATACTGCCTATTCTGGCGTCCTATCAGGACAGTGCATCTGGTGCTACGGTAAGCTATTCATGACTTTTTAAGTCTTTTCTTTAACTGCATCTGCATCTCAGTCTAAAATGCCCAAGATCAAGATGTTAGATAACATGCATTATACCCAACCTGTTTTTCACTCTTAATTTACAAAGGTAAACTCGTTCATTTCTGTGCACTTTTCTATGTAT
Source organism: Carex cristatella (assembly GCA_024447775.1). Classification (NCBI taxonomy): domain Eukaryota; kingdom Viridiplantae; phylum Streptophyta; class Magnoliopsida; order Poales; family Cyperaceae; genus Carex; species Carex cristatella. The sequence goes on along the minus strand of JAJHPF010000003.1, from coordinate 4,867,174 downwards.
GGTTGTTTTCCTGTTTTGCTTCCTGAACAAAACAAAACAATTACATCTCACCAAATTTGCCCATAAGCATGCATGCCAACCCAAGGATCTGATCAAGCCATTGCATTTCCAGAAATATCAGTTATATAACTTGTCACTAAATAAGCTTAGCTTACAAAATTCACACAATAAGTATCAGAAATTAATTAAAAAAGAAAAGAAAAGAGGGCACTAGTTGAGTTAGACATTGTCCTTAGTATCCTCAGTGGCTCTCTTATATTCAGGTTTGAGCTCATGGGTTCCTTGATTCGGACCTCTCTTGTTGTACACACAGAGGTCATTCAGTATCTCCTTCAAAAATTGCTGCGTGAATTAAAAACAAAACATTAGTTAAAACCAAGGCTCTGAAAAGCAACACTGGTTCAGATCTTGAAGTAATGGCACCAGCATAGTTTGTACCAGATGGATGTGTTAGTGAGTGAATTACCTCAGGCTGATCAGTTTCTTGCACAAGTTGTTTAAGGGCCCAGTTTGGTTGTCTCTCAAAGAGTTTAAAGATGATATCTTCCATCTCACGTCTGTCACGACGTGTCCTCTTCATCTCTGTTCCTTTTGTTGGCGTCACCTTCTTTTGCTTGTCCTGTACAAACAAATAATTTAGGAAAGAAATTTATTGCAATAAAAAAAAAAAAAAAAAGAAAGGAGAAAAGCTGATAAATTCAAGAAGCTTGAAATATTATTTTACCTTCGATCCAGAAGAGACCAAACCGACCATTCCAGGCATTGGCCTCATAAGCACACCATGGTCATTATCTAATACCTACAGACCAAAAAATAGTATCAAACATCCAAATATTTAACTGTATCATTTTCTGCTTTTGTGTGGAATTTCAAACTACAATGTAGTGCTTACCACAAATAAGGCATAGCTACTATTTAGTGGTACTGTTTATTCTTATTGTTGTAATAACAAAACCAATTATCTTTCCAATAACAAGGTCCAAAAAAGGGCATATGTTAGTACCTGGACTTGTCGTGTTTTGATCATAGATTTGTTTGTTCTCTCGCGGCATAATTTCCCATATTCACCAAAATTATCACTATGTGGTTCCATGTCAAATTTGTGCTCAACTCTCCCCTCCAGTGCTAGCTTCCCTGCATAATTCACAATAAACAGTTTTGCTTCAACTTTTGTTTAAATTCCTCATGCTGACACCAACACTACTCCAAAATCAGGTTTGGCTTCAATTCATACAAGCAATATTCAATTTGGATGCTCGTAAGTTGAAAGTTGAAACCAGTTGGTATCGGTACACATCAGCTGGTACGCACAATTGCTGATTCAAGAAGTTTAGAGCTGAACTGAACCAATTAATCATAAGTTCTCCTATCAAACCTAAATAGTGAAATTCAATCTCAATTTAACCTATCTGTACCTTAACAGCAGAGATAAGCCCCCAATCTAACATTTTATTTATTACAAATCAAGTAGCAGTCTGTATTGCAAAGAGGCCCCAATTAACCATGAAATTAACTGGAATTTCTCATTAGCATATACACCTTGATTAGACTCGGAGAAGATACTCATAGGTACAAAGTCCTTGAACATATTTAGAGAGTAGCTCTTGGGCGTGTGGCCTGAGTCGGTCTGGGCCATCTCCATCTTAAACTGTAAAGTTTCATTAAACTATACATAAGATTTTAAAAGCAGTATAAGCTGTAAGAATATACCCCAATCATTCTATAGTTAGCATTGTAAGCATGTGGAATTAACAAATTATTTTAGCAACTCCTAGCTCTATCTCACCTAACTACATAAATTTCTTGAAATAGAGTAACATTTAAGCACACCTAACATAATTAAACCAAAAAAAAGGGGACATAAGAGATGTGAATTGAAAGAGAGAAAGGAGGTTGAACCTGCATAGCGGAGGATTCATCGGGATTGAGGAGATCGAGGGAGAGAACGACTTTAGCTACGATCGGGTTCTGAGTGGGATCGCCGGAGCCAGACGAACCGGAGGCGGCGCTAGCAGCTTGCCAGGATCGGGTGACGACAGGCGGGCACTTCATCAGCCACACCGACTTGTCCGCCCGAGTCGTTTCCAGCGTGTATTTCCCTTCATCCGACATAGAGACGCACGAGGAAGAGCAAGAGCGGGGCGAGAGATAGAAAATCAAGGTTTACGGATCGCGGGTTCAGAATTAGTGAATGAGTCAGTTTAACGAGTTTATGTTGTTAGCACACTGATTAGCAGGTGCCGAGTAGAGTACCGACACTGACGGATTTTATTGAGAAAATTAAGTGCGTTTCTATTAAAATTAGGGGTGTCAACGGGTATGGGTATGGTGTGGAGACATTTTCATATCAGTATTTATTATAATAATAAAAATTAATTTTTATTTTTATCTGTTTTTTTAAATACAATATAAATTGAATAAACGGATAAAAAAATATTATTAACATCTCAATTTGTATTTTTGATAAATTATTTTTCAAAATAAAAAAAAAACAAATATTAATTTGAGAGTTCATGTATTTAAAAATCTCATTCCGCACAACAACCAAACAGATCCTAAAATTTATCTTATCTTTGTAATTCCAAAATAAACATCACATCTATAATTTAACAATTTTGTTCACATCTACTTTACAATATTTTCACAATATTTTCATCGAAGGATTTTTATTATCCTTACGTGGTAAAAAGAATTATTTTTAACAAAAGAATACATTTTTTTTGTCATTTCAAGATTGAGAATACTCAGACAACTTGCAAAGTAATTATAAAAAATTACTTGAAATGTTTAGATAAATTATTAAATACTTAATATATTTGCAATTGAAATTATTAAAAATTATAAATTAATTATACTTTAACCTTTCAGATCACTGTATCCCCCCACTCCCCAGAGTCCCAGACGGACCCATCTTTTTTTCTTCCTCATAATTAACGAAACTTACCTTTACGCTACCCCCAATTTCTCTTCCGATCTCCTATCAAATCCACCTTCGAGGGATCGTTAAAATAAACAAAATCAAATCTGAAGACTCAGTCACTCACACAGCCTAGAAGGAAGAATCGGCGTCACTCGGAGGTGAGTCTCTTCCATTCCTAGGTTTTTTTTTTTTCCGCTTAGAAAAGCGGTCAGTCGGTTTGGAAAATCGCTAAATAATCGGATCGCGGGCTGCCGATTGGTTCTTTAAACCATGATAGCAACAATGGACTATTGCTTTGCTATGGGAGAAGGTCCTAATTTTTTTTTTCAAGTAGTAGGCTTTTGCTTACTATATTTTCATAAATCCAAATAAAAATAGTACACGCCTAAATGAGGAGAAAAATAAAAAAGAAACTGAAGGTCCTATTTAAGTAAGGTGCTTCACAAGAGATGGGCCCATGCTGGCCATCCCTTAGCTCCGTCTCTGATTGTGCAGCATTGTGTTATTGCCTTGATTTACCATGAAAATTATTTGCCTTCATGGAGAATTATTATATCCCTGGTGATTTGTATCATATTGAAGACTGATAAGACTGGTTAATATACTTAATTTAGTTGTGCTCGATCTCATTTTATTACATTGGATTTTGCTTGTCTGATCTAACCAATTTTTTTTTTTTTTATATTTTATATATTGTTAATCTGCAGGATATTTTGTTTATCTTCCAAGTAGAAAGTTCATTGACAAGGGTGAGGAAGTATGCTAAGAGCTGGACAGAAGGAAAACCAAAATAATGATAAAGTGTATCCTCAGCCTCTGGATGAAAGCGTAAATAATCAGAATAGCAGTTCCATGGATTCCCTTATTGCGAAGATATTTAGCAACATATCCTCACTGAAGGCAGCTTATATCCAGCTCCAAGATGCACACACACCTTATGACCCTGACCGTATTCAGGCGGCTGATAAGCTTGTTATAGAGGAGCTCACCAAACTGTCTGAACTTAAGCACTCCTATAGGTATACACAAGGGTAAATTTATTAAGTAATGATTTAATTAAAAGTTTCCAAATATGGAAAGAGACATTACATCCTTTTTAAACTATTGCCAGTAAATGCTCCTTTATGACATTTGTGTGGTCTTGTGTTGGTTGTGAAACAGTGTGTCTGAGAACTTTGGGTCATATTATGACTGAAATCTCAATCAGACTTCTAGATGCTGGATTAGGAATAAAAAAATGTCAATTGGTATCTGGTACTGGGGTTATCCCTTGCATTGGTGCCGATTGTTATGTGTTTGTTCAAGGTTGTAGTGTGAAGATTTATTTGTGATGTGTTACTTCTCTTTCAATACCCGCTGAAATAGAGAGCTTAATACAATCTTGGATGGGTTTGTAGTTTGGGTAGAAGCTGCTTCTTATAATATGATGTTTCTGGTAGTTTGTAATTCAGTTTTGTGAGGAAGCTGGCAACTGTTTGCTGCTTGTTTAAAAAAATATAAGTAAATAAAAAATTATGATCCAAATCCAGCATTGAAGAACCTGGCCTTATTATTGCCAATCATAGGTTCCATTTATTTCAGTGATTTTCTTATATGATAATAATTCCAAACTGTAATTCCAGTAGCCCAGAATTCAAAACCAAACTTTGAGCTGCTGAAGTAGATTTTCACGTGATCTGATTTGTTTGGTAAGTTATCAATAGTTGTTGTTGTTTGGATGATTTGGTCCCTTAACCAGCAAGCAGATGATTGGTTTATGTTGATATTTTGTGGAACATAATCAGTAGCTATTCCAATCACCACCACAGGAGGTGGTTTGTTGGGGGGGGGGTGGTGGATATCAATGTACCCATCCAAAACAAATTGAAACAAAAAAATCCCATCATCTGACAGTTACTGTCACTAAGGGTTTGTTTTGATTGCTTAGGAATAGTTTTGCTTGCTTAAAATAGTTGGGTTATTACAGAATAGGAATTTAATTGGGTCTGCCAACAGTCCTATATTCTACATTCTTTGGAATTGATATGAAATTGCATGAAAGTGTGGGGTGCATTGCAGGACTGCACAATATGTGCAGGAATATTTAGAAATTCTAAAATTCTTGTCAATCATCTTGAATTTCTCTTTTGCCTCTGTCAAAATAACTCTTTTGTTTCTGTTGCCTTTTCGTTACTAAATGACAAAAAAGTATTCTTCTCATAAATGACAAAAGAGAGCCCAGTAATATTAAAACGATCAAATATACTGGCCTCAATCTAAAGAGAATTCCTAATGTGCCCTGATCTTTAATTAAAATACTCTTTATCAGCTCTGTAAAAACACTCAGTTTTTTTTCTTTTTTGAAGCAGCTGATGTGTTCAAACCCAAAAAGATTAAGAAAATAACACAATAAAACATGATCACTTCAAAAGTCAGGTGTAATTACAACACCCAAAATAATTAAATTTCCATTTTAGTTGAATAACTTTACAATGACCAAAATTAACTTCTTCCATGAAATAAACAAAAAATAATAATTTCTACCCAGAATCAAACTTTATCAAGCATTTTGATATTCTCATATACTGATTCAGTATTTTGGAGTATAAAAGTAGGAAAAAGGAAATTCCAGATCCCCGGCAACATTACCATCAAATCTTAATCAAAACTTAGCTCAGAACCTAGTTGTTTAATCTCTAAACTTTGCTATACAATTTCTATCTTAACCTAACAACTTGGGTTGCAAAAGGAGCTGATCCAGTGAGCTGGATTCGGCTTGATTCGGATCAAACTTGAAGTCGAACCAAGCTAGCTTGATATCCCAAACTTGAATGATTCTCAACATATATACTGAGATCGTTTTTGGCTTGCTACTGTTCGGAGTTGCTCGCATTGTTCACTAGTAACTTGTTTTGGTCCAGTAGCTTGAGGCACCTTTGTGTGAGGTTGGTAATGGTGGAGCTTAAGATGCCCAGGGTTGCAAACGGATCGGATATTATATTATCCCTCCGTATCCAGAAATTAGATACGGACATTTGATTATCCGTGTGGTTCCGGATATGATATATTTTAATTATTCGCATCAGAAGAATAGATATATACTATATAGTTTATATATGATGAAAAAATTATGGATATATTTATGGATATCCGATCCGTTTGCACCCCTCATGCCCCATGTATCTGCTTCAGAAAGAGGAAGAGATGCTGGGTGGAGCATGAGGTTTTGTTGTGTTTGTGTGTGTTGGGGGTGGGGGGGGGGGGGGTATTGATAGATCAAATCAGTTTGGATTTAGCTTGACTTCTAATCAAGTGAGTGGCTATTGGGTTTCTCTGAGCTAAACTCACTGTTCTATAAATGATTCCTGTAACTTTCTAGCACATCCAAACAGCTATTACTAATCCCATTATAATTTTTATCCTACATGATACTATGCAATCCAAACAAGCCCTGAGTAGTTAAATTGAATCGTTATGATTGGAATCGATTTTGAATTTGGGAAATTTAGTTGAGGCTTATGAATTTTAAAATGGGCATGCCTTACCTTTGTTATGTGAATTAAGCCGGGCCTTTGAGTGTACTTTATATGTTTAACAGATGGCTTCATAATGAGATGCAGCTGGTGATTGTAGTTTGTGCTTAGTACTTTACTAGGCTTTTCCAGTGATAATATGGTTCCACATTATATTAATAATCACTCTGAACCTTTATTACAGGGACCGTAACCCTAATACCATCTCAGCTACACCTCAAGATGCACGTCTTCTTACAGAGATTCAACAACAGCAAAACTTACTGAAAACCTATGAAGTCATGGTAAAGAAGTTCCAGACCCAAATCCAGACCCGAGACACTGAATTAACCCAATTGCAGTCCCAAATTGAGGAGGCCAAAAGTCGAAAGGCAAAATTGGAAAAGAAACTGAAACAAAGAGGTCTCCACACCAAGGATGGAGAAAATGAAGAAGAAGAGGAGAGCTTTTTTTCTGTTGAATTAACCCCTAATCTTTTCACAAATACTGTAGAAGCTGCCTATAAATCCATTCACGATTTCTCTAAGCCATTGATTAATATGATGAAGGCTGCAGGATGGGATCTAGATGCTGCTGCGGATGCCATAGTGGGCTCAGGAGTGGTTTATGCAAAGCGGGCTCACAAGAAATACGTATTTGAGGCTTACATCTGTCAAAGGATGTTTGTTGGGTTTCAAGAGGAGAGTTTTTCCGTGAAATCTGGACATGGAACCGAAAATGGAAACGGAAATGTTTCTGTTTCTAATGAGGGGTTCTTCCACCAGTTTTTAGCGGTCCGGGCTATGGACCCATTAGATGTGCTTAGCCAGAACCCAGATTCAATATTTGGGAAGTTTTGCCGGGCTAGGTACTTAACTGTTGTGCACCAAAAAATGGAAGGTTCATTTTTTGGAAATATGGATCAAAGGAATTATGTCATGAGTGGAGGGCACCCGCGGACCCCGTTTTATCAGGCCTTTCTCAGAATGGCAAAGTCTGTCTGGCTTCTGCATCGACTGGCGCACTCTTTTGAGCCAAAAGTCAGGGTTTTCCAGGTAAAACAAGGCACTGAATTTTCTGAGGTTTATATGGAGAGCGTGGTCAAAGATGTAGTTATATCTGGGGAGGGAGCAGAGAGGCCTAAGGTTGGTCTCATGGTCATGCCAGGCTTCATGATTGGTACCAGTGTGGTACAGTCCAAAGTTTATCTGTCTGGGGTTGTGTGCTGATTAGAGTTTTAAGAGAGACTGGGTAAAACTGTATTGGTCGTTTGGGTTAGAATGTGTGTGCTTAGTATTACTTGGAGAGCAGAGACTGAATTTGTAGATATTATTATGCTGTATTGTTGTTATTAGAGTTGTTCTTGCATTGAACTTCTAATAGTAATCTGCCAGTTGTGTAATTTTTTTTTATAATTATGTCTTTGTAGTTTTTGAGCACTGATTTTATAGTTCCCCTGTGGCAGATGAGCATTGTGTCAGTATTTTTGTGGTTGGTTTAAATCATATACTTGAGAATTTCAAATCTTGGTCAAATTGATGCAGCTCGCCCGGTCGCCCCTAGAACAATTTTACCTTGTAGATGTTATTCTGGCCCTTCACAAAAGACCTTGAATCTGGAACTGAGAAATTACATTGATAATAGAGAGCATACACAATTGAAATACAAAGCCAAATTTCACTTCTGATGCTATACTCTCATTCACTTGAGAATTTATCTTATTATTTTCTTCAGCATTAACAACAGAACATATTGATAACTACCTTTAATACAGCACCTATTTCCTGCTCTCTGCTGTTTTTTTTGTCATTCTTCCTCCATGTGGGCCCTTCTCTCAGTTGAATCGGTGCGAGCACCACTTACTGTGAGTTCAGAGTCTTCAGACAACCTGTGTTCTGTGTTCTCTTGTCAATCTTTCCTAAAGCCTCTACCCAATGAGATGGGAGTAGGTCCGATGGGCATAGGACCTACTTTTAGGTTCAACTAGCTCTAACACCGTACGATTATCATTTAGATTTGTGCACACAGAAATTGAAAAATACCTGCACGTATTTTAATTAGTTCGCATGAATCTTGATGCAAATCTGATGGTCATTTCACTCATCGAACCAACCAAAGTAGGTGGGCATCGAACCTACTCTCAATTCCTACCCAATAATCAACTAGAGAAATGATTAGAACAATAGGTTCTCCTTACCTGATATGCCACCTCAATAGGGGTCTAATTGCAATTGCAAGAAATATAAATTATCAATAGTTCAAATCTTAAAATTGTCTTACCTACAAGACCTAGTGGAGTGAAAGAAAAAAACAAAGGCTAGACAGAAATTTGGTGCCAAGTTTGGTAGATTATTAACGTGGGACAAATAGCCAAATAGGTAATTATTCTGTCTTGTTAAAAAGTTTCACTTTCATGACAATGATTGTTAACTGCTCTTGATGATCGCATTATATTCAGAGACCAAATTAGTAATAGAACGCGGATTTTTTTATTTTTATAATCTGTAGAAATTATTACTAAAAATAAATCTGTGAAATGTTTTCATTCATAGTCCAAACACTACATTTCAGATCTGACAAAACGCACCAATGTTAATGTTATCATTGCTATAGTGTTATTGCATCGTTACGAAACGCTAACATTTGTCATGAATATATATAAATGTTTCTGATTGATATCACAATTTTAAATTCTTTACAGATAAACAAAAAAAAAAAAAAAATGATAAACAGGCAGCTATGTTGAGAATTAGAGATGAGATGGAGAGATGTTGGAAATTTATTTTATTGCAACTACATTTTACAGTGGCCTCTGTGAGTCTTTTATACAAAATAGTCTCTAACGTATATCTACTGTACCTAGTACCTACTGTGCCTACTGTACATGTATTAATTGCCTAAGAATTTCTAACGGTAACAAAGGGTTAGAGATAAAGGTGAAGGTACTAATTGCTCTTTTTATCTCTAACAGTGGGCCAATGATGCAATTACCCTTAACGGGTCTGAGTCTGAGGCTTATCGGATCCACTAATATTTTCAACACTCCCCCTCAAGCTAGGATTGTAAATATCAATCAATCCTAGCTTGCCTATAATTTCTTCAAGGGGTTTCGGCTCTAGTCCCTTGGTAAATATGTCCGCTAATTGTTCCTCGCTCCTCACGTAGGGTGTCTCTATTTCTTTAGTTTGGATCTTTTCTCGAATAAAATGACAATCAACTTCAATGTGTTTTGTTCTCTCATGAAACACGGGGTTTAATGCAATATGTCGAGCCGCTTGATTGTCGCAAAACATTTTTATTGGCTCTTGGATTTTTATCCCCAACTCTTCGAGAAGTTGTCTTATCCAAGTTAGTTCACTAGCGGTGGATGCCATAGCGCGATATTCCGCTTCGGCGCTTGACCGTGCCACCACGCTTTGTTTCTTGCTCTTCCATGTGACTATGTTTCCGCCTACAAATGTACAAAAACCGGTTGTTGATTTTCGATCAAAGCTTCCGGCCCAATCTGCATCGGAATAGCCACACACTTCGTTAGAATTGTTACATTTCATAAAAATCCCCTTTCCGGGTGTACCTTTTAAATATCTTAAAATTCTATTAATTGCTTCTAAGTGTGGAGTCCGTGGATTATGCATAAATTTACTTATTTGGCTTACGGAATATGAGATATCGGGTCGAGTTACCGTAAGATAAATTAATTTTCCTACAAGTCTTTGAAAATAATTAACATCTTCTAAAGGTCTTCCATCCTCGGTATTTAACTTAATTTTGCTATCCATTGGAGTAGAGGCCGGTTTACAACCCAATTTACCGGTCTCCTTTAAAAAATCTAGTGTATATTTTCTTTGAGACATAAACAATCCTAATTTTGAATATGCCACTTCTATTCCTAAAAAATATTTTAAATGTCCTAAATCTTTAATATCAAACTTCTCTTTTAATTGGAGTTTTATGGTTTTAATATGATCTAAATTGTTTCCCGTGATAATTAAATTGTCTACATAGACTAAAATAATTGTAGTATTTTTTCCTTCCCTTTTAACAAATAACGAGTGATCGGCATTGCAAATTCTAAAATTACAAGAGATAAGATGAGAGCTTAACTTTTCATACCATGCTCTTGGTGATTGTTTTAACCCGTAGATTGACTTCTTTAATTTGCATGCTAGAGTACAATTTTGATCATTTTTGAGGCCGGGTGGTAGGGACATATATACCTCTTCTTCAAGGGTTCCTTGAAGAAACGCATTTTTTACATCCATTTGGTATAGGTTCCAACCTTGGTTTACCGCAATGGAAAATAGTATTCTTATAGTATTCATTTTTGCAACCGGTGCAAAGGTTTCATAGTAATCTATACCATAGGTTTGTGTGTATCCCTTGGCAACCAACCGAGCTTTGTATCTTTCCACCGTACCATCACTATTGTATTTAATTTTGTATACCCATTTAGAACCTACGGTTTTTTTATTTGGTGGTAATTGAACGATTACCCAAGTATTATTTCTTTTTAGTGCATTCAATTCTTCTTTCATAGCTTGGTTCCATACGGGGTTTTTAATGGCTTCCTCATATGTATTTGGTTCTTGTTCTCTACCAATCGAGGTCAAAAAAGCTCTATGGTTAGACGAAACATTACCATATGTAATAAAAAATTTTATTGGATATTTTACCTTGTAGACTTCATAATCCCTAAGTCTTGTAGAAGGTTGAATTTGTCGGTTCGACCTTCTTAATGAAATTTCCTCTAAATTTTGATTTCCTTCGGTTGGTATATTTTCTACCACCTCTTCTTCATGCTCAATTTCGGTTTCTTCCTCATTATCTATTGGACTTACTTCCTCAATTTGTGGATTAAATTGAGGTAATATAATTTCCTTGGAGGGTTCAATAATAAATTCCTCACTATTGTTTTTTTTGTAATATGGTTCTTGTTCAAGAAATATTATGTCCCTAGAAATGTACCATTTTTTATTTTTTGGATCATAACATTTATACCCCTTTTTTTGTGCGGAGTATCCCAAAAAAATGGCTTTAATTGAAGAATAATCCAATTTGTCTTGTCTATTTTTATGTACATAGCAAGTGCAACCAAAAATCTTTAAGTGCTCAATATTAAGTTTTCGTTGGTAAAGAATTTCTAATGGACTTTTGAAATTCAAATTAGCACTTGGCAACCTATTAATTAAATATGTTGCGGTGAGAATGGCATCCGACCAATAAATTCTTGGTACATTATTTTGAAATAAAAGGACTCGTGTTGTTTCAAGTAAATGTCTATTTTTTCTTTCGGCAACCCCATTTTGTTCGGGTGTATAAACACAAGTCATTTGGTGTAAAATCCCTTTTTCTTTAAAAAAGTTTGAAAATTTTTGATTTATAAATTCTTTTCCATTATCGGATCTAAAAATTTTAATTCTTCTCTCATATTGAGTTTCTACAAAATTATAAAAATCAAAGAATTGTGAGAAAACTTCACTTTTATTTTTTAGCAAGTATAACCAAGTTGTTTTGGAAAAATCATCAATAAAAGTAACAAAATATTTAAATCCATTCAAAGACTCAATAGGGGCCGGTCCCCATACATCCGAATGAACCAGATCAAAAGGTTTGTTACTCTTACAAAATGATAATTTAAATGGTAGCCTTGTATGCTTTCCTAGCTTACAAGTTTCACAATTGCTATTATCTAAATTTGGAAAATCAAATAGTCTTTTTAAAATCTTGTCGGAAGGATGCCCAATTCTCTTATGCCATATTGTGCTTAATTCTTCATTTTTGATGGTGGCTAGATTGAATTTTTCTTCATCCAAAAAATAAAGTCCATTTTCTAGGAATCCTTCACCAATCAAATTCTTGGTTATCCAATCCTGAAAAATCACACTATTTGTCAAAAAAATGAGTTCACAATTTAATTCACTTGTGATTTTACTCACGGATAATAAATTTGTCGAGCACTCTTTTATATACAAGACATTTTTAATTTCTTTTGAAAAAATATTATTGATCCCTCTCCAAGAATTTCCATTTTATCACCATTTGCAATAGTGACAAATTTTTTTGTCTCGTATTTTTTGAATGAGGTTAACAATTTTATATTTCCGGTCATATGGTCAGTTGCACCCGAATCTAATATCCATCTAGAGTTATTCGAAGAACATGAGAAATATGAAAAAATTGAGGTGCAAATCATACCAGAGGTCTTTTTATTATTATGTTTTTGGTTCAGCAACACAGTTAGCTGCTTCAGCAGCTGCTGCATTTGATCCGGTTCAGACTTGAGTTCATTTGAACCCGAGTTGGATCCAACCCGTTCAGTCCCAGCCGCCCTCTCTATTCCTTCTTCCTTTGAGTCCGCTAGATGAGATTGTTTCCTCTCAAAGCCGCCATGGCTGCCCCGGCTCCGATCTCCCCCTTTCTTGTGCCACTTTGGTCGGAGATGAGGGTAGAGGAACCAGCATGCTTCTCTCCGGTGCCCCTCTCTTCTACAGTGTTCGCATTTTTCGATTGTTTGGTCTCCCCTCACTTCCGACCTAGGGTTAGGGTGGTGCCTGGTCATGGCTGCAAATTCTTTGGATTATGTGTTCTCAAGAGGCTGGGTTCCCATCACTACTCTCCTGGTTTCTTCTCTTTGCACCATAGGTGCCACCTCGTCAGAGGTGGGTAACTCGGCCAGCAGCAGTATCTGGGACCTCACTGCCTCGTATGTGGAATCGAGGCTGGCTAGGAACTGGAAAATGTCATCTTGCTCCTCCCTTCTTTGAATCTCAGCAAGGTCAGTGGTAGGAGGTCTATAAATTCTAAGTTCATCTTTTTTCCTTTGGAGGTACCCAAATACCTCCATTGTTGATTGGCCCTGCTGTTTTTTCTGTTGGATTTCTCTTTGAATTTGGTAAATATGGGCATAATTTTTTCGATGGCCATACAATTTTTCTGCCCTTTGCCAAATCTCTAAAGCTGTGTTTTGATACGAGAGTAGATCAGCAACTTGAGGTTCCATTGTTGCGAGTAACCAAGTAATTACCTGGTGGTCGCTTGTTTTCCATTTTGCCGCTGCCTTTTTTTCTGTTTCAGTTGATGATGTAGTTAATTCCGGAGCATTGAACTCTGGATTGATGTGGTTGCTCTTTTCTTTCCCACTTAAGGCAAAGGTAACTTGCCTTGCCCACAAATGGTAATTTTTGCCATTTAATGTTACCCCTGTGAACTTTTCGTTGTTCTGGGCCATGTTGAGAATTGTTGCCGAATTCGATTTTCTCAGCTACTGGTGCTGTGTTTCTGATTTGAATTCGGACCTTTGAATCACAGTTCTAGTCTGTGGATTTGAGAATTTTTTTGAGTCGGATCTTAGTCCCGCTCTGATACCATGTTGAGAATTAGAGATGAGATGGAGAGATGTTGGAAATTTATTTTATTGCAACTACATTTTACAGTGGCCTCTGTGAGTCTTTTATACAAAATAGTCTCTAACGTATATCTACTGTACCTAGTACCTACTGTGCCTACTGTACATGTATTAATTGCCTAAGAATTTCTAACGGTAACAAAGGGTTAGAGATAAAGGTGGAGGTACTAATTGCTCCTTTTATCTCTAACAGTGGGCCAATGATGCAATTACCCTTAACGGGTCTGAGTCTGAGGCTTATCGGATCCACTAATATTTTCAACAAGCTATAATGCTACAAAACGCATTTCTTGTACAGTTAGCTAACTACAGTAAAACCACAAAACGCATTTTAATGGGTCAAGTGCCATGTGTTTTGTGTCCGTATGAAGATGCAAAGGGTGGCTCCACCTTTGCTTGGTTTGTGTACAAGGGAGTAAATGGCCTAATTTTCTCGCTAAGCAGCTATAATGCTTCCCAAATATACAAGAAAAATAAATAATGGTGGAGCCTCATAGCTAACAGAATTACATTTACATTAACGTTCTATAAAAGACAAAAAATGGAAGAGCTCAATGCTATCTAGCTAATTTTGTTCACACAATATATCATCTTTATATATCACTATTTTATCCTTAAAAAGTTCAATAATTTAACTTGTGCTCGCTGTGGACTCATTTATCAATAAATATATTGATTCTGTTTTTTTTTTTTCTAAAAATGATTCAATTAATATTGATACTTATAAATGACTTAGTCCACCTCATTATTGAGCGAGCCTAAAACCAGTCTACCCTGATTATTGTTGCCGATCTCTAAAGAAAATATATAGGCTGCTTAGGTGCTTAGCCTTCGCTTGTGGGACCATCATATAAACAAAATTACAAGGACCCGTGACATGGCAACTATTCAAATTGTACCTTGGAAGGTGAGAACAGAGGGCCCCACTTACAGGAGACCTGGACAAGGAGGTAACAAAGCTCAACTGTACTGCCTCATGAGTCGAATACCAATCAAACTTAAAACGGATTTTATTCATCGCCCGCGTAGTGTACAACGGGTCTATGATATCTTTCAGTGTGTGGAGGCTTTCGCTTTCCGGGATTCCTAATTAATCATCATTAATTTATTTTTGGGGGTAACTAGTGTTTATAGGCAAGACCATAATAATCATAAAATAAAGTATTGTAAAACTAAAACAAAGTACCAAGATGTGCTAACTACTCAGGATATAGCCTTGGAAGATGTGCTAACTGGGTCGAGTCGGGTCCGTGCAGAATTAATTTTATTACCAATACCAGCCATATCATATATATATACGGTAAACCATGTGTGATCAATGTATAAAACCCCTCCACCTATGAGACAGAGAGAGGAAAACCAAGAAAGGAGAACATGAAACGAAGCAATTTATTCTCACTTGCATCAACCCTCGTAGTAACCACAATCTACTTGTTGGCCGGTCCAATCACCATCTCGTCCGCTTCATCCTACCCGGCCGATTTTGTGCGCCGGTCTTGCAAAAGCACCAGTTATCCTGATGTTTGTTACAGGTCCCTCATCAAATACGCACCATCTGTCAAACGAAGCACCCGCCAACTTGCCTTGGCTGCACTTACAGTCAGTGCTGACAAGGCCCGCTCTGTAGCTAGTTTTGTGGCCCATATGTCAGCCAAGCCAAAACCAAACAGTTTCTCCAAAACCGAGGGGTCAACTTATCAAGACGGCACAATACGAGATTGCATCGACAATTTGAAAGATAGTGCGGATCAGTTGAAACGGTCGCTCAAAGAAATGGGCCGGTTGGGTCGAGCCACGAGTGTCCGGTTTGCATGGCATTTGAGCAATGTGCAGACCTGGGCTAGTGGGGCCCTCACGGATGAGCAGACGTGCCTTGACTCGCTTTCACAGTTGCCAAGTTCCCAGGTAACGGTAACCATAAAGAAAAAGGTGGCTGATGCGGCACAAGCAACAAGTAATGCATTGGCTCTGGTGAACCAGCTTGGACCGCACTAGCGGCGAACCAAAGGGAACCGGACCAAATGCTGAGCTGATGTTTCTTGATCTTGCTGGTGTGGTAATTTTTGGGTTTTACCAGACATTAATATGCTTGGCGAATTAGTATGTGCTGCAATTGTATGTTAATATATAGTAATTAAATAGTTTGATTTGTGTGAAATATTAATTAACAGGTAACAACTGTTGTATGTTAATATATACTAAGTAGGTGCAATTGCTTGTGTCCTTTGATGTGAGATATATAAACAAAGATATTTTGATGAAATAAGTTTAGTTTTTGGTTAACAAAGGTATTAAATAGTTGGGTGGCTTGACCTCCAACTTTACTCAAAAAAAAGTTTAGTTTTTGGTTGGATTTATGCTTTTATTTGTTCTAATCTGTTTTTCTTATCGATTGAACTTTAATTCGCATATGATTTCAACAAACATATATCCACCCCTTGTCCTATATACCCAAAATATAATATCAAATTGCTCTGGCCTCTGGGAGATACAAGTATTGATTAAAGAGTTTGGTTAATGCGCACTTGCACAGAAGTGAGAAGTCGGTTAGTTTCCACATGGTTTATTCGAAACTTTTGACCTCATTATTTCGCTACTTTGATAATATTATCTTATGGCGCATATTCTGTTGAGAAACACATTTTTTTCCAAATTTGTTGTATGTTTCTTTTGGTTGTTGTTTAAACTGTTTATTGTTGTACATCTGATAGCCACTATCAGTTTTTCAAAAAGAAAAGATTTTGTTTTTAATGCAGCAGAAAGCAGATTTTGTTCTTAATTTTTTTGCTGCCGCCACTTTGCTTGGTATATACCTTTTAATAACTTATTAGCATTGATCTTATCAGCAATTGCCGACCGCACTTGCGATTTTAGAAACCTTTTAATAACTTAATAACAACCCACACACATCATGTATGTGTGAATTTCACATGCGATTAGATGGAAATTGCTTTGTGATAAAACTCGTTAAATCTAAGAGCATCTTCGGTGCTTATTGTTTTCTGGTTTGCAATCTGATATGGCTATTATTTTCTGGTTTGTTGGGTTGTGAGATAGTTTGTAAATTAGCAAATTTTCTTCAAAAACAAATGTTTGCTTATTGCCAGCGTGGCGAATTGATTGACTCAGATTCTTTATAAGTCTCTTTAATTGCAGTTGCTAGAATGAAGTGATATAGAAATTATGAGTCTCTTTAATTGTTAAATTTAGTGACGTGACCAATTCTAATTGCTAAGCGTTTGTTGAAATGGAGATATTCTAACAACGTGCAACATGGAAAGCCACAATTATTAACTTACAAAAGAACAAAAACCAAGCATTGGATATTAAAAATTGAATACCCGTCCTTCCATTTCTTTGCTTCACATTTACATTTTGAACAAGTTCCTTTTCGTAACGAGAGTACCTCCATCCACCGGCCTTGTCGGGCGCATCTTTGTTAGTTCTTCACTTTTATATTTTATAGTTCTGTTGTTTGGTTTTCAATTTACAAATATATAATTTCATCTTTGTTACACATTCCAAAAAATCCTTGACCTTTACATACATCCCATGAAGTTTAATATACACATTTCTTTATTGTTTGTTCAATAGTTTTCAAGAAGATCCACGACACAAGCTCAAATATAATTTATTTCACGTGGTCATTTTCCTGATGTTAGTAAATTTTGAAATTATAAATTTCTATTGATATAAAAGAAACCAAAAGATATGAGAGGGGACAAGAACTGGCCTGCTAACAAGACGAAAATGGGTCTTAATTCGGCCCAAAATATATATACCCAACATCATCTTAAAGGCTTTGAAGTTGGCCCGAAATATAGAGGATATTCAAACATTTTCGAGATGTGATAATTAGTTTGGCAAATTCTACTATGTAAAATACTTAATAAAATATTTTAATAATGTTGTCATTTATGTTTCCGGTTCTATTTAAGTGTAAAAAATAGACTAAATAGTTATGATTTAAGATAGAAGAGTCCATCAGCATGGTACTAATGTATGGAGTATCATTATTCAAGAATTGAATCAATAAAATTATTATTCTCTTAATCAATTTTTATTCTTTAGCGATGGGACTAAAATAATTTTCTTTTATCCAAAAATATTTTATCTTCACAAGCCACCACCATTCCCCAATATTTAATAATTTCCATTTTGCATATGAAAATATAGATGCTATGTGGGAGATGGATTATTGTATAGCCTTAAAGGATCCAAATCTTGTGGAAATTATTAGAGGTTCAGTTTTATGGAATATATGGATTGATCGTAATAGGATCATCTTTCAAGAGGGACAGGTGCAGGATGTTGAAGTATTGGACTAAATTTTTTTTTAAGTAGCTTGTTTTTGGGCTATTCATTAATAACATGATCTTACTAATCAATTGAATTTAATATTTCCTTGTGACTTGAAGAACCTGATAGATTCTACACTGGGCAATTTCATGGGGGATACACAATCTCTATGCTTGGCACAAAGATTGGTTCGAGTGAGGAGGAAGATCCTTCAAGTGAGGAATGGAGCAGTGGCTGACTTTTGGGACTATTGTATTTTCTTTATCTTTCAGGGTCATTTATGCAAAAAAAATTATGCGTCATTTATGGAGCAATGGCTGACTTCAAGTGAGGAATGGTTGCTGTTGAATGCTTATTTTTGTTGGTATTATGAAGGTGTGGTGTCCTCTTTAGATTCATAGATACATGTTGTGTTGCCTTTTATTGTTAGCTTAGTGGTATTTCTTCAATACCAGTAAGTGTTTTGAAACTTGGAGCTGTGGTGCCAGTATGTTGGTCATGGCAAACTTATGTAATGGTTTCTTTTTAACGGAAATCGGTGGATGAATCCATTTTTTTTTTCAAAAAAAACAAAAAAAAAATGTATTAATATCAGGGGGCATGTTGGTAGTACCAATCCGTTCCTTAACTGATTGCGGGTACTGGATCAACTTGCTGGTAACATATTCATCTAGCTAGTACTATTCAGATAGTTGGTGCTTGATAAGCTTGCTAGTTCGGGATAGGCTTGGTGGTACGAGTTAGGTCTGCTGCTACGGATTAAAAATGCTGGTACATTGGCCTGTTGACTGTTTGACTTCATACGAACTACTGAAAAAACTTCTCAAAAAAAGTAGAACCGAAAAATACTTTAACTCTCTTTAGTTATATACATGATGCAAGAAATATTTTTTTCAATAATAACTGGTAAGTCCATTCGTAGTGGCAAAATAGTGTCCGGTTAGTATGACATGGGTGTCATATAATATCTACTTTAAAATTTATTGAATAGACTTCAAACGACTAATTTAAATAGTTGAAACTGATTTACTTTTATGAGTGATGCTTTTACATACACAAAAAAAAAAAAAAATTCGAGTTATTTTAGTATCAAGTCAGAGGTCAAAAATCTTGAAACTTGAATACAGTAAAAATAACTTAAAAACTCTTACATTTGACTACTTGACTTGATACTAATTAAATTCAAAAAATTATAAATTTTGCATGTGAACGCAAAGCTAATGAAGTAAATCGGTTTAAATGGTTTGGACTCACTGATGCTAGTGTCATATAGGTTAAAATTTAACTTATAAATATTATTTTTATCACTCTAAATTATATAAAAAATTATCAATTTGATATGTAAACACATCACCCGTGAAATATATTAGTTTTAACGATTTGAATTTGTCGCTTTGAAACCATTTCGATAATATTTGAAATTAAGCTCACCAAGTCATTTTGGTGTTTTGCTCCATTTTCAATTCAATCACCGTAAGATGTTAGATCCACTCATAGGGGTGAAAACAATATGGATAATATTCGATCTGTATTTGATCCGTATTCAAAAAACTTAGATGTGGATATCCGAACCGAAATATCCGTGTGAATAAGAATACTGACATAGTTTTATATTTCAATTATCTGTATCCAAATAGTAGATATATACCATGTATTTTAATATATATTATTAAAAATTTATGTTATTCATCATTATAAATTTATAATTAAATAAATATTATGAATTTTAATATTTTTTTTATTTTTTTATATTATTTTAATAAATATCCGATCTGATCCGAACCTGTATCTGTATTCTTTTAATGTATTTGTCTGCTAAGTATTTGTATCCGAAAAAAATATGAATATTCGCTCTGTTTTCATCTCCAGACCTAAGGCTGCTCATGAGCTGAGTTGAGTCCGAGTTGAGAGTGATTTGGATTCAACTCACAAACTCATGAGCCAAGTTGAGTTTGAATCGCTAATTCAATTTCGAGTCAGAAATCTCAATTTGGAATCAACTCGCGAACAACTCGAGTCAAAGTAAGTCGACTCATGACTCATAATATATAATCTAATTTAATTCTAACAAAAGAAATAGTACATTGTTTATTAAAATAACACACAATTAAAAACACTAAATAATGAGACAATGGCCAATACATAATTAAACATTACGAAAATATCAAAATAGTACATAATTAAAAATTACCAAACAGATAAAGTCTAACGAAACAGTACATAGTATAATAAATTAACAAAACAAAAGAAATACTACATGGTTTACCAAATTACTAAATATTACACAGCCTAATAAATTTATCAAATTACCAAACATAATTATAAAAAAAAAAAGTCTAATAATACAGTACACAGTTTTTTTCTCTACTTCTCTTCCTCTTTCTTCTCTACTTCTCTTCATCTGTTGCAGATTGCTCAAAATTTAACAAATTTAAATAATTTAACAGTAGACAGAGTCTCTACTTCTCATCATCTTGAAAGAAGCAAATTTAAATAATTAGAGTTTGGTGAATCCTACCGAGTTGATTCCGAACCGAGTTGGAGGTAACTTGGAATCAACTCATAAATCAACCGAGTCAGTAAACTCGAGTCAGTTCCAAACCGAGTTATTAGCAAGTTGAATCCGAATTAATTCTGAACCGAGTTATTAGCAAGTTGAATCCGAATTAATTCTGAACCGAGTTATTAGCGAGTTGAATCCGAATTAATTCTGAACCGAGTTTCGAGTCGGAAGTATTTTGTGCACTCCACCAGACCACTCATCATCCACACGAAGTTAGAATTATTATTGTCCAAATTAAAAATGTTTCTAACTAATCTTTTCTTGTACGCTTGATTTTTTACCCCACATCTATCTGTCATTGTCATTTTCCTTGGTAGACTAAAGGCGCCTCGAGATCGGGATTTCTATTATCAATAACACTGTAGCATCATGTGTTCCCATAGAAGAGCTCAAAGGCAAATTCATTTCTACCACGAGGCATGCGGGTCCTATCAGTCAGTGCTCTAGGTTGAGGGAGGTCTTTACACAGTCCCATTCACATAGAACATTAGAATGGTCCAAACATCTTTTTGGCTTTCACTAAAGAAGTCAAAGAGTATCTCTAATATTTCAATGATACTGAATCCTACAACTGTGCAGCAGGGAGCTCTCTCCAGTAAGACGCAATTCACTGGACCGTCTACATATTTTTGCAATTGTCCATTTCGTATTGATCGTGCAAATTAAGCCTGACTGGAAATTTATTTTAAATAAATTAAAGCGGACTAAATATTAAATTATTTTATAGTATTGGTACTAAGAGGAGGGCTCAAATGCCCCCATTAACTTAGTGTTCTAATTATGTCCCCACATTTTTATTTTTGTTTTTAAAGTTCAAATAATTGATTTAAACTGCACAAAATGATCTTTACATTAAAACATACTTGGAGATTAAATTTTATATATTTTTGGAAAAAAAATCACTATATTCCAGTCATGAAACAATAAAACAGTGATTTCATACCTATTTAAAAAAATAGTAAAAGATTTCTAAAAATAAAATTGGATCTCCGAGCACATGAATATTGAGATTATATTCGGTAGTCAGGATTGTCTGTTTGAACTTTGAAAACAGAAATAAGAATGCAGAGTATGATTGAGGTAAGAAAATAATAAGACATTGGAGTCCCTATCTACTATTAAATACTAGTGAAATAAATATATTGCGTTCTTATCAAGATATTTGATCTCTTGGAAAAGTATTTGTGAAGAAAGAGATTAATATTTTAGTGCTTTTATTTGTACAAATCATAGTTGCTGACTTGTTTTCAGTTATACACAGAGTAGAACTAACAAATCTTGATAGAAGTTGGAATTTAATTAATATACACAGTATGTGGTGGTTAAACTTTAACCACTAGAGTACAAATAAATATTTAATATTCTTTTAGAAGTATTAAAGAGTTTTAAAAAATTAAAATTAAATTAAATTTCAATATGTATAATTAAAATTTTAAAATTAAATAGTTAACTTAGCAAACAAAGATCAAACCTCATCAACCAAGCAGATGACGTGGCAGCTCAAAGGCAGCAGGACCGCTCCAACTTTCCTCCTAATTGGAGATGATTTCAGTTATATAAGGAAATTAAGATCAGATCACATCAACCAACCAGAGGGATTAACACTGACAGCTAAATACAGGACGGGTCCAAATTCTCTGTAAAAGGGAGATGAATAATGATTCAAATCCATATTTCCAAGAATTGATAATGGCATTTCTAATAACACAAAGAAACAGATACAGGTACATATCCCTTGGCTGGGCTAAGTACTCTGTGGCAGAGAAACCATTATAATTATGGCGAGTCACTGCACTCGTACCCAATTGGCCCGTGCAAGGTTACACAACAGTTATACTGGGGCACTGGACGCACTGAATCCATATCCCTCACTTCTTATAATCCCTGTCTCCATGCAAACCTCCATTACTACCCTCATTAACATTAACTAAAATAAATATTTTTAAGAATAGAACCAAAAAACAATCAAATACGAAAATGCGTCCCTCTCAGTCTCGGAATCAGGTAAAACTCGAGATGGGATCCATTTTTAACCCCTCCCCAGCCCCACCATCCCCACCATCTTCGGCTTCTCTTTTCTCTCTCGCCAATGGCTTCACTCACACAAGAAGAACAAAAACCGCGAACGACACAGTTGGAGAAGCCATGGCGCTACAACTCTCCTTTCGTTCAAGTATCCCTTGTTGGTTTGGTTTGTTTCTGTTGCCCTGGTATGTTCAATGCCTTGTCTGGCATGGGAGGAGGCGGCCAGCTTGATCCGACGGCTGCTAGCAATGCCAACACGGCACTTTACGCCGCATTCTCCATCTCCGGTGTACTTGGTGGGGCCGCATTCAACCTCCTTGGACCCCGCCTCACGCTATTTATCGCGGCTTTGACATACCCTCTTTATGCTTCTTCCTTTCTGTATTATAATCACCACAAAAACCAGATCTTTCCTATACTTGCTGGTGGAATTTTAGGTAATTCTTTTATTCCCGTTTTTTTTTTTTTTTTAATTTGGAATTCTATTGAGTATCCTAGCTATTATTAAGAAGCCAATTCCTGGAAAGCAAGCAGTCTGTCTCAGAATTAAGGATCTTTTTACAAATTGGAAAAATGGTATGTTTATGTTACTTTTTGTAATTCTGTTAGACTTGGAATAGAAAACTTGGGCTCAATTATAAAAAATTAATACTTTAACGAACTTCAACTATAAAAAGAAGAATAACAGTACTGAAATTGAAGTCTGATGAAATACATCAGGTGTTGGAGCTGGTTTGTTATGGGCTGGTCAGGGTGCAATAATGACCTCATATCCGCCCCAGGACAGAAAGGGATCCTACATCTCACTCTTCTGGACAATTTTTAACTTTGGTGGTGTGATCGGCGGTTTAATCCCATTTGCCCTGAATTACCATCGGACCAGTGGGGCCACCTCTGTCACGGACTCCACTTACATAGCCTTCATGGCTTTCATGGTTGTCGGTGCCCTCTTGGCTCTCACTATCTTGCCTCCTTCTAGAGTGGTACATATAAACTCAGACAAGCTAAATTTCTGTTTTGCATCTTGTTTAGGTTCCTTACTTGTTAATTAAAGAGATACAAAACTGTATTGAAATATTTCTCAATGTTTTGGTCAAACTTTGATTCCAAGCTGGTGGCCACGGAAACAATGAATATGAAACACCATTTTTGGTCCAAATAAAGTTTTTCAAGATGGAATGATCATTATATAGATGTTTGTCTTTTTTGTAACGTCTTCAAAAATTAAGTTCTGTTTTGGTACAGACCAAATGAAAAGTTTGCCAAAAGTACGCACAATTAAATTTTGAACTGCAATCCTTGGAAACATCATGGCAATTTTAGATTTGAAATCTGTTCAGTAGTGCCTGGTATGGTACAGTAAATAATGACGAGTTCAGTAGTGCCTGGTACGGCACATTAAGGAATACTTGTATTATTATTGTTGACAACAAATAACCCATGACAGGTACGGAATGATGGTACCCGTGCTTCCAGAGTCGTCTACTCTGATGTACATACAGAATGTCTAGAAATTGTCAAGCTGTTTTCAAATTGGAAAATGCTACTTATGCTCCCTGCCTCTTGGGCAAGTAACTTCTTCTATACTTACCAATTCAACAATGTGAATGGGAAATTATTCACACTTCGAACAAAAGGTTTAAACAATGTGTTCTATTGGGGTGCTCAAATGGTGGGTTCTTTTGGAATTGGCTATTTATTGGATTTTAGTTTTACAAGTAGAAGGGTTAGGGGTTTGTTCGGTGTGGCAATTGTGGCAGCACTTGGTACATCCATTTGGGGTGGCGGGTTAGCAAACCAATTGAGGTATACAGATGGGGAATGGACAGATCTGATTGATTTCAAGGATGGTGGGAGATATGCAGGCCCATTTGTGTTGTATTTTAGTTACGGGTTGCTCGATGCTATGTTTCAGAGTTTGGTTTATTGGGTGATTGGTGCGCTTGCAGATGATTCGCAGATATTAAGCAGGTACATTTCATTGATTTTCTTCTTATTAGAATAAGTCTGGTTCCTGGATCAAGTTGACAACCTAAATTTGAAAACTTTAAACTTTCTGTCAGCTGATTCTGTTGTTGCTTTGTATCAAATAGTTTGTTTAAATGCTCTTGAACTTTGTATTTTTTAAATTTATAGTGGGGGTCCAATTTGTTTTTGTTTCTTTCTTGTTTGGTAAGGCCCACGGTAGAACAGTAGAATAGTAGCCGCTCCACCCACTGTGTGGTAGGAATAGGATAGTGGGCAGCCACTCCACTGTAGTGAGAATAGAAAGATAAAGCCGGGTTTCTTTATTTCCAGCAGGTGCATTTTCTCATAACATCAGTAGAGATGCTTTCATTTCCGTTTTCTAGTCATTTAGTACTTTGTAGTTCTCTATTGGTAACAAACATCTTAGTTAGGGTTTGGTATTAATATATTTGACCAGAATCATTTCTGATTGACCGGATCAGCCAAACTTTCAGTGTTGGATATGGGTCTTCTGCCCTTGCTTGTTAGGAAGTTTCACGACCATAAATGAGATGAGCTCCGGGAAGAAGAAAGAACCTTCTTTCCGATAGGGAGAATTGACCTAGATGCATTTTCTTTCTCGGTAGCATCGATCCATCCAGCCTTCTCGGACACTTTGACAAAGAGATAGGATAGGATAAGCTGATTGAGTGTAGGAAATAGTGCCTTTCATTGAAAATTGGTTGCACTTGCTTAGAATATTAGACAATCATTTTCTTTATGTTTTGTCAGGCTTACGGTAATCTAATTATCTTCTTCATATTTTGGAATCCACTCAATTTTTCTTAACATTTGAAAAATTACAGATACAGCGGTTTTTATAAGAGTATACAAAGCGCAGGTGCAGCTGTGGCATGGCAAGTTGACACTCATCACACGCCTCTGCTGACTCAGCTAATTATTAATTGGGTTCTGACAACAATTAGTTATCCACTGCTCGCTTTGTTGTTGATTTGGGCAGTTAAAGATGATAAAACTCCAGCAGAGGCAGCACCAGTTGGAGAGAAAGATATTCAAGGTAAAATTGGGTCTGGAAAAACTAGCGTGTAAATAAGGAGGGACTTGATTATTAATTAATGCCATCAAATAATGGAATAATTAACGTGTACATGTAATAGCGTCTGATAGCTCTTTTCTTCTTCGTATACCTTTTTCTACTAGAAAATAACGCCAACTTTATTATAGTTTGACTTAGTGATAGTTCGTGATAAATAAAATATTGGAATCTAGACGCACTGTTTTGGGGTATTTATTGTGAGTTTGTTCTGTACTGGTGGCTTTTGCATTGAGGTTCAATAATATATTTTAATGTGGTGCAGCATTGCTTTTTGGGCTCCTAAAAATTGCTTGTATATTATAAAAAATAATGATAAAATCCCCTCCCCAAAACAAAAATAGTGATAAAGTCAATAAGAAGCTCGTTTACTCACGTCACAAGGGTACATTAATTGACCAGCTGGCACATAAATTAAAATATGTATAAGAATATGAATAAATAAACTTAGCATAAACTTTGGACATTCATGTGATCACATAAAAAAATATAGAACACAACTCGAGCAAATTGATATAGGAGTGGGGTTAAAATGCACCATTGGTTTTATGTCTCAATCATACTTTATGTTTTTATTTTTATTTTCGAAGTTCAAATAGTCGATCCGAACCGCTCAATATGATATCCATATTAAAATGTGTTTATAGACAACAATTAGCATAAATTCGATGTTGCCCACTTTCCTCCCTCTATCTCTGTCTGCGCATCGGATTACTTAGAAATAGCCAGTGGTCAAACTCCAGATGCAAAGGCTATTGCATTGTAAAATACAGAATTAATATTTACCAAGAAAAGACTCATTAATGCTTGATTGATTTCCTCTTCTCTTTCTATTCAAATTTGTCAGAAGGTGTTCTTCAATCAAGATTTGCTCTTCCATTGCCGGTTTCAGATTCTTCTGATTTAGAATCTGAAATTGCATCTCAGCCATTGCTGAGTGATCTCACGGCCACAACCTCACACACTATGCGTAGGTGCGTAGGGGATCAAAAATAAAATTGTGATACTCTTTATCCTTCTTCTGTATCTGTTCCTTTGCTAAATGCCAAGATTGCTATTGGCTTTTTTATTTTGTCTCATTCATTTATTTACTCTCTTTGAAAGCCCTCTCAATCTCATATCTTGAAACAATTATGAGTCTGGAAGAAGCATGTATTTATCTACAAGTTACAAAATTGGATGGATCGATATATGGGGGAATTGGTTGTTTGCTGTCGTGCAAGTTTATGAGTCACTCTTACTCAATTCATCAATGATGTGCACCTTGGCGTTTGTGATCTATGTCATTTCACATAGCAATTAAAATGAAAGTAGTTGCAAGTCATTTTCTATTTACTACTACGGAAGTCCATCATTTCTAATTTGAAGTAATTATTCAAGTACTAAATGTCCATCAAGATACCATATAAGCGTTCTTCTAGTATTTTTAAGACCGTTACAAGTTATTGAATATGGATGATTTACTGAAATAACTGATTTATGGAGTAATGCATACCAATTTGACTATAATCGTAACCTTTACATCATATACATTTTTGAACTTCATTTAGAAAGTTGATAAACTTGATCCTCAGCTTCAAACAGAAAAGAACAAAAAGATCTGATTTTTTTTATGTTACTGCAACTTTTGTTTCTCATTTCTCAAGTCTTGGCTGCCCAATAATCGATCATAAAAGATCAAATTCTGTGTGAGAACTCCATGATAAAAATTTATTTCTCATGAGACAAGTAATCATGTACACAATCTTGTATATTATAAATCAATAAGTCACCCCATGGTGCTGAGGGTACTTATATTGCAGAGAATTTTGTTGGCTTTTGAGCTCCTGCTGTGGTTGAGATCTGCAACTACTACACTTATGACCAATCCCCTTACATTTAAGGATCAATATCCTCCCAGGTACCGCAGAGGATGGCCTCACTTTACGGTTTGAGATTAAATCTCAACTGGTTTGAGATTCGGAGAAATAGGGGACAGTTTTATTGGGCTTTGAGATTCGTTCCAAGCAAAAAGGAACGATCCGGATCCACTAACGGTAAAAGATTCCCTTTTCAGATAATGGACTGGATGGGAATTCTACATTTAAAGCATCTCACTGGCTCACGACAGCTGGCTCTCTTGTGGTCATTTGAGAGGTAGCAGAAGCACTTACCTTTTTTAAATGTTGTTTTGTAAGCCTCTTCTTTCTCCTTTTTGAGAAAGGTTATTTTATTCAGTATATCCATAGCACCCCTGTGAGAATTTGCCTGATTTCGTTTCCCCCCATTAATACTCACTTTGTGCATGTACGTTACATGTTGCCAACTCTTCTCACCATTAATGCCTCCATTGAAGTCTCCTGCTTGTCTCAGTTGCTGCTGGTGACTACTAGCATAAGGCTCCAATCGCCACCTGGTCTTGAGCCTGTCTCTTGAACTCTAAAATGTTCGCCTCTTAAATCGCCATGTGAATCGCCTAGAACATTTATGTAGTGATGTACTAAACATGTGAACAAAATTGCAATGATTACTAAACATGTCAACAAAATTGCCTCTTAATTTGTAAGCTAACTGAAATAAAATTGGATACTAATTTTGATTCTACCGTCTTAATTTCATCTCACTGTATTTCCAAACTTTTAATCCTCCTTCAAAAATCAACAAATATTTTGTTTCCACGCTCAGTTATTTAGGAGATTCTTCCTAAATATAAGCAATAACATTGAATTGGCTGAATTAAACTTCTAGAAATTTGGATGTCCTTCAAACATGCAACATTCTTCTTAAAATGTTTCTTTATAATATTACCACCTAGAACATTTATGTAGTGATGTACTAAACATGTCAACAAAATTGCAATGATGACCAACTAACTAGCAAATTATTGACCTCTGATTCTCTGAATATATGTTTAATCTTTGGATATTTTACTGGTGAGTTTGGAGTCCCACAGCAAAGGTTTCTGGATTTGTAAAAGCCCACCAAGTATTACTATTTTATTTTCCTTTAGGTTATGACTTGGTGCTGATCAGCATTGTGTTGGAGTTTAGATTGTTGGGCTAAATTAGGCCAGACAGATCAGCCCGTTATCCAGACTAACTTTTGGACCGCTAACAACTTTTCTCAAGGGGAACATTGGACAATTTGGTCCAACTAGGAGTGGCATTTAATTTTACTTCCGCCTACAAATGTGAATTCATATATATTACTTTACGAGATCTACGTTTCAATCTTATCGAACAAAATATAATAAAAAATATATATAAATTTCAACAGTTAATCATCTAATGAAATAATTTATTTCGTATGCTGAATTAAATATACCCCACATATTGATAAATATTGATAAATAAAAAGTTAAACTAGTCATAAGATTAAATTTGATTACTTGAAATTTAACCATCTTTATGGAGTACCAAATTTAAGCCCATGAAAATAGTTTGTGAGGTTAATTTTAAAAACTGTCAATTACTATACAAATGCCAAGATTGATGGATCTTCATCTACTTTTAATTGAAATTAACTAAAAAAAATTGGAAATCAAAAAGAAAATTTGCAATATTACAGATCATTTGTGTAATTTACTCTTTTTCAAATTGGCAAGAATTGTCCTTGCATTTATTATTTGTCACTAGTACTGTAGTTATCCGAACTTTAGTTGGCACATATTAAATTAAAATAAACTAATCTTCCGCCGCCAATGGTCCTAACCATAGATTACGGGTATGACTATTTTATTTGAAGGCTTTTTTTTATGTATAACGAAAGAATGGACCGTTTTACTCGAATAAAATTGAATCAAACGAGTAGTTGCGAGCATTTTTGTTTTAAATATAAGTTGAAGGTCAAACTATTCAATATATTTTAAAAAAATTATGTATTAATATAGAAAATTTCTTTATTTTATAGATCTTGAATCTATGACTTTTAATATGAGAGTCATATTTTTTTTGTCACTAAACTAAAAACAAGTTGCTATGAGCAGTTATAACAAACATCATTGTGACATATGTATTCAGTAAAAGTATGACCAGCTGCAAAAGCTTTTGATTAGGAAATACGAGACGGTTTGAAACTCGATTAGAGGTATTAAATCAATGTGTATTAAAATTCAAACTGACAATTGCAAAATTTGCATAAATCAAGTAAATACGAATTTTGATGTGAATCGAACGCTCTAAATTGAATATTTTTGTTTGTTATAAAAAAGAGAAGTACTGTAGCAGTACTAAACCGCCCCGGTTTGCAAAAAAATAACTGAAAAATAATTTAAAAATACTGTAGCAGTACCAAACCGCTCCAGGGCGGTTTGAATATTTTGGCAATTAAATTGCAATAATGGATATTATTATTATTTTATTTATTTTTTTGAGTATGTTAAAAATACACGGTAAATGTTTATTTATTTTTTTGAGCGATCGATATTCAGAACTCAGATCATCGGTTGCGTTGGTCCGTACAGTACAACGCCTGATGAATCAGATTTTATCAAAGTTCGTGTTGATTTATTATTATCCGCTTTCAAATTAACCTCTTCGGCTCTTCACCCTACAAAATTTGTTGTCACGCTGCCCTGCACAATGCAGCACAGCAAAGTATAAGAACTCGATACTCCTTGAATGAATTTGAAATATCATGACCTAAAGTTTTTATAGAGCGATGTTTAAATTAATGAATGAGGCTATCGTACTGTGCATAGTGTGGATGGCATGTACTATGGATCAATATTTTTTTTTTAAAGTTTAAATAATCGATCTGAACCGTTTAACATGATTTTTATATGGAAATGTATTTGCAGGCTAAATTTCACATTTTTTTACAAACTTTTCACAATTTTCGTAGATAGGTAGAAAGTCACTGTTTTTAAATGGTCTAGAATTTTTAGATCTAAGTGATTTTCTGCCTATCTAAAAAAATAGTAAAAATTTTGTAAAAAAATGTAAAATTTAATGTACAAGTAAATTTTTGTATGGAGATCATGTTAAACGGTTTAGATCAGTTATTTGGACTATAAAAACAGAGATATTGTTCCATAGTATGGACCAATCCGCAGTATGCATAGTATGATAGCCTCCCTCTAAATTAATTGATTTATGAGGTATGAATACTTGCACGACGGATAACTCAAAAGTACTTCATCATGAATCTCATTTGAAAGAGAAAATTACGTATAAGATGTTTGTGATTTTAGATTCGCAAAATTATTCACATATCGTCAAAAATATGGGCTACATTGAATGAAGAAAAAAAAACTCATCTTTAAAAACGTGTAAAAGATGAGTGTGTGATGAGAGAGATAAATTAAGGTTGATGTCAATTTTTTTTAAAGAAATATTTAATATTTTAGATATGAATACTTGATATATTAGATGTCAATACTCGTATGCAATAAGTATAAATATTTGCGTGTGTTAGTATTAAATTTTTTTAAATATAAGAGGTCATCACAATTAATTAGCAGTTTCTACGTAATTAATGATTAATACACGTTTTATTTTGTCTTTTTGTGCTGGAATTTGTGGTTTTCTAGATAATTAATAACTGGAAGATGAATGGAGGCAACAGAGTGGAGAAAAAAAATCTTTATTTTTATAGTGCACCAAACCAAACTGCGCCTTAATGGAGAGAACGGCTATAACCATCATTACCCCCATTGATCCGTAGTTTCTATAATTAAAATATTGCTAATAAGTACAAGTCTGCTAATGATTGTATAGGATTATCAAACTACCAATGTACAATTATATTAGCTTCATAATATGATACAGAAACTATTCAAAATGTATTACTCACCATGGTTTCAAAGATATAAAATGTCAAAATGCTTTCCAAGCATCTGAGATTCTGAGTCACCAATGGGAATGAATTAGCTAGATCACTAACGTGTTAACACCGAAATTTTTATAAATATAAAAAATCAAAAATATATTTAACAATCTATACATTTTTCGGGGAGAATTCAAAAAATATCCACACCGATGACAAGGTTAGCGGTTTTACGACCCAGAACCGATTACATGTTCATCGGTTCTAGAATTGCCAAACCGATGACAAACTAAACCTTTCCAGAACCGATGACAAAGTCATCGGTTTCAGATTGCCAAACCGATGACAATGTCATCGGTTTAAGCCAAGTACGATTTTTGATGCTTTCTGCACACTTTTTAAAACAACGAACGATTCATATTAAAACAACGAACGATTCAGATTCAAACAAAAAATGTAATCATTACACAGTTGCGGCAATTTTTTGTTAAATTTTTATTTTTTCAAAAATAGAAAGAAAATAATATTTTATGTATTTATCTAGAAGTGACTTTTGAACCGGAATCAATAATTCTGATTCAAAGTATTTTTATTTTTTTCTAATAACACAAAAAAATATATTAATTTTTCTTACAGCCATGAAAAATCCAATCTGAAAAATATTGATCTGGGTTATTTGTTTAAATCTTTCTAATAAATCAAATTATATGATATTCTATCTAATTTTAAAAAAATATAAAAAAAATTATAATATTTTAATAAAATAAATAAATAAATTATAACATTTTCTAATTAAATAAAAAAAATTAAAATTACAAAGTGCACACGGTTTTAATCATTACAAACATTGCGCGTGTAATCATTACAGACTATTTTTAATTTGAGTCGTTCGTTGTTTCAAAAGGTGTACAAAAAACATCAAAAATCGTGCTTGGCTTAAACCAACAATGACATTGTCATCGGTTTGGCAATCTAAAACCGATGACTTTGTCATCAGTTCTGAAAAGGTTTAGTTTGTCATCGGTTTGGCAATTCTAGAACTGATGAACGTGTGATCGGTTCTGGGTCCTAAAACCGCTGACCTTGTCATCGGTGTGGATATTTTTTGAATTCTCCCGAAAAATATATAGATTGTTAAATATATTTTTTATTTTGTATATTTATAAAAATTTCGGGTGTTAACAACATCATTAATTAATACACAATAAAAAAAAAAGAACAATAATATCATGAATCGGCCCAAGTGTGGGTAGTACAACAATATATAGATACTTGGACATAAACCCAT
This sequence comes from Carex cristatella, assembly GCA_024447775.1. Classification (NCBI taxonomy): domain Eukaryota; kingdom Viridiplantae; phylum Streptophyta; class Magnoliopsida; order Poales; family Cyperaceae; genus Carex; species Carex cristatella. Next base: position 4,834,377 of record JAJHPF010000003.1, on the reverse strand, counting down.
TTGAACTAATTCAAAATATACATCCACATTTGTGAAAAAAAAAAATTACTGAAAAATAATTATCAGTTTTCAAGATCTCGTGGCTTCAAATCAGATATGAATTAACGGAACACAACAAGAGGATGCAACCAATATGCTGTAAACAGCACTTAGATGTAGAACAAATAATTTTAAAGTATTTTATAAGATACGGAGAATAAATGTTGGTTTTGTGAATTAACAACTAAAAATTAGACCTAAACTAAGTAAAAGGATATTTAGGGATGAAAGAGAATGGGCTGGTAGGGAGCGGATAGGGATAAAATCATATCAGTATCTATTTTTTATTTTTTGAATACGAATACAGACCGGATCTTATTAAAAATATATAATTAAAAAAATACTAAAGTTCATAATATTTATTTAATTATAATGGTGAATAGTATTAGTTTTTTCATAATATATATTAAACTAGAGGAGGGTTCAAATGTCTCCATTTTTTGTGCCTCCATTTTTAAGAACTTTAATAATTCAAAATTTAAAACTTAAAAGTCAAAATAAAACCGTTGGATGTGATCAAGATCATTTTATTTATGAACATGTAAAAAATTGCAACATTTCAACTTTGACTTGATTGTCATCAAGAGCTTGTAAAAACGTATCAATGTGTGGATAATTTCTAGACGTTGATTTTTCAAATGATTGATTCACATAAAAACAAAATGGAAATGTGATATTTTTTTATGAGTACGTAGAAAAAATAACATAGATAAAATCTAACAGTTTTATTTTGACCTTTATGATTTATTAACGTTTTTAATAATGGAGGCATGGCGGAGACACAAAAAGTAAAAACATTTGAACCCTCCTCATTAAACTATACAATATATATCTACTATTCAAGTACAAATAATTAAAACTTAAACTCATATATCATATCTACATCCACACAGACATCATTATTTAATTTTTTGAATACGAATTGAATATTATCGGCTCTGTTTTCACTCCTAAAATGGATCAATAGACATATTAGCAAGCTATAAATGCATTCAAGTGGTATATTTTTTTGCATATAAATTAATATATCAGTTGAATTGGCATTATTAGACAATTTTTTTAGGTAGTTCAAGATACCACTTGAATTATCTTAATGGTTATTAGCTTAACTTATTATCATTTTGTGAAATTTAGGAGGCACAAGTGAAATTACTACTCTTCACACAAAAATTAAATAATTATGAATCATTCATAATATCTTAACTTGATATTTTTAATAATAATTTTCTTTGAAAAAAAGTTACAAAAGAAAATAAGAAATACATGTTTTTTTATTTATAGTTGGCTTTCTATTAACAGTACATCAAATTTCGTACATTTGTGCGTCATTAATATTTTTACGAAAAATTATTAAATATAAATCGTTGCAGGGTTGGGTTGAAGTTATTTACTAATATTTTCATCAAATATTTTAAAATTAAAAAGTAATTTTTTATGGTCACCAATATTATTAAATTAATTAATTATCATGACTGGCGCCGTAATTCCGCAGAGTTAAAACCCTGCAAAAATCATGGAAAGTTGGAAACAGATGGAAAGCAAAGTGATAATCTATTATCAAACAAAACGAAACATTGATGATGATATAATATGATTAGTTCCCCCCGATTAGCCATAGTTCTAATCATTATCCATCATTAGACAACCTTTTTCTATATTATAAAAGCAGAATCCGCACTCGTCTGAACCAACAAACTCACTCCCGAGAGAAAACACAAATCTCCTAGATCGCCATGGAGAAGTACAGCAACATGAAGAATATTCTTATAGCTATTCTCACCCCTCTCCCTTCCATTATCTTCTATCTCTCTTTTCTCCACCATTACAACCAGAACCATTCTTCCTTTCCCAGCTCAAAAATCTGGTCATTTTGTTATGAGCACCCTCTACTTCTTGTAAATATCCTTTTCTTCTTCAATGTCGATGTCCTATTCTGGCTCCTTGGTCTTCTCCAATCCAACAATTGGGTACGCAAAGCTGTCTAAATTTAAGAACTATTTCTCGATTGCCCAATGACAAGTTGATAACCAGAAATTTAATATATATATATATATATATATATATATATATATATATATATTTTTTTTTTTTTTTTTTGCCTTTATTCTTGCTTTGTAGATGATTGATCTGTACTGGACCGTGATACCAGTGCTTCTGGCCCACTACTACGCGAGCCATCCTAATAGCAAAAGCAATGTACTGAGATCAACCATTGTTATTGTATTAACTTGGATTTGGAGCATAAGGTTAACTCATAATTACTTCAGAAGAGAGAATTGGGAATGGGGTAAGAGAGAGGATTGGAGATTTAGTGACATGAGGAAGCAGTACGGCAAGAACTGGTGGTGGATTTCTTTCTTTGCGGTGTTTCTCTCCCAGCAGGTACGTATTTACATTTAATTTGTCTCTTTTGTTCACGCACCACTCATGTTTGTAAAAATGCCTATGTGGTTTTTTTTGGGATGTTACTGTAAAATTTGAGGAAAGTACTTGTTATATTACTCCTGTTTGCCAAATTGAGGTTTCCAGCATGACGCTGTAAATTAAGTGCATTATTTTGTGTAGTTCAACATTACACTATATCTGCAGTAAAAGAATGGTTGAGGGCGCTCTGGTATTATATACACTGGTGTGGTGCCAATATTGGACACCAACTAAATTTTTATATGTACTTAACAGATCTCTCTGACAGGTATTTCTAATTGGTATCTGTCTTCCCATGTTTGCTATTCACGCAAGCGACCAACCGTGTGGCCACTATGACTTAGTCGCAGTGTTAGCATGCATTACCGGCATAACAGTAGCATATTTTGCTGATACCCAGCTTCATGAATTCGTGACCAACAATGAAAATTCAAAGAAGCTTGGTACGCCTGTCATACCAAACCTCGAGACGGGTCTTTGGAGGTATTCCCGTCACCCCAATTACTTCGGCGAACAACTTTTTTGGTGGGGATTGTATCTTTTTGCATGGAATTTGGGGTATGCCTGGATGTTTGTAGGGCCCTTAGTTAATAGCATGTGTCTGGGCTATGTGACGGTACTGGTGGAGAGGCGTATGGTGGCAAAAGAGTTCCGTGCTGAGGCTTACCGACAGTACCAGAAGACTACTTCTGTCTGGATCCCATGGTTCAAAGGAAGTAAGGTTGATGAAATCAAGGAGAAAAACATGTAGTTGCTCTCTGAAGGGTTCGAATAATATGCTTGGTCTTCTTTTGCTGTGCATTTCCCGAGGCTGTATTTTATGTTCGGTTGTCATGTATAATGAAAACGTTAGTTGTTTTAGAATAAATGTAACAAAATGCAAATGCCAAGACACCTGACTATGGGTCTAGTTGATGTGGCAGTATGAACAAAAAAAAGTGTGCTCTATTAGATCCACTCATGATTGTGATGTGCATTAATCGTGTAATTCGATCATCTCTTGTTAATACTTGCATTTTTTTTCCAATAAAAAAGTGAGGTTCTAAATAGCAATTATAGCAACATAGTGAGGAGACAAAAAAAAAACTATTGCGAATAGCGTAGCTATAGCAGAAGCTATCGTACATAACATTTTTTTTTTCTTTTCAAACTTATATTATATATTTCTACTAATTATCAACGCGATCAATATTAGAGAATTGGGATAACAACTAAATGACAACTAATTTAAGTCTATACTTTTTTCAATCATGCATGCGAATAAGAAAAAAAAAAATCTACAAGATAACATTATTTAATAGTCCATACTTCATAGTATTATAGATTATAATAGACGGAGAGCAATTAATTTTACAAGTGAAATGAAGTCAGTATACCTATTTGAACATTTTAAATATTATAAAAATCAAAATCAGCTTTCAATGAAACAAACGATAATAATTTTACAAGTAAATACTAGAAGAGCAAGCAAAATGAAGAATTAATATTTAAATATTTTTCAATATAGAATTAGAGACTAAATCACAAATAGAAACAAAAACACGTAGTTCGATTTAGCATACTTATCATAGCAGACCAGTAGCATCATAAATAGGAACATAAGTCCATGTAAATCGCAAAAAAAATAAAATAAACATGTAGCATAGCGGTAGCAATAGCGTGTATCAATAATAGCAGTCAGTATTAGCGCACTTTTATCTCATAACTTAGTTTTTATGGTCCGAAAAGATATAGCTATTTAGAACACGGATAAAAACAGAGTAAGATTAGATGGTGGTGGAAGGCCTCAAACCAACCGGAAAGTCTCTGGTACGATTTCATTAACACTCTGCGAAGGCATGCTCCAAACAGAGAGGGTCCGAAGGTGTGGTTAGTCACTGGTTCATTTTTTTGGAGCCAATTACTCAAGCTTTACCCACTGTTCCAATGGAGTATTAAGTGGGATATTGGAGATGGCACTAGAATTTCTTACTGGTACGATAACTGGTTAGGTACCGGGCCACTGTTGCAATTGCGAAATGGACAACCTAGACCTCCTTCACCTCTAATATCCTTAAAAGATGCTATTATTGAGGAACTGCACGCTGCTGGTACAGAGCTGGTATCGGTTCCTATACTGACAGGAGGTTCGGACCAGTCACAGTGGCGTTGGTCTCCAAGTGGTAGTTATTCAGCTTCCTCTCTGTATGGCACAATTATCTCAGCCGGTAAAGTTGGGTGGAAATTTAGGGAATTGTGGGTTGCACCGGCACTATCCAAGGTTAAGATATTCAGCTACTTGTTGCTCCAAGAGAGGATCCTTACACATGACATAATGCACACAAGAGGTATGCACTATGACATGAGATGTGTTATGTGTAATTTTCCTATTGAATCTTCTCAACACTTATTTTTCGAGTGCCCAAATGTGCTGGAGATATGGGGACGATGTTGCAATCTCTTTCAGCATGCTGAAACTGTCACTGAGACATGGGAGGCATCACTTCGAGTCGGTTTGACTGCTTTTATGGCTGTCCTATGGGCATTATGGAAGCAAAGAAATGAGGTAATTTTTCGAGGAGTAAAGATACTAACAGTGGTGGTGCATAATCGGGCAAAGGAGGATGCAGTGTTGTGGTCTCGATACTGTCAAAACAGGGGTGCTGGCATGACTCGGGTCCGAATCCTTCCTCATATTGAAGCATAAATAATTTTGTAATTCATTAGAATTGGATGTTGTAATCACGTTTATTATACAATCTTGGCAGCATCTACTAAGTTTTCAAAAAAAAAGATAAAAACAGAGTAATTTTGGGCTATTACAGTAAGGAAACAAACTTGGTATTAGAGCTTTAATCCTTCTTAGCTCCAGTATTAGGTAATTCTTTTAACAACATTTGAATTAATTGGAAAGAACAAAAGATACAGTAAAGCACATCTCATACTAAATATTTTATTCATTTTATCCGCACCAACAATAAGGAATACTGTCACTTCTGCTCGAAGCCTCGAAATGAATTGAATATGACATCAAATTAAATTGGCTACAAAAGGTTGTTTAATCAGTTTGTAGTTTTGGATTCTTCCTCTTCGGGTTCCTCCGTCTCTTGAGCCTTCTCCTCTTGTTCCTTCTTGGGTTCAGCAGCAGCCTCAACCGGTTTCTAATGGGACAAATTTGGGTCCGATGGCCATCGGACTCAAATTTGAATCCGATGGGTACCATAACCGTCCAATTTGTTTTAATAATCGTGCACACGGATATTAAAACAAATATGCATGGATATTAAAGTAGTATGCACAGATCTTAAAACAGATTGGATAGTTATGGAACCCATCAAACTCAATTTGAATCCGATAGGGACCCAAGCTGCTCTCGTTTCTAATAGAGAGATCACATTTGGATCGAGTCGAGTAAATTCAAGCAGATCCTTCGAATCAGATTCTGCCACCTCCAAACAAAATAGGGTATTTTTAGCATGGCGATAATTTTTTTGCCCGAAGTAACTTTGTTTTTTATTTGTTTCAGACCACAATCAGTATATAAAAGGTTAAAATATAGTATCAAAAGTGTAATTGCAATTGGCAAAAAATCATATTCCGGAGGTGCTTGTCAGAAGTTTGAGGATACAGCATTTTTTTTTTCCAAAATACAAGTTTCGAAGATTGTCGAGGTATTATATTACCGTTGTGGATGATCAATTCCAAATTTATTATATATATATAATCTCCACAGTATATTCAACAGTAACCTCCGTAAGTTGTTTGCATTATATTGTACATTAACTAATGATAAACGCATTAATAATTTCTATACTATCACTTTAAATTCTATAACACTATTACAAGTGGGTCCCAGTAACATTACAATACTTCTCTAGATATTTCTTTCCATTTTCTCTTCCAGAGCATTCCAGCACTTGTTCTTTTTTTTTTGCTTTTCCTTCGTTGTCTCATACTTCTCCTCTCTGTTTCGAAAGAACGCTCCATCTCTCTTTTGATCTCACACAGTCTTCATCTTCCAGGTAATCGAAGCAACGTTTTTCCTTTCTTTACTTTGAAGGCAACTGGTCTGAGGTTTGTTCCTTTTTCTATTCGACTATTTTGCTGCTTTGAGCTAAACCGCGAGAGCCTTGCAACCCGTCACCCCCCTGCGATAAGTTAGTCTCAAAATCTTCTGACAATAACGCTCCTTTTCAACTTGGCCCTTCAATAATCCTAATTTATGGCGCAAATTTAAAACCTCAGGCATTTAGAAGACCACACTTGATTTCTAAATGAGCAAACTCTGACCTACTCTTAACTTTTTCCAATTTCTGTCACAGGTCATTTGCTGCCAAGGCAACCGCTTCTCCGGGTTGGTACAATCAACTAAACAGTCAAGGTATGATTTTCTCTTAGTTTAATTTAAGTTGGGAACGGATATGCTAGTAACAAACCTGTAAGTAAAATTAATATAAATTAGCACTGTTTTTCGAACTTTCTTTCAAAATAAAAATATATATATTTAAAAAAATCAATTTTTAAATATAGGAAAATATTATAAAATATAATATGATATCAGAAAAATATTAAAATTTCAACAATTAATCACAAAATAAAATAATTAATCTTGTACGTTAAATTAGGTATATACCCCATATATTGATAATATAATAAATAGAAAGTTAAATAATTTCCAGCCATACAATTAAATTTGATAATAATTAGTAGCTCGTCCAACGATTAAAAATGCTTGATGGCTTGACATGTCTTCAAGACCTTGAAACTCGACCATCGATCTTTATGAAGTATCAATTTTAGCTTATGAAGATAGTTTGAGAGCTCAATTTTAAAAACTATCATATTGACTTTACATAATGAATTAAAATAGTTAATTTTGATCTACTTCTTTAGACAAGAAAATTACATTTCACATTTTTAATTTTCTAAATTTATTTTATATAAGTTCAAAAGGTTCAAAATTGTTTAGAAATGGAACATGCACCAAAATTTTATTTTTCAATGTAGTCTATACAAAAGACACTTGGAAAATAAACTTATAAAAAAAAGGACAGATCCACTTACATCAATTTTTAGTAACACCACCAGATTACACCTTATATTTACAAAGTTCAAACAGATCAAAACTGTTCAATATAATAGATATATTAAAATGTACTTGTAGATCAAATTTTACGTTCTTTTTTTTGGAATTTTTTACTATTTATTAAGATGAGTATAAATATTCAATGGTCTGAAAACAACGATTTTGTAAAATACTTAATAAATAGTAAAAAAATTCAAAAAAAAAATGTAAAATTTGGTCTCCAAACACATTTTAAGATGGAGATCATGTTGAACGGTTTGGATCAACTATTTGGACTTTGAAAATATAGGGTGTAATTTAGTGTCACAAAAAAAGTGATGTAAGTGGATCCCTCATCTATAAAAAAAAATTAGAATTTAAATATTTAGCTCGTAAAGTGATATCAAGTTTTCTGTATTGAATTCGTTGCTTGCAGTCAATATGATGAATTTGAAGTTAATACCATGGGTGTGTTTAAACTCATATTATCTTTACTCTAAAGCATAAAATTTTATAAGATTTACAATTTAAGTATCATTTTAATACTAGTCAAAAACCAATAAAATTTTATTATTATATTTTACAATCACAATTATGTGCACACTGTCAATTAGTATACAAATGCCAAGATTGAAGGATCTTTATCTACTTTTAATTTAAATCAGCTAACTTTTTTGGAAATAAATATAGAAATTAGCAATATTATAGATTATTTGTGCAATTTACTATTTTCTAAATTGGCCATTTATTGAATTTGTTTCCCCTGTGTTAACTCAAATTTTGAGTTTAAATCTAGGGTACTAATATTAGCAAAATAATTTTTTATTTTAACACAACAACTTCACATTTTTGAACTTTATAGACAGTTTTACCCCTCTGTACATAGTTCTTTCAACTGTCATTTTTGTTCTCCAGAAATCATGCAATATTATGCTTAAAGGCCATTTATTAGTAGTAATATACATTCTTCGTTATTATTAGTTACTATATATTATTTGTTGATTTTTATCAGATTTGAAAAAAGAAAAAGTAAAAGAAAAAATTAACCCATGCATATCTAGTTGTACATCAATGATTTTAGCTTTCATAAATATTTATTTCGGTACTTTTCTGTTTTAATATAGAGCATATGCAAATTCAAATATCGTCATTTGAAAGAAAACACAGTACTAAAAGCATGTTATTATTATGCTCGACAAATCTTATGTTTTTATTGCAAAAAAAAATTCAAGATGTGTTATTTTGAATTTGTATATGCTTTAATAACATTAGTTATTAGTAAGAATAAATCTACAATTTACGTTCTTTCCTCTAGCAAATTCAAATTTGAAAAAAAATGAAATATATATTCCTAGCAAGTTCTTAAAGATTTCAGACGTTTTAGTAATGAAAATAAAATAAATAAGCAATGATTATTATATAAAGAAAGTGCATCAAGATACGACATCTAGAGAGAAGTTAATTAAGAATAAATTTGTCCATATAAGTAAAAGGTTTGAAATTATTGTGTTAATATACAAATTAATTGTATTGGTATCATCACCCAAGATCTGAACCATATGATTTAAATCTGCACTAATATTAAAGGGCCTCATGCATTATAGGCATGGACCGAATTGATTTGAATGCTAATCACATGATCAAAAGAATTAACTCATACGGTACGTTAATGCAGAGAATATGGATTCACATTTATTATCTTCCAAAGCGCTACTACTGTAGTTATCCAAATTTTAGTTGGCATAAGAGATAAATTTTGTTGGAGATCACTCAACCTTTTACTTTGTCACAAATCAGTCACTCAAGATTGATTTGTCTCTCTTGATAGCCACTAAATTTTATTTTGTTCCGATTAAGTCACTCCATCACTTTTTTCATCCAAAAAATTAACGGAATCTTAGGTGGAGGCCAACTTCCCATTTATGATCAATTGTGTAAGTTATTTCTCTCTCAATATTCTAACAATATTTGAAGCTATTTAGAAAGAACAAAAGATACAGCTTAGCACATCTCATACTCAAAATTTAATTCATTTTATCCACACCAACAATAAGGAATACCATTACTTCTGCTTGAAATGAATTGAAAACTGACATCAAATAAAATTGGCTACAAAAGTTGTTTAATCAGTTTGTAGCTTTGGATTCTTCCTCCTTGGTCTCTGTGGCCTTGAGTTCCTTCGTCTCTTGAACCTTCTCGTCTTGTTCCTTTTTGGGTTCAGCAGCAGCCTCAGCTGGTGCCTCGCTCAAGACGGGGGCTAGTTCTTTAACAGCAGTTGGAGTTGACACCTCAGCGGGGGTTTCTTCAGGTTTAGTCTCAGAGAGGTCGACCAATGGTGACTCAACGGCATCAGTCTTTTCCTGATAAAATTTCATTTTCAACATCTAAGTCACACTGAAGGAACATACTTTTTTTTTTTCAAAAGCAAAAGAAAATACAGAAACATATATATATGCAGTATGTCTGATACCATCCAAATTAAATGAGAAGGTACTGTGAAAAATGAGGAAGTTTATGTTACTATGCATATCACAGGTTGATCCGTAATACGGGTCAATATTTATGTTTTCAAAATCTTAATAGTCGATCCGAATCATTCAACATGCTTCCTGTGTGAATATCTACTTGTAGACCGAATTTTATATTTTTGAGAATTTTTTTACTATTTGTTAAGATAGTTAAAAAATCACTTGATCTGAAAATTCTGGACCATCCAAAAACAATAATTTTCTACACATCTTAAAAAATAGTAAAAAAATTCTAGAAAATATAAAATTTGGTTTGCAAGTACATAATCATATGAAAATCATTCTGAATGGTTTGGATCGACTGTTAGAACTTTGAAAACGAAAATATTGATCCGTATTACGGACTAAATCGTGATATGCATAGTACCATAGACTCACTCGTGAAAAATTATCTGACCTCGACGGTGTTGGGAGCGACATCATGGGTGGAAGTGTCTTCAGCAGGTGGAGCCATGGGGCTGGGGCCGTTTTCTTCCTTTGGTTTGCTGGCGCAGGCACCCATCCTGACTGGCTCCTAGGTTTCCTGTCGCTCCACCTGGGGATTGTTTTAATTATGTTATGAGGAAGAATGATTATCCAGATTTTCTGAATGGTTTTTTATAGAGATCAAATTGCTAAGTCAATTTTTGGACAGTAAGATTTTGACGTTTGGTGGCCAGGATTTGGAGGAAAGCAATTAACAGCTATGTATTTCCTTTAATGGGTCTTTGCTGAGTTGGTTACTGTTACATTCAATGGGAATTGCTCTGTACAATTTTTGACTGTCTTAGTGGCAATGCATCTAGACAGGAATAGGAAAGGATAGCGGTCAGTTTAGGAAAGAATGCACAATTGATATGAATTGAGAATGTTAGGGGTAAAAAAGATAGTTTAAAAATAATACGGGGTTTGGTAACTGCACCTGGCTGTGCCCCTTATCTAGGGTGTAAACAGATCAGATATGAATGGATATTGATCAAATCGTATCCTTATTTGTTATAGTTTTTCGGATACGGATCCAATTTCGAATATGAATATGAATATAATTTGGATAATTAAAAATAAATTATCGATCTTAATTCTGAGAAAAAAATATATAAATGTATATTCTTACACCAATAACATCTAAATATAATTATTCAATATAATAAATTATTATAAGAGAGAAAAAAAAATATCTGAGAGGGCATTAGTACTTGGCGGATATATGAATACAATTATTACTTGGTGAAATAAGGGAGGGAAATGATTGCTATTTAGTACCTAGGAGAAATGCCCAGCAAAATATGACAGTACGAGTTTGATCTACTAGTAATGCAAAAGAAAAGGAAAAAAAATGACGATCCGGAGCGAAGAACCAAGAGTATTAGTCCCGCAATGAAATCATAACTGTCAACTAAAGTGCCGAAATATTTAATAATATCCAAAATAAAAACTAACAATCTATCCAAGATAATAATTTTAAATCTACTCAAACCGACAACTTAACAATCAGTTCTAGCCTTTAAAACTGATGATAAAATAATCGGTTTATAAACGAGCAGTTCCTAGAACCGATGATTAGCTGAATTTTTTGAATTTTTTAAAATTATATAGGTATGTAAAAGTACCGATGATTAGACTATCAGTATTATGCTCCAGAACTAATAGTTTAATCATCGGTTCAAAGTTTTTTTGAATGGTTTTAAAGTTTAATATTTTTAATATGGGAATAAGGTTTAATCATCGGTTTCAGCCTTGCAGGACCTCAATTTTTTTGAACGGTATCAAAGTTCTGGACCGATGATCATTTCGTCAGTTCTAATAACCGATGATTTTTTGATCGGTTTCGCACTGCATCCAACCAATGATTTTCTTATCGGTTAAGAAGGTCAGAACCGATGATTTAGTTATTGGTTTGGGTAGATTTCGAATTCTCTCCACAGATTAGGTAGATTGTTAAATTTAATATATATTTTTTATATTAATAAAAATTTCGGATTAAAGTACATGCATTTATATACTATGTCCTCCAATGTATAGTTGTCACTCCGAAATTTTTATTTATACTACATTCAAAATAAAAATAAACCAATTAACTACTTTTATTGGAGAGTTAAAATCTACCACGTCCGTCATTGGCGGACCCAAAGATAAAGGTCTGATGATTGGATTGGCTACCTTTTTTTTTTCAACATTAATTTCCTTTTAGTAACTATTGTCAACATTTTTAGAGTTACATGAAAGTGAGAATGTGTTTTTTCTTTGAGGTGGGGTTTATATAGATTTTGGAATGTTTTATTTGGCTTGACCACTCGGCTCCCGATGGTAAGCGGCGAAGAAAAAAAAAGTGGTCATCTAATTGAATTGGCGGATCCTAGACTGAGATGCCAATTCAATTAGCAGACCTCTATTTTTGGATCCGCCAATTGAATTGACGGATGTGGTATAAATAGAATTATCTAGTAAAAGTGATTAATTGGTTTTTTTTTAATATGGTATAAATAAAAATTTCGATGTCAATTCACTTGACCTGTATAGCTTGCCCAGGCAGTTCTCTAAGAGAGAATCGATTCTCCATTTGGCCAAAAAATTTATTTATACCATATTATAAAAAATAAAAATAAAACATTTTGCCACTTTTTATGTAGAATTTCAAACTTATCATATCCGCCAATCGAATTGGCGAATTCAATATTGGATCCGCTAATTAAATTAGCGGACCTTTTTTTTTAACAGAAATTGTTCGCCAAGTCAATTAGCGGACTCCCCCCCTTTTTTTTTTCTTCCCCTCCACATTAATTTATGTTAAATTTTAAAAAAAAAAAATGGGATCCGCCGATTCAATTAGCGGACCTCTATCTTTGAGTCCGTCAATTAAATTGGCGGATATGGTAGATTTTTAATTCTATAGTAAAATTAGTTAATTAGTTTTTTTTAATATGATATAAATAAACATTTCGGCCCCTTTGGCCCACACCCGATTTTCCGAAATGTCGGATATATATTTATCCGGATTCGTATCATATTCAAAATTATATTCGCTTGAAAATCAGATTCGCACCCGCATCCGTTACAAAATTATCCGGATCCCAATCTTATAATATTCGTATCTGACATTCTGACTGTTTGAAACTTTGAATTCATCAATTTCTGGATTCGATGAAATCGGATAATAACTGATATGTTTCCACCCCCTACGTCCTTATCTTCATCACTGCACGAGTCTGTATCCGCTCAAGTATCGGACTGAGTATAATTAAATACTTCTATTTATATATGGTGAATCCGTTTTGAGTTTTGTGCTAGATTAAAACTGACGACTCAGATCTTATTCTACTCAATCAGGTATTGCACTGGATCTAAATTATATCTGCGTCGTGGCATATATAGAATTTTTTTCTCAAAAAAGTAAACAATTGACTAATTGAGTGATTGACTATAACATTTAAGTTGCGGCGCCTACCTAGATGTGCTGGCTGATAAGATAATATTTAAGCAGGGTATTGACTCTAGGAGGCCCTCTTCACACTAAATAGTCACTTGATTTATTATATAAGGATATACATGCTTTGCTCTTGTCATTCCTAGATCTAGTCCACAGAGAAAGAGATGGCACTCAGCAACCACTTTCTCATACTAGTCTCCATAACTATCTTCTCTCTTCTCCTCCTTACCCCTAATGTTCACACGACTAACACGGCATGGCCCAACAGGTACCAAGCTGCTGCTGCTGCTAAATCTACCAGATGCACCATAAACTGCTTCCGGGCCGATCCAGTGTGCGGGGTTAATGGCGTGACGTACACATGTGGCTATCCAGAAGCAGAATGCAACCATGTTACTGTGGCTCATTCTGGAGCGTGTACAAACTAGAAAACAATGGGTGCTTGACAGCAGCTTAGCTAGGCTCAGTTTCATATATGCAAAACTTTTCCTGATTTCGCTGTGATGATTAAGGGCTGTGTCAAGTGTTGGCATAATTTAGTATTTATTGATCTCGGTTAAAAGTATACAACAAAATAGATTACTTGGCTTGTTATCAGTTGCTGATTGTGCTTTTGGACTTCATGACAATCAATTTGAGAAAAATAAATGCATATATTATCTTTATTGCTTTAGGATCATTTTAGAAACTTGAAAAGTAGGGATCTTTCTCTAAACAGTGAGAGGCACCAACATCCTGTATGAATTATGATTAATTGTTTAAACAACAGAAAAAAAAAATTGCCTAATTGCTTGTCAGATCAGTAAAGCTGTCTTCAGTCTGCTACCCTGAATGGGCGCTCGTGGGAAATCCAAAAAACCTCGTATTTCTATCAAATAAAATACCAAGTCAGAATTTTTGCGAGGTTTGCATCGTCTGGATAGTATCTTGGATCAAAATCAATGTAGCAAAAAAGTGGTCAAAATCATATTGGATATAAATAAAAAATTTCTCTTCAGATGCATCTCATTTTCTGCTTTCAATTTTATGCAAACTGAATATAAATAAAAAAAAATAAACATCCTACAAAATTTAAATATAGATACAGATCAAAATCATATTGGAGAACCAACAAAAACAGCTGTTTTCAACACCAGTAATAACTCGGAGAGATTTCTAAACAATACAAAACTATTCCACGAATTTAGATTGCATTTTTTCTACGGCTAAATTATTCATGTTTCTATTCCTCATCTGATGAGCTCTGCATATAATCATCTCCCTGATCACCTCCTCCAGCAGTATCCTGCACAGAAATGTATATATCATGTTAGCTAATCAAGACAACATGCAGTGGGATATGTGAAAAGGGATAAACAGGTCTCACAACCATGATTAAATTCATAACTCAAAAGAGGCCGAATGCTCTTGTACCAAAGACTCAGGCCAGTATAACTAAGCAGGCACAAAAATCGATCTGGCCAAAAGTGACATTAATAGTACAGTAAAGAAGACACTTACAGCCATTTTGTCCCAATCCTTCAACTTTGAACCAAGCATGTAGCTATCTCTTAGTGGGGCCCATCCTAGATCTTTTGACTCCTCATCTACTGAAGAGGCCTGAAGATAACAATCAAATGCATTAATGGTTTGTAATTGATGGTTTAAGGGGAGAGGAGAGTGCTTCGTGTTTGAAGTTCGAAAGCTTACCAATGGCTTCTTTAACTCCGATAAAAAGGTTTGCTTCCTTTGCTTTGCCAGAGCTGTATCAATTCAAATGTGATCATGAAATCAAAATATTTAATTTGTATGCCATGAAAGAAGATATACAGAGGCCAAAATGCTTTGATTAGAAACTTCTATACCAGTGCAGTTCCAAGTGGATGTTTGCAACATGTTCAAAATTGTAGCGATAGTAATTCAAATTATGATAAACATTGCGTAAATTTCAACTTTGGTTCCATCAGCTAAAACTATTGAAAAAGAAAAAAGACAAGTAGAAATAGGAAGAAAATAAAGGACAAGATAATGTGAAAAACATAATTCTTTTAAAAAACCTAAGATACCACGGGCTTAGTGTAGTGGCACGAGCCCTCATCTCTCTACAGAGAGAGGCAGGTTCAATTCTTGAGATTAGCATCTAAAAGATGCTGAGGTGTACCGAGGCCCTTTAATAAATAATAAATAAACAAGGAACGAAAGAAAACAAGTGTAAGAAAAATTACATTTTGCATCCTTAGACTTGGAAGGATCTAGCTTCTGAGGATTCTGAGCCTTGCTCACCTGCTCATCACAACACAAGAAAGGGCAATAAAAAATACAATTTCCGAACTAGGATGGCATACAACTTAAAAAAGTGGTGATCTTACCGCATTAAACAACCGAACAACTGCACATCCGTCAGCAAACATACATGGAAAAAGAATAAGAAATTAGCCTATACTTGGAAACAAAAATCAGATGGACAAAATAGCGCAGAATGATTCATTCATTACCTCCTTTTGTTGCAATACTAATAAGGAGCTTTTCCTTTGCATCCAAGCAACTTTCAGGTTTCACATGCCCCTTCTCAGCCACCTAATATCCACAAAAGCACCAAAAACATGCAACTTTACATCCTAGTGCTGTACAAGCTGCATAAATTGCCGGTTTAAAAAAAGAGTACACACCAATTGCTTCTCCTTCCTGGCATGCCCCTTTGGTTTATGCTCTTCTTCCTCCTCTGCTAGCTTTGCCGCAACAAGCTTCTTGTGCGCTGCTAATATGGGCCCCTTCAATAAAAATGTATCTCGACCAATTATCGACAGGTTATGTGCTTGTGTGATTGATGTTTCATCAAGTAAGCTAAAATGCAAAAGGATTCGGAAAACCCTATGTAATATGGCATAGTAATAAACACATCTACAACTTTGCAACTAGAGCTATACTCTACCGGGCAGTCCAAAGTATGACATTCTACTTGTCAAGGGAACAAATTTTTTGAATTGTGAAGAACCAAGTTTACAAATATTGAGAGATTATTTTAGTCCATGTCCATAGAAATTTAATGCTAGCTCCACAGTAAGACATATCGGTGGATTCAATAAGACTCTTGGGTATTAAATTGAATACCCAATTTTTCAAAATTCAACATAAAGGTACTTAATGTCTAGTTAATATTGTTTAGTTTTGACCATCCAATTTGTTTTAAATTGAACATCCAATTAGTACATTATGCAGGATCTCGTAATAGGTATTCTTACCAAAAATTTGAGTTGCTTAGGCACCTTTTTGTGACAAAATAAGTAATTTTACCAGAAAGACTCGACAGGAACCTGGCCTTAAATTTTTGCATCTTTTGTTAATTTTTTGAAGGTTGGTTCGTCAACCAACAATTTCATTAAATCATATTGAAGTCACAATATGATTGCAGTAGTTCATGAAATTAAAGTAAAGCAACAAAACCAGGAAAACCAATTCAACCATAACAAAGAACAAAGCCACGTCTTTTGTATAATTACTTGAGTTTAATTTGAAAAGACATTGAGAAAAAGAGAAGGAGACAAACCAAGGGATCGTTAGATAAATTCTTCTTCATAATCTTCAAGAAAGCAACTCTGAAAGCCCTACACCCCTCAGAAAACCTTGTAATTCCACCATGCTCCTCTCCTTCTTCTCCTTCGCTCCCACTCAAACCATCATATCTCTCCTCCTTCTCCACCTCTTCATCGCTCTCTTCTTCTTCGTCAGAGTCCGAGTCATACTTCTTCGCTCTCTTAGAGAAGATTTGGAGCAATCTCTTGCTAGGTTTCTTTCGCTTCCTCGCATCAGCCATGGCCGAGTTCCGTGGGCCTTTCAGCTTCTTGTTGGGTTTCTTTCCCTTCTGTTTAGATTTCCGTTTCAGGGTTTTAGGTATAGATTGGGTGGTGGTTGGAAGGGTTTCCGTCTCAGTCGCCATTGCTAAGCACCGCCAACGAGGAGAGAGAACCAAACAAGGGAGAGAAGCAGGGTTTTTGGTGCGCTTTTATGTTCCTAATGAGCTCACAATTTCAATGTCCGTCTGTATAACGAGTCAAATACACAGTTCTGATTTTAATTAAATTAATCGCTATATGATTAGTTGCACAAAATGTGTCATAGGTAAGTAAAACAGCCAACAGACCTATTTTAAATATGGGCCTAAAATAAGAAGGTCGGAAGGCGTTAAATTGGGCCCAGTAAGTAAAACTGCTTAAAATTGGGCTCAATTTCATTTTTTTCGTTTCTTCAGTTCGGTAAAAAAATATTCTAATTGGAATAAGATGGAAATAAATCAAATTATACCTTCTTTTTTGTACTTGGTTTATATCTAAAAACATTTGCACAGTAATGCCTATAGTTAATATTACAGGAATTCGGCCTCATAATGATACGAGGAACCGATATTAAAGGAGTTCGTTCATAAATATCTTTTAGAGGATAATGTCACAATAAAAGAATTATATATTTTATCATTTGCAATCAAGATATTAGATTAAAAAAATACAAATCAAAAGAAAAAATTGCAATCCTGTTATCCCTTTAATCTCTCAAAGTCACATGCTGTGCATGTCTTATTTTTATTACTCTAAATTACAACGAATCTGTCTCCACTTGTCCTTAATCACTGTGCTTATCTTTCTCTTCTTTTTCACTCTCAGAATGATGCTCTCTTTCTGATGTTCCTTTCTTCTCCTTTTTTTTCTTCTTCCCATCTTTTTTCTTCTTTCCATCCTTTTTCGTCTTGCTCTCTTTCTTCTTCCCTTTCTTCCCCTTCCTATCCTCATTGTCGCTTTCTTCACTTTCACTATTGCTATCGCTATCACTGTCATCGCTGCTACTGTCATCATCCAAATTGTCGGTTATTATTATGTGAACACCGGGATCCTCTGCACTATACTTTCCTTCAAGCATGATGGAATTGTTAACAGCCTGATAATTACTATTCGTGCAGGCGCTCATCAAGTTTTCGTCATTGTATATCTTGCCTTGAGTATCGACGAGTTCATCCAAATTCGTTCCCTTCATTGCCGCACCTTTGTTTTCACCTGCCAATGTGATTATCCTCACGCCTGGATCAGCGTCGTGATGTGCGTGATGGTTGTTTTCTTGCTCTGGTGTACCTTGACCGAGGGAGACAAGGCGGTCTGTGAGCTTTGAGATCATGTCATGGATCCTGCGCTCAGACTGTTGGGATTTTGCATGGGAGGAAGCCATTATGAGTGTTTTCTAGGAAATTGGTAGGATTTTTTTATTTGTATTTTAGATTGCGAGTACGGTTCGATTTGAGCTTTGAAGAGATTGATTTGTTATATATATAGGTTTTGAAGAAGGGTTCCTAACTTCAAATTGGGACTATGAAATAGCTGGAGTATATACTTTACATGAGGAAAACAGTAAGGAATAAATTATTGGTGAAGTATAAGGGGAAAAGCATATCTTGCACTAAGAGCTTGCTCCTCCAATCTATCAACGAATTATACTTGGAAACGACGCCTATATTTTCTTGGATTCGAAAGCAAAAGTCATATAAATTCTAATTGGAGTTTTGATCGACTTTTGACTCAATAACCATCTGAAAATCACAGATTCGTAACTCTTATTTTGGGCATTTTATTTAAAGATATTTCAAGAAAATTTGTTATTTTTTTGGAGTATTACATTTTTGTTCAGTCAATAACTCACTAAAAACTGTGTTTCAAAAAAAAAAAAAGGATTGACCCAAAACTACTCTCAGAATAAACAAAGTGATTTAATTATATTTCTGATGCTCTTGCATCATACTTTAAACATTCCATATCAATTAGAAACGAACCAGGTTTTTAGCGAGCATTCAGTGATATTACAAACATATTTGTGAATTTTAATGTTTTTAGACAAGCATCAAACGAATAACTGATTAATAGATGGACCGGAACATACAGCATACTAGATAACACTAGCCCTTATTGAAATCTTTACACTGACCAGGCAGAAGCCCAACCAAAAACTATAAAAACTGGTTTCGAGTGTTACGCTCCATAATTGTGTGTAGTTCAATTGTTATACAGAGTAGTGGTCTACAGGCGGGCCGGGCAGGGCCCCGCGGACGCGGGCGCGGTGCGGGCGCGGGCGTCACGGGCGCGCGGGCATGCGGGCGCGGGCGCCGCGGGCAAAAATTTCAAAACCACGCCCTGCCCGCGTAATGCCCGCGCCCGCGACGCCCGCGCCCGCACCACGCCCGCGGGCATTATTATTTTTTTTTTTCTGTTTTTTTTTCTTTGAAAACCAATAAATCTAATTACTTCACATTTCCAAAAAATAAATCCGAATTTCAAAATAAATTCTAACATATTCTAAAATAAATCTAATTACTTCACATTTCCAAAAAATAAATTCTAACCTATTTTTTTTAACCTATTAAAAATAAATCCGAATTTCAAAATAAATTCTAACATATTCTAAAATAAATCTAATTACTTCACATTTCCAAAAAATAAATTCTAACCTATTTTTTTTTACCTATTAAAAATAAATCCGAATTTCAAAATAAATTCTAACATATTCTAAAATAAATCTAATTACTTCACATTTCCAAAAAATAAATCTAACTACAAATCTAACTACAAATTTAATAAATCTAACTACAAATCTAAGTATCTAACTACTTAACAAATTTAACAAATCTAATTACTTAACATTCAATAAATCTAACATTCAATTTAAATTCTAAATTTCTCTACAAAAATAAATCTAACATTCAATATTTCAATCTAACAAAATTTAATCTAGCAAAATTTAATCTAACAAAAATTAATGTTACCTTTTTAATTTCGCGGAAAAATCTTCGAGAATACCTTCGTAATTCCGTTTGCGTATTTGTTAAACAACTATATTTCTTTTAACAACAAAATTAAAATTGGAGAATAATAAAAATATTGAGATTGAGATTGAGAGAATGAGAGATGAAAATATTGAGAGAGATGTGAAAATATTGAGAGGAATGGGTGTATATTTATAGAATTTTGTTTGGAGGGATTAAAATTTGAATTTTAAAAAAAAAAAAATTAAAAATGGAGAGGTGGGTCCGGCTGCTGCTGCCTGCTGGAGGGGGGGGAATTTGAATTCAAATTCAAATTTTCGGAAAAAAAAAAAAAAAACAAGGGGCGCGGGCGCTGCGGGCAGAGAAAAAAAATAAAGTGCCCGCCCCGTTTAACGCCCGCGCGGGCATTTTTAGAACACTATTACAGAGCAATGAGCTCGTTAATTTTTAATATTTTTCTGCGTTGGTTTGTTTTGCTAATTTTGGATGATTGATTATGGCATCATAATTCTGATCAAAAAGCACGAAGGACCATTTGACTACAAGTTTGTAATTTCGTAAAAAAAAAAATTGTTCGAATTTAAACAGCAGATTTTAGACAGAATAGCAAAGCTGCAGTCACGATATTTAATATTCTAAAGTTGGTCTTGAATTCACTTATAATTAACTAACAGATAATTGGATTTTGAGACGGATTATTGTGCTATCTATGTCTTGACATATAAATATGTTTCAAGGACTCGTTGGGATCAAAATCAGGAAATTGTCCCAATAACAAAAGTACAGGAGAGAATGTATATCAAGAGATGAACCATCAAAAGATACTTACAATTGGTCATCTCACATGCTCTCCTCCCTAGCAAAACTTAACAAAATAATACACATTTCAAAAAGTAAAAAAGAGGGTTATCTGGTTGATTCACCACTAAACTCATGCAAATCGCTCCAGTAACCAAACTCTGTACATAAAACTGTCTGTTGGACTGTCAGAATATAAAAGAAAAAACCCTAGAAGACGGGCTGAGCACACGGCAACTGCACAGGTGAGAACACAACAGTGAGAGGTGCATGATCAGAAAGGGAATAGTTGTCAGGCCACAACCCTTTTTCCACCTCAGGAGGGAATAGCACTGCATCTTTTACATTAAAACCAAATGTCGATGCCTCTCGTTTTTCTTCTGCTTCATTTTTTACAATTAGTTTTTCTTCGGGAGAGGTTGATTCCTCAGGTTGCTCCCACCATTTGGGGCTCCTCCATATCTTCTTCTGCATCCGGCCAATTGCAAAAATTAGAAGAAAAAAATATAATAATTGGCATTATTTTTTGCACACCAAGGTTTCTTTGATTTTTTTTTTTTTCCTTTCTTTGTTTCTTTGATTTTTTTCCCCTTTCTTCCTTTTTTTTTTACAGTAGTAGCAGTTGAAGGTGGAAGGAGGTTAATTCTTTATGTGTCACATAACATGTTGACTAAAGTTTTATATAACTACAAGGTTACTAAATATTTTGCTCTCATTTTTTTCCCAGAAATCCAATCATAATTAGTTGACTTTCCTCAGCCTAACAAGAAGTAAAGGTAGGCTACCTACAAATGTTCAGATAAACTGCCCCTTCTTTACGATGGTGTTGCCATAATTATATGGTACACTTAGATGAAGCATGAGAACATAAGAGCTTGTAAATATTCTATAAAGCCAAACAAAGCAAAGCACAAAATTCACAGATTTATTTGTCGAACCTGGAATTCAATAAAATCCATGACACCATTAGAATCAATGTCAGCCTCCGCCCACAAATCCTGTAGTTCTTCTGAACTAAGCCCATAGGGACCACTCAGCCCCAACTACACATCCATTCACAAACATATTTGTCTTAGATTAATTTTTTATAAAATAAAACATTGAGTTCTACATTTAAGGAAAAGAAAAATAAATTAAGAGATTTTGCAGTGAATTTACCTGACTGAGAGCTTGGCAAAACCCAGAAAAGGTGACAAAATCAGTTGAGTTGTTGGCCTTGAGGTGTGCAAATGCATCCTCTTCTGAACGTGATGCCCCTTGTAGAAGGCACTGAATTAGAAGGGGGGACAAAAGAAGAAAGCAATCAATGCAGTATAATCTTTGTTTGGACATGATTTTAGAATCAAAACTTGCACAAGAAAATTTTACAAAGAAAATGAGGGAAAGAAGTCAAACCTTGATCATAGCAAAGATAGCATGGTTCCAGCTGGATTTGAGAGGCATGCGATTCCTGTTAGGATTCAGAAGCCATATAAAGTCAACCCCACATATGTTCCCTCTATGATTTCTGTGGCTCACCCACTGTTTTGTCGGAATAAAAAAATAATAGTAGTAGTAATAAAAGTTAGCAACTCAGCATCAGATATAAACTTTTTTAAAAAGAAAAAGATGTCCATGTTACTCCAGATGCCCTGTTTCTCAGAGGATTTTCTGATTGGTGACATGGCAATAGCCATTGATAAGGTTTTTGAGGGAATTTTGTGTAATTACCTTGTGGGCATCAGCATCGCTGTCAGTATACCGATGAGCAGTGTCATAGGATGAAACAAAACCTTGGGATCTCAAAAATTTGTAGACATGTCCCTTTTTACTTCCATTCCAGTCCCTGCAAATTTCAAAATATGTTCAAGTATCATGTAAAGTAAAATAAAGATGCAAAAGTATTTAAGGCAAAAGCAAAACTTACCCACAGAGAACTATAGGAATGGGACTTAGTTTATGCTCTCTTTGGTATGATTCTATGCATTGAAGTATCTTATACACCTAAAAATATAAAAAAAAGAGGCATATTTCAATAAAATTGCTGGCAAATGTAACAACAGAATTTACTGTGTATAACATTTCCAAGGAAGATCAATAGTAATAATGAAATACCTGCTTGAGACGAATAATACAGAGGCTATAATCATGGGGAAACAACAAATGAGTATTCACAATGAGCATTTGTTGCTTTATACCACTGCTGATATTGTTTCGGTACGGCCAGAATGGTACGACTGACTCCACAAGTAAAAGCAGTGCCACTCTGTCCCCAAAATCGTTGAAGTGCAGGTTTTTATAGTTTACAACCCTAAAGGTGTCTCTATGCACAGCAGTCAACAGACCTGCATTTAAAAAAATAAATAAATGGCCAATATGAGCACCCTCCAAGTTGGGTGCGGGTGCATACTTCAATAGCCCACCGAAACATGCCAACTTTCTGTAATCTTTCAGTTTGGTAGAAAATTAATACTGTGCCAGGCAGACTCCTGCCTGTACAGTATAGAATATATTTCTGCAACAGACAGTTATGGCCATACTCTGGAAATTGTCCCCACATGATTTTTTCCATAAAAGGTGGAAGTAGGTACCACTGGTAAATTATCATTTTATATGTTCAATATCTTTCTCATTAAGGAAACTACAAATTGTAATATACAAAAGTCACAACAACGTGACAGAACCTTTATGTATCATATACTCCAAAAATGCTCAATTGTAATGTTTCTCTAGTACTGCACATATCCAAAGTCTCCCTAACCTAAATCCCTAAAAATTTATACACAAGTAAACATGAGGATTTAAATCTTTTTAATTCAAAAGTTGGTCAATACTGATACATTTCTTATTCAGAAACTCATTCTTGTGTTTAAACTCAAATTTGAAAGAAACAAATAGGTGCTGCAATCATACATTAAAGAAAATAAAGATGAATGTCCTATCAACGCAATGTCTAACAACTTAAAAAGAAAAATAAATTGAGAATACCATCGCCTCGGTTGTTTGCTCTTGCAAGCTTGAAGCTGATGTAACCAGCATCACCAAGTCTCTTTTCATACATATCAACAAGTTCTTCATTGCCCAACCAAACCTCCTGAAACATTTCCAAAAAAAACAACATCAATCAATAAGGAAGCCAATGAAAACAAATAAACAAAATTAAAGACATAAAGGAATAAACTAATAATACCTGGAGACAGATTATGGAAGAACGTTCCTCTAATAAACGGTCGATTATACTTTGGTTGCGGCTCAACCAATATGCTTTGTACTGACTCTCTCTACAGCTTTGGTCCTATTTCAGGAAAAAAAAATGAATCGACATTCTATTTAGTAAATAGAATAAAAAGGCATTTCCTTTCATTTAAGGTAACGCGTATGTGGAAGCTTTGAAACCAATCCAGGTGACTTTGCAAACTTCACACATTTAGGAAGTTTCCATTATCTGAATATATATGTTGAAATGTATCTAAAAGTAGAAAGAGGAGCAAAGAAATACAAAGCAGTTGTGAAGCCAATATTAGTAATATTGGAGTAAATGGATCCCACTTAAATTTGCAGAATTCATGCTATAAGGTAAACATGTATACATATAGGATTTTTTAATTTTTTTACATACATAATGCCAAAAATATAGACAACCATAGCCATTACCAATATAGCAACAAAAACAAAAAAATGTATATGAAAGTGAAAAGTCCAATAACCTCTAAACTAGAAGTTATAAACTAATATTTTATTCCTATTTCAAGATATTGTAATAAATCCATCAACAAGAGAGTTATTACCAAATTGACTGCAATATTCCAATTCCAACAGAAAGAAAATGACAGAAGGAACCTAACCAACAAACCCCAACTGGGCCAATTCCACAATCATTGCCCCCCACCACCACCAAAACATACACACACGACACACACCAAAAACAAAAAAAATGTTAATCCTGTGCACCTAATGCATCAGCAAGGACCCATCTTGTATCAAATCAGAAATGAAACAAAATCACTTTAAATGTTAAATTTAATCAATCAAATGATCTTTATTTCAACATTGACCAAACCCAACCAATGATCTTGACCGTGTCTAAAAATCACAAACATAAGCCCAACAAATTTGACCAAAGAAAATAGAGAGATCAGCAAATTGAAAGCTACCTCATCATCAAGTCTTTTGTAGATTGGTGCCAGTATGTTAAATGTAGTGCACGAAACACACCGCTCCGCCTTTCGAATCTTTCCCTACAATTTCATTTACAGTATATAAGAAGACTATTCCAAAACCAAATTAAAATCTTTCGCATGCTAGCCGAATTTTTTCCAAAATTGCATCAAATACAAATATAAATATGCATTTGCATATTATCTATTTGACATATCTCATTCGTTTCAGAAAAAAGTAAGGATGCCTGATGTATATTTGGTGTACGAAAATTATCAATCTATTACAATATACTATTTAAGATTGAAACCATTATTGTCTCTAATTAGACCTCTTTTTCATATCTACTATTCAGGACTATTGAACCTCTTAACTGATTGACAATATGCATGTACATATTTTCGCGATAGTTCAAGTGCGAAATTTTGAGTCTCACATTATACAAAAAAAAACACATGTATTTGAGGGACAAGAAACCAGATAAGAAGGGGAAGAAGGCAACACTCTCCTACTGAATGATTTCTCTGAAATCGTTCCCAAAATCAAACTTACTTCGGCACTTAATTACATTCAAAGGAAATCCAATAACTTCGCAAGGACAACAAGAGAAAAGGAACCAGATCAAATACTCACCATTGAAGAGGTACAAAGTGGGGAGGAGCACAAACGGAAGAGAAGAAGGAAAGAAGAGAAATATAAAGCGAATATTGAGTTTGCGGAGTAGGAGGAGGGTCTAATTTTTGTGGAAAGGAGATAGCAATGGTGTAAAATTAGTGGAATTATAATAGAGGCGAGTTGCTAGAAAAATGTATCCGCCGGCCTTAATACAGAGGTGGGACATTAGGGAAGAGAGGAATCGAGATGCAGTAATGTAACCCAATTTTTGGGTTATAAATCCAAACCGTCCGATTCGATATGAGCGCTCAAGATGAAATACACATTCTGAGATGGACCGTGCGAGATGGATCGTTGGATTCTAATCAAACGGTCTATATCCAAAACTCAAAAATTGGGTTACATTAGGGGATCCGAACCCGGAAGATAGGGGCAGTAGATGACTGATGTGGAAATAAGAAAATCCGCTCACATCCTCTGAAATTATGACATTCTATGTGTTACAATTTCTTACTACGACCACATGTCAACTTTACATAGTCAAAATAAAACCTTCCGGATAATTTATTCGTCTATAATGAAATTCAGTTTATATAATAATTAGTACACAGTGAGTTGGCGTGTTATACCTAATAAGAGGGTTTAATTAGTATAATTTTAAAATTTATCGGATTGAATTTAAATAACAAATTTAAATTGTTAAAATCGATATACTTCATAAATAATGTTTGCAATTGCAAAATTTTGAATTTTTTTAATTTCTTTAGTATAAAATCGAGACAATGTTCTTTGTGAGGAAATTTAGATGGGCCCGATCTTCTTCTTCTAGCTCTAAGAAACTTTTAGATAAATACTTTTGTTCGAATCAATGACTTTCACACTTTTCTTCCTCTATTGTTCATTCTTTACCCCGAGTATTTTCTGATCATAACCCTATCATTTTAACTACTGATTCAGTTTCTACATTTCATAAGAAAATTGTTTGTTTTGAAAAAATTTGGCTTTCTCAGGAAGGTTTCGTCGATTTAGTAACTACATGGTGGTTGTCGTATAATTTAGGGGATGATTTAAGTAACTCTTGGAAATATAAATTGCAATTCTTTCGACAAAAATTATGTGGTTGGCATGCCAATCTTATTGGTGAAAAGCGACGATTGAAATCATCTCTTCTAGATCAAATTTCCTCGTATGAACTACTTCATGACTCAAATTCTTTATCTCCATCTGATTTCTCTCATTGGCAAGAGTGCTAGTCTAATTTACATAGGATTTTAAAAGAGGAAGAAATTTTTTGGCACCAACGTTCGCGTTTGAAATGGTTTTTAGAAGGTGATTCCAATACAAAAATTTTCCATATTGCGGCTTCTACTAGAAAGAATAAAAATGTGATCATTTCTTTAGAAATTAATGGCATACCTATTTATGATCCTGTTGTCTTAAAGAGTCATATTACTTCTTACTATAAGAATTTGTTAGGCACCACTTCTACTCTATTACTTAGTTTACAATCTAATTTGTGGCCCATTTCCGAACAATTAACACCAGCCCAACAACTTTCTCTTGAACTTCCTTTTACTCTTGATGAGATTCGGAGAACTATTTTTTCTTGTAATCCTAGTGAGGCTCCAGGTCCTGATGGTCTTTCGTTTCTTTTCTACCAATCATTTTGGGATTTGATACATCCGGATCTTTTTAAATTGTTCCAATCTTTTTACAATAGAACATTAGATATTTCTAAATTGAATCTCGCATCTATATGTTTGATCCCCAAAAGGGCCGATGTCTCTTCCATTACACACTATAGGCCGATAAGTCTGATAAATTGTAGCTTTAAGATGATCACTAAGTTGTTAACTAATAGGCTTTCTTTAGTATTAGATCCTCTCATAGATGACTCTCAGACAGCTTTTATAAAGGGTAGACTGATTGGTGATAATATCATTTGTGCACATGAGGTACTTCACCAAGTACAGGTTTCTAAACAGAAAGGTATTCTTCTTAAGCTAGATTTCGAAAAAGCTTTTGACAAGGTTAATTGGGATTTTCTTCTTGAAGTTTTGACTGCTAGAGGTTTTGGAGATTTATTTATTAGTTGGATTAGAGATATTTTGCATAGTGGTAGATCTTGTATATCCTTTAAAGGTGAATTAGGTGATTTCTTTTTCTTGTAAGCAAGGTCTCCGTGAGGGTGATCCTCTTTCTCCTTTACTTTTTGATTAGTAGCCGACGCCCTTAATAAAATTTTAAGTAAGGCACAAGCAGCAGGTTTCATTTCTGACTTGGGTAATGATATTAAAGTATTAAATCTTCATTTTGCCGATGACACTCTGTTATTTTTGGAGGCCAACTCTCTTATGGTCGAACATCTTAAATACTTGCTTTTAGGGTTCGAAAATCTATCTGGTTTAAAAATTAATTTTGAGAAAAGTGAACTTATTCCATTAAATATTTCTGCATATGAATCTTCTTGTTTAGCTAGACAGTTAAATTGTAAAATTAGTTCTTTGCCCATTTCTTATTTAGGAGTTCCTCTTCATTGGAAGAAATTAAGTTTAAATGATTGGACTCCCCTAGTTGACAAAATTGAGAAGCGATTGCAAACTTGGAAAGGTTTCCTATTGTCATTGGGGGGGGCGGGTCACTTTATTAAATTTTGTTCTTTCATCCATTCCTCTCTGTTGGCTTTCTATTTATAGATTACCTATCTCTATTAGAAAAAAGATTGATATCACACGTAAACGATTTCTCTGGTAGAAGGCGATACCATCTTATCAAATGGTCAATTGTTTGTTTACCCCAAAATCAAGGTGGTTTAGGTGTTCTTGATCTTAATTTCATGAATATTGCTTTGTTAGCTAAGTGGTGGTTTCGATTTAAGGATCCCACAGTAGCTGGTAGGTGGAAAACCATTTCAATTTCTAAATATGATTCTTCTGGTTTGTCTTCTAATCGATTCTCTTCTTTTTGGGCTAGTATATTGGATCTTACTGAAATTTTTGATTTAGGCATTAATATGATTGTTAACAATGGTAAGGATACTTATTTTTGGCTAGATATATGGCATGGTAATTGCGCTTTATATTGTACTTTCCCTAATCTTTTTCGAATTACTATTGATCCTTCTATTACTGTCTATGAAGTCTTTTCTAATTTTTCATTTAGTTTGCAATTTAATAGGCAATTAACGGGCATTTTTCTTCATGAGTGGCACCAACTTTTAAGGTTTTTCCCTTCTCATTCTCTAGATTCTACTCAGCCGGATAGTATTTATTGGCGATGGACTTCGACGGGTCTTTTTACTGTTAATTCTCTTTATAAATGGCTTATAACCTATGGAAGGCCAAAATTCCTCTTAAGATTAAAGTTTTTGTTTGTTACTTCGCCGGGACAAGATTCTTACTAAATGTAATTTACATACTCGAGGGTGGCAAGATAATTTAGATTGTGTATTTTGTGGTGCCCCTGAAACAGTTGACCACCTTTTTGTTACTTGTCCGTTTATTTCTACTTTGTGGTCTTGGATCGGTAATCATAATAACTTCGTTTTTAATTGTACCCAGGTTTCGGACCTTTGGCATTTTGACTATTGGATTCCTCTAAAGGATTCATTATTGGTTGAATTAATTAGGGCGCAACTTTATGGATTGTTTGGTTGACCAGAAATAAGATTTATTTTCAGAATAGACCAATACCTCATATTAGTTCAGTAGCATCTTCCATTATTGCTTTAACTTCTTTTTGGTGTAAAGCTCGTTTAGACAACTCATATTTTAAATTATCTTTGATTATGTCTTTCGATGTTTCTCCTTTAACTCAAATAGGCCCCTTGATTGTTCTATCGGATTCAGATTCACAGGTCAGTACGGATACAGACGGGGCCCCTACTCTTGGGTTCGCCGTGTCTGATAGAGAGTTCTCCGAAGCCATTGAGGAGGCTGCTGGATTGTCGTCTCCTGATTGGTCTTTGGTTGATATTGGGTCCTCATCTTCACCTAATATGATTGATGTTAGTGATTGATTTAGTGGATTTTTTTTTTCTTTGCTTTGTGGATATTTGTGCTAGTTAGATATTGCTGTTAGTTTGATATTTGTCTTTCTCTAGTTTCGAATAAGTGGATTTTGGGTGCTATGCGCGGTTTTGTAAGTTTTGTAAAAATATTGTTTCGTAATGAAACCGGTGGATATTCCACTTTTGCAAAAAAAAAAAAAATAATGTTCTTTGTGAGGAAAGTTTCAGATTTAAAACTCTAATGAAATAATTTATTATAAATATTAAATAATTGAGTATCTGAACCTTCAATTTTTACTAAAAAATATATATTTAATATTTTCTAAATGCTTGATTGAGTAATAACTAATAACAAATGAAAGTCTATGTAGTTTTTATGAAGATTGAAATCGTCAAAATCAGAGTTTGCAAAATAAAGGATATAATCCAAACAAATAAAATTGTGTAGTTTAAAATTTTAATCAGCCGATTAATTATATTTGACAATCAAATAATCGGTCAAATCTCACCTATATTAGCTTGTCTATCGATTTCGACTAATCGGTCTCGATGGACATTGTTCATGATACTTATTTGAATTTCAAATCTTATCTATACACCTTTTATTCTCAAAAAGGAAAAAAAAAATACAGTTGGTGACTAATTATCCAATTCAAAATACTCTTTCTATGCATGCCTCGATTATGAATTCAGATACTTTGGTTCGATGGGTGAAATGACCATTTGATTGCATCAAGATCAGTACTAAGTATATTAAAATTCGTGCAAATTTGTTTCAGTTTTCGTACACACTAATTTTGATGCTAATCGTACAGTGATAGAGCCAATTGAACCTAAAAGTAGGTTCGATACTCATCGGAGCTACTCCTATCTCCTCGATTATATGAAGGATTATATGAAGGAATTAAGTGGGAAAACTTTATGCGTCCACTTTTTATTGTCCTCCCAAAAAGTTTGATTTTATATTCAGTGAAAACAAATTCAATTCAATTCAAATCAAATCAGCTAAATTCAAATCAAAACAGCTAAATTGTCTGAGTTTTTCGGAACACTAACTCTTCTATAATCTATACCATTAATACGGTGAAAAATAGAAGGGTGTATTTCCACCTTGTCACCCACCGTTCAGATAAACTATCCACCTAGCACCTTATCCATTGTTCAAATATATTATGTATCATACTATTGATATGGTGGATTCTGTTTTCCAAAAAAACTTCACCTCAATTCTCATTTCAAATTAAAGGTTTTATCTTCTTCTGAATTAAAAAAAAAATCCAAAAGTTCACCTCCGTATATAAAGCATACGTACTTATTAGCTAGCTAAGTAAAAGCACATAATTATTAACAATAATTAGAGTAGAAGTAGGGTGTTCGTAAGTAAAAAATTCATCTTTTCATCTCTTGGTGCTTAATTTCAAAACTTATCAAATTTGTTTCAAAACGACTAATTCAAACGTTGAAATCAAACTATTTCACGTGTAATGTTTTGCAGGCAAAATTTATAATTTTTTTATCTAATTGTAGTGGAAAGTTTAATTAGTCCAAAAATATTATAAGTTAATTTTAATATGTTCATTTTTTTTTATCAATTTTTGACCAATTGAATTTATAACAGTTAATTTGAAAAATTATAAATTTTGTATGTAAATGTATCATTTGTAAAGTATATTAGTTTCAACAATTTAGAATCATCGTTTAAAATCAATCTAAGAGCATCTCCAACCCTTATTGTTTTTTGGTTTGTTGGGTTGTGAGATAGTTTGTAAATTAGCAAATTTTCTTTAAAATCAAGCTTTTACTTATTGTCAGCATGAAGAATTGATTAGCTCAGATTCTTTATGAGTCTCTTTAATTGCAATTACTCAGATAGAGTAATAGAAATTATGAGTCTCTTTAATTGTTAAATTTAGTGACGTGACTAATTTTAATTGCTAAGCATTTGTTTGAATGGAGATACTATAATAAATTTTAGAATTAAGTTCATTAAGCAATTTTGTGAACTTAAAAGCATCCAAGTTCTACTCATAATAAACAGTAAAAAATAGGTTTATTTAATAGATAATAGACAGTAAAAAAAAAAAATAGATTGCTGCGCCCTCTTCCTTTCGGCCGACAACTTCGGATAACTTTGCATCAAACTTTTCTTTTTACCTGCCTGCACCACAATAAAACATTTTTCTAATAGGTTTCCTTAAAAGTTGGGAAGTTGCTCTTCCATTAGAAACTAGCCACATGGCATATGCACAGTCAGCAGATCAGACAACCTGACAAAGTAAAAGAAAAAGGCCTATAGATTAGCCAAAAACAAGATTAATTAATTTACTAAAAAAAAAAAAAAAAGATTAATCATTCCACGTATGTAGCACGGACCGTTTCTTTCAATTTTTCAATTGCTGTATGTTTGAGACTTTCATTTTGAATTCATCCTTTTCCTTCTTCTGTTTCAACTTGAGGTCAAAAGGCGTTGATGATACAAAATTACAAATACATATGACGTTTGAAAGTCCAAAATAGCAACACACACACGCAACACCCCCCCTCCCCCCCGAACGCGTATCCTCTGCATTAACTCAAAAGAGAATCTTTTGAGTTAATGAATCTCAACCATCCGATATGCTTTAAGATCCGTGCATACTAGATCCGCACTAATATTAAAAAAACTGTGTTAAAATCAGACGATCAGTTTAAAATCAAGACGGCTGAGATGCATTAACTCAAAAGATTTCCTTTTGAGTTAATGCAGAGGATACGTGTCCCCCCCTCCCCCCCTCCAGAATCCTCAATTTTGAATTCATCCAATTGAACAGGAATTCTCGACCATTTAAATATGTTCTGCACAAATCTCAAAGCTCAAATAATATTGTCCTTTGCGCTGTAGGCATGAGTTGATATTTCTATTTTCAAATTTTGAAATAGTTAATCCGAGCAGCTCAACATATTCTTAATGTGCTTGGATATCAAATTTTTCATTTTTTGGAATATTTTTACTATTTATTAAGCCACTTTGAAAATCTGAAAATCCGGGTGAAAAATAAAAATTTATGAACCACCGGATCAGCGATTTTCAAAGTAGCTTAATAAATAGTAAACAGAATTCAAAAAATGTAAAATTTGGTCTCCAATAACATTTCAATATGGAGAACATGTTAAGCTGTTTGAATTGACTATTTAAACTTTGAAAATAGAAATATGAGCGCAAATTAAAACACTCACTTTAATTTGCAAAGTATTGTAGCATTACTCTCTCTCTCTCTCTCTCTATATATATAGAGAGAGAGAGAGAGCGCAAAACTAGAGTGTGATGTGCTCAGCAAGAGGGGTTGGTGAGCACACTTCTAAAAGTTATCGGATTGACTTTGAACTACTGATTCAAATCGTTGAAATCTATGTAAATCGTGAGTGATGCAAAAAATTTAAGGCTTCGAATTCATTTAGCACATGTTTAAGCGGTTAAAACAATGAATATTTTATAAATTATTTTTTAAATTGTTTTATGTATTTTTTTTTTTAAATCGTGAGTGATGCAAAATATTTCATTTAGCACATGTTTTATGTATTTTTTAAATTATTTTTTTGATTCAATTTTTTTTTCAAATTCCTGTGTAATAAAGTATACAAATTTGACCAAATGGTCCGCGTAGCCTATGACATGGTCTTGTTAATTACATGTCAGATTTGATAGTCTATAAAAAAAAAATGATCGAACGGTCAATGTGGTCTGTGGCATCGTCGTGTTATCGGTCAAATTTGTGGGATATATTTTTTCAATATTTGAACTATTATATGAGTAGAACAAGGGTGCTTTTAAGTTGACCAAGTTTTTCTGTGAAGCCAATTCTAAAATCTATCGGATTGTCTTCAAACGACAAATTCAAACTATTAAAATTCTTCTATCTTATGAGTGATACGTCTACATGTGAAAATTTTAAAGTTTGAAATTAAATTTGTACAGAGTCAAATGGTCAAAAAACTTCCAAAAATGTATGCATTAAAATTAATTTACAAACATAGGTTCGAAACCCAGATGGGAGAAATTTTTTGTTGTAATAACAAAGGTATTAAATAATTGGGTGGCTTGACCTCCAACCTTTACTCAAAAAAAAAATTAATTTATAAACCTTCTAATTTTGACACTTGACTTTATTCTAAATTAATTTGAAACTTTAAAATTTTCACATGTAGACACATCACTCATATGGTAGAAGGATTTCAACTGTTTGGATTTATCGTTTGAAGTTAATCCAATAGTTTTAGAATTGAGTTCACAAAGGAACTTGGTGAATGTAGGAGCACCCTAGTTCTATTCCTATTATATAACTATTTTAATTGATATAAATATATATTATCTCTAAACATATAGTTGTTTGTGATTAACGCTTATAATTGTCTTACTGAGTATAATTTAAAGTTAAATTGTAAGCAGTTATATTATTGAAAAATATATTAGTTTATTTCAAAAATTGCTAATCATACTTAATATTTAGTTGGTCATTGCTATATTTAATGAGCTACTGTAGTAACGGAAGATCCCTAATACTTCCCTTTGTAAATCAATCAACATATACTGAATAATTTAAGAAATTTCAAGAAAAAAATTTATTCAAATTTATTGGTATTAGGCGAGTAACCATCTTATCATAATAATAAAGGATACATTTGTAACATTGATTTTTAATTTCGATGAACATACATCACTTTTCATTATTGTCTATACATCTTATTAATTCCTAAAAACTTTATTTTACGGTAACAAAATAAAATTTCAGATATCCTAAAGGTTGAACTTATTAAAAAGTAATTTGTAATTCTATATATACTTCAGCACACTTCTCACGTGTTGGTAACTATTGTTACAACGGAAAAAAAAAAAAAACAGAGAGAGTTGATTCTAACAAAAATCTGGTCTAGCTGAATTATATTCTTGACTTTCAAGCTCTGCAGATACAATACCAACTTTGTTCTAATAAATTGACATATAGTCTATAGAGAATCGAAACATAAACTTTATTGACAAGATAAAGATCTTCTGGAAATTTGAGGGGGGTGCGTATTATTTGTACTTTGAGATTCGTGCAGAAGGTATTTGAACGATTGAGATATTCCAAAAAGTCACGCAAAGTTTGAGATATCTCAGAGGATGCGAATTCATCTGAGGGATCTTGAATTTTTCTTAAAAAGAAAAAGAAAAAAAGAGAGATTATATATCAAATTGAGATTCAGATCTGCTCAAATTCAAAATTCATGAACAGTAATTCTGAAATTTATGATACAACTGTCCAATTTTTTCTGTACACGCATCTCAAAATACTCGAAATAATTTAATAGTTAGATCTTGAATTTCAGAATTACTATTCATGACTATGAATTTAAGCAGATTTGGTCCCATCAAATTGTGCGGGAACAGAAACACGGAAATGTCGGTTTGTAGTTGGAGACGTGCACATGCAGTAGGTACAGCTGGGAACAACTTCAATCCCACATGGTGGCGCTATCTAATCATAACTAATACAAGTTCATAGAATATTGGTGTACAATCTTTATTTATTAATAGAAAATTAATGACGTGCACAGTAGCTTAGGACAATTTTTTTTTAGAGAAGCTTAGGACAAAATATCAAAGATTTGCCAGATTGCAGCTGAGTTCGTCAAGACTGCGTCATGTTTATCTCATCTCTTGGGCAACTATATACAATTGGCTGGCAATTATTGCATCAGTCGATATATTTTCATGTTAAAAAAAATTATGGATCCTGTGATTTGGCATCAATTTTGCAATTTCGTAATTTGGAAATGATATTTTCTTCCTGTGTGAATTCGATGCAGTTTTTATGGAAAAAAAATGATGGATCCTGAAACTGTATTTCAATATATGTAGACTGTCAGTCTGTCATAAAACCATTCATTATATTAGAAATTGGAATATTTTGAGTAGAGCGGAACCAGAATTTCAAACTATGGGGATCAAACGTGAATGAAAATCATATATAAAAATTTCATGCTGAAAATGAGAATCAATTTTACAGTATCATGACATTTTGATCTAAATTATATAGAAAAATATGCATGAATACAAAAAAATATTTAAAAATAGAGTCAATTAATCCCATTCATACAAGCCTCTGCATCTGATTTTGAGTAATATTATACCACACTTGTTAGGTTTTTTTCTATGTGACAAGCTGAAATTTTTTTAGGTACCACCTCAATATTTTGAAATTGTGACTTCATTATTGATTTCTGAAAAATTAAAATGTTACTACGTGCACAACACCAATGATAATTATATTAATTGTGAAGTTTATATTAACATAAAAAAATTATATTATTTTTTGTATATGCATTGACTAATTAAGTAAATATCAAATTTCAAGAATGTCCGATAAGTAATAAATGACTTCATTTAAGTTCTGAAAATGTCCGATACTATATAATTTTATTTATTAGAAAGACTGTCGATTTTTATATTTGATTTATTTAAAATTAACATTACATCTCTTTCAGACGGATATTAATTGGTGCTCTAACAAATTTGATATGTGTCTTTCTGTTATAACGCATCTATATTAATTTTTTAAGTCATTTCTATCATTTTCATATGATCATTCTTGTCTATTTTTTTGACGATCCATAAGGAATTCAACGAATCTAAAAATACAAATATTTTCTACTTGATTTTCTCTTTCAAATGAGATCCATAAAAAAATACTTTTGAGTTTTTTTCAAGTCGTTATTTTTTTTTTAAAGTAAAGCCCGTGAGCACTTTAAATTCTCAAATTTTTAAACCTCAATATACAACCTTTTAAACCTGACATGAAAACTATTTAAATATTTGACACAAGTATTTAAAATGCTTGAAACTACTTTAAACGATTGTAGACAGAGGTTTTAAACGCGTGATACTATATGTCGACATCAGAGGTTTAAACGTTTGAACGTAGTAGTTTAAATAGTAGACATCATATGTTTAATTGGTTATAGAGTGAGGTTTAAAAGCTTGAAAATTTAAAGTGCTCATGAGCTTTACTTAAAAAAATAACTTGAAAATAACTCAAAAGTATTTCTTTATCGATCTCATTTGAAAGAAAAAATCGAGTCGAAAACGTGTGTATTTTTAAATTCGTAAATTAATTATGGATTGTCATAAAAATAGACGAAAATGATTAAAGAAAAAGAATGGATGAAAATATTATTCTTCTTTTTTTTACTTGAAGACTAAAATCGTTAGAAGTTATAACTATACTGATTTGAGATTTAAATACCTGCAGATAGAAGTTTAAATAGTTATCAGTAGAATTGTAAAATGTTAAATGTTATAAATAGAAATTTAAAACTTTGGATATTCTTAAAATAAAAAAAAATTGCAGCGGGAGCGTCTCAAAAATCTATTGGCGATTAACACGTGGATGGTTAGACTTAGCACGTTAGTCGTTACTCGTTA
The DNA here is from genome assembly GCA_024447775.1 of Carex cristatella. NCBI lineage: Eukaryota > Viridiplantae > Streptophyta > Magnoliopsida > Poales > Cyperaceae > Carex > Carex cristatella. The sequence goes on along the minus strand of JAJHPF010000003.1, from coordinate 4,797,158 downwards.
GTCACGTTCTGGATGGTTAACACGTGGAAACATTCTTTTTAGGAGATTGTTTTGTTTTGTTTGCCATGTATTATCGGCGACTCGGCCCCACGTTGCAGCCTTAATTTATCATTTTTCCCTTGCATGAGCTGGAAATTAATTATTGAGTTTATTATTGTTAGATAAATTTAAATTGTTATATGTTTATCTTAAATGAGTTTAAAAAGAATCTGACTTTTCACTATATAAATGGAAATGGCCAATAGGTCGGAAAGGATATATAATTGAATATGATTTGAATTGTCTAATTTACAATTGACAGCTACGATTCGATTATTTTTTCTATAAATTGGTATAATTTTAGAGGAGAGGTCATTAAAATAAGGTGCCTTAAATTTTTGTTCAAATTATGAACTTGATTACTTGAACATCGGTATTATTTTAATTTTGATTGAGTGATGCACTCAAAAAATTACTTTATCCTTTTCAATAATATTTTACAATGGTTTTTTGGTCAATCCTAGCTATACCTGGACTTAATCAACCCAAGACGTAGTCGCTTGTTTACCCTTTACAATAATATTTTACAAAGGCATAAAAAATACAAATAATTCTTGCATTTTTCTTCCTTTATTTTAGAAAAAAAAATATTATTTATAGTATATTGTGTTGTCTAATGTGTACATTTCTCTTCCTTTATTTTTCGTTTTTCGCTTTTCGTTTTTGTTCTTTTTCTTTGTTTTAATTTTGTTTTTCGTTTTGAGGGAGCATATAGAACGTCGCTAGAAGAAAATAAAATACTAAGATATATGCATGTACATTCTTTTTTTTTTTAATAGTGGGACTAAGGATTTAGTGGAAGGCCACAAATTGCATATATTAAAAAAAGAAATGGTCGTGCGTGAACCTCTTCTCTATTTACTATTTTCAAGAAACATTAGATATTTTCTTTGTTTTAGATTTTAATTGTATTGATTGATTAGTATAAAAAATACTATATAGAAATTTTTGAAAACTGTTTGAGAGGTATGTGCTTGCCGTTTTCTTTTTTAGTAGCGTACATTTTTTTTAACATATTTTTTATTGTTCAACGGACAGCTGGAGAGACATAATAAAATTTGTTGCTGGTACGATGATTTGGTGTCGACTTAAAAATTGTACTATAACAGAAAAGGCCCCGAAAGACATGTCAAACATTATTTTTATTTTTTTTGACAAAAAAAATGAATACAGCTGAATATTTACTTATTTTATGAGTTTTAACTTTTAAAGAAAAAAAATATGTAATACTGTATGAGAGAGAAATATATTAGAGTGGTGTCAATGGATACGATACAATACGAGATGGTCTTTATCGTTAAGCTTAAAATCATGCAAAGATGTTGAAAGCACAAGTGTAGGACCGTAGGGGTGTCAATAGATACGATACGGGATACAGTTAAAGTGGAAGTATTTTCATATTCATATTCACTAAGAATTGATTTTACTCATACTCTATTTTTATTCATTAAGAATTTACCTTATCTTATACATACTCGTTAAAATTATCGGGTAACAAAACAGTAGCGGATGAATAACGAATAATACTAATATAATAATTAATTTTATTATATTTTATAAATCACATTGCTAATGAAAAAATAAAAAATAAATATACAATTAATTTCAACTATTTTTTTATAAAGCAAGATAATTTAAAAACACGAATATATGTTTGGACAAATTTAATTATTAACTAAATAACAAAACATGTAGACAAAAGTAATACGATTAATATTTTTCCTTATAGCAAAAATTATGTACTAAATAACAGAAGTATATAGCTAATTATTACTCAAATATTATCATATGAAATATTACGTAAATAAATTTTAACATTACTAATTATTGTTTAAATATTACAATATTTTTTTTATATAATTACTCTATACGAGTAACATATGCGAAATAGCTTTTATCCGTACCCTTATCTGTTTAACTAACGAAAAAATCCATACCCATACTCATACTCGATAATCTAACAAAAACAAAATTTATCCATACCTGCCTTATCAAATACGGTACGATAGAATAAACAGTTAAAAGGGTATCATTGAGACCCCTACACAAATATCTGATAAGTTGGGATTTTAGTCAAAAGGCTTTGAATAACATCTTATTTAAAAGTTGAATATAAATTTTAATTTTCTGATTGACGTAAAAATTAATTCGGACGGTGATTAAGATTTACAAAACTATTTAAATTTTTTAAGTTAATATTATTTATACGAATTTTAAAACCAAACGGACAATTTAATACCACTTTAAATAAAGTCCGTCCAAAATTTTTAAACAAATTTCAGTTCCATAATATCATACTGATACTCTCTCTGTTGCGAGAATCAAACAAAGTGCGACGTCAGTGGTGTTCAGCAAGGCCCACTTAAGAATTCGACTCCTTAACCTCTTGTCTCACCGAACAACTTTTTTTTTTAGTTCAGATTAAGTTTTGCTCTTTTTGTTCAAATTAAGGCCTTTTTAACTTCTTTTATCCGAAATCTTAAGGCACCAATTCTACTGGATTAAGATTTCTTAGTAGGGGTGCAAACGGGTCGGATATTATCCGACCATATCCGAATTTTTCGGATTCAGATAGTCGAATACGAATTCGAATTTAATATGAGAAATGAATATGGATACGAATAATTATCCATATCCACATAAGTTAGTAATTCGGATATCCGTTTGCTTGTTGTCTATCCTAGATAGCTGTCACTCTACAGCAGGCATGATGGGTCAGAAACTTTAACACATACTTCTTTATAGGGTTACATTAATTATGTGATTGTGTCACTCTACTACGGATTCTATTTACTATCTCCTGTCTTCCTTTATGTACTAAATAATCTCTTTTATAATCTTACTTGATTTTATTCAAATTATACGAATCATTACAATGGGTGATTAATTTTAGTTAAATAGATATATTATTAATAATTGCATAACATGTTAATTATATATATAATTTTTTTAATTAGAAATCCAAATTATATCTGTATCTGTATTCGTATCGATAATATCCGATCCGTATTTGTAACCGTTTAATATCAGATCCATATCCGTATCCGTTTAATATCCGATTCATATCCGTATCCGATTAATATCCGATCCGTATCCGTATCCGACAAAAAAATATGAATACGGATATGGGTTTACCACTATCCGATCCGTTTGCACTCCTATTTCTTGGCACATTTTCTTAATCCGACTTTATCGAATAAGTATTATTTAGCTGCACTTAAAATTTAATCTCACTCGAAAAGAAAGGTACCACAGTTAGCTAGGAAAAAGTCATAGAATTGTTGTACTCAAAGATCGAGAGTTCGATTCCTCCTCACAACTTTACAGCCTCTGCAAAGGTTTTAAAAAAAAAAATAATCTCACTCATTGTGCTGAACCGTTACGTTAGTCTTTTCTTTAGTCAGACTGGTACAGGATGAGCCTGTTTGAATCCTTCTCATACAAGTAAAACCGTGCACCTAAGGGCTAAGGGGTCCAGCAGATCTCATTCTCCTGTATTTCTTCAATAAGTACATATAGTTCTTGGGACCATTTTATTTTTTCCTTTGTGTTAAGCAAAGGTTTTGTGCAATGTGCCGGTAATCTATAATTTGATGTCCCACTTCATTGTGAACGCATATTCTCTACATTAACTCAGAAGGAAATTTTTTGAGTTAATGAATCTTAACCGTCTGATTTTAAACGGAGTCGATCCGGCTTCCGTCTATAATATAGAAACTTTTCAATATTAATGCAGATCTAATTTGTCTGAATTTTAAAACAGATCAGACGGTTGAGATTCATTAACTCAAAAGATTCTCTTTTGATTTAATGCAGAGGATACGAATTCCTTCATTGTCGGCACAAACAAGTTGCCTGGTTTCTGTGAAAGTTCTTCGTTATTTATTATTAGTTGGAAATTGATCTCAGATTCCTTTCAAAATTGTACACATCTGCCATGTCTAACCAAAAGGAGCGGTGCTGACGTGTTGTGTTTCGTAGCGGAAATTAAGATTTTTTGTTTTATAATTCGTCATTAAAGAAATAACAGAAAGAGGTTGATTGATTGGAACTCTTTTTACAAAAGGGACTTGAAGCAAAAATGCACCAGTTTATAAAACAATACAAGAGGCAGATCTTCCATAAATTTCCGATAAATTCGTTTCATAGAACAATCCGTCATGTGTTTTGGGCGTATTAAATTCCCTCCACACATACAATGATTTTTTTGTGTTTAATCTGCCTCGTGTTTAACCCGCTGTATTGTGTGGCCAATACAAAACGATTATTTCACATTTTTCATTAAATTTTCTGATGGGCACACATGACACATCTTATGTTGGGATTAAATGCTGACGCGGTTAATATTATTTACTAATTTAATAATTTATTCAAAAAATAAATTCGTATCATTGTGAATTATATAATCTGAGTAACATGTTACTTGTGTTGTACAAATGACCGTCTAGCCTGACTAATCAGCTAATTAGTTGTTAGCAGTAACCAAATTATTACGAATCGTTTGTTTTCGTCTCTACAACCAACTAGTTGGTCATTTTTATTATTTTTTTCTGCATTTATCCATTATTTGTATTATACTTTGTCTTGTCTTATACAAGTATTTCTAAATCACAATTTCTGAATTTCATAAAATTTACTAATTAACAATGAAACTAAGTTAAAATAAATTTATTTGATAAATTTAATAGACTAAATTAATCATTTTTAATAATTTTAAGTATAGACAAACAACTTTAATAGAAATACAATTTTTTTGATTAATCAGCCACATATTGATTAATTGTTTAACGGTACTTCTTTCATACGACAAGCGCATTATGTTACATGCAGCACTATTTTACTATTTCAGATAACACAATATTAAATATATATACTATTAGATATCCAAACTAACAATCTCTTAGCACTATTCTCACGTCACATATTAATATAAATAGAAATACATACATATACTACTTTTACCATTCTAAGGCATTTTTGCGGGAGCGGAGGGTGTCCGATGTCCATCGGACCAAACTCGGTTAGATGGGTGGTTTCTACTGTTCGATTCACTTCAAGATCTGTGCACATCACTTTAATATCCGTGATGTTTGCTTTAATATCCATGCGCACAAATCTTGAAGTGAATCGGACGGTAGAAACCACCCATCGAACCAAGTTTGATCCGATGGGCATCGGACACCTCCTCTCCCCTCACAATATGTTTTGGAAGGAGTGAGGGTGACACGAGGAGAAGAAAAGGAAGTGGAAGAGAGACGGAGACCAACCTGACGGCACTCTGTCCACACTCAGTACTCGCTCTACAACGATAAAATCGAATGGGGAGCACAGGTGAAATCGATGTCTAATTTCAATAAAAATTCTCACTAATTTCTCATCCCAGATCAGAACGTGAGTTCTTGATCTGCCCTCTCTTGCTCGCCTCCGTTTTCTTTCCGTTATCTCAGAGAAGCAGAAATCAAATACTATGAGCTCTTTATACAGGCTGATCCAATGGAGAATATTTTGGGCCTAACTTGGGCCGTGATAAGAAAACCAAGTTTCTTCTGACCACGGAGAAAAATATTTCAGATATTGTCTGCAAACTGTAATTAGCTTATAGCAAGTATTTCCTCTATTATGTGAATTATGAGAGCAGCTTTGAGTCCGATAGCTATCGGACTCAAAGTGGTTCTAACGGATTCACTCATTGTTAGATTTATTTTAAAATTTGGGTTCGCAATTTCGTATCTGCTTTAAAATTCGTGCACACGAATTCTAAAGCACATCCGACGGTAAACGAATCCGTTGGAACCATTTTAAATCCGATGGCCATCAGAGCCAAGGTGTTCCCGTGAATTATATATGCGTTATTTAGAAGAGTAATTTTAGCTTGAAAATGGTAGCCGCCCGCGCAACTCGATGTTTCAATTTACGCACCAACGACTGCACATGCGTATACCGTATATAGTATACGGTATACACCGCATTATATGTGGCTGCATGTGACATCAACATGTGGCTACATGTGGCAACGATCCATTTATGCCGTATTTATATTTATATAGTACTGATTATCATTAAGTAACTATAATTCACAGTAGACTCGAGCTTACATTTATTTCATTCAATTCACAATTGTCTTCGGTACTTTTTGAACTTCGTCTCTCTGCGCTAAAATAAAATTTCTGCTTTTCTTACCTTCTCATTTGGCTTAATTAAATAGCCCTTTTATGTCATCTATTTCCGCATAAATATATTTGATGTGTTTTTTTGAGATACTTTTATTGCAAATTTATACAGTCTGATATTCTAGAAGTTTAGTTGAGTAGGAAAAACAATATTTTATAATTGAAAAAATTGGTATGTTCTAATTTTTAGTGCGTAATAATTCTACCTTTATTTTTGAATCAACCATACTTTAACAATTGCTTCGAAAGATCATAGCGAAAACAAAGTAATTATATATATTTTTTCTTGAATGCCAAAGAGAACTAGTACCAGTGTTGACTTTCCATTTTCATGTTTTACCTACTAAACTAATTTTTGTTCCCCCAGAAAAGATACATATATGTACCCCTCCCTTACTTTTAAATCTGTTGTTATATATATATATTTTTTTAGGGTTAGTGAAAATTTCCACTAAGATATATTGACATATGTATGAAAAATATGTACATGGACATTATACGGACCAACTGATCCATGTAACAATTAGAAAAAAATTACACTGTATCTCAAATGTTAAAAAACTCGGCCAATAAAACTAAAAAAGCCCCAATAGTGCCCAAGCCACTCCTTTCACTATTACATCAATTGTTGTTTCATTAATTAGAATATACTCTGCTTTTCTCTTCTGGGTGAAGGTTTTTTCTGTTCTTTTCCCTCCATATTGCCCACGAGCATGCCACATCCCAGTGTTGCTTGCTTTGTCCCGACAGTTGTTGTCGACCCTCACCATATCTCTGCTGGACTGTTTCCCACAGCTCTTGGTAGGTTTAGCTGTGTGCATAGGCCAAACCAAAAGTTTCTAGTGTATGGATATGTCCGCATCTGATGTAATATTTACCTTCCCTTTTAATTCAAAACATCAATAACAAAAACTATACAATTTTATTATAAATGTAGGAACTATAATAAAAAAATATAGTAATAATTTTTGAAATCTTGATTATACGCATCAAAGTTTAATTAACCTCTTTTTTTAAGTATTTAACAACATCTCCTATTTAAATTATGCGCAGTTTAGAGAAAGAAGAAAAACAACCATTATAATGACAACCTAGTATAACTTTATAATTTAAATTGAAAAACTACTAAAGAAAAAGGAAATAATATAACATAGAATAACTTTTATGGATGATATTTAGTCCCCATCGTATGTAAATTCTAACTTTGCACCTGATTGCAACGAAAATTTGCTAAGTACTTTTTTTTTTTAAAGATAGATGAATGTAAAGTTTTTAAATTTCATATCATTGTTATTACAACAAAAAAATTCTCTCCTATATGAATTTTGAACCCATAATCTCTCACATCAGATGTCGTGTGTTTTTGTCACTAGACCAAATAATAATTTTTGAAAATCTACATATTTATTCCTCACATCCACATGATAAAAGTGTTTGGATTCTCTCTAATTTGTTAAACTTTGTCGTATATTTTTTTTCTAAATATCACAATCATCATTTTTATAATAAAATGGTTGTAACTAACTAACTGTGCAATTATGCATGATAAGCCTCGGATTAGCATAATTTATACAACATTTTTACATATTGACCTCTGCGAATTTATTGATTGTTAGAGACCTCGACATAAAATGATTCTAGTTTTTTGTGATGTATGTATACTTAGTTTTAAATTTTAGATTAGGTTAAATCAATTTTTTTTAAATAGATTGTCCCGTCTTTTATGACAAAATAAGTTCAATTTTTGAATAGAACTCCCATACATATGAATGATATTTTTTTGGCATTTTTAGAATAATCAATACGATATAGAAAAATAAAAATTCTATAAATAACGGAGATTTAATTCATTTTTTTCTTCATATGAATTCTATTTCAAGAAAAAAAATACGGAAAACTGTTCTAGTGATATAAAAGGATTAGATAAATTAGTTTTTGTACTTACACCCTTATAATCTTTTTGGTTATAATTGTCAATAAATATTCTTTAGGGGACGTTTGGATGAAATTTCGGTTAGTGAGAACAAGGAGCTAACCCAAAATCGAGAATAGTCACTAGCTCAATTTTTGGTTGGATTAGTAGAATAACATGCTAATGCATAAAAAGATAAACAAATAATAGTCCTTAGTTGCTAATTCAAATACATCCAAACGTAGAATAGTAGTTCGGAATAGTCAACTAATCTGGTTTAGCACTAACACTATTCTTTGGCCCATCCAAACACACCTGAGAGGAGGGTTAAAATGCACAATTGATTTTGTGCTCCAATCATACACCTCACATCTTTATTTCTGTTTTTAAAGTTCAAATTGTTGTTGTTCTGAACCGCTTAACATGATATCTATATTAATATGTGCTTAGAGACCAAGTTTTATATTTTTTGAGAATTTTCTACTATTATTTTAGATGGTCTAGAAGCAGTGATTATGTATCTATTTAAAAAAAATTAATCTATAAACACATTTTAATATGAAGATCATGTTGAGCAATTTAGATCGGCTAACTAAACTTTGAAAATAAAGATAAAGATGTGCAGTATGGTTGGAACACAAGATCAATAGTGCATCTTAACCCTGCACATTCTTTAATTAGACAAAATTGATTTGGATCCTATGAATGAACCTACATGTAGTTTCTACAATATATTATATATTGAATCCCAATGTGAATTTTAACTAATAGAGGTTACACCTTAATTATTGAATTTGTATATGGCACGTACCACATTAATCTATGATTTGAGATATATTTAGAGCTACATATTAGGTGTGTTCAAATGAATTTTATTAAAATTAGTCATAAAAGTCAGTCTAAATGCATACATTTATACATTGTTCTTAATTATTTGAGTTATACATGTAGCTTGTTTATTTCAACACGTTTTAGCTAAAAACATAGGAAATATGATGCGTTATGTAGTCTGAAATCCGCCGAGATAATAATGATCACGGATCTACATTTTAATTCTCATTTTTGTTTGTTAGAAATCAAATTTAAATCTGATCTATGGATAACCCTTACAGTTGATGGTCATTTTGTGGGTTTGTAACGACCACACTAACAACAAAAACTAGTTGACCATTTTTTTTCTGACGTGTCAAAGTGTAATTAGTCATCTTTCGTCATAGTACCAATCAGATGAATACACATTATATATTCAGTTTTCAAATACTAGAAAATTGGGATCAATTAAATCTGGAATTATAATTATAAAATAAGGATATATAAAAATACTCTTGATAATATTTAGAAAATTAAATATTTTTTTCTAAAATAAAAAGATTTGCTTACATATTATTAATGTTTTTTTGAGAAAACAATAGTGGTCCAGCCCCTATTTATATTAACCTTAATTGATTTCATATATACATTATTAATGTTATAGGTTGATTTTGTTTCAATTGTATGATTTCTAAATTATAATAAGTTAACTTTTTATAATTATTGAAATTATCAAATTAATTTGTTTATGATTATTCTAAATTATAATGACTTCAAACCCATAATTAAATACTACAGTATGTGATAGCCTTCCTTTTCATTCTAATAAATCAAATCCACTGACCCAACACTATGATTTAGAAAGTTGCTTTTTCTTCTCTTTTATTATACTTTAATAACAATTTTTAAAGGTTACATAAAATCAATAGAATTAGGAATATTTTTCAGACCTTTTCCTGAAAATAAAAAATGTGTTGGAAAAATAAAATTAAAACTTTTAATTTTAGTTAAATGGTTGATAAAAGCATCGAATACATTATCTCTAGTGATCGAAGAATATAAGTCGTTGGATGGTCCATGTCAGCAGAGAAAATAAAATCAAACGGATAGAAAACACGCGATGATGTGGCCGGAGATTCAACTAGTTTATAAACCCCATTTTTTAATTTTATTTTCCTGTTTGTTCTACTGGTGCCACTGTCCCAGTTTCCCACCAGTTTTCCAGTGCGTCCCTTTCCTTCAAAATCCCTCCAATCCCCCGTTTTAAAACCTCGAATCCTCGATCAAGCCCCTAAAAAATGGCCTCTTCTCGTGCTCTCTTCCTCGCACTACTTACCATCTCCGCGCTCCTCTTAGTCAACCCTGTCCGGTGTACCGACGAGGACGAGGACATAGCCTTCCTTTCTCAGGACGACGTGGAAGAGGTCCATCCACATTTACCTCAACATGATGATTTTGTTTCCAACACAGATCTGTCCGAGGCAGACTCCGATCTGCCCCAATTCGATCCTGAAGAGAAAGAAGACGACGTGGCGAAGTTTGACGAGAGCCACGTGGTAGTTTTGACGGACGGCAACTTCAGCTCCTTCATAACGAAAAATAAACATGTGATGGTGGAGTTCTATGCGCCGTGGTGCGGGCACTGTAAGACTCTGGCGCCGGAGTACGCGGCCGCCGCAAAGGACCTGGCCGAGGAAGATGCTGAGGTGGCACTGGCGAAGGTCGACGCTACAGAGGAGACCGATCTGTCACAGAAGTACGACATTCAAGGGTTTCCCACAGTTTTATTCTTCATTGATGGTGTGCGCCTTGAGTACTCAGGTGGGAGAAGCAGGTGAGGAGTGATCTGTGACCTAGATTTGCCAGATCTGAATTTCTCTTTTGTTCCTCATTTATAATAGTTTTTGAATACATGGGTTAAATTGAAAACTTTTGGGTACTTTGTGATACTAGGGATACAATCATGGAGTGGATTAAGAAGAAAATTGGACCAGGGGTTCACAATATCACAACAGTTGAGGAAGCAGAGCAGATTTTGATTTCCCAAGACAAAATTGTCGTAGGCTACCTTGATTCTCTTGTGGTAAGTTCTCAACTTCTCATTATTTAGCTTGTTTTTTTATTATTTGATATGTAATTGGGTGTTACTTTGGCTATATTTTGGCAATTCTACAAATGCATGCTCAATAGTGTTATGAGAACTGTAGTGTTATTTTACATCAAGGAAGTATTACCAGTTATTATGTGATTACTTATGTCAAAAGTAATGTTGACAAATTATAGCAACACTACAATTAAAGGCTAAGTTTTGTGTTTACAATTTTTGTCTGGCAAAGCACAAGGAGTGTAGTCACTTAGGGTTGTTATCGAACAAACTTATAAATTATACAATGCTTCTTGCAGTAGTGGAGAAGGATTGAAATTCAGGTTGTCAGGTTGTCGTTATGCAGTGAATACGTAGGAGTTAACAATTTACTTGAACTGTTGAAAATGAGACTTATCTGGTGAAAAAGTCTTAACAATCCATTGTAATGTTGATAGTGAGACTTATCTGGCAGAATTATCTTAACATTAACTTTAGGATGTCGTTGGCCCTAACAAAATTCTGTCCAAATAATAAGTTGGTGTTATCTGTTTTCTGCCCCTTCAGTTCTTCCCATTCCTCTCTTCCCACCAATTATTTTGTTATCTCCCGCACCTTTTTCTCCTCCTTCAAGCCGAGAGTGACGGGCAAAGTGGTTTGATTGAATCAAATGTGAAGTTTAGTGACTTGAGAGGGATTATCAACATTGAGTGACTAATTTGTGATTTTGGGAAATGTTTAATAGCCTCCTTAGATTTATCCTGAATTTTAAATTCATTTCTGTTGTAAATTGAATTTGCTTTGCGAATGTGGATGAAAGAGCATACAACATACCTGTAATCAAGGAAAGGAGATACAAACCCCCTCTAATCGTCTGAACCTGAATCTTATATCTATCTTATCCTGCTGATGTACCAGAATGCAACATCACATCTCGAGATTATATGAATTAAATGTGATAATTGATTGCAGGGTGCTGATAGTGATGAGCTGTCAGCTGCCTCAAAACTTGAAGATCAGGTCAACTTTTACCAGACTGTAAATGCAGATGTGGCCAAGCTTTTTCACATTGACCCCAAGGCCAAACGCCCTGCTTTGGTTTTGCTGAAGAAAGAGGAAGAGAAACTGACATACTTTGGTAAACATTTACTAAATAATCAGTAACACTTAGCTTGATTCACCATTGCACTTGGTAGCTTTATCTAAGTGATTTGATGGCAATATTATAATTTTGCAGATGGCGAATTGAGTACATCTAGAATGGCCGAGTTTGTAGCTGCTAACAAGCTTCCTTTGGTGATCACTTTTACACAAGAAAGTGCCCAATCTTTATTTGATAATGCTATTAAAAAACAGGTTCGATTTATCAGACTTTTTTAATCAATTTGTTCCAAAGATTATCTGTCAGACCAAAAGATTAGTACATCTAATTGAATGCAAAAAGGTTATTTGGAAAAGAAGTACATACATATTCTCACATTTTATATGTGATATGAGGTTTTTTAATGATATTTATTATATTTTATATCTACTTTTGGTGTGCTTATTTATAGGTTTTGCTCTTTACCTTGTCTAATGAGACAAGTGATGTCCTGCCTGTTTTCCATGAAGCTGCAAAGTCATTCAAGGGAAAGGTATGCCATTCTTTACTGTTAGTTTCTTCTCTTTCCTTTTGAGGCTGCATATAATTTTAATTAATAGATGTTGGAATTATGATTGAGTTCTTTTTCGTTTTTCTTTGTGAAGGTTCAAGTTCTCACTATTTCTTTTATATCATGCTTGATTGGTTGCAGATAATATTTGTGTCTGTGGAGAAGGACAACAAGGAAATTGGTGAACCAGTTTGTGCTTACTTTGGTGTAACTGGAGATGGACCTCAGGTCAATTTTTGCACAAGTTTTAGCTGCATATTTTTCATATATACGATTAGTTCATTTAGTTTTCTAATGCCAAAAAGACGCTACTACTTATTTCGTATGAATTTTTTTCTCACTAAATAAAATAAAACAGGTTATTGCATTCTCCGGAAATGAAGATCAAAAGAAGTATTTTCTTAAGGGTGAACTTACTGTGGACAACATTAAGGTATAGTTATGCATGTGTGTGTAGGCAATTTACTAATGGCAAACAAATTACTTTACCTCTCAATAATGATTTTAACCTTCTAAATTTTTTTTTAATCACTTTAGAAATTTGCTGAGGATTTTTTGGAAGATAGGCTTCAGCCATTCTTCAAATCTGATCCAATTCCTGAAACTGTAAGCATCTTAACTATGCATCCTCAATTTTCTGCTGGGAGTTCCTGATGTCTCTAATTTTGGCACATATCAATTTTGGTATAAATTGCACAGAACGATGGCGATGTGAAAATAGTTGTTGGAAATAACTTTGACGAGATTGTACTGGATGAATCCAAAGATGTTCTTCTAGAGGTTGGTCCTACCTTTTCTGCTACAGATAAATCTCTAAACTAGGTTATGCAATGATGATTTTCACTTGAATATAAAATTAAATGGATTTAGATATATGCCCCATGGTGCGGCCATTGCGAAGCACTGGAACCCATATATAACAAGCTGGGAAAACATCTACGTGGCATAGACTCTCTTGTTATTGCTAAAATGGACGGAACCTCCAATGAACATCCCCGTGCTCAGGTCTCTCTTCACTTTCACTGTGACATTCATATTTTTGTGCAACTCTTATCTCCTCCCTCTCTCTCTCTATATTTTTTAAATTAATTTGTTTTGATGGATATCAGCAAGATGGCTTCCCCACAATTCTCTTCTTTCCTGCTGGCAACAAAAGCTTCGAGCCGGTACAGACTCCCTTAGCCTCACTGGAACACAATTCTTGTTGAAAGTTCTTTTTATAGATAATTAATGTGCTTTTATGCTTGTCAGCCTCTGACAAGATTAAAAAAAATAACGTGCTTTTTTTTCCTCTCTAATTCAGATTGTCTATGACGGGGAGAGGACAGTGGTGGAATTCTACAAGTTCTTAAAGAAACATGCTTCCATACCTTTCAAGCTCAAGAAACAACATACCACTCCATCAGTCACAAAGTCTGAGAGCAAAACCGAAGCAACTGCAACAGAGTCTAAGAAGGCTGATAAGGATTCGAAGGATGAATTGTAGAACATAATTAACTTCTTCTGTTAGCAGCCGTAGTTTAGTTTTTAAATAATGAGAGTGAGTTCAAAGAGGTTAAATTAATATAGGAGCCATAGTTTAGTTTTGTGTGTGTGTGCGTGACAAGAGGGGGAGCGGGAGAGAATAAAGTCTACTCTAACTCTCTTTTTTTACTTGTATGACAAAAACTAAATTAAATGACTTAAAAAGTAAAATTGTTCCTTATATTTACCAGTGTCTGCTTGCTTATGTGTGTCCGCATCGGTTGCCGTGGCAGCTGATCGCCATTGATTTAGTTGCATGGTTGTCATAGAAAAATAGTTATCAGCATATCATTACCAAGAACTTCACTATTTTTCAACTGATTTTTTTCGAAATCGCTTTTAACTTTAACTGGCGCCTAGGTGCGGAGTACACCGCGAACCTGTAGATAACTTTAGGTGTGTTCCAGAAGAGAGGGGAGGGAAGGGGAGATAAGAGGTGACTGGATTGTCTGAAGAGTGTTTACTTGCTCAACAAATCAAAATTTTGGAGGGGAGCCAAGAGAAAGGAATGGGAAAGAGGGGAACCAAGACACAACAAAAATGAATAAAGTTTCTCTCCAATTTCTACCTCTAATTTGGAGGGTAGCTCCTTCTCTTGCTTCTTCTCTCCCCTCTCTTTTCCTTCTCTTCTATTTTGATTTTGTGGAGCACATCCTTAACCGTTCCCCCTAATTCATGTCTTTTTACAGGGAGCGGAGATGGTTCGGTCTGCATCGAATTAAATTTGATTCAGGCCTTCAGGGTATCATGTGAACCGTTTACGTTGAAATTTGTTTGTTGAGTTTAAATTTACGGGCCTGTTTATAATTTTATTTTTCATATGAATTTTAACGCGAATTTAACGTTCTAGACCGAACATCAACCAAAATTTTGATCCAATTTCCAAAAATTTGATCTGATTTCCATTAGAATTTTTGTTTGATCCCACCTGTTTTTTCTATTTTTTTTTCTTATTTTTAAATATTTTAATGATTTCTTTTCAAATTATTTTATGTAATTTGGGAGACGAAATCTCATTCCTAAAGAGCTAAATATAACATATTTTTTTCCTAACGGATTGAGGATTGGGTTGGATTGACTTGTGACCTGTTCAAATTGGATATATGTCAAAAGCATCTTTCCCCTATATCGAGTCCGGCTTAATCTATCCGTATAAAAAAAAATGTTATTAATTGGATCCGAATCCGACCCGTATACTAATTTGAGCCGCTTAGCAGTGGGTAAAGAGAGGCGAAAAGAAAGGAAAAGAGAAAAATCATGGCAATTCCGGAATTTCCCCTGCCGCACTTAGAGAAGAAAATACGTGACACGCCGTGACGTGACGTGACAAACACACCGTGATTTGGTCACGTGACGTGATTAACATTTTTTTTCACGTGATGTGACGTGACGTGAACAAAATAGTGGCGGATGGTCACGTCACGCGTAATCACGCCGTAACCATACATGACGTGATCACACGTGTCGTGACGTAAATTAGTCATGCTAATTTTTTTTTTATATTTTAATTTAAATTGTTAAAAATTTAGAAAAAACAATATAAAAAAATTCTAAAATAAGTAAATAATGTTGTAAAGATTATTTTTTTAGGAAATGTTGCATCTGATATTACTTTAAAAATTCAAATTACAAACATCCATTAGACTAAACTAAAGAAAATAAAAATCAGTATTGCATGAGTATCAATATCACTAAACTTACACTAAAATAAAAATCTGAATACTCTATACATATAAAAAAGTTGGATGCTCTATATTTTATACCGTGACGTGACGTGACTGGTTCGCGTGACGTGACGTGACGTACATTTTTACTAGAATGTGGTCACGTCACGCGTCACGCGAGTCACGTCACGTAATCAACACACGTGACGTTCCGTGACGTGACTAGTCACGCCGTAACAAATTTCCTTCTCTAGCCGCACTCATGGCGTCTCAGTGTGATGGGTTTCTAGATTAGTCTCGGGTGTCTTCTTTTCTTCGACAACAAAAGGGAGGGTTATTTTTTAGAAGAGTCAGATAATAATAGAGGTCAAACACATATGAAATTAATTATATAAAAAATTTCAAACTAAACTATAGGAGTCAGCTATATACGTAGAATATGAGTCAACTATATGCAAACTTTATGCGTAAAATAGGAGATAATTTTACTGTACTACAATATTTTACGCTAAATTATATAGAAAATTAAACATAAATACAAAAATATGAAAATTAAATGGGGAACAATATTGACTTTCACTGGATCTTCTTAGATCCGCTTTTGTGGTCTTCCATCTATGCTAAGTAAGCATACCTTCTGTTTTTGATATGGCGTTTGTGTTGTTGTTGTTTGTGCTGCTGCTGTTTTTTGTATTTTGAACATCTTTGTCTCATTTTGCTCTCTCTCTCTCAGTATGTTTTGTGTTGCGAACAAGAAATTGACGACTCCAACATCTTAATCTTAGCATGAAGAGCCGATAGCTTAAGCACCTCGCAGTCTCGCACTCTGAGCACAACATGTAGGCATTTTTTTTTTTTTTTTTTTTTAGTAAAGTTGGAGATCAAGCCATCCAACTATTTAATATCCTTGTTATTATAACAAATAATTTTTCTAATCTGAGTTTCGAACTCATGACCTTCCACACAGAGACCATGTGGCTGGTTCTTACATATAGACATGTTTTGGTTCGATTGTTTTGTTTTCTCTTATTTTACTTTAGTCGCATGGTGTTCAGTTTGATACTAGTAAAGACTAGTACGTCCAATTTTTTTTTCTTGTTTTTTGATTTTTTTTTTCTTTTTCTGATTCTTGTTTTTCTATTGGTTCTTAATGGTTTTTTATCAATGGAAGTCTACGGACATATTTGTCCACAAAAAAAATAGAAACTGTCGGATAACCTGCATATTAATAATGATCGGATTTGAGAAAAAAAAAAATAATGAGTCCAGCATGAAACTTTACATATTTCTATAAAAAAAATTGTTGGATCAAATTTGCTCTCAAAATTGACAGTGATAAACTATAACTATATTAGTTGATAACTAACCGGTACAAGCTATATTACGTACATATAAAGATGGAACTAGAAAATTTTAATTTAGAAGACAAAAATCTAAAATATACAATATATGGTAGGTAGAATTTGAGCTCAATTTTCACAACTATAAAATTTTAAATACTAAACTACAAATAAATATTTGATATTTTATAAAGAAATTGGAATATATAAAAACTTAAAAATAAAATTCACTAAATTTTCAATATTCATAATTAAACTTTTAAAATTATAAATTTTCACCCAACACACTTTCAAACTCTTATAAATGTATTATAGAAGATTTTCCCACTTTGTGAGTTTCGAACTCATGACGTCTCACATGAGAGTCATGTACTTTTGTCACTAGACCAAATGCAAGTTCTTATCTCTAATTGCACAATGTATATATCGTATGAATTCAAAAACATTTTACTAAAATTAAATCAGAAACCTAACACACAGCGACAGTGCATGAAGCTTACTTTTAATGACAACAGTACCACCAACAAGGACTCGTGCTTAATAGAGATTAAGACTTGTTAATTTTATTGTTCATATTTTTTTTTTCTTCTTTTGCCAAACATTTCATTTGTTTCGGTCGGTTGGTCTCAGGGAACACTCACGCAAGAAAGGTCATCACCAGTATTCTCTTTAAGAGAGTTGTTTTGGTAGATATCTGGTGCAATTTCTCTTTCAATTTCGTTTCAACACACAAAAAAAGTCGGAGTTGTCTCGTTTTTTTTTTCTTTCACTTTGCTTTATTTATTTATTTTCTGTTTTCCTGCACTTCTCCTTCTTAGGACTAAATGCTTTTGAGACAAGTTTTTATTTATTTCGAAGACTTATCAACAGGGGTGCAAACGGATCGGATACGGACCGGATAGTAGTAAAACCATATCTGTATCCGCTTTTATTTTTCGAATACAGATACGGATCGGATATTAGACGGATACGTGCAGATACGGATCGGATATTAGACGGATACGTGCAGATACGAATCGGATATTACACAGATACGTGCAGATACGGATCGGATATTAGACTGATACGTGCAGATACGGATCGGATATCCGTAAATATATACATAAATATTTTCATAATATACATTAAACTATATGGTATATATCTACTATTCAGATACGGATAATTAAAATTCAAAACTCTGCACGGATATTCGGATATTGGATATCCGTATCAAATTTTCGATACGGTCGGATATTATTCGATCTGTTTGCACCCCTACTTATCATTGTAAGTTTTAATCTCCATATATATAACCCATTGCAGTTAATATATACAAGAACTTGTATTGTAGCAAAAAAATGTTAAAAAAAAAAGATAACCAAACTCTAATTAATTTTGCAAACCTGCTCACTCATGAAAAAAAATATTATTAAGAAAAGAGAAATTAAGAACGCTAACAAGACAAGTTCATGATTTTTTAGTTACATTAATAAGATTTGAAAATAACGGATATGCTAGTGACAGATTTATGTAACAATATTCTGATAACATAAAAAACCTTTATTAGAACTTAAAAATTTAGAATGGTAGATATAATTTAAAATAAAAAATTGAAAAGCTTAAATTTAACAGTTTAGTTTTATAAAATTTAGCTAACAAATTAATTACATCAAGCTTAACATACAACATATGATGAAATGCACCGAAATTATATTGTTTTAATTTTAATGAAGTTTGCCATCAGTTACGAAGGTTTAAGGTAAATAAATTGGTTCGCGATATATCCATCACAACACCCCCAAAAAAAAAAAAAAAAAATTCAATCTGAGATTCTGAGTAATTGTGGATGATTCTATAAAAATAATGGTTTCTCTCCTTCCCTCGTTGACGAATCAACACATCGCATTTCGTGGGTAGATAAGCCATCACTTTCTATAAGTGGAAAAGACATCAACTCTGCTTCACAAACCCAAAAGTGTACACATATACTTTTTATACAGAAAATGGTTTATTGGTATTGTAGAAATGTCGGAAAATGTACATTGAGACAACCGATACTTTTACGATAAAATGAATAGATAAATTATAAGATAGATCATAGATAGGTGTATTTCTTGTGACAACAAATATTTATTGCAAAGTTCTTCAAAAAGTGTTGACACATTTCCATAAAAATGTATCTTTTCAATTCATTACTATTAAGTTTATTTTTATCATGATTATTTATCCATAACAATAAATTGTCGATGCATTGCAATAATAGATGCAAGCTTGACCTCTCTTACAATTTTTAATTATATCAATATTGTTTTGCAATGTTATGCAGGTTTAATTGCACAATGCAATTGACATGTTGTTCATCTATCATAAGACTTCATTAATTAAATTGTGTGTTATATATTTTGCATTATTCTGGATCATTTTAGTAGATAAGCAAGTTTTACACCATGCACAAATTTTGTAATATTTTAATTTTAAACTAGATAATTGTAGTTAGGTGAAAAATACAATCTACCATAACATATAGCATACAGAGGGATAACTTTAACGCACCTGAGCAAATTTCTTACCTGACAATATTAACTTCAAATGGAAAAACAAACTAACTAATAAATTATAGCTATTTTTAGTAGTTCAAGTAGCTATAAGAATTTGATTAGATGTTACCCGATGACTACAAAATTAGAAGAAAAAAAAAAACGGGGGGATAACCTATATATGATGAGATAACGACTTGCTTGCATTGGTGCTCAATATCCATCACTCGTAATTACCGTGATGAAAAAACTAACAGACTGTAACGGAGAGGAAATTGATAAAGTGGGAAACAGGCTCGGAAAACTCAAAGCCTCGTTGTGGGAATTCGTATAATATTTCTGTTTGAATCTGGACTGTCCATCAGAATCCGCACACCTAGAGGACGGAGCCAGATTCTAATCGGACGGTCTCGATCCAAACATAAATATTCTATTACCTCAGAGGACAGCTATTAGCGAGCTGGTCCCCATTTGCTTAAAGGATCTTTTAGACATATATCCGTACGATATTCTGTGCAACTCCAGTTATCATTGTCATTGCTTCGAGTGAAGAGGCACAACTCTCACAACAAGAAGACTCTTACCAAATACCAATTATCAAAATATCAATTGGCTAATAATGGACTGCACAGGTCACTATATTTTGTATAGCAACAGAAGACTTGGGAAATTTTGTATGGCCTACTACTCCCGCAACTTCCGGAGTCCCGGTCCGTCACGTTCTCTTCCGAAATTTTTATTAATATTAAAAAAATATTTGAATTCCACACTTAGACAAAAAAAAAAAAATGCTCAAATCGCAGTTTTAATTCATGATTTAGGTTCTAAAATTACAAATTTAATTTACGCTTTTAGCCTTCTCAAAACCAAAGAACAAATTCACGGTTTCATAAAACTAGAAATTAAAATTGCAGTTTGGATCTCAAAATAGATTTTTTTTCATGAAAACATTAATGTAGTTCATGACTTTAGATTTTTTATTTTTATTTAATTAAAAAGAAAATATCATAATTTATTTGTTTTTATTGAAATATTAAAAATATTTTTTTAAAATAGATGGAATATTATATAATTTGATTTATTAGAAAGACTGCGACGAATAACTAGGATCAATATTTTTCAGGTCGGATTTTTTGCAGCTTTAAAAAAAAAATATTTCTTTCTATATTATTGGGAAAAAAATAAAAATATTTTGAATCTGAGTTATTGATCCTAGTTCAGAAGTCACTTTTGAGTAAATAAAAAAATATTATGGTACTTCTAGTATATTTAAATTTTAAGATATTGTATCTATTTTGAAAAAAATTGGATAAGAAATGATTGCATTGACTTTGTCAGAGTAAATTTTCATTTTTTTTTATAATAGAAAGACCACAATATTTTTATATTTATCTAGAAATGGCTTTTGAACTGGGATCAATAACTCATATTCAGAATATTTTTATTTTCTTTCAATTGCACATAAAAAAATGTTTTAATTTTTCTTAAAACTGCAAAAAATCCGTCCTGAAAAATATTGATCCGGATTATTTGTTGCAGTCTTTCTAATAAATTAAATTATTTAATACAAAAATAAAAAAATTATAACATTTTTTGGTTAATTAAAAAAAATGTAAAACCATGAACTAAATTAACGATTTTAGCCTAAAACTGCAAATAAAAATTCCAGGTTTCTGAAACGTTGCATTTATTCTGCGGTTTTGGAGGGGCTAAAACCATGGATTTAATTTGCAGAAAATCAGTCTAAAATCGTGAAATAAAATATTGTCAACAAGATGTAAAATTTGAATTTTTTTTTTGGATATTAATAAAAATTTCGGCGCTCTCTTCCATCTCAATCTTTTCTTAAATTTACGTATTATCATAAAAAAAATTACATCCTCCTCCTCGCTCTTGGATATATTATAAATTTGAATCTTTAAATTTAGTCAACTTAATGCATTCTATTGATTTAGTCCTTAATATTCTAGGATATTACTAACTTTCTTGATAGAAACCCGAAAATTTTATTTTGTCATGATATTGCATTGAACATTAGTATTTAAAGAATTTGGTTGGAGGGAATACAACCATCTTCAATTCTGGTCAACCCTCTTGTATTGATTTTCTATTTTCTTGTTTTGGATAGGAAGGTTCCATAAAATGTTGCAAGAGAGTAATCAATTCGAGCTCTCAAGAGGAGGAGATGGCTCAGGATTATAATGAAGTGTCTTTTTAATGTTCGAGTCTTTTTTAATGAAATTGATGAAGATTTAATCTCTAATTGAGTATTACTTGGTTAATTACTCTGCTATTTTGAAAATTATGTTGAACCTGTTTGGAGATATTTTGGAGGGAGAGAGTTGATGGTTCAAGGGATGGGAATTTGGGAGATTTACTTTTGTGGATTTAATTTTTTTGTTTTCTGGAAATAGAAGTGGTGATATTAAAAATCACTTTATTGAAGGAAAAATATTTAAAGAACTAAATTTACATCACTTGACTCAAATTTTAAATTTTAAATTCAGACCGTCCGATTTTTTTTTTACAGAAATATTAAAATTTGAGTGTACGGTCGGATCTAAACTTAAAATTTGAGTTAGTTCGGTGGATCCGCAACAAATCAATAACTTTCCACAAGAAAAAAAAGGAAATATATTACACTTTTACCGGTCCCTTCCAACGGAGAGCAGTGTCACAACTACTACTGCACGCCCCTTTTAACTCGAAGACTTTGACCCCAAGGCAAGGGAGAAAACCAAAATCCCCATTGTGAGAGTAGATAGAGAAAGAAAGCTCTCTCTTTCTCTCTCTCTCTTGCTCTTTCTCTCCATTGTTAGTCGGTAGATCTACAAAGAAAGGAGTCGAAGAGAAGGCATGATGGAGGGTGCGGCACCTTCTCCCGACCAACCTTCCTCCACTCCGGTCAGTTTTCTCAGTCAATTTTACTTTTCTTGAAAGGTTTTTAAGTTTTAATGCTAAGAAGAGAGTTAGGGTCTTCTCTGATCTGATTTGTTTCAGCTCCAGGTCCGAATCCATTTCGTAACCCCTAAAAATTTTGGTCCTTAGAATCCTTAGAAAATGTATTTCTTTTCTCGGCATCTCTGTTACGGTTTTAGCTCTTGATCGATTAAGTCTTCGGAGAAGTTTCTTTTTCCTCTTCTTTATACTGTTATTCCAAACCGTTGACTTTGAACTGCCAGCCAATCTGAAATTCTGAATTCAGATTGAAACCTATGAAGACGGGATCCATTTAGTTTAAAGAAAGATGTGGTCTAATTTATATGATCTAAAATTAGATCTAAATCATTGTACATATATTTTCTGAATTTCCAGTTTTCTAACAATGAAAAATTGCATAGAAAAGAAAAGGACATCTCACCTACACAAATAAACTTTTACAAATGACACTTGAAAAATCATGTAATTTATCAAATAACCAAAAGAAGTACATGAAAGAAAAAAATATATATTTATAGATATCGAGTGGATTTTTATTTATCAAAAAGGTAAATTATCATATTTTAACCACAAGTTATTTTGAGAAAATTATAAGTGCATTTTCACCTTTGCTGTCTTTCTATTTGTCTGTTCTGTTCTCTACTAGATCTGGCATAACTTTGTATACATATTTCAAATATGGAGTTCTACCTTCATTATACCTTTTTTTAAATTGTATTTTTTTTTTGGAAAAACTTCACTACAATTTTACATGGTGGTTGTGCAATTTGATGATAAATATTTTCTCCTTACTTGATTAGAGGCATAATTGCTGACTAAAAGTAGCCTAATACCATGTCAAAACATTTCTAATGACAATTTAATACAAATCAATGCACCTGCTTGTACTCCTTGTTATTTTACATTAAGATTGTTTAAATGGAAACTATATAATCAATGTAGGTGGTAGCACCAGGCAAAGGGTTCACAAGGACATGCAAAGGTGGTGTGGTAGTATTGATCGGAGGTTATGCATTGCTCCAGCTCATTCCTGGTTCAGTTAACTACCTAGCCATTATTCCTGCCAAGTACTACCCCCTCCCCTCTTGTTCAAAATGGTTAATTTAAATATGTAATTTTACTGATTTGAAGATTTTTTGGTACAAAATTTACAGGACAATACCGTTTGTCTGGACGCTGTTCACTGCTGGTTACATTGAGCAAGTTCTTCCTGGGGTAGGCAACACAACTCTGCGCAGCTACTCTTGCATTTTCAAATTTTTGCTTGATTAGAATTTTGTTTTCTTGATTTTTATGTTATTTTTTATTTCTTGGTTTAGGCAATAGGGAGTTCGCTGGGGCTTCTTTTCTGTGGAAAGGATATAGAGCCAGTGTGGGGCCGGAAGGAATTACTCAAATTCATCATCCTTGTCAATTTCATCACCTCTATCTTAGCCTTTGTTATTGCCGTTGCTCTTTACTACATCACCGGCAAAGAGAGCTTCCTGTAAGTAGACCTGCTTGTGCTTTACAAATACCATAAAACTGGTACTGTAATATGTATTGATAACCTGCTTATAATATGAGTCCTAAATAACTTGTACTTTTATTTCTGACAGTACGACACCATTGTCGGGCTTCCATGGGGTGCTTGCTGGATTCCTTGTGGCATTGAAACAGATCTTACCAAACCTAGAGCTGCCCATGTGTTTCTTCTGGAAAATCAAAGCCAAAGTATGCATTTCTCTTCATCTTAGTGAACTTCCGTTTGTAGCTACTCAATTGTTTTGGTTTAGTAATTATCAAATATTCTTGGAGTTTGCAGTGGATGCCGCTATTTGTGATAGTATTCTCAACGATCATGGCATTCATTGTAGTAGAATCAATTAACTTCTTACCGACTCTAGTGGCTGGGACGTATGTGGGCTGGATATACTTACGGTACTTCCAAAAGAACCCCTTGACCGGCCTCAAGGGTGATGCTAGTGATGATTTCTCCTTCCCCAGCTTCTTCCCAGACTTCATGCGGTACTTATCTAAATCTTAACTTAATAATATGGTTGGCCAATTGGATTGTAGTTTGATGACCAGGTTAATTGGGATGAACGATTTCAGTTATGGTTCACTGCTAAACTTGACAGTGTGCAAATGTACCAGATCCCCAAATTTTGTAATGTTGTGACACATTAGTCCAAGTAAGCCGTTGCTTGTTCAATTAAGCGGTATGGAATTTTCAATCAGGCAAAATTAATGCTCCAGTTGCCTTACCTCCAAGAGTGCAATTGGATGCCACTTAGCTTATACTGATATAAATTGCAGTTGACAATGGTGCATAATCGGAAGCAGTTAACCACCAGTTCCTGCTTGACAGCTTAAGTTTGGTATTTGTCACGTGTTATGCGAGTACAGAGGCATATATGATATATACAATCTCATTGAGGCTGCTGCACATGCATTGATTATTTCCTTCCATAATTATGTTGATTTTTTTTTTTAAATGATGGTTCTGTTGCTCATCTATTTTCATTTTTCCCAATAAATATGTCAGGCCAGTTACAGAGCCGGTTGCAAATGTATTTGACAAGCTATGCTGTGCAAGATCTAGGGCTGGTCATCAGGCTCTACCTGTTTCTGACCCTTCAAAGGCTTCCAGGAGAAGGTATCTGTTATCTTTTAATTACTAGAATTGTTTAAGAAGTTTTTAGCTGGGCTTCCAGAGAACAAGCAGTCTAGAAGTCTAGTTAATCACGTGCTTTCAGCTGAGATTGGGGATTACAAAATGCTAATAGTTTGTACTCTTTTTAGGCAAGTATGTTGGGTTTCTGTTGCCAAGTATATTGGCTCCTGAGTAGTAAGATCGTATCATATAGGCCTTTCTTTTTGCTTTTCTTCTTCTTTACAATAAAAACACAAGAGTACTTGTTATATTGTGAAAGACTTATTTCACATGTGCGAGTGTGCGACTATGACCCTGAGTAAATTTTGTTATTTTGAGGCAACATTCGACTGTTAAATCAGGATGCAGCTCATTTAATACTGTCTGGTCATTTGAAACTTGAAGCTATTGTTCAAAGTTCTTAGGCTCGGTTCTTCCTGTCAGCCAAACCTGACAGCTGGGTTTTATTTGGTATAAACTAGAAATTGTTGGTGTCTCACCTGCAAAGTGAAAGAAGTTGGCCTTATTTGCAAAGTTATAAGATATTGGTATGTTTGCAACTACAAAAATCAATATTAGAATACCTAATTCTCAAGTTCTTGTACTCTTTTATTTTCATGCTCCTCTATGAGAAGGAAAACTAAGAAGCCTGAAATTTTGTGGAATACGTTTAAATTATGTAAATATTTAGTTTTTCACAATTTCTATTGGTACTATCTATTGTTTATGCTATTCAATTGATGTGCAGGGAAAGAGGTGAGAAGGCACTAGAGCAGAGGTTAGGCGAGAACGCGGCAGCTACAGGAGGGGCCATAGAAGTCACATCTCGTGGTGAGGATGATAGTCATGATACCGATGCTTAAGAGCCCATTTATTTCTGAGATGTTACATTGACTTAGCAAGATTTATATTCAGTTCTGGTTTCTATTTGGGAATTATGGCTGTGGCCAATCTGTTGAGAAGGGCTATTTGTTCATCTCTATGTGACTTCTTTTGTTTTTTCGTTTTTTCTATATTTTCATTACTTTAATCTTTAAAGAAGGTTTAAAAGATATATATTGAATTATGTTGTTGAGAATAATGTCAGCTCTAGACTCTAGTAGATTTCTGTCAGCCAGTGCATTTTAGCTTCGTCCCGAAATCAATTTTTGTTTACTTTTATTTAAGTACGTGGGTTGGTTTGTTTTGATTTTAGATCTAAAATGTACTTGCCTTGATATTTTAGCGCAAAGATAAGCAATTTTTGTTTAATTTATCAAAGCTTTGGACAAAACCCAATAATAAGCTTCAAGGATTAAGAGTTGAGCTTCCATTTTTGTTGAAGTATTTTTATCCGGGGATTATCTTTTCGGATACACCCACGTAACAGTAAAGCATCTGAAAAGGTCACAGGATCCGAAGATGCTTAGCATATGATTTGAAGGATGTTGCTAAGGTTACCAAGTCCTCCGATCACTGACCATTATCATCTTTTGGACCTGGTGCCTCCTGGGTAGAAGTAAAAAAAATTATGGCTGAGTGGCATAATTTTTTTTTTCCCAATTATAAATTATGGCTGAGGTTGGGACTAAGATAATATACATGGGCCGCCATGCGACACTTATGTCCGTAATGTTTAATTTTACTGAGGTTGAAATGTTTTTATTTTTTGTTCTCTACTTTTCAAATTTTTGTATAAAAAAATGTTTTAAAACTTATATGTCAAAATAAAATTGCTAAATGTGATCTATATTTTGTCTTTACATGCCCATAAAATTTTTATTATTTTTCAATTTTGTTTTTGTAAAATAAGTTGCAAAATCAAAGTTTAGAATTTATCAATATCAATATATTTTTGTAAGCACTTGATACTAGTGTTCTAAAACGGGGCAGACCGGGTTCAACCTGTGCGGGTTCACGGGTTCACGGGTAGGCGGGTAGGCGGGTAAATTTTTTGAAAATCTACCCTTGCCCGCCCGTGGACCCTTACCCGCATGGGTTGGCGGACTGGGCGGACCGGGTTCACGGGTTGTCATTTTTTTAGGAGTTGTCATTTTTTTAACTTATTTAAAAAAATAAATTTGAATTTAAAAATATAATCTAACATATTAAAAAATAAATCTAAATACTTCACATTTTCAAAAACTAAATCTAACATATTTTTTAGAGAAAATTGTTTTTATGCCACTCCAAAACTTGAAAATTATGAAATTGCCACTCCAAAACATGAAATTAGTTATTTGCCACTCTAAAATCAATAAATTTATAAAATTACCACAATTATACATCTAATATACATATTGGATTAAAAAAATTCTGAAAATTATTGTATAAAGAATGTATTTTGATATTTCCCAAAATACCTTTCTCTACTTCCTCTTTCTCTTTCTCCCTCTTCACAGGGAGCAAAATCCTAGCTGAGACACCTCAATTTTGTGTGAATCGCACAAATAGCGGTGATATGACTAGCGAGGAGGATCGGGTTCAAAGAGATGGTCGATTTATTCGAGAAGGGCGTACATGAGAACCCGCGTAATTTTGGGTTTCTGTTTTTGTAAAATGAAGCTTTCAAATTGTTGGCAGCCATGGTGGTGGTGTTTGGTGATAATTCCTGAATGTTGGGTGACTTTTTAAATGAGATAGAATAGAGGGACAGATATGGATTGCCTTGGCTCCGAAAGAAAAACGAGAGAGAAAGGAAATATGGGAAAATTATTTACAGAGGGGATTTATGGAAGGATTTAATGGCAAAAAGGAGAGAACCATGGCTATGATTAATCGACTACAAGAGGAGAAAGCTGCAATGCAAATGGAGGCACTACAATACCAGCGAATGATGGAGGAACAGTCGGAGTATGACCAAGAAGCTGTGCAAATGTTGAATGAGCTGGTTGTGAAGAGGGAGAAAGAGGAAGTAGAGAAGAGTATTTTGGGAAATATCAAAATACATTCTTTAAACAATATTTTTCATAAACTTTTTAATCCAATATATATATTAGATGTATAATTGTGGCAATTTCATAAATTTATTGATTTTAGAGTGGAAAAAAACTAATTTCATATTTTGGGGTGGCAATTTCCTAATTTTCATGTTTTGGAGTGGCATAAAAACAATTTTCCTTTTTTTAAACCTATTAAAAAATAAATCCGAATTTAAAAATAAAATCTAACATATTAAAAAACAAATCTAAATACTCCACCAATTCAAAAATAAATATATCATATTTTTTTAACCTATTAAAAATAAATCCGAATTTAAAAATATAATCTAACATATTAAAAAACAAATATAAATACTTCACCAATTCAAAAACTAAATCTAACATATTTTTTAAACCTATTCAAAAATAAATCCGAATTTAAAAATCAATGGCTTAAATCAATTGGAATAAATTGATTTGATTTGATTAGATTTAAGGTAGGGTTGGCGGGTAGGCGGGTTGCGAGTTCGGCGGGTTTCGGTTTCAAAAACTTGACCCTTACCCGCATTTTTACCCGGTCCGCACAAACCCCCCGAACCCCCCAAACCCGCGAACGGACCGGACCGGACAGTACCTGGGTCACGGGCGGACCGGACCGGGCGGCGGGACACAGGTAGAAATTAGAACAGTACTTGATACTGATCAAAACAAAGTCGAAATGCTACGTCTTTTATATGTGTACACAAAAAACATAATATATATCAAATCTAATACTTTTATTTTGATATTTAGTTTTAAATTTTAATTTATTTATGTTTAAAAATTGAAAGCGCCACACAAAATAAAAATATTTGAACCATCCTCTAATTTTATATTGGGTCCATCCGAGGGTATGCAACTTCGAAAGCAAGACGGGCCCATCCATCAGCATTCATGTCTCTTGCCTGATTTCATTAGACAGCTTTAATTATCTATTATTTCTCTCTGGTGTACTTACTGATCCCCACCAATGATATATTAATTCAGAAGGTGCTTATGTATCTATATAAGACCACTTACTGAATAACCATACCCTTCAAATATATTATATTATTATTATTATTAGTACCATTAATGATATTGCATTAAATATTGTTATCATCATCATTTTAAGGTGCAAGCCAGAAGGTAAGGGAGAGTTGTATATCGAATCTGCTAACAATTTGGTTCTCCAATACACTAAAGATGCCATTGTTGAGCTGCTAACAACCAAAACCGAAGCTCTTTAGATGAGATTAACTGACAATGACATTGATAAAATCAGCCCCAGGAACAAGGACAGTCCCCCACAAGTCCTTCCCTATGTCCATTCTTTGTTTTGTTTTCTAGCATAAATACTTCAGATCTGATTGCATCAGGCCTGGGACAGTCAATTTCATACAGAGAATTAGAGTGTATGTCATCCAGGCTCAGGGTTGCCCGATAGAAATAAATTCACTACAAAACTCATTGGCATATATCTGCGGGATAGATGAATCAGAGAAGCACTAATCTCAAGGTACTCCTCAATCCTGTCAATTGTGAACCTCGGTAGAGGAACTAGGACAAGTGTTATGGGGTTAAAAGTATCAGATCAAAATTGTATTTATCAATCATAGCCATTCGTCAGTGCATCAGCACACCAAAAGCCTTTCAGCTCTGTCATTTTCAGATCATAGGGAGCAGCAACATCTGTTGGTAAAATGAAGTGTCAAGCGTTGTTCTTCTCAGTTCTCATTGAAAGGTAGAAAAAACATATATAAGAGGAGGTATTTCCTTAGAGATAGTGCACTATTCCATACAAGCTGATGCAAACTTGTTGAGATGAGGACAGAAGGTTGTTTGCTCTGAAATCAGGTGGCAGACATCTATTGACA
Source organism: Carex cristatella (assembly GCA_024447775.1). NCBI lineage: Eukaryota > Viridiplantae > Streptophyta > Magnoliopsida > Poales > Cyperaceae > Carex > Carex cristatella. The sequence continues at coordinate 4,767,075 of JAJHPF010000003.1, read as the reverse complement.
AATGAGACCAATTGTGCTCCCTATGTCGAAAATGTAATTTGCAAATAATTAATTTCAAACCTTCAAAACCTTTTTGAATGTTTGAAAGACCTTGCTAACTAGTTTTATGAAGTGAGTCATCATGAACCAAAAGATTTGTGCGTAATTTCGCTCATTTGATTATTTAATTAGAATTATGTGCAATTTGCTGTTACCAGAAAATAATTAAATTGAGTTAGGTACAATCTTTGTCTATACAGGCAGCCGTTTTTGTTGAAATCAACACCATCATAGAAAGCCCAAGCCCACTATAAAATTCAAGAATTTTCTATCGGTAAAATTAGAAAATGCTAGATGCTTTATAAAGTTTTTTGTATCTAGTATAATCTTGAAATGGAAACCGACAATTCTCAAAGTCGGTAGTAAAAAAGGTAATATAGGATCTAGAAAATTCTTAACCGTCATACCTGCACTATAAATAGAGTTTATGTATGGTGTGTGTGTTGAGAGTAAGGGAATAAGAAATACATTTTGTAGTATTGTAAAATCTTGTATTCTCCATTTATAATTTATAATAGTAGATAGTTTAATATTCAACAGTTTTTTTTTTGGCAGCATTAAAAGAGCAAATTAATTACCAAAAAAATAATTTTATAGGAAGAAATCCTAATGGTTATGATAGCTCATAACAATTATTAGGCTGACTGACTCGGGTTGGTTAACCAGATACTCTATAAGATTCGTTCAAGGGTACAGACGACAAGCTGAATGGTTAAGTAAGAAAAAGTTGGAGTGGAATGACAATGCTTTCGGGCAATTAAATAACAAACTTTTATCTATCTATAGGAGACTCTTGGCTATGACTTTGCCTGGATTACATCCAACCATAGACATCTAGATTTGCTTTTTCCTTCTTACGACCTCAGAAGCTATACTCCCAAAAGAAAAGTGAAGTAGTCTTTCTTCGAAGTAGTAGTAAAGCTTTCAAATAACTTCTCGTATTCAAAAGGATTGAGTGAGGGGATTCTTGGGGTTATTAATTACATCCATGACAGCGAAAGTGAGAAACCCGCTAAGGCCTCAAGTGCGAAAATAAAGTTAAATACTTTGAAGTTGTAATTGATAGATGTGCAGTAAAAACAAACAAACAGCTTAATAAAATTTCACAAATACAAATAGACCGCTAAGGCCTCGAATGTGAAAATAAAGTTAAATACTTGAAGTTGCAATTGATAGATGTGCAGTAAAAACAAACAAACAGATGGTCTTCGGCCCACCATAAGTGAGAAACCCGAATTCTCTGTATAACCAAGTACAACTTAAGAAGCCCAATCTCGAGATACCCAGCTCCAACCACTCCAAAACAAACTGCACGTGTCCATCTCAAGTCCAATACTGTACCAGCCAGGGACGCGTACCGGGTTCCGTCCGTATCCTATGCATTATTCAAAATTTGAGTTAATGCATCTCGGTGGTCTGATCAGGATCCGTGCTAATATGGCCCAAGGTGAAATGCATTACTTACTGATTGGACGGTTCAGATTCCTTCTGTATTAACTCAAATGTTGAGTTAAGAGTTAATGCAGAGGATACGAATTACTCTGGACACTCTTGCAGAGGAATTCACATCCCAGAGATATCTCTTGATGATTTTGATATGTGAAAAAATTGAACCGTTTAACATCTTGTCTGCACAAATCTCAAAACACAATAATACCGGTTCCTGCATTCCAAATAGAGGTGTTTGGCTGTATCATTTGCATTTGATGAGAGGTTCCTGCACCGGCCTTAGTTGAATTATGCTGTGGTATCGTTGTGAAATGGTACCTTCATTTACTCTAACCAGTACTGAACAAGTATTTCGGCTTGATCGCTTGCTTTGGGCCACAATGTTTATATATTAAGACTTGCTTTTGACCGCTATTGCAGAGATAAATGCCTAATCAAAACAAATACGTTCTATTATGCGGAATTTTTTTTTTGGGACACCCTCAAAAATCGTAATTAAATAAACAACACCCGGCGCTATTTATCTCAAAAAATACCTCTCGTAAATTGAATTCGCGCACCAATCAATCTGAGTTCGCAAGGTGGATTGGCGCACCAGTGGGTGCGGGAACTGATTTGGCGCACCCATGTGACTTTTGTTACTTTTCGAACTGGGCCTGAGTTGGGCCAAATTATCAACCTTTCAAATACTTTTGGAAAAATCTCAACCTTTCAAATACTTTCTAACACGAATTTCAAAGAATCATGTGCGAATCTTAACAAATATCAACGATTGTGATCGAATAACAGCAAATTTATTTCCAATTCAATATAGCTGTACGCAACCAATATTTGGGTGCACCAAATCAATCGGCGCACCTGGTGCGCCAAATCAGTTCGCGCACCCACTGGTGCGCCAATCCACCTTGCGAATCTAGATTGGTTAGTGCGCGAATTCAATTTGCAGGAGTGATGTTTTTTTAAATAAATAGCGCCGGGTGTTGTTTCTTTAATTAAGATTTTTGAGGGTGTCAAAAAAAAAATTTCGGTCTATTATGTTATGGATCTAAAAGGTAAATAAATATTTGTCCTAGAAAACAGCTACTGACTGATTTAAGCAGCCTATTTGCACCGAAAATGGGGCCACCTCCATACCTCAAATAGCATCCCCATCTTGGGAGGTGATGCCAATTGCTGAAAGTTATGAATCCACATCATTTGCATTAACGTACGACTTGAGTTAATTTTCGGACCATACAATCAGAATTTGGATCAATTCGATCCACACCTATAAACGCATGGGCCCTTTAATATTTTTTTTTATGGTTGTCGACAGGTCCTTTAATATTTGTGCGGATTAAAATTGGACAGTGTAGATCTTAATTAAAAAATTTGAGTTAACTTTGAGGATACGAATTCCAAAGTTATAATGTTACAATGTGTTGGTTCTCCCTCGTTAGTTCGAAGGATAACATTTGTTGGGATGTTAGTTTTGTGAGGTAATCCTAGCCCATTATGCGTCAGCAATCAGCATCAACAATGTCATGTCTCTTAGTCATTATATATCGAGCATTGCCACAACTGGCACAATGTTGACAAGGTGACCAGACTTGAACTGTGATCACAGCAATCAAAGCATATGCTATTATGTTGTTGTCATCATTTTTTTTTTTAAATATCACTTTCTACAAGGAAACAAAAAATATCTTATCCTGACTATCATAGACCCCATTCGTACACTACTGATTGATTTTGGTGTTTAAGTTAGAGATGAATTAAGATAGCAGACGAGTTAAAAGAACAGTCATTGTTATTGGCACTGAATTTATCAATTTAATTTTCGTTTTGTGGCACGTGAGAGGACAAATCTTTGTTCTTTGGTGGTGCAAACTTGATGGCATTTACTTGCAATTTTGCAGCTGCATTGCATCTCAGAAGTGTTTATACTTTTAATAAGTTAATTTCATACTAAGTATACAGTGTTTATATCTACCAATGGTATGGTAGACTACCATACCACATGTTATTTTTTTAAATGGTCAAAAGAAAATTCAAATTAAAGATTTTGTTGAACAAGTAAAATACAATTTTCGAGGATTTTAATAACACAAGATATATATAGACATTTCTTTCATCGAGTATAAATATTTTATTGAAATAAGTATAAACACATTTAGGATGCAGTAATTAAGGAATGCAAATAAGATGTTTAGTTACCACATTTGAAGGAACCGCGAGCTTAGTTGACGCAGTCTCGGTTCCGAATCTCAACTCCGCTAGTGACGGGTCTCGAAAATAGTTTAGTAGAATAAGAAACAAAGAGTACTAAGTAGGAAAGCGAGATTAAAATCTCTCTCAAGAAAATATATTGATCCAAAAATTGATCTTCTCTTACAAAAATTCTCCTTTTATAGGCCACAATAAACAATTAATTTAGCAACATAGAAAATGCCTACTTAAAATATAAACTAAAAAATAAACAAAAAACCATCTAGAAAATGTAAACATAGAAAGAAACAAAAGATCATCTAAAAAATGTAAACAACTTTTAAGATTTTTCTAGAAAATGTAAATGGTCAATTCTCAAAATAATTTCTTCTTAAATAGCAACCACACGCTTCTCACAGCGAGTTTGAATCCGAATCTGAGTCTGACTCGGGTTGGATCTCGTCATTAGTTCAGTGTCATGAGTTCTCATCTCTCTTCTAAGATGCTCATGTTCAATTTTTGAAAATAACATCAAATGATGCTGGAGTGCACCGAAGCCCTTTAATAAAAATAAAATATAACATTTAAAGGTTTCTCACTTATATTTTTCCCCATCTGCCAGGAGTTTGCCTGCCATTAACAAATTTATAATTTGAATTCAGTATGTGGTTCCTAATAAAGTTTTAATTCTAAAGCTGAAATAACCCGGAAGTTTATTGCATAGTGACTTGCCAAGGTGGATCAGGTATGAAACTAGTACAAGTTAGGGTAAAAGATCCTCTATTGCACTACATGTCTCATTTTTTAGGGAAACAATCTATAGGGGCTAAGGTTCTGACTTATGTAACTTAAAAAGGAATTGCCTTATTTTTTTTGTGTTTGTACGTGTCGAAATGCCACGGTTTGAAAGCAATAATTGCTTTTACTAAGAATAGAAGCTTTAGGGAGGCTTATTAAATGATCTCATTTATTGATATAGACTGTTTCATATTATGTGCATTCGAAAATGAAGTCGCTCTCAACCTTTGCAATTCCATGAAGGGAATTGCTTTGCTTGTGCCCGCAAACAATGGGAAATCATTCAACCCATAAATAGAAGAAACAACTAAAAACGACTTTCTCATTGAAAGTACATCTAATATAGTTGGTTAACATGATGTCTTTTTTTATGTAAAGATTGCATGTTTAAAATTTAATGTCAATTAAGGTTTATAAAAATGAAAAAGACTGAAGAGTAGAGCTAGGGGTTCTATGAGTTCGGATCTCCTAAAATAACTCAACTTTTGAGCTTTTGAGTTTAGATCCGGGGCATCGGATTTGAATCTGATACGAATATTAAAGGGGCCCCATGCATCTCACCTCAGGGTTAATCATAGATTCGAATCAGACGTCTGATTCTAAACTAAAAAAATGAGTTACTTCAGGGAGTCCGGACCCAAAATATATATTGGATTGACTTCAAACAAAAAAATTTATACTGTGATCTACTTTACAAGTGATGTGTTTACATGTCAAATTTATAAATTTTCGAATTAATTTAGTACAAAGTTAAGCGATAAAAAGATGATAAAAAAATAAACACATTAGAATTCACTTATAAATCTCCTTCTTTTTTACAGTTCAATTTTATACTAAATCAAATCAAAATTTTATAAATTCGAAATTCTCCGTTATTTGAAATCATTTCGATAGAAATTAAAATTTGAAAAACTCATCTAGTCTTTTGCCAATTTGACTTCCAAAGTCACTAGTTAACTTCGAATGCATACAAAAGAGAGAACAGAGACTGTTGTCTGTGTTATTAATTATTAATGTTTGATGAGCGTGGTTGGAAGCAGTGTACCAACCTTAATCATTGTTAAAGACATAGAAGCAATCATTGTAGTTATTGGTACATAATAATATAATATGCAAAGTTGTCTCTCTATTGATCTCAATACTGAGCAGGATGCTCCATAGTGAGACGCCTTCTTTGCCAATACCACACAAATGTTTGTCTTTTAGATCGGCACATCTGCATTGGAAGATAAGTTCAACTGGCCTTTCACTTAAATATAAAAAAATAATAAACTGACCTTTCACCAAATGCAAACTATTTCATAGTGACAAGGATAAAGTAGTTTATATACATATTCAATTCTTCAAATATCAATGAAAGATATAGATTCCAATACTATTTTTGTACTGTTCATCAGAAGTATTGTGCCATCATCACAATCACAGAGGCAATCAATAAATGGATTTGTTCTTACATCCAAAATTTTATTATTTACAAGAAGAAATAATAAATGCAAAACATGACCAATCTAGCAAATTCTCCAATTGTAAACAAGAACGAAAGGATTCATCAAAGAGATTACAATTTTCATTCCCTATTTTCCCTAATAACTCCAAACAATATTCACAAATTACTTTTTCTTTATTTTCTTTCTTTTACTTTTTCTGCTCTAAACTGCCATGTAAAAAAATAGCAGGACCCACTACGGAAACAATAATACCGGGGCAAAGAGAAAAAAATAATACAGATTTTAAGCAACCTTGCTCGCCTCAGTTATTGGTTGAGATATCTCAATTTCCCAGTTATGCATTTAAATTAGGAACGATCTGAAGAGTTTAATTGTTTTATAACAACTGTAGGTGCAATCCGACAATGTCGAGTACGCTGCTCTTGAATAAGCTCACTAGCAACCTTATCCAATATCTCCTTATTGGTGCAGTCAGCAACCCGTTTACCTGCAAAGAGCACTGACTCCACATTCTTCTGCTTCAACATATGCTCTGCTGCTTCCTCAAGGGCAACAGGATCTATAGAACCCGAACCCAAATGGCAGTCTGGATCCGACTTGTGTGCTGAGGGGCTTGGAGCACTGTATGCCTGTGGAATAGAAACCCATTGTTTATCACAAAATTACAAAAATCAATTTGAATAATAATTTGAACAGTACTAAGTAAAGCCTACAACTTAAATTTTGTATATACAAACTAATCACCAGTAACTATAAAAAAATTGATTTCTTAGCCAGGTCAAATAATTTACAAAATTTAGCTTGCACATGAACTAGTCTATCAAAGCTGTGTAAACTAACATAAAACACCTGCCACCTAATGAGTTTACATATTCAATTAGGACATCAGTCCAACATATCAAAAACATCTCCACCATAACCTCAAATAGCCAACTGGTTCAGCATTTTTGACAAATGAAGTTTTCCAATATTGACTTGTGAGCAAAGTCAACCAATTTACATACTTTCACTTACAACAAAAGCATAAAAACCAACCATATAAAACCTGTTAAAATTTACTTGATAAGTTCATAAGTTTCAGTTAGGGAAAACTTTTACTCCAACATACCAAAACATATCCCCCCATGCTGTCACAAAAACCAGTCACAATGGACTAAATGCACTGCACAGATAAATCAACCCAAATCATCCTAAAAGAATACAGTCATTTACCCTCCAAGCCAAGGAAATAACAACTCTCAGTTACATATGAACTGGGTTTCATTTCATGAAGCTCGAGATGCTGTTATATCAACTTTATCAACTTAAGTGCACATTGCAATACCCATCTTCTTATCTTATAACTACTCTGTCTAGGAGCACTGTCTAAATCACATTTCAAGCTAAGCATCTAAGTTGAGCTTTCAAACCCCCAATATTAAATATATATTTGATGGCATCTTTAGGCACTCATAATAGAGTGCTACCTGTTGGAACAAACAATACTCAGCAGTTTAATCTCTCCTGTTATGTGCCCAATGGAGAGGACAAATGTTATGTTACCCTAGATGGAAGGCCACTTATCAGGAAAGAATCAGCAACGTATTTTTGGCCCCACAAAAGCTATTAAAAAATGAAAAGCAGAAGCCATCTTTGTCTATTATAAGGTTTTTAAAACTAAGGACCAACTAGCATCTTATTAGCTACAAACAGTACCAATTTTGAGTAAGTCAACACCATAAAAAAAGAAACAAAAAAGTAAAGAAAATAAGAGACGCTTCAGCATTACCCAAGGAGACACAATCTACCCATTGTAGAACATTAACTCTTGCAATAAAATAAATAATGAACACAAACCTGAATTCTGACATAGTTGGCAGCGCGGTGTTGGCCGAATGCCATGGCCACAGCATGGTCCACAAATTCAGCTCCCCCGTCAGCTGCAATCCTCGCCACCGGCTGGGCCCACTCCTTCTGCCCCCACCTCCTCCAGTCACCTCCAGCCAATTCACCGCTACTCCCGGACCCACAGCCCACTGACACCACAAGTACATCCTCAACCCCTCTTACAAATGGGAACTCCAGCTTGTTGTGCAACACATGAGTTATGGCAACACATGCAGGGTTGCTCATCACCAAACCACCGTCTATGCCAAAACAAATGGTTTTACCGTCCAGGGACCGGGTTTCCCCTGGTTCAAACCGGCCCGGTTCTGCCCAGGTGGCCCGACCCACTTCCCATAGTCTGAAATCAAAACTCTCAGACTCAATTGCATCTGCCCGTGAAAATACAAAGGGTGCAGATGTTTGTAGGTCATAACAAGGAATCAAAACCGGCTTGAGCGTGTCTCTGAGAGTGAGATTTTCACCAAACAGTTGTTTCATAGCAGCTTCCATGGCCTTTGTGGCCGAATGGAGAGGTCTATTTCTCTGCCAGAGAAAGCCTCTCTTGTGCGTCTTCTGAGAGTGCAACTTTGGCCACCAGTTCGTCAAAAAGCGCCATGTGTCATCTGCAGTGAAACGCGGGCGGGACCCATCATCAGAGGAGAAAAGCATGGCAGATAAAACGCCCCCTATACCGGTACCAGCAACCAAATCAAAATAATCTGAAATTCTAGCTTGTGGATCGCTTGATTTTAATCGAAGTGTTTGTTCAAGGTAAGAAAGGGCTTTGCTTGCCATGATTCCTCCATGAATAGAGGGGTTTCCATCAATAGAGAGGATGCAAACGCGGCCACGCTGAAGAGAAAGAGGCTGTGGGTTTGGAGCCGGTGGAGCCGGCTCCTTGGGAAGGTACAGCAATTTTGTAGGATCAGTGTATCCAAAAAGGAATTTGCTTTCTAAAATTGAAAATATCTCATAGCTTAGTTTGTCTGTGCTGTTGTTGGTTTGGTTGCCTACGTTGGCGTCATGCACCTCCTTTATCGCCATTTCCTCCTTTAAATCCATCGCCGCATAAATTTCTCTGGAAACTGAGGGCAATAAATTATCGATGCTCTAAGAAGAGAGGATTCTAGAAGATGGATTGAGCATTAAATTGCTTTTGCTATGAAAATGGATAATCCCGAGTCTCAGTTCGTCAAAAAATCAACAAGAGAGGAGGATTAAAGAATTGAAGAAACGAAGTTGAATTTTACTTGTGCTCCTCTTTAAGACTTAACCCCTTTCTTCTCCAGTGTGTTTTCTCGTTTTATGTCTTTTCGGGGGCAGAACATGCTTGCAATCGAAAGGGAAAGGGGAGATTTGAGAGAGAGAGAGAGAGAACAAAAAGACGAAACGAAGGGGTTTTGCGCTAGCATGTTTGTCCTTTTTTTCCGGCTATTACCGTTGAATTTTATCTCCCCCTCTCTCTTCTATTTGTATTACATGCCTACACCTGGTGTAACCTTTACAGTTACGCCTCAAGCCACCCAGCTGTTGTCTAAACAGCAGGGGTGTCAACTGTCAACAGATGAAAACGGATTTCCCACAAAATTGGGATTTGGGACGGAAAACAAATAGAGTAGTAGCAACAGAAGGGAGAAGAAAATCGCTGGTTAATTGAGGCCTTACAGTGGCGAAAAATGCATCAATCACTAGTTCACTGGTAATCTGGAGCTTTTTTTTATAAATCATAAATAATAAAAAATATTTTTAGGATTCCAAAGTATGATTACTTTGTTTTTTATAAAAATCATAAAAAACGAGTTGGCAGTCTGTTCCCTACAAGTATTTTATACTCCAGAACAGACTGCCAACTCGTTCGGGTCATTTTTCAAAAAAATATCCAGAATGGGTTCCCAACTCGTTCCCTAGCGAGTTCAAAATTTTTGAGCTTTGAGATTCGTGCCAAGTTAAAAAGAGTGGTCATAGTAAATATGATACAATCCGAATCTAAAATCCATTAAGAATACTTCAAAAAATAAATATTATTTGAGTTATTTCAAAGCTAAATGAGAAATATTTTTCTTTCAGATGGATGTTTATAAATGCTCCAACAATTTCAATCTGTGTCTTTCTGTTATAATGCAATTGTATTAGCTTTTTAAGTCATTTATCTTACTTCTAAAGCACATATATGTTGTACATGTATTTATCTAAGACATCTCTCATAAACAGGCGAGACTAGAATAAGAAATAAAGTAAGAGGTGATATCTTCACTGAGAAGGCATAATACGACGACGAAACTTCAAACAGCCACAAAACAACATTCAAGTGTCTGATTTTAGCAAGACCACTTTTAGAAAAGCTTGCGAAAATATGCATGCATTAGTAATAGCGATGCTCTTTTTTAAAATTTAGAATTGCCAAAAAAAATAAAGGGAAGAGCCTCAAAACTTGAGTTGAAGTTTCCGGTTAAGATTTTCATTCTTATTTTTCGAAATTGTAGAATACCAATTTTTAGAATAAACTTCAGGTAAATTGGTACACAAAATGAAATTGTAGAATACCAATTAGCAGAATAAACTTTAGTAAATTGATTATATAATGAAACTGTAGAATACCAATTTTTACTAATTTTAGAATTTGCTTACTATTTTTTATGATTTTTACTAAATTGGTACACAAAATGACTTAAAAATAAAATAAAATTGTCAAAAGTATATTTTCTTAGTACTTGAGTTGGGTTCTAAAAAATATCTATACAATACATCTCATTCTATACACACTAAACATCTCTGGAAAAAAAAAAAAAAAACATAGCAAACCGCTCTGTGTTTGGGGGGTTTTGGTGCTGAGAGTGGACCATCAAAACGTGGGGCGGTTAGGATCTTTTTAAAAAAAAATCATTCGAGCTAAATTTGCTATTTTTTGTGTGAGGCTATTAATAAAAAAAATTGTCTTATTGTTGCACATTTGCACCTATATAATATTTTCATAACCTATATACATATGTGTTTAATTTATAAATATTTACTGCACATTTGCCTTCTGTAAATATATATACTCCTCTAAATATCACTTATAAATTGATATAAAATCTGAACTCTGATATTACGTGACAATTATTTAAGAATTCACATTTTACATTAATTTATATGTATTTTTAAAGAAGAGTAAAAACTTTTTTAATGTGTTCAGGGGAGTAGAAAATATTTATAAGAGGTAGAGGTTGAGTAAATATTTATATAAGTAGTACGTAGGGACGTACATATTAAGATTAGTTAGTACTATGATACATATTAATTAAGAGTTTGTTTTTCTTATTATAAGATGCGGATATTACTAAATAGTTAAGAGTTATTATTGACTATATAGAGTTATAGGTTACAGGATATTTTTGAGTTATAAATTTTAGGGTATTTTAATTGTGATTCTTTTTAAAAATATTTATTTAATGATTTGTCAATTTACCTTGAACATTAAGGGGTCGTTCGACAACAAAATATTAAGAGTGAAGGATTAAGAGTTTAAGGAGCGCTAAGGAACCGATGTTCGGTTGTCTTAATCCGTGGGTGAAGGATTAAGCGCTTAAGGAAGGGGGAGAGGTGCCTTAAAGTTCGGGCAGATGATTAAGATCCGGGCAAAAAGAGGCTAAAGGAGGTAATCTTAATCCGCGCTAAGGAATCAGTGTTCGGTAGGATTAAATTGCTAAGAAAACTAAAAGAAGCGGATTAAGTCTTAGGGAAGCTTAATCCTCTCCAGCCAAACAGCACCTAAGTTTTTTTTTTTTTACTACTTTCATTGGATGAGGACGGGTTCTATACTTCTAAGAATTCAGTAGTAACATGTACGGCAAGCACCGTGTCTGTGCAGCCTAGTCTAATAGTCTCCTCATAAAAAAAAAAAAAAAAAATTGTCTCTGACCCCATTATATCTGAATAGGGCTGTAAATGAGCTGGCTCGAGCCGAGCTGGGCAAAAGCTCGGCTCGTTAATTCTGGACCGAGCTGTTAGCGAGTCAGCTCGTTAATACCTCGCGAGCTAAAATCTCAGCTCAAACTCGTGACGAGCCGGCTCATGAGCGGCTCGCTGGGTTTGGTTAGACCTTGTTTTAAGAAGAAAATAAATTTTACAAGTATTTTTGGACCGAGCTGGACCGAGCTAGCTCACGAGCCGAGCCGGGCAAAAGCTCAGCTCGTTAATTTTGGGTCGAGTTGTTAGCGAGCCAGCTCGTTAACAGCTCGATCCACTATCGAACGAGCTGTTACCGATCGAGCCAGATGTAAGTCGCGAGCGATCCACGAGGTACGATCTTTTTGGACAGCCCTTAATCTGACGAATTAATCCACTAGAACGTGTGATTAAAGGAATTAAATGACTGTTGGAGCGTTAGAAGAAAATATAATTTCACTAACTACACAACAACTTATATACAATAGTTTACTAAAGATGACGTGGCAAAGTTATATAACATCTTTTATTAAATGCCTACTCTCCAACCAATGGTTGCTATATTAATTTAGTGCACAACTGCACATACTCTGGGTAATCAATTGATTCTTTACACTATCTGACAAAACCGGATGACGACCGACCGTTGCTGGAATGGTCAAATGGCAGATCGAACGGTTTAGATCTTCCACCCGTGTAATCTGGGACCACAGAAAGGGAAATAAATCTGCTGCGATTCTTAATGAATCGCAGGAACCTGATTTTCCATATGTAACTATTATTTTTTTAGATTAATGTATACAAACTAATTGTTCTTGAGATTCGTACCTTTCAAAAAATTAACGGTTGAATTTGAAAAAAAAAGGCTTCCTGCAATTGTTTAGAATCGCAGATTTATCTCCCAAAGAAAGAGGTCATTGCTAAAATCTAGAACTCGAACCGCCAGAAGGTATCACACCTCGTTGAGCACAAAAATACTACAAATAAAATAACATCTTCAATTGCGGCATTTACTGCATTAGCACGCTGACGTATGTAGACAATATCCTAACATTTGAGACTGTAACGAGTTGCAACATAATATTTTACGGATGCATGAGGTAGGGCTGCAAACGAATCGAAAGTTTAAGTTTGATTTGAATTAATTTTGAACTAAGTTTTGTTTGAATTAATTTCGAATCGGATTTTTTACAAACTCAATTTCGAATATTTTACGAACTTTTTTACGATAAGAAAGAGTGATCATAATCGCTGAGAGTGAGAGGTAAAGTCGTCTAGGGTTTCAGAGCTGATAGCGAGGTTACAACTTACTTATGGCTGAGCAGCCTTATGTTTTAATTTTTAAGTCATCAGCAAAAATCAACATTTCACGTTATTTTAAAATTCAAACTAGAATAGTTTGCGAACATATTTCAAACAAACCAGTTCCCAGTTTGAATTTGGTTGGAATTAATTTCGAACTATTTTGAATCGAAGTTTTTACAAATATTTTCAAATCAATCTCGAATCGAATCATGAACTACGAATTTTTTGTGCAGCCCTAGATGCATCTCTAATGTAAAATGAACAAAGTTGGCTGTTTATACCTGAGATTTTAATTAAAAAAATTAGATATAAATAATAAAAATATGTCTGTGACACTTGTTGGAAAAAAATTAATTCGTAGAATTAACACTATCTTGCTAATAAAATGAGATGAGGAATATGGACCTGATTTGTGAACAACTTGTATTTATCATATACATTATTTATATCAATTAATGAACTAATGAACCAATGAACAACCTAATTAACACCTCAGCCCCCTAACCTCTAGTTATTACATGCAAAATTTTAATTTTTTGAATTTATTTAATATCAAACGATACAAAAAATAATGGAAAATAAATGCATAAAATAACTTATAAAATAACATATAAAAGTTAATTTTTTTACCACTAGACTTTGTAATAAATGAATTCAAAACTTTCAAAATTTTGTATGTATACATATCACTAATGAAGTATATGGTTTGAATTTGTCGTTTAAAGCTAATCCGATAGATTTATAGAGTCATGCTCACCAAACCCATTCATCGTTAGTAAGCACAACACAAGCTAGCCTAGATTTTTTATGAAATTTGTCAAACCTCATTAGTATAAACACATAATTTAGCGATATATAAACATCAGTTTTAAAAAATTTAAACACCAACACAAAATAAAAAATAAAAAATCATTGGACTGTAAAATTCTCTAGAAATAAGCAGGTCTGATTATACATAATTTTAGTTTCTAGAATAAAAAGTAGACAGTACCTCTGATTCAATATAATTCCGCTACTATTTTTCAGAAGATTTTAGTAGGTGTACCTTCTAATTCGACGTTGTCTGGAAAATACAACTAATGAAAGAATATCTTATTTATTTATACTGTAGTATACCGACATGCCGTTTGGGTTTCGCAAGGCTAAAATACTAGAAGAATATAATTGAACCTACTTCAATCCAGAAAAAAAAATCATTATTTTACTATTCCATCTCTCATATAAAATGTAAATGTAATAGATAGAGACTAAAACTAAAAGGATATTGACTCATAATTTAATCCGAATTCAGTTTTTATTTTTACTTTTCTATTCAATTTCATGCCGCACTTATTTCAAGACAATTTCGTGCTCTTTAAGAGCTTGTTTGGCTGCCAAGTGAAAATGAGAATGGGGTTGAGTTTAGATTCAATTTGAATAACCTAAATGCTGTGTGCGTGAAAAAAAAAATTCACTCTTACTAGACACAAGAGCAACCGCAGCTGAACATGACCTAATTGTTTTCTCTCTATCAAACAATCCAAAAAGAAAACACAATACGAGAATCATATTAAGATGTAAGAGTCTCCTTTAGAACATGTTAGACGGATCATTGGTGCACTATAAAATTGAATAAAATGCTACACATGATATAATTTCCCCATAAATAGTCCAATTCAAATTGCTGCGTTTCAATACATAATCTTTTATTTCCTCCTATCTATTAATTGTACAATAAGCGTAAATGCATTTTTTTTCATATCACTTTACCACAGGGCATTGATAAATTGTGACCAAACATTTCCTCAATACTAGTCTGAACAGTAAATTCTGACCGACTGATTTCTAATCATATGGCTTAAAAATTTCAGCAATTTTTAAGCTGGAAGTTTGCTCTTCACAGTAAGCATGATGACGCCTCGACAATTAGTCAATTGCCACACCAGTCAAAACTATAGATGCAATGGAAGTCTCATGGATTATGCATTTGAATATATCAAGAATAATTATTACCATAATAACTATTCTTTTCAGGCTGAGCAATGGTCATGCAACAATTTCTTGATAGGTCACTATGTACCAGCATCATTATGTTTTGAAATAAATTTTCACTCAGATTAAACTAGTCAATGATACAGGTGTAGGTACATGTTCTCGTGCTTCTTTAATAATGACTAAGGAAATCCTAAACCCTAAACTCTAAATCCCTACAACAGTGACTGCAAGAGAGCAAAAAGAAAAAAAAAAACTGAACCATCCCATTAAACACGAAGTCTACATGAGAACAACACTTTCAACTGTATAGTATTTGTTAACCAATTGTTAATCAAGCTTATATACTATTTTTTTTTATATGTATAGTTCATACAAATACCTAAAATCATATCCAATATTATCTATATGCATATACACTGTTTTGGTTTTGCTATCCTCACATTATATGAACAATTTATTTTGTTTTTCCTGTAGTCTGAATCATCATCACCAAAGCAAAGCCAGGTTTCCAACAGAAATTTATTCTGATACATCACATTCGAAATTGAAATTTCAAAGTTCTTCACCTGGTACAACAAATTAATCAACATATAAAAATTGGAAGTTCACCCATGTACGCCATACAAAAAAAAAAAAAAAACAGTTGCAGTGTAGCCGCAATGATGCACCTAGTTTTATATAAAAACATGAATAGTTATATTACTAACAAAAAAACAAAACAAAACCAACAAAAAAATAACGTGAATGAAGTTTCTAATAAAAATTTAAACATAATAATATTCACGCAATAACATTTTATATAATCTAACAAGTTAACTAACAATAAATACATCGTTGATTCAACAACACTAAATAAAAATAAATAAACAAAATATTTTAGGCAGAATAAATGATAATCAAGTCAACCATCCATAATCATAAGTTTTTTTTTTTTAATATTTTATGAACTTAAAATGAGTTTTAATATAAAAGACATTAACATAAATAAATTTGTGAGTTTTTAATGTTGAAAGATAATTATAATATTACCAACTTTAAAAAAAAATGTGTAATTTCAAAGTTTTTTTAAAAAATATACATGAAATTCCTCCAATCTCATTCTACCAGGTCAGGTCAGTACCTGACTTGATGTGAGTTCATTCGTGGGAGACAGGTTTGATCGACTCCAAAAAATATAGGAAAAATTGTGAAAATAGCACTCTAAAACTTTCAAATTGTGAAAATGACACTTCAAACTTTGAAATTGTCAAAATACCACTCTAAACTTTATTAATTTATAAAAATACCTCTCTAAATAATTAATAAATTTTGAAGTGATATTTTCACAATTTTTCAAAAAAAAAAAAATACAGGGCAAGAAGAAGCAAGCGAGATTGGTTTTTTTTTTTTTAGAGGTTCAGAGAAATAACCAACAACGAAAGGGTTTTAGGCCTCTCTTTGTACCGTGAGTCGACTCGTCCCAGTAAAGCCTCCTTCAATCCTCCAATGGAGACAACGCCGGCGGCTCCACGCGAAGAAACCCGTCCGTCCGATCTCCAATCAACGGCCCCTAGCGACACCGTCAAAGTCCCGATAGAAGTACACAACTCCGGAGAACCGACACAAAACCCAGACAATGAACCACGACACCCCAACTCCGTTCAAAATTCAACCGCCGATACCAACCAACCGATGGACCCTGACCCTGTTCTTCCCAGCGAACAAATCCAACCGTCCGATCCCGAACCAACGGCGGTGATCAATTCGGAAAAGCGTAAGAGAGAGGAAGAAGAAGCGGAACAAACCTTAAATTCAGAGAATAAGAAACAGAATTTAAGTTCCAATTCGAGTAGCAGTCCGCTGTGGAAGACTAGCTTGTGTTCCTACTACAGGCGCCCGTCTGATGGTGCTGGATGCAGTCATGGTGCCACGTGTCGCTACGCACATGGAGAAGCCGAGCTGCGACCCCGACCTGATAAGACATGGGACCCAACGTCTAATAAGGCAAAGGAAATGGAGAAAGCTAAAGCTAATGAAAAACAGAAAGAAGAGGAAATAGAAGATGAAGAACAGTTAGCATTAGATGAGTCCTCTTTGGATAAGTGCCTTGTTGGGTTGCCTAGAAAGTGGGCCAATGATGCACTGAAGAAATTCCTGGAGGAAAAAGTACATTTTTAGAACTATGCAAAATATCTTTCTTATTTTTATTCTTAGATTTTTTGTTAAGAGATCTACATGTATATACTTTTAACGCCTTGACATATAAATATGTGTTGGAAGCTGAAATCTTCGTTGTAATATGAATTACAGTGTATCTCATACAAGACAGCAAAGAAAAAGAAAGGAATGGAGGTTGGTTTTGTCAACTTCGAAAATGTCGAACAAGTCAAGAGTGCTATGGCGGTACTGCATTTATATTAAACTTTAATAACCATTTCTTCCCCATTGGTTCAATACTGTTTAGGCTTGTTCATCACTAACTTTGTAGCAATTCATCCTCCTTTATTGATAAAGGCATTGAGAGAGAGCTCGTCTGGGGGTAAGACAATAAAATTGAGAGATGCCATTAAAAGATCCTTTGAGAAGAAGCACAAAGCTGAAGAGGGAGGTAATGATGATAGTAATGAAGGTGATGGTAACTTAGTTGAGGGCATGAATTCATCAAGGAAAAAAAATGTGCGTGAGGCGGTCACACCACTTGCACATATGTCGTATTCTGATCAACTAGAGCACAAGAAGAGCACCCTTACTCAAACACTCAAACGACTTGTAAGATTTTTTTCTTTATTTTCTATTTTCATTTCCTTTTAATTTTGGAACTTGTGCTGCATTAGTTTTCGTACAGTACACAAATGGCCTAACATAAAATTATGTTTCTGACTTTCTGTTTCATTTCTGAAGTTTCTGTGATCCCTTCCTAGTCCCCTAGGTCCCAAGTTGTACAATTTTTAAACAAGCCGTTATTTCCCATCAAAAGAAAATGAGGAATGAAATACTAATAAACTGAAGCTACAGAGATTACTCAGATTCTCATTTATATTTTTCTGTTAAAAATGTTGGGTTGAGTTGTATGTGGATGATGTTCAGGGACTAATAAGTGGACTCTGGAATTCTAGGAAATAGAGATCAAAATGTTGAAAAGAAATGATTCTTTATGACTTGTTGTATGGCCTATTTTTTCTGTTCTCTTGCCTAATTTGCTTTATTTCTGTAATTTTAGACAAGAAATGCAAGGAAGGCCTGCCCAGATGCTCTTCCACTTCCCGATTGGATTTTGGAAGCTAGAGAGATAGGTGTGAATATCTGACCCCTTTTATTTATATGCATATAAGCATTCATACAATTTTCTTGTTTTTCAAAATTCTTTTGAATCTCTCTGGATTATGTGATATAATTTAAGAGGAACTGCTTATTTAGGTGGACTTCCGTGCAAGCTAGAAGGTATATTGGAGTCACCTCTAACCAATGGATACAGAAACAAGTGTGAGTTTTCAGTTGGCTATTCTGTGGATGGCAAAATAACTGTTGGCTTCATGCTTGGGAATTTCAGGTTGTTTATCCCTTATCTTTTCTGTTGTTGTTTTCTTGATTGCATCATCCGGCATTCTAGCCACTCTTTGTAATTTACTAATTTGAGAGTGTAGGGAAGGTGTGACTGCAGTCGAGGAACCGATAGATTGCCCAAATGTATCAAATATAGCATGCTCATATGTAAAGGTTTTCCAAGATTTTTTGCGCTCCTCACAATTGCCCATCTGGAACAGAATCAACAACACTGGATTTTGGCGTCAATTTACTGTATTTCCTCTCTCCCTTTACTTCAATAATAGAAGTTGAGTATTATTAAAAGAATTTCATTAAACATTTTGATAAAAGATGCATGTGTTTGCCTTTCTTTTAGCCTATTCGTGAAATGCTCATTCAGGTTCATGGTAAACAGATTTAGTGTTGCTAAATTTTTGCGGATGATGTACGGCTAAAATAGATATATCACCACAAGGACCAAGTGACTAAGGGAGCTAGTAATTCAAAGTTCAGGGCTGCAAATAGAAGTTGCATGATACTTTGATACTTGTGCATCATCCCCAATTCAAAGCCTGCTAGCTGCTTTGAATATACTGCACCCTAACCAACCTGCAAGTGGGTTTTGTTATGTTGGTCAACCTGTTAACTTTGTTAGTGCTGATTAAACATTGGCTTTTGACATATTGATGTGTTTCTGATGGGCTATTTGTAGTTTAACATAACATACTTTATGTATGGAGGATAAAACTGAAGGAAAGGATAAACAGGTCATCTGGACTTTCCTGCCAATTAATTAAGAAACCCTGGCCTTTGACCCATTGCATCAACCCATCTGGGACAGTCCAGCTCAAAAAATGCAATCTTTTAAAGACCATTCATTTATTGACACTTTTTATCAAAGAAATTTCTTGACAATCTATTATGGACAATCTTGTTTCTTATATATGTTGGAATTGTGATGATAGGTTCGAGAAGGAAGGAATCCAGATCAGGATACTAAGGCAGAATGTGAGATGCAGATCAAAGAAGTGATGCTTATGATACAGGTGAGTCATTTTCTCTAATGCAGACAGAAACTATATATAGGGAACTTTTTGTACAGCCACCCTATAAGAATATGTTGCACATATGGAAGGAAACTTAGATGTTCAGATTGATGAAAATGAAGCTACTCTTATATAACATAAAAAATGCAGGTTTGCTCAACTGGGGTTGATGAACAGGTAATGAAAGGTGAATTTGAGAAATTGAGGACAGCTATTTCTCAGGGGGCAAGTATTGCTTCACCACCATTACCTCTTACAACTATTGTAATCCAGGTATGCATGTTTTGCCCCTTTTATCTGTATAAAGGTTTTTAGTATTGTGCGAAGTCAACTTTTTACAATTTTTGCATAAGGTCCATAATTCTGAAACTGGACCTATTCTTAAGCAATATGTTGTACTGAACTGTCCCCTGAATTCTTTTTCTGGCTCCATCATATCACCACCTTCTAACTTAATTTAGATTTAACGAATTGGCCAATTTTGCCAACTTAATGGAATGCACATTTTATTGATATTAATTTATAATTGGGTGTTATTTGCAAGGTTCTCGATAAAATTGTGCCTCGCTTGCAATATGCAAAAAAGTTGGGTGTTATTTGTTTGCAAGTATCTAAGAAAAAGTCAGTTGTCAGTTACTCTTGTGAGAATGTTCAGTATTATTTGCAACAATTGCACAATGATGATGTTCACAACAATTCCTTGTATTTTACGAGGCAACTCCCTCTTTTAATATGGCAGGATCACACTGGAATATCAAATGCTGCCCCTGCTGACTGCCCTTTGATCCCTTTATTGGTAGATGGTGCTGGAACAGATGGTTCAGATTGTCTCTCAATCGATAAAGCCAGGATCCATGATTATATATTAAATCTCTGTTTCTCCATTTCACCAACTGCATTTTTTCAAGTGAGGGCAGCTCTTCTGCTTTACAAATTTTACTTGATCCTTTCTTTTGTTTTCTATTTTGTATAAAAATATTGTGGCTTAATAATGAAATTGCACAGGTAAATACACTAGCAGCAGAAAGGCTGTATAAACTGGCCGGTGATTGGGCCGAACTAAATGAAGATACATTATTGTTTGATGTTTGCTGTGGGACTGGAACCATCGGATTAACTCTTGCTCACCGTGTTGGAATGGTTTGCCACTACATTTTTCATTATTTTTTTATTTTATATTTAGCTTAAGCATATATCTTTCTCATGTAAAAGATGAGATCATTTATTTACTTAAATTGTACTACTGTAATTCCCTCTTCTCTACTTTGAATTTTTCATAGGTGGTTGGTATAGAGATGAATGAATCGGCAGTGTCTGACGCACAGAAAAATGCTGTTATAAATGGCATAACAAATTGCAAGTTCATTTGTTCAAAGGTTCTTTTTATTTATTTTTATATGATTATATCCCTACTTTTTTTCGAAATACAGTTGTAGATTTGGTTATTCATTTATATGGAATGCTAATATGATTAATTGGATATACAAAAGTACCAGTGGTATTGCCATGTTGATAATTCTACATTAACTATGCAATGTCACAATTACTGTTAAATCTGACAGATGTTATTAATAATACTCAGGTCGTACCTAATTAGTCATAGAAATTCTATCTGTCTTCTAGAAAAAAAGGAACAGTTATTATCTTAATGCTAAAATTAAATTTGACAAAGTTTTTTCCTAAATCTTAGCAAATGTTAGTTGATCAGTTTTGCTAATTTGAACTTTTTTTTTTTTTTGTAAATTCATGATTGACAATGACACAGGCTGAGGATGTGATGGGTTCTCTGCTAAAGGAGTATCTCGGTGCACCTACTGATGCCTCACCTAAAGCCATTCTAAATAGTAATGGTAATTCAAAGAAAAGTGCAGTTGTTTCTGCAGATTCAAAAGATAATACCATCACTCAGTTAGAAGCTAACCATGGGGAAGAGAACAAAGAGCCGGAAAATGACATCACTGATAATTCCGAAAGAATGGAGGATTCCAGTGGGACTGATGTGGGACCCACATTAGCTTGTTCATCTGAAAGTAATGAGAAAGGGCATCAATTCAAAAATGTGGTGGCTATAGTTGACCCGCCCCGTGTTGGCCTTCATCCTACAGTAAGTTTTTTTTTTTGGTTTTGCAATGGTATTCTTTAAGTTTTTTTATTTGACAAAAAGTACAAGTTTGGGGGAAGTGAAAATTTAGACCAGAATTGGGCTTTAAGATCTAATTATTTTTGTTTTAACACTTAAGCATTGCATATGTTTTATAAATCCTGCAACTTATATTGAGTAGCTGAGTGATATATTGTATGGGGGGTGGGTTCATGGCATCCTTGTGTTGCTTGATTTTATCACGGTCCCTTCATAGAAAGTAATAGAGATCGTTTCTAAGTAGCATTTGATCCATTTCAACTAGTTCAGACATAAGCACCTAGCAAATGAGGTATTATAAAGCCTTTATGAGGTATTATAAAGCCTTTCTTTGGTATCAGCCTAAATTTTAATGCTTTATTGAAAGTGGATTTTTAGTTCAAGTTCTAATTAATCCAAGCATGTGAAACTATTGTCCATCGTAATTTTTAGCAATCCATAATAAATTTTTAATATACTTGTAACTCATTGTAATGAACGGAGGTAAAGTATAATTTTATTAGTTTTATCCACAATTTGTGTAGATGAATATGCATTCACTTTTATTTTGTATTAGTTTTTTATATCATTTTCTTAAGCAATGAAAATGAGATATCGGGAGGAGAGTTCTGCTTTCTTCAATTTGGTGTTCCCATTGTGCCTCCATTTTTGAAACTGGAATTTACTTAAATCTCAAATTGAAATATCAAAAATGAAAACATTGGATGTGATTTATATCACTTTTTCCATGCAAATATAAAAACTTGTGACATTTTGCTTTGTTTTGTTTGGCATTAAGAGCTTCTAAACATTATTTTTTTAAGTTTTTGGTTCCCATCAAAACAAGCAAAATGTCATAATTTTTATGTGCATGTAGGAACTAACATATACCATATATCGAAGGTTTTTTTGTCATTTGAATTCTTACAGCTATATTATTAAGGATTTAATGGAGGCATTTGAATCCTTATCTAGGATATATTGAAAATTTGGAACTCATTGAATGATATTTTTCAGGTAATTAAAGCTCTCAGAACTCATCCAGGGATCCGCCGTCTTGTGTAAGAACCTGCATTAATTTTTCTGGAAATCTACTTGCAATTTTTTTTCTCATCTTGAAGTGGCCACATTTTGAAAAACCAAACATTTTTTTTTTGTATAGGTATATTTCCTGTAACCCGGATTCTTTGGTAGCAAATGCAATAGAGCTTTGCACACCAACAACAGATAAACCAGAGAAGAATAAAGGGAACAGAGGGTGGCGTAATATGAGCAGTGCAGGTCTGGCTAGGCACAGGACCAAATCCATGCCCAATTCTCAGCATTTCCGGCCTGTTAGGTCTATGGCTGTGGATCTCTTTCCTCACACCATCCACTGTGAGATGGTCATGCTTTTTCAGCGATGACTATTTGATTTTTGGCCATGTTTCAATTTATTACTATAGTTCAATGTAGACTGTCCACTATTTTTTTCCCTGTAATGTAGTTTATCGTGTAAACTAGCGGTTATTTGAATTTTGTTTTCAATTGTGACGAGAGGATAAACAGGCTCATCTGTCGGCCTTTCCGATTTTGTAATATCTGTAATGTTATTTTAGATTTAAGACTACAGTTAGCGGGCGTACTAGTGGAACGCACCATTGTTCTTATTCTTGCTATTTCTGGTCTGGTTGCATTTGCATTACGATCGACGCATATCAGGATTTGGTACAGTATGATCGTTTTGGCAGGTGTAGTGTAATTTGTGCCTGACCTTGAAAAAAGGTAGGGAGAGTTCTTTTTTCTTTTGGGTGGAATGCCCGTAGCCGTAGGCGCTTTCATTAAACTTAGTTTAGAAGTACATAGCAGTAGTGATAAATTACAGGAAATAGTACAGGGATACCCCAATTCCCAAATGTGTTTGTTTATTTTTACAGAAAAAGAATACTAACTTTTAAAAATAGAGAATATTTTTATAAAATTGTCCCTTCTAAAACTAGCTACATTCGGTAAATACTTCCAAGCCTGAAATTGGCGGTCAATTTTGCGTTTTGATTAATGTATGCATAAATATATCCGATATATTTGAAGTAATCAAATTTTTTTGCCTACTAAACCGGCCAACCTCTTTATTAGATGATAATGTTTCTTTTTTTCTTTGAAAAACCTGGCAGTTGCTGACTAGGGTTATTAGATGATAATGTCGATGCAATTCTGGATGCCACATAATCATTATCTACTAAAATATTATAAACGATCACTGTCTAGCGTCTACTATGTTCTTATAATCTTATGTGTTCAGAATTTATTTCCTCCCTCCTAGTTTTGAATATCAAATACCTAGTCATTCTTTGCCAAATGACAGCCGTTGGATCAGCTCAGATTATTTTTTTTAAGAGGAAATGAGACTATCTCATCTCCGTTGTTGACGCTAAATTTTGAACTTACCGCAAAAAATAGAAATCCGTTCAGATTATTATATTAAAAAAGTAAATGAAAATATCATTTTTGCATGAAAAACCTCAAAGTCGGTATATAAATATTTATGGTATACGTCAGAATTTATTAGAAGACTTGTCGCATTAATTAATGGTCTCTATTAATAGGCTTTTAGCCTACCAGGCTACTATTGAAAAGCTATATAAAAAATTAAAATTTTATTTTAATGCAGACAGTCCCTCTCTTACGGAAGAGGGGGGTGTCTGATGCCCATCAGACCAGAGTCTGTTCGATCAGGAGCAAAACATAGTGTTCTCGGAGATGCTATGTCATCCCAACTTTGAATTTTTTTATTACCATGTATACAGAGATTATATTATATTATTTATTTTATAAGTAAAAGTCTCTCCAATAATAATATTCAAAATAAAAAACTTCTTATTTAGCCCCCTATACTTCAATTTTGGTTCCACCTATACTTCAATTTTGGTTCCACTCCTGTGTTTGATGGATAGTTTATTGTGTTTGATGGATAGTTTATACTGTCTGATTCACTTTAAGATCTGTACGCATCACTTTAATATCCGTGCACACAGATTTTGAAATGGATCGGACGGTGAAAACCACCCATCGAATAGACTCTAGTCCGATGAGCATCGGAAACCTCCCTCTCCTCTCTCTTACCGCCATCTTCGCCTTTGCCTCCGCTTGTCCATCTCCACCTGTCGCGAACTGCATCCCTCCAGTTCCCTTCCCTTCCCCCCTCCAAATTTTTTGTTCACGAAGGCCCTGTTCGGACGCAAAAATATTTGATGGGAATTGATGGGTTTGGGGCAGAACCCATCATTTTAACCTAGACCCGTTCGGCAGCCCTTTTTCTTTCCCTTCTCTTCCTCGTTTATTTCCCAAATCACTTCTAAAGCAGTGTAAAAAGTTGGGAAAACTCACGCGAGCTCAGACTGAATGATTTTCTTCCCAAAACGAAGCCGCGTTGTCTCTCTCCTCTATTTCTATTTCCGCCAAGAGAAAGAGAGAAAGGGGCCCCGGGCACAGAGAGAGAAGTAGAGCGGGGAGGGAAATAAAAAGGAAGTAGTTGCTTTGAGATTCGTGCAGTGTCAATTGTACGGTTGAGATTGGTCCCAAATCAAAACAATGACTTTTAATTTGAAAATAATAAATTTTAGAATAAATAAATATATAAGGGAGACACTTCAAATTGAACAAAATTAAATAAATTAAACGAGATTTGCGTTTTAAAGATTCAGTACTAAATTTTCTATTACAAATTTTTATAGTTTACTTATTTGTAATATATTACAAATTTTCTATTTCATTTTATGAAAATTCTATTTGTAAACTTTTAATTTATTAAGTTGTAGTTTTATGTTTTTTTTAAAACATGTTATATAAATTTTATATTTTCTTGTTTAATTAACTAAATTTTTTAATTAGTTGTAAAAAATCGAAAATAAATTGTTAGCTTATTTAGTTAATTAAAATTTCAGAATATAACAAAAGGATTGCAACTTAATAGCTTTGTAATTACTCAAACACATTTGATGGAAATAGAAAAAAATAATGAATTGAAACAAAAAAATGAAATTAATTATGAAAACGGTGAAAATAAAAATGGCAGCATTAAAGAAAAATGTTCATATTAATTAATATATTTTCACAGTTAACAATTAATACATGAGGTATTGAAGAAGAATGTTCATATTGATTAAAAAGCACATTAGATATAGATAAACATATTGAATATATATATATATATATATATATATATATATATATATATATATATATATATATATATATATATATTTTAAATAAAATAAGATTTCTCATAACTAATTCAACAGTATAACCAAACACTCAATTCAGCACGTTCCCATAATAGATCCGTGCGTACCCGTATTCGTGGGTTCCCATTCCCGTCAAATCCCATCCCGTGTAATCTCGTCACATCTGAATAGGCTCGAATCGATTGCAAATCACCGAGTGTTGAAAGAAGAGAGAGAAACGTAGTCCTTGCTTTTGAAATTATGATCGCATTTTTTGAAAGAGAAAGTGGAATCGAATTCGATCTTTGGACAATAAATTATTATGCTTTTTGTTTCTTTCCCTCTTTGTTTATTTCTCGATGAAGAAAGCAAAGGAAGGGGGAGACGGGACGGAGCTTTTTTTTATTTGATAAGAAACCCGTGGATATTTTGCATCGATTGGAAAAAGAGTCTGAATATTCACACAATTCTTGATATATATTCAACAACTTTGACTTAATTTTGTATCAAATTTGGTCTTATTTTCATCATATCGCCTCCGATTTCTTTGTCCAAATAGCTTTGGACAATTGATTTAAAATCGGACTTAAAACTGTTTGATCTACACTGAGATTCATGCGAAAAATATGTAGAACTAAATAAATTTAAACTGTCTAGACCATTTGCACAAATTTTCACGAAAATCAAATTTTATTTCCAACTTTAATAAGTTTTTGTTCAAAATTCTTTGGACAAAAAATCCTACGACAACCCTTGATATTTTGAGGAGTTGGAAATCGGTATAGTAACATTCTATTTTCTTCAATGAGATGTTTGCGAATCGTTATCAATTTGGAATCGAAAATCTCATGATCGAATGGTACGCACCACAATAGGTCAGTACCAAAGTGTGCATAGAGAATCAAATTCCAACTTCTCCCTAACACATGATTAGTACTTTCTGCGTCAGCTAACACTTTTTAATGCCCGTCTCCTTCCCGCTAAAAGATATTAAGATACTCATACATTGAATCTCTTATAAAGAAGAAAGAAACAAAATTACGGGCGCTTATGCTCGACGTGGCTAGAAAAATTTCATGGCAGTCTTAATGATTGGATCTTATGAAAGAAAATTTAATATAATTTAATATGAATCTCAACATAATTCCATCTGTCTATTTTTCCAACATGATTCAAGAATAAGTTTGTAAGTTAATTTTAATTACTCAAATGTGTAGCGGTTATCGATAATTGTGTTTTTTCTCGAACTGATGATGTAAATCATTTCATAATAAATGTCTTTTTACATAATAATAAATGTGTAAGTGTACCTACATGAACTGGGGATGTTTGGGAAGTGTATATGGATCTCTTAAAAAATAGTGTTCTAGTAGAGCAGAAGCGGAGGCAAAGTTTTAACTAATAGGAATAGGAGGCAAAACACATACTAAAAAAGAAGAAAACTAATAGAAATAGGAGTCAAAACACATACTAAAAAAAGATTAAATTTCATCACTCAACTTTATCATTTGTCACGAATTAGTCACTCAAACTTGATTTGTTCATTTTTAATCACTCAACTTTGTCATTTGTTCCAATCAAGTGACTCTATATTTTTCCGTCTAAAATCTTAACGGAATATGCCCATTTCATCCAAAATATTAACGGAATATACTCATTCCGTCCGAAAATATTAAATGCTAATGGAACATGCTCATTGTGTTAGTATTTTGGACGGAATATGCTCATTCCGTTAGTATTTTTAGACGGAATGAGTATATTCTGTTAATATTTTAGATAGAATGAGAATATTCTATTAAGATTTTGGATGAAAAAGTATATAGTAGCTTGATTGAAACAAATGACAAAGTTGAGTGATTAGAAATCAAACTTAAGTGACCAATTTATAACAAATGACAAAGTTTAGTGACCTCTAGCGAAATTTATTCAAAAAAAAGTTTCAATAGGATTCCAACATTGAAGGGCTACGTCAGCTGAAGAGAGAAATTGAGAGTTAAGAGAGAGTTTCACGTGAATATGTACCTGAGTTCTCATCTTTTTTGAGAGAAAATACTACAATTCTCCATATTAAACACATATTAAATAGTTAATTTTTTCTCTTAAAAAAATGGGGTCAACTATATAAATTTTTTAACAAAAGCATGGGGTCAATTTTAAAATACCCATAGCATTTTATGCTAAAATATATAACAAATACATTCTTAGTAACTGAGTTTTGAAAAAAAAAATAGAGGCCAAGTGACCCTCATCATCTCCAATAGAATCCTCCTCTGAGAGTTACTTGTATCAGCATATAAAAATAATACGAAAAAATATTAATTAGAAAATTATTAGCAGAGTATTATTTTTTATTATTTAAAATATTACAAATATTATTTAAATTAATTTGTTTAAATGATATTAATTTAAATAGTGCCAATAGATTAATCAAATACTATTTCGAAAAAAATGTTAAATTTGTGTACAAATATGAATAACACTATTATTTTCGAATTAATGTTATTTTCATGAGTGATGCTTCCATGGACCCAAGGATCTATTTGTAAAATGAACATATCTTTATTTTCAAAGTTCAAACAGTCAATCCGAACCGTTTATCTTGTTCTCCATATTAATATGTGCTTGGAGACCAAATTTTACATTTTTCTGAATTTTTTTACTATTTATTAAGATGGTACAAAATTCAATGGTCTGAATTTGATATTTTTTGTACCCATCTTAATAAATAGTAAAAAAATTCAGAAAAATGTAAAATTTGGTCTCCAAGCACATATTAATATGGAGAACAAGATAAACGGTTCGGATCGACTGTTTGAACTTTGAAAATAAAGATATGTTCATTTTACAAATAGGTCCTTGGGTCCATGGAAGAATTTGCCTATTTTCATATATGCAAGCCTACTTATTAAAGATCGGATTTCTACCCTTGACAGTTATGCACGCATTATATATGTTGCATCACTGCATATATAAGAGAATTCGGAACGAATTTGAAGATAGATTTCTAAGTCACTATCGTTTATATCTTAAAGGATGTGAATCCCAGCAGGTTGGATAGGACCGCACTTTTGGTGATTTTGATGTGAATTTCCAAACAAATATGAATTTAGTTGGGGGAATAAAGGAGGGGCCATGAAATCTCTCTGAATTGGTAAAATACTCGGTATTCATTAGTTGGAGAAGAGAGAGAGACTAATATACTTTCGGTTGTATTTCGGTCGAAATACAACCAATTCATTTTTCAATTTTTGAAGTCTAAAATGTCGATCTAAACCAGTGTTGTTAAATGCGGCCGCATGGCCCGCATATGCGTTTGCAGTCGAAAACCGCATGAAAATTTTCATGCAGTCCTATATATGCAGTTCTGCGTATACAGTAATCTACATAAGCACCGCATATTGCCATACAGACCAGTAGACCACATTATACCATGTAGTCCATACAAATGTTTATTTTAATTAATTAAAAGAAAAATATTATTATTAATAAAAAAAGGATTGGATGTGCAGTAAAACCCGGACCCAATTCTTTATACTTATCCGGACACAAATCCAGTTAAGTCAAGCTTCTCATAGTCCATGAGGCTTCTTTTATAGACTTTCAAAAAGCTCCGTTCCTTTATTTTTAAGAGTTGGGACTAAAGAAGAACAAATATACCAGTTACTCCAGAGTCCAGACGGACGCTTTGGGTGAAATTCACATGAATTCAGTATTTATATGTTATTTTATTACTAATTTGGGCCGAAGGATTTGAGCAGTTGAATTATGGTCCATTATTGGCGATTGGTTACAAAGGACTTCAAATTAAAGTAGCTGTTGGACATTTATTTATTATACTTATACATGTAGTATAAAATACACGCATGTAAATATATATTTGAATTCTCATTTTAAAATCCGCATCCGCATGAAAATCCGCATATCCGGCCGCATACCGCATATGCGGTATGCAATGCCCTTCCGCATGCATGAACAAAACCGCATTTAACAACATTGATCTAAACTGTTAGATTTCAATTTTAGGATATATCTGGTGCATGTACCAATGTACCTTTTAAGATTCGAATAATATTTATATAAGAGTATGTTAATTAAGTATATTTTTTAATGTATCTCGAAAGTGAATATGCATATAATATTTACTATTTATACTTATAGTTCGATTTTTAATATTTTTTTAATTTAATGACTATCAAGAATTCAAGATATACGCGTTAAAGAATTGAAGCGTAAATTCCTTATAAGGAAGAATCTTGAACCATTTTGTGGAATGAATGCAAAAGGAGGTCTGTCAATTGGAGAAAGAGATTCATTCTTTTAATGACATAATTTTTTAACATAAATAGTGTTTATGTCGTTTGTATGCTACTAATAAATTGATTGTACGTTGGCAAAGTACAAGTTCTGACGTAATTCACCGTAGAATTTGTTCCTATTTATTTATTGTGGCACATTTTATCGAGATTCGTAGCTAAATTTCTCTAATTTTCTATAAGCAAATAAAAAAAAAATCTGAAAATGAATTGTCTTCTGATAATGTTATTTAAAATTTCTCAAAATTAAAAAAATAGTTAAATCACCAATTGCTAAACTACATTGCAGCGAAATCATATTTTTAATAACTGACAATTTAAACAATATTTTCATTGGATGATTATCCAATCAAGTTAAACCCTGTCTCCAACTTAACTTATATTTTTGAAATCATATTTTTGAAATCAAACGTGCCATTGATTTTTAAAGATTTCAAAACTTGATAGTGGAGGGAAAAATTAATAAAGTGAAGAAAAAATAACGAAAACATGGGTAGGCAAGGATTTGCGCAATAGTGGAGGTGGACCCAAGTATGATTTAGGCAAGCAAGAACTACAAAACAGGAAAACAAATAATTTTTTTTTTAAAAAGACATCAATAATTGTACGGGAGTAGAATTGCGGGATAGTGGAGGGCCAAGGTCGCAAAATGCAAAAAGCGCGGGTAGGCAAGGAATTGGGTAAAGAAACAGATTAGTTTGGGCTCTATACAGCGCACGAACTATAGAATCAAAACAGATTTCATTTGGTTTGTGCACTGCAGAAGTCAAAACCAATCTGTTAAAATATTTACCCAAGGAGTTGCGCCATGGTGGTTGGTGGACCTAGGTAAGATTTAGGCAAACCAAAGAGAGACAGAATCACGTAATTGCGGGATAAAAACAAAATTACGAACTGGGGCCCACAAATAGGTGGTTCATTTCCGGGGAAGTAAGTACAGGACGCGTGGCGTAATGGCGTATCATCAGTAATTAATTAATTATTAACTTAATTTATATGATATATATACCCGGAGAGGCGGAGAGACACTCAGTTAAGCTCACAAAAGCGAGAGGAAGGTGGGTTATGTGTAACCTGTAACATCAATCAGTATCTCTCTCTCACACATCTGCACTCACCAAATTAACCCCATTATTGCTGCTCTCCTATCTCCACCGTCCCATTCCTTTCCTATTTACTGAGAGAGAGAGACGAAGAAGACGATAATAGAATTAAGTGCTTCAGCGCTGGAAGGCACTTGCCTCTTTTCCCCTCTCAGGCTCTATTTTTGTTGCTCTTTCTGTCGTTGCTTATTGCCTCCACTTCAACTTGCTTCTTCCTTTCTTCCTTTACTGATTCTACACCATGGAACCAGATTCTCAAGACAAGGTACTTCTCAATCAACATGTGAGCTTCTCCTGTCTTTATTTTGGTTTTGTGCTGTGTTTTCTCCCCTTTTCTGTGACACCTCTCCTGAATTTCTCAGTTTATGATTGCGAATTGACCTCTTTTGATTTAATTTCACTTGCTGGAGTTTCTCTTTGACAAATTGGGTTGATTAAACTGCAAGGTCAAACTCGCAGAAACGAATTTTACTTTGGTAAACCTTCACTAGTACCTATCAGGATACTACCTTGAGCTGATAAAGAAGAATTTTGTTATTTTGGATTAGTTAATATGCAAGACCAGTATTTATCACAACTTTTGTAGGTGTTGGTTGGTCAGGAATTTCTGACGGGCTGGTATCAGTAACATCAGCCTTGACTAATTAAACATGAGTTCCATGAAGTAAGGAAAAAACTAAAAGTAAAGGTTATTATTTATTCGTATACTCTGACTCGTCCTCTAGTAGACTTGAGATAAAATAGGTTTGAAGGACAAAGTTTACTAATGCTAGCTCAAGTTTGAAGTTTTCCCAAAATCCGTCATCAGCGTATAATTTGTTGTATATTATTTATTTTTGTTGTTGAGAAAAGCGGGGGGTAGACCCCACCAGTTTCCACTGAAACTTAACATAGTTCATGACAGATACTACCAAATATCTGGTACCATCTTACTGCCTAAACTAACAAACTAACAACAAATAGCACCTAACGTTCTGAAAGTAATACAAAACCAATTAGCAACAAAAACAACTACAGAAACAAGCCTAAATATTACAACTTAATAGGAAAAGTGCAATAATACTCAATTTCCTCCAGGCCTTGTCCAGACCCAAGAATTGTATAGTAAATTTTCAAATTTCAATTAATTCATTATGGTTGTCAATCATTCACACTGCAGGCTGAGAGTAATTCGAGCGAGGCAAATTGCGAGATTAGACAGAAAAGTCAGGGGAAAAGGCCACATCTTTCCATTGACATACCTCCAAGAGGTGTAACCCCAAATCCTGCAAGAGCAAATGCACTTACACCACCAACCAGCTCTTCTTCTACCAGAGGAGGAACTGGGCTTCCACCTCGCCCTGCTTCTACCAAAGTCCAAAGATCCAGGAGCTCCATTAAGAAGCTCTTATCAGCTACGAGTTTCAAGTTCGCAACTGGTGATGCTATATCTGATGGGAGAAATGACTTGCCAGGTACAGACGGGTCATCTCGGGGAAGTAGGGAAAGAAGTTCTATTATAAGGTCGCTGTCTTTGACTAAGATACTCAGTCCTTCAGTGAGAAGAGCAACTTCACTTCCGGTTGACGCAGAAGTGGACTTGCCGGAGAAGACTTTGCAAGAAGCTACCACAGCAGAAGACATTTCTAGTGCAGTAAGTAGTAATTTTTCTTTTTCAAAAAAGCAAAATGAAACAGATATGCAATCAAATTGTAATTTGTCTTTTTTGAAATTGACAGAAAAAAGATGTACACCGAAAAATATGGCGGTCAAAGTCAGTTCCTTTAAATGGTAAATTAGCCAATGCAAACAGTTTGAAGAGAATGGACTCATTAGGTGCTGTATTTCGAGTTATTCCCTCTACACCACGAGTAACCGATACAAGTGGGCCTACTCCAGAAATTGTATCAGTGGAAACTGGTACTCGTCTAAACATTATCTTGATCTCAGTGAATTCTTTTGCAAAATTATTCTTTGGCAGTAAATTTTGCTTCATTTTGTTCTTAATTTATCTTGTTTTTGCGTCAGAGAATGAGGATGGAGATAACGGAGAGGATATACCAGAGGAAGAGGCAGTGTGTCGTATTTGTTTGGGAGAGTTATCAGAAGGGAATGATACAACCCTAAGATTAGAGTGCCTCTGTAAGGGTGAAATGGCCTTAGTCCATAAGGAATGTGCTATAAAATGGTTCAGCATCAAGGGAAACAGGGATTGTGAAGTGTGCAAGCAGGAGGTCAAAAACTTGCCTGTAACTTTACTTCGTATTCAGAATACCTCTGCTGGTAGTGCAAATACACGAGCTGTCGGCCGGGACATATATTATCAATATAAGTGAGTATAATAAATTTATACAGCATGTTACCATGGTTTCTTTTGTCATTTAACTTGTTGTGCAGTGCAATTCTTTATGTAATATTGTTCTTTTGGTGCATTTTTATTTTTCAGTGCATTTCAGGCGATGCCTATACTGGTAATAGTGAGCATGCTTGCATATTTCTGCTTCTTGGAGCAACTAATGGTACATACATATATCCTTTCACTCCCTTTCTTATCATGTTCCTTATTCATGCTCTTAATTGTAATAGCCAAAATCATAAGTATCAAAGTTGTTTTAATTAGTGTAATTTGTTGTTATGTCAGGTAGTTGACTTTGGTACAGCTGCACTGGCCATATCGTTGCCTTTCTCTTGCATTCTCGGCCTTTTTGCTTCACTTACTTCTACTACCATAGGTTTGTACAAGTTTGCATCCAAGATGTGAAAAATCAAATTGTTAAGTTATAAATGCAACTTATAAGGAAATGATATGTGATGCAGCGATGAGACAGTACATGTGGATTTATTCAGGCATCCAATTTCTGCTTGTTGTTTTCTTTGCTCATCTGTTCTACTCCTATGTGAGTATACCTTTTCACCTTTCAACAATCTATGAATTTTTATAATATATATTTGAAAGGGTTGAGACTGTGTAGCATCTTCTATGGAAAATTACATCTCACTTTGTTTCAACTGTAAGATCCCCTGTTAAAAGAAAATTTTGGTAATGCAAATGAAAATTCAAATAAATTGATCAGCTTTTCTTAGTGGCTGAAGAAATATGATTTTACAGAAGAATATCCTATTGGGACTTGATATAGTAAATAATTAGATTATATGCAAATAATATTTCTCATGTGGGTTAAATTTATGCTGGATTTGCAGCTGCATATGCAAGCAGTTATATCTATAATACTTGCAACTTTTGCTGGATTTGGAGTTGCTATGAGTGCAAACTCCATAATAGTCGAGATACTGAGATGCAGGGCTAGGTCTAGGAGGGTCCCACATGCCAGGACCCGTCGTCCAGTACAGAACAACACGCTCCCAACACAACTGCCACGTGATGAACCGCGTGGTACTGGTAATTTGGAAAATATAGTTATATCACAAGCTTAATGCTTCTTTAAAGAGTGATTTTTTTTCCTCTTTTTTTTTCTTGTTTTGTAAAAGATGGCATATGTAAGTTAACTACAAAGTTAGGTTTGGGCAGGTGGTCTTAGTACATGGAGGAGGAGGCAGATTGTTTATTGTTTGCTCTCTCAAGATTATGTGAATGTATTGTTAGTGTTTATTTCTCTTTGCATTGAAGAAGGGAGGAAAAACTAAGACGAAGATAATAGCCACTTCGAAAAGGGGATGGATCCCTTGTAAATATTAAGATGATTTGATGGCTTGATCCCAATCTCAGTAGGGCCGTTCGGCAATAAGTAATTAAGAGTGGATGATGATAAGCTTAAACTAAGGAACCGATGTTTGATTGTCTTAATTTATAGACGAAAGCTAAGGAAACTAAAGAAAGGTGTAAAAGTGTCTTAAGGTCCGGACAAATAATTAAGATATGGGCAAAATAAGGCAAAATAAAACTAAAGGAGGTAATCTAAGTTTGTGCTAAGAAACTGGTATTTAGCATGATTAAGTGACTAAAAAAGTTAAAAAAAGCAGATTAAATTTTAAAGAGATTTAATCCATTGTTGCCTAACCCTAATATGACTAAATCCCAATTTTTAATAACAAAATACTCGTCTATAAATATGATTTATAATAAAATTACTTGTACAACCTAATCAATTGATTCTAGAAATCTTGATGACATGACATAATTATCAAATCAAACAAACATTAAGCATCCAACAAAAAAAAAATAATAATGATATGGACACATTTTTGTACATACCATCTTCCACATTTCCACATTAAAGTCTAAAAACTCACCTTCAGGATGGACACATTTTTTAACATACGATCTTCCACATAGACGGTAATGTCTTAGCCATGCATACAAAAATCACTCAATATTTAGAGCACCGAAATGTATACGAAGTTAGTACAATGTTCGAGCTCATTTAGAATATTTGTGATCTTAAATTTAAAAGGAGGATATTTGTCAATTATTTAATTTTGACAATCTGGACAATGAATTTTAATTATAC
This sequence comes from Carex cristatella, assembly GCA_024447775.1. Classification (NCBI taxonomy): domain Eukaryota; kingdom Viridiplantae; phylum Streptophyta; class Magnoliopsida; order Poales; family Cyperaceae; genus Carex; species Carex cristatella. Next base: position 4,731,347 of record JAJHPF010000003.1, on the reverse strand, counting down.
AAATATAAGTAAAAATTATAGTTATGTTATTGGACATCTAGTCAGCCTAACAATCAAATTTAATGCAATTTGCATATTGTTTGATGATGCATTAAAGATAGCAAATTTAGATTGTTAAAATTTCAAGTCACTTAATTATAGTAAAATATGTACCAATTCTCATCATATTTTAATAGACATGATCATCGAATAATATATATGCCTGTAATGTTGGATTTTAAATTTATACTTTATTTTTAAAGATTGTCATGATTGTCAAAATATATAATTGTTAAGTGACCCCCTCTAATTTTAAAGATCATCAAATTAGATTTAATAAAAAGAATTTGAATCATAGAATCTTGATTTATCTGACGAGCTAGCAAGTGTCCTTCAATATTTATTTAACATGAGTAATTCAAATAAGGAAATAGAACTTGGCCCTATAAATCATTTTTCATCTATTTAAGGAAATAGAACCTGGCCCTATAAATCATTTTTCATCTATTTTCTATATGTGCAACAATATACATTCAGCAACATTATTCACTATATTTAGATCAAGAAACAATATATAGCACCAAAACGAGAGCCTCTTTTTTCCTTGGAGAGAAATATGATTCATTGAAAAGTTATTATTCCAAAAATTTATGTTTGTCTGTGGTTTACAATTGTCATTAAAAAAACTCCATAAAAACCAAATCACCAAAGCAACATCCTAAGAAATGTTCGCGCTAATAATACAAACTCTCACAAACAACAGACGCGATATTAGTTTGAAGATTAATTAGGACTAAACCCTGTGATAGGGCCATGTACTCACGGCTCATAACAGAGGTAGGCTTTAGACTATAAATAGATTCGTCTTTAGACTCCTAATCCGGGTCAGGCCGAAGCCAACTTTCAAGAGTACCACGAATAGTCTTAGGACCAAAAACTGCTCAGACTGGGCTCCCGTGCTGAGATCGGACTGAATGAGCAGTAGTCAGTCAATGTTGGCCTGACAAGGCCCGGCCAATGATGCGTCCGAATTAGGCCCTGCCTAGCACTAGCCCAGAAAGGCCTCAGTTTACGCTCACCGTAACTGTCTTCGCCGACAGTAAACACGGTGTTATTACTGCCCGTACGGACAACCAGACCAATTTAAGGCGCTGAGCTCCATCTATTGCGGGTTGGAATTTTTACACACTTACTGAGATATGATATGTTAGAATTAAGTACTTCTAAAACACACCGCGTTCTGAGCACAGCACAACACTCCGTCCGCTATATCTCAGTCTGCAGTCCCGAGGCAGAACGAGCCTAGTAAGAGAAAGGTCCAGCTATACGGCCCGTTCCTACCTGGACGGGGCGTATCACCTTGTATGCTTATCTGAATCCTAATTAAAATATCCAAGATGCCTATATTTTCGCATAATGTATTTGCGAGATATACAATAGAAAATAACTTTTTTAACAAGGTATCAAAAAACTGTTACCGGTTCCATACCCTATCTTCCGTGATTTTTATTCATGCCCGCTGTTCATTGAAATTCGCCAACTCTGTTCACCAAAACGAAAATCTATCAAAACTACCCAAGCCGGTTATTTAATAGCCGGTTTCTAATTTTTATTTGGAACCGGCTATTTAATACCTGGTTTCTAATTTTTATTAGGAACCGGCTATTAAATGGCCGGTTCCTTTTTTTTTGGAAAAAGTTGTGTTTTATTTATTTATTTTTATTAAAGTTTTAGAAATTTTTGATATGTTTCTTTGAAATTAGATAGAAAAAATATATAATTTAGTTTATTAGAAGGACTGAAACAAATAACCCGGATTAATATTTTCAGATCGGATTTTTCGCGGCTGTAAGAAAAATTAAAATATTTCATTGTGTGTTATTAGAAAAAAATAAAAATTCTTTGAATCTGAATTATTGATCCCGGTTCAAATTCTAGGTAAATACAAAAAATATTGTAATCAAGGTTCAAAAGTCACTTTTATTTTTCTAAAAATAGAAAGACTACAATATTTTTTGTATTTACCTAGAAGTGACTTTTGAACCGGGATCAATAATTCAGATTCAAAGAATTTTTATTTTTTTCCAATAACACACAATGAAATATTTTAATTTTTCTTACAGCCGCGAAAAACCCGATCTAAAAAATATTGATCCGGGTTATTTGTTTCAGTCCTTCTAATAAACTAAATTATATATTTTTTCTATCTAATTTCAAAAAAACATATTAAAAATTTCTGAAACTTTAATAAAAAAATAAAAGAGCACAACTTTTTCCAAAAAAAAAAAGAAACCGGCCATTTAATAGCCGGTTCCTAATAAAAATTAGAAACCGGTTATTAAATAGCCGGTTCCTAATAAAAATTCGTTTTGGTGAGCAGAGTTGGCGAATTTCAATGATAGTGGGCATGAATAAAAATCACGCCCTATCTTAACTAATGATTTACATAGTCTATTTTTTTTTCCACACACCTCTTCTATATATGCAGAATCCAAACAAAATCTTATTTTTTTATTGTGGGACTAATAAAATGGTTCGGATCCGAATATTTTTAATCACATATTTTAAATTTTTATTTGTTTATAAATATTTATATATGTTTATTTTTTTTAAATGTTTTTAATTATTGTTTTCCTATTTTATTTATTTATAAATATTTTGTTATTTTATTTGTACCCATTTTAGTAATAATTGTTTTTTAAAATGTTTCATCTAATTAATGTTATAATTAATATATTTTATTTAATTTCATGATTATAATTGAATTAATTAAAATAATTGTATAATATCAAACATTTTAGACATAAAAATAAAAATTTTCGCAATTAATTTTACGATACAACCGAATACTTATTTCAGCACATTCTCATAATCAATATCGTACGTATTTATATCTATGAGTTCTCACTTTTATAAAAGTGAGTTTTCATTCTCGTCAAACACAATCGTGTGACAAACTAACTAACATGCCCTTATGGGTAGATCCGAAGCTTCGACCAAAATCCGGATTAATTTAGCTCTCGAGACAGAATGTATTGGGTCCTTTATTCTATGTAGGTTCTGATCAAACGGTCCGGATTTAAATTGAAATATTATGTTACCTTAGGTGATATGAATTCGTGAAAGTATTATACTAAACGCAAAGGGACATTTTATATTGAGGAGGGATCCGATTACCATAATTTTGAGTCACCACAAAGTTACAACAACAGTTTTTTTATTTTCAAAGTCCAAATCGTCGATCCAAACCATTCAACATGGTTATCTAAATAAAATGTGCTTCCAGATCAAATTTTACATTTTTTTGAATTTTTTTATTAATTTATTAAGTATTTTACAAAAACTAGTCAAATTTAGACTATTGAATTTTGTACCCATCTTAATAAATAGTAAAAAAATTCAAAAAAATGTAAATTTTGATCTGGAAGCACATCTTATTTAGATAATCATGCTGAACAGTTTGGATCAACAATTTGGACTTTGAAAAAAAGAAAAATCATTGTTGTAACTTAGTGGTAACTCAAAATTTTTGTAACTTGATGATCTCTCCTCTTTTATATTAGAGGAGGGATCCATATAACAATTTGTAAGTTATAACATCTTACAATAATTTGATTTTATGATTTTAAAAGTCCAAACAATTGATCCAAATTATTTAATATGATACCTATATTAAAATGTGATTGGAGATAAAATTTTACATTTTTTTTTCGAATTCTTTACTATTTGTTAAGTATTTTACAAAACTGTTATTTTTAGACAATTCTGGACCACTGAAAAATAATAGTTTTGTTAAATAGTAAAAATATTTAAAAAATGTAAAATTTTAACTCCAAGCACATTTTAATATAGATATCATATTGAACAGTTTGGATCGACTGTTTGGACTTTGAAAATTGCAAAATCAAATTGTTATAAGATATTGTAACTTACAAATATTGTAAGTGGATCCCCCTCTTTATATTATTATTTTATTTTTAATTTGAATTTATTCTACGTTATTGTAATTTATCGTACAACACTACAACATAATTTTTTTGAACTTAATTGTTCTCCGAACTTGACCCAAAAAAATTACTCACTAATAGAAGTTAAAATTTTAAAGTCAACAATTATTCAATTTTAAAAATATAAAAGAATGGACCGGATGAGGTCTGGTCCGTCTGGAGAGTCTGCACTAGGGTTGTTAACGAGCCGAGTTAACTCGAGTTTTGGATAACTCAAATTCAACTCGGAAGATTGTGAGTCGAGTGGACTCAACTTGGAAATATTGAGCCGAGCTGGTTCGCTAACTCAAACTCAACTCGCGAGCAACTCGAGTTGGCTCGTGACTTGTGAGTCAACTCGTTTAAAGTGTTGAAATGTTGAACACTTGAACTGATGATTATTATTATGTAATAATACGAGAAGTAAATATTGAATTAACAAACAATCCACAATGATATAACAAATTTAACAAAAAATCAAATGAATCGAGTCCACAGAATTATAATTAATCAAATGAAACGAATTCACGAGTTATAACGAGCGAGTTGAGTCCAACTTGAATTCAACTCATGAGTTAAACAAGTTACTCAACTTGAGTTAGACTAAATTGAATTTTAAATAAACGAATTGTTAACGAATTAGTTACCAAGTTTGAGTTCGATTGGCTCGCGAGATGCGAGCTTTTTGTACACAGCCCTAGTCTGCACGCTGGACTATCCGATCAGAATTCGGAACAATCCAATTCACGCTTGTAATGTACAGTCTTTTTGAGATTCGTGCAGGGAATATCATATTCTCCGGAGAATATGCTCCGAACGCAGCCTTTTTGAAAAGATGTAAATTATAAGTGGAGAGGTGCGAAAAGCCACCCGGACCTGTCAGAAAATGTAAATTATAAAATAATGAAATAAATAAACTAATTAATGAAGGGAAAGCCCAGCGCCAGTCAGCGGGCAACCAACCAAGTGTCCTCTCTTTATTTATTCGCATAACGAGGAAAGCTGCACGATTTTCGATTCGTCTTTTGCAATGCAATTTATTAGTACTCCCTCCTGTTCCTCTCCATTAATCCAAAATTATTTTTCCGCCGTTTCGTTTCGATCAATTCGCCGCCGCTCCTCTATTCGCTGTTCCTCCTCCTACTCAGGTAGGTTCTCAATCTCACATCTCATTCGATCCCTCTTGCTCACTCTTCGAAGTTGCTATCATCTAAGCGGGTCGCCGCGTGAAGTAATTCAAGTGCTTCCGTTGCTGTAATACATAATTGTTAATTTTCTGGTTTCCATCGCCTGTTTTGTCCCCCAACAAAAAATCTTTCTGTTATGACTTATGAGATCGAATCGAGTCTCTGCTGTATCAAAAGCTTGGGGCAGGATGTGTTACTGATAACTTATTTAGGAAAAGAATTTAGGGTAGGTATTTCAATCCGAATTCATTTGATTGTCACAATTATCCATCAAATCCATTTTCAGTTGATTCCCCACCCCATACTGGCATCATATTCCAAAAACTAATTGAAACAAGCCATACATGTGCAACGAGTAGCATCAAGATTATATTAACAAATTATGAAGTAGATCATAAATATTACTGGGACTAGGAGAGTTCAATTGGTATAAGATATTATTTTGTTCATTTATTCTTTGAACGCAGCAGTTTATTCTAATTTTTTTGTAGAGATGGAAGGCACGACCAGCACTGGCATGTACCCTCTGCATCGTTGTAAAACCCTGCATCTGGTAAGTTAATTCTCTTCTTTTTGCTCTTAACATACATGTATAGCATAGTTAACTCCAGACCACACATGTAGTACACTTAATTGAAATTTAAACAAAAAACGTCAAGGTGAGGCATGCGCAAGGCATCCACAATGTGGCAGGAGATAAGGATTACAGTGCATATCTGTCTAATGATTACTTGGATGCACATCTCACTGATCTCGGCTGGAGCCAGGTTTCTTTCTGTTTATGTATATCAATTCAGTTTGAGATTACTTGGATGCGCATATCTGTCATTTGCACTATATAAATTTGAATGGCATTGGTCTAGGTGGATAATTTGAGAATGCACGTACAAAGAACTGGGCTTGTAAAAAAGATCGAGCTGGTCATCACTTCCCCTTTGCTAAGGTACTTGCACCTGTTTGGTCATACATATTTAAATTCTTCATCTCTTCCAAGTAGTATGTGGGTAAACATAATTAAAGGGGTAAATAATGACAGGACAATGCAAACGGCAGTTGGGGTTTTTGGTGGAGAGGGATTTACTGATGGAATAAATGCATCACCGCTTATGATACAAAATGCATTTAATAGTGGTCGGCCTGCTGTATCTAGCCTGGGTGCCCCTCCTTTTCTTGCTGTTGAATCCTGTAGAGAGCATTTGGTATAGCCAAATCTTTTTTATTTCTTTATTTTAATCATTTGATTCATTACTTTCCAATATTGCATAGTAAATTTGACTAATACAGTTATATATCCTTGTCGTTTATATTGTAAAATAAAATTTTAGGGAGAGCACCCATGTGACAAGAGGAGAAGTATAACTGAGTATCGCCCTGTTTTTCCTGCAATTGATTTCTCTTTGGCAAGTCCTCTTACTCTCCCTTTCATTCACTCGCTTTTAGTATTTTATTTTAGTCTGGGATGGTACCGTGCTACGTGCTTAGCCAAACTTTGAGAATGATAATGATAAAGAAAAAATTATCTTATTTTCTTAAATATTTTGTTACCACAGATTGAGAATGATGAAGATGTACTGTGGAAACCTGATGTGAGAGAGACAAATGAAGAAATCACTGTCAGAGGTGCAAAGTTTATTCACTGGTACGGTTTATTTCTTCAGTTTGATTTGTATTTGTTTAGCTGTTAACTTTGAAGTTCCAATTCTCTGCAAATTGATATTTTAGCACAGATATATCATATATCAGATGTTACTTTGTTACTGTAAGCAAACACAACTACATCAAGCAAAATTATATATTTCAATTGACTGGCAATGAATAGGTAGATAAAACCTTCGAATTTTTCCCCTTTTTTTGTTATTGTTCAATTAAGGTTGTGGACACGAGAAGAGAAAGAAATAGCAATAGTGAGCCATAGTGGGTTCTTGTATCAAATGCTTAGCAACTTTGGGAAAGACTGCCATCCTGTCATTCAAGAGGAGATCACTAAGCAGTACGTTTTACTTCTCTCATGCACCAAAAAAGGTGTAAAAATTTCGACATCTAATGTATAGATTTATGCAGCTTTGCCAACTGTGAGCTCCGGTCCATGGTCTTGGTCGACAGAAGGTAACCTCTCCTCTCTCTCTCTCTCTCTCTCTCTCTCACACACACACACAGCCAGCTTGCAGCATTAGAGATATTCAATTGTAGATACACACTAATCGTGGGAAATGTTATGACAGCATGATAGGAATGGCTGCCTCAGCTACAAACCACCCTGGAAAGACCCCGCCAGGACTTGACAAGCCCAGTGATCAGTCTCAGTGATAAACTGACAACATTTCAGTTTAATATACCCCGGTTGGGGATTTCATCCGCTGGTCCAGAAATAAAGGACTATATTTCAGACCTCTTCAGTTAAAATATACTATAGTGCGTTTAGTTTTAATTGACAATTCATTGTCTTCATTCATCAACACATCAATAATTTATGAAAGTTTCATTTCCCATTGTTATTTTCATGTATTACTTTAGTAGATGACACCTTGGTTATGTACCTTTGATATCATTGTCTTATTCTCATTTGTTGTACCTCTCTATCATAAGAATAGCAATGTCTTTTCTCTTCTATCTATGATCGGTCCTTTATATCCATGTGAGCTTTTAAAAAACTTTTGACAGCCCTTAACAACAGGGTGGTCCTTCAGCAGTTAGACCTTGATACCAGAATTTTATAAGATCTATTTTTTTTTTTTCAAAAGAAAGATGAAGATCAAGACTCCAAATTTCATACCTTTTTTTTATTACAACAACTCATCCAGAGTTCGAACCCATGACCTCCTACATGGAGGCCATGTGCTTTTGTCACTAAACCAAAAGCTAGTTATTATCTATTTTCCTAGTTAATCAATTATATACTTAATAATAACAAATGATCAACTATAACATAATATTTAATAAAAAAACGATTGTAACATAATATAACATAAATGTTAACAGTACAATGCAGTGAACTAGCAATTAAGAAATACAGTAAGATTTCTTATCAAATCAGACGCATGGACTATCAATTGTGGTCCATCCGATCAATTTCAATGTATAATCCATGATTTAGATTATACGGCAACTAATAACCCATTAAAATGGATTTTAACAGTACTTAACATCAGGGAGTCCAAAAACTAATTTATAGGTTTAATCACAACTTTAATTTATAGCAGGATTAATCACAAGTTTAACACATTTTTTAAAAGTCTGTATGCATGTAATTACGTGCAAGCGTTGTCATACAAGCTCTTGTTATTTTTAAAAACAAATAGCAAAAACAATAAATACAAAAACAACATATATTTTTAAAGCAATATAGTTGTAACTTTTGAATATATATAAGGAGAGCAGCATAATGCAATTCAATCAAGGATACCAGGCCTTGTTCTCTTTTCTTCTTTGAAGGTTTCATTGGGAAGCACTCGTATTTTACATAACTCTCACGAAGTCTGTAGCACATTGAAAAATACGCCAGAAGGCCTGTTGCGAAATTTCATACAAAGTTCCTGCAGATGTAAAACATTTCAATACTCAACAAACCAACCTAAAAATTAGAACAATGACCGACTAATACAATAAGCTGTGCCAATGATTTATGTACAGCATGCTAGTTGTGAGGACCTACTAGGATTTATGTACAGACTTGCCAATAATATTAACAATCTTTTGGTTGTCTTTTTTTTTTCCTTGTGTTACCAACTGCCAATTAGTTTGTGGCGAGGGAATAAGAATTTACTAAAATTAAAGATGTTTACCTCAAGTGCAGAAGCAACCCTGAGCAAGCTAGCCTCACCCCAGGGCCGGCCTATCAGTTGGAGTCCTATTGGGAGTCCATCCTTATCATGCCCGATCTGCAAAAATATAATTGACGGTTTGCAATAATTCAGTAGTTTACAAATCCAATACTGGTGAAGCCATCTTATCTTGCAGTGTTATTAACTTACTGGAACAGATATAGCAGGGAGACCAAGAAGGTTTCCAGGTTGCACAAATCGCATCAGATAGCCTATGTGAATACAAAGCAAACCACCGAAGGAAAATTAAATTTTGCTCAGAATTATAAATTAGTTAAGAAAATCATTGTAGAGCAGCATGTTCAAAGGGGAATCCTCCAATATGCTCATGTCATAAGCTCCAAAAATATAAATTATATTAGAAAAATGTACCAATGAACTTTTCAATTTTATTAACATAGACATAATCTTTTGCCCTTCACTGAAGTATTTTTAATTGTAGAAAATTAGGGTAACTTGTTACTCCCATTTTCTCAAGAAAATTCTATAATAAGTTGTGATGTGTAACCAAAGGCCAACCAAACCTAATAATTTGGCATTTTCAATCCTTTCCAGGGACAACAGGTTAATTAATTGGCTGGTTCAAGCCAAAATTTGAATTTCTTGATCTTCTGGTAGGTTAGGTTTTAAAAAGGTGATGTAGCTCTCACCTGATACATCATAATCAGACTCCCCTACTTTCAGAGCACTTGGTGATATTTGTGGTGCGGTTATTCTGGAAGAACAAAAAGGAAAGTAAGACCGAGAAAAAACAATCTATCTGAACTTATTATAATGTCTAGACAAACCGAAGAAAGGGTACCCTGTGGTAGGGGTCACAATGATATCAACCTTCTTAAATGCTTCCATAAAATAATACATTATTCTCCTCCTGTAATTTCCATGGGGAAACCACCATCAAGTATAGGACATAAAAAAGTAACAGAAGAACTGGTAAAAGGGACCATGTGTTCATTCAGTCTATTTAAACCATATATCATGGTTCGGAGAGAGAGGGGGGGGAGGACCTTATACGCTGGCATGCAACATAGTCTGAAGCAGAGAAGGAACTGAAAAGTGCCAAACTTGTTCGTGTATCTAGTGTAAAATCAGATCGCCTCCTTTATGGTCAATAACCCAAAAAAAGCAAATTCAAAAATATATCATTAGTTCTATCCAAAGACGTGAGTCTAATATTTAAGCTTCAGGGAAAAAATAAAGTAAGAAATCATCACATTAACTTGTATCATTATGCTTAACCCGACAATTGCAACATCACGGTACAAATTACAAAGTCATATATCCTATAGTATAACTTCTGATGTGTCTGTATTTCATCACATTAACTTGTATCTTTTTTGCCTTTTCTGTTTTATTAGATTTTCCTTTTTCAATAGTTTGTTTTATCCTAGGAGTAATTTCCAATAGAATGAACTTCCTTTTCTAGTTATATGAAATAGATTGCTGATGTGCAAATGGAATTTGCACAGCAAAGGTCAGAAATCTTACCCCTCCAAATAATAAGGATTGAGGGGTAAAAGTGATTCAGCCCCAATTGAAACAACATGTGCTGTCCGCATCTCTTCTAACTCTGGTAAAACTATCTCCTCTATCTAAAATAATAAAGAAGGAAAAAAGGACCACCTTGTTAGAGTAGACGATAATAATTGTAACTCCATGTAATTTCATAAAGCAATACACAGGAAAAGAGAGAAAGGAAAAGAGTAAGTGGTAAAAGACTAGGTGTTTACCTGACTGCCAAAGGTACTACAAAGTAGCTGCAGGGTATCCTCGCATTTAGTTGAGATCTCAGTATTTGATACATCATGGAACCACTGTAAATTAAAAAAGAAAATCAGATAAAGTGTGTCTATGTAGATAGAAAAATAAAATGAACTTATCTTAAAAATGGGCACCTCAGAGTATTTTCCGAGTTTCAAAGATTGCAGTGTGGTTAAATTATCAGAAGATGACAAGTTCGGCAAACAAAGAGGTGACTGAAAGTAACATAGAAAAGATTGTAAGTTCTGAAATTATAGTTATGATATCTTTAGGAACAAATAAGACGACTATTAATCAGAGACATAAATGGAAAGAAATGAGGGGACTTCATATTATTGCATTGTCTCCAGTAATACAGTATAGTTATATAGAAGTACGTAAAATGAAAGAGGATTACTTACAGGTCTCAGACTGATTTTATCAGAAGGAGAGGAGCCTGCTATGGCTGAGTATCTAAACATTTACATGTAGACGGACATAGTGTTCATAAATAAAACAACAAGTATTTGTGACGTGCAGAAATTAGGATAAAGAAGAAAAAGTAGATACATAAGCATAGCATCCTCAACAGAAGCTGCCAGGGGAGAAACAACTTCAACTGTCCCGCCGTCACACAAAACACTGCCATTTCAATAATTACAAGAGTCAGATAGGTGCATAATAGCGAAGGGTTCTTTTGAAAATTAAACCGAATTCCATTTGATGGAAATAAAATGCAAGTTTTTCAGATACTGCAAAATAAAACCAAGCTATAATACTAATGTTATTGTAAAGGTAAGTTCCACTTAATGGGAACAGTTTGATCCCTACTAAAGAGCCTCCATTTTACATAAATACAAATTAAGTGAAGAAAAAAAAAGCTAAGATGATTTATGTGTCAGTGTCCGTGTTTAAACAAACAGATCAGAAAGCTATTTTTGAGTTGAGAAGAGAAACTTTGGAGCAATAATGTCACTGTCTCATAGTATTATCTTTTGGTTTAACAGTTGTGGTAATTGCAAGTAAACACAGAGAATATTGCGTCCTAGTTGCTGATATGGTACAAAGAGTCAGCTATATTGGCAAAAACCTATCAAATACACATATAGAGGAAAATGAAGAAACAAAATAAAGCTGAATGTACCCAGTCATATCGGTGCGCCCATAAGTGGTCTTAAGGCCGACTATACCACAAAGGGATGATGGAATCCTGACTGAACCACCCCCATCAGTACCAATGGCAGCAGGACACAAGCCAGATGCAACAATTGAGGCGGGACCCGACGATGAACCCCCAGTATACCTGTCTAATGCATGTGGGTTTCTAGCTGTTCTGTATTCATTTGCAGTTTAAACATATATAAGAAACCAAAACAGTGAGTACAAGTCAGAAGAAGTGAAGAGTACAGAAATTTTGAAGGGGTCAAAGCTGTCAAATTTTAATACCCGTGGTTAGGATTGTTTCCGGTAACTCCAAGTCCCAGCTCATGCATGTTAGCTTTCCCTATTAATATTGCACCACATCGCCTCAATCGAGCCACACACACTGCATCCTTATCCACTGCTCGTACCTGATCAAACCATGAGGTACCACCTGCAAGATCATTCCAAACAAAAGTTTCGGTACCTGTTGATTGTATTCGCTTAAAAATAACATATACGAAAGAAGGATGAGGCTTACTTCTGCTTGGAAAAGGATAGCAGTCAACATCATCCTTGATTGCTATGAAAATTCCATCCAGTATGGATATCGGTTTCCCTGTGCATAAGATGGTCTAATCAGTAATGTTTTCCGTTAAATCCTGTTACTGAATCTGGAAGCAAGTTATTTAGATGCACATCTCTAAGATTTCATAAGCAATTAATGTTATAAGTACCTTCAACAAATCTTGAAGTGGAAACCTCTGCTTGCTTTCTGACATCTTCAGGATTGAAGTGTATCAACATTGGCATGGATGGTTTAGCAGTGTTCCACTCTTTTATTGCTGATATAAGTTGCTCGGCTACCTTCATAATTGAAAATATTTAGATTGCATGCCATCATAAAAAGGACATATATACAGAAAAACTTTTAACAATCATGCCACCAACAAAGTTGACTTTTGCTTATACTTTTACAACAAGGTTGTACACAGTGAACCATTGTACAAAACAGTCGCCAGAATTGTGGTAACTGCATGCTCATCCAGCTGTTATTTATGATCCTTGAAACTATTATATGTAAAAAAACATGGAGATAACATACAACAGAAGGGGTGGTAACATTAGATCGGTATGCATGCGCATAATCTCGTATCTTCCAGTAGAGAAATGGAGGGCTCTCTTTGTTATGACGAATGGAAGGGTCGTAGTTAGGGAGACAATGTGTGGCCGTGTGAAGCTGGTCAATTGGATCACTCTCTTCATCCACAATCGCCACCTCATTTTCAGGTTCTGCCATTTTATCACTAAAATAAATAAAACAGAAAGTCCCTTTGCAGAAACTATGACATTAATTTTTCCTATATGTTTTTTTCCTGAGAAAATAAAGTTATTTTCATGGTCAGCTATTAAATTCCTAATAAGATATTCTCTAATATAAAATTATAAATATTAGCAGTTGATAGGTTACCTTGGGGTGGAAACTCTGGACGGTACATTGGTCGTTCAGGGATCACCGTGTGACAGAGCAACTGCAAAAGTCAAATAAAGAAAGAATTAAAAAAAGTAAAAAATTTATAATTGGTTATGAGATACACTAGGTACTGTAGAATGTCCAAGAGTTCGAACAATTTAAGTTCTGAACCACCAAAAGACAGTCTAATTGTCGAACTTGTCGATTCGGATCTGCTCCCGAACTAGGAAGAAAAGAAAGAGCAAAGGAATGGGAACCAAATTGAGAGGAAACAAATTTTGAAGAAATGAATAGAGAATTCTCCCCAATCACTTTTAAATCGGGAGCGGAGCAAGATGAATGTCCCTCTTTCTCCCCTCTCCCTTCTTACAGTTTGTTGATGTATCTCATTTTTGTTAAATTTGATACCAAAGCATCAGAAAGAATAGCTATTTGAAGGACTAAACCAAATATGAGGTACAAAAATTGGAAAGCAAAGAATTGTCATGTGCTAATAACTAATTATGAAGTTAATCAAGAATAAAATGTAAAAAAAGGAGAAGACCTGAGTCATCTTATTTTGGTTCTTGAGGGTAGAGATGATGAGGGGACCTAAGACAGGCGACTCCATTAGCCACACAAAAAGCTTCAGCGAAAATCCAGTCAGGTGTGGCGCTGTTCGTTCATCATTTATACTCAAAATTAGATTAAGAGTTCAAACTTGCCCAAAAAGAAAAGGAGAGAAAAGTGTACAGGTGATCTTCTGGGGCTGGTACTTGACGGACGAGAGGTCGACCTCCTCCACCGGTGGCATCAGCTTCATCTTTCCCATTTCTTTTCTTCTTCTCCACTTCGCTTCTTTCGCTCTGGGTATTATTTGAAAGCGAAATGATAATAGAGTAGAGACGACTAAGACAAGGAAGTTGTGAATCAATGTAGGTGGTCAGTTAAAGTTAAGAGGACCATTATTAGTCCATTAAAGCTGGTGAGACTTATTTTGGTCTTATCCTCTGCAATTATGGAAGGGTGAAGGGGAGATTGGATAGAAGAGGATCTCGGAGCATTTCAATTGACGTCCAGGATTCATTCTATTGATGTAACCTCGCTGGACGAGTTTGATTAGTTTTCTATTGATGCTTCGGGGAATATATACCGTTCAAAATCTAACTTTTTTATCTGTGTTGAAAACTTGATATTTTGTGGAGATACATTAAATTCTTTCAAAATTTTAAAGGTTAGAAATTAAATAATACAAAATCGTTAAATAAGATCAAGATTTTTACTCGGTAGTTTTCGTCTCCCTTCAATTTTTATCTTTAAAAATGGCAGAGACCCGGTCACCCGGGTCATTTCAGTCATCGAAAAAGTCCATCGGACCTACTCTCAATTCCCACCGAGATAGGAGTAAGTCCAATGGACATGGGACCTACTTTTAGGTTTAATTAGCTCTAACTCCGTACAATTATTATTGAGATTTGTATGCACAGAAATTAAAAAATACTTGCACGGATTTTAATAAGTTCGTAGAAATCTTGATGCAGATTTGATGGTCATTTTAGCCATCGAAAAAGGTAGATCCGATGGGCATCGTACCTACTCTCAATTCCCACCTAAAATATCGCCTTAACAAAGATTTCAAAATGAAATGAAAAGACATGAGTGAGTCTTTGACATTGCTAATCAAACTTTCAAAGAATTTGCAAACTTAGTTATCTGGTCTCATTGCATGGTATCAAGACTGTATTTAGAGGTATATCCGTATCCAAGATTTTTTACTACCGTATTGCCGTATCTCTACTGTATCCGATATGATACTCGTACCAGTATACTATTTCATGACATCGATCTCTTTTGTGGAAATACAATCGCCCAGAGATCACAAACACTATTATATAAATGTAAAATTTCTTCTTGACCTGATACATTGTTACTGTCATGACAAACAAGTCTTTTAAATTAATCAAATGATTAGGTTTGGAGTTTTGGACTTTGTTTACTTTCTATTGTTTTATTCTTTGCATTTATTTAATAAATAAAAGAAGATCTATATGCAACTGTCGGTGATATTGGTTCTATTAACTAGGGGTGTCTATATGTCTAATTAAGTGTGCTATTATAATTCTTGATGATACTGTATATTATTCTGTTGACAACATCATAAAATTTTGCTATAAACATTTTTCCAAAAAGTTGAAGCGATTTGTGGGAAGGGATTTGTGTTATTGCAGCGAACTTATACTGTGTTTTTATTTTCAATGGAACTATGGAAGTGGTAACAAACCCCTGATATTACTTTAAAAATAAAATAATAGTAACTTGCTGGATGTTTTCATTAAATTACCACCGAGGCACTGACGGCGGTTTAACAAATACACAAGATCAATAAAAAAGTTTGTTGTTTTTTAAGTAAAGATTAGAGGTTACGTCATTCAACTATTTAATATCCATTAAGGATTAGTCCTTTCGAATTTCAAATCTGTAATTTTTCACATAAAGAATATTATTTTGCCACTAGAGTTAGAGTTGATTCTTAAAAAAGAAAAAAGAAAGATTTGTTGTTAATTGGCATGTATTATTAGATGATTAATTCAACTCAAGCTGAGGATATACAATGACTGATTCAAGCTGTTGAGGCGTGAGTATCATCCTCTTTACATCTATTTGTTATTGTTTTATATATAACGTCTCCTTTCATTTCCAGTCAAGCCTGTTGTATTATTCTATTGAAAAGACATAAAATAGTATGAAAATCTTAAAACTTTGTCATGGACATAATTTTCTTTTACAATTGGATTTTTCTATTGAAGGATTGCGATGGGAATTGCTTAAAGGGAACAATAATGGCAAGTGCAACAGTTCATGTTCTGCTAAAATGGTCAACGGTCGAATTCCATTTATTTCAAACGTCTAATTATCTAAAATCCACGGCTTCAACTCTGCAGCTATTGCTGTCCTGACGTAATTCTCGGTTCCAAATTGGTATTTATGGATTGGTTTGTTTTTTCATTACCTTCTGTCGCCACAGGGAAACTTAGATCATGTTCGGTTGTGTTTATTTTATGAATTTAAATGTTGAATTGTTTTTAATGTTATGATAAAAAAACTCGGGTCAAGGAAGTTGTCTTTAGTGTTTTTTACTCTCTATGCCGTTGAATTACGATTGTTTGGTTGATGATCATCAAAGTACAATATTTCTTTCTTTTCTCATTTTTTTTTTTCAGTTAAGTGGTCGTCAGATCAGGATCTTGCAGTTCGCGTTTGTAATAGTGTGCATCTTATTTTAAATATAATTGTTAGAGGTGTTAATTATACTTTTTTTTTAATCTATTTATCTTATTTATATTTGAAAAAAACAGATAAGAATAAGATTTTTATTTTGTTAACTTACCAGTATGAATAAGGGTAACGATTTTTTTATTATCTTATCCGTTATCCTATATGATAATTTTTAAAAATAAAATTATGTATATAGATATTTATTTGTATGAAGATAATACATGATACAATAAAAGATTTATATTTTTACTAAATTTTCATAATACAAATTAGTTGTATTCATTATTATTTTTCTTTTCTTTTTTAAATATTTTATCGAAAGCACAAATCGAGATGTTAACGGCACTTTATTATTTGTTTACCCTATCCATACCACATTGGAAAAGACGGGTAAGAGTGAAAAAAAATTTTCGTTATCATAACGAGTATGGGTATAAAAATGTCTCTTTCCAAACCGTATCGTACCCATTGATGGGTATAAAAATGTCGTCACATATATTATTCAATTAAAGAGTTTGCACATAAGCCCTTATATGTGTTGTTATTCAATTATTTCTTGCCAAAATAAATTTCAACATCTTATGCAATTACGGTATGTTTGGTTAAGTTGAGAGTAAGCTATTTTTGGGGTTAGACTATTCGAAATAGCATATTCGGTGTTTGATTGAATTAGAATAGCTAGAATAGGGAATCCAAACTTTTTGTTTTATTAAAATAGATTATTTCTAAGAATTTTGAGATTTGACTATTATAATAAGACAAACGATAACTATTCTTAATATGACTATTCTAGTTATTATTATTTTACAACTAAACATATCTACATATGCCGTGCTTCAAATTTCAAGTTGAATCATATTTATTTTATATTTATTTTTTACAATATTCGTCCAATCTTTACAGATAAAACAAGTCTAATATTGAATATAATATACGATCATTTTGACATTATTTTGTTATTTTTTCTTTTGCCATCCCCTAAAAAAAATGAGTTTCTCAAATCACTGAAAAAAAAATAGTAAATATTGGATGCTAATATTATATAAATAAGCAGGGTTAAAATGTTTCATTATTTGAAAAATTCGACTAAAAAATGACCGGTTGAGAATAAAATTGAAACCGAATATTTTTTGACCAGTCTAAAATATTTTTATAAATATCTATCTGGGGTATATTTATTATTTTTCATTTAATGTTAGATATTAATAAAAATGTCTGCTTCCATTGCTTCAAATCTAAACTGGAGGAATTTGCGTCCTCTGAGATATCTCAAACTTTGCGTGACTTTTTGGAATATTTCAATCGTTCAAATATGTTCTGCACGAATCTCAAAGCTCAAATAATACTGCCTCCTACGTTGCCCCAATAGGCACCGGACACCTCGGTCACGCAAAAATTGAGATATCTCAGGGGATATGCACACAAACTGGAGTGGGTTTGCTTCCAGCAATTAATGCCCGTCCCATCCTATAGACAGAACTAACAAGATGTTAGAAACTTTTTCGCGCATTGGTATTTAATGGATGCTGATATTGACTATTTGACACTTAAATTGTTGTTATAAGCACAACACAATTTAAAAAATATAATTAATAGATTGTGGGTTTAACCTCATCTATTTTCCATATTTCAATTGATTTTGCCTCTTTAGTTAGCAACTATTTTCTTAGAATCTTTTGGAAAAAAAAAACAACTCACTATGGCAAGAAAATTCTTACTTGTCCATATTTGTTTTTAACATATAAGAGAAAAATTCAAATTTATATGTATTTTCTTTAAGCATTTTCGCCCATAAAATTAGTAATTATAAAATCACCCGTTAGAGTAGAAACTAAAGATTAATTTTCTTTTTTTCTTTAATTACCTTGAAATTAAATGAAAGGAAATAAAAAAAGAACAATTGTTATTTGATTATGATTTTTGTTTTGTTTTTACAAATGACTTAATTTGTTTTTTTTAGTTCAGTTGATTGTTTTTCCGTTGAATTTTTTTTAATATTTACTTAGTGCATTATCTTGATTAGGGACAGAACTAGAAAATAGAGATAGAGATAGCTAAATGAATAAGTGTCATGTAATTTAATTTTACGAGGAGACGAATAGTATGAGAGGATAAATTTGTCCATCAAATTAAAAAAATTTAAATGTGCGGATAACAGTACCCGTATTAAATAACCTGTTGGGATTTTCTTCGTTTTGATCTCAAGAATTTACAGGGGATATTTGAAGTAGAGAAAAGGTATTTTTGAATCTATATGTGCTCTATTGTAGATCTTAAATTTGATCAGATATATTTATGAGATACTTGACTTTTCCATGGACACAACTAGCTTAATAAAGGAAGAATTGAACAAGTCAAATGTCGCAATTGGCTTCTAGAATTTCAAATCAGACATCCATTCTTATCCTCTTGAATAATATGGGAACAGATTATACTTAAAATTCGGCTAAGTTATTTATGTTAACATATCAGGATGACAGGATGTATGCTTTTAAGTTATATAATTGTTTTTAAACTTCAAACAATTGATTCGAACAATTCAACATGATATTCATATTAAAATATAGTTGGAGCCTAAATTTTGTTTTTTTACTAACTTCTTTTTTTAGAATTTTTCAAACGAATTTATTTTAGAAAAATAATACGTGTTAATTAATATATTCACAAAAATCTTCACTTTTTATTTCTTTAATTAATACTAAATAAATTTGTTTTTTAAACTTGTTATATATAAACAAAGTTCTCAAAAAGAAAATTAGTTTAAATAGTTTTGATACATAATTTAAACTTTAAAAATAAATATATAACTTGTAAACATATATTCTCATCTACTCTCCTGCAGCTTAGTGTGCAGTATACTATATAAACCAATGCATCCCTCGGTCCGGAACTCCGGATCTCCTAAAATAACTCAATTTTTGGATTTTGAACCGAGACCGTCCGATTCAAATTCGTCTTTCGAGATGTATGAGCTCCATTTCCGGATAAATTATCGCAGATTCGAATCAGACGGTCTCGATCTGAAAACCAAAAATTGAGTTAGTTCAATGGATCTGAATTCTGTTCAGACTGAACCTCATCAATCGGAATAAATGCGGACCATTGGCCCACAAATTCCGGTGGCAAGTTAATTTAATAGAGGCATAGAGGCATCTCCGCTCAGTCAGGTTCATACCTATATATCTAATTGATAGATGACAATTTTTTTTTTTGCTTAAAATAAATGACAAATTAATATATCCTATTTCAAAGGCTTGGTTGGAAGCATGTATACCCATGCGTTACTGAGTTGCATTTATTTTTAGTATGGCCTGATTGAATGGTTGCAACTTGCAACTGAGTGCGTATCCTCTGAGATATCTCAATTTTTGCGTGACCGATGTGTCCGGTGTCGATTCGGGCAGCGCAGGGAGCCAATATTATTTGAGCACTGAGATTCGTGCAGAACGTATTTGAACGATTGAGATATTTCAAAAAGTCATGCAAAATTTGAGATATCTCAGAGGATGCGAATTCGTTAACTGGGGTCGTTGGAAAAGAAACCCCTGCTGGAGCCGAATTCGCATCTGCTGATATATCTCAAACTTTGAGTGGGTTGATATGTGAGAAATCCGAACAGTTAAAATATTTTTACACGAATTTAAAGCACAATAATATTGGATTCCTGCATTTTGAATAGGCATCGAAAAAAAATTAGCATGACTTCAAATAAACTGAAAATTTGAGATATCTCAAAAGATACGAACTATGCGAGCCTTACTGTTTTGGGTGGCGTAAATGAGTTAGAAATTTCTGTTATTGCAGATAAGATAAGTCTCATTTATTTGGAAGATATTAAATTACGTGCAGCCGTTAATTTGTTGTCTTTAAAATATTGCGCACTCCACTTACTGCATGCTTAAATTTGAAAGTCTATTTTCAATTTAAAATTACAGTCCACAAATAAATTAATCCTTCTGGTCATGTGTGGAGTAAGTAGTGGAGTAAACTATTTAATTCACTTTTAAGGAATCAAACGAGGAGTAAATTTAAAGGAGTAAGATGGAGTAGCATTTGAGTTAATCCGGATTAAGTTACTCTATCACTCTAGGTGGAGTAACTTACTCCACTTGTGGGTCCCACAGTTAGAGTAACATCATTTTATAATTCATCTCTCTTCATTAGCTTACTCTATTAAATTCTAATCAAACTCCAACCAAACATGATTATTTTAATTCACCTTAGCTTAGAGTAAGAAATTTAATCCGGAGTAACTTTATTCCACAACCAAACATGACCTCTATGCAGAACTCTTCCTTAAGAACCCTCAATAATACCCAATTGATATTGGTAACCTCGCAATAAATACAATTTCTTTAATCTAGGTAGGGTTTTCTTCGAGATTCGTACTCAAACAATAAAGCCCCTTCGAATTGTATTTATATGATTTTTTAAATTACTCGTGACCTTTGTGAAGATTGGTAGTTGAGGGATCATTAAGGGTCTGATTAGAATAGATTCTAGTCCCAACAAACGAGAAAGAGAATTCGCTTTCTTATAAATTTTTTGATCGGAACATGAAGAGGAACGAGAATAGAGTTGATTTGTCAGGATTTTAGGAGCGTCAAATCCCGCTGAAAAGTCACGAGAAAAAGGTCGGTATTTGGTGAGAGTTCGTTTCACAAGGATGAAAGGTCATTTGTACCCTCGTTTTCTCCGATAAATTTCTTGATGAAAACAGTGAGCAAGGTGTCTGAGAGAATAGGCAGATCAGCAGGGTAGGGCGTTCTCAGGCGCATCAGCAAGGTTCCGAACGAAAAGCCTGAGACAAGGAAGATCAGCAAAGTGCCATGAGGAAAATAGTTGAGAAGCTCTCTCTCTCTCTTTATCGTGCTCTCCAGTTAATTTTAGAAGAGAGAAGAGAGAGACGAGAGAAGCAACGGGTGAAATACAAATGAGAAAGAAAATGACATACACTGTAAATAAGAGGAATATTATGACCTTTAATAATATATCTCTAAATCAATTTTTTTAGAATTAATCATTCCAATTATGAAAATTCAATTCTAAATCATTTCGTTTGAACTCTACTCTATTGAAATGAATTGAACTTTTGTTATACTTTCGTTTCGATCAGACTGTTAGGGTCTGATCAGAATAGATTCTAGTCCCAACAAACGAGAAAGAGAATTCGCTTTCTTATAAATTTTTTGATCGGAATGTGAAGCGGAACGAGAATAGAGTTGATTTGTCAGGATTTTAGGAGCGTCAAATCCCGCTGAAAAGTCACGAGAAAAAGGTCGGTATTTGGTGAGAGTTCGTTTCGCAAGGATGAAAGGTCATTTGTACCCTCGTTTTCTCCGATAAATTTCTTGATGAAAACAGTGAGTAAGGTGTCTGAGAGAATAGGCAGATCAGCAGGGTAGGGCGTTCTCAGGCGCATCAGCAAGGTTCCGAACGAAAAGCCTGAGACAAGGAAGATCGGCAAAGTGCCATGAGGGAAATAGTTGAGAAGCTCTCTCTCTCTTTATCGTGCTCTCCAGTTAATTTTAAAAGAGAGAAGAAAGAGACGAGAGAAGCAGCGGGTGAAATACAAATGGAAAAGAAAATGACATACACTGTAAATAAGAGGAATATTATGACCTTTAATAATATATCTCTAAATCAATTTTTTTTAGAATTAATCATTCTAATTATGAAAATTCAATTCTAAATTATTTCATTTGAACTCTACTCTATTGAAATGAATTCAACTTTTGTTATACTTTCGATCAGACTATAACACAAGTGGTTTGAAACTGTGTTGAAGAATTTGTCTTGCCCGAGCAGCACGTGTCCCTCGTGTCTCTGACTATTTCTATTATTATACGATGTACAAGGTCCATTTCCTGGTTCTGCACGACTGGTACAAAATGGGGACCCCATTTTCTTAAAACTGAGATAAAATATAACTCGGAGCAGCAAAAAGGTCTAGCTACAATACTTCTCCCCCTCGGCGCAATTTTCGGACTGTAAAAGAAAGTACATTTGCACGTTATTAAATTGATACTGCCTTTTGAACATGCATTTTTTTAGAGTACCTAGCTGTGCCTCTCCTTCTCATTTTCTCTTCCGATTAATAAGTACTTTTTTTTTTTGCAACTTTGAAGCCCGTAGGTAGCTATATTAATTAGGGTTATTCTAACATCCCCTCTAAACAGTCCCCCGTTTCGTCCCCCGTCAATCTAACGACTTTAACTTCTAAAATTGGATCTCTCTCTCCAATTTGAACCTCTTCTAGAAAGAAAAAAAAAAACCTCAGTGGCAGGGTCTTTCTTCACCTAGCCTAATCGTCTTTCTAGATCTCTCTCTTATCTAATTTGAACTCAAATCATTTCCCTCACCTCTCCTCCGATCAAGCAATCAATTAGACTAAAGTTCTTCTTCCTCCGTCTCTGATCAAGTGATTAGGTAAAATTGAACTCTCCATCTCCTTTGATCAGGCAATTAGGCGAAAGTTCTTCTTCAATTACTTGAAACTCGAACCAAACTTGCTTGATTTTACCTTTCAACGTACTAGATATCTCGTGATCGATGATCGGCAAAGCTTGGCATTGATGGGAAATGAGTGGCCCCTGGATCGTCCGGCATCCGTCACTCAGTCGATTGGCTTTCAGGTCCAGTTGTTGCCCGATCTTCTTTCCAGAGCGTTCCCTCAACGCATCAATGACTTCGGAAGAATCAGGTGGTCGCTTGCCTTCTTTATTATTTTTTTATTTCATTAAGCCCAATAACCTATTTATCCTCAACTTTATGGGTGATTTCATGCACGAAATCCTTTCAAATGAAATACATAGGTTGGCTATTTTTGACTTTCAAACATTGGCTTCACTCAATTGGAAGAAAAGCTCACTTCCTCTTCCTCTCATCTGGTGGCGTTGGCGAGCTACAGAACATATGAATAAAAGGGTCTTTTTTATAGTTGATCAATATGTACAGTTATTTACTTGGCTTTATCTTCCTCCTCCGATTTTTCATCAAGTATGGATTTTACTGACAGCCTGTGACACTTCTCATCAGGTATGGATCGGTAGTTTCAAACTTTTCATTTTGGCATCCACTATCTCCTCTACATGGATTAATTTGTTTTTGCAAATTACTATTGATCAATTTTACTTTTAACAGAATCCAATATATATATAACTTTATATAATCGGCTCCTATGCTTTTCTAACACTGAACTACTTCAATTAAGGTTGGATCAGACAAAACAAGTTATCCCTAGTTTATCCAATCTTCACTAAATTGATTTTTTAGCCAGTTCATCTCTAAATTCATCGACGGATCATAGTGAGACGACATTCTCTCTCGCTCCTCGGCCGCAAGCTCCGCGCGATTGCAACACCGCTCTTGTACTTTGTAAACTATCTGATATTTGCTCCACTTTGCTACCTACTGGAGTTGAAAAGAAATCTAAAAAAAAGGGCGAGCATGTCACTGCCTATCTTTCTGTGAGCTACATTGATCGATTTCTCTACACATTATCTCTCGGTAAGCAATGAATATTTTATATAGGACAGTGAATACTTTATGTGTTGGGTATGAATACTTGAGGGGTTTGGATTAATATTATGAATATTTCAATACTAAATTGCTTGGATAATTATGAATTAATAAATTAGACATGATTATAAATATTTGTATTACATTATATATGAATAGCTAGCATTACTGTTGCAGTTAATCTTCTTGTAAGTGTGAATGAATACTTTATGTATGATGTTGAATGATTTGTTGACTAGTAATGATTACTTACTATTACAAGTACATTCAGACTTCTGACAAGTATGATGGATATTTTATGCTTGAAATTGATCAGTTGCTACTGCATGGATGAATACTTAGTTGTTATTGTATGGATTAGTTGTTACTTTATTGATGAATATTTATGTAATAAATAATGTATGTTGAAATTGAGAGTAAATACTTTATTCTTTTGGGATAAATATCTGATGTGGTACACAAATTGTTAAATTGATTGGGATCATTTGTGGTATTGTCTTATGATGTGTATAAATGAATACTTTATGCATGATTCTATTCCTTAGATATGACAGATACAGTTAGTAGTTTAATAAGTATGAATAAATAATTTATGTACATATGTAATTATTTATTGCATTATTAGTAAATACTTAGTATATTTAATTACATAAGAATGCATACTTAATGCATAACTATGAATACTTTACTGCATAAGAATGAATACTTAATTGCATAACTATTTGTCATATCAAAGAATAAGAACGATATTCATGGGATGGGTGAGTGATGTACCTAGTTTTTTTTTTTTTAATACTTGATATCTTATAATGAATACTTGATGTATTATAGATGAATATTTGCACGCGACAGCTATAAAAAATTTCAAATATTAGGCAGTCCTCAAATATTAAATGGTCCCCAGTTAGTTAATAGTTACTTAGGTAGTTATTGATTGGGGAACAAAATAGGGGATTGATTAGTGGGACAGCTAGGCGGATCCTAAGGATGAATACTTACACAACGAGGATGAATACTTGCTCGATGAGGTATGTATACTTGTATGACGAGAATGAATACTTGTGCAACTAACAACTCGAAAGTATGTCATCATGGATCTCATTTGAAAGAGAAAATTATATAGAAGACGTTCGTGGTTTTAGATTTGCAAAATTATTTACAGATCATCAGAAATATTGGTTAGATTGAACGGAGAAAAAACAAACCAAACATGTAAAAGATGGGTGAGTAATGTGTCCAGTGTTTTTTTAAATACTTGAGATCTTATGATGAATACTTGATGCATTACAGATGAATACTTGATATATTATAGATGAATACTTATGCACGATAGTTGTAAAATCTTTCAAATATTAGGCGGTTCCCAAATATTAAGTGATCCTCCAGTTAGTTAGCAGTTACTCAGGTAGTTATTGAGTGGGGGACAAAATGGGGAACTGTTAGAGGGGGACAACTAGGTGCTCTCTATTAATTAAGCTTGGTTCTTACAGAAGTGAAGTAGAGAAAAAAAATTTCCAGCCAGAGATTCTAGTAATTGAAAAGTAACAAGGGAACCACTTAATATTTGAAGACCATCTAATATTTGAAAGATTTTATAATTGTCGCGTACAAGTATTTATCTATAATACATTAAGTATTCATCATAAGATATCAAGTATTTAAAAAAAAGACTAGACATATCACTCACCCATCTTTTACACATTTTTAGAGGTGGTTTGTTTTTTCTCTGTTCAATCTAACTAATATTTCTGATGATCTGTAAGGAATTTTGCAAATCTAAAACCACGAGTGTCTTCTATATAATTTTTTCTTTTAAATGAGTTCCATGATAACATACTTTCGAGTTGTCGGTTGCACAAGTATTCATCATCGTCATGCAAGTATTCACACCTCATTGAGTAAGTATTCATCCTCATTGTGTAAGTATTAATCCTTAGGATCCACCTAGCTGTCCCGCTAATCAATCCCCCATTTTATCCCCCAGTCAATAACTACCTGAGTAACTACTAACTAACTGAGTGACCACTTAATATTTGGGGACTGCCTAATATTTGAAAGATTTTATAGCTGTCGCACACAAGTATTCATTTATAATACATTAAGTACTCATCTATAATATATCAAGTGTTCATTCTAAGATATCAAATATTTTAAAAAAAATGGACACATTACTCACCCATCTTTTACACGTTTTTAGAGGTGATTTGTTTTTTCTTCGTTCAATCTAAATTTTATTCTGACGATCTATAAGGAATTATGCAAATCTAAAACCACGAACATATTTTGCATAAATTTTTCTTTTAAATGAGATCCATGATGACATATTTTCGAGTTGTCGGTTGCACAAGTATTCATCCTCGTCATGCAAGTATTTATTTTTTTGCACAAGTATTTATCCTCCAACAGATCATGCGCCTTCATTTTTTTGTTCCAACATATTTATTAATTTTTTAATGAGTTAGATCCTAGATTTTTTTTTTTTGAAAAATGAATTGAATTTGGTTAGAGAGACTACAGTAAATGAAAAAATTAGTTTGTAGGGACTAAAAATTAGTTAAAACTAGTAATTATAGTTGGAGAATTGATCTACTTTGACGGAGTACAAAATGAAGTACTGTTAAATGGAGATATTATAATTACCCTTTTTTTTGGTTGCTTCTGGTATGCATGTAAATCAATAGATGACCTCATTGCTTTAATAAAATATTAAAATATGAAGCGCAATTCTTTTTACGTCTTCGAATAATTTTATTTCTTTGAGTAAAGGTTGGAGGTGAAGCTACCCAACTGTTTAATATTTTGGTGGAGGAGTGACAGAGGGTGTGGGAGGTGCGCGGTGGAGAGGGTGGCGGGACGGTCGGAGGTGGCAGCAACAGTTTGGCGGAGGTGGCAGAGGGTAGGGGTGTTCATTGGGTCCGGTTTAATCAATTTTGAACCGAACTGAACGGAATTAGATCGGTTCAAACGGTTCGGTTTGGTTTGCTTTTTAAAACTGAATTATAACTTCGATTTAGTTCGGTTCGAAATTTTCAAAATCGAAATAACCAAACCGACCGAACTTTTATGTATTATGAATTTTGTCCGGACTGCCCTGGTTTATTTCTTAATATCTCAGTTTATTTCTTAATCAATTGTTTTAAATACTTCGGTTTATTTCTTAATATCCCGATTTATTTCTTAATATACTTTGATTTATTACAAAACAATTGTTTTAAATGAAAATTGATATATTTCGGTTTGAACCGAACAAACCAAAATAAAACTTTGGTTCGGTTGCAATGTTAATTCGGTTCGGTTCAGTTGCAATGCTAATTCGGTTCGGTTCAGTTCTATTTTTAAAAACGAATTATAACTTTGGTTTGCCTAGTTTGATTCGGTTTGAACCAAACCGAACAGAACCGATGAACACCCCTAGCAGAGGGGGCGCGGGGTTCGGGATGTTGGTTGGTATGGCGGTTAGGGTTTAGAGAGGAGGTCCATGCTTTATTAAAAAAAAAAATCATACCAAACCGCCTAAGCGGTTTGATAGTGGGAGGGGACCACCCAATATTTGGGCGGTTTGCTCCGAATGGTGGACTGTCCAGTTTTAAAAAAAAAATTTAGATGGAGGGCATATTTAATTTTTTGTTTTGGGTATTAATAAAAAAAGCGGAATTATATCTTACCCAAAAATTCCTCCTCGTCTCTGTTTAATAGGAAATTTCATCAATCAATTAATTTTAACTCATAAATAATAAAATAAACAATGGGATTTCATTAATGGTAGAGAAAGAAAGAGTATGTGGCCACTTTTTTTTTTTGGCCAGTGAGGTGAGATTAAGGTAAATGAAAGCCAAGTCAAAACAAAAGGGCCTTTTCAATTCCACAGAGATGGAGACCTCTCCTCCTTTCTTACACAACTCCTACCAGCTACCCAATTGCTCCCTCTATTTCTCTCTCCGCCACGGTTTCGCTCCATCATCGCCTCGATCAGAGCTTCGACCCTTCAATTTCACATCACCAGCTCCATTCTCTCTGAGACAGAGAGCAGAGTTGGGAGTGTCTCTGACTTGAGATTTGATGCCATGGCCACCGCCTCCGTGCGTCGCGCTTCCATTCCCAATTCACACCATCATCATAGATCAGTCTCTTCCCCTTCTTCCCCTCTCAGAGCAAGGGGACTCACCGCAGGTTCCATCCCATACCACCCGCCTTTGCTTCTCCGCCTCTTGCTCTTTTTCTTTGCCTCCGGCTTCGTGCTTGGCCTCACGCTTTTTTCCTCCCCTTACAAACACCAACCCCAACCCGACCCGGAACCTGTTATTCCGTCCGATGACCGACTCGATCAGTCAACCATGAAGCAATTTAATCAGGCACCAGACCACAAGCTAATAATTGTGGTGACTCCTACGTACAACCGTGCAGCACAAGCCTACTTCCTGCACCGGTTGGCCCAGACTCTGCGTCTGGTGCCGCCGCCTCTGCTATGGATCGTAGTCGAAATGGGTTCAAAAACCTCTACAGAGACCGCATCCATACTGAGACGGTCTGGAGTAATGTACAGGCACATCTCCTGTAAGCACACCTCAGGTGAGAGTAAGGATAGAGGAGTGCATCAGAGGAACAAAGCATTGGATCTCATAGAGTATCATAGGATCGAAGGGATCGTGTACTTTGCTGATGATGATAATATCTATTCACTCGAGTTGTTTGATCGTCTGAGGGATATTAGGTATGATTTTATTTTTTCTAGTCCTATTCTGAAATATGTTTTCTAGCAATTGTTTAATTCTAAGTGTGGTACCGGCAGATTCAGGCAGCCAAGTAGCACTGTGACAAGTTTATGACTTGGAAATAATATGGCAAAGTCTAAAATTTAACGAATCTTGTATCATATGAGTATAATTCGGGAATATTTCGTTGTTTTATAATGCGAATAATATGTGATGTCTGTACAATTTGGCAAATTTTGGGAATAATTTGGGAAGGTGCTGAAAAATAATAAAATGGGTATACTGTGGGTGCTTTTTGGGAATCTTGTTTCTATTGATTTTGCTCAGGACCTGTATCAGTAAATTTGGGTTTCTTGTTACTATTGATTTGCTTAGGACCTGTATCAGTAAATTTGGGAATCTCGATACTATTGATTTGCTTAGGAGTTTATTGACAAATTTGAAAGAAATAGTACCAAGTTTTGGATAAAGTGAGGTTTATGTTTTAGTCTAAATCATAATGAATAATTTTAGGGGTTTCGGTACATGGCCAGTTGCAATGCTGACACATGACAAGAGCAAGGCGATACTGGAAGGTCCAGTTTGCAAGGATGGTAAGATCTTAGGTTGGCACACAAATGAAAAAAGCAAGAGATTAAGGAGATTTCATGTGGACATGTCTGGTTTTGCATTTAATTCAACTATGTTGTGGGACCCTGACAAGCGGGTCCACCTTGCATGGAACACAATCCGGCAGCTGGATTCAGTGAAGGAGGGTTTTCAGGTACTGTAAAATACTTCATTGCCCTATTACTAATGCTATGTTTTGCTACAAATGGAAATTCTTTTATGTTTTTTTTAGTAAAGAACAAGCGGAAATTCTGCAGCCTTCATTTAGTGTAAAGTAAAACATCTCTCGTGTTTTGGGAAAAAAAAATGGCAGGAGACAACATTTATACAGCAATTAGTTGAGGATGAAACACAGATGGAAGGGTTACCGTCAGATTGTGCAAAAATACTGAATTGGCATCTCCACTTAGACTACAGGGACGTGGTTTACCCTAAAGATTGGCATCTCAGTGACAATCTTCATCCCATTGTGCCTCTGGAGCTGTAGCCCTAATCGCTTTTGGCTTTGTACGTAGCCATGATATACCTTGGAGTAGATTCACACGGCTAGAAGGTAACTCCTTCAATCGTAGTTGCTTCGTTTTTTCTTTCATTTTTTCTTGCTCTTCTCTCTTTATGTTTTCTATTGTACTTGTTATTTGACTGGCTGTCCATGTGTTATTACCAGCTTGTGAGAATTGTCCAGGTGAGGCGCTGGTAAATCTGATGCAAGAAAGGAGCCAAGATGCAAGACCGAGCCATGCTATGATTATGTCGATCAAATTATTCTTTGTCAAAAGCAAATAAATATATTCATTTCTTCTTTTTTCCATTCTTTGTCCCATTCTCTTTTCAGATTGAAATTAATTTACTTTTCATTTTTTTTTCGTCATCATCTCTCTCTGTTGCCTTCTTCATTAAAATAGCAGCGATTTTAGATTAGGCAAGTTATCTTAAGTTATCTTAGAAGCAAATCATTTTTATTGAAAACTGAACGTTAGCACATTGCAGAACCAATCTGTTCGTTGCTTGAAGCCATTAGATTGGTGCACAGCAGCAATGAGAATTTTGTGCAATCCAGCAATCAACCGATCTTAATTGTGATTGTCTGTTTTTTTTTCTTCTAAAAACTTGGTAAGGGCTAGAGGTGTCAATGGCGCCTTTTTATCCGTTTACTCGATCTATACCGTATTTGATAAAGTAGGTATGAGTAAGATTTTTTTTTCCATAAATTTATCGGGTACGGGTACAGATAAAGATTTTTTTCGTTATCTAAAATGATAAGGATACAAGTAAAGCCTATTCTGTACTCATTATCCGATCGGGTAATTTAAAAAAAAAATTATATATATTAATGAGCAATGAATATCCATTTTCTAACTATATGTAAATAATTTCAACAAATCCCAATAAAGTTTAGACCTTCAAAACAGATATATATTTGTAAAATGAATATGTTTTAATATTTTATTTAGTAAATAATAAAAATAATTATTATATGAGGAGGGATCTAATTACACCATTTTATGGTGACACATTTTGACACCATATGCTTATACGTTGTTTTTGCGATTTCAAAGTTCAAACAATCGATCCAAACCGTTCAACATGATTTATATATTAAAATGTGCTTGGAGTCCAAATTTTATATTTTTTTGAATTTGTTTAGTATTTATTAAGATGTGAACAAAATTGCTCTTTTAAGACAATTCTGAACCATTGAAAGACAACAATTTAAAAAAAATTCTAAACAAATACTAAAAGGATTCCAAAAAATGTAAAATTTGGTCACCAGTGCATTTTAATATGGATATCATGTTGAACGGTCCGGATTGATTATTTGAACTTTGAAATCTCAAAAACGACTTACAAAAATATGGTGTCAATATGTGTCACCATAAAATAGTGTAAATGGATCCATACTCTTATTATTTGTATTATCCGTTATTTACTCGCTACCTTTTCATTATCCGACAACTATAACGGATAAGGGTAGAATAAGAGTAAGATAATTTGTAGTGGATAAGAGTAGGATACATATAAAAATAATTTGTAACTGGTATGGATATGAAAATACCTATACCCGATTCTTATTGTAGACACCTCTAGTAGTGGCTACCAAGGGTTACATAGAATTTAAAACAAACAAATACACCATGCAACTACTGACAACCCTACATGTAGATAATAAGTAGAATACAGGCCGCACAACTATTTACTACAAAATTAAAGCCATAGCTCTCCCTGCTGCACCATTTTTGGGTTATGTCTGCATTCATCTTTGTATTGCGAAATGTCCTTTGTCTCTCTCCTTTCACAGTGGCCAACAAACCGCTGTGAATCTAGCACTCCATTCCCTGTGTGACATGCACCCTATATTCTTTGTTACTTTCCATGATTCCATTTATGTTTCTTGCACAGAATCTCTTTTTGTCTCATAATGTTGCCTCCCAGAATAGTAACCACCTTCGCCCATGCATCTGTTGCATTTTGGCATTCAAACGAAAGATGGTAACCTATTTCTAGTTGGTATCCTGAAGACGACACATTTTGCGTCATATGCTATTTACCTTTTTAGAAGTACATTAGCTAGAATCCTTCGTTTGAATGCTAGATAGACGAAGGTCTTCACTGTTGGGGTAATTGTGTTCTTCCAAGATCTTAATTGCGTTTGTCAATCCTGCCCAATTTATTTTGTTCCAATCAAGCTTGCTCTCGATTTAGATTTGTCTTTCAAGCTTTGGCAAATATTAATTAAAAAACTAAGCTTTTGGAAGCTAATATGTACATTTCGATTTTGATTGATTATGATATAAGCTTATACTATAAGCAGGATGAATGGAACATGCATACTTTCATGTCTTAAAAGTTAAAAAATGGATCTGGTTACTTTTCGAGTCCTTTTAAAGGTAGATCCGGTTACCAATAATACATATAAACTATAAATTAACCCCATGTTCCATGTACACACAATTGTAGCATAACTTTAGCCCGATTAAAGCAAATTGAAAACTAACAATACTAAGCAAAGATGAAAAAAAAAACAAGGAATTCCGAAGTGCACTAGCAAATACAAGAATTTAACTACAATCTTATCTTTCAACTACATAAAGGTCAAAAGGGTTAAAATTTTAAATAAGACAACAGTGCTGAGGCCTCTTTCTAAAAGCTCAAATCACGTCTCTTTACTCTTGAAAATGCAAACATAATATAATGCAATGAACCTCGACAAAACTGGACAATGTTTCTCAAAGATGACACTGGTGATATATTGGGGAAAATTGATGTGGAGCCTTGATTTTCAGCTAAAGATCAAGCAGAAACTAATTATGAACGCATTGCCAGGCCTTGAGCAGCAGAAGGCTGTACAGCCTCTTCTGATATTTTGTTTGCTTGTATTGTGCTTATTGCACTCGCAATATTTCCCTGTAAACAATATAAAAATGTTATCTAATCTTTGACCTGTTGACATCTGTAACCCCACGGTTAAAAAAACAACTAAAAAGAAAATAAAAGAAGATAGTAAAGTAATTACCTTCCAAAGTGAGAGCTTGGAACGAAGGTTATTCCACTGAGGAAGCCCAAAAACTCTATCTGTGTGTCGGCTGCAAGATATACAACAGTCAATCATTTATTTACATTTTGAATTGGTAGCATATTCTTGTCAGTACAATTTGGACAATTTTATGATGATTAGTGATAATACCTGACAATAACAGTCTGACTCATCTGATCCATCTTGCAGTCTAGCAACTTTAAAGTAATTGCTTTAACTATCCAATACTCCACCTCCTTGTCGCTAATCTATTTAGCATAACAAATGAATCATTGCTTTCAGTATAAATTTTATCAAGGGTCCTAATATTAAAATATTCCATATTGCAGAAACATCCAACATGTTCTAAGCTATTTGCAGAAAACAATAGATTGATAAAACAAAGTCCACAATAATAAATTTGACTAAATCATCCTGACATTGTCATCTCGACTCAAAAAATTTGCTCCTCAACCAGTACTAGAATCAGAATCTAACATGTAAATCATCTTTGCTTGAATTCAAGTTAATTTGGACTAAAAGAGGCAGAGGTATATCAAGAGGGCGTCAAATTTTGTCAAAGACGAAATTTGACAAATAATACCATATACATCCCACTAATCTAAAGATCATTTTTACCAGGCCCAGGCTATTTTTGGTGTCTGTACGAAGGATGAGTGTTATGCAACTACCACAAGAAAACAGGGGACACATTGCAAAATCCTTCTATTAACCTTCAGAAAAGAAAAAAAAGCAATAATACACTCACCTGGAGTGAATCTCTGATAAGAGAATAAGGAATTGGAGCAGGGCAGGCATGAGAAGCAAGGTCGATCAGAGTAATAAGCCTCATTTTGCTGACACATTCATCATGCACAAGACCATAGTTCTGAAGAACGGCAGAGTTGGTAGAGTGGAATTCCATGTAGGCATTCAACCTCTGCGTCAGGAATATCTTCAACAGTTGGTAGATCGACGCATGCTTCCCATCTTTCTCCAGCTGTGTCACTGCTGGCATCTCCAAGAAATCACACTGCCACAGAAATCATAGCATGCTATCAAATTACTAGTTTTTAACTATTTTTTATATAATTCTCTTGCAAGAAAGAAGGTAGAATATGATACCCGAAACAGGTCTGGAGTTTTAATAAACTCAACAATAGCACGCACAGCATCCTCTTTCACCTCATTGACAGCAACTGCATCTTCATCCGTACCCGAAAACGTTGCCAAGTACTTGCTCAAGAATGTGAATGATTCTTTCCCCATGCTACAACCAACCAACAATTAGTAAGAAAATACAAAAAGGTATTAAAAAATACAAAAAGGAAGATGAGGGGAGAGAGAGAGAGAGGACCTCTTGTTGTCCTTGAGGATGTTAGAGATGGAATGAAAAAGAGCTCGCTGGTCAACCTTGCCAATGTTCCATTCGCTCAAAAAGGCATCAATCTTCTTAAAAGAAGGAATGATACTTTCGGTCACTTTACCGGCCACCGCCAGTTCAAGGGCTTTGATATAGACAATGAACCGGCTGTATGGGTTCTCTAACATATTGTACAATGTGAACAGCCTGCAATAGCACTGCATAATCAATCATCATGCCATCAAAAAGCGATAAGATAGAGAGTAACACAAGTGATCATACATCTTAAGGCGCAGCTGAGGCTTGTCTTCTGGGTGTTGGACAAGTTTAGAGGAAATAAGCTTGGCCATCTCAAGTGCCTCATCAGGGGTACCAGCCTTTGTGACCAAGTTGCATATCACCGTCATTATGCACTCAAAATCTACATTTGTTTAATTTTTCCATTTCAATTTTAGGGTCTTAGTGCAAGGCTAACTTGAATGAAGCATGGATGCAACCAATTTCGTACCTTTATCTGAGACTCTGGATAGAATAAGATCAGCAGAGGTGAGGATGAGAGACACCAGATCCAGGTACCTCTCCATCACCACAAAATCTTGTGCTTCCAAGCATAGCCGATTCACTTGCGGTTCTGCTACCTAAGTGATCCATACAACACCCACAATACATTACTAGAAAATCTAAACAAAGCCACTAAAATTCTACAAATAATAACAAATAAATAAAACAAACAGGTGCCATAGATTTCTGACACTCTCAAGGGTCCACGTAAATTGACAACGAGCTACTTCATATCGCTGCAATTCATATATATTTTGTGGAAATGATAGCAAATTCAGTAATAGGAATATAAAATGAGAAGGAAAGGGAAACACCTCGAGGCCAGCGTCGGCCCAAGCAAGCTCGGAGGAGAAACGCACCACCGCCAGAACCGGATCCTCCTCGGACGTCGCTATCACCGTCGCCATATCTTCTCTAGTGAATTCTTCTATTCGTACCTCAGCCGTGCTTTCGTATCGAGGCGGAGGGGAAAGGGAGTGGAGAGGCTGTCCAAACCAAAAACCCTAACCAAAGAAGGATGTGTAATGTGTTGAACTTCAATCTGGGCCGGCTTTCCTTATTGGGCTTGGACGACAGCGTTAGCATGTATTAGAATTTACCTATTACCCTATTTCGGCCCAAATAAGACTTATCAAACAGGCCCAATTTCTTTGGAACTCTATTGTATTCCTTGTAAAAAAAAAAAAAAATAAGCAAAATGCAACTGCCAAGATCTCAAATGGAAAAAAATGAGAACAAATTTCTTGCTCTCAATCTGAAGATGCAAGTGAAACCAAGTGTTCAAAGTCCAAATCTGTGAAATCTCTCTTCTTAGTCTGATCGCCGGTGTCACCATACCGGGACCGTTCGTACCAAATCGGGAGTCTCAGCCTCTGGGCGTTTTCCGGTAACCTGGTCAAATCGTAGCTCAGCAGCAGCCCCCGCTCCCCTCCTTCCTCCGGCCCGCGCACACAGTCCCACCAATTGATCTCACTTTCCCATTGAGAAATTGAGGAAGAGAGATGGATAAATCAAGTGCTCTGGAGTACATTAATCAGATGTTTCCCACAGGTGCACGTCAGCAGAGCTTATTCTTTCTAAATCATTTTTATTTTTTCCAAACTGCATATTTCCTTTTTGCTCCAATTCTCGGAAGAGGAAATGAGAATTGGTTTCTTTAGATCCAGTCCATCTTTGATATAATGGAATGCATGTCAGCTGAACACAGAACAAAATTGTGAATTTTCAGAAGCATCATTATCTGGAGTAGAGCCACTAATGCAAAAGATACAGAGTGAGATTCGCCGGGTTGATGCTAGCATACTTGCAGCTGTCAGACAGCAGGTAAATTATTTTCTACTTCCGAATTGGGCTATCATTTCCGCCATTAAATTCTAAATTTTTCTTTCAAATTCAAAAATTATAAGTGAGATAACTCTGTGCAATTTTCACACTGACAATCCTAGTAATATTAGTTCACCATTAAAAGAAACATTTTCAAGCAACCAACAAATGGCTAGAGAGTTGTTGTTTTTTCCAAATGAAAACAAAATTGAATCGATGTGTTAAATTGTGTTGTAAAAAAGAGCAATTCAGGAACAAAAGCAAAGGAAGAACTTGCAGCAGCAACAAGTGCTGTTGAGGAACTGATGCTGAAAATAAAGGAAATAAAGACAAAGGCCGAACAGAGCGAAACAATGGTGCAAGAGATTTGCCGTGATATTAAGAAATTGGATTGTGCCAAGAAGCATATTACAACAACCATCACTGCTCTTCACCGGCTGACCATGCTTGGTACATATTAAAAATTTGGTGGAACATGCTTGTATTTTTGACATTTTTTACTGAGATAAGTAGTGGTGTGGGAATGCAGTGTCGGCAGTGGAGCAACTTCAAGTAATGGCGGCAAAAAGACAATACAAAGAGGCAGCTGCCCAATTAGAGGTACCTTATTTTTTCTTTTGTTCTATTCCTTTTTTTTTTTCAATTTGCATATTATCCTTATTTGCTGAAAAGCTTATGTGGTTCTTCAAAAGTGGAAAAACCAACAATTAGTGAATATTAATGAGCTATTTTTTTGTCTCTATGATTTTTCTTGCTTTAGTACCATTTGTGGTTCTATTTTTTTGTCTCTACTTGCACGTCTTTTCAGGAAAAAGATATTTTTTGTTTCGATTTTCTTCTCATCAAGTATATAACTGGGACTAGAGTTTGGAGAAATGGGACAAATAATAAGAGGGAAAGAAGAAGTTAGAAGTAGGAACTTAATCTAGAGGAAATGGAAGTCATTTAGTGACTCCTGATGAGGGCTAGATGTGTTAATATTGTTCTTATGATCATTTTAATAAGCATCAAAGTTGCCACCATACTATTATAGTAACTCCCAGTTAATGCTCAGTATTTTACAAGTACCATGGATTTTGGTGCAAATAGTGGGTAGCTTTGCAGGAATTCTGGTGAAATTTTCTCTTGCCTATTTCTCTGTCTATGATCATTTTACATTCTGCAGGCAGTAAATCAGCTATGCAGCCATTTTGAAGCATACAGAGATGTGCCAAAGATAACAGAGCTAAGAGACAAGTTCAAGAACATTAAGAAAATACTTAAATCTCATGTTTTTTCTGATTTTTCAAGGTGTGCTAAATGCTTTTTAACATTATAATAATCTATTGACTGTTTTACGATACAGTAAATATTCACTTGATTGAGAAATGGTTTCAGCTTAGGAACTGGAAAGGAAACAGAAGAGCCAAATCTACTACAACAACTGTCCGATGCGTGCCTTGTTGTTGACGCTTTGGAGCCTTCTGTCAGGGAAGAATTAGTCAAGAACTTCTGTAATAAGGAACTCACTTCGTATCGTCAAATCTTTGAAGGAGCAGGTCTTCCTTTACTATTATTCTTGGCCTTTAGATGTGCTTTTCCTTTCAATCCCCATTTTTAGTTAGTCATACTGTTTATTTTCAATGAAAAACAGAACTAGCAAAGTTGGACAAGACAGAGAGGAGGTATGCATGGATAAGGAGGCGGCTAAAGACAAATGAGGAAATTTGGAAGATATTTCCACAGACCTGGCATGTTGACTATCTGCTTTGCATTCAATTCTGCAAGCTTACCAGGTTTCTTTTCCACTTGCTATTCCATCTAACTAATTAATATCCCGAGCCCATTTTCTATAATACTACTTAATAAAACTGTTTCAGGACACAGCTTGTTGACATACTGAACAACCTTAAAGAAAAGCCAGATGTTGGCACCTTGCTATTGGTACTTTTCTTTCACAAATTACATTAAATCTGTCATTTCCCTCCCTATCTCTGTAATTCATAGTGAAAATCTTTTTTCTTTGCTTAATCAGGCTTTGCAGAGAACCCTAGAATTTGAGGAGGAACTGGCTTCAAAATTTGGTGCTGGGACTGAAAAATCTCGAAGCAAAGAATCAACTAATGATGATGAAGAAATTGAGGAAGATGATGAAGGGAATGACCGGAAAAGAATTGCTGAAATCCGAAATAGATATCAGAAAAAAGATGCCTCCACTGAACCTGATGCCAAAGCCCAAATGGTATGTGCAATATAATCACGTACGAAAACTATTTGGAACTACTTTATAAAACTTGGTCATGAAGTTTATCATTGCAGGAGAAAGACAAGCAGAAAGATCTAGCAGTTCCTGGTGCAGGGGTCAGTAATCTGTCTTTTAGATTGCCTATTTATTTATTTTAAGTTAGAATTCTTGAGATCATTAAGACAGAAGGGTTCTGAATGATTGCAGTTCAATTTTAGAGGCATCATCTCATCATGTTTTGAGGCACATATGACGGTCTATGTCGAGCTAGAGGAGAAAACCCTAATGGAGAGTTTAGAAAAACTTGTACAGGTAATGTGCCAACAAAATAGAGTTTACCATCAATTTATTATGTGGATTTCAAAAAATAAGGAAGTTTATTTCAGCATGAGTTAGTTTGTGGTCAACAAGTAATTACAAGGAGAAAGTTATTAATTTTCATAATTTGTTTTTCTAATATTAGGAAGAAACATGGGAAACAGATGAAGGAAGTCAAACAAATATCCTATCAAGTAGTATGCAGGTGTTTCTAATTATCCGCAGAAGTTTGAAAAGGTGTAGTGCTTTGACCCAGAGCCAAACCCTGTTCAAAATGTTGGAGGTACTATTACTATTTGTTCCACACTTATTTAGATGTAAATTTAAAGAAATATAGAGAACTCAGAGAATATATATGTTGCGTATTTTTGCCTTGAGTAGGTGTTCCAGAGGATACTGAAAGCATATGCAAACAAACTATACAATAGATTGCCTAAAGGTGGTACCGGAATAGTTGCAGCTGCAACTGGCACTGATGGACAAATCAAGGTCCCCTTTTCTACTTTATTGTTCGTGCTTCTTTTTTATTTGTTTCTGTTGTAGAAGATATTTTGATAATTTTTTAATGCAGACCTCAGACAGAGATGAGAGAATGATATGCTACATCGTGAATACAGCTGAATACTGCCATAAGACGGTAATATTAACATCATTATTCTCTCCATATCTGCTAATTAAGTACCATCTATTGCATAATCTAATTACCTTCATTTTTTATGTTTGTTAGTCAGGGGAACTAGCTGAAAACGTCTCAAATATGATTGATCCTCAATTTGTTGATAAAGTTGACATGTCTGAAGTTCAGGCAAGTACACGTTTCATCTCTTCCTTTTTGTTTTTGTTTTTAGAGCTTGATTAAGGTGAAAGCTTTCAGCATGTTTTAAAAGTATGAATTGGTATCTTCTTCTTTTTTTTCATTTTGGAAATGAGGTTGTCATTTTCTTCCAATAATGATTAAATTGGAAAGCCAATGGGTTTTGGCAGGATGAGTTTTCAGCAGTTATAACAAAAGCGCTAATAACACTTGTGAATGGAGTTGAGACTAAATTTGATGCTGAAATGCTTGCAATGACGCGGGTCCCATGGGCCAGCCTGGAGAGTGTTGGTGACCAATCTGAGTATGCCTTTCACATCCTTTCCTTTCTTATTTTCTATTATTGAGTAAAATCTTTTGCAACTCCGGAGACGTGCTTGGTTCTTTTGCAATCTGAGTATGCCTATAATGCAGATATGTGAATGGCATAAATTCTATACTGTCAGCTAGCATTCCTGTGCTTGGTTCTCTTCTCTCTCCGACCTACTTCCAATTTTTCTTGGACAAGGTATGCCTTAACATCCAGAAAAGAAATAACCCTTCTTTCGTCCTTTTACTAATTTTGAAAATGATGCAATGTGGCAGCTAGCAGCCTCACTTGGTCCTCGGTTCTCTCAAAACATATATAAATGCAAGAGCATATCAGAAACTGGCGCACAGCAGGTTTTTTGTTATTTTCTATCGAGTATCAGACGTAATTTCTGTGCTGATTAGGAGTAGAAAATGCTTTTACTTTTGCGCACAACTTAACATTTTTTTCCTTGAATTTAGATGCTGCTCGACACTCAGGCTGTGAAGACAATCCTATTGGAAATACCAGCTTTAGGGAAGCAGGTATTTTATATTTTTGTGATATGTAATCTTTGATAGTGAGTGCTTGTTTAGTCAATTATTGATGGACTTCTGGGTTTATAAACAGACCACAGTTGCAACTAGCTATTCAAAATTTGTGAGTCGGGAAATGAGCAAAGCTGAAGCTCTTTTAAAGGTAATCTGGAAAAGATAAACTTAACCTCAATAAAATTTTGTGATATACTTGGATGATTTAATAGATATTTAAATGACAAATATTTGATAGGTCATTTTGTCGCCAGTCGATTCAGTTGCAAATACATACAGAGCTCTTCTTCCTGAAGGCACCCTTTCTGATTTCCAGCGCATTCTCGAACTCAAGGTCGCCCCTTTCCAGCCCCCCTCTCTCTAAAACAAATATTGAACTCATAATGGATTTGGTTTAATTCTAAAGATCATCTGGTACTTTTGATGCGCAGGGTCTGAAGAAAACTGATCAACAAATAATATTGGAGGATTTCAACAAACATTCCACTACTGCTACCAACATTAGACACCCCAGTGTGGTCCCCACTGTTGCTTTGCCACCTGCACCTACGACTGCCTCGTCCTCTGCCCCTGCTTCTGCTTTAGCGGCTTCAATTTCTTCAGCATCTTCAGCTCCTGCTACTGCTTTTGCTTCTGCTCTCACGACTCCCCTTTCTACTTACTCCCGGGAGGATGTGCTGACACGTGCTGCTGCACTTGGCCGTGGGGCTGCCACCACTGGCTTCAAGCGCTTCCTTGCATTGACTGAGGCTGCTAAAGACAAAAAAGATGGGCCTTTCCGTAAATTATTCAACTCTTGATTGTTTTTATTTTCTTTTTTCTTCTGTATGTTAGTCTACTTTCTGCAGCCCCGGCAACAGTATAGAGCTCCTATTTTTCAGCTTTCAAGCATAACAGAAAAGTATTTTCAATTTTGAGGATCATTTAGGATCCTTATTTTAGATGACATCTATATGGATTTTCTGGCAGACCCGTTCTTCTTTTGTGGAGGTTTTACAGAGATAGGCGTGCATATTTTGAGTACCTGTGGAAGCGAAACTTAGTGTTGTTTACATGTCAATGTGGAGAACTGTGAAGAAATAATAATTAATTATTGCTCCTGATGTTTTCTATAATGAAAGTCCCTTTGATGCAAACTCTTATATTGTCTCAGGTATAAGTGTTCATTTGGATAAGAGTATTAATAGAAATAATTCAAACTAACTGATGAACAGCAAAGACTTGGTCTGAATAAAAGCCATGATAACAAAGAATGCCAATTTAATTTTCACTTTATATCTCTATAATGTTTTGTATTTGTACTTTTAATTCGTAAGATGAGAAAGATGGATCTTTCTATAGAATATATCTAGCAATGTAACTCGAAGGTTCAAGTAAATTTAACACTACTAAACTCGTATTGTCCAAACGATACGCACTCAAGCCCAAAATTCGACGGAATTATTCGGAGAAACTATTACAAAAAGAATGGGCCTTAAATCTGTAAAATATTAGAACTTAAAATTCAGGTTTTCAAGAACTACATGCAAATTACACAACAAAATAGAGACTAAAATGGGAATAATAACAAAAACTTCTGAAGAAAGTTAGAACTAAAGAATATCCATGTAAAGTTTCCAGAAATGGAGCAATTTAATAGTGCTTTTGTTTTCCCAAAATGTGAAAGAACTTTTGCAATTGTTTGATAATACAGGGGCTTTTTGCAATTTAACTAACCCAAACAAAAATGGAATCTAATTTAAGCTAATACCTTCAAATGATAAATATTTGTAAACTAATAATCAAGCATAATTTTTTGCAACTGTTTTTTCTTTTTCAAATTTTTGAATATTTGAAGGTAGAGTAGTCGAACACTTTATCAATTCACACCTGTTTTGGGATTTTGGCTAATATGAATTTGATATGAATATCTTTAATTTCCCATAGGACTGCATCAATCAATTAACCTGTTTCTGTATAATTATATCGAGTAGAGAGTATACTGACAATTTTGTTGTTCAGTTGCAGAGCATTTTTTTTTCTCTTTCTGAAGCCGAATTGTGGAGTTAAAGTCAATGTATCTAAATTAACTACCAGGACAGAAATTAATACAGGAATATGCACACACACAAAAATCGTAAATTTTATGTACCTACGTAGTACGAATATAGAAATCAAAAGGTACGGCTTGTAATATATATACGGTTGGTTAACCTGATATATATTTGGAGTCCTAAATTCGATGATATATGAACGTACTACCACAGGTGATGAAAATATTAACGGCCATTATCAGGTCTAACAACTTTTTTTTTTTTTAGAATAAAGATGCGTTTCAATCGTCAAAGATATAGTGTAAGAATAATATCATTCGGATTAATATGTAAAAATAGTATAAAAGAGTACTAATATGAATGGTACGAGAATGTTAATTTTGTATCATCGGATTATTCGGAATGCTAATTCTTACTGTTTCATGATTTGGTTTATTGGTTAAGGTTTGCAGAACAATAGCTAATCTGAACTATTTTAATTATTAAAAGGTGCATGAACCACACTGCAATTTAGAATAATATTACTATAACTGAATTAGTGCTATTCGGAATTTCGGATGTATCAAACACTAAATAATTGAACTCGTTCTTTAAGAACTATATTACACTTTAAAATAAATAAGAAAAGAGAAACATGACGCACGAGTCATCTTATCAAGATAAATAAGAACATAAAAACTCACACATATAAAAATATAGATGATGTGATATAACTAAAAAAATTATAAAATTAAATCCTCTTTATGTATTATAAATTCTCATCTTGTAATGAAAATACAAAAAATCGTAATTAATGTTTATCAAAGGGTACTGACTAACTTGTAAAATGATATAAATTTATATCTAACATGAAAACTATT
Source organism: Carex cristatella (assembly GCA_024447775.1). Classification (NCBI taxonomy): domain Eukaryota; kingdom Viridiplantae; phylum Streptophyta; class Magnoliopsida; order Poales; family Cyperaceae; genus Carex; species Carex cristatella. The sequence goes on along the minus strand of JAJHPF010000003.1, from coordinate 4,688,073 downwards.
TGACCTACTAGTACCAAATACAATGTCCCAAGAAAATTATAGAACCAAAGAAACCTCTCAATTGATGTATATCAGAGGATAACGTCTAACTTCTCAAAAGGACACACACATACATTAGTAGAACTAGAGTGTTCTTAGGAGTACCAAGCTCCTTTGTACTCTTAACTCTAAAATCTATCGGATTAATTTCAAACGACGAATCCAAACCGTTGAAATCCTTCTATCTTATGAGTGATACGTCCGCATGTGAAAATTTTAAAGTTTCGAATTAATTTAATATAAAGTCAAGTGGTCAAAAGACTTAAAAAAAAATGAATGCATTAAAATTAATTTAGAAACATTCTAATTTTGACCACTTGATTTTATACTAAATTAATTCGAAATTTGAAAATTTTCACATGTAGACGCATCACTCGTAAGATAGAAGGATTTCAACGATTTGGATTCATCGTTCGAAGTTAATCCGATAGGTTTTAGAGTTAAAAGTACAAAGGAGCTTGGTACTCCTAGGAGCACCCTAGTTCTACTCCACACACACACGTACTTAATTTATATTATGCATAGTAAGAATTTATCCTTACAAACTAGAGTATTTATCTTTTGATATTGGAGTATTTATCCTTATATATTACATTATCTATCCATTGGATTGGAGTATTTAAGTATTTAGCTTAAGACATAATAAGTATTAATCCTTAAAACTTGAATTATTTATCTTTAAACAATGAAGTATTTATACTTTAAAATTGAAGGAATTCTCCATTGGACATTGCAGCAATTTGATTTTATTCTTAAAAGTTTGAAGTATTTATCTTTTGATATTGGAGTATTTATTTTTTATATTGGAGTATTTATTTTTGGATAGTTAAATATTTATCTTAAACATTTTTAGAAATCGCGGGGAAAAAAAGAATATTGTTGGGACCATATTAATTAAATCAAAGTTAATTAATGTGGAGAGGATGTTAATTAAGATAGTTAACTAATGTTGGAAGGGTGCGGGGATGGTGAATTAAGATAGTTAATTAATGTGGAGAGGGTGTGGGGATGGTAAAATTAAGGTAGTTATTTAATGTGAGGAGGGGTGCGCAGATAGACCTGAGGGGTTGTATATAATTATTCTTTGTGAGTAGTATTGATTTCTAAAATTATTGTTAGGCTCATTATTTGTTTTTAGTTATGATCGTTTGTACTGTTCACAAAATGTTTCACTATTCACTGTAATGTCTTTCATTTAAAATAAAATAAATAAATAATAAAAATAACAGGTTCAGATGAAGCCAGGTGTGTACACTAGTCCACAATACAGTATACGCTATGTGGTAACAAGGAAACACACAAAAAACATAATAATGCATAGTTTTTCCATCCTCCCTTTTGTGCTGCATTTATAATGCAACCATATGCATATATATATCGTATATTATATATCTACAGTACAAGTAGGTTTCTGATCAAAAAAAAAAAAAAAAAAAAACTGAAAACAGACTAACGGACTTGAAATAAAGAGATAAGAAGACCAAACAGGAATATAAATTAATGTGTGTATATAAAATATATTTATGAAAAGAAAAATTTATGGTGACTAGGACTTGTTTCTGCGCAGCAACTGCCAACAATTGAGTGCATCTCTATCTTTCTTTCATTATCTTTTTATTCTCTCATGGATCATCCAATCATTGGATCAATTATGGGATATTGATCAATTGGTTGGTTAAGCTCTGTACATGCATGCAAAATGTCCCTTCTTCTGTTCATATATATAAATTTAATTTATTGTATCTTTTCTGTTATAAATGATTGAATAAATGAATGTAAAAATTAGATTGGTTATCTCAATCAATGGACTCAATAGCAATTTAAATTGTCATGCCTTGTGGGGCCATTTGTGAAATACTAATTTCTCATCCATAAAAAAATTATATATAAACCTTGATTGATTCATGATAAGCAGGGCTGTAAATAGATATTCATAACCCGACCTAAATTCGCACGAATAAATTATCGTCTAGATTTAAAAAAAAAATATTCGACAGCACTTGAATAAGAATCCATCTTACTTGAATACTAATTGTCACAATATGCTAAATATTTTGCATGTTCAACGAATTAAATAAAAAAATTATATGAATTAATATAATTAAATTATTTATTTAAAATTTGTACTTTATACCATAATTTTTTCACTTATTTAAATATTTTAGCTAAAACATCTGACATATGAACCTCATTTTATCTAAATTTACTGTCATAATTTTTTATTGAATATGAATCCACATGTAGATATCATAAAATAAGCAAAGTTAGTGTGTGTTATACTCACCAAGAGAGCCTAATCTGCATGACTCTATAATCTATCAGATTAGTTTTATATGACGAATTCAAACCGTTGAAAATAGTCTATTTTACGAGTGATTCGTGTACTACATGTAAAAAATTGAAAATTTTGAATTTATTTAGTGTAAAGTCTATAAGCAAAATAATACAGTTTTATAAGTTATTTTAATTCATTCATATTTCATCATTTTTTTACTGCTCAATTTTCGTACTAAATGAGTTCAAAACTTTATAGCACATTCTAACTTTCCTCATCATACTAGATTCCGGCCCAAATCCGATCATTGAGAATTCTACATATAACCCTCATTAGTTTCTCATATGTATTTAATAATTTTTATTGAGTTCAATACGTAATAGCTAAATTTAGCCCAATAATTTAAATTTTTTTATGAATGGTTTCTGATCACTTGCCATTATCTATATTATATATAGAGTAGAACTAGGATGCTCCTAAGTTCACCCAACCTCTTGTGAACTTGATTCTAAAATATATCGAATCGACTTTAAACGATTAATCTAAACCGTTGAAATCTTTCTACCTAATGATTGATGAGTCTACATGTGAAAATTTTAAAGTTTCGAATTAATTTAATATAGAGTCAAGTGGTCAAAGGAGTCCAAAAAATAAATGCATTAAAATTAATTTATAAACCTTAAACTTTTGACCACTTGACTCTATATTAAATTAATTCGAAACTTTAAAATTTTGACATGTAGACGCATCACTTATTAGGTAGAAGAATTTCAACGGTTTGGATTCATCGTTTAAAGTCGATTCGATATGTTTTAGAGTCAAGTTCACAAAAGGTTGGGTGAACTTAGGAGCACCCTAGTTCTACTCTTATATATATACCCTTGTATTTCTCTAGGAAAATTTTTGAGATTTTTTTATAAACCATAAATAAAAAAATTAAATTTAGGATTTCGATATGATTGCTTTAAATTTTATAAAAACCATAAGGAACGACTTGCCAAGTCGTTCCCCATTTTTTTTTCCAGCAGAATGACTTGGCAAGTCGTTCCTGATCAATTTTCGCAAAATTGTATAATTTCTGTGTTGCTGCTTCCAGACCGGTTTGGGAGTTCAGTCCCCCTGGAGAACGGGTTGGGATCCCGGTCCCTTTTTTATTTATAAAAATTAATCTCAACACTGACACTTTTATCAGTGCATTAATCTCCTTTTCCTTCCTTCCTTCCTTCCTTCCTTCCTCAGGTCAACACTAAATTTATTCTATAGAAAACCAATGAAATTCTTCAAAAAATTCTAAATTTTGTGTATTATGTTATCTACAAACTAGTCTTTGCATTATATTTTCTGTTTGCGTCTGAGAGTTGTAGTAAGTTTATTTTTCAATTCTTATTGTTTTTTAAGATATAAAATTAAAAATAATATTTAGGTTAATGCAGCGAGTATTCTGTTATCTACAGATTGACTTTTGCACTATATTTTCTGCTTTCGGAGAGAACGAGCTCAGAAATGGGGAGAGAACGATTTGAGTTTGGGGAGAGAAAGTGATGGGCAGGGAAGGGAAGGGGAGGGGACCATGTACTCTCTTTCTTTTTCTTTTTTTCTCACGCAAGACCCACTTGCCAAACCGTTCTCTCATTTTTGTTTTCCGCAGAGGATCCATTTGCCAAACTGTTCTCTCCTTTTTTTTTCGGAGAAGAACGGTTTGCGAAGTCGTTCTGGGGAGATTTCTGGGAATTTCCGGATTTTCTATTGCAGGTACTGTGTTGGCTCAACGCAACAGATGAAAACTGATCAGGAACGACCTTGCAACCCGTTCTGTTGAAAAAAAAAAGGGGAACCGACTTGCCAAGTCGTTCCTTATGGTTTTTATAAAATTGAAAGTAATCATATCGAAATCCTAAATTTAATTTTTTTTATTTATGGTTTATAAAAAATTCCAAAATTTTTAGTGAAGGCGTCGAGAACATAATTAATTGATTGTACGCAATCATCCTTTTCAATTATTAATCATTCCACTAATTAATTATTGCACTTGTCCTATCGAAGGCATCTCGTTATGGACTTAATTAAATTATTGTTTAGTTGTACTTGTTGGTAAGGGGGCAATAATTAATTATTAATTTATGAAGGCGAGACAGAGTTCCTGGAGATAGGAGTAGGTCCAATTAGGTCCAATTAGCTCTATCACTGTATAATTAGCATTAAGATCTGTATACACAAAAACTAAAACAGACTTGCATGGAAATTAATATTGTTCGCATGAATCTTGATGCCCATCGGTCCTACTCTGAATTCTCCCATTGGAACAAATAATGTAATTGTACAGCTTTTGACAGATGCAGAACAAATTATTGTATTTTCTTAGTGTAGATATATATAGATTTAGATCACTGTGCAAACAATTGTATTTCAGTTAAAATATAAATGATTTTAAATTATGTTTTTGTTGGGACATGAAAATTATTTTTCTCATATTTAAAACACATTAAGTGACTTGGATCTACCATTCAACACGAAACGATATAATTTCAGTCATTTGTGTTTTGTCCGAAATACAAATTTGTAGAGTAGCTCAACTCTATATATCTATTTTCTTACTATGTAGATGATCTGATTCAGCTATTAAAGATGAAATTCTGGATTGAATATTAGTCTCCTTATCAAATAGTATGTCTTTTTATTTTATTTTATTCATCTTTATGATGTTTTTTACATGTAAAAGTCTAAATTTATTTAGAAACGTACTCGTCACACTTATTTGATTGTCAGATACTCGATTTTCAGATCGGTCCTAATTTCTTTTCATTTTTTAAATGTCACTAAAGGAATTTTTAGATTGATTGATAATTGATGAGTCATATCTTCAATTTGTTTTCATTTTTTATATCATTTAAAGAATGTTATTTGTAATTTAATGATCTCATATAAGTAAACATGATTCTATTCTATTCAAAATATGTGTTATTCCAAATTAATATATATACATAATACACCACATTTGTTGTCATTATTGTTTATTTAATCATTTATTTAAATAAGTTGAATCTTATTAATCTAAAATATGGTAATAATTAATATTGGCAAGTTGTAACTTGTTTTGAAGTGAAATGTTCAAAATAGATAGAGGTGTACGACCTAAAATTCTAATTTTTTTTTTCAAAAAAATTAACGCCCATATAATTTATGTGTTTTGTCTTAACTTAACTTTTTATAACTAAAACATAAATATGAAATTTAAATGAGTATTTTTTTTGTCAGTTACTATTTTATTAGCTAAAAAAAGAAAACATGATGCCCCAAGAGTGTATATCAAAAATATAGTTTACCGGGAGGTTTTGATCGAAGAATAAGGTATGAACCATGCTAATTTAATATTTTTAATTTTATTATATGTTTTCAATTGTTGCGGTTGAATATTTGTTTTCTCTTTGACATGTACATTAGGATTTATAATATAGCTACTACTATGGTATCTTCAATTTGTAGTTAAGTCGCGTTATTTCTCATTGGACTTTTATACTAATTGATTTTATGGGAAGAATCAATCTATTTTAATATTATTTATGGATATTGTTGAATAATTATTTTTTTTAGTCTATTTTTTATGAAAATATGTCATTTTATAGAATAGCTTATACTAATTATTTTTTTCTCTTATAATATGTCTTTGTTGCAACTTACAGGCACAATACTAGTCTATAAGTATATTTAATAATTTATACAATAGCTCAACTCTATACATCTATAAATATATTTATTTCTAGACTTTCCATAAATTCATTTTATCTTCTACGTTTCGTTTGTTTTAAACTACTTTTACAATGCCGAACAACTTAGTAAAAAAAAAGTTCATAATATAGCTACTACTATGGTATCTTCAATTTGTATTAAGCTGACATTATTTCTCATTGGACTTTATTATACTAATTGATTTTATAGGAAGAACTAATCTATTTTAATATTATTTATGGATATTGTTGAATATTTATTGGTCTATTTTTTATGAAAATATGTCATTTTGTAGTATAATTTTTGTTTTCTCTTATAATGTCTTTGTTGCAACTTACAGCCACAATACTAGTCTATAAGTATATTTAATAATATATATACAATAGCTCAACTCTATACATCTGTAAATATATTTATTTCCAGACTTTTCATAAATTCATTTTATCTTCTACGTTTCATTTGTTTTAAACTACTTTTACAATGCTGAACAACTTAGTAAAAAAAAAAGTTTACCTAAATTATATATTTTCTGGTATATTTTTATCTATTCTTACCTTCAACTGTTATATTAATAAACTATATAGATTCTCAATTTAAGTCCAGGATTGCATTGTACACCGTCAGAACCGAGATGGATTTGTTGAGTAAGATATGAAAATCAATGGCTTTTTTTTTAGTTTTGTTCCCATGCAAGTTGCAACATCAGATGAGAGAGAATTAACTGTATAGTTCGGACAAGGTTGCATTGATCTATTCATAATTTAATCAAAATTAAAAGAGTTAGTTACTCAGTCGAGAGAGGCGAGGTATCTTCCAACGGTCAATCAAATGAAACTAATTAAGAGTTGTATTAATTTAGTAGTATAGATATAATATAAGATCGAGGTAAGCCAACAATCTCACATGCACCCAATTATACAAAGTTTCTCCTCTCAAGATCTATTCATTTATATACCCGTCCCCCTCCCACGACAAACTTTTTTTTTTGTTTTAGAAAAAAAAAAAAATCAAATTGTCATAAACAAGATTGATTGTTTTTTTTTCGTCCATAGATAAGGCCGAATCAATGATTCAGACTTATCGGAATATTTTCTAAATTTGAATCAATAATTCAATCCCAGTAGCTTTCTTAAGTTGCAGTGTATCTCCGATCACCACAGAAAATTTAAAAGTTGATAGGAACGAATCATTGATTCGGTCCAATAGAGCTATGAAATCGATAGGCCCTCTCCTTTTCTCTCTACCCATGGGCCTTCATTGGGGAGAAACCAATATTGGTTTAGTCAAATTGTTTTTCCATATTGTGTAGTTGTTAATGAATTGTGTAAATCAATGGGACAAAACTATTTGTTTGGTTCCATTAGTCTGCCTTTGATGAGACCAAAACAACGATTCGGTTCCATCTATTTAAAACAAAAACAATATTGTTTTGATAATTTTATCATTCAATTTCTAAAAATAAATGTGTTCGAAATCTAAATAGAAGAATCCGTTATAAATATTAAATAGTTGAGTTGCTTGATTTTCAACATTTACTTAAAAAAATCTACAAATAAAAAATGCTCCCATGATTAGGTATTTGTCTGTTTTAGTTTCATAATTAACATATAAAAAAGGCAAATCAAGAGAACGGAACAAAGAAACTGTAGTTAATGAGTGGGTCGCAAATTCTCTCAACTCCCTCCATCTAATCATTAGCCATAATATTTATTTACTTAACTTATATCTTTTCCTAAAGGTACCTAACAATTTTTATATATTTAATACAATTTTTAATCCATGTGATCACCATGTTATGACATCCAATTAATCACATATTAATTATACATAAGACGAATGACATGATACCAAATCCAGTACTATTGGCAGGTCAAGTTTTCTGTCTTACTTATTTTTTTATATCCCTTTCAATTAAATTAAAATCTCTCATAGAAAGGGGTCCATGTGAAATCAAACAACTTGATCGCCTAATAATGTCAACAAAGATTATAAAATAAATCTTAACCAACCTGGTGTATGATCAGTGAATATGTTAATTTATGAACTTGTATATTACACTTGTGACTTGTCGTCAGATCCCAAGCTCCTATATATTCAACGCAATACAGTTCCAACACCATGGTTTGCGAGGATCCGGCCGGACTAGGGATTCGTTGATTCGAAAACGCAGAATAACTGATCAGTTGCCAGGTCAATGACAGGTGGTCCACACCACACAACTATCAAAAAGGGCACAAAAATGGGTTTTCAAAATAAGATTAAGAAATGCGCCTACGGATTTAGCAAAAAAAAATGATTGATAAAAGTTCTTCTTATTTTGTCAGAGCCTTGCTTACAGAGAGAAATTAATTAACTAAAAGAGAAACACATGCATGCGCTGCAAAGGGCGGGGGGTTGCTAACGTGGTGGAAACGTGCGTGCATCAACGCCGCCCGCGGTTTGTAGGGAATCGGATCAATTTCGATTTAAGTTATACTTTACAAAATAAGTTTGATAATTTACAAGCAAATACAAAAATCTCCATTAGCATCTGGTACGATAAATGCATTGTGATGTTGTATGAAATTTCTCAAAACTGAATCTGCGGAAAGAAATGAATTACGGGCGGCCTTGAGTACGTACTACGTACTTGGTTGGGTACTCCAATTGCTTCTAAAAGGTTTTCTTGCTTTCTTAGGTGACATAAATAATAAATCGAAACGAAGCTTTTTAATTCATATGCATGTTATATGACCCGTCGTAATTCATAGCTTTTTATGCATGCCTGAAATTAAGACGTTTAATCCTACTAGTGTTACTCATTTGATTAAGACGGTTAATCTAAAGTGCATGGCCAGAGGCGGATTTACACACTGTCTGGGGTGCTAAGCTACTCTATGCTGAAATTTTTATAAATATACAAAACAATAAATTAATTTAACAATTTATACAATTCTTTCATAAAATTCAAAATCTATCCAAACCGATGACAATTTATCGGTTTCAGAAGCTAGAACCGATAACATTGTCATCGGTTTCAGAAAGATAGAACCGATGACACTGTCATCAGTTTCAGTCCAACACGATTTTTGATGCAGAATGCACACTTTTAGAAACAACGAACGACTCAGATTAAAAAAACTATTTGTAATGATTACTGAGTTGTGGGTTATTTGTTTAAAAAACTATTCTCAAATTTTTATTTTTTCAAAAATAGAAAGAACATAATATTTTCTGTATTTATCTAGAAGTGACTTTTGAACCGGGATCAATAATTCAGATTCAAAGCATTTTTATTTTTTTTCTAATAACATACAAATAAATATTTTAATTTTTTTTACAGCTATGAAAAATCCGATCTGAAAAATATGGATCCAGGTTATTTATTTAAGTCTTTCTAATAAATAAATTATATGGTATTATATCTAATTTAAAACAAATATAAAAATATTTCTAATATTTTAATAAAAAAATAAAAAATTATAACATTTTCTAATTAAATAAAAAAAATGAAAATTTATTTTAAATTAAAAATATCTAATTTGATGACATCAAAAATCGTGCAACCGATGACAAATTAAAATTGCCGCAACTATGTAATGATTACATTTTTGTTTGAATCTGAGTCGTTCGTTATTTTAATCTGAGTCGTTCGTTGTTTCAAAAAGTGTGCAGAAAGTATCAAAATCGTGCTTTTCTAATATTTTAAATATTTCTAACATTTGCCGCAACTACGTAATGATTACATTTTTTGTTTGAATCTGAGTCGTTCGTTGTTTTAATCTGAGTCATTCGTTGTTTCAAAAAGTGTGCAGAAAGCATCAAAAATCGTGCTTGGCTTAAACCGATGACAGTGTCATCGGTTCTATCTTTCTGAAACCGATGACATTGTCATCGATTCTAGCTTCTGAAACCGATGACAGTGTCATCGGTTTTGATAGATTTTGAAATTCATGAAAAAATTGTATAGATCGTTAAATTAATTCATTGTTTTGTATATTTATAAAAAATTTGGTACTCTATGATTCGAAAATTTTACTCACGTACATTACAATTTGAATGATTTTTTTATTTCTATGAAGTTTTTATATAATTCAGTCTCCCTCATAAAATGTTAGATGTGTACTTGTAGTCTAGTGGTTAAGACTTTATTTTATTTTTAAGAGGTTTTAAGTTCAAATCTCACTAGCTACAAATTAATAATTATGTATTTTAAAATTTAGTCCTCCAACTAAATTTTCTAATTCTGCCTCTGTGTATGGCTACAAAAAGTTCGTGGCTATGAGCCGTTCAAACTCAGCTTGAATAAACTCGCTAACAAATTGTTTATTAAAAACTCAAGTTACTTTGACTTCATTTGAATAACTCGCTTAACACATTAATTTTGATCCAAAGTTTGAATAGGAATCAATGATAACAATCCAAAAAAATTGATTTTTTACTTTTCTCTTTCAAGACACGCTGTTGCATCTTCATTTTTTGAATTGTTATCGATAATTCCGATTCAAACTTTAAATCAGAATCAATATCTCCAATTTTTATATAAATGTAACAACTAAAATACTCTTTTTTATTTCTCTTTCTAAATTTTTACTAATTTCTACAGATAAAAAATTCTCAGAAATGCTAATCCAACAAGGTCACATGTACCGCCATATCGTCTTATAAAATATATGCCTACTCTCGGTTCATATATCTCTCTCTCAATTCTTCAACAGAGGTGAGGAATTTGCCACTTGGGACTGGAAGCAGCGGCTCATAGAGCGGCAAGATTCCGTGCCCCAAATAGTACTTCCTACGTTCACTTAATTCCCTACAATATACAGTTGTACCTATCCTATTATTTATTTCCGATTGTAGCACACTCTATTGTTGACTGTTGAGCTTGAGCACAGTGGGAAGGTTCCTGAACTATTATGTACTTATTTTTAACATGTATCCAAACAAATCGATAAATGATTTTTTTATAAGTATTCGCGTATTTACGAATAATACAACAGTTATATGCATATTCTTAACATAATTTTTTTTTTATATATTTTGATATAATATTTGTATTAGATGAAAATGAAAAGAATTCAAATGGTACCTATATTGTTAGTTTCAAAATCATTAATTATTTGTTAGTTCCAAATTTATTACTGTGTTGTTACTTAGTTAGGTCATGATTGATTGTGGAGTAAGAGGTGTAATTTACTTCTTACTCCACGCTTAATGAGTCTAACGAAGAGTAAAATAAAAGAAGCAAGATGGAGTAAGAAGTGAGCTAATACGGAATAAGTTACTCCACCTCTTCAGATTGATTAACTTACTCCACACTTACTCCACTTACAGGACCCACTATCATAGACTTAGATTTATTTTCCAATATCTTACTCCTTTATGTGATTTAATTTAATTCATGACATAAATTACCAACTAAGATGTAAAATGTGAGGAGTAAGATAGAGTAAATAATTTAATCCTCGTTAACTTTACTCCACAACCAAATATGACCTTAAAGATTAGATGGATAGCTCGGAAGTTTGATTACAAGTTGATTGAGTCATATTGTGAACATGTGTCTAGAGCATAATTCATATGTTCAAACGAACAAATTCAAATCTTAAAAAAAAATTGCAACAAGCTTATTAAAATAAGGAAAAAATTGTGAAAATGCCACTTCAAACTTTGAAATTGTCAAAATGCCACTCCAAACTTCATTAATTTGTAAAAATGTCACTCCAAATAATTAATGACTAAAATATCCTTCTTGCGAGGAGGAGAGGTTGCGATGAATGTAAAGGCGGGCAAGGGGAATCATCCTCGGAAACAGGTTCTTGCGCCTCTTACGACGGGCAAGGGTCGGGTTGGCGGAGGGTGTGGAAGGAGGCGGCGGAGGGGCGGGGGTGGAGATGGATGGGCGCGAGGGTATTTTAGTCATTAATTATTTTGAGTGGCATTTTTACAAATTAATGAAGTTTGGAGTGACATTTTGACAATTTCAAAGTTTGGAGTGGCATTTTCATAATTTGAAAGTTTTGGAGTGGTATTTTCACAATTTTCCCTTAAAATAAAATTGACTCCTTGAATTTTTTTTTTTTAGTAAAGGTTGAAGGTTAAGCCACCTAATTATTTAATATTCAGAGGAGAATTCTTGTATGAATTTCGAACATGAAATCAGTGTCTTTGTCATTGCATTGAAGGCTGGTTTAAATTTAAATTTCACATGTAAACACATCACATGAAAATCAATTTAAAAGGTTTGAATTATTCATGTAAAATTGATCCGACAAGTTTGAAAATTAGACTCCCAAAAAGCTCGGTGAGAGTATAAAAACATTGTAGTTGTAGTAATATATACATAATTTTGTTTTGTAGGTCTTTTTTTTTTTTAAATAAGTGGATCTATCCACCGATTTTTCATTAACAAGAAAACCTACATATGTTCACCAGTACCAATACACTGGTACCAAATATCCAAAACATTGTTTTGTATGTCTTAAATTGTACAAAAGAATTAACACGCTTCGGTTGTTATAGGATCATGAATTTGTCCTAATGATCTGAGGTTAAATTTTGTTTGTTTGTAAGGTTGGCCTAGAAAGTGAGCATATTAAATAAAACGTCCTCACAATATTCATTATCCATCAAAATATCATTCGTTTGTTTATTTTGGTATCTAATATAAAAATGTTCATATTTAGAGTCTTAAATTACCAAGGTTTGTTTGTTTTGGGCTATACCAAAACTAGCATCTTAAAACTGATAATTATTTCAATAAGAAAAAATATCTATCTTCCCTCTGCTAAGATGCGTCTATATAGATTTTCATATCATAGATCCCAAAAAAACTCGGGCACAACAAGTTGAACAAAATGAACCGACCTACTTTATCTGTGTTTGAAGGTTTTAATTTATCTTAATTTTTTTTTTTTGGAGTAGTGATGTTGTGATTGAAACTCTCAAAGCAAACAAACTTCAAATAGAAGCATCTTAAAGAAATAAAATAAAATGGTGCTTTTAATTAGTTTGCTTCAATCTACTTGTAATAATTAATTTAGCATTAACATTGTTGAATGGACGCGCATTTAATTTGTGGAGCACAATGATGTATATAGCCTATGCCTTAAGCTTTGCTTTGTGATAGCCAACCTGGAAAATCCTATTCCAAGAATTCCATGCATAAATCCCAATAGTTAAGCTAAGTTAGACCAAACCAAACAAGCATCAATCAATCAAACCTAGCTTTTTATACTCTCCATTAGGTAATGAATTGGAGATTTCCTTGGTCATCGACGCTAAATAATTTTTTTGGCTCACAAGAGAATTAATTTGGTGATCAATATTGGATTATTGGCTACCGAGAATATTGCTAATATTTAAACGTGGGAATCTTGATTAAGTCAACCAAATACAATATTGACGAAAATTTTCTTATTTTTAAATATCGTAGAGAAATAACCCTTATTTTGTACTTCTTATCTATATGTTAAAGAGTACTTTTACTTGACACATAGCTGTTTATATCTGAATCATAAATATTTATATCTATTACATAAAATATTCAGCATTTTCTTTTTCTACACGATCATATTTTATTTATGTAAGATATAAATACATTTACTGTCAAAATATAAACATATAAAAAAAAAAATACAAGTATAAACGGCGAAGTGCAGATTTCTCTCTATGCAATTTTTACCAGAATCAAAAGAAAAGGAATCGTCACTCGTCGACCTAGAACTCTTTAAAACTATAAATATGTAATATAAACTTAAACCTGAGGACTAAAATGAAAATAATATTCGTGTTTCGGCCCATGGGCCCTTCTTACATGGCTTTTCTACATAGAAATATGTAACCTTTTGTGTTTTCTAATTCTTGACTTGGCGAACTCTTAGGTCTACAGCAAAAGTCAAGACAGAGAGAGAGGGGAGAAGAGAATGAGGAGAGCTTTCAAGAGAGAGAGAGTCTCGTGTCTCGGCGGCCACTGCCAAGATTTCTTTTAAAAAAAGAAAGTCCAGAGAGAGAGAGAGGGGGGGGAGGGAGGGAGACGTGCGTCAGTTGGTAAAAGAAAATCTGTCTGAAGTGTATTGAATGCGGATATAAATTATAAATTTATACAGGAGATATATACAATACAGCTGCCTCTGGCTACCAGAATTGAACTCCAAGTAAATTACGTGCTTGATGAGATGTACACTTGCGTAATGGATACAGCTTAAAATTTTACAAAAATAAAAAACTACTTTAACAAATTGCAAAAAGAAAAAGAATGTATGTATATGCTAAGCTAATTAGATACCGTGGTAGCTTAGCTTCAATTTTTCTTTTTTGCTTGGAACTTTTGAATTTTTCAATAAGAAAAAAAACATTCTTCTTGCATTCAATTTGACCCATCTCTTCAAAGATCATTCAATTTTTTTTAATAAAGAGGGTTGGGTGAAACAATAAATAAAGTTGTAGAGCAAATGCAATTGGGTGTTCAATCATTAAATCGACCTGACAAAATATTTTCTGAGGGTCCTTAAATCCAACGAAAAAGGCTGGATGAAATCAGAAAGGTAAACAGAGACAAAACAGGCCTCTTAGCTTCTGTTGTAAAAAGGCAGATGAGCATGGGAATGATGGGATCAGTGATTATCATTTCCCATATTTACATAAATAAACCAAATATAGAATAAAAGAGAGAGAATGGAAATCTCCGGTTTTTCTGTGAGCAATTTTTTAATAACTTTCAATAGATTAGCTCGCTCAAATGTCCTTCCTTGGCGGGAAACGGAGCATCAGTGACTCGATGCACGGAAGGGTGCATGAGAAATGACATAGAGGATTTAGATTACAAAAGAAGATGCCAAGATTTGAAAGAAAGGGAAAAGGTTGGAGTAGTTGTAGAAAGTCAAATTATTTTACCTAACTCTATAGAATGGCATTTTTTTGTTTGTGACCTCAATTGTACAATAAAATATTAACAAGTTTGGATTTTTGTCCAGAAAAATGGACCTGGACCACACCAAGGATTTTTGATCTACTTAGGCGTAGGCCGTGTACACAAAAATAGTTTTTTTCATTTTATATAATATATATGTCAGTTCTAAACAATGTCAAATATGAGGGCCAAGTTATTATGAGGTTATGAGCTTAAGTTTGTGAAGATATTTTTTTCTGTTTAACTTTAAACATCACAAGTTCCTATTTTAGTGACAAGTTTGAATCTTTCTTGTCTTATGTGCTCAACGAGCCAACTAATTATATTTCAAAATTTTCAACTTTTCAATTTTCTTTTTTCACACCTCTTGATCTTATACACAATAAAACATAAAAAGGTAAAAAAAATGATTGTAAATGTTGCACTTTCTTAATATATTAAGAGAAATGATTCAAATTATTGTTTAAAAATCAAGTCAATGACTTTTAATATTAAATTAGTAAACGTTTTGGTGAGCTTAACCATACAAGCTTTAATTAATTTTAATTGATTAAATGTTTACTTGAATTGTGTGAAATTTAGTACATAAAATTATTTTACATCTTAATTCTAGAATTGTAAAAAACAAAAGTAAACTTATTTGAATTTAGAAAACTTCAGATGATAATCTTTAATAAGTTAGAATATGTCACTAATTATTTAGCAACTTCATTCTTTAATAAGCTAGAATATGTCACTGATAGAAACTTACTTTGAATTTAGAAAACTTAATATGACAATCTTTATTTTCAAATGATATAAGTAAATAAATATAAATCCATATAAATTTTGTTTGTCTTTTTGAAATACCAAACTTTATTAGTATATTACCCCTTTTATCGCATAAATGAAAGAACCGCGTGAAATTATGGCAAGTAACAATACAGGGGTTGGAGCAATAGAAAATCCGAAAGTGGATAGAGAATCCCAAAGAGGAGTCTGGCTGCACTGATTCAGTGAGCATTAAATGATGTAGATTCAATAGGCCTAACATCAATTCAATTCAATTCCAGTAATAAACGTCACATCCATCAGAACTTTAACACTTCATTACTATATTATATTGTATAGAAACCGCTGCGGCCGACGATGAGCAACAAGCGTCATTTTTTTTAACCTACCCCCACAAAGGTAACTTTCAGTTATCTACGGCTCCACTTCTTGATAGTAGACATTAAGGATATGCTAGAAAGTTCCTTAGTGGGTTTTAAAATACAGAATAATTTTACAGAATCTTCCATTGTAAAAATAATTTTATAACACTTTCCTAACTGATTGCAGGAAAGGGTAATTTAGTTTTTAATACATGCAAATAATAATCATTTTCTAAGTGAGATATCATTAGATATTTTGATGCTTCAAGCTTTTAGGTTCTGTTTGGCCGCTCCACTGTTCTCGCAAGAAAAGAACTGAATTTTTATTTTTCCACGTGAACAGTAATTTTTAGTTCAATTTTCGCGCCCATGCCCATTCCCAATAGCCCACCGAACAGACTCTCAATGCGCATAATACTTTGGAAGTTTCGATACAGGGCAATAAGGAAATGAAGATGAAGGGATGAAAGGAGAGAGTTCTTAACCTCGCTTTAAAGTTTTAATTTTAGAAGATAAATTGAGGTAAATTGAAGAAATTTGAGAAAAATAATTCATTTTTTTCATTACATATTTACTATTTTATCTCATGAAAATAACAAGAGTGAACATTTTTTCATTTTCATCTCTTATGTTTTCTTTCCTTTCATTTTTTTTTTCATAAGAAGCAAATATTGAAATGATAAAAAGTGCACGCTGGAAAAAAAAAAAACTGTTGCGTTTGATAGAACGACTAAAAAGGAAAAAAAATAAGTAAATGTCTTTATGCTATAAAAATAAAATCTTACTACAATTGTACCAAAAATTAAAAGTGATCGAATATATAGAACAAATTTATAATTTTTTTTTCCGAATCACTTAGGCCATGATTGATAGGAGTGTAAAAAACTAGGAATAAAAAAAATCATTGCTTGATAGAAAATACGAGGAGATGAGGAAGTAACTCTCATTAGAGAGGAAAAATAATGTATTTATCTCTCCTTTTAAGTTATCAAATATTATCATAAAAATTATTATTTTCTTTACATTTATTATTGTAAAAAAGTTTGTTTCAACAATTCTTAATCCGCATTTTTTTAATCTTTAGAAGTTGCTCACTCTATTATTATATATTAGGACAGAGTTGTATTAATCCACATTGCAACTTCGGATAAAAAAATTATACTTATATTATTAATTCTCTTAATAAAATAAAATTCAACACTTGGCCTTTATTTTATTCCTCCAATCAAATATAGCCGTGCCCATGAGATGATGAGATACAAAAGGGAGCAGCAATGGAGATGCTTATCAATCGACAAATATATTAAGAATGGATGAGAAGGTGGGGATGGAGATGGAGAGCGCAGAGATAAATAATAGTAGGCTGTTCTCACCTCATCTCATCTATTAGACCCTACACCTATATTCCTCCTCCCTCCTTCCTCTCCCTCCATCCTTCCCTCTCCCCTCACTGTAACTCCACAGTGTACACAGCTTAAACTGACCGCGAGCAGAGGTAAACGACGGACGCATAAATAGTAACAGGCCTCATCACCCAAATCAAAGAACCCAAAAACCAAACACCTCTCTCTCTCTCTCTCTCTCTCCAATAAAAACTACACTTCATAAGCCAATGATACATCGAACTTTCCAGGACGACGCATCTCATTTCTCTAACAGGAACTAGAGGAGCAATTTGCAAAGGTCAGATCGGTTATTGAGAGGAGTGAGAAATGGGAACGGGATGGAGAAGAGCGCTGTGCACCTCCGTCCGGCGAGATACCACTGCCGGAGACAGCCCTAGCCCTCGGAGCTGCTCCAAGATCTCTTTTTTCTCCAATGCGAACACGCCACGTGGCCTCCGCTGTCGCACGAAATTCGAAGCCGAGGAGGAGAAAGCCGGGAAGAAGGGAACCGCTGTGTCGGCACCGTGCTCGCCCCGGTCTCCATCCAAATTTGCCCTTTTTAAGGCCTCTCTTCTTTCCAGGGTACCTTCTATTTGAACTTCTTCTTGTGCGTCTTTGTTTTCAATTTTGGTTCTTTTAAGTTCTTGTTCAAATCTGTACCTTTTGATAATCTTAATTCAAATCTCATTAGTTTTTAATAACGGTTAAATAATTTTGAATGCCCTTGAGCTTTTGTGGGCTGTACATGGCTTGTGGGGCTGAGGAAGAGAGATTGTTTACTTTGCTTTTATATATATATTCTGTACTTCTTTTTCTCTTTTGCCTTTTCCTCTGTTTTGTTTGAGCTTTATCTTGTCAGAGAGATCTATCTAATTATTGTAGGACCAATACTTTTTGCTCTTTCTTTTTAACATTTGGAATGTTAGATTTGCCTATTGTAGGAGAGAAACCTAGAAATATGAGAAAATCGGATTTTGTTTATGCTAAAATAATATCTAGATCTAGTTGACATTTTAGATTGATATTAAATTAGCCATCTCTTGTCTTTCAGGGCAGATGTGGTGTGTGTGATCAGAGTGTGAAAAGTAGGTCTAGTGGAAACAGGGCGGTTTTCACGGCAGAGTGTGGACATGCATTCCATTTCCCATGCATCTCCACTTACATGCGATCCCATCCCCTTTCCTGCCCGGTATGCTCAGCCACCTGGCAACATTCTCCTTTTCTCTCCTCTCTTGGCTTACACCAGCCCAACTCTCCCCTAGGCACTGCCCCTAAACCAAAACATCAACTCTTTGATGACAATGCTGAAAATCTAACTCCCAGAAAAGAGAATTCAAAACCTGTTGCTTCGAATAAAAAGTACAAGGTATATAACGATGATGAACCCCTTTTGCCCAAATCGAGGGTCAATCATGGTGGGTTCAACCCCATCCCAGAAGCAAATGAAGCTGCTGAGCTTGAATTTGAATCAGAATCAGGAGATACTAACTTTGGATTGTCCATGGGTGTATCATCAGAGGCTGCCCTGATATCAACTAGCCGTAAACATGGTAAATATGTAGTATCAATCAAGGTAAAAGCGCCTCCACTTGCAAAATCCAACCATGCAAGGCCAGCCCCAGTCGACCTGGTGACTGTCTTAGACGTTGGGCAGGGCATGACTGGAGAGAAATTGCAAATGCTCAAACGGGCTGTGCGTCTTGTTATTGCATCGCTTGGACCATCTGATCGGTTATCACTTGTTGCGTTCTCTGGCACAGCCGCAAAACGTTTGCTCCCTTTGCGACGCATGTCAAGGCAGGGGCAACGCTCTGCCCGTAATATTGTTGATCGATTGGTTGTGGCGGCTGGAAATGCACCTGGTGGCGTGGTTAGCAATGTTTGTATTGGTGATGCGTTGAAGAAGGCCACAAAGGTGCTAGAGGAGAGGAGGGAACGAAATTCTGTCGCTACTATTATGCTTCTTTCGGACAGACAACAAGAGATGAAGAAAGAGAGAGATCATACAACAATACAACAAGTACCAACACCTAAAGCAACTACGCGCTTTGCACATGTGGAGATACCAATTAGCAAAGGACCAACAACAATGGAGACCACACCAAGAAAGGATGATGCCTTTGTAAGGTGCCTAGGTGGGCTCGTGAGTGTTGTGATGCAGAACGTACGGCTACAATTAGACTTCCCTTGTGGTGAGATATTGTCCGTATATTCATGTGGGTCCGGGCAACAGGCAGTGGCATTACCAATCGATAATATAGGTCGAGGCAGGGTTATTGAGGTACCGCTTGGGGATCTCTACGCCGAAGAGGAAAAAGAACTTCTGCTGGAGTTAAGAGCCCCGCTCCAACCACAAGATCACATGTCATTGTCAACCAGGTGGAATTACCGCGATCCAACTTCTCGTGAATCCATTTGTGGATCAGAGAGGCCTCTTTTATTACCTCCTCTGGATTGCAACAGCACGTCCATCCAGTTGCGTGACCTCTTTGTGGCGACTCGTGCACTGGCTGAATCAAGGAGGCTTGTCGAGTTAATGGACTATGCAACAGCACAGCATCTGCTTGTTTCAGCTCGATCCCTTCTATTACAGACACAAATGCAGTCTCTGTCTGGGTACCCTTCCTTGGAAAGGGATCCTCTTATTGAAAAGCTGGATTCTGAGATGAGGGAAGTGCAGTTGCGGCGACGAGAGGCGCGACAGGATCCACCGACTCCACCGTGTCAGTCTCTGAGGACAGGAAGAAGAGACGAGGCAGTAAATGTTTCTGCTGCAGATGCACTGACACCAACATCAGCATGGCGGGCTGCAGAACAGCTGGCAAAGGTGGCAATAATGAGAAAGTCGTTGAATCGAGTTAGTGATCTTCATGGCTTCGAGAACGCCCGGTTCTGAGTATGCATCTTTGACTCAGAAATGGCGAGGCGCAATCATTTGTTAACCCCTCCCCCCGCCCAATATTGTTTCCTCTTTGTTTTCTGTTCTCCCCCCCTTCTTCCTTGGTGTATGGTTTTTCCCTTTTTTTTTCCAATTTCATTGCATCTTATCAAATCCTTTTACATGGGAATTAGAAATTGTCTGGGTGGTAGGCTTCTTTGTAGAAAAAAATAGCCTGAAGATCTACTTCGGTATTCTTCTATTAGGTCCTTGTACATCTCATCTGGATTTGAAGCTCTGTTTGTTTCAGAAAAGAAAAAAATGTTGGCTCTGTTTTGCGATAGTGCAACGTACAATCAATCTACACAGATAAGATTAAGCGCTTTGACAATCAATTAGATTTTGTTAGCCAAAATCTTTTGGGCAAACTTTGCGCATGTCTTGTAATGTCAACACTTTATTGCAACTGGGATCAATAAGGAAAACGACTTTACAATATATCTTATTTGCATCTAAAGCCCATTTCTCAGGTATTGTTTGTTGCAGAACTTGGTAAATTAAATACAAAGAAATGCATGAGTAACATAACGCCGCTACTGTCTGTAGTGAGCTATTATTGTGGTGCATTACTTCCTCAAAAGATAATTTTTGACTACGCCAATTCCATTTTAAAGTTTATTTCGATTACAGCGGCAATAAGCAAGAAGCCAACAGTTCATATCAATAATGCTTAACAGAAACAAACACAAGTATAAAATTGACACACACACACACACATATAGAAGTTGGCTAAGCTCAAAACATTTGTTCCTAGTCTAAGGAACAAACGATTCGGTTCTCCAATTTTCAAAGTTCAAATGGTCGATCCAAACCGATATGTATTCAATCTATATTAAAATGTGCTCGGAGACTAAATTTTACATTTTTTGAAATTTTTTACTATTTATTAAGATAGTTTGAAAATTGTTGTTTTTCAATGGTACATAATTTTAATAAAAACAACGATTTTCAAATCATCTTAATAAATAGTAAAAAGTTTCCAAAAAATGTAAAATTTGGTCTCCAAGCACATTTTAATATGGATTGAACATCTATCGGTTTGGATCAGCCGTTTGGACTTTGAAAATTGCAGAACCGAATCATTTGTTCCTGAGGCTAGGAACAAACATTTTGAATTTAGCCAACTTCATATATATATATATATATATATAGGGATGGGCTATGGTGAGTTGCGAAGTAAAACAACATTTTACTTCACGCCCGTATTTCAATTTGAAAATTCAAACAACCGATTCGCGAACTGCTCAACATTTTTTCCATATTGAAATGTGCTTGGAGACAAAATTTTACATTTTTTTGAATTTTTTTACTATTTATTAAGTTTCTTTGAAAATCACAGATCCAGGTGAACAGTAAAAAACAGTAAACTTTTATGGACCATTGGATCAGTGATTTTCAAAGTGGCTTAATAAATAGTAAAAAAATTCCAAAAAATGTAAAATTTGGTCTCCAAGCACATTTCAATATGGAGAACATGTTGAGCGATTCGGATCGATTGTTTGGATTTTCAAAATGAAAATACGAGCGTGAAGTAAAAAAGACCTCTTACTTCGCAACTCACCATAGCCCATCCCTATATATATAGAGAGAGAGAGAGAGGGAGAGAGAATGACTAATATACAATTGATTGTTCCTGAGCTCCCGTGCAACCAAGTCGTTTTTCGATTTTCCAAGTCCAAACGGTCGATCTAAACCGTTAGATGTGATCTCTATATTAAAATATACTTGGAGACCAAATTTTACATTTTTTGAATTTTTTTTACTATTTATCAAGCCACTTTGAAAATCGCTGATCCAACGGTGGCTTCTGTTTTTACTGGATCATTGGATCAGCGATTTTCAAAGTGGCTTAATAAATAGTAAAAAAATTCCAAAAAATGTAAAATTTGATCTCCAAGTATATTTTAATATAGAGATCACATCTAACTGTTTAGATCGACCATTTGGACTTTAAAAATTGAAAAACGACTTGGTTGCACGGAAGTTCAAGAACAATCGACTGTATATTAGTCATTCTCTCTCTATATATATATTTATATGAAATACTGGGCCCACATATTTTAAGAAATAATAAAGGCCGGTCAACATCTGATTAGTTGATGCCATTCCAACACCTCACCTGCTCTCCATTAAACTTAATTATTTCTTAGAAAGTACCAACTATTAACACTTTTGGCATCTTATTATCATAAGAGAATTGATTGAACGTTGAGGTTACATAGCTACATGGCGCCAGTTCTCTCTACCTTTCCTATCCCTACAACAATTATTGTTTACTGCTTCCGCTGACTAAAGCATTGACGGCACTAGCACATCAATATTAGAAGCCATGGAGAGATCTAGAGTTCTACAGAAGGGCCGGGCAGGGCCTCACGGGCGGTGCGCGGGTACGGGCGGATACGGGCACGGGCGTCACGGGCACACGGGCACGCGGGCACGGACATCACGGGCACACGGGCACGGGCATCACGGGCAAAAATTTCAAAAATCACGCCTTACCCGTGTAATGCCCGTGCCCGCCATGGGCTCGGGGGCAGGACGGGCAAGGTCGAGAATTTTTTTTTTTTTTTTTTTTTTTTTTTTGTTTTTTTTTTTGGTTTTTTTTTTCTTTGAAAACCAATAAATTATAAATCCAAATTCATGCCAATTTAAATTCATTTGACATGGTTGTAACTCGATAATTTTTGTTATAATAAAATATAAATTAAAAATTTCTTAAATCAATCACTTTAAAAATAATTAAGCTCTTATTTTAAAACAATAGATTAAAAAATAAACGACATTTTTTGGCACTAAAAACCTTAAACTTAATTTTTGAGTCACTAAACGACGTTTTGGGGGGGGGGAATTGAATTTGAATTCAATTTTCGGAAAAAAAAAAAAAAAAAAAAAAGGGCACGGGCACGGGCAGGGCACGGGGGGCCGGGCACTCGCGGGCAGGGAAAAAAAAATGGGTCCGGCCCGTTTAACGCCTGTGCCCGTGTGCTTGCGAGTGCCCGCGGCACGGGCAGGATGGGTGCGGGCGCGGGCAGGGCACGGGTAAGGTACGCCCGCGGGGGCATTATTAGAACTCTAGAGAGATCAAACATTTTTAATGATAAAGAGACGAGAAAATTATAATTAAATAAAAGGATATAGTTTAATGTAAGGCAAATTCTGAAATTCCTCTATGGATGTTATTGAATACGAACCGTTCATTTTCTGATGATCGAACGGTCAGTAATCTTCTTTGTCGAAAAATATTCTCTGTTAAATTTAACGGAAGATTTAACACTGTAATTTTACAACGAAGCGTCCTCTTTCTTTCGCGAATTATTCTTCGCTTCTGATGATCGAACTCTAACAGTCTGATCGGAGATCGAACCCTAACACTGATCGGAACGACGATTCTCTTCGTCGAATGCGAAATGGAATTCGTGAATACTCAAATCCTCTGATCGAAAGGCCATAGCAAGGCGGAGACGACGCGATTTCAAGGAAAAAAAAGCCGCGTCGCGAAATCCTTCTAAGAAGGTCGGATTTGGCGAGAAACGAATTGGCGCTGAGGAAGGGCGCTTGTACCCTTCCTTCACGTCGTTCAAAACTGGCAACGGTATCAACCGTTATAGCTTGTGAGAACCTCCGATAACATCATCAATTTCTTCTTCTTCTCCTTCTAGGTAGTGATTTTGTTTTTCGCTTTTTTCATGTTCTTTTTTGTTCTCAGCGCAAGAAACTATGGCTTTAATGGTACAGTTAGTTAATATGAAAAAATCTATGAGGTATTTTTAGTGATAGTAGATTAGAGCCTAGCAGCTTGTGTGATGCTCAACACAAATACCCAGGTTAGGAGCATCTCTCTCTGTCTTTTGCGATTGTTCATGCAAGTACCCAGGTTATTTCATTTTGGCTTGTTTTGTTTTTGTCTACTTGTGCGTATTTTACTCAGTTCTGTTAGCAAGTTTAGCACTGGTTTTGAGTGCAAGCATATCAGTTAAGCAATAAGTCAGATCCAGCAAACTGTATGATCATGCCATAAATTGATTACAATTTTTGACAAATAATCTTTCATTGCTCTGCCGTAGCTTTCTCCGTTGATTGAGTTTGATTAATTTACATCACTACTGAGGGCTAAGTTGGATAAGTAGTGGGCTCAATTGATATAATGGCAGGAGCAAGTCACGAGAGATGCACACGAGTACCAACCAACATATTTTTGGAAGACAAACAGATATTTATCCTTTCATTATGTATTATAGTTTTACAAACTTAATAGCTTTTTAAGGGAAAATGTCAAAATGGTGTCAATATAGTATACTGGTGAATTAGGTCAGGTTCTGGCTTTCTTTTTCTTTTTTCTTTTTTGAAAATCGTCAGGTTCTGGCTTTAAGTGGAGCATTTTGGGTCCTCATCATGCTGAGGTATTAGTTATGTTGGGGTTTCGATTGGTGTAGTTGGCCTATCAAAATAGCTCAGGTAACAATCGGTATTGTCTAGTACCGGTACCGCAACACTTTGTTATTGACACAGAATAAAATAAAATAAGACAATCATATAATATAGTTGGCATACATGAATTGAGTTCTGTCCTTTACGGCTTTACCAATACAGTGTAAATTGCTATTTGGTACTTGGTAGTATGAAAATTTTGCTAGCGCTATTTAAACACTGCCATGACCTACATGTACTATGCAGTTTTCTCTTCATACCAGATGTAAACCACACTGAAATTGTATTATCTCCAAACAACTAATGCACCGTCGTTGGAATTTAAATTACTGAGCAGAAACTTTTTCAAACTTTATGCAAATATTAATTTAGCTTCTCACTACTTTACTTTCGCCAGAAGATGATGGTTTTCTAGCTGAATCTGGCGAAGCAGCTATTGGCACACTTTCTTTCTTTAAAACTGTCACAAGTTTGCTTATGCAACTAATGCAATAGCTGGATCATCACAATTTGTACGGTTTCGCCTTCTGAATGCACTTACTGATCTACTTATGCTACCAAAAGATATGCGTTTGGAGACATCTGTCAGAAAAGAGGTAAAGCCCAATACCTAAACCCTCAGCTTCACCTTTTTTTTTTGTTTCTTTTGTATTTTCTTTTCATGCAGTTATCTGATTTTAATCAACAAGTTACTGTAAAAGGTTAGATGTGTATCAGATTGGTTTATTATGGCCCCTCATGTTGTTGAATTCAATTTCTGGGCAAACACATGCACAAAATTTGAGACAATATTACTTTATATAATTGGAGGCCAGTATTTTTCTTGATTGAATAATATTGATAACCAAAATGCCACTACTTTAACAACATGTGAACTTCTTTTTCTATTTGAAAAGGTATGTCCAACATTTAGTTCATCCATTATCAAGTGAGTACTTGACGGATTTGTAACGGGTGAATTTTGTCCAGAGCTGATATCAGATAATATTCTTGTGGCACTGGAATCCAAGGTTAGTTTCTCTTAAGCTATGCACAGTTTTATTCTCTCTCTTTATTAAGATCTGATCAATTACAATTTTGGATTATATATGTGTTTCAATTCCTGTAGTTATTTCCTCTTTTTAAATATACTAGTAAGTGCTAGCCATGTGTTGCCGTAGGAATTAAAAATTTATTTTGATCATTTTCTTTAGATATGAAGTTTGTACTTTAATAGATACTTTGTTAAATTTAATTATCTTTCTCTGAAATTTATACTTCTATTTTGAAGTGCTTTGTTAATTATCTCATGTGCTGTTTTTTTCTCACTTCTTTCCTTGTGGTTAATCGTGACACTATGTCACGATTAAATTTAACAAAGGATTTACATAAATAAATATTAAATGAAATTACATAAATAAATCAGGAGAGTAAACATTCGCAAGTTTTTTTTTTTTTTTTGGCATTCAAATGACCGTAAGCTTTACATCCATTTTGGGATACACGTGTTTGATTGTAAATATTGACGATTCCCTAAAATTCATTTAAAAGCTATCCTTGAACACCGGCAGGCATGTAAACCCCTCATAATCCCACGATTTGTTGTCAAGTGTATAAGCAGCACTCTGATATTCTCGTTCTCAACACCTACGAAATATCCTCCAGCTCCACCAGACCTAGCTATTGTGAATTCAATATCCTTCGCATCAATCTATGAAATCTAAAAGTCATTTTGGAGGTTGTGTTTCAAAAAATTAAAATTTGAGATAGTGAAGAATTGGATCTCAACATGAGCAGCATGGAATAAGATCAATGCACCGTCAATATAAACTATATCCTTGAATCTGCACCAGGACCCTGTTAAACAAGAATTAAAAAATAAGGGCCTGTTCGGCTCATCAATGGACTGGAAAAAGAAAAATTTTGAACTAATTTTTACTGTTCATGTGGGAGTGAATTTTTTTTTCCCACATGAACAGTAACTTTCTATCTCTAGCCGAACAGGTCCTAAGAGAAGAATCATTGCGAAATATGTAAAACATGCATCACAGGAAAAAAAAAAAAAACATTTCAAACACCAAATTATATATGCAAGTTTCCTTCTCATAGATTTCCATTTCCCCATTACTAAAGATTACTACATTGTATCCGCATCAATTCCTTTACAGCATTCAATCTATTTACTCCCACAATTCAATTATTTAGAATAGCCAAAAAAGCTAGAATATAAAAGAAACTCTTTCATTGGTCAACTCTTCAGCTAACTCTATCTTCCATGTGTCAGGATCTCAAAATTTTGCATTGCAATGCAATTTGATCCGATGGACATCAAAATCTGTAAAATTGGACAATAAATAATTTTTGTAAGGAGTGTATTTTAAAGTTGCCCCGAGAATTTCCTTTTTTTTTTTCTTTTTCTCTTTTTGCTGGGGGAATTGAAATGAGAGGGATGGGTGAGGACTGAGGAATGAGCAGGGCAAACGGAGACGTGATACCTGTTTCAGCTTGCCATTTTTACCCTTTACAAAATCAACGGTGGTAGTTGATTCCGCCTAAAATTTTGCTAAAACTTTGAAGTCCATAGAAGCATCACTCTTAATTTAAAGACAGGTTTAACAGAAAATTACAACAACCCAAACACCCTCCTTGCAGTCCTTGACAAAAGCTCTTTTGTATCGAGTTTGGAATGTTTTGCAAAACTTGCATCTCCAGGTAAATCATAAGCCCCTTCAACTTGCTCAGTAGAAAGAGAAGGATCCACAAAACCTTCCATTAATTCATCCATATTACAATGTAAAAAACTGTCGTCAGGATTCACTTTCAAATTTGCTGAAAGATCCTGGACCTCCTGGTTATTATCACACACAGAACTCATAACCATCTCCAATTTATTACCGTGATGCAATTGATTTAAAGTCCTCCAAGTAACTGCATCAGGTTTCAAACCATTCGTTCTCATCTGGTTCAAAAGAATGTATGCCTTCCTTTTCAACCCCTTCTTACAAGCATAATCAATCAATATGTTGTAATTCACAACCCCAGGTTTGACCCCATTGTCGACCAATTTGTACAAGAAGTCACATGCCTCGTCAAATTTCTCTCCTCGGCAGAAGCCCCTAAGCACTGCTGCATAAACAAACTCATCATGCTTTTCCGAAGGCCATATGATGTCATCCCAAAACCTCTTGGCCTCTTCAGCCCGATCAGCCTCAAATAAACCCTTTACTATATGTGTATAAGTCAAGCTATCACAAGAAATCCTCTTTCTGAGCATTTCATCAAACACCTCCAAGGCATTTTCCACCTTCTTTAGGTCAAATAAGCCCTTTATGACGACATTGTAAGTTACTGTATTTGTTGCACAGCTATGCTTTTGGACCATATTACGTAACATATCAAGTGCCTCATCAGATTGGCCAGTATTAAGTAACCCATGAATGACTATGGTAAAGGTGACTACGTCTGGTACACACGAGGGGAATGTACCCTCAATCATATCATGCAATATTTTTCTTGCTTCATTGATCTTGCCAACCTTACAAAAACCATGAATAATAGTATTTAGGGTTATGGTGTCAGGCTGACACTTCTTCTCGAGCATCCTCACTAGTATATCAAGTTGTTCACTAGGGTTTTGGATAATGTGCAATGCACTGAGAAATATGTTATACCAACGTGTCTTAGTCTCTGTGTCAATTTCTCTCCCAAGCATGATCTCTAGAACATCTTTTGCGTTGGCAACATCATTCTCTCTACATAGTGACTCCACTAGTGCTTTGTATGTCACCTCCGGAAGTGTGTACCCAAAATCGTTTCCTTCTTTCGATAGCTGGTATGCTTTCATGCAATCTCCATTGAGACAAAGTCCATGAATTATACAATTGTAGGAGACTGAACTTGGTGTGAGACCTCTCTTCTTCATTATGTAAACGATCTTCACCGCACCATGGTACTGACCATACCGGCATACAGAATCAATAATTTGGCTGTATGCAAACTCTTCCCTTATGCAATCACCTTGTGGCATCTCTTCAGCTATTCGAAAGACCTCGTGAAAGAGAGACTCATGACATAAGCATTGTATCAGATTTGCAAAAGCTGCATTAATCACCGACTCTTCTATTCCTCCTTCCTTTTCTATTTGCATTTCTAACCAGAGTTGTTCCAGCAACAACCTAGCTTCGGATAGATGGGCTCGTTTCTTCAGTGCTGCCTTGATCAGGGTACTCCGTGTAAGTGAATTGGGGGAAAGATTGGAATCATGAATTTCATCGAACAGAAGGCGTGCGGCAGCAAATTCTCCAAGACATGCATACCCATTTAGTACTATAGTATATGTAGCTGTGTCAGGTGATGGCCCGGTACACTGCAGTCGAAGGAGAAGGCGGTGAGCATGGATAAGGAATCGTTCGGAGAGGAGGTGAATTAGTTTATTGAACGTGGAAAGAGAGATGGAAGAGAGGGGTTTGACATGGGAGAGGCGGAGTAGGAGGCGAAGCGTCAGAAGCGGAGTGTTGGATTTAAGGAGAGCGGAGACGAGAGTGTTGTAGCTGTGATTGGTGAAAAGCGGAGAGGAAGATAGTAGGAGGAGGAGGCGGTGGTGCGCCTCCTCAGATCGGCCAGTGGAGCAGAGGGTTTGAACGAAGTGTAAGAGAGAGGCTGTGTCGGGTCGGTGGTTTGTGCAGAGGAAGAACGGCTGGTCGTGTACGGCGATTGCAATTTGCGTCGACGACCGAGGTGAGAAGTGGCGATGTGGCAATGGTAAAGCAGAAGGGAGAGAGGAGGTGGAGAGGTGGCAGAGGCGGAGGGAAATGCCAATTGAGGTGAAAAGGCCTGGGAAGCGCACCAGCATCAGCATGAATAGGGAAGATGATCAGTGAATCGTAGTCGTTCCTTGTACCCTGCGTATCAATCAAGGGACCCCGCCATGGCTCTGGTCCTCTGGACACAACTGGTTCGAGGAAGGGCCTGTTCGGCACCTAACACCTTGGTTTTTGTTGGTTTTGATGGGATTTTCAAACAAATAGGATTTCTTTTTCACGGTCCGTTCGGCTAACCAATTTTATTATAAGAAAAACTCATAGGAATGTCCAAAAAGTTGAGAAATTCTCAGAAATTTTAGGTCCTGTGTGGTGTGGTTACTGTGGGCGTAGACTGAATTCTTTTTTCAAACTTATTCTTATTTTCACTGTTAACAGGCCCTTAACATTCCGATTTTTTTATTAATCGAAATAAAATAAAAAAAATATCGAAAAAGGGGTTAGATGCTGAGTTTTTTCGAAAACTAATAAGGACGTTAAATTTTTTAGCGTCCCTACGGACGTTAATTAAATTAACGTCCGTGCTAATCACAATCCCAACTAATCTAAACTCTGGAAAAAAAAAAATTTCAGGGACGTTGAATTTTTCAACGTCCGTGAACAGTAACGTCCATGAACAGTAAAATCCGTAAACAGTAAAAAAATTTAGGAAAAAAAAATTATGTTTGATTTTGGTTAAATAAAAAAAACTTAGAAAAATTATATTTCAACTATAAAAACAATAATTTATTTTTCAACTAAAAAACAATAATTTAGTTTAGTAATATTTTTAAAAATAAAATTTATATTTAAAATTTAACATTATAGATACGATTTATATTTTAGATATTATGTCTATCAATATAATGAGATTTGATTTATGTTTAGCTAAATCAAATGACTTGAGAAATATGTCTATGTTATCGGATACATAGATAGTCTACCAATTAAATTCCAATTTAATGCAATTAATTATTGATTAATAATGTACCAACATAAAACCTATATTTATATTTAATTTAATTTATAGAGAACTCCATTATTAATTTATTAAGAACTCCATTACATCAAATGACTAAATTATGTTTTTTAGAAAAACCTAAATTTTTTTTTTTTTTAGAACTACACTAACTATTGATTAATAATGGAGTTCTCAAGTCATTTGATTTAGCTAAACATAAATCAAATCTCATTATATTGATAGACATAATATCTAAAATATAAATCGTATCTATAATGTTAAATTTTAAATATAAATTTTATTTTTAAAAATATTACTAAACTAAATTATTGTTTTTTAGTTGAAAAATAAATTATTGTTTTTATAGTTGAAATATAATTTTTCTAAGTTTTTTTTATTTAACCAAAATCAAACATAATTTTTTTTTCCTAAATTTTTTTACTGTTTACGGATTTTCTTGTTCATGGACGTTCTTGTTCACGGACGTTGAAAAATTCAACGTCCCTGAAATTTTTTTTTTCCAGAGTTTAGATTAGTTGGGATTGTGATTAGCACGGACGTTAATTTAATTAACGTCCGTAGGGACGCTAAAAAATTTAACGTCCTTATTAGTTTTCGAAAAAACTCAGCATCTAACCCCTTTTTCGATATTTTTTTTATTTTATTTCGATTAATAAAAAAATCGGCCTTAACATTAGTTCTGAGCTCATTTTTCGTTTCCCAAGGAGCCACTAATGAAGCAGTGTGTACATTTTATTTTTTAAGTAGTCAAAAGTTGATTGTTGTCGGCTGTAAATGAGCTGGCTCGGATCAAGCTGGGCCTTAGCTCAGCTCGTTAATTCTAGACTGAGCTGTTAGCAAGCCAGCTCGTTAACAGCTCGCGAGATAAAATCTCAGCTCAAACTCGTGATGAGCCAGCTCACAAGCCACGAGCTGGCTCACTGGGTTTGGTTGGATCTTGTTTTAAGAAGAAAATAAATTTTACAAACCTTTTTGGACCGAGCTGGACCAAGCTTGACAGTATAAAAAACACACAAATTCATACAAATTCAAAAATTGATGCCTAACCGAGCTAAGGTCTTAGCTCAGCTCATTAATTTTGGCCCGAGCTGTTAGCGAGCCAGCTCGTTAACAGCTCGGTCCACTATCGAATGAGCTGTTACCGATCGAGCCAGATGTGAGTCACGAGCAAGTCACAAGCTACGAGCTTTTTTAACAGCCCTAATTGTTAACATGCAATCACCATGTAAAATAATAAAATATTACTTCAACATAGATCCAATTTTCAATATCAACAAATTATGAAGCTATTTTATAATAAAATTTATATTTAAAAGAAACCATTGATTTAAAATAATATTTACATTTGCATTTATAATTCATTTATTGAATTGTAAAAATAGTTATTTAATTTGTCTATTGTGTAGAATTCATCAAATAATATATAAATTATTACGAAGTGTGAGCTAATAACATAAATCAAAATAGATTTCAAATTAATACAAGATATTAAACATTCATCAAGTAAATATAGTGCAAATTATTTTCCCACGGTGCAAATTTTTTTATGTACAAATATTTGAATTGTAGAAATAGTCATTTAAACATTTAACAAATTGTAAAAAATAGTCATTTAAACATTTTTTTTAGTATTTTTACAGCACATTAATGTAGTTACATACTGAACATTTTTTTTTATTTTAAATAGGTGGGAAATTTAATTAAAAATACATATTTTTAAAATAAATTAAGATTTCCCACTAATTTCATAATACAACCGAACATTGGTTTCAGCTCATTCCCATAATCAATTTGTGCGTACTCATATCCATGGGTTTGCACCTTTTTAAGAGTGGGTTCCTACTCCCATCAAATCACATCCCGTCTAATCCTGTGACAAACGAACACGTCCTAGTTCTAGCATTTAATTTTTTTTATTATTTTTTTTTTTGGTCAAACAAAACAAAATTATAACATAAAACAAATTATAAACATTACAACAAAATTATAAAACAACATATTACACAACAACTTATAACAAAATAAAATATAACATAAAAAATTGTAACACAGATATAGTAGCATTTTCAAATAAAATAAAAAAACAAAATTAATAACTGACCGCCCACTGTGGAGCGATCCACTGCGAGAGACAACCATTCCATTATAGGGCGGTTGGGTCTGAAAATGGACAGCCCCACAGTGGAACGATCTGAGTATTTTTTGAAAAATTTAAAATTAGAGGGCATTTTTGTTATTTTTTAGGGCATTAAAAAATCGGCATTTGACCTCTACTTCTAAATTAATACAAAAGCTTACTAAAAAAAATATATATTAATTTGAAAAACGGAGATAGATATATGTTCAGCCCGAATTGTAGGTTGGACTGAAGCCCGGTGTACAGGCCCATAACCATATGAGCCCGTTGAGTCCAATAGGCGGGTTATTTAAGGTAAAGGGTACTAATTTGCTGCCGCGCTGGAATAAGATTTGGTACAAATGGCTTTGGACCGGACACCATCCAAAGCCTCTAAAAATCGTACGATTAAGTCGGAACAGTCGATCTGAACCGCTCAACATGATTTCCATATTAAAATGTGCTCATATATCAAATTTTATATTTTTTAGAAATTGTTTACTATTTTCTTAGATACGTACAACATCACTGTTTCTGAACGGTTCAAAATCAGTGATTTTGTACGTATCTAAAAAAATAGTAAAAAATTTCCAAAAAATATAAAATTTGGTCTCTGAGCGCATTTTAATATGAAAATCATATTGAGCAGTTCGGATCGACTGTTCCGACTTTAATTGTATGATTTTTAGAGGCTTTGGACGGTGTCCGGTCCAAAGCCATTTGGACCAAACCTTATCCCCTTAACCTATGGCCGCCAGTCAAACGAAGCTAACCTTTTCTATTTATTCTGGGGAGCAGCTTGAGTCGGATAGCTATCGGACTCAAACTAGATTCGATGGATTCTATCACCGTCCGATTTGCTTCAAAATTCGTGCGCTCTGCTCGTGCGTGTTGTTTTAATATATGTGCGTACGGATCTTAAAGTGAATCAGACCCATTTTGAGTCTGATGGGCATCGGACCCAAGCTCGTCCCTTTATTCTGCATGTAACATATGTAGCCTTGCAAAGTTTTTTAAAACATTAAATGTTATTTGGATAAATTATGATATATCCAGGAAACTGGAAGATTTTCTTATTTGTGATCAAAGTTCAAAATAATAATTATTGCATCATCAAAGACTAAAAAAGAATCTACCGTGAAAGCTATTCTACATAAATAAATAAAAAATTCAAAAATTATATTCTACAAGGCATGCTCCTCGCTTTGCTTCGGCAAAGAAAATTGAGGTGTATGAGTTTCTTCGTGATATAATAAAACAAAAACAGTTAAATTATTACTGTATTAGCTTACTTGTGGTAAAGTAGTACAAAAACAAAACAAAAAAGACATGATCCTTTTCTCGCACATACTATACAGTGCAAATCAAATAATAATTGCCAGTATCTGAACAATAATATATACATTTTTCTTTTATTTCTCTATGTTGATCAACCTAAACTATTGAATATAAATGCCATTGCATATACACGATAAACCCGGTGTAAAATAAATATCAGAAATCTTTCAAGAAGCGAGTATCCCGACAAATTCATCGTTTCGATGACTGTTTGATGTTGCCGCTCTCCCTGCCAATGGATCAGTTCCCCTACATTCCTGGACCCAACAATTTCATATCTTGCATAGTCACTGACGAACTTTAGACGGTAGATCGCAAACTTGATTTATCCCAATTTTCTCCTACTTCCCTAGAATCCTAATACAAAGAAATTAAAAAAGGAACTTGAAATTTTAAATTATCTGACCTAAGCAATGGCCAAGTCTATAAATGTAAACCAGGTACAAAAAGGTACATTAAACTAGAAAATCAGTTATACATCAAAGCTGAAAAGCAATCCGATAAATCAACTCAAAATTTCAATGAACATATATTATTGACAATACATGTGTGTTGACAGCCAAGTTACATTCAAGTATACATCAAGAATAAATGCAATAATACTCTACAAATTATACAAATTAGAATCCCACAGTAGTATGACTGCTCCTTCTACATCACAAAAAAAATTATCCCCCTAAACCACCTCATCCATAAAATAAAGCGAGGCTCTTTAGATTTCAGGGTCGCCAAGTCGTCTTTTGTGCGACGATGATACCTTCCTTGTCCTTGCCATAGGTCATGGGTATCTCCCAGGACAAAGATTTTAATATATTTTCCAAAGGATTCAATATTTCTAATTTGTCACGGATTATAGCCCAGCCTCCTGGCCTCAAAATCCGATCCATTTCCACTACAATAACGACAGGATGTTTGCATCTGGAAGAAGTAAATCAAAGATCAATTGAACCAATTTATAACGAGACATAAAATGGGGAATGCATGCGCAACTCTACAAACTGTAGGAAATATCACATTCTAAATTTCTAGATCTATCCTTTCTAGGTTCTTCAAAATCAACCCAACACCACCATACTTACTTTTTCCACTCTTTTTCTCAGCTTATACATGTGCAAAGGAGGGTAGCTTGAGTATACAAAAGGAAGGGTAGAAAAGGAATATAGGTGATATTTAGCATTCCTTTGCAGGGACATATGAGATGCTTATCATTATCTACTTATATTTTGTTGTTTGAACACACTATATTAACAAATATCAACAAAAAAAAAAAAAAATGATGAAAAAAACGGCATTAAGCGATACCTATTTTTAAGGCGAGAGAAAAGATGGTCGGCATGTAAAAGGTCATAAGATCTTGGATGCGTGTTAAATGGTTCACACCAATCATGGTAGACACCAAAAAGCCCCCTCTCAAAAATTATTGGAAGAGTATTTGGCGCGTGCACTGGTACAACATTCATCACCCAAACCTTTTGAGATGCTAATGCTGCTGCAAACCTACATAATGACACCATCAAATAAAATTAAATTTAGATATCAAAAAGAGAAGAAATTGACCACATTGATTGTTGAAAGAGAGAGAGAACTGCAAGTTCTCACAATGATTAGTTCTTATTTTATGGACTGTCATAATATGAAGCACCTATATGAATGAACAAACCAGTCCCGTTCTGATCAAAGTGATTACCAAGTACAAATGAAGCCTCTATTAACCCTTAATTTTGGTAAATCACATCTCTGTTTTATGAGTTGCATACAAAATTATTACTAGGAGGAAATTATT
The DNA here is from genome assembly GCA_024447775.1 of Carex cristatella. NCBI lineage: Eukaryota > Viridiplantae > Streptophyta > Magnoliopsida > Poales > Cyperaceae > Carex > Carex cristatella. The sequence continues at coordinate 4,652,262 of JAJHPF010000003.1, read as the reverse complement.
TTCTAATTGATGTCTGGCGGGATTTGAACTCAAGACTTAGCTCTGATCCATGTTAACCAACCAACTGCCATAAAAAGCTTTAAGAGTAGGAGCTATCTCCAAAATGCAAGTAAAAAAAGAAAGAGGCAGAGAAAAGAGGACTTAAATTCTTATCTTCAAAATAGATGTGCAATAATTTTCCTTCCACAGAAGACTTAAAAACTCACATACATAATAATAGAAATGTTCGATCAGTATGATGACATAGAGGTAAGGTGCCATTTCTAAACTATGATTTCATCACCTTCTTTCTGTCTTAGTTGTTGTGATAATTTTATGTTTGAAAGTACCTCTTCTTTCATGGGTGGGTTGGGGTTATTTATATGTTAATGTTAGAACAAAATTTATATGTTGATGTTAGAATAAAATTTATATGTTGATGTTAGAATAAAATAAATAGAAAGTAGCGCCCAAACTCTCGCAAAAGTTGCAAAGAGCCTCCTTCTTTTTCAATTATTTGAAGGTGAGGGCCTATTTAAATTTATCAAAGAGAGTACCAATTACTCAAATAAAATAAAGGCCATATCTCACCCGCCATAGATGGCTTTCATATCCATGACATTGCGAATTGTTGACCAGTCAATGCCCATCCCATTAAGGTATGATCTCTCGACAACAGTTCTCCAATGGCCTTGGTCGGCATGCAACCTTCCTTGCAAGTCGCCTAACCAATCAGGAAAGGCCTCCAGTCTATTTGGCCATTCTTCAGGCCAGTCACTGCCCCTTTCTTCTATTGCAGCTGGTACTCTGTGTAGGCATGTGGGTATCGGAGTATACCTGTAATTTTACAGAAATAGATATAAATAAATAGATAAATAAACCAACAAATAAATATACATACGTGTGTATGTGTGTTATGATTATATAAATATTTTCTAGGAGATTACAGCCAAAATTTCTCATATTTGCAACTGATTCCCCATACATTATGGTACGGGAGGGATGCTTAAAAGTTGGAAACTAAGCCCTTTTAGTGAGTGTTTTTTTTCCCCTCCATCTAGCTCCAAGATGAACTGAAATCAATTAAATTAAACTCCATATTTGTAAGTGATAAGTATGAAAAGGTTTGATTGATTCATAAGAGATGAAGTGGAACAGTTGGTCTTTTGTGGTTCACTTTGTCTTCAGCGCTCTTGCAGACAATACAAACAGTGCTAGGTGCTAATTTCAGATATGTGAAATGTTCGATGTTATTTGCAAATAATGCAAAATGCATGGTGTGATGGTCGATACAACGAAAGGCAAATAAAGAGACATGCAGCTAGAATATCTATGCAACCATAGATCCACTGAACTGAACCAAATTGAGACACAACTCAATCCAAAATGTTTCTAAATTCCAATCCTGAAAATCTATTGGACCCAGGACAGAACTGCGCCCAAATCTAACGTAAGCCTTATTAAAATCCCTGAACCCACATGATCTGAACATGTAAAATAAACAGTCTAAATCACAAATTTTAAACCAGCAGTTGGAGATAAATGGCATAAAAGAATCACGAACACCATGCTAACCCCACATAACATCAAAAATGTGGGCTAGCCTACTTACCTAAAAACACATCATAAATGTCACATTTCTCCAAGAAATCACATAATATGACAGACTTCCCTTTTTAATTTTCTATGGATGAATTGTCCCAGTTTCCTCACAATGTAGGCATGCAATAACACGCCATCAATATTACTGTGGCCTACAAAATGTAGAAAAGATCATGCAAGTAACCATGTAGGCTACACATCATCTATTCCCCCGTGCCCTATTTTTATGCCCAGACACGCAAACACCAAATAAAATGTAACCCTTTCTAATTCCTGAGAGAGAGCCTAAAAAAGCCCACTCCTCACTATTTCTCTCTCTACATGCATGAGGTAATTGAAAGGGTACAGTGAGTATTTCTTGAAGAATAGTAGGAAACAGAGAGAATTGTACCAAGCTAGGTCCGGTTTTTCATCATCTTTGCAAAAGGGGGGGTTTTTGCTTGTTCTAAGCTCATATATATCGTTTGAGGCCGGTCTTTGATAAACTCTTATTCCCATCTCACTTTCATCGTTGGTATTATGTGCCAGTATAATCCAAGATATTGATGCCAATAGCTTTGACATACCTGGAAAAAATGGAAACAGCATCATTGTAGTATTGACTGTTATAATCAATTTCTTTGATATACTGTTATGCTAGTATCCAATGGACCATTTTCATATAACTGATAAAATCTTATAGAAACCAATTTACAACCAAGATCTTAACATAACAAAATTTTACTGAAGAGTCAATCAGAAGAACCTGAGGTCCTGAACCAATCTGAGGAACGAACCTGGCCTGACACTAAACTGAAACCTGACACCTTGACCTGCCCAAATCCAACCAACTCAAATCCCAACGAGCCCCTGATCCAGTGGACACAACCCAAATCTGATACTGGAATCAAACTTACAGAACCACCTAACCCAGCCAGAAAGCTAACCTGCCCCGCCTGACAAAAAGAAGAATAATATAAAATAACATCTATATAATCCAACATACCACTCAGCTGCAACTCCAAATCAGTTCCTTTTATGAAAAAATAAATGGCCTGAATTCTAAATCCAGCTTACCTGGGGTTCTACCTATACAACAGCTGATTTGAATCTGGAAAAACCAAATTTCCAAGCCCAACAATGACCTGACCTAAAAGATCATGACCAAATATCCAAGACCTGAACTTAATTTAAACAAAATATTCAAATTAAACATGTGTTTGCCACCTTAATCTTTGCAAATGTATTGCAATATTTAGTCAAGTATTTGCATCAGACACAATGGCATACATGATTTGTTGCCTTGCAATACTCAGTGTGTTTTTCTTTTTCACATGCAGAACAAAAAACATCTAAAATTACCTTCTTCAGTCTCAATATCTCCATGCTTAGTGGATGTAATAAAGTAACCACCTGGACGCAAAACTCGATTCATTTCTAAAAGCAACTTCCCACCTAAAAAAAAAAAATGTAACATAAAATTATTGCTTCAGCAGTTTATTCACTATCTTATCAGCGAAAATTTAAACCTGAATGTGCTCATCCAACCCTTTTGGTTTCATTCCTTTTTCTTTCCTTATTTTGCTTCCAATAGCATGCTAGAGAAGCAAAGTGGTCCAATCAAAATTTATTGCAAATTTGGTGATTCGTTGGTTTATTTGGGGCCAAAAGTTCATAATTAGGGTACTTAAGTTGAAGTACTCAAGCAAAGCTCAAATTAATTAGACATTAATTAAAAGTGATCATTGAAAAGTACCATTATGGTGCCAAGCTATATTGCAATCACCACAATGGATGGCATCAAATACCCCACTAGGGAAAGGGAGCCGTCTTGACCCCAAGCTGCCCAAAATTGCGGGCATGCCTCTCTCAAGCACCACCTGGGCTAGGTCAGTTTGGTCATTTGCTAGAGCAAGCGTTAATGCCAATGCATTCTTCTCTAATAAAGCAACACTGAAACTGGCACCAACGGATCCTATGTCGAGGATTATGCGGATGTTCTTTCCCCATTCCAAGTCCGGCACTATCTAAATTAAGAAAATATAATAAAAATTGAATCATGAGAGGAGTCTCCATCTTAAGTATCCACCTTGCATTCACTCCTTGACGTCTCCAGTTCAAGTTTCTTTTAACAGATATGTTGTGCTTTTAAACACTTCAGTAATTAGATTTAACACAAAGCTAGTTACTTTCAACATATAATCATAAAAAATATGATGGTGTGACTTGTTTTTAAAAAAATTAAAAGTTACTTTTAACAAAAATATTTCTTGTAAGCACTCAGCTAATTTTTCGAGTTCCTTTTAACACATATAGTTACAATTCTCAAGGCACTTCTGGCAACTACAAAAGTCACATGGATGATCATCATTGCACTTCTGTAACATCATCAGACATGTCTTGAAAATTGTAAGAATATAAGTGTTAAACATAAAAAAGAAATGTGAAAAGAAAATAACTAGTGTTTACAAGAATAACATTTTTGTTAGAAGTAACTATCGTAATATTAAAAACAATGTCTGGTCATTTTTTCCATTATTATATGTTGAAAGCAATTAGCTTACTGTTAAAAACAACTAGTTCAGTGTTTATATGTATAACATATCTGTTAAAGAAAGCATGCACTGGACATATTCAGGAGAGGACACTTTAGGGATGGACTCAACACATTCCCACAAAAATTTTAGCTGAAAGAAGTTGCATGTCTAACCCTGGCCTCAAAGTATCACATATGCAAATGCCCCTTAAAATGAGAAAAACATCTCACGTACCCTCCCTCCAACCAAGGCTTTGTAAAACATGCTAAGGCTACATCTCAGCTATCCTTAATCAGGGAATAAATCTGCTGTTATTCCAAAGGAATACCAGGAACCTGTTATCCCGATCTCAACCATTGATTTTCATTGAGATCCGTGTATGAAAAGGTTTCATTGAGATTTGCGCATGGAAAATTTGAAAGGTTGGGATCGGAATAACAGGTTCCTGTTATTCCTTTGGAATAGGAGCAGATTTATTTCCCCTTAATCATTGAGAGGAAAGGTAACATCTGGATTCCATTGTTTGGGCATACATATTATTTTCAATGTTTTGGAATGACATATTTTATATGACAAAAGAAATTTTACCTCTTCAATGGCGTCAAGATACTGGTTGGCTCCGCCTTTGAATTCAGATTGCTCTTTAGGAAACACCAAATGGTCTCCAGAAATCTTTAACCAAGAATGAGATTTTACATATGATGATAATTTTGGATGGTCCACGTTATTATACCATATCTGAAATAATTTACAAGCATATAAACCATAATATCATATCCAAGAAGATAGCTGATGCACTGTGCACTGTATGCACATGGGTAGTAATTAAAAAGATACTGGTTATGGAAGTCTCAGCGAAAAGCTTTCACCATGTAGTTTACTAACAGCACTGGTATGAATCTTAAGGAAAAATTCAACCACCTTTATTAAAGATATTACCAAAACAACCACTGTTCTAAGGAGGTACACTTGGGTATCTACCAGGGTCAATCTGGTAAAATTGAAATTTTTATGGTATCCCATAAATTCCCCGAAATGATAGTATACCTTTGATTCTTCAAATTTTAGTTAATGCAAAAATATGGGTTCGACCTTTTTTTCCCTGTCAAAAATATATTAGCAGCTTACCTTTGATTCTCTCTCTGGCCATGGCAAAGGTTCCCTATATCCCTTGGGTAAGGAAATAAGACACATAACTGGCGTGTGTGGGCAGCTCCTCTCATGGTGCCTTTGATGGCCATCAGACTCAAAATCCCAACATGGTATGTAATTGTTCCCACTTTTCATGCCGCACTGCTTCCAATGGTACTGAGTCGAGGGGTCAAACAAAGGCCCCATATTTTTCTTTTTATTTTGACTTTTTCTGTTGTTATTATTTTCTCCCCCATCATCTTCATCTCCTTCAGGATTTGTATTCACATCCTCTTCTATTTGAATTTCATTTTCATCTTTGGTTTCTACAAAGGTTTGTGAATCCATTAATGTGTCAGTCAAGTCTCATATCAGGTGTTGAAACAGAATACAGGGGACTTCCTTTGAGTGGTATTTCTAGTTGTAGCAGTATGAGGTTTATATGGAAATCCTTTTATGTACGAATGTCTTATCACACACAAAGAAAACAGTACCGTTCTGAGAGAAAAATGCTATAGATACAGTAAAATTGACTCCCATACTCAACAGAAATTTTTTATATGATTGACCCCCATTGCATGTTTGACCCGCATAACTTGAAAGTCTAGCTCTGCCCGTGGTTCTGAGGATTGAGGTCTCAGAAACATGCAAGTACAGGAGCAACCAGATTGTACCAGCAATGGAGGTATACTAGCATGTGTGTGTCAGCCTGGTAAGTAAATGAACCACATTGGTATGGTCCTAGCTTAGACATTGTGCACCAAACTAACAATCTGGTACCACCACATTCTCATACCTGAACAGTACGTTACTAGGTAAAACAAAAAGAAAGGAATTAGTGGTTCAATACCTCCTTGCTCCTCGTTGTTTTCTCCCTCCCCTTGCTTCTTTCCTTCTCCTTGCTCTTCCCTTGTTTCTTCTTCTCTCTGCTCCTCCTCTCTCTCCTCCTTTACCTCAACCACTGTTCCATTTCCCTTCAAGGTTTCTCCTTCTGGATTTGACACCTCCACGGTAGCATTCGAGCTGTTTTTCCCCAAACTGGCATCTCTCTCTTTCTTTCTCTCCTTCCCTTCCCCTTTAGCCTTACCAGGTGGTATTTTTGATTCTGGTTCCAAAATCTCTCCTTCAAAGCTGTTCCTTTTCGAAGATACCTCTGCCTCGGAGGAGTTGGGAGAAAATGTAGACCAGATCACCGCAAAGGAGAGACCCAGTACAATGGCTATGGACACCTTGGTTACGAACCCAAGTGGGCCCCGCTTTGGGCTCAGCTTCAATTTCGCCACTGCCATTGATCAAGCGAAGAAAATGTTGGAGAAGAAATATAAATAGCGAAAGATCTCAGCTTTGGGTGGATGAGGCGTCAGGTTCCAACAAAGTGCTCAGCGCGGTTGTTAAATTGTTGGTTAGTCTCTATCACTATCAGTTGTTGAAAATTCAAAATTAAGTAGACAAAATTGGGAAAGGAAGAGTTGAAGTGGAGAAGTGGTTGACAGTGTGCTTGCTTCTCTGACAAGTGACAACGAGCGACACAGAGAGGGAGAGGGAGAGAGAGGAGACTCCGACATCTCTGTAGCGAGACTGTAGATCTTTTCATGTGGCGATTGACTGGAGAACAAGTCTATTATATTACTGCGGTATCTCCGTATCTGTATTCACTATTCACCGATTCTCTCTATTACTGGAGTCTGGAGGTAATTAGCTTGAACTAGGCACAAGGAGTCAACGGTTCTGTTTAGTCGGGCCCTATAGCATGACGAATTCAATTTTTTATTTTATTTGATTGAAGGATGATGTATGCTATGGTTAAATTTTATTTATTTCAACTTTATCATTTAATAACTTATTTAACTTTTAACAGATATCATTAAAAAAAAAACTTATTTAACTTTTAATTCAACAACATGCTTTAGTAGCTACACAAAATTATAAAATTTCCATTTAAAAAAAAACAGTGTTTATATTAAGATCAACGCGCAGAGAAAAATTTTATTCTCTTCATACTCAATTTGTCAAATTCTCCTAATTATGATAAAGACTTCATTAAGATTGTGTCATATCTTTAAAAAGAAATTATAAATGTTATTCAAAGAGAATACAAGGATGACTTAATTTATCGTCTTTTTCATTTTTATGGGAAGAATCTTTTACATTTTTATATCAAATTTCACATAAACACATTAGGTTTGTTTATTATATAGTTGATTCACATGCAAGCGAAAAATCATACATGGATTGAATAAACTTAATGGGCACGCCATATTCAGTGCTCAAAATATATTGAGGGTTAAAGAGGATTTCTTTTTAAATCCATGTATATTTCTAAACATTAATGGTCCGTGCTGCTTTATATTTCTAAAGCAACAAAACTTATGTGGATCATACATCAAGTACGATTTGAAGAAAATCGTCATGAATCCATTACACTGGTGGTGCAAATACTTATCTAAATTTCATATTCGTAAATTTATGAGTGTGCTTCAAATTTGTACTCCCAAGAGGATAATTCAAAATAGAGTTTGCAATTTATCATCCCAAATTTTTGTTATTTAATATTCTATATGTATTATGTAACTTATTTTCCTACAAAAACTAAAAAAAAATTAAAAATTAATGAAATTCTCTAATTTGGATTGTTACAAAGGTCTCTTGAAAAGTTGGTCTCCGGTTTTATTTAATCCGTAGAAGAACGACAGAAGATATTAATCCTTTGCGAATTGATTTCTTGCTTGATTCCAAGAATTTTGTGATACACAAACTTCACTGATCACTTTAGTAATTATTTCCTTTGCTGTGCCTGTGGCGATTAATTTTGACTGATTCAAGAAAGAACACAATTTGATAAAGTCAAAATAAGAAATTAATTAAGGGCAAAACTGAGATTAAAAAAATCCTCTTCGGCTTTCAATACGGTTATTTGAGCACTCAAAATAACACGCCCCTTAAAAAAATTACAAAATAAATTTCAGAAAATTATAAAAGAAAATAAATTAAAAAAAAAATACAAATTCTACTATATTAATTGATCAATCTGGTCGATTCAACTAATAGTAGAAAACAATACTTCTTCTCCTCATTCTTGATTGTTTTTCCAACTTGCGTTAACCATTTCCTTTACTCAGATTTGCCTCTAATTTCAAAAATCAGTACCAAATCTGATTATCTAATAGCCTGAAGGTGTAATCTCATAATAGAACCAAAAAAAAAAATCTCATAATTTCATTGAAAATATGTTGCTGAACCGCTCTAGACTTTGCATCCACCTCCATCCAAACATTTAACATTCTATCATAAAAATTTGAAATTAAAACAGCTAAATGAGGAGGGTTCCAATACACCCAAAATTTCATGCTTCCATTTGCATCCATTTTTTTTTATCTCCTTTATCTTCATTTTCAAAGTCCGAATAGTTGATCCAAACCGTTCAACACGATCATCATAATAAAATATGCTTGGAGATCAAATTTTATATTTTTTGGAATTTTTTTACTATTTTTTAAGATAGGTACAAAATCATTGTTTTAAGGAGATTCTAGACCATCCGATAAAGTGATTTTGTATATATCTTAAAAAATAGTAAAAAAAAATTCAAAAAATATAAAATTTGGTCTCCAAGTATATTTTATTATGATGATCGTGTTGAACGGTTCGGATTGACTATTCGGGCTTTGAAAATGAAGATAAAAGAAATAAAAAAAATTGAGTGCAAATAGAAGCATGAAATTTTGGATGATTAACGTTAGTTTGCACTGAAATTATGCTGCAACCAGGTAATAAAATCCTTCTAACTTTTCATGTGATAGAAGAATGCTCAATAGACAAATGAACCATAAATGATGTGTATCTAACGTTATTACATCTCCATTTATATAGTTCGTTGGGATGTAAAGGGCGTCAATTTCACCATCTTCTTTAATTGATAAGTACCATTCATCACCTTCTCTGAATACAACTGAAAAAAAAGCATAAATTTAGCATTAAAATTACACTATGATCGAAATCAAAACAAATCAGAATTCAATAGAATAAAATAGAAAAGAATACAACTGATATGATTTTGAATTGAAATTTTCTGACTAGCTAAATAATTTTCATAGAGTCATTATTAGAGATTTTATAATTATACTCATCTTCAAAATTACATATGCTGCTATCAAAACCTTCCTTCTAGGTTTCAATTTACACCAAATTAACAGCTAAAACAACATTTTCTGCAACACAGAGAAAGGAAAACGAAGGATAATAGGTAAATTTTGATCGGAACAAACGGGGAAGAAGAGCAGGTTAAGAGAGGTCCTCTAGTCTTTTGCTTCTGTTCCGTACGATTCTTGCCAAATTCCTTAGTTTTGGCCGAGACTTTTCGACGCGATTTGAGAGCGGAAAAGTCGCGCGGAGTGAATTCGTCTCTCTCGCTGGCTCCACTTCCGATCACGAACGCGACGCGAATTTCTTTTCCATTTCGTGTTTGAGAAGTCGCGTCGCCATTCCGATAATAGTGTTAGAGAAACATAATTTGATACAGATGGGACAAATGCAACTAAAGTTGACTAGTGGTGGAACAGGTGTCATGCCAGTGCATTGGGCCTTAGATAGGCCCATTACTTGAGCAATACAATAAGACCTAGACTGAATCTAAGTCGCATATTGGGCCTCGGATGAAGTATTTTTTTTTTACTATAGGCAACCAAGCAAGCTGAACAAAGCTGATTTAGAAGAATAAATATGATATTATGAATTTTGAAAGAAGAAATAAATGAGTAGAACTAAAATGTTTTTAAGCTCATCAAGTTTTTTTTGTGAGTTTAAGTCAAAAATATGTGGAATTGACTTTAAACAATGCATTCAAATCGTTAAAAATGATCTACTTCACGAGTGATGCATTTATAGGTCAAATTTATAAATTTTCAAACTAATTTAGTTTACAGTCAAGTAGTCAAAAAATAATTAAATTTGAACGTATTAAAATCAGCTTATAAACTCTTTTTTACCGCTTGACTTTTTACTATATTAGTTTGAAAATGTATAAAATTGACATGTAAATACATCACTCATGAAGTAGATTGGTTTCAATGGTTGAATGCATCATTTGAAGCTAATCCGATATATTTTTTTTAATTAAGCTTGTAAAGAGATTTGGTGAGCTTAAGAACACCCTAGTTCTATTCGAAATACATAATTTCAAAGTTTTCAGAAATTTCTCCTCACATTAAAAAAAATAAAGGTATTACAAACAAAGATTTTTTAAGGTGTTAAGCATTGCACTTCTGTCGTTCAAATTCCTGCTGCGTTTTTTTTTCTTAATGAAACTCCTATACTATTGCACACGGTTGTATTGAGTTTTTTTCTTCATTAGTTTTATTTCCTTGAATTGGAGGTGACTAGAATTGAAAATAATTAAATTCTAATAGAATTTTTTTTGGACTTCACTTGAGAAAAACCATTATTTATTAAAAAAAACTTCTTTTTATTTTTTTTTTATAATTCTTATATTCAACAAAGTTTTAACCGAAAATATTTTTTTTGAAAACACTACACACGCCGAAATTTTCATTAATATCCAAAAAATAATAATTTAATAATCTATCCAACTTCTGAAAAAAATTCAAAATCTACCCAAACCGATAACAAAGTTATCGGTTTCCAAGACAGAAACCGCTCACAAAGCCATCGGTTTGGAGTCCTCAAGAACCGATAGCATTGTCATCGGTCAAAGGCTGAAACCGATAACTTTGCTATCGGTATGGTATAAAATGGTATTTAATCGATTTTGTAATAATTTATTACAATTTTTTTATTTAATTAGAAAATACTATAATTTATTTATTTCTATATTAAAATATTAAAATATTTTTACATTTCCTTGAAATTAGATAGAATACCGTGTAATTTGATTTATTAGAAAGACTGCAACAAATAATTCAGATCAATATTTTTCAGGTTGGATTTTTCGCGATTGTAAAAAAAATTAAAATATTTCTTTGTGTGTTATTGGAAAAAAAATAAAAATGCTTTGAATCTGAGTTATTGATCCCGGTTCAAAAATCACTTCTAGGTAAATACAAAAAATATTGTGATTCTTCTAGTGCATTTAAATATTAAGATATTATATCTATTTTGAAAAAAAAATTGATATGTCATGATTTCGTCTGACAAAACTTTTCTTAAATTTTTATTTTTTCAAAAATAGAAATACCACAATATTTTCTATATTTATCTAAAAGTGACTTTTGAACCAGGATCAATAACTCAAATTCAAAGTATTTTTATTTTTTTTTCCAATAACACCCAAAGAAATATTTTAATTTTTCTTACAGTCGTGAAAAATTTGGTCTGAAAAATATTGATTCTGGTTATTTGTTGCAGTCTTTCTAATAAATCAAATTATACAGTATTACATCTATTTTTGAATAAATATATAAAATATTTCTAATATTTTAATACAAAAAATAAATAAATTATAACATTTTCTAATTAAATAAAAAATTGTAATAAATTATTACAAAGTCGATTAAATATCATTATCTACCCAAACCGATAGCAAAGATATCGGTTTCAGCCTCGAAAACCGATGACAATGCTATCGGTTCTGAAGGGCTCCAAACTGATCGCTTTGTGAGTGGTTTCAGCCTCTGAAACCGATTAATTTGTAATTGGTTTGGGTAGATTCCAAATTTTTCTCAGAAGTTGGATAGGTTCTTGAATTTTCTATTTTTTTGTTATTAATAAAAATTTCGGCTAAACACATATACAATGAAAAATAACATGATAAGTCACATAATATTTTTTTTATAAAGTAACAGAGAAGTATGTTCATATCATAAAAAACATAAAACACTTTAATGAGACGAGAAATAAAAAATAACATGATAAGTCACATAATATTTTTTATAAAGTAACAGAGAAGTATGTTCATATCATAAAAAACATAAAACACTTTAATGAGACGAGAAATTGAAAACACATTTTTTCCCCTTCGGAATAGATTAGGAGAGAAATATAATCCAACAAAATATAAATATAAATGACGTGAGATGACTAAGAAGTAAGAACTTTAAAAACTTAATTATCTTTATATATTTTTCATTGTAAATAGTTCAATCTGCTGTTGTCAAACTTGTTGGAAATAAGCGCAGAAAAGTGCATATACCCAACCAATCTCCAACTGGTGGTCCAGGTTAGGCTCCAAGTTAAAGTACCAAACAGTCCGCTCCTCTCTCTCTTTCTAGCAAAGTATCCGTGTGCCCCAGATGCAATTTCCTACAACGCTCCAATATATCAGCTCTCTCATTCATTGTTCTGTGGTTCTCTCTCTACATCTCCTATCTTGTATTCTACGTACGCACAGTTGTACCTTCCCATTTCTCTTTCAACCTTAATCAGTTAATCTCTGTGTGGCTCTCTTTCCTTATCCCCTCCTTTCCTCCTCTACACCCCTAGTTAACATTCTCCAACCATGCACTCTTCTCTCTACATGTTCATTCTTCTCCCATTCACATGGCAGAAGAAGAGAGAGCCACATCATCAGACACCGACCAGCTCACTCTGCGTGACTTGGTCATGTCTGATGCGATTAGAGCGATTCATCTGACAATCGACACAGAGTGGGGCTCGCTCCAGCAGAGTGCCAGGCAGACTGCTGCTGCACGTGCACTGTGGGGCCAGGTTGTCAATGACCCATTAGCTGATGTCTTAGCCGGCGAGCAATTGTTGCAGGGTTTGTACAAGAAAATGAGGAGGGACAGAATGAGCAGTGCAAAAGAGGTCTCTGGTGTGATGCTTGCCATAAGGACACTGTGGTTTGATGCAAGGCTCCAGGCCGCAATCGAATCTTTTGGGGGTGGCCATGTTCAATTAGTACTGTTAGGTGCAGGTTAGTTGAAGGATTGGTTCAATTTGTATTAATTATATTTAGACTGCGTTAATTAGCATTTTAAATTATTTAATGTAATGCGATCATGTGGAAACATTTTAAACAAGAGAACCAATAATGTTATATTGAGTTAGTCTGATTTTGGCTGTAGAGTTAATTTTGCTCAGTAGATATATTAAGGCAGGTGTTGTAACAATCATTCATGAAAACAACCATCATTGCTCCAAAAGTATGATTACAATCCATAACTAATATAAATTGTTTTTTACATTAGTGGACGGACATTCATAATTACTTCAAAAGTAAGCATGAATTAACAAGTCCAAAAGCAAGGAAAAGTGTATCTTAATTCCAAGGAACCAGTACCCAGCTCGGCTTTTAGATGTAAAGATTGATCACTTTAGCTATGATCCTTAACTCATGCGCCATAAAAACTGACCAGTGTGAACTTTTGCATACTTTTAATTAGATTCATTCCCTTCCCCTTTCTTTTTAGAAAAAAAAAATAGGGGGAGGGGGGCATATGAATTGTCCTGACAATAATTAATACATGTCATTTAACTGATACTCGGTATTCTATATTTTTCTCACATGTATGACTTACCATTGTACAAGGAATGGATGCCAGGGCATATCGATTAAGTTACCTGAAGGAGACCACTATTTTTGAACTTGATTTCCCAGACTTAATACAGCTCAAATCTGACCTGATTCGCCAAGTAGTAGCATCCTCTGACAACCAAACAAACCTAACAGTTTCATCTGACCGACTGATCCATGTACCGGCAGATTTACGCGAACCCAACTGGTTCCAAAAGCTAACAGACTCCGGCTTTTCACCAGGAACCAACACGGTTTGGATACTTGAAGGAATTATGTATTACCTCTCATATGACGATGCAATGCAAGTGCTAGAAACAATTGCACGGGCACTCGAAAAGACTGCACGCACAGTGCTTCTTGCGGATTTTATGAACAAATCGGCAGTGTCATTATCTAATGATATGTACCAATTTTATAGTGATTGGCCTGACCAACTCTTGCCTCGTATTGGCTTTTGCAATGTAAAGGTGTCCCAAATTGGGGACTCTGATGCAAATTTCGGTCTGCTAACTGATCCTGAAAATCTGTTTGAGAGGCGAAGGAAGATACCTAGATCGGTTGATATTGATCCGCTGGACGGTTCACCCTGCTGCCGTCTTTATCTGGTGGAGGCAACAGGGTCCCTGTCATGTGAGGATGGCTGACAGGAAGAAAAAAATATGTCAAGGAGGCAACAGGGTCTGTGTTCTATTAGGATAGCTTACAGGAAGGAAAATATGTAAAGATTTTTTTTTTATTTTAATGTAAGATAGATATTTGTGATTCCTTGTCCTACATCTTTCTATATATGGTTCTGGAGTTGTTGAAATAATGATCTGATTCTACTATATTTTGAAATAAGCCTACGATTTTCCTAAATATTTAATTCTTAGTTGTCAATGTACTAAATAATAAAGGCTGTTCAAACAAGCATTTGAATCATAAAAGATAGCAAGAGCAAGTTTGCTGTAAGAAAGAGATGTATTGAAAATGGATATAGACAGAAACAATCTGTGGTATTTTTTTTCTTATCTAAGAAAAACTTAAGGACGGAATATAAAGATACAATTATTTTTTTATCTCCAACCAAATTTCTATATATTCTAAAAATACAGAATTCAAATTTCAGATGCCTAAGCAGCTCTTAACTCCTTGTCCAAATTTGTCAAGCACAGAGATCGTATCCATCAGTTTATCTTCTATTTGCTTTCTACAGAAACAAATAAAGTTTATTCCACATATACATTATGAAAGTTAAGGTGCTCTTTTCTATGACACTCAGTAACTAAGTTAGAGAAAAATGTGTATAATGAAATGAACCTCAGTGACTAACCTATCAGAAGATAGTTCAAAATTGCTAGTTTCCATAAGGCTTCCAATATCTGAGAATGATCTGCATAATAATAATTTATACACATTACTATAACAAATACTATGAGTATTGAAAATCTAGTTGATGCAAGAAAACAAGAAATTCTGTAGAAGCATGCTCTAGCAATTCTACTCTGAGAGAAGTTTTCAAAAGCATTTTAGCTGCTCGTTTAATAAATACACATATAGTTATCTACATCTAATTCATAAACTGATGCATAAATAAATTACTTCTTTTATACATGTTGCATTGGGTTTGGTTTTGGATGACACAAAAAAGCAAATCAGCATGTCAGGTACAATGGATGAGGATGATAGCCACCCTTAAAACACATTTGAAGTGAAGTAAAGAAAAGCACAATATTACCTGATGAGCTGATTAAGGTCAGCCTCAGCCTCTAGCTTAACAGGATCCTTGTCATCAAGCAATGAAGAGGCATTCTTCAGTACCAGACTGAATGTGCAAACCTGAAAAAAATGCAGTGAGGGTATTGCTCACGGCTAGTACTGATACAACAAAACTACTATCCAATACTTTACCAGTTAGGGGTTTCTGTTTTTCCTTTACCTATATTGAATTTTTTGTCTTCGATAGATTTTTGGGCTATTTCTGCTTTCCGGGCAGCAGTCTAGATTGTACCATTTGATGCATATAATAGGAACGGTGCCTAACTAAGAGGAAGTTATTTCCTGTATTCCTTAAAATGAATTACATAACTGGAAGGAACAATGCCAAACCTCTACTCCTGTTCGAGATTGAAATGCAACGATCGAGTTTCTTTGGTCTGGTACACAATCTCTTGTTGCAGAACTAAGCAGGCCACGGATCTCTTCAACCTCAGCTGGCCCAGTACTTTCTGGTAAAGGTAAAAATTTATAGGTAGATAACTCAAATAGGACAAGACCAGAATAATCTATATATATATTGCAGAATGAACCTAAAATCTGAAACAGAGGATGGTGAATTATTGTGCTCTTAGGAGGATGCATATTCCTAACAAGAATATATCACACACATGTCCTGAGAATTGTCAGAATATCTAGCAGACTCTTGCAGAACAAGAATATATCACATGTACCTTCTAGAGTACATCAGAGTGTTCTATGTGCCCTTCACTTGATTCTAGTTTTATGTCCAAACTAACTCAAAAAGAAGATAAATGATAGCTAAATCTCTTCTGTCAAGTTCGATCCTTCAATGAACAAGGAAAAGAGAGGCCAAGAGAGGCAATTTCATGGTTTTCCGAGTTATCAAGAGGTGTGTATGTGCAGTAAAATCTCGTATGTATTGATCATTGTCAGTAGGAAACTTGCCTCTAGCCTTGAGAAAAAGGGATTTATGTTTTATCCTAATGTTTAAATAGAGCTTAACATATATAAGTTAATCTAATAACCTTAACTAAACTAATAGCGAATAAATTATCAAATACTAAGAGGTGGTCATTACTTAATAATTGGTAGGCTCTTTCGAGTGTCTGGTGAGAGGCCTCGATCGGCGCCAGCACGTACTTTGATGTTTTCTTCTTTTGTTCCCTTAGCCATTCTTTTGGTCCAGCTTCAATATTAAACTAAGAATTAGTTTGCTCACAAACAATTACGCATGCATTGCATTAAAAAACATTTATCAAAAACTGAAGTGCGGATCAATGTCGTACAAATCCCTAAGCAGATAGCTGGGGCTGAACCAGAGCAAGCGAGAGCAGGGAGAAGGAAAAGAACGAGCGCGGCTCGGCGATTGGTGGTCAATTGAGCGAATTCATTGGATGGTTGGACGGAAACGGTGCTACTTGCCTTGGAGCAAATCCGGCGAGACTGAAGGAGAGGAGGAGCGCGAGAGGCAGTGGCTGAATGGATAACTGCTCTCATGGCGACTTTTTTTTAATTTAGATTTCTCTTTACATTTATTTAAGGCCTATAGTTTCTGTAAATGGGCTTTTCTAGGCTATCTTGGGTCTATTGGGGGTTATGAAAGGAACGCGTACCAGCCCATAAACCGGTACAATTATTCAACTTAACAAGGAACGTGTAGTTTGCACTATTATCAATTTGCATGACGTGGAAGTGTTTGCGTAGGCAACGGGAGAACCCCCACCACTTAAAATGTATTCCAGCTAGACATATTCCATAAAAAAAAACTAGTTGTTCATGTGCTTATTCTCTGGTCATAAACTACCCCCAAAAGCAATTCCAGGCTAACAATTCTTATCCAAAAAGAGAGGTCGAGTCAGTTCCTTATGTCCAAGTGGCTCCGAATCATGCATCCCATGATTCTCTCATCTCGCATTCTCGCAAGTCACAACCACTGCCACTAGAGAGTAGTGACAAAAATAAATAATGCTCAAGGTTTGTTCCCCTTCTTTCGATCTTAGCCAAACAAAATAAAAAAAAGGAAATTTTCCAAATGGAATTTTGTTGGATCTAGCTTATTAAAATAGTTAATGGTTGACCGTGACTGTACATTTTAAAAAGTTATCTAAAAAGTTATCAAAATGCAGTTAAGATATACTAGCTAGCATATTTCTGATAGGATATAGCATTACATATATAAAAAATGTTCAGAAGCAATCTCCACAATTTAAGTTTTGTTAAATAAAGCTCTCGGAAGAAGAAATATATGTCTGGTTATCATTCCCAATGTGAAATAGTACGAAATCCTATTAATTCATTAATTGCTCAGTTGCAAAAACTTTTTTTTTTTTTTTACAGTTAGCAGTTATAATTTTTTTTGAAATCATGGGTGGGGTCAAGCCACCCAACACACTTTCAAACTCCTATGTATATTATAGAAGATTTTCCCACTTTATGGGTTTCGAATCCATGACCTCTTACATGAGAGCTGTGTGTCTTTGCTACTAGACCAAAGACAAATTCTTGTTAGCAGTTATAATTAAACCAAATTAACGAAAATTTTAAAATATATCGAAGCAAAGTAGAAAACTCATGTCTATGAAATATTTCCCCAGTTACAATAATTAAACCAATGACATGCTAACAAAATTGCAATATATATATTAGAGTGAGGCTATGGCACTATGCATAGTACATATTGGCTCGTGCTATGGACTCAATTTTTTTTATTTAAAGCTCTAATGATCGATCCTAATCATTCAACATGATCTCTATATTCATATGTACTCGTAAACTCAGTTTTACATATTTTAAAATTTGTTGACCTTTTTTTTTTCCAACCATCATAAATGATGATATTTTACTCATCTAAAAAAATAGTAAATAAATTCTAAAAATGTAAAATGTAGTTTACAACTATATATTCATGTGGAGACCATGTTGAATGGTTCGGATTGACCGTTAGAATTTTGAAAACAAAACTATTGATACGTAGTATGAAGCAATCCGCACTAAGCATGCTAGTACCGTAGCCTAGCACACTCTGTAGATTATATTGATAATGAAATTATTTAAAAACCATGACACAACTATTATCAAAATAAAAAGGTGTAATATTGTAAATGTGTTCTATATAATTTAATAAATTGTGTATAAAACTTAAGTTAATTCAAATTCTGATCAGTCATTCAATGGACAACAATATTTAATATTTTAATTTTATCCGAGATTTGATTATAAAAAATATTGAATTGTACTAAAATTGATATATCATAGAAAATAGGTTCATGATTTTATTATTTCCATTTTAAAAACTGTCGGATGTTGTCGATATATCCTTCCTAAACAATCATTGCATTATAATTTGTAAAGCCTCGAGATGAATTTCCTCAGCAATATATTTTGTTCTTTTTATTTTTGAAAATATTTATACTTAGTATGCAGATTTGTAACGTGTTCGTTGTTATTAATTTTTAATGATTATAAAGAAATAACGTAAGTATTTTTAAAATTAATAAAAGTATAACTCTTAGATCTTGTATTTCTAGTAATGTAACGCCAACGTGTAATCAATTTTATTACAATATAAAAAAGTAGGCTGATATTCTTGAGAAAAATAAAAACAACTGTTGAAATCAGCGCGCGGTACACAGGACTCGACGATCCTTGTGGGACACGTGTCTCTTATTTTTCGGCCTCTGAACGGAATTCACATCCTCCCGGGTGAGTATCCTCGGAGATATCTCAATGTTTGCGTGACCGACGTGTCCCCTATTCGGGAGAACGTAGGGTGGCAGTATTATGTGTGCTTTGAGGTTCGTGCAGAACGTATTTGAACGTTTGAGATTTTCCAAAAATCACTCAAAGTTTGAGATATCTCTGCGAATTCCATCCTCCCAGGCCGGAGAATGTACCTGAAAAGGAAATCTTTTACAATTAGTAGATCCAGACAGTTCTTTTTAAGTCAGCACGAATGCCAAAGTCAATAATAAGGATTCAGATACTGCCCCTGCGCTAGGCCGAATCTCAAACCGTAAAGTGAGAATAGCCCGAATCTCAAACCGTAAATGAGAGGATATTGATCCAGAGACACGTCCGGACTCGGGAACCACGTCACAGGAGCATCCAATACCTCCATGATGGGATGGGATCTGATGATTCCTATTCCGCATGCCAGCTCCTGTTATTTGAAAACGATATGTATGGACTTGGCTTATACAAATTTGAACATGTCTGATGCCAGTCAGAAAATTTATTATTGGATTGTTGAGGACATTAGGCTAAATCGGTGTGAATATATTACAATAGTAAAATACTAATACAGAGTTATGTAATTATTTATATTTTTAATTATTATCAAGTGCTAATAGCATAAGAAAAAAAAATCTATGTAAGCTATTGATAAATTAAGATAATTACATATTTTTTTAAAAGAAATGTCGAGTCTCGTATTTCATGTCAGACTTATATGTGTTACACAGAAAAAATCGTTATTCTTGTTATCTTCAAACAATAAAAAATTATGAAGTTTATATTGATTTGGATGATGCAGTGAATATACTATTTAATTTTAATATTGGTAACTACATATTAAAAAAAATAAAGAAGAGGGTTCAAATTCTTATATTTTTTATGTCTCTATTTTATAAATCTATAATAATTAGTTATTTTAGTACAAGTATGTTGGCATGTGCATCTCTCTCACGTATTAGTCAAATTAAATATCTAAGAATTTGAATTTTATTTGTATCCACTATAAATAATACGGGCAGACCCACTTTAGGCCCAGGACCGAAATTTTTATAAATATACAAAATCTCAAATTAATTTAACAATCTATACATTTTTTATATTAATTTCCAAATCTATCCAAACCGCTCACACTGTCAGCGGTTTAAGCAAAGCACGATTTTTGATGTTTTATGCACACTTTTTGAAACAACGAACGACTCAGATTAAAACACTGTTTATAATAATTACAGTGTTGCGCAGTTTCATCCGAATTGAATTGAATTATTTTATTTAATTAGAAAATGAATAAGACTAGCGTGCTACCTGTAGCATAGTGACATGTCATGTTACCTCTTCAAAAATTTATTGAATAAACTTCAAACGACAAATCCAAACCGTTGAAACCAATCTACTACATAAGTGATGTATTTACATCTCAAAATTATAATGTTTTGAATTTATTTGATATAAAGTCAAGCGGTCAAAAAAATAAGAATTATAAGTTAATTTTAATACATTCATTTTTCATTTTTTTTGACCATTTAACCCTATACTAAATGAATGTAAAAATTTGTAAATTTTATATGTAAATGCATCACTCGTGAAGTAGATCGGTTTCAACAGTTTGGATTTGTCGTTTGAAGTTTATTCAATAGATTTTTGAAGATGTAGCACGACATGTCACTATGCTACAGGTAGCACGCCAGCCTTATTCTTAGAAAATATTATAATTTATTTATTTTTTCTATTAAAATATTAGAAATATTTTTATATATATTTTTTTAAATTAGATAGAATACCATATAATTTGATTTATTAGAAAAACATAAACAAATAACCCGGATCAATATTTTTCAGATCAGATTTTTCATGGCTGTGAGAAAAATTAAAATATTTCTTTGTGTGTTATTAGAAAAAAATAAAAATAATTTGAATTTGAATTATTGATCCCGGTTCAAAAGTCACTTCTAGGTAAATACAGAAAATATTATGGTCTTTCTATTTTTGAAAAAATAAAAGTTTAACAAAAATATCTAACATTTAAATTATATTAAATTCAATTCGGATGAAATTGCGCAACTCTGTAATGATTACAAACAGTGTTTTAATCTGAGTCGTTCGTTGTTTCAAAAAGTGTGCAGAAAGCATCAAAAATCGTGCTTGGCTTAAACCGCTGACCCTGTCAGCGGTTCTAGCTTTCTGAAACCGCTGACAGACTCAGCGATTCTGGCTTCTAAAACCGCTGACAGACTCAGCGATTCTGGCTTCTGAAACCGCTGACACTGTCAGCAGTTTGGATAGATTTGGAAATTAATATAAAAAATATATAGATTGTTAAATTAATTTAGGAATTTGTATATTTATAAAAATTTCGGGGCCTAGGAGGTCAACTATCCATTTGGATTTTGAAATTTTATAGAAATGTATAGGTTCAGTCTGACTTTACCCCCGGAAGTTTATATGCCCCTTTCTGGACTTTTGATTTGTAACTAAAGTTAAGGGTTACAATTATGATATATTTTTTTAACTCCGTTTTGTAAGTAGGATTAAAAGTTAGAGAAATTAGAAATTAAAACATTATTTTTTATCTAGTACTCAATTAGCTAATGAGTTTGAATCTGATTAACTATATAAATTCGATTCACTATTTTTTTGCTCTAGATCCACCCCTGATATCATTGTCATTAGACCATAGACTCATTCAATCATTAACTCACTTATAGTAGCTCTATCCATTGAGTTTTTTAGTGGGTCTTTACAAATCTGGAATATAATCTATTAATAATTAATAAATACATAGAATAATATATTGATTCTCCAAATTTACAATTGTTAAAACAAGATTAGATAATTGAAATCACATAAACAACAAACTTAAGCAATTTATTCATATCGAGTTAAACTAACTTTCCGATTTAAATTATAGACCAGGTCTATCTCAAATTGCCCTTAATCCTCAATCTTACTTTAAAATCCCGCCGTTCTTAACAATTCTTCCCCGCCATTACCTTTTTCTCGGATCCTCTCCTCAGTAGCATAATATGGAGAACACTATAAAACATTGGATCTCCTCTATATTCCCTCCAAGGGACTCGTAATTGAGATCAGACGGCTAAGGGCACTCTTTAAACGGTGCAGAGTGGGAGTGGATATGCAGGCCCCAGTGGCATCCCCAAGTCCTTTTCCTCTGTAACGGGGCACAAGATAACTCCCCTCCGTTCCGCCAATCAAATCGGGCCATGTGGCCCAACCCGACAATCTCCTCCAGAATCAGATGCGCCTACTTTGTTCCTCGGGACCATCGTATCTCCCTTCTCCCTCTCAGAGCGCCGGTTTGATTCCCAGTGGCATTGCCGGAAATTGCAATTAATGCCACAAAATTGAGGCATTGGTGGTGGTGGCGTTGGTGTTGGCGCAGACAAGCGAATTTATTCTTCTTTCGCCTTATCCGAATCCGACCCGACACGACACGCGTTGCTTTCTCCGTGCATTAGCGTAGCATATCCCTATTTAAGGAGACCGAAGCATGCGTTTCACCTCCGCATTTCGTCTCTTCTCTTCCTCTCTCCCTTCTCTCTCCCCAAGAGGTCAGAACTGTACCCCTCTTTTTCTTTCTCTTAATTTTATTATCTTTTCTTTACTTATCGTATCGAGTGAACTTTGTCGTCTTTTTTGTTGTTGTTGTGAAATTCAATGTTAGAAAGCATTGTCTGGCTGGATTCCATTTTGTTTTGAGTAATCGAAGCTTGCGATGAGCTAATTAGCTCATAGTTTCACTTTTATTATGCGAGGATTTGATACTTGACAGTTTGATTAGCCCCAAATCAGTTCTCTGAGAAGGATATATCTGATTTGATCTGGATGAGACTTCGTAGCGTATATAGTAAAATAGTCGTACGATGACCCGTAGTTGATCGTGGAACTAATCTGACTAGGATTTGAACATTTTTTAAAGGACGGGGATCAAGTTATTTCCTAGGAGCCTTCACTTTTTTTTGGAGTTATTCAAAGGAGCTGAATATAATTATCTTTCAAGAATCTCAGTTGTTTTGCACATTAAGTGAATGCGCTCCTTTTTTTAACTAAATATACACTCTTCTGAACTCACAGCTAAATTTGAGTTGAAATTTTGTGAGAATTAGGAACTTAAGTTAAATTTGAAAAGAGGCTTCTGTTTATTTTCCAGTTTGTCATATCCTAGGGATGGTATTGTCTTCTATTTAGTAACCAGACCGTGGTTTTGATTGAGGATGAACCATTATCTTATTATAATTCCAACTCTGCTTCATATGACTTAGATGATTATTTTCCCACGACCAAAATTTCAACACAAGAAAACATCACCAGGCTAGGATTTTGCAGCCAATTTTGCTTAAATTTTGTGTAGCTGGCAGTTCAGTTTGTCCATATTTGTATATAAACAATTGGATAGTTCATGTTTTTATTTGACTCTCTAAATAATGTCAAACAGTCTGTAGTGTGCCTGACATGAGGGGTTCCCTAAGCTGCCTGATTTGATAGTTTATTGTCCGTGGAGTGATCCTGGCAGCTAGTTCTGAATTGGAGAGTCTAGATTTTCCTGGGATTCTCCTGTCATCTCTTTAGAGAGAGAAGCTAAACAAAAGTTCTACATTCTTCTGAGCTAATGAGCTCCCTGTTTGTGTTTTTACTTGTAAATTTTGAGGTGTAATTTCATATATAACCCTGTAAAAGCCTCAAAACATCAGGTATACCTTGCAGAATATGAGTATCAAAATTCTATCAACCTCTTTACTGTGGATCGGCATCATTGGTGTCCTATTGTTACTTGGTAGTCAAATCAGTTGATTTAACACAGTTAACATTTTCCAATATTAAATTAGCCTGGGTTGATGACATAAAGTCAAGTGGCTATTTGTAATTGCTAGTAATTTTCTAATACTCTTAATATTATATTTCTTGATACCTTTTCCTTTCTGAAATTGTTCATTGCTTCTTCTGAATCCAAAATTACAAATGCTACAGAGAGAGGGGAAGTGAGTTCACATGTGAAAATTTTCGCCTAAACTTAAAGGTGTACTGTTGAGTGGAAAATATTCTATCCATAAAGCTAATTTCTGTGTTTTGTGTTTTCAACAATTCAACATATTTGACATGATGTAGATGAATTATGTGTCTTAGGGAGTCCACAAAATATATGTAAGGCAAAATAATTCCTTGACATATGACAAGAAGTTTCTAGATTCCTCCCACAAGAACTCCTCTAGAACTTAAGTTCCTAACTTACCCAGTTGGATCCTTTTGGCTTTTTCATAAGGCACTTGTCACTCCTAGTTGAATCCCATTCCAAGAGAACCAATCCAACTTTTCTAGCTCTCTATCCAAATAGAATAATGTTTGCACTTTTTTACTTATTCTCTGATACAATCATATCTTATTCTCAAATAGAAGTGAAATTTCCTGTGCTAATTAAAAAAAAAAAACTTTGTTCGAACTGAACTTTTCTTCACTTCCCTCCAGGCATTTATGAACTTCAGCTTTTAAAGGATCTAGCTGTCTCAAGTTATGTTGTATAAATACCTAGCTCATTCTATAATTTTGTGTGTACTTAATTCTTTCTCGTCAGAGACACACACACACACACAGAAGGGAGGTATCCTCATACTTTTAAGAGGAAAAAATTGGTAAATACTTTTTGTTCATGAAAATAATGATCATCAAACTGCCACCAATAAGCTGGATAGACTATACCATGATTATCCTTTTAAGTTATTGTACTACTTTGGACCACTTTTTTTTTGTACATGCTTACCTTTTGGTGGTTTGGCCGCGATATTTGTCCATGTTCACAACCATCAAAGTAACTTTCCTTGAACTAGATATGTATGTCTTCATTTATAGCAGCATGCAAGTTTGTCATTTCCTTAGTTTAGAACTGTTATGAAATATTATACAATCTAATACTATAATCAGGGTGCAACCATTGGATTGCGAAGGTTGCAATGGAGCCGATGGTTGGTAAAGTCTGGTCGAGCACGCAAATATCAGGAGAAAGTATTCCAATAGGAAAGCAGATTTTCTGTAACAGATCGTTAAATATGAAGAATATAACAGCTGTTGGTTTTGACATGGACTACACTCTTGCTCAGTACAAGCCCGAGACATTTGAGGCATTGGCTTACCAAGGGACTATTGCCAAGTTGGTTAACGACCTCAAATATCCTGATGAGGTTAGTGAAGTTACATCTTTGCCCTTGTGAATGAAAATATGATGTGTTCCCCGAAAATATGATGTGTTCCCCAAAAACATGGGAGATAATACACGACATATTGTAAAGAGCAGAAATTTCCTCTAAGCTCTACTCTTCCTTGCTTGTTTCATCTCTGTATTGATGGGAAGAAAAGACGTTAGTTTGGCTATTTCTTGAAGACATTCATAGAGGAGGGGCATACAAGGCATGAGCCATGTTTTACAGGGCCATATGAAATGTTTCTCTTATTGCATGGTTAATAAGCTATTTTGATGTTGTGTAGCAGTATAATCTTGATTATTTTCTATTAATTTTTCCCAAGGGACACAAATTTTATATGATGTTACTATTTTAGTTACTGAAGTGGCAATTCGACTGGAAGTACATGGTCAGAGGTCTGGTACTTGACAAAAAGAGAGGAAATATCTTGAAGGTACTTTGCTTTACATGCCAATTTCATTGATAGTTCTTAAAATTTTCTTGAGAAACAAGAAATATCATACATGCCAATGCAGGGAATTGAAAATATCATGAATATCCTGTGAGACATTTAAAATTCTCTTTGAGCATCTCACTACCTTACTCATAATTGCTGCATGTTTAGAACAGGGGCGGAACTAGAAAATTTGAATAGGGGGGCTAATCTATAAAATGTAATATGTGTAAAAGGCAAAAAATAATGTGGTTAGTGGGAATTGAACCCATGACCTTACAAATACCAAATAGAGCTCTAACCACTAGACTACAAAGCACACATTTGTTATTTTATGAGGGGTGCTAGACTATATAAAAGTTCAAAAAAGTAAAAAATTTAATTAAATTTTAATATATATAATTAAGAATTTTAAAATGATAGGGTGGCTAATAGAGTACAAGCTGATGAGTCGGTTTAGAGTTATATTTCAGTTTAGATGGTTAAGGGTAATATTGTAATTAGTGACTATTAATGATGTCATTAGTTGAGTTTGTTAGTGGCATTTGTAATTACCCTACTGTCTATATATACTTGTAAACAGCTCAATTCAGAGCAATCAATCAAGAATGAAATAAAGAAATTCTTCTCTTCAATTCTTTCTTTTCTCTTTCATCGTCTCTGTTTACAGTGGCTTAGCACCCCTGACATACACATAGATCTGCCCCTGGTTTAGAAGATGGGAATTCTTTGTTTTTTTAAAGAGAATTGGAGCACAGATATACATGTTGTTTCCAAGTGGGACATGTGAAATATTTCTATCTAAATACATAAAATTATTCCAATTTAACTAGTGGATACCTGATATTTCAGATGGATCGGCACAAGTATGTCAAAGTTGCTTATCACGGATTCAAAGAAATGTCGAAGGAAGAAAAAGTTGCAGCCTATGGAAGCACATTAATTAGGGACTCTTTTGACGAGCCTGATTATGCACTTATTGACACACTTTTCTCACTAGCAGAGGCATACCTTTTTTCACAGCTTGTTGATTTTATGGACAAGAACCCTGGCAAAGTCCCTGCCGGTACTGAGTATGTTTTTTTTTTTTTTCATTTTTTGTTTTGTTTTTTTGCTTTGAGGTGATTTGATATTCGTTATATGTAATATCCTTCAAAATTAGGAGCTCAACTTTAAGTCCACTGCTAACCCAAAAATGTTGCTGTGATGGTTGGATCTCTGGTACCGAGTCCTGCCCTGAATAGCCTGAGCTGAGCCAACCAGAGTATATCATATTTTAAAGGACAAAAGAATCTAGCACAAAAGAAAAACATAGTTTCACCGTTCAGTATTTAATACAAGTTAGGTACAACAATTTCAGATTATTTTTAGTCTAGCCGTATTACTTGATGCACTCGATAATATATTAGACTGAATGCCTCATGTGGTCCCTTATGGAAAGTGGCTATCAGGCCCGAATAAGCCTAGCCCAATACCATTGTTGGACGTAAGAAAAGAAACTTTTTACTTAGGGAAAACCACGAGCGTTTTTCCAGTTTCCAAAACTGGTGGCTCTGAAGAGAAACCACTAAAAAAAGTGATTTTGCGGGTTGTAACGCGAGGGAGAATGATCTATAAATGCAGGTGGGCCTATAGGCTTGTATATTATTATCCTGTATTGATCTTTTCTTAGCTGAGGTCCAGGCCGGGTGGGGGGGGGAGATCTACTGAGATAACTCCCATAAAATATCTAGAATTTGTATATACTGGAAGTTTTGGTTGGTTCATTACCTTTTAATGGTTGGTTGTTTGCTTTGTCTTGTTTAAATTGTTCCTTTATATGTTTTTTTGGTACTTTCTTACTTAGGTTGCTGTTGTTCTGCTTAAGATTTAATTTACAACTTGCAAAAGATGAGAAATTTTGATTACATGTTAAAACATTCACTGGTACTTTTCCATTTTATGTTGGCAGCTATGCTGTTATGTACAGAGATGTCAGATTTGCTGTTGATTTGTGCCACCGTGATGGAACCCTGAAGAAAATGGTTGCCTTGGATCCGGGAAGGTAATTTTGTTAGAATTTTCTGAAGCACTAATATGCTATTGTTTCTATAAATGACTCTTTTCCCATACAAAAAGCTGTTGAGCTATCTTGTACAATGTTACTCCAGACATTCAACAATCATGATTATCAAATCTTCTTTTGCAAATAGTTTCTGTTACTTACACCATGCAAACAGGTACATAAATGAAGATCTTGCCATAGTCCCCATGCTTAAGATGATCCAGAAATCAGGTCGATCTACTTTTCTGGTGACTAATAGGTACTTGTGTTTTTCTTCTTCTCCTTGTTCACTTTATATTTAATCATGGAGCACATGATGTTGTTTACAATTGAGTGGCTTTTATACTAGTCAATTAGTCATTGGTTATATTTTGTACTAAAAATTAAGTTAATTGTCACCCGTTAAATGCTCTTCTTCTTTTTCTTTTCATCTTCTACTATTTTTCGGTAAAGTACTTCTTACATGCTAACTTCTTTCTGATACAGCCTGTGGGACTATACAGATGTTGTCATGAACTTTCTCTGTGGGCCCCACTATTCAGATGTCGGCTATCCTGACAATCATAAGTGGCTCCAGTACTTTGATGTGGTAATAACTGGCAGGTGGGTTGTTTCTGTATCTTGCTTTTAGATTACTGTTTGTGTTCTTTTACATTGCTTTCTATATTTACTTTTCCGAGAGTGACATTTTCAACAAAATTCTATATTAAGATCTGAGTATCTGATTTAATTTAATTTTAAAATTTCGGGCAGCTTTTATCTCACCGGTATAGCTAAAAAACAACCAAAATTTCAGCCGTGGATACCGATTTAAACTATATTTGTTTTTGTCAGTTCATTGCTTGTTGCTATTAGAGCTAAATTTTGTTAAATACCATCAATATTTAAAGATAAGAAAGATACCTTAATCATTTTTATATGTTATTTCCTTTCTAGTTCAAAGCCTGGTTTCTTTCATGATGATAATCGGGCAAATCTATTTGAAGTCGAGCCCGATTCTGGAAAGCTACTAAATGCTGATATTCAGGTTGCACATAAATTGGGTTTATGATGCTTCTTCTTTTCCTTGTATGTAGTCAATTGTTGTATTATTCTCTTAATCTAATTCATTTCTGATCCTGCAATAAGATTCCAAGTCCCAGACCAGCAGTGAAAGCAATGAAGCCTACCCACAAAGTTTATCAGGTAATTAGTGTTTCCTAATTCCATAGTAGTATACAGTTTCATTGTATCATGAGAATACTTCCTCTCAAATTGCACGTAAAAGAATGAAGCCATGTGGGAAATTCAATTGGTTTATTGGGTTTACAAGGAGAATACTTCTTTACAGATTGCTTTTAAAGCATGGCCTTTGTTTGATGAAAGTTTTGGATGTTTAGAAGAAATATAAACATATTTTAATTGATCCGTCTTTTCAGGGAGGCAATGTCGGGCATCTTCACAGATTGCTTTCCATTGAATCTAGTTCCCAGGTATTCTACTATTTAATTTGGTATATGAAGTTTACAAAATCTGTCTCTTTAAAATCATTTGGGGCAAATTTTCTGATTTTACCTTAACTGATAATACAGATTCTCTATGTTGGAGATCATATATATGGGGACATACTTCGTAGCAAGAAAGTTCTAGGTAAAATTTATTTAAGCTGTAGCTTCACATGGGACTGTTTACTAGAGGTTTGGCTCTTCTTCTTTTTGTTCTTGATATTAACCATTATTTATCATAAAATGTTAGGTTGGAGAACCATGCTCATAATTCCAGAGCTAGCAGAGGAGGTTATGCTCCAATTTGATTCTAAGGTCACCCGTAAGGTAATGAACTAATTTTTATCTGTAACTACCTTTAAAATTAGCTTAGTCTAATATTTATATCAATGAAACTATCATCTGAACATTCATACAGTTGCTTCCATAATTTCAATTAGTAATTCGGTGAATAAGGTAATGGGGGCACACTGGGGTTAATTGAAGTTAAATTGGTTGTAATTTGAGTCTTCTTTTTTTATAATAAAAAAGGGTGGTTGTATCACTTCGATTTATAAAAGAAACAATTTCTGAGGTACGGATGCACAAATTAATTTCATGTTATTCTCTGTTTCCAGGAGCTGAGGCAATTGAGAAGAGACCGGGATCTTATTGAAGACAAAATTCATCGATTAGAGTGGTCTCTTAAGTAAGCTGCTTTCTTTTCTCATATAATTTTGTTAATCAAACAATAGTTACTGATTCTTAGTGTTTTTAACTGTATGCATTATGTCGCTTTTTTACTGAAATTTATCAGAACTCGGGCGCTGTTGTAAAATAGACCAAGTTTTCAGTTTTTCTTTTCTTCTTTGATAATTGAAGACCACAAAAGCTTGAACAGATTAATAGCTGGAGTTACTAGATCCAACCAAAGAACAATTTCAACAGGCTTATTTTATTCAGCTCAGGCTCAAAGTTATGATGTGATACAAGCAAATTCAAGTTTTCCTTACTTCGGTGTCATTAGAAGCAAGCAATTCACTCCCATATGGGTCACATATTATGCTGCATCCTTGCTTCTGAACATTGAATCTGGATTTGTTTACTATTTGCCTATTTGACTCAGCTTTGAAGACCTTGACAAGCATCAGCAACAAAGTTTGTTATCTGAATCGGAAGATCTCCGGGTTAGCATCTTTGAAACTGTTGCTCTATTGATATATTTGTGCAAGTGGTTTTCCTCTATTATTGTGCTTGTATAATTTATAGGTAAAAAGGGAGCATGTTCGCAAACTACATCAAGAGGCTCAAAGAAATTCCCATCACAGAGTAAGCACTCTAATTTTGCACTTTTTAGAACAACCAGTTCTTGGCATGACATTTTTCTTTTGTTTTATGTGAATTTCAAATAGTATGGAAAATTCCACAATTTGAAGAATTACATGAATTTCATTTTAACTATTTTTCATTTGATGGTCTCATTGCAGTTCCATAAGGTATGGGGGCAACTTATGAAGACTGGTTACCAGAACTCTCGTTTTGCCCATCAGGTAGAATATATATATATATATATTGCATCAAAGATAACAAATATATATATGAAATTTGGATGATTTGATCAAGTACAATATAAAAAACTATGTTCATATTCTCTCTTTCATGCACAGGTCGAAAGGTTCGCATGTCTGTACAGTAGCCAAGTAACAAACTTCGGCTTATATTCTCCAGACAAGTACTACCGACCAAGTGAAGATTTCATGCCTCACGAGTTTGACGTGCTCGGTCTTTGATCATATAATTGTAGTAGCTAATCATCAAAATATATGTACCTAACTTCTGTAATTGACAGCTGGTGGGGGGGGGGGAGATAGTGTGTTTGAATTTTGGTGCAAATGGGGTACTTGATTAATATTGGTAACAGTCAACCAAAGCGTATCTCAGTTGTAACCATTGCTTCGAGATAATGTGAAATAATAAAAAAGTGTTGTTCATAGTTAAAAGCAGTTTACCTATTTTGTTGGGCCCGTTGTGCAATGTGGATGTAAATGGTTGAAATAGTGTGTTTGAATTTTGGTGCAAATGGGGTACTTGGATTAATATTGGTAACAGTCAACCAAAGCGTATCTCAGTTGTAACCATTGCTTCGAGATAATGTGAAATAATAAAAAAGTGTTGTTCATAGTTGAAAGCAGTTTACCTCTTTTGTTGGGCCCGTTGTGCAATGTGGATGTATAAAATTAGAGATAAGGAGGCATTCATCAAAAAATTCATAACAGTAACGGTACCGGTATAACTGTACTGGTATACCTGCACACGCAAAAGAAATTAAGTGTAACAAATTGGAAAAAAAAAAAATGAACAATAAAAATGGTTACGAACTTACCATACATACATACATACATATGTATATACACATACTTCGCCTGTGTTGTGTGCCTCTGCCCTTGGAGGAGGAGATAAGGAGTGTGTCTAGCCGCCTACTACCTACAAGTATTCTTTAAAATCATGTTTAGTTGTATAATAAGTGGTGAAGTAAATTCTCTACTCCATCTTTAAAGAGTCAAGCGATTAGGAAATTTGAAGGAGTAAAATAAAATAACATTTGAGTTAATTCGGATTAAGTTACTCTATCTGGAGAGATGAAGAGGTGGAGTAACTTATTTCACTTGTGAGTCCCACAGTTAGAGTAACATCATGTTATAATTTTCTCTCTCTGTATTAACTTATTCTATCAAATTCCAATCAAACTCCAACCAAACATGATTATTTTAATCTACCTTAACTTGGAGTAAGAAATTTAATCCGGAGTAACTTTACTTCACAACCAAACATGACCTAAACCTAATTAGTACGGAATTTCCTAAATCATATTGTTCTCAAGTTGACCTAATTTTAGAGACTATTTAGAAAATTACATATCTATAATCTCTTTCCAATTGATCTGTGAAGGACATGCCCTTTTGACATCATATCGTTCTTAGATTTGAAATATACAAGAACTTATGAAAGACATAAATCACAGATGCAAGGAAACAAACATTATTTTCAATTATTGAGATTTACTATTTCAATCTATCTATAATCTGTACTTCCTTTTTTTATCAACGCAATGAGTAGATTTGTAAATATTCAGAATGTCAAATTTGACTTTGCCTCATGTCACAAACTAGTCATGGTCATTCATTTGAGTTAAAATTTGAATTTCAACCTAATTATGGTTGTTCTTGGACTTTTGTTGATTGCTTGTGCTCAGGAACTTGAGGTGGCACAACAGTCAGCAGAGGAGAGGTGGGAGAAGGCGCTAGCCAAAGATCGATTGTAAAAATTCCCGGTAATCTCATGATCCTCTAATTTTTCCTTTTTGACCCGTGTTGGCTTTGTAACTTAGACCAATGCCTCTGTTCGAGTTGCTACAATTTCCCCTCTTTCGTGAAATTTGGAGATTTTGAATGTATTCTTTTCCAAAGCATGATTCAACCTTGAATCCAATGGTATTGGTCTGGTGTTTAATGTCACAGTTAATAAGGGAAAAAATTGGGGTCTCCTTTTAGAATCAAGGTTAATGAATGCTAAATTGGAGGATCAGTTGCACATGAGAGGGGTGAAAATCAAAGTGTCCGTATACTTTCATATTATACCATATTAGTAATGCTAAATTGTCCTATCTATAAATTTTCAACTTGTATTGTCTTAATTCATATGTTGTCTTTCAACTTTCATGCAAAATTTTTTTCCCTCAAAATGTCCATTGTCTGACACACACAGTGGATTCAAGTAGAAATTGCTAATTTGATAACGTTCTGTAGGTGTACTAATTGGCCTTGATTATCTTCTTGGTGCGGAGTTTAATTTCACATCAAGGGTAACTATTCAGACCCAATTTCATAATTGAGATTTAAAGAGTTTATCGGGTCAATAATATGGATTGATTAAGTATGATACTTATCTTGGTTGTCGGTATCTAGGCGCAAAAAATGAAGTGATTCCACCCCTTGATTGGGAGCAGCGTGTGCCAAATTCTAAGAGAATTTTAATTTATCTGAGCTTCAGCTTTTCCCACTTCTTTAAAATCAACAGGATTACTAATACAAATCAATATTTAATTCAAGTTTTATTTGCTTTTTACTTTACCAGTACACTGTAACTTTTGTATGAGACTTTTAATTTCAATGAAATCCGCCTACGGGATTCAAATAAAAAAAAAGTGTCAAATATGGTGTCAGATATTCTGAAGGAGCAAAGTCCCAATAAGTACATATTAACCTTTAATTTTACTTATTTAACTACAGTAACAATTTTGTTATTGAATTTTTTTTTACAATCATATATATATATTTTTTTAAAAGGCCTAAGCCTGTTTCATTGCCATGAAACAAGACTTTTTACAAAACAAAAGAGCTAAACGCTAAACATCCAACAGTCCAACAAACATAGTAGTAATCAACATGCAACGAAGAGTCAAAAGCTAGAATATAAGCAAAGACTAATGAGCAAAAGATAGGGGTGTATTATAAGGCAAATGATCAAGCCGAGTCCTCCTCCAGCCAGCTCAGAACTCTTTCTGCCTCCGGCTGTGCCACACGCAGAGGTACTTCATCCACATCAGCTGGCATCCATTCCTGTGTAGCCGCCTGCAAGTCCTCAGATAAATGTCCTATCCAGTAAGCAACCATAGAAACGATCATTAGTATCACATTTCGACATGAGTGAACAACTGAATTTTGAAAGCATAAATCATTTTTTTGTTTCCAAATACACCAAATCACAGCACAAACTACTAGCAATAAAGCATGTCTATGTAACTTCGGGAGTTGTAGAGCAAATGTCACCACATCGTCCATACAGTGCCAATTCTGGCTAATAACCTGACATTGGCCCATATAAAACCAGATGGATTTAGCAAAGTGGCATCGAAAAAACAAATGATCTGTATCTTCCTGCGAAGAGCAAAACTGGCAGGTGAGACCCCCTTGCCAACCTTTTTCGTGCAATTTAAGTTTGGTGAGAATTTTATTTTTGGACATTAACCACATGAAGGCTCGAATCTTAGGGGGGTGAAATGTTTTGAAAGAGAAATTATGAAAGAAATTGTATATATGTTCTGATTTATTACAATACTCCCTGTGGGGATTTATAGGCTATTAGAGAATATAGCCGTTATACACATTCCTAATCTGTGAAATTCTAGATATTTGCCTAATTACAAGGATTAATTGGCTAGGTACCTATTTTAGCTATAACAGCTATAATTTGGAGGCTGGCTGATTTATTTTCTAAATTGACCTATGAGGATATTCTGAGGTCTGATTTCTTATTTTTTTACACTCCCCCTCAAGTTAGGTTCGAATATGTTTAGAGATCCTAACTTGCACAATATTCTTTGAAAGTTTCCTTTATCTAGGGCTTTGGTGAATATATCTGCTAGTTGATCATGTCTCCTCACAAATGGAGTCTCTATTTCTCCAGCTTGAACTTTTTCTCGTATGAAGTGACAGTCCACTTCGATATGCTTAGTTCTTTCATGGAATACAGGGTTTGATGCTATATGCCGGGCAGCTTGATTATCACAGTACATATTGGTATTGGTTTTTCGCATGAGATTTTCATGTCACATAGCAATTGCTTGAGCCATACTAGCTCACTTGCCGTAGACGCCATCGCTCTATATTCTGCCTCTGCACTGGACCTTGCAATCACATTCTGCTTTTTGCTTTTCCATGTTACGAGATTCCCGCCTACAAATGTGCAGTATCCTGTGGTTGATTTTCGATCAAAATTTCCAGCCCAATCTGCATCAGAGTAGGCGAGAATATTATTAGCATTATTTTTCTTCATCCATAACCCTTGTCCAGGAGACCCCTATAGATACTTAATAATTCGGTTTACTGCTTCTAGATAAGCGGTTCTTGGTGCATGCATAAATTGGCTCACAGTACCAACAGCAAAGGCTATGTCAGGTCTGGTAACAGTTAAATAAATTAACTTCCCAACTAATCTTTGGTACTGTCCTATATCCTTTAAAGGTTCACCGTTTTCTGGTTCAAGTTTCTTGTTAGTATCTATAGGGGTATTTGCAGGTTTTATACCAAGTTTACCTATCTCCTTTAATAGATCAAGGGTATATTTTCTTTGAGAAAGGAACAAACCTTTACTTGAGTGAGCAATTTCAATGCCTAGAAAATACTTAAGCTTTCCTAAGTCTTTAATGTCAAATTTTTCTTTGAGATAATTTTTAACATTATTTATTTCTTCCTCATTATTACCAGTAATAATTATATCATCAACATACACAAGGACAATAGTTGTTGTGTTATTTGAGTGTTTAACAAACATTGTAGAGTCTGCTGTGCTTTTATCAAAATGAAGTAATGACAAAGAGTGACTGAGTTTTGCGTACCATGCTCGCGGAGATTGTTTAAGTCTATAAATCGACTTATTCAATTTGCAGAGAAGGTTGCAGTCGCCTTCATGCTTATATCCAGGTGGTATGGTCATATACACTTCTTCCTCCAAGTTACCTTAAAGGAATGTATTTTTCACATCCATTTGCGATAAACTCCATCCCGAGTTTACAGCTACTGATAGTAATGTTCTAACAGTATTCATTTTTGCAACAGGGGCAAAAGTTTCTTGATAATCTATACCATACGTTTGTGTGAATCATTTGGCAACTAAGCGGGCTTTATATCGTTCTATGGTTCCATCACTGTTGTATTTAATTTTATACACCCATTTGCAACCTACAGGTTTTTTTTCCTTTTGGTAGTGATGTAACAGTCCAAGTATTATTTTTTTCAAGAGCTTGAAGTTCTTCAACCATTGCTTGGGACCAAGTTGGATTATTTTTGGCTTCTTCAAAATTATTTGGTTCAGTTTTCTCAGAAATGGCAGTCAAGAAAGCTTTGTGATCAGCAGAAATATTATCATAAGAAACATAATTTTGAATTGGATAACTTACATTGTATGTGACAATAAAGTCACGTAATTTTGATGGTGGTTTGTTGGCCGAGTTGATCTCCTAGGAGGATTTGCATTTTCTTCTTCAATTTCTCCCCCTAAATGCAATTCCTCATCTTCTGAAGCTTCGGCCTCCAAACGCACTGCCTCAGGTTCTTGATTTTCTCCCCCTAAATTCAAGTCTGCTCCTTCTGAAGAATTTGGTGTATGTGTTCCTTCAAAAGAGGTTAATTCTAGAAGAACAATTTCATCTCTAGGTTGTATTGTAGAATTTTCTTTTTTGTAAAAAGGCTCGTTTTCAAAAAAAGTTACATTTCTAGATATATATAATTGATTATTATTAGGGTCATAACACTTATATCCCTTTTTTTGTGATGAATATCCTATAAACATAGTTTTTACGCAATTTTTATCCAACTTATCTTGTCTTTTAATATAAACAAAACAAATACAACCAAATATACGAAGATGATCTAGGTTCATTTTCCGTTTGTTTAAAATATCTAAAGGACTTTTATTATTTAAAATGGAAGTAGGCAATCTATTAATAAGATATATAGCAGTGAGAATAGCATCTGACCAAATTTTTTTTGGAATATTTGATTGGAAAAGAAGGGACCTAGTAACTTCTAAAATGTGACGATTTTTTTTTTTGAAATTCCATTTTGTTCTGGTGTGTTAATGCACGTTGTTTGATGAAAAATTCCTTTTTGTTTTAAAAAATCCGAAAAATTTCTATTAATATATTCTGTTCCATTATCAGACCTAAATATTTTAATTTTTGTGTCATATTGATTTTCAACAAGGTTTGCAAATTCTTGAAATGTCGAAAAAACTTCATTTTTTGATTTTAAAAGATAAATCCAAGTGGTACGTGAAAAATCATCAATAAATGTAACAAAATATTTAAAACCATTATAAGACTCTACTGGTGCAGGTCCCCAAACATCCGAATGTATAAGTTCAAATATTTTTGAGGATCTACTAGTGGATAATGGAAAAGGTAATCTGGTTTGTTTTGAAAAACGACAAATATCACAATAACTAGAATCTAAATTAGAAAAGGAAAATAACTTATTCAAAACTTTATCTGAGGGATGTCCAATCCTCCAGTGCCACAGTTTATTTTGTTCTACACTATTAGCAACAAATGCTTTATTTGGAAAATTTAAAATATAAAGCCCATTTTCTAAATGACCTTCACCAATCGTCATCTGAGTTGTCCGGTCCTGAAATATCACAGTTTTAGGTGAGAAAATGACATCACAATTTGAGTCGTTAGTAATTTTGCTAACAGATATTAAATTGGAATTAAAAGTTGGCAAATGCAAAATGTTTGAAATATTTTTGGACAATAGTTTGGTACTTCCAATATTTTTAACAGTACTTTAGATCCATTTGCAACAATAACACTTGTCGTTATTTTCAGTTTGTTGTATATTTGTCAAAAGATTAATATTTCCTGTCATATGGTGCGTTTGCACCGTAATCGATAATCCAACTATCATTTTTATATGCATTTAAACAAAATTTTGATACAATACTTGTGAATTTACCTTTCTGTCCAAGGGAATTTTTAATCTGGGCCAAGACCTGATCCAATTGTTGTTGGGAGAGGAATGTATTGGGCTGAGTTTCGGACCCGCCTAAGCCCCGGCATTTTTTTCCATAACCAAAAAATTAAATAATATAATATTAATAACCGAATTTTGAAAAAATTTTCAAACCTAACCAGACCGCCCCCCCATTGGGCGGTCCGTAAAACCTATCGACCGCCGGCCACCTGGGCGGTCCGGACCTGCTGCAGCACCGCCGCCACTCTTGGGCGGTCGACTTTTTTTATTTTTTTATATTGTATTTTATGTAATTGCTTGTAATTTATATTGTATTTTATGTATTTTGTTGTGATTATATGATTGTATTTCCGTGTAATTTTCTTGTGAACAAAATAACGATGAATTTGGTCGAGTGAACAAAATAACCAAATAACGTCTAGTCAACATAAAATATAGAAACAAAAATATAAGTAAATAAAATAACCAAATAACGCTCGATCAACATAAAATATAGAAATGAAAATATAAATATACTTGTCAATGGCTACAATATGAAATATAAAAACTAGCGATGACGACGACGACCGAGACAATGACAATCTAGGAGGCGCCCGCATGCCCTTCGCGGCCGGGACACGTCTCTCGAGGCCGTGGAGGCTCGAGAGGGCTCTGCGAGATCCTCGTCATCGCCAGAATCAAAATGCATGTCGTCCCGTGTATACGCAAAGCATCCCGGCCATGGATCAAACCGGGAAGCTCGCCGTGCCCCCACCGCCGCTAGCCTCGTGGTCGTCTTGCCGCCTGGGGGTGGCATCGATAATGTGGGCTCGCCCCGAGTCCTCGTATACGTCGTCGGTGGGCCGTGTCCCAAACGCAAAGATCCGCCCATGGATCAAACCGGGTAGCTCTTTGTGCCCCACCGCCGCTAGCCTCATGGTCGCCCCTCGCGCCCGGTGTACGTGAGACCAAAGTCCGCCTGGGAGTGAAAGTGGGCTCGGCACTCCATGTAGGGTGACCATCCCGTAGTTAGATAATGTTAGTTTTCTTCATACAAAAAAAAAAAAATTAATTATATAGACACGATCCAACCGACCTCGTCATACCGCACCGGCACTCCATATTGATTGTAGTAGGCGTGCCATTTCTTGGTGTCCATCACCCAATCGTGGAACGCCCAATTCGGGTTATCTTCTGCAATATTTGAGTGGAACATCTTAAGAACACATTTCGAAACAAAATTGACGTGAATGAAAAAAAATGAACTTATAATACTGCGGGGGGTGGTGGTAGGTCTCTATCGCGTACGAGAGGCGGCTCTTGGTTGGCCGGGTTCGGAATCGGTGAGTCAATCTTGATCTCACGCCGGTTGATGTTCTCGCCAAGATCGTGTAGCATGCCAATGAGGCGCCCATCAAACCGGGAATCCTCGACGATCGGAGCACCGTGATGCAAAGATAGTACACCCGAACGCTCGGAAACCATTTCTCGCCATGCACACCAAGCCGTGTGCAACTCCTCGACCGCCGTCGCACTGTAAATAATATTTAGAAAATGAGTTGTGCGAAGAAAAAAATAATATTAAAAATAATCTTTATTGCTTACCGATCGAGTGTTGATCGGGCCCCATGGCAAATGGGTCTTACTCGAATCACCTATCATTCTCCGCCGAAGAGAATCACCGTAGTCGCCCGCAAGTATACGGTAGTCATCATGCACCACCGCCGGTACCGCACCATATACCTCAATGTCCGGGGTTCTGCTCCCAAACTGACGTCCGTCGGGTCAGGTGGGACCCACAAATTGTCCTCAGGCCTGCGGGCAATCCTGTACAATCCCATATGGTGGGTGCGCCAATCCACCTCAGTCTTCTTGTGCATAGTCCTGCATTATAAGTTAGTTATACAAAATTTGTGAAACAATATCAATAGTTTATGAGTATTATTGAGTGTGTATTAATACTTACTTGTGCAGCTTCTCTGTGTCCTACTCACCAAGTATGGGGTCATCCGGAATGAAGGCATCGAAGCCGAACTGACGAGGCACTCGATCAGGATAGTGATACTCAACTATCCAGTAATAAACGAGCGGACCCCGGTACAAACCGAGATCCCTCTCGCGCCATCGTCGCCCGACAAAAATGCGAGACCGGTACCACGCCCGATACGGGAACCACTCGACGTTAGCTTGGTGCAATAGCTGGAGCCGGTTCCCGGACGTACGAGATACCCACCGTCCCTCCCTTCGGCGTATTCTCGTAGCGGCGGTAAGCACCCCATATGATAGCATATGGGGGGTATCTGTCGATGTCGTCACCCGTGTGCCACCTCACATGTGGAGGAATAATGGGTCGGCAGACCGGTAGGTGCGACCAGGACCACTGCTGGAGTAGCATGAGTGGCCCGTTGAATTGCTGACTGTCTCTCTGAAATTTTATAAGTGCATTCATTATTATCAAATAAAAAACAATCGTAAAGCACATTAATTGATGGAAACTTACCATACATGCGTGACACAGTCCTCTGTACAGGGTGGCAAGCACGGCTCCACCCCGGTTCCATCGCGACGGCTTATCGAGTTCCTCTAACCAGCTTGGGAGGAACATGATCGGGACCAAGTCGCCACTGGAATCGACGAATATCGTGCTACCACATAAGTCAAGCACGAATGCTCTAACGTACCTACAGTTTCAATAAAACATAAAAAACTATGTATTTTTAAGTAATAATTTTAATTTAATTAATGCATTTTAATCTTACCTCCCGACGCGCTCGGATCATCCGTCTGGGGGTGATGGCAATCTCGGCGGCATCTGCTTGGGAGAGCTCTAAGACTAATGCAAGAATCGGAGAAACGCTCCACTCCTCCTTCACCCCTCGGCTTGAGCTTCTTTGCCACTGCCTCCACATGCGTCCCCAACAGATCTCGGGATCAATTGCTTGAGGTTCTTATGATCCGAGACACCTCCTACCGGATCTCCATCGATCCCTGAGACCCCATAAGGCACCGACATCCCGTAGGGTCACCGTCATCTCTCCTACGGGAAGATGGAATGAATGCGTCTCGAGGCCTCCATCTCTCCACGAGTCCGCACATAAGTGCCCGGTCAATTCTCCTTGGTTGTTCCAATGTGCCTAGCCGGTACAACCCAAGGTTGATCAGTGCCGATCCATCGGTGGATGTGCCACGTACGCTACCTCGGGCATGCGGTGCCGCACCATCAACATGGTCTCATCCTGCATTTATTAATGTTTTAGATGAAGTTATATATGTGTTTTGAAACATAATGTTTGCATTTTCTTCGAATCACTCAACGTACCTCTACCGATGCAAGTGAGACACGGTGACGTCTGTGGGGGAGCCATAGAAGGGGACTGAATGTATCTGCAGTGACACCCTGCCATGCATGGTCTCTGTGCTCCCACTCGGATCGGCATGAGAATGCGAACTCTCGGCGGTGTCTGAGGTATCTCGTGATCGTCCAGATCTAGTCATCCTACATTTCAAAATATTAAATTTTACTATTATTATTATTATAATAAAATAACAATAATAATAATAACAATAACAATAACAATAATAACAATAATTATTATTATTTTCTTATTATTCTTCTTATTTTAATAATAATAATAATAATAATAATAAAAAATAACCATAATAATCAAAAAATAACAATAATAATAAAATTACTATTATAATAATAATTATTATTATTATTATCATTATTATTATTATTATTATTATTATTATTATTATTATTATTAAAATAAGAAGAATAATAAGAAAATAATAATAATAATAATAATTTCTAACGATTCAAATTAAACAATTCCTAACCATTTCAATCAAATAATATCTAACAATTCAAACCCAATCAAACAATTCTAACAATTCTAATATTTATAACAATTCCAATCAACAATTTCTAACAATTCAAATCAAACAATTTCTAACCATTTCAATAAAATAATATCTAACAATTCAAACCCAATCAAACAATTCTAACAATTCTAATATTTATAACAATTACAATCAACAATTTCTAACAAATCCAATCAAACAATTCCTAACCATTTCAATCAACAATTTCAATCAACAATTTCTAACGATTCGAAACAATTTCTAACAATTTCAATCCACAATTTCTAACGATTCGAAACAATTTATAAAAATTCGCAAAAAATTTCGTACCCGAAAACGGAAGCGGAGAGGGGTCGAAAATGCAACGAAACTGTGAAATATCGCTTTCGGAACAACAAAACGGAGTTTCCGGCGGTTTCGACACGAAGAACGGCGGAGATGGCGGACGCTGGCGGCGGTTTGGGGGAGGGGGTTAGGGTTTGGTTTGATGGGGTGTGGGGGAGAGGGGTATATATAGAAAAAAAAAAAAAATTAAGCAGACCGCAGGGTGGGGGGTGCGCAGGGTATGGACCGCCCAGTGGCCCGGCGGTCTGATAGGGTTCTGGACCGCCCAATGGGGGGGCGGTCTGGTTAGGTTTGAAATTTTTTTCAAAATTCGGTTATTAATATTATATTATTTAATTTTTTGGTTATGGAAAAAAATGCCGGGCCTAAGCCTGCTTCAGACCCGCTAGCAGAGAGCAGACCCGAAACCGCTTCAAGTTCGGACCCGTTAGCACCTAAATAGGCCCTTCGTTTGTTGTCACGCGATCTGTCTCTCTCCCTTCCTTTGTCGCCGCCGCCCCCTTTATCGCCTTTCCACCACTTCGGCCGGAGGTGTGGGTTGAGGAACCAACATTGGCCACGGTCGCGACCTTCTTTCCTGCAATGGTCGCACCTGGCTGTGTTGCGTGCTTCCCGCATCTCCGCCCTAGAGTTAGGTTTTCGGGTTTGGTATTGATTGTTGGAGAAGAAGGCTTGATTCTCCGGCCTATCGCCGGTAGTGGTGTGTGAGGTCATTGCTGACCTTCTTGACTCCTCTGGCTCCAGCAGTGACACTAGTTCTTCAAGAGGAGGGAGAGAGGCGCCGAGAAGGATCTGTTGTCGGACCCGCTCAAAGCTTGGATCCAGGTTTGCAAGAAATTGGAAAATTCGATCTTGTTCTTTCCTTTCTCGGATTTTATCAGGGTCAGTTACCTCTGGTTGGTGGATGTCTAATTCATCCCACTGTTTTTTAATTTCCCCAAAAAACTGTGTGATTGGTTTCTGATTTTGTTTGGTTTGGATGATCTCTTGTTTGATTTGAAATATGTGTGCAAAGTTGTTTTGTTTACCAAACCTTTGTTGGATTTTTTTCCACATTTGTGCCGAGGTGTCTAAGTACACAAATTGTTCACTGAGATTGGGTTCCATGGAGTTCAAAATTGAGGTCATGATTTGGTTATCACATTTTTCCCATGCCTCTGGGTTCACTTGTGGTTTCTTTTTATCACCTGTGACATACCCGTACGTACCTCTGCCCTTGAGAGCAATTGTCGCTGCTCTGGCCCATGGAATGTAGTTTTTTCCATTGAGAATGATACCTGTTAATTTGGCTGTGGTATTGTCTTCAATCGGGGCTGACATATTTTCTGCCATTGTTGCCTCTGTTTCGTAGATGTGGTTGTGTACCAGTTATTGGTACTGGTTCGCTTGCTCTGATACCATGAAATGTTTTGAAAGAGAAATTATGAAAGAAATTGTATATATGTTTCTGATTTATTACAATACTCCCTGTGGGGATTTATAGGCTATTAGAGAATATAGTCGTTATACACATTCCTAATCTGTGAAATTCTAGATATTTGCCTAATTACGCTAGGTACCTTTTTTAGCTATAACAGCTATAATTTGGAGGCTGGCTGATTTATTTCCTAAATTGACCTATGAGGATATTATGAGGTCTGATTTCTTATTTTTCTACAGGGGGACTGGCAACTTCCACCATAAGAAAGGTTTAAGACCTACACTCCAGGAAAATTAAAGAAAAGATACATGGATTTAACAGTATAATGTCCATTACCATCCCAATGCCAAGCTAACTTATCTAAATCATGTGTGAATGAAGTAGTACTAATGATGGACAACACCTGTTGCCATTTCTGAAACAGAATGCCTCCAATAATACGGCGAAATCTCAGACATTGCCCCTGAGAGGCCACTACCTCTTGAACAGATACATTAGGTGTGC
This sequence comes from Carex cristatella, assembly GCA_024447775.1. Taxonomy (NCBI): domain Eukaryota; kingdom Viridiplantae; phylum Streptophyta; class Magnoliopsida; order Poales; family Cyperaceae; genus Carex; species Carex cristatella. The sequence continues at coordinate 4,608,321 of JAJHPF010000003.1, read as the reverse complement.
TGCAAATATCAAACAGCTGAGGAAAAGTAATTTTTAAAGGACAGTTCTGTTACCAAGTATCAGTCCAGAACTGCACTTGCCCTTCCAGGCCAGGAGTAACTGAAATACCAAGCTGACACAGGGTAGAGACCTGGAGTATGGCCTGCCTAATAATATGTTCGCCTACTTCTAATAAAATTCCTAGTTTCGTCATTCGTCCCTAATAATATGTTAAAAAAACTGAATCGTTAAATGTTCAAACCATTTAATTGAGGAACAGACAATATTCTAACCACACGAGTCTTAAGAACTTGTGAAGTCCGTTTATACCAAATATTGCTTATAATTTTAATTTTGGATTTCAATAGTTTTCACACCTAGGCCTAAGCCTGTTAATGAACCGGGCCGGTTCATGGAACACATGAGTCGGAGCCTAAAATGATCAAAGCCCGAAAGTTTCGGCCTCGAATCTTATTACTCTAACAGGCCTAGTTCGAGCCGCGTCGAGTTGCCCATCGAGTCTCTTCTCTTTCCGTCCTTCGCCCTCTTTTCTTCTCTGATTACGACCAAACTCTCCGATCTCAGCCGATCGTCGCGGTCTCTGTTCCCTCTAGCTTCTCTCTGGTCGCTTGGTGAGAATCTCGTCTCAGTTAGTCTGTCTCTGTCTGTCTTTCGCTCTCTCTCTCTGTATCTCAGACTCGTACCGACTAGCGAGTCCACTTGTCTATATTAGTTCTAGTTGTAGTTCGGTCGAGCTTTGTTAATGGCGAGTTTCCTTTTCATCTTACATCCTGTCTGGACTTGGACATGGGTTTTAGTATTACTTAGTGCCTTTTGTGACAGATTCGACTGACAACAAAAATGTTTCACTTTTTCTTGGTCATTGTAGTTGTTGTTTACCATCGAATCAGTTGTTGTTCTCCTTTTCTTATCTGGTTGTCAGCTTGTCTATTGGCAAAAAAAAATGGCACTCTTATTTCTTTAATTGTGTACTTTTTTCACCGGGATTGATATTTGTAAGTTTGGCACCCCATTGAGAATCTTTTGTTTGATTTAACTACTAGAGGAAACTGAAGCTTAAGCACGACTTATATTTTTTCTACCTTTTTTGAAGTTAATTGACAAGTTCCTTATGATTTACAGATATATGTCTCTCTCAACAGTTTTCCGGCGAGTTGGCCTCAAAGATATAGTCTCAAATGCCCCAGTCTACACCAGTACCGTTGGTAAGTTAATTTTCTTCTTTGATGATTTTATTACTCTATTTGATCCTTCTTACTGCCAAATTAAAAGAATAATAGCTCATACATTATTTTCTCAGAGTCATCTGGAGGGTTGAACCTCTTGTTTAAGAGGTGGGCCACAAAAAAGACAGCTGGGTCCACAAAAAATGGCAGGGATTCAAACCCGAAGTACTTAGGTGTGAAGAAGTTTGGTGGAGAGGTAACTAATAACATGATGCAATTTTTTTTCTATGAATTAAGTGGCTTTTAATCTCTTGGAGGTGCTTGAGAGATTTATTCACAGAAATACCTTATTATACTTGATATAACAACTAAATGGTTTGACAGGAATTTGAGGCTAGGTAAAGTTCTCATTACTAATTGAATAAAATTTTCTGATTTAGCAATACAGAAGTATGAGTTGTTTCTAGTCAAACTCCCACTGTAACTAGTTAGGTCTTGATGTAAAAAGAAAAAACAAGCCAGCTAATACCCCCATTTTCTAGTTCATTTTCCTAGTAAGAAATGCAAGATGCTAAATCATTAGCCCAAAATAAAATAATGACCTGGTTTTTATAGACTCAGGTGCTGCTGATCCCGTTTTGCACTTATCACCACACTGTTTGACATCTGTAATTTTGGCATTTCACATATGCTAACATGCAGGATACACTACCTGTTGACATTTGTTTGGCCCATAAGCTATTCAAACTTCTAAACATTGCATCTTTAATATTAGCACATCCATGGTAGTTATTTACTTCATTTCAAAATGGCACATAATACTCTCCTGTACTAAAAAAAGTACCAAACTCGTATTTGCAATTAACACCAAGTACTTCTGGTTTATTTACAAAAAACATCATCTGGTAAACAATGATCGATACAATCAAAATGACTAAATTTCCTTAAACAAGGAGAGGTATCACCCACAGAAAAAAAAATTGCTCATTATACAAGTCGATGGATTGGGAGTTAGTTGAGAATTTGACACATTTTGGGTGATATTTGCCAACAAGGTTAATTGATGTGTAAATTGCAGTATGGCACTTCAAATGTTTTATACCACCCCCTTACTGTAACATTTGGCATTGTATAAATGCAGAAGGTCATACCAGGAAATATAATAGTTCGTCAGAGGGGCACCCGCTTTCACCCAGGGGACTATGTTGGCATGGGAAAGGACCACACTCTGTTTGCACTGAAAGAAGGCAATGTCAGGTTTGAGCGCAACAAGCTCACGGGTAGAAAGTGGGTTCATGTCAACCCGCTCAAAGGTCATGTTCTCCATCCTCTCTATGCCAATGTTGAGGCTGAAGCAGAGCCTTGTTAGCTTCCTAGTTTTTATGCTTCCTGGTCCATCCTTAGACTACACTAACTATTTAAGATGTTTCTCTTGACAATTTGTTTTCCTTTTTCCTTTAAAGTTCCATTTAAGAGTGCTAGAGACATTTTTGTTTGCTTCACTTTATTTCTTCTACCGGAAAATAAGTATGTTATGTTGTGATGCTTCTCTCACAAATTTGGAAAAACTGTAGAAACTACTACATTAGAGTGCAATGTTCAATAAGTAGCTGCTTCAGTACCCTTCTCTTTCCTTCTATAATATGAAATCACTAGACACGATTAATTTAAAACACCTAGTACAATCTTTACTTTTATGCATACGTGGAGTAACATCATCCAATTTTTCATACATGGAACAATTGCCCTCTTGGAAATTGAATCGACAGAGAAGGTTTGTGTCAACCAGAGTGGAAAATCATCCTAACCCAGGATGTATTGAGGAGCTGCAACATAGGCTGTGCCACAGGATGTGTGGTATGTCGTTCCAATGATTTGGAAACAGCAATACACTTGATGTTTCCCTGTACCTATGCTGACCAGATTTGGAGAGAGGTGCAATCAATAATAGGTGTCAGAACAATAGCAAATGGGCAAACGATACAGGAAGTCTGGCACTATTCGATACAGTTACCAGGAAATCGGTACTGGAAGAAAATGAGGCTAGTACTGCCGAGCTGTGGGTGTTGGCTGTTATGGAAGCACCGTAATGACTTAGTGTTCAGGGACAAAAGAATGCCACCAAGAATACTGGCACAAGTAGGATAGGGCCAGAATAGCAGTTTAATTTCAGGTGTAATCAAATTGCATAGAGGGCAATTATGGATTTGCGTTGATGGATGTAATTTAATTTATCAATGAAAACACTTTGGCAGCCGCTGCCAAATTTTCAAAAAAAAAAAACATCCATTGCCAACGAGAGGAATAATTAGTTAATTACCACATTTTCAATATTATTAAGAAGAGCAAGTGTTATATACAAAAACGCAAAGAATAATATACAGTATCACCTTTTTAAACAAAAATATTTCATTACAAAGCTGTGCATAATTCTGTTTCTGATTCTACATTTTACTGTGAGTCTGTTCAGGTTGAGTTTCTTCAGCTTGTGAGATATCAGAATTTACTAAGCCAGACTCAAACCTCTCTCTTCTTTGAACAGCTTCCTGGACTTTCATATTGAACTCTTCATCAGAACTAGCCAACATGTATCTCAACTTGAAATTGACCCTGTTTTTGACTAATATTTCATGCCTTGGCATTATTCTTCCTTCTAGTGAATAACTGAAAAACCTAAAATGTCATATAACATGTTAGCTAAAGCAATATAAGGCAGAAGTTATAGGTAAAAATTATCAAAAGAGAAGAAATCAGTAAAATGAAAAGGAAAATTGTCCCAAATTTTATCTGAAAGCCAATTCAAAAATAATTTCAATAGTTGATATGAATGACTATATTGTGCTAGGCTTGTAAGAGTGATACCTGGGGAACTCTATGAGATCTTGCAGAGGTCGTACCATAACACGTCTCAGGTATTTGTATTTAGGTCTCAGGATGTCCAAATTATATCTCAGAAGCATGGGGAAGTCCGCTACCATCTGACCAAGTGTTGGACGTCTAATTCCCAATGAGAGGAAATATTTTACATTCACGTCCAGTTTGTTTATGATATGGCACCCAACAAGCTGGGGATCCAATGCAATGACTTTGCCTATATCTTCTTCTGTAACCCCAGCATCTGTCATTAAGAAGATAACCTATACAAAAATGACATATCAAATTTAGGTCCATCCTTGCAAAATTAAAAACAAATAAACATTGCATCTCACCCTGCAAAACAATGACCGCCTTGGAAACCAATAAACGTCACCTCTATCTTCCTCCCTATATTTCTTAAAAGAACAACCACATAACATTTTCTTCTCTATTAGAAGATGTGCCTTGTACAGATGATATTTTGAAGTGGCATAACTCAAGTACCTTTATCTACCCCACCCAGAAAATAAAATTATATCATGCCATATAAACTCCACCTCCTTCCAAAGGGGCCAACTCTCCATTAGATGGGATTTATTGATATAGAAAATTCATTTGAGTTTGACCAAAGTCGGATATTTTATTTTTTGGAGAAGAAATAGTGATACACAAACTAAAATGCATTATTAGTAGGCACTGATATGATTTTGTTAACTTGTACACAAACTCAAGTTAAGTAGGCACAGCTATGATTTTGTTATCATGTAAGCTTGACTAGATTTATGCATGTACTATTTTCATTTGAGCACCAGTATTAATGTTTGTGTTGCATTATTAATACCGACTTATTTCATATAACTAAGTATTAGTAACTAACTATATTCTTAATGTACTTGTTCAGGACTACATAATGAGATTCTCATAGTACAATTTGTTTTTCTGTCCCTCCAAACATATGGTATCATACTTAGACCATATTAAAATAATACATACATACATACATACATACATACATACATACATATATATATATATATATATATATATATATATATATATATATATATATATATATATATATATTTTGTGTCAACTCAAGATCTAATGGAACATAGTGGAGTGTTTACAGTTCTGGCAATTTTGAATGAGCCACGACATTATGTATTTTACTATTGTAAGTGGCAACTATGTGTAATTTCAAAAAAGTTTGAACCGCGTATATGTAAAAGATCCTTTAATATTTTCAGCTACTTAGCATTACACACTCATTAAACATTAATAAAATATGCTTACCACTCGTTGAATTTTCTTGAGAAGATTATATGTCAAGAAAGCTGGAAATTTGACGAGGACACTACCTATTGCTTCGTCTCTGACACCTATTTCTTGTAGAAACTTTACCTACAAGAAATAACAAAATAATACAAGAGAATTAAATAGCTATAAACTTATACCCAAGAAAAATCAATAATAAAATTTGTTAGATAAATCTGTACCCAGCTTCAGCCTTATTTTATGCAGTTTTAACCTCATTTTTGCATCAATTAAATTCCTCGATAAAGAAAAAGACTAGCCAGTTAGAATCAAAATATAAAGGAGCAGCAGTACTACCTTCGGTGATATACATGCCTCAAGGTCAATGCAAAAGACCATAGGTTTCACCACTAAAATCCTCTTCATACCATCTCTTTTGACCCCCAAATAATACAAGTACTTCACCAGAGGCTTCCATCTCTCCTCTATGCTACATCCCATCAGCTGTGGCCTAAAAGCCAGTAGCCTTCCTACCTCTTCCTTGCTCAAGCCGAAATGCATAAGGTACTCAACCTAAGACAAAAACGAATGATTTTTCTACTTGGTTCAAAATTCTACTTCAGTTTTGCAGGAAATATTTCCCATCCATGCCAAGCCGGGTCAGTTCTATACCAAATCTGGTTGTAACAAACAAGGAAACTAAAGAAAACATACCCTACTGTTGAATACACCTGACAACAATAAACAAGAAAAGAAAAGAAAAAAAAGACCCAGAAAAGCACCTTACTCTGCATCTCCTCCAAGCTAAAGAACCCTAAAGCTTTGGGATAATCAAAAACCATGGTGCCAAAATCTCTCTCATTCAACCCCATTTCCTTGTAAAAACAAATCCGAGCCTCCATTTCCTCAACCGACATAACCAAAAGCTGAGGGCATTTAGTCACAACATACCCTATCCATTCATTTCTCACGCCATAACTCTCAAGTTGATCGATATTCTCCTCAAGCTGTTCAAATTTTAGATCTAGTAAAGTGGGTCCTGCTTTGATCATTGTGGGCCCAAGAAATTGTCCCTTCACATGGATTGACTTCAGCCACTCAGCCATACGCCTTATATGGTTGAGATCATTGTTGCACTTGCAAATAATCTTGCCAATTTGGGGATATGTCATTGAGTTGTGCTTCAGCCACCTAAACCAAAATGATAACCAATTTTATTTTTGTTTTATCAGTGAATAGTTGAAACTATTGCAAAACAAGAACTTTTTAAACACTTAATGGACACCATATCAAACAATCAAAGCATGGGGAGTTCATTACTTGACAAGAGGAACAACACCAGTGCTCTGAATGTATCCCTTGGCTCGCACATTAAATGACTGGTGCGAAAATTCAGGATCAGCCTTCATGGCCGCAGCACCAATCACAACCCGATCCACAAAAGCACCCAAGTTGGAAACTAGGTTACTTGAATAAGTCTTGCTCATTCTCCCAGCCCGAAATGCTGATTTTAATGTTTCACTAGCAACCCCTCTTCTAACCTCCAAAGCCTTCTTCAATACCCTTTAAAACAAAAAATATAATAACAAATAAATAAAATAGTCAGAATTACAGTTGGGATTTTAGTTGATATGCCCACGAGGATAGCATACTATTTTTAAAATCTACCATTGTAGTATGCACTACATTGGGTCAGTAATGCTGGTTATGTACCAGTAGTGGTTGGAAACTGTGCTTGAATGCGCCATCTATTGGTGTAATGATTTCAATGATAGCATTACTGTCATTGTAATTGTAAGAACCTGGTGCAACCAGGGTAAACTTTCCGGACCAGCATCAGTACAATACTAGCACCATTCCTTATCTAAAATTTCAGCACTGTACCTATCTTGTTCCACGCTGTTGTCAAACGAAGCTTGTAAGTCGACTTGGGGTAAGTCGGGCTTTGGGAAGTCGACAGAGCCCGGGAATTTGGGGATTCTGCGTGTGGCCAGGGAGGATTCATTAATGATCTTTCGACGGATCTCATCTTGCTCTGATTCGGGATTTTGGCGCAATTGAATCGGGTTGTCGGTTTCTAAGATAGTGTAGGAGTTGTGGCGCCGGCAGCATACTAGGTGCCTGGAGCACGAGAGAGTACGGAAATGTAATGTGATGAAGACGAGAGAGGAATTAGGAGCAGGTTTTTGGTAGGGAAAATAATGGAGGAAGCGAATTGGGTGGTCGGAGAGAGGAGAGAGCATTGGAGGGAGTCTGAGGAAGAGAGGCGGGGGTTTATCCGAACTGAACTGCAGTACTGTACTCCCGAGTCTTGGGGAAGCGTATGCTGGGGAAAGTCGAGGACTTTTAGAATTTTTTTTTTCATTTTCAAAATTGTTTAATAATAATTTTTATTTGAAAAATTTAATGAAACTCTCTGCACACATGTGATTGTGAATTATTCTGAGCTCATGCATTAAAAAATATGAAAAATGTATTAATTTTGTATGGAGTTAAGTGGTAAAAAGTTATTTAAAATAAATAAATTAAAGTAATTTTTTAATTTTGACCGCTTGATTTTATACTAAAATAATTTTAAAAAAAAAATTTGTACTTAGACGCATCACTCGTAAGATAGATCGGTTTCAACGGTTTGAATTGTTGGATTGTGCTATAATCTACTTGTTTGTTTGACTGGATTTGCAAAACATATATAAATTGAATTTTACAGTTTTCTTGTCTTGAGATATTGTGCAGAATCATGACTATAGAAGATGCAATACATACATTGAGGATGGATGAATAATTGTTATATCTATCAAGGATGAATTCATGAAGCACTAGGCATTGGACAACAGAAACATCACCTCAAGATTAGAAATTATAATATGTAAAATTGGTACAATAAGCTTGAGATCTACCGTTGCAACAATTCAGGAATCGTTGCAACCGATAAAATAAACATTTACCCGTTGCACTACGAATTAATTCAATCACAACGGTTCAGGCAATATATTAAATCGGTTGGCTCGCCCGATTTTCCAGAGACCAACCATTATGGAGCTGTTACCACGGTTAATGGCAACCGTTAAAACGGTTCAGGACCCGTTGTAACGGCATGACCAAATTACTTTCTTTTATTCAGTTCTCTATAAATAGAAGCAATATAAGGATTTGGATTATTACTCTAGACTTCAATATTTTGAATTCTTAGATCTAGAAAAAGTCTTCATTGCATGTGCACTCCAACTTCAATATTCATATTCAATCTCAAGTTTATTCAATCAATACACAAACTCTTAAAGTAATTATGCGTGATCAACCTTCATCTTCTGAGCATTTGTTGCTTATCTTATTATATTTGAGCCTTTAGTGTTCAGGCTGTGTGATTTCCCAGAAGATTGTAAGGGCTCACCAGTTCCACCTTGTACTTTTTTCTCATTGGGTAAAAAAAGGTGCGCCATCTCGAAGGTTGTGAGACCCAGAGATGTAGGCGTTAGTACCGAACTCCGTAAACAACTCTCGTGTCAAGTATTTCTAAACTCTATTATTGCATTTTTAGTTTAGAATCAAGTTATTCGAGTTTCTACCAAGAATAACTTCAATGCACACTAGTTACTTATCACTTAGATTGAAAATTTAAAAATGTCGTATTCACCTCATCTAAGTGCCTTTGGGACCAACATGAATTCGTCATTCAATGATTTTATAGTTAAGTTCATAAAAAAAACAACCTAATTTTATTCTTGATATTTTAACTGAATTTTTTTAATTATTTGAACAGTGACATTCAGAACAATTTGTGAATGTATGAATTCAGAAAGCTTGCACAATATTATGATTTTTTTTAAATCCGGATTGATAAAAAAATTCAGAAAAGAGAAGCAATATCCAGCGGTAAGCTACAATGGGCAACAGAAATATTTGAGTTTAAATATAAACCATCCGATCAGAATTCAAGCCAACCAATTCACTTCAAAGTAAAATGTAAGACGTCTCTTTAATATTCGTAGTAAAAAATTATTTTTCTGTTCCGATGGGATCGGATGAATGGAGATGCATTCAAATTTGTGTTGTTGTCTCAAGATTTTCAAATTATGAGATCAAACACTCATTAAAAATCAATCATATAAATTTTTCATGCTGAATATGAAAATTAATTTTACAATATTTATAACATTTTACTCTAAACTAAATATACTCCTGCTTATGTAGCCATCTACATGTGAATTCACGGCGGATAATAGCTAGTTGCAATTTTTTTTTTTATCATTGATTGAAGATAATTATTAAAAAATGTTTATCGATGACATCTCTGTATTCAACATCAAATTTTAACATTTGCAAATTATGTTTTTTTTATTTTTTATTTGTCAATACTATTGCAAAAGATTACAGAATTCGGAGCAGTTTTTGAGGCTCAACTTCAACCCCCCCCCTTTTATTATGAAGATAACATCTCTGTTTTTATCATTGATTGAATATAATTATTAAAAAATGTTTATCGATAACATCTCTGTATTCAACATGGAATTTTAACATTTGCAAATTATAATTTTTTTATTTGTCAATACTATCGCAAAAGATTACAGAATTCGGTGCATCTTTTTGATAAAATGGCTCAACTCCCCCCCCATTTTTTTTGAAGAAACGAATTTTCTCGCGCGCTTTTTAATTTACAAATTTATTTTGAACTTCTTAATTTCGAGAATTAGCATTTTGAAACAAAAAGGCATTTTCATCACGAATGCTGTTAGCTTTTTCATCTGTTAGCATTTTGTGAGGCTGTGTTATTGATCGTGCTAACGGGTATCAAATACAGATGCAACTCTGTTGTTCCTCGTTTGTTCTTTCAAAATGAAAACATAGTTTTATTTTATTATTTTTACTTTTTAAACCTCCAACATGATCCTCTTTTAATCCTCAGTAGTCCCTACGATGATCTTTTATTAATGAAGATCAAATAAGGATTCTTGCTTGTATATATGTTATAACTAAATGGCAACTGTTCTAATTAAAAAAATTCCCATTTCCAGTTGAAACTATTCCTTTTTATTTTAAAATATTTGATATATTTTTTTTGGAACCTTTCTTTCAAAAATTTGTATTTCCATAATCCAGTCGAAACACTAGAGGAGATTGCAAAATTGCTCTTATCAATTGGAAACATTTTCTGCCAAATAGCACCAGCATCTATATAGATTTATAGCACACGAACTTGAGATCAATAAATAAATCACATTCCGAGTATTTCAGCTTGTTTGTTTGAATGGGAAAAAAACGAAATTAAAGAGAGGCAAAATTACTACCCCCACTCCATCCCTCGCCCTCCCAAAAGAAAAAGAAAAAAACAAGAAGAAATCCACAAAAATGAAAAAAAAAAAATATGCACCATTTTATCCTTTGAAGCAATGAGAAAATGCATGGCAAAAGACAAAAATGCATTTCCAAATAATGGTAAAGCTATAAAATAAAACAATGAAATGAATTTACATATAGAATGGTTAAAGAATTAAGGTTTGATTTCAATGACACCCTCTTCCAAATCCGATGGCTCGGGCACGACCTCTCGAGAAGATCTTTGAGAGGATCTTTTTTGTGTAAAAGATTTTTCACTCCCTTGTGACTTCATTGAATGCCTGAAGCTGCGATTCTCGACAACCTGACCCGACGAAGCAATATCAGATCCAAACCGCCAGCTGCCGTGAAATGCACCTCGCCATGAGCTCCTATTAGACATGGTTCGAATCCGACCTGATAAGGAACTTGACCTCTCCTCCTCTCTGACAACCCTTAATGGATTCTCCAGAGCCTTTAACACGTACCGGGCGGGTGGTCTTTTTGACGGCCTAGAGTTTAAGCATGCTTTCGCCACTAAGGCCATGGCCCATACCTCCTCCAAATGGTCTTCATAGAGAAATAGAGATGGATCAATGATTTTTACAATTAGATCCCTGTCATGTATAGTTATGTGGGTCAGCGCCATCTCGATCCAGTCAGCTGTGGCTGGGTCGTCAGATCCACTAAGACCAAGTTTACCGGTGACTAGCTCGAGTAGTACCTTGCCAAGACAGAATATATCATAGGAGCATGCAGCTGGTGGTCCTGAAATACGAGATAGTATGATTCATTTAGCATATATAGGTGATTTAAAAAAAGGATACAAAACAAAATTGGGATGAGAAGTAACACATACCAGAGATGACCTTGTCAAGTGACCTACAAGTGAAAGTAGAGATTAGAAACTAGCAAGAGATTTCAAAAGAAAATATAGTAAAACGGAAATATGGTGTTATCAGCAGTTCTGGCAAAATATTGGACAGAATTTTGCAAAAGACCGCTTCATATGTTTCAAACACTTCCCCGATTCAGTATGATAAGCAACTGTTGTTGAATCTGTTTTGTGAGAAGTCCTGAATTTCTGATAGTACATCGCTATATTCCCGTAAGCAACATGGATCAACAACAACAACCACCAAGTCTTTAGTCCCAAACAAATTGGAGTAGGCTAGAAATGAAACCCAATCGTAGTCCCAAGGTGAAGTAAATAGTCTAGTAATAGTAGTACTACTAATAGCAATAATGGTACTTCTAATAATAGTAATAATATCAGAGGAGGGTTCCGCTGCTCCAATAATTTGTGATCCAAAAATAGTCCACAATCTGAACCGCACATTTTGCATCAATATTTGTGTTGGATCTAGCCTTTGATCAGCGAAAAAAAAAATTCATCCAGTTCTAGTCTTAGACCTCGAGTTCCCCTCTTTTCTATTAGCTTTCTCTCACCCATGTCGACCTGTCCAAAACCTACCCTTCGTTCTCACTCGCTCCCTCGAGCCGTCAGGCCGTCAAGCCGCTTAGCCATCTCTCAACTCGTCTCACTCATCTCACTCCTCTCACTTTCCCTCCTTTTACTTTAATTCTAAGCGGCCGTATCGCTTGAGAAGATGAAATGCGAGAAAGTGATTTCAGCCGCCAAAGGAAAAAGTAGAAGAACAAGAACAAGAACAAGAAAAAACAATGTCTCATGTTATTCTGATTAATTCCTCCTAGTGCAAGTTTGGAAAAAAAAATGAAAGAAAGTTTTTTTTATTCAAAATGTTTGGAAGCAGGTCTTCATCTCTAAAATGAACAAAGCAAGTAATACTACAAGGTCTATACTTCTCCACACAAATATATTCAGGATTTTTAAAGAAATTTATCATAAGTTTAAAGAAACTTAACATGCTACACTAATTTCAATACTCTCTGCAAATTTAAAGAAATTTGACATAAATTTAAGAAAATAGTTTACATCAGAATCAAATAATGAAGTTGCCGGAGAAGCAGGTTTGACGAAGTTTGGAACCGTGGCCGGTGATGAAGTTTGGTCTTGTTCGCTAGAGAGCCAAGCGGAGGGAGGAGCGGCAAGAGCCACCCTGTGTTTGCTTTCTTCATCGTGGGAAGGAGAAACGGTAAAGCGAGAAGAAGAAAGGGCATCACGGTTTGGAGAGAGAGCATCGCTAGAAGGAGGAAGAGCATCACGGTGGAAAGCCATGGCAACAGTTTTTGGAGGAAAATTGAAGAGATCAATCATTTTCTTTACTGGAGACGATTGAAGTGTGTTATTTTGGAAATGAAACGTCGGGGGCAGAATTAATCTGGATGACTAATCTGAATGAGATGTACGGTTCAGATTGTGGACTATTTTTGGATCACAAATTGTTGGAGCAACGGAAACCTCCTCATAATACTAATACTAATAATAAATTAACTATATCATGCCTACACTATAAATCGTAAAGGTCATTGTCCGTAAGCAACATGTAAGCAGTATCTAAATTAAACCTAAAACTTCACCATCTGAGCTCTGTTTTTAAAGATAATCACTTAACAGAAGTGTACTGCTAATTCATATTTCTGTGGTAAAACTAAAATCCTGTCAAAGGTAGAAAGTAGCAACTATTATTGACCACCTTTGTTTTCTCAGACTACCAGGAATACCATCAAGTTAGCACTTACATTTTGATTCAACTATACCTTTAATTTAAATTAACTTATAAGTTACCAAATTCACCAAGTAAGAAAAAATAAGATGAGTCAAATCATATGACTTGGAACAAGTAGGATCTATTTCTGTGAAGAAATTAAACATAATGGGGTACATTGTGTCCAGTTGGTACAAGTCAACAAATGAGATCCAGAGTCAAGTAATTCCAAAATCAGGATATAATCTAAACCAGACAAAAGTAAACTTAAAAAGGTATGATGAAGAATCTTCTTAGAAAACAAAGCTAATACAGCCCATAGTAATAACTAGCGAATAAAGATTTCAGTTCGTACAGCTTTCCTGTTTAATTATTAGGCGCAGCTTGTATTGATTGTAACAGAATATAGTTAGTTATATTTGATTAGCTATCTGCTGTATGTTAGTTAGACATAACACCTCTTGTATTAGCGCTGTGACAGACCTATATATATGAGGTCTCTGTATTCATTCAAAGACTAATGAAACACAATCATTCAAGAATATTCTGTCTTCTTCTCTTTATCATTTCTCTTACTGTTCCTCCTTTTGTTAATTATTTTTTCTTGTGGATTTTGGGTGGATGGGGGGTCCGGATTAATTATGCAGAGTTCTATTAAGCTAAGTATGGGTTTCCTTAACAAATTAAAGAGTTTCAATGAAGAAATTAGAATAACAGAAAAAGAAAGAAAAGCTTACTTCGAAGACTTCAAAATTCGAGAAAATACACTGTTGTGGCCATCCCCTTGTTGTGCACAAACCTCACTCAAACTTCCAAGCCTCACCTCAAATTTGTCATCTAGAAGAATGCTGCTTGCTTGAATATCTCTACAATTCAAACAGACAAAGCATAGATATTAGTGCCTGAGCATACTAGGTTTTGTTGATTTACAGTGTTAACAATTCCCTATTTATTGGAGATTTATAAACTACAATAGGGGCTTGCTCATATTATTAGTTGAGGCTAAATAGATGACTAAATATATACACAGGATACATGTACCACACATATTGTAGTCAGTTTATACTTGCAGGGTATTCAAGTCATACCAATCTAAATAGGCATTAAAAGTACAATCCATGCAACCTCCCCTAATTAGGCTTGCACCTTGTTTGATTTTGACTAAAATAAAACTTGTTCGAAATTTGTACCTATGCACAATTGGGGGATTGCACTCCTGATGCAAGATACAAAGTGCTTCGGCAACTCCGGTCGCAATTTTCAACCTTGTTATCCAGTCTAAAGATGGCAACTCCTCTAATTGTGACTCCCTTTCCAATTCCAATTCCTCTTCTTCTACCTCTTTATGCCTCTTATGCAAAGCACCTGTCAAGTCCCCTTTGGGCATGAATCGGTACACAAAGAACTCTACCTTGTCTTCATCCTGCACAAAACGTCCCAAAAATGGTACGAACCTCGAATGTGTCATCTTCTCAAAGAAACTCAATTCCCCTATGACTCCCTCCTTTTTGACAAGGTTGCCATTGACCCGTTTCACCGCCACGTGGGATCCATCTTCCAGCATACCATGATAGATGTCTCCAGTGTGACCATGTTTGAGACATTTGTCCTCTGTGAAGTCTGATGTAGCACGTGCTAGTTTGTCAAAGGTGAAAGAATCTGCAACTGCTGATGGGTTCTGGGTACCAGTAGGAGAGGTCGGTACTGGTAATGTGGCAATGGGAGAAGCTTGGGCATGAACACTGGTTAAGCCACTGCCTCTCCTACTCATAGGTTGCGTTCGGTTTTTCCTCCAGCACACACAAATGAAAACAAGCACAATTATAGTAAGTAGCACAACCAATCCAGCTGCACCAATTGACCCTGCTAAAATATACTTCTTTTTATTCTTTTTTGTTTTTGATTTTTTGTTTTTGCTGCTAAATGAAGCTTCTCTTGTTGGAAGGTTTGGCATTGTAGGAGCAAGGGCAGAAGGTAATTTGGTAAATTGATCATACAGTAGACCTCTCTGCTTGTAGAACTCAGAACAATCTGATATGCTTCTCTGATTAGATGCATTATTGAAACAATTCATGTTTCCTATAACACGGGTATTTAAAGAGCCCTCAAAATAATTATTAGAGATGTCAGAAAGATTGAAGCTTCCCATAAATGATTCAACTTCCGGAGAAACCTTGCCGTGAAAAAGATTATTTGATAGGTTAAAAGTATATAAAGTGCCATTATGGGTCGGCACTGTGCGGGGTACCTGACCCGTCAGCTGATTTGATGACAAATCAAGGTAATTTAACTCTGGAAGCGCCCAAATCGAATCGGGTACACTACCCGTAAGATTGTTAAACGCAATATCAATGTGACTGAGAGAGGAAACATAACCTAGTTGTGAGGGTATCGTACCGGTAATGTTATTGTGTGAAAGGACCAAACTTTTCAAGCTGGAGAGAAGCGCAAGCTCGGCAGGTATGGACCCGGTAACACCCGTGAACCCAAGGTCAAGGGTCGTGAAGCCCGACCCGAGCTGGCGGCCGAACCAGATTGGTATCGAACCCGGTAAATAGAAACCAGAGGCATTAAATGTGGTTAAATGAGACAAGTTTTGCAAACCATCTACAGAGAATTGTGGGTTTAACCTGCCAATCCGGGTCCGACGGAGACCCGTTAAGGATATGGATACGACCCGACCAGATAAGCATCCGACTCCAGTCCAGGTGGTGCATGGGTCTGATTTGAGAGGCCAGTAGCTGGACCGGATAGAGAGAGAGGAGCGGAGGCTGTACAAAGCGAAGAACTCTGTTGAGTTTGATAATGGCTGGGTTTGAATGGGAGAGAGAAGAAAGAAGAGACAGAGGAGGAAGAGATAGAGGAGAGAGAAAGTCATGTGCAATGTTGATAATGCATCTGGAGAAAGAGAGATGTTGGTTCTGGAAAAAGGAGCAAAGAGTTAATGAAGAGAGAGAGAAATGAAGAGAAATTAATGAAGAAACAAAGAGATGGAGGGTGAGGGAAGAGGAAGGTGGAGTTGACTATGAAGAATATAAGTGGGGCAGCACAGCAACAAAGGCGGGAAGTGGCAATAATTACTAATAATTAATTATTGGTTAAATAAAAACGAGAAGGAATAAAGAAATGAGTGGAGATATCATATGTCAAACTAGCGTCTTGGTTCGCATTTGATGTTTTTAATGTGGATTGAAATATAAAGTGCATGTTGTTCGAGGAGTTAATGCCAGGGGATTGAGATTGATATAACCGTCCTTAACATGGTTGTACGCAGAAATTCGTTTGTTAATTTTCTTCTTATTTGTTTGTTTAATAATATTGTACAATGCAGTTATGTTTTTTTTTTTTTTTTTAATAAAGTGGGGATACCGTCAGTTTCATTACGAAACTTAAATGTTCATACAAAAGTAGCGAAATACAAGTTATGAAATATCGAACTACACAAAACATCTAAAGAGTAATAAGAACTATATAACATAAGTAAATTGTGGAATAGTCTATGAAAGCAAACAAGAAGTATCACTCATAAACTGACTAATATTAACAGTGAAACTAGTAATACAAAACAGTCCTATCGTATATATAGTCAGAGAGGTCCGGCTCCTCTAAACCAAGAAAAGCGTCATCTTTAGAATCTGTATCCTGAGCCAACTAGATTATCAAAGATCCTGCCTGATTCAAAGAAGGAATATTCATAGGTAGAATCAAAATTAGCCATACCAACTATAAGGTTGCAACTCTAATTAATTCCGGGTAGAATCGCAGTTATGTACTTTTTTAAGGATTGATATCTAGGCGATCATGTCCTTTTAAATTACGTTACATACTTTTGTTTCTAATACATTTTTTTAACTTGGCGGAGCGATTTAAATTTTGGGTTCTGTATATATGTACCGATTATAATTATAATTTCAGAATAGTCATGTCATTTGCTAAGTATTTTGAAAACGCCTTCTTAACATTTTTTACGAGTGTTCGATCGAACTTCAAACATTGTGTTGAATTAAACATGTAAACTATCTGAAACAACTAGTAGGAACAACGATTTTTCTTTAAACAAAAAGATCCAAGGCGTCAGTATGAAATATCATAAGTTCCAAATTCGATCAAAATTTGTATTATAAATAATTTAAAATTAAAAAAAAACTTTATTTTTATTTTTATTGAAGAAAAAAAATCAAAGATTACATGCTGACGGATACGATGCATAAAACTTAAAAAGGAAACTTCTGCTGTTATATAATTATAATATTATTCTTGAGCAACAGGTTGTCATAACATTTAATTTTTTTATTTAAAAAAATATTTTTTACAAAGTTAAAAATGAAGGCACATACGTTCCAAAACCCGGCATTTTTTTCCATAACCAAAAAATTAAATAATATAATATTAATAATCAAATTTTAAAAAATATTTTATCCATAACCAGACCGCCCACACGTGGGGCGGTCCACTATGCAGACCAAACCGCCCCCCCGTGGGGCGGTCTACCCTCCGACAAAACCGCCCCTCCGTGGGGCGGTCTGAATTTTTTTTTTTTTTGTATTTTGTGTATAAAATGATTATTTTCTCTCTCCAAAGTCACAATAATCCACTCACTCTTCTTCCAAACTGACCTCTGCTCTCAAACAGTGCTACGAGGCGATTCTGAGGCGATTGCGATCAACAGTGCGCTCAACAGTGACCGAGGTTTTTTTATTTTATTTTTAAATGTTAAAAATTTCATAAATAAACAAAATAACTAATATTGAACGACAAATTTCTTTTCTAATGTCAGAAAAAACTCAAAAATGTTCATTGCATTGTACTTGGGTGGAAAAATCACGAAAGGAGAGTTCGGATGCCAATACTCGAAAGATGCGACTTACGGCTTCCAGGTGAATGCCAATACTTCAATTTATGAAGTAAAGGAAATAATAATGCAACAAACCGGTTGGGACCGTGTCCAATTTACCGTACAAATCAGTACCCGAATTAACAATCAACCCCCCGGTGCCAAACCTTACTATATAAAATATCCTATAGAAGAGCAGGATATATGGAAAGCTATGTATGGATTTTTTGAGTCGAATTTAATCCCCGTAATGGACCTATTTTGCAAAAAAGTTTCGATTCAACCAGTTGGTGTCCGATAGAACCTTCTACCCAGAACAACCTGGATACTAGGGCTGGACCTTCTACCCAAAACAACCTGGATTGTGATCACAACCTGGATTATGATCACAACCAGGATTATGATCACAACCAGGATGTGAACTCACCCCCTCGTGAGCCTATGAGACGAGATAGGTATTTGCAAGTACCTGAGTATAGTGTTGCACCTCGAGCTGAAACTAGAAGACGGTCATGTGTTGGTCGGGTTGGATACCAATCAGTACCTGATCCATTACCTAACTACAGCCCCCCTGAACCTAGAAGACAGTCCACAGTCGATCGAAATGATAGAGGCATTGATTTTGATGATATTGATGAGATACCGACAAAGGAAATTGATACTGGTGATGATTGGGATGGGGATTGGGGTTCAGACATATTATCAGAGGGCAACGATGAGGAGATTATGCCTCCTCCAATTGAAGGCAGATTTCCGATCAGGGGACGAGGAGACAAGCACCCGGGTAAGGACATTCAATGACACTACTTCTTTTGAAGAAGCAGACATTTCTTTTTTTGGAACACGCGTTGTATACAACGAAGAGATTAGCCCGGGCCAGCTTTACACCAACATAGAAGAACTGTCGACCAAAGTTAAGCAGTTCCATTTGAAGGGTAATTGGGAGTTTACAGTGGCCAGGCGGGAGAGGAACTGGTATGTTGTAATTTGCAAGGATACAAAGTGCAAATGGAAAATGTCTGCCGCGCCTAAAGGCAAGGGAGAGGCATGGATAATTAAGAAGGTCGAATGACCACACACTTGCAAGAGTGCATCAAGAAGATCAGATCATAGTGCGCTGACGGCAGCACTTATTGCCGATGTAATTATGACAGACATTAAGGAGGACCCTGCGATGAGCATTAAGGAGGTTGCTCGTGCGGTGAGACGAGTCTATGAACATGTAGTCCCACATTACAATAGGTTGTGGAGGGGTCGGGAACTTGCAGTATGCAGATGCTTCGGAACATGGAAGGGGTCGTACAATCTCCTCGCACCATTGCTGATGGCCATAACAAGTACAAATCCGGGAACTAGGTTTGAGCAGTGGCATGTACCAACCGATACACCCGGTGAGGTACAATTCAAGGGCATAGCATGGGCTTTCAGTCCATGTATTGAAGCATTTCAATATGTTAGACCTGTGATCAGCATCGATGCATGCTTCATGTCCGGCCGGTATGGTGGGGCTCTGCTTATAGCATGTGCATATGATACTGAAAACCAGTTGTTACCCATAGCTTTTGCCATTGTTCAACAGGAGGATGGTCCAAATTGGGGTTTTTTCATGTCATTTTTGAGAAGAGAGGTGATAGGGAACAGTTTTGTCTGCGTGATATCAGACCAGCACAAGGGAATCAAGCATGTATTTAATAGCCTCAACTATGGGTGGAACACGAATACGGGAGAGTCTGTGCACAGGTACTGCATGCAACACATTTCAGAGAACCTGTGCAAAAATACCGAGGGCGGAGAATGGGTTGCTGACAGGTTCAAAATTGGCTGCAAGAGGAAAAAACCACGACGAATGGAAGAAATGTTCAGAGATTTTGCCAGAGTATGTATGCATTATTTATTTTTTATTTTTTTACATTTGCACGACTTGTATCACTGAGGTATATTTCTATTTTTTGTAGACATTTCCAGAGGCAAATGCCTACTTAGCGAAGGCGGGCAAGAGACGTCCGCACGATCCGATGGAGCCGTCAGCATATGAGAAGATATTTCAATCATGTGATGGAGGTTGGAGATGGAGAATTATGACCACTAATGGATCAGAGTCGTTAAACAATGTCTTCAAACAGAGCCGTATGTTACCCGTGATTTCACTGGTGGAGGATACATTTTACAAGTTAAATGCTTGGTTTGTTGAGAGGCATGCTAAAACCACTGTATTAGCGAGTAGGGACCAACTGTTCTCAGATAGAGTAGAGGAAAAATTAGGAAAACACAGAGAAAAAGATTCTGTCATGCACATTGTAGCATATGGCAGCACATGTACGGAATATGAAATGCAGGTTCCAAGTGAGATCATTCCACCGGTGGTGGGACAAAGTGGCATTATACAAACTCATGAACGCGCATGCAAGTACAGAGTCGTTTTAGGCGCGAACAATCAAGTAACGTGCGAGTGCCAAGGCCCCCAGTTAGTTCGCATTCCGTGTTCTCATGTTATGGCGGTTTGTCGAAAACGGAATTTCCTTGAAGACGTCTTTGTTGACAACTATTACCGTAACGATTGCCTTCTGAATACCTGGGGAGCATCATTTCACAGCTACCCCAACCAGTACCAGTGGCCATACTACCTTGGACCTACGGTGGTTCCTGATAAGAAATGGATCAGGAAAGGGAGGAGGAAACACAAGCGGCGCGTAATGGAAATGGACAAGATGCAAGGTCGGCGAGTGGGACATGAGGCTCACCGTTCGACTACTGACAGGCAGATTAGAGGTATGTAGATGATCGTACACAACTTAAAAATGATTTGAAATTAAATTTAAATATTGATACTTAATATTCGATGAAATGCATTGCAGAGGCAATAAACGAAGCCAACGAAAGAGAGAATGCTAGAGTGGTTGCCGATGCGGGACCTTCTGGAAGCAGGCGACCCAGTCAGGGAAGCCACTCAGGGAGTAGTCAGGGCTCTACAACTGCTAGTGTCGCGCCGTCATCCACTTCCAGAATCCTAAGAAGTAGACTTGGTCTGTTCGGACGCAGGAAGAGTTAATTCAATAAATATTGTATTTATATTTGTAAGTTATTCAATTAACTTATGTTGTGAACCATTTTCCTTAGAAATTGCGGACTTGGGCATATATTGTTATGTATTCATCATCACATTAAAATTATTTCTGAGTTTTCAAAGCACCGGTCAGTTCAGTCCGGAAAAAATTATTTCTTGAGAAGTCAATTATTCATGAAAATCCTTTTGCCGACGGCCTAGATTAGTCAAGTTATCCATTTATTTCATATCTATAATTTCAAAAAAATTACATTAATTATTTAGATTGAAAATTCAAATCCTAAAAAAAAAAAAAAAATTCAAACCGCCCCACGGGGGAGCGGTTTGGTCTGCATAGTGGACCGCCCCACGTTTGGGCGGTCTGGTTATGGATAAAATATTTTTTAAAATTTGATTATTAATATTATATTATTTAATTTTTTGGTTATGGAAAAAAATGCCGGTTCCAAAACAGCTAATCGAGCAGAACTTTTTGTTTATTTTAGTCGTTGTAAGCAATATAAAATAGTAAAGTTTACCGCCATATTATATTAAAGGTCAAAAGTCGATAAAATGAATGCATCAATTTGATTGGAATGAATAAATTATAGTGTTCTATTTAAAAAAAATGAATTTTGATTTTTTTTTTTTTTTTAATTTCTTGCCCCAAGTTTGATTAGATTATAAAATCATGCGAACATCACTTCTTTATGTTCTTATGTAAAGTCACCATAAACTATTCTTATTTGATTGAACAGGTGAAAAAAATAAATAAGAAGAGCTAACATTTATGTCGTCATACTAAAATATTAAAACAATGGCAATAAGAATATTAGTATTGATAATAACCATAATAATTATAATTGTGATCATGATTATGCTAGTTTCATAATAATAATAATAATAATACTAACGATATAATTAATGATAATAACAATAACAATAACAATAATAATGATATAATTACAACTTTGGTAGTCACTACCAAATTTTCCAAAAAAAAAAGAAAGATATTTTTACATAAAAAAATGAAGATTATGATAATTATGATTATGATAGTAAATATAGTAATATAATATTAATAGTACGAATTGTGGGTCCCTACGAAGGACAATCTAAGGAATAATTTATTCCATTTTTATAGGCTTCACAAGTTATGAAGTCATAACTTCCCTTAATTCCCACTTATGCGCACTTAAGTTACTGATATTTGACTCCGTAAGTGCGGAATAAGAATTATTTCTCACATGTGTTCCAATAAAAAATGAGATCTTCAAAAGTAAGTCTTGAATAATCATAAATTTTGTATCTTCGCAAAGGTTTTTGCAATGTAAACCAAGATTAATATGATTTCTCTAATCGAACACAAACTTTGACAGAATTTTTTCAGTTGTTTCATTTTAAAGTTTAATTATTATTTTTTTAGAAAACAAGAGGGGTCAAGCCCCATATAAAGTTCAATTTAGATTTGCAATTTTGCTAATCAAAATTTAATTCGAAAATCGAATAGCTAATGGCCGCCCAGCTGACTATTTACTTTCTGGTAGGCACAATTCGGACGGTTGATTCTTCTGATTCAATTATTATTATTTTATCTTGATTAGAATCTTCATTATCAGCATAAGCAAGATATTTTTTTTTTCTTCTTCTTCTAGATTTGTTTTTACTTGTATTTCTTCTAGAAGAATAGTTGCACTGACATCATTGGATATATTTCTTTGCAATGGATTTATTTGTATTTGTAGAAGTTTCACCAGTAATAGATTTGCCAATATATGTGGAAGTTTGTTCTGCAGTGGATTTTTCTATAGAAAATTGCTCTACGGCGGATGTCTCTGCATCTAATTAGGCCTTCTAAATCTAGTTCCTTCATTTGAGGGAAGAAAATTGACGAGGTCTTTTAATTTTTTTTGTCATTGGCAAAAATGTAATCAAACTGTCCAGCAGGGCATAAGAACACTCTCCGCGCCCGCGCCCCCTCCTATGAATGCATCTAATAAACCCAATATGTTTTTTTTTTCAATTTAATATGAATTTATGAAGAATAACAATTAATGTTCTTTTGGAAAGAATCACAAAATTATATCTAAAATATTGATAACTAAAAAAAACAGAGACACGGTATTAGCATTCTTTATAAAAAAACTAATTTTTATAAATTCTAATATGTTTAGGAGACGATCCACTAACACAATCTTTTTTTTTCCCTCTTTTTGATTGAATTTTTTGTTTTGATTGAACACAATCCTTTTCAAATTTCAACTGAAAGGAGCTGTGGGGTTGAACCTCCCAAAGTAGTTCTGAATTCACATTCTCTGAGATATCTCAAACTTTGAGTGTGTTTTGGGAAATCTCAACCATTCAAATACGCTCTGCACGAATCTCAAAGCACAAATAATACTGGTCCCGTGTGCTATCCCCGAATAGGTACTGTGCTCGTAGGTCACGCAAAAGCCGAAATTTTTATTAATACCCTTTCAAAAAGAAAATCCTTCTTTTGGGGGAATTCGATAAATATTCAAGCCGCAGTAACTATTGGCAGCTCTATTCTTGGGGGCCACCAATTGTCATTACAATTCCAAAAATGAGGCCGCCATTCTTTATTGCGGCCTACTCTTTTTTTTTTCTTTCTTTTTTAACAGAATTGTATTTTGTTTGTTTATTTTTTTTATGTAGTTTAGTTATAAATTTTAATTGTTATTTTGTTGTAAATATTGTTTATTGGATATATCGCTTATTTTTAAAATACCGTTTGTTTGTCTGATTAAAATCTTGAGTCTTTCGTTTATTTGTAAAATATTGTTCGTTTGAAATGCCTATGGGTCTGAACTAAATACTGTCCTCGGCTTCTTTTTTCCGAACCCCCCTACCCGCCTGGAGAGTGGCGTGTCGTCTGTATCTGTGTCATCATCCTCCTCATCGACATCCTCCTCATGAACTTGCTCGTCATGAATCTCCTCAATCTCAGACATTTGCTAGACTCCATGACCAAAAACCGTAGTTTGTCCAGACATTTAGGATTTAGGGTTTATGTTTAATTTTGGTACCAATTAAATTTTCTATATATAACATAGGGGTTGCAATAACGATTGGCGGTCCTCATATTGGGGTGCAATGACACATAGCGACTCTCAAAAATAGAGCCACTAATCATCATTGCGGCCCGAGTATTTATCGAATTCCCTATTTCCCTAGAAAAAAAGAGTTTTTTGTTTATTTTATTTTTCAAGGGTATTAATAAAAATTTCGGACGCAAAAGTTGAGATATCTCAGAGGATATGCACTCAGTAGTTCTTCTCCTCTAGGTCCGGTCCCTGTTTGCATAGAAGTGGAAAAGGTTCGACAGGTTTTGGTAAAAAAGGTTTGCGCGTGAGAAAGGTCTGGAATGTATCCGTGAAAAAATAAGTGCGATGAAAAGAGTATTTCCATCATTCCATGAATTGGGATTTGTGTGACGTCCTTTTCCACTTGGCCAAACACCTACGGACAATACTAGTAAACTATTGTGCCCTTTTGAAATGTGGGAGAGACGTCTGGATCCTCTCCAGCTTCATCTGACATTGATCGAGTTTTGAACCGTTTGATCAAACAGTGAGGATCCATATCTGTTAGAAATCTGGCGGTGCGATGGAAGGGATCTCAACTGATGATGGCAAAGAATAGAGCTTCCGGGAATTCGCATCCTCTGAGATATCTCAAACTTTGCATGACTTTTCGGAATATCTTGATCGTTCAAATACATTCTGCACGAATCTCAATGCTCAAATGGCAAAAAAGTCAGTGGGGTCAAGAAAAAGAAAAAAAAAAAAACTGAAATAGGAACCTGACACGTCGGTCACGCAAAAATTGAGATATCTCAGAGGATACGCACTCAGCTTCCGGTGCCTATTCGGGCTAGCGTAGGGGGCCGGTATTATTTGAGCTTTGAGATTCGTGCAGAACGTATTTGAACGATTGACATATTCCAAAATGTCACGCAAAGTTTGAGGTTTCTTAGAGGATGCGAATTCGTTCTTCTTGGGGAAATAGGTGGTTTTTTACGAACAATCCGCCTAACCCAACTAACAAGTTCGTTCCGATCAAACCGATTCAAAAAATAATAGATCTAAATTTTATTTGATTAGACAAAGATTAGTTTTTTTATTAACTTGCCAAATTCATTTTGGTTTATGAAATTTAAAATGTACATCGGTTAAAACCCACCCGATCGTGTAACAGTAATATAATGGAATTTGTATATTTTCGTAATTTAAAGGGATCTAAATTATGTTTTAAAACTAGGGGTGTAAACGATACGGATTATCCGTATCCGGATTAAACGGATACGGATACTTGCGGATACAGATATGGATAATTTTAATATATGGAAAAATAATACGGATACGGATAATTCCGTGAGGATATAAACGGAGCGGATATCCGTATATATCTGGATCCAAAATTTAATCTTTCAGACGCTTTCAATTCATTTTACCCTTGTGAAATTCTCAAAAAACATTCATATTCGTTTAAGTCCAAGAATCTTGGTAAAAAAATCATATAATATATTAGGATAATGGATTGGTTCTCTGAACCAATAAGCAATTAGTCATGCATAATCATCACTGTGCAAACTTAAAAAGTCTATTAAATTTTTGTCAATTTAGGTAATCAAATTAGGTAATTTAAAATGATGAAATTTAGTAGAATTACTTAATATCCGACAATTATCCGCTCCGTATTCGTATTCGAATCCGTATCCGTGGATTATCCGTTCCGTATCCGTATCTGTTTTAGACAGATATGGTTTTCAATTTTGATATCTGTTTACTATCCGTATCCGTATCCATATCTGCTTGTTGAAAAACGGATGCGGATATGGTGTTAGCATTATCCGCTCCAAATCCGCTCTGTTTACACCCCTATTTAAAACAATATAATTTTGAAAATAAATTACTCTTATGCATTGTTGAATTTTTTTACACTATTTTGTTTGCAATAATTTCTTTATTGTTTATTGTATAAAATAATGATGTTTTATTGTTTTTTTAAAATATGTTGTGGTCATTTATATAGAATGATATTGTATTAATGTTGTTAGTTTTAGAATTTTATTTTATGTCGTTGTTTGCTGCGTTAAAATTTAAAATTTTAATTATTAATATAGTTAGCTATATGTTTCGAGTAGAACTAGGGTGCTCCTAAGTTCACCAAATCTCTTGTGAATTTGACTCTAAAATATATCGAATCGACTTTAAACAATGAATCCAAACCGTTGAAACCCTTCTACCTAATGAGTGATGCATCCACATGCGAAAATTTTAAAGTTTCGAATTAATTTAATATAGAGTCAAGTGGTCAAAAGTTTAAGGTTTATAAATTAATTTTAATGCATTCATTTTTTGGACTCCTTTGACCACTTGACTCTATATTAAATTAATTCGAAATTTTAAAATTTTCGCATGTAGACGCATCAATCATTAGGTAGAAGGATTTCAACAGTTTGAATTCATCGTTTAAAGTTGATTCGATATATTTTGGAGTCAAGTTCACAAGAAGTTAGGTGAACTTAGGAGCACCCTAGTTCTACTCATATGTTTCCATACATATCATAGTTTTTATGAATGAAATTTGCATAATTTGACCGTCTAAAGAAATTTAACTTGAACCAACTTTAAGTTATGATGATTTATTATGAATTAAAAATGTCATAACTCGGCAATTGATCGAATTGAAAATGTATATAGACAATACTAGATCAACCTAACTCGTGTACACCATTGCTCATCCTAACACTAACTCATAGTGACAAGATTTGCGAATAATATCCGAATTATTCGGTTTTTTTGTGATGCCGAACCGAACACCAAATTATTCGGTTGACCGAACTTTGACCGAATAATTCCCGAATTTTACGAATTATTCCCGAATTTTACAAAAATTTTGCGAATTTTTCCCAGAATTTTATTTTTTTGTTATTTTTTGTTTTTGCTCCTTACAGAACTGAGATCTCTGATCCAAATAATATCGAATCATTCCCGAATTATATCCGAATTATTCCCGAATCACGAATTTTTGACCTCACCGAACCGAACCCGAATAATTGATTTGTCACTATGCACCAACCAAACTTATTTAAGAACTGCTCAACCATATAAGATCTACCGGTCAATGATTGATCTCAAATACTCGAAATTGCATGTAAAAAAAAAAAAGAACTTCTTGACAGTTGTGAGTTGTTCATATTAATTATTATCCACCTCCAATATATTTGATGTTGTTCCTAGTTAGTGCACCAAAAATTGAAGAACCTAGCTATTAAAATTGTATTCTGGTTTTGACATTTTTTATTTCAAAACCATAAATCCATTTTTAACTTATTTAATTTGTATTCTTGACATCTGTATTCTGGTTTCTCCCTTGCGTAATACATTTTAAGTTGCTTAGGAAGTGTAGTTGACGATAAGGGCCTGTTCGGCGGGCCATTGGGAATGAGTATGGATACGGAAATTGAACTAAAAATTATTGTTTACATGGGGAAAAAAAAAATTCAGTTCAACTGAATTTTTTTTTTTCTTGCGGTGAAACAGTAAAGCAGCCGAACACGTCATTGAAAAATGCATCGTCAATTATTTTTATAATCAATTCATCAAGTACTGTCAAAGCTTCAAAAAAGACGATAAAATAAATACTATGTTTTCAAGAGTCAATAGTTGTCTCGTTACAAATTATTGGATCAAAATGTTGCACGCTACTTAAAATGCTGTACATTGGAAAGAAAAATGCCGTGAATAATCTGGCAACTTCGTTTCCATAAAAAAAAAAAAGAATCCAAAATTAAAAAAAAATACTAAAGTGTGACCTGGTCAACCAATTTTTTTTTTTTGACACCTGAAAAAATTGGATTAAAATAAATGACACTCGGGTCTAAGTTTGTCTAAAAATGACACTCCCGCACAAGAATTTTGCGCACCAACCAGTCCAAACTCAATACTTTTAAGGACCGTTCGATTGCATCAAGATCCGTGCTAAGTACATTAAAATCTGTGCAAGTATGTTTCAATTTCCGTGCGCAAAAACTGGTGCGCCACATGAACTCGCGCATCAAGTGGTGCATCAAACCCTTGTGCGAGTCTGAATTTGTTAGTGAGCGAAATTCTTGTGCGGGAGTGTCATTTTTAGACAAATTTAGACACTGGTGTCATTTATTTTAATTCGATTTTTCCGGATGTCACAAAAAAAAAAAAATCGGCCTGGTCAAATGTGGTTTTCTTTGACGCTGTGTTGTTTAGCCGCCACAGTATTGCTTTGTTCGCACTAGTGACGAGTCCAAGTAAACAAGTTCGAATTTACCAGCAAAAAAGGTCCCACCAATTCCTCGCATGCACATAAGCATCATATGCGGGACATTTATCTTGTTCAACAAAGCCTTGTTCGCAATATTTTTATGATGCTTGTTTTATTTTTTTATTTTATTTCAATTATTTGTATAATGTTCATGGTGTAACCAGAACTTGGTTGCGTGATAGAATTTTCCCCCCAAGAAAAAAATAATTTCTTATAATGGTACAAAGATGTTAATTCGAACAGTATGAGGATAGTGCTAATTCTGTGCTGTTCAAATTAGTAGAAATATTCTTTGGGATTGTACAGATGAATAGTGTAGAGGAAATGAAAATAATTCATAGTATATTTTAATTTTCATTTTCAACTAACTACAGTTTCTTTCACAACTTCTTTAGTATTTAATGAAGTGTCATTTATTTCGATTTCATACCATTATTTAATTTCAAATTTAAAAAATATTTGGTATTTTAGTAAGCACGATATTTAGGACAATTTCAATGCAAAATAAGTATTAGCGCAAACCTGTCAAAAGATAGGAAATCGAAAACAATAAATTATCATGTATAGATTATCAAACCAATTAACCATCATTTAGTGGCTATACTCTTTTCCGAATTAATCTTAAATTATAATTATTAATTTAGAACATTATTTAAATTTAAATGTGACATCTGTACGAAGATCCGTTTAATTTTGAATGTAATTATTCTTCAATTCCAACTGCTAATAAAAGACAAATTAAAATTGAGTGGCCAATTAGTTACAAACAACAGAAATGTTCAATTGACAATTCTTATTAAGTTATATTGTCAAATGCTTCAGCTATTAGATTTGAAGAATTTCATCTAAAATTTTTATTTGTATCATATTAAAAAATAAAATAAACCAAACAATCACAATTTTTACATAATTCAATTTCTACCACGTCCACCAATTCAATTAGTGGACCCAAAATATGATCCACCAATTAAATCGGCGGACTCTTTCTTTTATATAAAAAAACAAAAAAAGAATCCACCAATTTAACTAGCGGACATCTTTTTCTTTTCTTTTTTCTTTTTCCTCCAATTCAATTGAATTATGTTAAAAAGGGGGTGCCAATTGAATCGACGACCCTTTTTTTTTAATTGGAAGATAAAAAAAATCCACTAATTCAATAGTCGGACCTCCAGATAGGATCCGCCAATTCACCAAGCTTATTTATGAACTCAACTCTAAAACTATCGAATTAGCTTTAAACGATAAATTATAAGTCCAAACCATTAAAATCTTTCTACCTTACGAGTGATACATTTACATATAAAATTTTTAAAATTTCAAATTAACTCTATATAGACTCAAGTGGTCAAAAGACGTCCAAAAAATAAATACATTAAAATTAATTTATAAACCTTTTAATTTTAACCACTTAACTTTATACTAAATTAATTCGAAACTTGTAAATTTTCACATCTTGACACATCACTCATTAGGTAAAAGAATTTCAACAGTTTGAATTTGTCGTTCGAAACCAATTCGATAGATTTTAGAATTGAGTTCACAAAGAACTTTGGTGAACTTAGGAACACCCTACTTCTACTCTATAGATATCAATTGTATCGTTTTCCTTGTGTTCCCTCAAATGGACATTACGTGTCCACAGATAACGACATAAAAATATGAAATAAATAAACCAAGGTCCAACAGTCAATAA
This sequence comes from Carex cristatella, assembly GCA_024447775.1. Classification (NCBI taxonomy): domain Eukaryota; kingdom Viridiplantae; phylum Streptophyta; class Magnoliopsida; order Poales; family Cyperaceae; genus Carex; species Carex cristatella. Next base: position 4,578,203 of record JAJHPF010000003.1, on the reverse strand, counting down.
CCTGGCCATCAAGATTAATAAACTATGAGTGAGCCTATGCTACTATGCATAGCACAGATGGGTTCATGCTACACTTCAATATCTTTGTTTTCAAAATTCTAACCGTCGATCTGAACCATTCAACATGTTTTCCATATGAATATGTACTTGCCAATCAAATTTTACATTTTTTAGAATTTTTTTTACTATTTTTTAAGTAGGCAGAAAATCACTGTTTTTGGATAGTCAAGAATTTTCAGATCAAGTGATTTTATACCTATCTAAAAAAATAGTAAAAAAAATCTAAAAAATATAAACTTTGGTCATCAAGTACATATTCATATGCAAAACATGTCGAACGGTTCGGATCGACCGTTAGAACTTTGAAAACAAAGATATTGAACCGTAGCACGGACTCATCTGTGCTATGCATAGTACCACAGGCTCACTCATAAACTATTTGCACAAAAATATGTAATTGACTGATACTATCACTGAAAAGAGAGAAAATTAACAGGTAGGGGTCTAAATATTATGATTTGCTACTACTGTTATTGAAGAAGCCACCTCCTGGACAATGGAAAGAAAGGTAAAAGCAATATTTGAGGGTCATCCTAATATTATCCACAGTAGCAGAATAACTTAATACCTCAATATCATCTCCTCTAATATATTTTTTTTTCTTTTCCTTTTGCGCATTTTTTTCTCTTTTTTTTCCACAAAACCAAGTAACAATAAACACAGTTAAGAGGTCCCATGTTTTACAAGCATAGGCTTAACTCTCTTCCTGCCATAATTGAAGTATATATAAAGACAGCTAAGTCTACCTCTAACCAAAAATTAGACATGGCTCTCATATTTGAACCTTTTTACCCGTACATCATTCAAGGAATTACCGTAACCCTTGCCAGTCCCACCCGGGCTAGCGGGTCTCTTCTTGCGGGTTCCAACCTCAGGTGAGTGCAACTCGCCATCTATAGACAGCTCCCCTTCCTCCCCCTTGTCATTTCCATGGTAACCATTTTTTGTATTTTCCACCTGGCCACCACTATGTCCCTTCTTATTAGAAATAGCAAGCTCGACACCATGTTCCAGTTCTCTCTCTATAAGGTCGTCTTCATCAAACACATCAACCTTTCTGGAGTTCTCTAGCTTTGATTTGCGCCTTTTCTCCACCAGTGCCTTGACCTTGTCAGTGTTGATTTTCTTCATGGCATCTGAGACCATCGGTGACGAAGCAACCCTAGATGGGCCACCATCAGAGGTCGGCCCGGCATGGTTGTCTTGCAGAAGCTGCTGTTCATCAGGCTTGCTGTGGTGGGGCCCATTCAAGGAAGAGTGGTGCCGCACTGTTGGTGGTGTGGGGTGCCCATTGCTGCTTGGATGGTGGTGATGAGAGGCTGATGATGGGTCCCCACTTTCAGAGGGAGGTGCTTTAACCGGAGTGCGAGGCTGGTGGCTGGCAGAGCTGCCCTCGGCCTCTTCATTGGCAGTGGCTTCACCTTGGGAAAGAGGGGCCATACGGTTCTGCTCATATAGCTCCAGCATCTGATTGCTAACCTCTGTTATTTTATTAAAAATAAAAATTATATCCATGGAAAATAATTAATGTTAGATATGACCAAACACACCAGAAACTAATACAATTTTTCATTCCTTTTCTCATTAAACCATGACTTTGTTATCTTAATTTAAGATATATATTGCTTCAAGAATTGTATACCAGACCAGATATGAGGCCCAGATCAAGCTAAATCTGGCTAATTGACTAAAAAACCCAACAGATAGTGCAATATACCAAAATCTCTGTTTTCCTACAGAAAGAACTACAGACTTGAATATTTCAGCTGTTTTCTCCTATTTGCTACTTTAAACTTCCTCCAAATGAACAAAGTTTCAATGTCTCATGCTTCGTGCATGGGTGTACACCATGTGGTAGGAGGTGGGTGTTGGTATGGGGTTTGTCCACAATATAATACTCCTTGAAACAGTGTGAATTTATACAGGGGTTAAAACGAATTTTCACACACAAACCTTCTAGCTGGCGGGGGGTGACATCAAACTCCTGCCACCAAACCTTATCACCATCAGAAGGGAGCTTTACTTTCAGAAACTTGGCCGCCAAGAAAATGGCACCCGCCGCTATGTGGTGTGGTTTGAACTGTAAGCACAGCGACGTTCTTAGCCTGTTCCATTACCATTACCCCCTTTAAATTTCCAACTAATGGTACTACATGCAGTTTGTATCTTTTTTATTTTGGTAATTGTACCGTACCCATCATTGACGAAATTCCAGGCAACCTGTGCAAGAGCATTTTGGGCAACGTGGAATTTCTTTATAGCCTCCACAAGCGGCTTGTATGGGTGATGGACATTAAGATCAAAAGCTAAAGTAGCCAGCACAAGTCTTTCACCTATTAATATTAACTCCTTCTGTTGTTCATACACTTCCTGAGTAAATAACAAAAAGACAATTTCTCCATCAAAAGGAAGTTCTGGCAACCTCCATACATTTCCTAAATAGTAAATACAGAGAGACAATTTGTTCATAGACCTCTGTTGTTCCATTTTAGTATAAATGTTCATTGGCATGCATAAAACATCACCAACAAATAAAGTGAACTTGCACAAGTGGTCAGATAACATGAAGGGGTTGGAACAACTACTGCCTAACTAACAACGTAAATAATCACTTGTCAGACATCATTTCCAACTCTCTAGTACCTTTTAACTGGTGAAACTCTTTCAGAACACTTTTGGCAAACAAATGCAAGGGTATAACATCCAAATCAAATACAGGCAGTTTTTGAAAACCTAAATATTCTGTTATTCAATAAGATAATAGGGATGGTACACACTTAGGTTGGAACACAGTGCCTATAGCACCACCCAATTGCCAAGGCCTAGCAACATATTTTACATATGTAGTTGATAGACTTCTTCATAAGAAGAAGAAGAGCGAATCTTCGCCAACTTGGGAAAGAACAGGGGCTGAACAAACTCATTTACTGACAAATGTGAACAAAAATCAAAGAGAATATTTTGTAAAAGTATCATTGCAAAGTGCTTTTTAAGTTTAGGCCAGTAGGAACAGCAGATTCCACTATTGCCAATGACTAGTACAATAAGAAAATCCCAAGACTTTGTTGATGCAAATTATGATAAAAATAATTGCCTGTTTAGAAAAAACCATAAACCTGACAGCATGAATTTATAATAAGGTAACAAGGAATTATCATAAAAAGAAAACAAATGGAACATCTTTTTTCAAATGAAGACCAGAACCAAGTAGAAAATATTTCCCATAAAAATAATGTTAAAAATGATAATCTTGAACCAATTCTGTATATAGCTTAGTCAATGTATATGGCGCTTAATATCCAAATCAAATGAAATTGAGATTGCTCAAGTTCCCCATATGACAATGTCACAATTCTTTTCTAGAATTAAAAACTTTGAAATGCATGCATACACCATGCATGCACACATTGGAACTCTTAGAATCAAGCTATATTCAAGAATTGAATTTTCATTTAGAAGAAAACAAAAAAGATAAATATAGATAAATAATAATCAGAATAAAGATGCAAAACATTTTAGGTTTCTTTGTAGAGTATAACGCAGCAACCACTACACTATCTTCACACAATTTCAAGTCCTTGCATTTGCAGCCAGTATACAAAATTTTGGGTTTCATGCAAATCTGTTATTAAACCACAACTCGTATTCTTTAGATAAACCAAAGAACACACCAGCCAGCCAGAGATGGCAAGCACTGGCCTGACAAGTATTTCTTGAGACAAAACAAGCCCAGACCCAACTCGAACCGGAACAATCTGCATATGTAACCCAACCAGGGCTGAACCCAAACTAACCCAGACCAGGGCTGAACCAAAACATAAAACCAAGGTCTCAGATCCAATTGACCCACAGGCAAAAACTTGAATAACCTAAAAGATTTGAAACAGCCAAAACACAAAGTGACCCATTACCTGAGATGACTTGGACTCCAATGACCAGAACCCAATTGACAAGTACTCCAACCTAAATGTTTTACAACCTGAAAATGACCGAACCTACCCGATTGCAATTTCCATGGTTGGCGAAAGCAGAATTGTTTAGACGTTAAAGGAGCTGAAACCAAATGAATAATAATAATAATGCCTAATTGCTTTACCCGTTGTTTGATTCGCTGCACTGCATCGGCATCTTTCTTGTTGATGATCTCGTAGGAGACAAGAATGACATCCTTCAACGGCCTTGGCGTCTCCTCCACTTTCCCAGCAAGAAACATGCACACCGTTGCTATTGTCTGTACCAAAAAAGAAAATTGATACATAAATAATAACAAAGATACAAAACTTTCATCACTCATATAAGTGCACTCGATATCTCAAAACTTTCTCCAATATCTCAAACCATCATTGCTTTTTCTTTACTATAAAAACAATATAGAAAACCTTGGCTTGAATTTAATAACAAAAATAGGAAATCTTGAATCATCAACCAAAAAATAACAATCAACCTATTACAAGATTCACAACTTCGTAAAAATAATCAAGGATAAGATACAAATAAGATGAAATCTAAAAATAGTGTAGCACAGAATGTGGCAGACTAGAACTCAACAGGAGAACAGTCTTCTCCCCATTCTTCTCTCTATTCCACTTCTCCATTATTTACTGATATTTATTATTTATTATCTTACCAACAGTAATGGAGAAGCAGAAAAATAAAAAATAAAAAATTGGCAGGTAATAAAAAAGAAGTGTGATCGGAACAAAATATGGAAATTCCACAACATCCATGCGTTGTATATAGCAAAAAGTTTTGATGTGCAGCCAAAATCAGTACTTTCCAGTAAGATATGACAGAAAATAATTTGAAGATGAGAACCAACCTCACATAAGCAGAAGAATTAATGAAAACAAATATGCCAACACCAGCAAAGAAACACAAAAACCAAGGAACTTGAAACGGCAGAGTGCAACCAACACAATATGGCATATGAAATAAAAAAAAACAGTAAAATAACATGAGAAGACATACTCGTCTATCATTCTTGGCATGCGATTGACGAAGGAAGAAGCGATGGGAAAACACTATGGCTGTTGCTATTGTCACTTGGGGCCTACACATCACAAAAAAATTATTAAAAACAGAGCAAAGGGAATGGTTCTTTCAATTAAGGTCTAACAGGCATCAAAAACAGTATAACAATTTCACTGCCAAAAGCTCTTTGTATACCTCCTTGACTTGTTGCAGCCTTTGCTGGTGTTTTTGTGGTTAAGAATTTTGCTGGGCAAAGTAGTTCTAATTTTTTTCCCCAAAAGAGCAAATGTTATACAGTATTGCAATACTACCCACAACTCATATTCACAACTAACAGCCAGCAATTACTGTACTGCTTGAACACAACAGCTAATATCAAACAAACTATACTGGTAAAGGGGTAAAGAGACCTTGATGTCACGCTATACGACTTACACTTTAAGTCGCATGCCAAGATCTTGCAAGAAGGTGCAATAAGACTTGCGTAGATACGTCTCTTTCTTCAGATCAATACCGTCTCCTCTGGAAGGAGAATTCTCTTCTATCTCCTTCCGACTGTAGTACCAGGATGGACCAGTCTGGCCTATCTCCTCATGCCGGTATGGGCTATGATCTGTTGTGCTGCTGAGGTACGACTGGTCGCCATGTGGCGCCATCACAGAAGCTGACCTTTAGCTGCGACTTTCTCCTCTTCTATTCTCTCTTCTTATCAGATTGACTTGAGCTGTTGTGCTTCCAAAAGTAATAGGGTTCTTTATTCAGTAATGATGCCTGAAATGAAACAACACAGCACTAAAAATAATGTAATGTAATTGACATGTACCTAAGATTATTGCCAATTAAAATTTTTTTGCAAGATTCCATTAAAATTTTCCAGGATATTTCACTAAAGCCCTTGAAGACTTCAAATTTTTCAGGTTAATACCTAGTAAGGAAACATATCCTACTATTTAAGTTTCAATAAAACCTAGCAAAGCTAGACTGGAAGGAGACACCTTCACATATATTTTGATTAATGAAGGGCTAAATTAAAAAAGATAAATTTTACCCTGACCTCTTCTATCAAGAGCATAACATAACCTAAATTGAGGGATGTTAACAAAAGTAGGTGTTCTATATGGCTGAAATTATAAATCGGCGAAAATTTTAAGTAAAACTAATAGCCAAGATTCCATTCGTCGATATTTTGCTCAAATTTATTGAAAGGTATGCGAAACCCTAAATTTCGTAGTTTACAACCCAGCAGTAAATTCCGCTACTCTCCGTAGCAAAGTAGTGAAAGAAATCAACAAAAGAACAAAGTTTATGCGAATTTTTCTCAAGATCCCAAAGTTACAAAGAAACAGACAGGCAAAACCTAAAATAGCTGTAGAATGGACAGGTTGAGCCACATGAACCGAATCAAAAGCAAGATTTGAGCTGAATCATGGACAGGGATTTGCGAAGCCATGGAAATTAAGAGGATAAGATGACTGACCTTGAACAAACCCTAGCTCGATGCGAGGTGGCGCCGACCGTGGGAGACTAACGCGAAGGAAGTCGAAAAAAGAGGCTACAAGTTAGGGTTTCTAGTATTTAGCGAAACATTTTTTCCCGGAAATTTGACGGATCTACCCTGTAGAAGTTGATATTTATTGAAACTGGTCCTGTCACATTTTTCTTTTTGAGTCATGACTCATGATAGTAGTACCACATCTTATTCTTGGATAATAATTCTCTGTGGAGTTTTGCGGTGCGGAGCTGATTGGACGACCCAGATTTATTCTCAACCGGTGAATGCTCGGAATAATAGAGGGGGCAGTATTAATTTTGCTTTGAAATTCGTGACAAAATCTTATTTAGTCTATCCGATCAAAACGAACAGACTAGATTAAAAGAATCGCAAGAACTCTGCAGGTAAAAGCTTCGCAGATTCCTCTTATTCTTATGTCCTCTTATGATTGTGTACTTTTAAATACTTAAATAGTTAATTTTAATGCTAAGCTAGTTTTTTTTTTATATAAGTATGAAAATATGATTGTATGACTATGCTATTTTTAATAAAAATTGAACAAGCATCTTGTAAATACTTAAATAGTTTTTTTAACATTTCTGGTTCATTTTAATAGATGAGCGAGGCTATGGTATTATGTATAGCGCACATCAGAGGCGGATTAGACTTTTAAATTACGAGGGTCAGACGTGAATGGAAGTCAATTATATAAAATTTTCATGTTGCGTATGGGATCAATTTTACACCGTCCTTAGCATTTTACTCCAAACTATATAAAAAATCAAGTATAATTATAAAAAATTAGAAAATAAATGGGATCAGTTGACACTTGCCCCATTCACTTAACTTCAATCTACCACTGGCGCAAATTGGTATGTACTATAGTTTTATATCTCTGTTTTCAATGTCCTAACGGTTGATCAAAACAGTTCAACATAATTTTCATATGAAAATGTACTTGGTGAGTAAATTTTACATTTTTAAAAACTTTTTACTATTTTATTAGATAGGTAGAAAATCCCTAATTTTGAATGGTTCGTAATTTTTTATTTATCTAAAAATAGTAAAAGAACTTTGAAAAATATAAAATTTCGTTTTGAAATAGTTCGAATCGACTTCTTCTTTGGACTTTAAAAAATTCATATATGAAGCTATAGTACATATCGGCGTGCACTATGCACATTACCACAGCCTAACTATTAATGCATATAGTTACAAAAAAATTTAAAATCATGAGTTAGAGGTCAAGACATCCAATACACTTCGAACCCCTGTTTATATTACAGAGTGCTTCCCCGCTTCGTGGGTTTCGAACCCATGACCTCCCACATGAGAGTCATATGTCTTTATCACTAGATCGAAAGCTGGTTCTTTATAGTTACAACTTTTAAAGAATGTTTATGATGATATGGATATCACGTGAGTGGTCATCATTATACTTCTAGATCAACATCAGACGTGCCTTAAAATTATGAATATACAAGTATTGAAAAAACGAACCCCAAATTTAGTGCAGCGACACTAACTCTCATCTCTCTTTCAAGAAAACACTGGTTCGATTCTCGAAAATAGCATCTAAAAGATGTTAGAGTGTATCAGGCCTTTAAAAAATATTGAACAAAACAAAGAAATGTCGAAATAAAGTAGCTAAATATTTACAAAGAACAGTACTTGCATTAAAAGAAATTCGTTGAACGTTATAAATACGGTCATCAAACCATTTTATTATTATTATCATCATCTGTTAAAAACAATTAAATTTTGTATTGTATTCTGTTAAAAAAAATTAAACATGGGATGTATTTAAAAATGAACATTAAAATAAATGTTCAAGGGATGATGCTTTTCCCTTTCTTAATATCTCTTTCAGAATTTCGAATGGCTTAGCTGTTCCAATTTGGGCCAGATTCCTTTCCAATAATACATAACAGGCTTAACTCCACTCTAGTTTCTAGCAATGTTTTGTTTCCTTGTTGTTTTTAGTTTTCGTTCTTTATCTTTTAGCCTAGTTGGTTTGTACTCGGTAGCATACTACCATGTAATGTAAGAACTTTTCTATTAAGATCAATGCATGCCTTAAGGGCTTTCACTCAGGAAAAAAAAAAAAAAGGAACAACAGGCTTCTTTTTTCTCCATGATATAATGGATCTCGAGTTTCGGCTTTTTTGGTCAGAAATCAGAATTAGTGTGAGGTTTCAGATGGAGCTTTCTTTCCTTTTAGTCGGAAAAAAAAAACATCTGTTCAAAGTTTGCATCATTAATAGTATTCTTGCAATTGTCAAAGTACTTGGTACTTAAAATTTCTTCACGTCTAAGTAAATATTCTCATAATGCAGGTTGAATTCTGAATTGCAATGGGTAACGTAACCAAGACATACTGATACTAATTTACACTCCCTGAGACGGTACCAGACAATCCCTTACATAAAAAGACCGAATTCAGAGTAGGTCCGATGCCCATCAGACCTACTTTGATTCGATTCGATGGGTGAAATGACCATTCAATTGCATCAAGATTCATGCTGTGTACATTAATATCCATGCAAGTCTGTTTCAATTTCTGTGCGCACTTATCTTTATGCTAATCGTACGGTTATAGAGCTAATTGAACCTAAAAGACCAAAAGATACTGCCATTATGCAGTTTTTAATATTGTCACTTGACAATTTGAACCTGAACAGACCAGATCCAAGTGATGCCTTTATACTTTGCATTTCTGTAGTAAAGACCATAGCAGTACTGAGATAGATGGACAAAATATTATTATTTTCGAAGTATACGAGTTTAACGAGTTGAAAACCTACTCTAATGTCCAAATAATGCCTCCAAAATATTGGCATATAACAACTATTTATGAAGGCTCTCGTATTTAGAATCAAATGTCCACTAGTCATATCATAATTTATTGAATGCCTAACAAAAAATGCTGACGAGAAAAATATTATTATTTTCGAAGTATACGAGTTTGACGAGTTGAAAACATACTCTAATGTCCAAATAATGCCTCCAAAATATTGGCATATAGCAACTATTTATGAAAGCTCTCCTCTTTAGAATCAAATGTCCACTAGTCATATCATAATTTATTGAATGCCTAACAAAAATTGTTGACAAGAAAAATGCCCTTTCAGGTGCCTTTTTAGGCTAAGCTCAGTTCTCCAGATGGAACAGATCTTTTCATAAGTTTTCCCCATGACTCGTTTGTCTCCTTTATAACCTTCAAAGCATAATCCTATTAAATGAAATTAAGAAACAAATAAATAACAAATTAGGTACCTTTAAAGAAGTGGCCAATTGGCTGACTTTGTAAAGATAAGTTTTATGTTTGAGACATCCATTACGAAGTATCTATTAAAATTACAAGGAAATGACCAGGTGTGAAGTGCTGTGAATCATAAGCTGAGTAAATCATGTTTTCCACAACAAGAAAATCACATATTCACAAAATAACAATACTTCTTACACTTTTCAGACAATTTAATTGAGACCTTGTAAAAATTATTATTTAAAAATGAACATTATCTAACTTAGCAAAAATTAGAGTCAAGTATAGTCTGAGTTTTATGACCAAGTTAAAGCTGGAGGTTTAGTTAACCTCTGAAAGTTACCTTTCGAAAGGGCATCCATACTAAAAATCTATATTAAAGGCTGGAAAGGCATTAAACTCATAGCATATGGGTAAGGCTAGTATAGAACAACAACAACCAAGCATTTAGTCCCAAACAAGTTGGGGTAGGCTAGTATAAGCTTAAGATTACCAAGGTGGTTCAAAACCTATTCAATCAGTTTCAAACATTGAATCCAAACTGTCGAAACCGATCTATTTCATGAGTGATGTTGCATGCTAAATTTGTTAATTTTCAATTTTATGTAGTACAAAGTCAACCACTAAAATTAAATATGAAATATGAATGTATTGAAACTAACTTACAGACCATTTTTTTGGCTGTTGGACTCTATATTAAATGAATTTGAAACTCCATAAATTTAAAAGGTAAATGTATCACTCATGACATAAATTGGTTTCAACTTTCAAGAATTCCAATTCATTGCTTGAAGTCCATCAATTGGTTTTGAAGTTAAGATCGTCAATCATCTTGGTAAGCAAAAGTTCATACTAGCTTTACTCCATACATTTATGCTACTGTAGTACTGCACGTGTACCAGGCAGCCTAGGATAGGTAGGGATGATAAACAGGCAAGGTACGATTTATCCAGTATCAGCCACTTCAAGTAGGACTGAAATGTAGTAACAGGACACTTCACCAATTCATATTGGGACAATATATGCTAGTGCCCTATGCATGTACCAAGGGACAGTATTTGCCCAAACACCCAATGAATTTTTATTTGTAAAAAGGCAGGAAGTATTTAATAAAATATAGGTCTCTAGAATTATGCTTTTCTGCTCCTCTGACAAACTGACACCTTCAAAGTTTTCTTCTCATGGTGTGTTCCAGAAAAATTACCTTTGCAGAATAAAATAATCAGACAGAGAATAGAGGTCCCAAAATGCATTAGAGAGATGAATTCAATCAGATGAGAAAATCGTTTTCCTTGCAAAGTAGTCGGTTTTTTCTTTTTTAGACCTAACAAGTGATCGTGTGATAATTGGACTTTCTTTTGATAGCAAATGCTGAAAACTGCAGTGCTTCTAGCAAATGCCTATAAATGGTGGGCCGTGTTGCAAAATATTAAAATACAAAAAATTGAAAGATTCTAAAAAGGAACAATAAATGACCTTGCTAGCAGCCTTGTTCCCGAGACCAAATTGGTTAGCTGGCTTTCCATCAGGAATCTTGTAATCTCTGAACCAGTCTCTTATTGCTGTAAGAGTTCCCTAAACAATAAACATATACACTAATTATACAACATAACATAACAGATTTTGAAAGAATAATAGTTTTATCATAGAACAACATTTTAACATGTAAGCCAGGATCAAGAGTCCAAACTAAAAGATAATGATTGTATTAGGATATTGATTACCAAAAATCTCTATGATGTTTGTATTAGGACCATACTTACTTTTCTCATGCTGGGTCATGTCGGGTGAGGATAATACAATACTTTCAAGTCAGATGGATTGAATCCGCAACCATACCCAAACCCTACATAGACAGGTCAGGTAGGTCCAAGTTCTGGTCCTGAACCAAGTTATTTCTTTGTTTCCGTTGAAAGAAAAAGAATATTCTTACTAGAAGCAATATTAATGAGGTAGATAAAGCAAATCAACTTCAATATTCAATGAGCTATTAAAAAAAGAATACCTAGCATTTTCTGAAAAAGGAAAAAAGATCCGTATTCCATATCTTATAATTGAAGTGGGTAAAGCGTGCTTAGAACAAATATTTAGAATGAAACATCATATTCACATCTTCCTAACCTACAAAGGAACTGCTATTTAAAAACACCATTTTGACGACAAATGATTGAAGCAGGCAGGGGAGGAACTAGAAAATTGAGAATGGGGGGACTGAAAAAATTATTGTAGTGTAATTTTATTTTATAAGGGGGGCTAAAAGGTATAAATACTTATACGGATTATAAAATATAAATGAGTAAAACTGCTAATTTTAAATCAATAGGAGTGGCTTGCCACCCGTATCCAAATCCAATACATGGATCTGCCTCTGGAGGCAGGAATTGTATAGAAGTCATGTAAAGTTGGATTTTGTAGACATATTGTGCATCATAAAAGGATTTCACTAACTTGCTGATTTAATTTTACCAAATTACTGCATCAACCTGGTAGTTTTTACTGGTATCAGGTTGGGTAGGTCTTGAACAGGTCCCTAATTACCAATTCAGAATCCTGCCTCACATCACTATCCTGGTACAAAGTAAGATCCGCACACAATCAATTTGATTAGACCTGAGCAGGTTCAGTAACATATAATTTAGATACAGGTACCACTGACTTCTAGGTGTGTGAATTTGTTGGATAATATTTTATAGCTTCTAGCACTGTCTTGAGGATGTAAAACCTGCTTTGCAAATTACCGACATAAAAAAACGTATGTTTCTTCATACCGGAAAATGTTTCTCTACATCGTTGACATCATTAACAAGAGAAGCTCTGGGATCATCCAATGAGATTGCAATAATTTTCCAATCAAGTTCTCCTTCGTCTATCATAGCTAAAGTAGCCAAGGGTTTCACCTTTAAAATCTCCCCTATCTTAGCCTTTCTGTCTCCTATCTCCACCACATCCACTATTATCAAAAGCAAAGGAGAAAAGGAAGGAAAAAAACAGAAGAACTTAAATAAATAAATAAATATATAATATTTATTTATCTGCAAATACAAAATTGGTACCAAGGGTGCAACAGAGGCATGACTGGAAAACTAAGGGTTAAGTTGGTACTGGCAGTAAACTGAATAAATTTTCATTTGCTTGATTTGTGTCGAATTGATAGTGAGGAATAACTAACACATGACTGGAAAACAAAGGGTTACTTAAGATTTTTTTTTTGTTATATTGGACTCTGATGAAATTTTTTTGGAGTCAGCGCAGTCTCAGTTGCCAAATGACATGCAATTGCATAATAGTATGGTTATATTGAGAGCAAGAACATAAGTACAATTAATGACATAAAATGGAAAAGAAAAGGCAAGAGATTGTATACCTGGGTCATTATCCCCAAGAGCACCTTCAACTTCTTCATTTGCAAAAGAGGGGTCTTCCCATGTTTGGGGTAGTAATCCATAATTCCAGTTGATATTGTACCTGCCACCAAAATTGTACAAAGAAGTGATAAATGATTTTTAGAATAAAATGCACCAGCATGTACCAATTACCAGGATTATAGTTTAGTTGCCTTTCAATCATTCTGACAGAATGGCTATTGTTAAGCCAAACGTTGCTTTAATGCCAGTATTATCAGAACCAGATCAATCTGGAGATCTGTCCTTTTTGGTTTGCTCAAAGGCATCATATGCAATAGAATCAGTCAAAACCAGGTCAATTGACTAACATTTAATAGAAAAACAGTTGACCGTTCAGCAAATATTTTTTTTTGTGGCAATCCTTTTGGTCTTAACTTAAACAATGAACTTCTTTAGCCTTTCGATTATGTCCATATTTTCTTTGGTTATTAAAAGTTCAACTATTATTTATGTGACACTTGAACAATCTGTGTGTTGTGCGCAATGTTGTTACTTAGTTAAGATTGGGTGAGAATTATTCTGAATATATGGGTAAGTTAGATTTGGAATATATTGTACGATATATGTGTGCAGATTTTGAAAGATAGTATGTACCAACGTTACAACCATTTGGCCCTCTGGTCCCAACGTTACAACCATTTGGAATATCTGGTCCCAAACTTAACCCCTCCACAACTTGAACTATGATTCAAATTTTCTCTATTTCTTGTGATACTCAAAATTGTATGAAAACTCACACCTGGGGAATCACCCAAGTACCACAAAAAAAACTCTACTTTAATTCATAGTTTGCTAAAAGACTCAGCATTGTTCCCAATCAAACTTTAAAATCAAACTCTTACGGGTAGTATCTGAGCTTTCCCTTCTTGGTGTCCTGTTTTATCGGAGTATATGCCTCATCTGTCGCCACCTCCATTTTCGCACTGGTCTCTTTGGGGATTTCCACGATGAAATTGAACACGCCATCTCCCAGGTGCAATGGCACATCGTGCCAGGGCGAGACCTGCTTATCAGATGAGTCAAGGAAGAAAACCCTGTAATCTAGGGTTTCAGGCTGCCCCACCTCCTTGGTCTTAAAATCGGTCTTGAGAAGAGCCGAGGGGGAGGTGAAGTGAAGGTGGCGCCGCTGCTGGCGGAGAGAGAAGGCGGAGGGGGAGGTGCGAGGAAGGCGGATACGGCGGAGAGACGCCGACACGGCGGTCAAACGGGCGGTGGATACAGTCGCTGCCATGGCCACGAGAGCTTCAGCGAGAGAGTGCGAGCCTAATGACAAATGTCATAGCTGTCTAGGTGCGTTTCTCTCCTTTATATTGCGTTTTTTTTAGTGGATAAAAATAGACGCAATAATGATTGCGTTTTGCGAATTAGATAGAGTTCATGTCCCTGAAATAATGGAATCGGTGGCAGCATCCACCGTACATCCAATTAAATTCAGATCAAACGGCCTGCGACTTAACGAACTAAATCTAAAACGGATTTGATTGAATGTACGTAAAAACCTGTTAACCGCTAAAATTTCCAATCGCAAATTTCTCGCCTCCTCTCTCTCGCTCTTTCCCAATCCCCACACAGCGTCGCCTCCTCTCCCTCTTTCCGTCGACCTTCTCCCAAGTTTCGTGAGTGTCTGACAGAGTGCGAGAGCAAAAGGTGGCAGTGACGGCAGGGCGGTCCGGCGAGGAGCAGTCTCTCCGACAACGTGTCTCCGCCTTCGACTCCATCCTCCGCCATGTCTCCTCTCTTATGGCTAAGCGTGCGAAAGTGATTTCTTGCAAATTGCTTTCTTTTATGTGTATTGTTGGATGGAACGAACTTGTTCTCTTTACTTGAAAATTGGAGAGGAAAATTGCTAACTGGCCTATCTAAATTCATAAGGATTATAGTTAATTTGTCCATACTTTGATCAATTTCAGTGTTGTGGTTTACCTTAAGTCAGAGAAAACGATTATATACAACACTCTTTAGTTGGATGTGTTTGAAATCCGTAGCAATTAATGATGCAATTCTTGGTTAATAGATTTTACTTCCTACAAATATTGCCTTGAGATGTTTGTCTAGTTGCTGGGAGAAGTTACTCTTGGACTTGCTTTTGTTAAAAAATTTGGTGCAACATAATGGGTAAATAGGTTATATGAAACCATAATTATGCATTTATTTAGTCGCGAGCTATTCAATCAATTGCTAAATAATTATTAGGTGCTAGTTATGTGAGTTATGCACATTTCTGATCAGTCTCAAAGAAGATCATCTGATAAGCTTATAAACTTATATCAGAAAGAAGGGGTGCCTTGGAGTTTGCTTAGTGCAATAGGGATGATGCTGGTAAGATACTGGTATTAAGACACCACTTACTGGCAAACAAGAGTACAAGCAAAGTTGGATAAGAATGGCTCAGCAGCTTTAATTTTTGGTACTTAGCAAAGTTTTGTAATGGACCCACGGGCATGTAAATATTAAAAAAAAAGTTTGATTTGTTTTCTGAATTAATATATTAGGAATTATGAAGCCTTTCTAATCAATTTGCAAAATATACAATGTTTAGGTTGACAATTATGAAGTGTACTTGGTCCCATTTAATGCCTTAACATAATTATTATTATCCTAAAAATCAAGTTAACTTCATAATATCAACTAATGTATAATGTGATTTAAGAAAATAGCTACTAATCATATTTCAACTAAATAATTTATTTGGGTTCATAAAAAACGGCTTGACAACAAAGTATATAATTATCTTTGTTTTAATTTGCTACCGAAAACTGGTACATATAAAAAATAAAATACAAAAGGCTGCTATAATTAATATGATACAAATTGTTATGTACATGGTTGTATACTTGTATGCCTCATATGCATCTTAGATCAATAAAGCAACAAATGCAAAGGAACAATCTGATTCAAATTTGTTTACATGCTCTTAAAGCAATAAATGAAGCTCACAAATAAATACATGCCAACATTTATACAAGTTAACACAATTTCAACACTACTGTACAGATTACAACATGCCAACATTTATACAACGGTTAATTTTCTATTTGACGCTCGAACTCTCTGACGTTGAGGCAAACCAGCACCTTCACAAGTGGAGCCGATAGTCCCGTCTTTAATACATTGCTTTCTTTCCTACTTTCTTGTTTAAGCTCCTGTTATGTACACCAACCACCCAGCTTCAACCTCTTCAGGTTCTTGAAAATTGGCCTATGAGGAACTCCATTCTCAAATAATGCCTTGAAATCAAAATAGCATTAAAAATATTCTATCAAAAAGGTACTAATTATAATAATTGTTCATTACGACTACTAGGTAAATCCAAGGGAACATCTGTTGCCAAGGAACTGTAAATACAAACAAAAAAATGTCAAATGTTAAACTATAAAAATATGCCTGAGCAAACCAATCAATACATTTATAATAGTATTCCATTTTTTTTGGAAAAGATTTGTTATGGTATGTCATTCTAAACTTTTAGTGACTAATTTAGTAAGTGCAAGGAAATTGTACCTTAACTTCAGTACCTCGTAAAGCAAGATTTACCCTTGTGAGATTTGAGACCATCAGAATATATGCAAGATGATAAGTCGATTATTGCATTTGTAAGAAAACATAATTTATAGTTACAGAAATCACAATGCAAATTCGCAAGTTTGAAGTAAAGAGAATAATCCTTATGAATTAAGATAAGCCGGTTAGCAACTTTCCTCTCTAATTTCGAAGGAAAGAGAATAAGTTCGTTCCATCCAACTCCTTTTCTTCTCTATTCGATTCTCTTCGCAACAATACACATAAAAGAAATTGATTTGCAATAAATTCACCTGCTCTAAGGCTGTGCTCTGCAAACTAAGTACGGAGAGGAAGGGGAAAGAAGAGAAAGGAAGGAGAGCCCCAGCGTGTTACTTCGTTATAGTAAAACCTACACTCCGAATTAGAGGGTACAAAGTTCGGAGCTTTTGTACAAGGCCTTCTCTTCCGTTACCCTCGCTACAGGACCCGTGTTCCTTCCTTTCCCTCTCCGATAACCTCTTCTGGAGCAAGTAGATGGTCGTGGGCAGACTGGAATTGTGCGGAATTCTCCTTCCTTCCCTTTAATGAAGGAGCTTTCCCCCTCTCTAGAGCATAGCCTAAAGCTTTAGGATCAAGCTTCGCACGCTTAGCCATAAGAGAGGAGACATGGCAGAGGATGGAGTCGAGGGTGGAGACGCGTTGTGAGAGAGACCGCTCCTCGCCGGACTGCCCCGTTGCCACCTCCTCTTGAAGCTCTTGCACTTTGTCAGACACTCACGAAGCTTGGGAGAAGGTCGACGCGCAGTGGGAAAGAGGGAGAGGAGGCTACGCTGGGATTGGGAAAGAGCGAGAGAGAGGAGGCGAGGAATTTGCGATTGGGAATTTTACATCTTGTTTGGATGGAGAGTAGAGGAGGGGAGGGAATGGAATAAATAGAAAACTTTCTCTCAAATCGTGTTTGGTTGACAAAATTATGATGGAGGTGAGAGGTACAGAAGGAAAAAGAGTTAACCTTGTATAACTATAATTAATAGAATCGATTCCTCCCAAATTGGAGTGTAACGAGTGGAAAGAAATTGTGTTGCAAATATTTTCAGAAAAATGACACAAATACCCTATCCTATATATCTTATTCCTATATAATTACCATTCAACTCTTTTTTTTATCACAAACTTTGCAGCCACCTTAGTTGATTGAGCAGGCTAGTTTTTCTTTTCTTTTTTTTTATATCAAACTTCTTTATTTTTTATACATCAAGTTTGGAGTCAGAATCGATTATCCATCAGAGCCGTTTACACATCAGGTTAAGTTGCGTTTTTTTTTTCTTTTGCAATCAGAAGCCCATGTACTTAGCACCAATTACGTCTGAGAATGAAATTTAGTCAATAATTTGAAGCTCATGTTAATGTACCTCCATTTAACGGTAAACATTCCCATTGATATTTAAACTGCTATTCAATCGATATTAATCTTTCAATCTTTGAACCACCTCAAACTGATGGTTAAAAATAGGATATGATTATCCTGTCAGATTTCAGCCCTCAGTTCTGTCAGGTTAGGTTACGGTACACAGAAAAAGTTGGATATGGTTTTTTGTTTACTGTATTAAGTTGTTGTAATTGTTTATTTATTTTGTTTGTTTCTACTTTATTTATTTTATTTTTTTGTTTCTTCCTTGCTTTCTGGTCATTTGTTGCTTAATTGCTTATTAAACTATATTGAAATTGCATTATTTGTATACCTCAACAATGTACATATAAACTGATATTTTTAGTTCTCAAGTTTTAATTGATATGAGACCACGCTGGTACACATGGTACCAGTACCAACAAAGGGTATAACCGCACTGGAAAACCCTGAAAAGGAGAGGAATATGTAGAATTGGTCGCATGGTTTTCTTGAAGGCAATCATTGTTTTCATTTGTTCTTGAATATTGATTTATCGGACTGGTATCTATCATCAGGTGCTGGTACCGATACATTTGTTTTTAGAGAGAGTCGTCATTCGGTACCAGGGATAGCTGGAAAACAACTCTTAATTAGAGATGATTGTATCTCTCAGCAATTTTGTGTGCATCTCTCAGCAGTATTTGAAGCATTATTTCAATCTTGAGATAATTGTATTTAATCCTAGCATTTCATGAGTGGAGACATCTTGAACTTATGCTGGTAAAATGCATTTCCTTTTTGTTTAAATTATCTATTGTGTTTTAAAATTGTAAAGGATATAATAGTCAAATATGCTAAAACCATTTGATTAACCTTCTATAATTTTAATTTACCAAACAAGAAACAAGACGGAAAGGAAAGTTAAATTTATTTTCCCTCATTAATCATCCAAACACAAAGAGGTTAAATATGCTAATCTTATTTTCTATTCCATTCCATTCTTCACCTCCCCTATCATCCTCTACTCTCCATCCAAACAAGATGTTAGTGGTTAACGGGTTTCTACCTACATTCAATCAAATCTGATTTAGATTTAGTTTGTCAAGTCGCCAGGCCGTTTGATCTGAATTTAATTGAATGTACGGTGGATGCTGCCCATCGGAACCAAACTAGATCTGATGGGCATCGGACCTACATTGATTCCTGAAATAATAACATGCTCGTATCGATTTACAATCATAGAAACTGTTTCTATGATGTTGACTGTTTTTAAATTCAATTGAATTTTTTATTTAAAAACTATGTAGATAATTTCTTATTAAGAAACTATTTATAAACTCTATATCTGTGAATGATTAGCTCAATTTTTTTTTTATTACTAACGTAGTTTTATAGAAACTCTAAAATTAATTTTAGAAATATAAAAGTGTAGAAACTTTAGAGATCTTAATTTCTAAGATCTTAATTTCTAAAAAGTGGTTAATAATTAGAAACATTTAAATTTTTGGAATCTAGATGCTCTTAAAATTGATATTTGAGTTTTTAGAAAGAGAAAACCTCTTTCATTAAAGAGAATGAAGGGAAATTTCGCACAATGACAGTCTGTTTATACTGTTTATTTGTTTCTGAAGAAGATAATTGAAGAGAGAAAAAGAAATAACGTTGGTAAAGAAAGAAGTATGTGGAAACATTTTGTCAAAAAAAAAAGAGAGAGAATTTTCTTATAATAAATCATTCTGTTGATCATAATGTATATTTTAACGGTTGTCATAAACGACACATAGTTTACAAAAAAGGTTATTATAATCTAACAATATACGAATGGTTTATATTATGTGTAGTACTGCTTTGGTCACCACACTAAATGGTGGTTTTTTTTTAATCAATTTCTTTGTGCATCATTATCTATTCATTGATTAATTAAAAAACAAAAAAGAGATCTATCTCGGAATTAAATGTCTGAAAGATAAGTGATTTGTCCTCCTAATTTTTTTAGCAAAATATTCATTATGATCCACAGAGTAATTTATTATAAGAAAATTCTCTTTAGATTTTTTTTTCCGACAAAATGTTTTCGTAGACTTCTTTTTTCCCCACTCCGTGAGAAATTTTTTTATCTATAGAAATTTAAAAAAGAGAGAGAAAAACATAAAGAGTACATTATATATTTTATTGGTAGAAAAATCGGTAGGATTTCTACCGATCTTAAAAATAAAAAAGTTTGAATCTGTAAGAATTCTACCGATCTAAATTTAGTTTTTACTTTTTTCGTAAATCTGATGTATAGATGGAGAGAATTATTATATTATACATTTTAATAAAATATGAAAAGATTTTTCAAAAATAGATGGAATATTTTTGTTATATTTAAATTTTAAGATATCTTATCTATTTTTGAAAAATCTTTTCATATTTTATTAAAAAATTAAAAGAAAAAAATTAAATTAGTAAAAATCTTACTAATCTTTCTACCAATTAAAAATATAATATAGTAAGAGTTTCTTTATTTTTTTTCTTTAATTTCTACTAATAAAAAATTTCCCGCCTCGCCTTCTCTTTTTTCCGTCCTTTCTCTTCACAACGTCGCATTTTTTTTCTATAAATATTATTTCCGTCTCTAAATATTGACAAAAGGACAAAAAATTCAGTACCTTCCGTTTTGTGTTCTTTTTGTCTTTTCTTGTTCGGATACGAATTCCTTTCTCTCCGCAAACGTAAAAGAAGTATTAAAGGTGAGTTATTGCTTAATTCAGCAGGACATATGATACGTGCTATCTGAGGGGATAGTCCGTATGTCGGATTGAGATGCTTCTGTCAAATCTCGTCTTATCTCGGTCGATAAGTCGAGATGGGGGTTAAGGCTGTTGTGGGTTGACTTATCTCGGAACAATAAGCCGGGATGTAATGGAAGGAGGATTTGAGATTTTCGGACTCTTTCATATGCGATATCTCTCTTAATGTTGCTTGTTGGAAAAATCGATCTATTTTTTTAGGAAATCTGTGTCTTTTATATGAGGTTCTCTAACCGCCTTCACGTGTTAGCCGAAAGATTGTGGGAGCGGTTATCCCGCGTAAGGCGGTGCAAGCCTTATGTCGGATTAACTGCTCTTCATATGGGTGCTAAGCCTGTCTTTTACGGGCTTCAATTTTCAATGCATTTTGGGATTTTCTTATTGATCCTAAGTTGGCCTTAAAAGAGAGGTCTGAGTTCCAGTTTTTATTTAGCCCAAGTTAAATTTAGGACCTTGATAACATGGCCTATCAGCGTCATCAGTTTAATATACAAGCAGCATTGCAGTGGGGTAAAAAAAAAATGAGATACATCCGTGACTAGGGGTGAAAACAAATTGGATACGGATCGGATAGTGATAAAATTATATTCATATCTGTTTTTTTTTTTTTCAGATACAGATACATGCAGATATTGATCATATAGATCAGATATTAAATATCTGTAAATTATACATAAATATTTTTATAATATATATTAAATTATATGATATATACATATAGTTATTTACCATTTGAATGCGAATAATTAAAATTAAAATTAAAATGTATTACTATCTGCACAGATATTCGAATAATCAGATATCCGTATCTAATTTTCAAAATTCGTTCAGATAATATCCAATCCGTTTTCACCCCTGTACGTTACACGAACAATCGATGAAAGAGAAAAAAGTTGGGGGTTCTCCCTTGGGTCTCGTGTTTTTTCAACTCCTAAATCCTATCTAAATGCATCTTTAATAAAGTTATGAAACGAAAATAATTGCAGTCCACATAGGTGAAAAATAAAGAAGCAAAGAAAAGCCGATTTTTTTATTAATTGAAATTAAATAAAAAATATCGGAAAAAAAGAAAAGATTTCAGAAAATTTCGATATATAAGTAGAACGGATTAAATAATTCTGTCTTGTGGGATGAGTTAAATTATTCCGTCTCACTTAATCACTCGATCTACTAACTAAACGAACTAAACAACAAAATAAATAAAAAACCTAGGACGGATTAAACCAACCCGTCCGGCACCCCAAAAAAAGAGAGAGAGAGAAAAAGAGTAGTCCGTACTTAATTGGGACCCGTCCGGGCTTTCACAAGGTACCAAAAGAAATCAAATTTCTAAATAAATGTACATGTCGACCGTTTTTAATTCTCCATCTCTTTTATGGTTTGTCCCTCATTCCTTGATCTATCTTTTTTTTTTCAAAAAAGAAAGAAAGAAAGAGTAGATCAGCGCCTGACGCTTGAGCAAGTGTTGCTGCTTTTTTTTATGGGTGCCGGACGGGACGGTTTAATCTGTCCAGACTTTTTTTTTTATAGTTGTTTAGTTCGTTTAATTAGTAGACCGAGTGATTAAGTGAAACGGGATTATTTAATTCATTCTACTTATATTTTAAAAAAAAATTGAAATCTCTCCTTTTCCGATATTTTTTATATTTAATTTTGATTAATAAAAATTTCGGACAGAAAAGTGCTAGTTGGTGAAAGCCAACTGCACAAGCATATGATATGCATTCGCGCAGGAGAGTTGTAAAAAATTATAATATCTGGGTCTTAATTAAAGCAGAGTCGGACAAAGTTACCACGCCGGAGTATCAATCACCAGAGCACTATATCGTCTTTTATACAAAAGAAGAAGAAAAAAAGAAAGCGACTGCGCATTTCATTCTAAAAGCTGGTTACCCTTGGAAAAGAAACTAAATATCAATTTCACCAGTAGTCCAGTGCACCCCCAAAATTAGGAACACCTATCCCCTGCATTAACTCAAAAGGGAATCTTTCGAGTTAATGAATATCAAATGTCTAATTTTAAACGGAGCCAATCCGGATGTTGCCTATAATATAAGGGTGTTCAACATCCGTACAGATCTAGTCCGTACGAATTTTAAAACATATTGAATGGTTGAGATTCATTAACTCAAAAGACTCCCTTTTGAGTTAATCCAGAAGATACGAATTCCAAAATTAGATATACACGGGTCATCTTTTATTTAAATGGGATATTTCTTCCAATGTTTTGAAATTTGGTTCTCATTCGGTATGCAAAAGGTCACCGCATACAGCATATACGGTATGCAGCTGCATATGAAGATTTTTATTCGAATTTATATATACGGATTTTAAATGAAAATTCGTATATATAAATAAGCATACGGTAATATGTGGTATGACTCACTGTTAATATACTCTAAACTAGTATTTTTATCACTGTTAATATACTCTAAACCAGTAATATGTGGTATAGATCACCGCTAATATAATTTAAAACCGTATTTTATCACTATTAATATATTCTAAACCGGTAATATGCTCTAAACTTTATATTCAGACCAAATATAGATTTTTTATTCGGATTGCAATTGAATAGAAATATTCAGCCGAATAAACAGAATTTTTTCTTCATCTAAATTTAAAATTGAATACCTACGTATTAAAGTTTGACACGCTTTGATATTTGTCAATAAATTACTCAACTAATTAAAATTAGATTAAATTTTTAACAATCATAAAAGATAAAATTTTACATGCTTTGTTCTTCGTGAGACCTCCTTCCTCGTTTTTAAACACTTTCTAAGTCTCATCGGCACAGAAGAGACCCCCTTCCAAAGCATAATTAAATCCATAATATAAATAACTTCTATATTTTATTTTAAATATACAAAAATTTCGGATGCAAAATATGAGACGGAAGAATAGCCTCTCTATAAATTATATTATTTATAATTCATGACCTCGGACTACATAATTAAAAGCCATATACATGAATACATGATGATATCTGCATTTACGGAGACAACAAAAAATAATACGAGTAACCTAAAAAAATATAATAGAACAATATCTTTATTATTTTTCGGAAGAAGGAGAGATAAGAAAAGCGTAAACTAAAGTATTCGTTTCCAGTAATGTTATCCCGTCTGCACTTATCTCGTGTCATCGTCACATGAAAACGAACTGGGAAAACAAAGATAAACTTTTGTTTGATTTAATGATTTCTTGGCAGTTCAGCTTCAGCCTATTACATTTTAGCGAGGCTACCTGATGGTTGGCTGATACAATCAACTACTTAATTAAATTTCCATTTAAGCATATATCTCCAGTCTAACATGACTGGATAAAACCAGTTATTTCAATAGCTCCGTATCAATTACGGTACTACTAGGTACGGCCAATTCTTCTCTATTACGGAATCGGATTGCAATTTGTCAAATCCAGTGCCCGTCGATCTGCCTCAAGATTAACAATTTAACACCTTGGTGGATTCGGATGCAGAACGAGACGAATTCTCATCCTCTCAGATATTTCATCTTTTGCGTGACCTTTTTGGAAAATCTCAACCGTTCAAATACGTTCTGCATGAATCTTAAAGCTCTAATAATACTGCCCCTGTTCTATGCCCGAATAGGCACCGGACACGTCAGTCACACAAAATATGAGATATCTCAGAGGATACGCACTCAGGACGAGACACAGTTGTCCGCATTCGTCGCCAGGGGTTCTCTTGTAAATTCCTCATAGACCAAGTCCTGTTACTGTTCTCAACTTCCCGAGGTACACGACAAGAAAAAAAAGACGAACCTCAGTGAAATCTCTGAGACAGGATTTTTAGACCGACTTGAAGTAGGGTGCGTATCCTCTGAGATATCTCAATTTTTGCTTGACCGACGTGTCCGGTGCCTATTCGGGGGAATTTAGGGGGCCAGTATTTTTGTGCTTTGAGATTCGCGCAGAACTTGTTTGAACGATTGAAATATTCCAAAAAGTCACGCAAAGTTTGAGATATCTCAGAGGATGCGAGTTCCTTGAAGTAGGTTGTTACTGCGGTTCACGGAATCATCTTTATTTGGGGAGCAACTTTGGTCCAATGCCCATCGGACTCAAACTGGGTCCGATGGGTTATATAACCGTGCAATTGGCTTTAAGATCCATGTGAATGTCTGTAATATCCGTGCGCGTTCCTTTAATAACCGTGTGCACGGCTCTTAAAGAGGATCCGACATTCACAAAACCAATCGGACCCAGTTTGAGTTTGGACTTCTGTTTTGTTATTTTCATATTGCGAGGCTCCGAGATATTATTATTTTTTTTTTTTTATAGTTTTTTCCCCCTCTTTAGTAGGCCTGCGGCTTGCCGCTCAGCCGGCAAAAGTTTTTTTTTTTTTTGTTGAGAAAATGACAGGAGCTGAGCTGGAAAAAGTTTCTTATTAAATTCTCCAGGACAAATTACGGAGTAACCCACCACTTTTATTAAATATGAATAAATAATACCTTACGTACACGGATCTTTCATCTTGAGGGGTGGGGCGAGTAAAATTAAATGTTTATAATTTCTATTACAATAATGTTAAATCACGTTAACAGTTAATATTGATAGAATATAAAATTCGCCATTAACGTCATTGTGCCGAAATATTATTTATATATATTCTACAATGATTGAGAAAATATATCAGCGATATTTAAACAGATTTTTCTCACAGCACCTCTTAGGTGGGCCTATTAAGAGACTATAAGAGTTATAATAAAAAAAATCAGGATAAAATTTTGGAAACTTCGCAAAAATATTGTAAAAGGAAGAATTTTTTCTGGATTTTTTTTTCTATTTTCCCACAAATTTTGACCTGTTGGCTGAAACTTTTTTTTTTGAAATTTGCCTTAATTTTGTTAGAGTTGAAAAATTATTTTAAAATTTCTATGATGTTCCAAGATGTAACAATGTGTGTCACATCACTTGTTGCCCTAATCGTGACATATCACGACACTAAAATATTAATGACACTTTATTGTGATGCTTTATTGATGTGATAATCCTCGTTCAAATAAATAATATTGAAAATATTTTACAACTATATCAGACATGTGAAGTCATGATTTTAATGCATTGAATATAATCTTCGTCCAAATGAATAATATTGAAAATGTTTTACAACTAAATCAGACATGTCAGGTCAGGGCATTTTGAAATAATGTTTTTCATATGTTTAAGCAATTTATCACAATTGAACTGATAGAAATAGAATATAGTATCAAATAAATGTGGATCGGAATCTGTTAACGGTATATTAACACAATAGGGATAATGGTAAAAAATAATTTGTATTTTACAACTCGACCTTTTAAAAATGATCCATCATATATTTATACAATGAAAAATGATATAATTTGATGTAAATATTACCATTTATTAAAAAATTAGATATTATAATGGTCTATACTTTACTACATTTGATGAGTGATACTAAAACTATATGAAATTTGATACACAACTATTCTATAAGCTGACAACATCTCATTCTTTTTCCCTATTTTCTAAAAAGATAAAAATTAATATATTGTCAAATTATTAAATATTCATTCTCAAAAAATGTTAATTTTAATAGGGTACGTTTGGATGAGAGCTAGAACTAGAATAACAAAATTTGAAATTAGTAGACGAGAATAGGAAAAAATAATGATTTTTAGATTAGCGTGAAGTGTTGTTTGAATTGTATATTTGGAATAGTGAGTAGCTCAAACTGAAAAAGAATAGTGTTGACATGGTACTAATTAAGAGAAAATATAGGTAAATGAAGTCTCAAACAAATTGTCACGATGTAAAAGTAATAGAAGTGATATCAATTTTGTCATTTCGAAACTGTGTTGACAGAAATTCAAAAAGAAAACAGTATTTTCTCTCTTCAGACTTCCAAATAGTAGTTATTTCTAATATTTATAAGGAATAGAGAATTACAGTTATTTCAAATGATAAAAGAGTTATTTAGATACACATTACTATTTCAAATAGCTTCTATTTTCGAATAACTTCAGTTCTTGACACATTCAGAAGGCATGCGAAGCTTTACAATTTTTACAATTACATACTTTTCTGATCTCAAACGGCATGCCAAGCATGTAAGTTTATTCGTAATAATTAAAGTACAGGGGCTGGGTCGCAAAACAAGAAAAGTAACATATATTGGTACCCCGTTTTAAGTCGTACCCGCGTGGCAACGAATCCTTCGGTTTCCTCTCGTCTTGTTCACTAAATGTTCACCCCACCAGACGCCAGCTGCAGCTATTAAAAATAATTTATTACACTACCTCTCTTGAAATCTAAATTAATTACACAAGGAAACCTCCAGCTCTCTGGATTATTGCATAATCTCGTCATCCCTTTGTCTCCTTCTCATTTCTCTTTTCTTTTTTACGCTCCTGTCGGTGTGCTCAAACAAGCATTTCGATCGTTTCTGGCACTGCGGCTAAAGAGCTTGATTTTGATTTCTGCGAGGTTTATCGTCAAAGTTCGATTTTAAAACCTCACATTGCTTTTCCAGAGTGTTCTGATTACTCTACTGACTTCTGGAAGTGAAGAAGGCCAAAGAGTCAGCTAAAATTAAGGTTTTTCATTTCGAGAATTCGCGATTACTTTTTTGCTGTTCTATGTTTATGATTTAATTTACGATAGATGTACGTAGTTTCAGAATGTCGATGGGGTAATATTGTGATAACGAAGTTACAAAGCTGCTGGTGGTTGGTTTCTTTCTCTCGTTGGTGGAAAATGTAGGTTGATCTTTCGCTTTTTACATCCCATGTTTAAGGATTGAATCCGCTGAGGCGAATGTTCAATTTCTAGTAAGCGAGCAATTCGGTGATATTTTGTTGACGGTATTGAGATGCCTGGTATCAGACCCCCAGCTACAAAACAGACCGCTACACTCTCAGTACGCATCTTCATTGCAATTATTATCCATCCCTTTGTTTATTTGTAATTTGAATTTTACACATGAAAGAGACAGTAGTAGAGATATCTCATTACTTTCTGTGTACATCATGCAGGTGGCAGTCAAGTGCAGGCCACTGAAAGAGGCAGAGAAGCGGCGGTCCCGTCATATCATCCAAGTTACAGATCATAAGGTGCTTTAGTTCAGTTTTTAGTTATTGTTTTATTTCCTTCATCTATATCATATAAGAAATTATTTTTCCACTTATTTCAAGCAGAAATTGTATTTAATTAAGCTCTTACTATTGATCCTTTGCAATTATTCCCATACAATGTACAGTTGAGCTCCACTTTATTACAACTTCATTTGCTCGGATTAATTTTCAGAATGTGGTGGTACTGGATCCTGATTTATCAAAGGATTACCTTGAGATAATACAAAATCGAACGAAGGAGAAAAGATATAGTTTTGATCATGTATATGCACCTGGCTGTTCTAATGCGGTATGTGAATGTCTGTCTACTCCAGTTACAGTTTGATACCAACATTCGCAGTCTTTAATCCAACATGGTTTCTCAAATGCAAATTGCCTCAATTAACCGTCAAGTATGTCATGCCTTGACGAAACATACAGTTAACTGAATTTGGCATAAATCCACTTACATTAATGCAAGTCAGCCACACAAAGTTTTGAAAATTCGAAAGTATGCCTTAATTAACCCATTCGAAATTCAAAATTTAGCAATTAAATACCCACCAACTCTATCTGCAAATTTATGAGTAATATTGAATTAGACTATGAAGAGGAGTGAGCTATGGTACTATGCATAGCGCATATTGGTCCATACTATGGATCAATACCTCAATTTTCAAAGTCCAAATAATTGATCTGAACAGTTCAACATGATCTCCATATGAAAATATACTTGTAGATCAAATTTTATATTTTTTAGATTCTTTTTAATTCTTTTTTTAGATGGGTAGAAAATCACTACTTTTGAATGGTCTAGAATCTTTAGATCAAGTGATTTTCTGACCATCTAAAAAAATAGTAATTTTTTTTAAAAATACAAAATTTGATCTACAAGTATATTTTCGTATGGAGATCATATTGATCTGTTCCGATCAATGATTTTAGACTTTGAAAATTGAGATATTGATCCATAGTACGGACCAATATGCGCTATGCATATTACCATAGCCTCACTCCTGTGAACAGTTATTGTTTTTTCCTCAGGGTGAATTGAAAATTTAGTCATGTTATTGTTATACACATTTCATCTGTAGCCTGCCTTGTTAATGTTTCTTCCATGGTTTAGTGCTTGCTCCATGAATGAAAATAGAAGATCATATAAACGATTAAATATTCTTGCCTTTTCTGTTAGGACGTGTACATAAACATATCATCTACTATTGCTGGTGTAATCCAGGGCCTCAATGCAACTGTTTTTGCTTATGGTTCTACTGGAAGGTATTTATTGTTCTTTGTTACATTTCCTTTTTGTTGTGGCTGCTGCTGATGGTATTTGTTTTTCTAATTTTCATGTTTCCTGTATATTTATTTACAGTGGTAAAACTTATACTATGGTTGGGACCTCCAAGGACCCTGGTCTGATGGTACTTAGCTTGAACACAATTTTTAATCTTATAAAAAGAGACAAGAGCTCTGATGTCTTTGAAGTTTCTTGCTCCTACTTAGAAGTCTATAATGAGGTAAATTTTTGAATTTGTCCTTGTAGAACACAAAAAGTTCATTTTACTTGCATGTTTTAGATATGTACGTACTTATTTATCTGTTTGTTGTTTTGAGATAGGTAATATATGACTTGCTTGAGAAGTCATCAGGTCATTTGGAACTCCGGGAAGACCCTCAACATGGTATCGTTGTTGCCGGCTTACGAAGTATTAAGGTTTGTGAAGGAACTCACCACATTCCTTCGTATTTGAAAAAAAAGAAACTACATCAGTTGATAATTGGTATCTCTCTACAATGTGATGTAGCTTTTCCATAACTATGGATACTTTTGTTTTGACAGGTTCACTCAGCAGATAGGATCCTTGAGCTACTCAATCTTGGCAATAGTAGGCGTAAAACAGAGAGCACCGAGGCAAATGCCACCTCATCACGGTAATTTGACAACCTGACTATCCATTTTAATTGTTCTGTATAGTATCATCAATCATATTGCTATTGTTTCCTTTTAAGATTGTTTTTTTTTACACAGTTCACATGCTGTACTGGAGATTACAGTGAAGAGAAAACAAAAGAACCAATATGGAAATCAAATTCTTCGTGGAAAACTTGCTTTAGTTGATCTCGCTGGAAGGTAACATATGTATGCTCTTTTAGCAAACCAGACCAACATTTTGCTGTTTATGCAAGTAACACCTAAAATTATTTTTTTGTTCTTTCAATGCTCATTATTTATGGGTATCTGCAAATAACACCCAACACCAAAATCAAGGCTATGAACAGGAAAAATATGAACCATTGCCTTTTCTGTATGGAATTGTCCAGGTCTATTTATTACAAGTTTTGAAGTTTTTTTCAAATAATATTGTTTAAGACCAACAGATAGAGAATATTCTTTTTCAAGGGTTTAAATGTCTCCTTTTTTGGTCTCTACTAGCCTCCATTTTTAAAGCTTAATAGTACTAAGTGCAAAACTCAAATATCAGACTAAAATCGTTAGATCTGATTTGTATCACTTTCTCTACACACACATGAAAGATTACAACATTTTGGTTTCATTTTGAAAGGAATTAAGAGAATGGAAGAAAGGTTTGGCAATTGTTTACATTAGTAGATTATTAGAACTCTTGACTCTGATCAAAACAAAGTCAAAATGTCGTAATTTCTTATGCGCGTATAGAGAAGATGATGTTGATCACATTGGTTTATTTTCTTACTTGATTGTAAGGTTTAAAGTTATTAAACTTTTAAAAAGGAGGCTTAAAAATTATGTCATAATTTCTTATGCGCGTATAGAGAAGATGATGTTGATCACATTGGTTTATTTTCTTACTTGATTGTAAGGTTTAAAGTTATTAAACTTTAAAAAGGAGGCTTAAAAATTGAGGCAAGTGAACCTGCCTCTTTGTTTATTTTTTCTTTTGTTTAACTAGAGTTGAAAAAAATTGTCGATATTTGTGGAAAGTAAAGTTCAATCATATTATTCAAAAATCAGTAGGCAATTTCAAGTATCTTATAAAGTATAATGACAGTTGCAAAAACAAGAAATGTTTCCTCTCTTTGTTTACGCCATATGAATTTTGAAATAAAAAAAATCTTGTCTACATGGTATCATCTTATTAGATAATTAAACTTTTATATGCTGTGAGCAGTGAAAGGGCATCTGAGACTAATAGCGGTGGCCAGAAGCTGAGAGATGGGGCAAACATAAACAAGTCTCTTCTTGCTCTCGCGAATTGTATAAATGCGCTTGGAAAACAGCATAAAAAGGGCCTTGCTTATGTTCCTTACCGCAACAGGCACGCACCTTCTTGTTTTGATCTTTTGGGATAGTCTGTCTATATAATAAATGCTTTCTGTCCCCTCAAAATATGTATTTGGAAGCATATTTCTTTAAGAAATATATCCACATTATTCTTTAGTACTGGGAGACTTCTTCTATATCTCTCACATACTGATTTCTTGAGAAAGAAACGACCCAAACAACCTCTTTTCATGATTTGTGAGAGATGATCAACAGAGAAGGAATGGCAGTATGGCCATCTTCAAAAGAAAGAGACAGAAGCCAGAGGTTGTTTGGGTAAAGATGATTTTTGTTTCTCTTTCGTGGATTTACTGGCATGCATCCATTACTGCATAGTCAGTATTTTTTATTAATTCATGTTTCTTTTTCTCAGTAAATTGACTCGCATTTTGAAAGATGGATTAAGTGGTAATTCACAAACAGTGATGGTGGCTACTATATCACCTGCTGACGACCAATACCACCACACCATTAATACTCTCAAATATGCTGATCGTGCCAAGGAGATAAAAACTCATG
Source organism: Carex cristatella (assembly GCA_024447775.1). Classification (NCBI taxonomy): domain Eukaryota; kingdom Viridiplantae; phylum Streptophyta; class Magnoliopsida; order Poales; family Cyperaceae; genus Carex; species Carex cristatella. The sequence continues at coordinate 4,546,402 of JAJHPF010000003.1, read as the reverse complement.
TCCATGTATACTTCTCCTCACAAGTCCTTTTCTTTATTGTTACCTTTTTTTACCTATCTTCCTCTAGATTGCTTATGTTTTCGTGTACATAACATACATTTTGGGTTATAACAATGTTGTCCCATTTTCTTACTTTGTGTGCATTTACTCAGAAAAACATAGGTACTGTCGATACCCATGTAGACGACTACAAGACGATGATTGATGACCTCCAGGTAATTTTGTCCTTTTTTTATTTTCTTTTTCATGCTTACTTTCTCTACATTTGTAGGTTCGCACCAAAAAAGTGTCACTAAGAGATGCTTCTTTTTGTTTATTTATGCTATTTTGGGTTTTCTGCGTATCAGTGCAGGCTGCTGTTTAACCCAAACTACAAATTATATTGATAAATCTTTAGGAATTTGAATAAAAAAAATTTATATAGTACTTATATAGAAGTTACTGATTAGAATAATTTTGAAGGTCGAGGTGTCTCGGTTGAAGAAGGAACTTGCCGAGAAGGAATTACAACTGAGAGTAAAACCTTCTGAAAAAGAAAAGACAGCCGATGATGAGTTATCATGGCTAAATATTTTGAGTCGGGAAACCAGTGAAAATGTACAAGAGAGAATAAACCTCCAGAAGGCCTTATTTGAGCTAGAGGAGACCAATATTCGCAATCGCATTGAACTACAACACCTAGACGATGCTATTGCCAAACAACATGTTAGTCATTTATTGCACTTTACATTATTTAGTCAGTAATGATTTCGGTCGGAACAAGTAAGCGGAATCATGGGTTTGTAGGACCAGTTCAAAAAAGGTTGTTTGCTCTGTTCCTCCCTAGGTTTATATAAATTATAAACATTAATCTGTCACATTCGACAAGGAGTGCTAATCCCCCCCCCGCGCACACACACACACACACCAGTTTCTTTTTGAGAAATACATTGCACTGCAAATCTCCGTGCTAGAGCAATGATTTGCTCCTATATGACTAAAAAATGGATCATTGCAGAGCTCTGCCATCATAGAAGCCCTTAGATCAAGAAGACAAATTATACTCGACAATATTAGAGACAATGATGAGGCTGGTGCTGGTTATAAGAAGGTTCGACCTTATTTTGAATTTGCTTTCGTTTTTTGTTGGTTAATTACACCCATTATCTAGTATTATCTGCAAATGACGCCCACTATACTTCATACTTGCACTTAACACCTGACATCATTTGGGTAGTTGTAGATAACAGTGAGCTGTTTTATATTTGGCTACTTGAATACAGTTTACTAAGTCACCCATATTACTTGCATAGAAATTAAATTAATCTTTTAGCAAGTAGACGAGTAGATCAGATTAATTAATTGCAAGCCTCTAATGAGGATGGTTTAGATATACTTGAAATCAAATGTAAAAGAGGTTCTTTATCGGTGGGCAGATTGTAAAATATCTTGAATAAAATATATTTCCGTCATGAATGGTGTGCCGCATGAAAGAACAAAGCCTCTACGCCATCTCAAAGATTATATAAGGAATTCTTTTTCCATTACTCAGTTCTTGGGTAGTATTTGGAACATCTCAAATGGCAGTGTTATTTGCCAAAAAACAAAAAAAAGGCTGCCGGGCACTAATTGCAACTACAAATAGTGGTGTTACGTGCAAAAGCTTTTTTTTCTTTATTTTATGATTCCTTTTTTTTCCTTGGATCCTTCCTGATTATGTTCTATTTTTTTTTATCTTGCTAATTATGTTCTGTTCTTCTTTTTTACCTTGCTAATTATGTTGTATTCTTTCTCTTTTTATCTTTAAGGATATCAAAATAAATGAAAACAGAAGGGCTCAATTACAAGGCATGATCCAAGAAGCCATCAGTAACAATGGCAACAAAACCTACCTTCATATTCTCAGCCAATACCGGCTTCTTGTAAGTTGCACTTTTGTTTGTATATTATCATATTAAATCTTATTTGTCGATGATGTTTGAAACATCAAATTTCTCCTAAAATAATTGCATATACGAACTTAAATAAATCTGATTCATGAACCACCATACAAAAGGGCCTTTTGGTGCTTTTCGAGTCATGGAGGGTTGTACTCTAATTTTCCCGACAGTTCAGGGAAAAAAAATTGCATCTATAAATAAATGAAACCAAAGTAACATTAGCTATGCAGTATCTCATACTTAACCTAAAAGAATGTAATTATCTCAGGTTATACTTGTGCCTAATCAATGCCTGAAGGTGTAAGATGTTTGTTTTTGTAATTATATGTAGGGAATGTCAAATGCAGAGCTCCAAATAGAGATGGCGATGCGAGATCAAGTAATACACAACCAAAGAGAGGCACTTCGAAACCTTTGGAATATGCTCTGCAGTTTAGGTCTTGACCAAAAACAAATTGCTGAATTAGCCTCCAAGCAAGGTTTGACTATAGAAGGTGGGCAAAAGGTACCTCCAGATGGGCATGGTGTACCAGATAATGGCCAACCAGTATGTGTTCCTACAGCTTGCTTTGTTCAACATCATCATAGTTCCTATTTTATGCTTTCAACACCCGAGAAAGTTGCAAACAATAATCAAAATCCTCCTAAAACACCGATGCATTATGGATCCATGATGATGTCAAGACCTTTTTAACCTTGCCTTGATGATCATGTATGGCTCCTCTTTTGTAGTTGTACAGTCGATGTATTTTAGCATGCTGCATTGTTCTGTGAATTCATTTTGTATAGGATTTAGGATTAATCATTGTAGGATTAGACCAGTAAAGTCTTGTAAGATTTTTGTACTTGCTCAAGCTTGGTTCTGGTTGTCACATATATGATCTTTCTATTGAGATGTTTTCTCCACTGTTGTTACATATCTGACCTTCAAGAAGAAAGAGAGAACTAAGATAAAATATGAAAATAGTATTTCTGGAACTTATTCGGGCCTCGATATTAATCAATGGTTTTATAACTCAAGGCCGAGTAAGCCCATCAAATAGTTTAGTGGCAATGTGAAGGCTGTCTAATAGCATATGGTCCGAAATAGAAACAGAGCGAACTATCAATAATCGAGCATGGTACTTTGTACGGTAACGAATAACGGACTCCGCTGCAGCTTTTTTTAACTTTTCGGGGTAATCGTGCGATAAGACAGAGTTCTTTTCAAAATTCTTTACGTTTGCATTCAAATTAAGTTCCATTGCGAAAATTTTAATAATCTCTTCGCCTTTCACCTTTGGTTCTGAAATATAACTCATGCAGTTTGCTTTATTTCAAAACCGTCTTGTCCATGCAAATTCATGTCCAGTACATATCAATGATTCTCAGGAGTAGTTATTCTTTTGGGCATGTTCTTGTGTTGCTTTCTCTGATATAGCCCCGTCCTTTCTCAAATCATTAGGCTTCCTTTGAGAGGTCAATTCATCAACATCAAATATTTAAAAAAATTACATCGAATAGTTGCATACACCAGTAAATAAAATCAATTTCAAAATATTTTCTTACCATTTTTTTTTTCTGATATGTAGAAGGAAGATCCGAAAGAAATGATGTGTATTGTGTAATGTAATTAAGTACTTGATGGGCATTACAAATTGCATGCACCTGACTTTATGTGTTCAGTTGGTACCCGTCAATCTGAGTACTGGTCTTGCATCAATGTTTTCTTGAATGGTCCCAAAATGATCTCCAAGCAAACAGAGACATGTGGTGTGACCAATCGACCAGGACACCTATCATGAGCAATTATTTTTCATCTTTAACAAGATGGAAATTCAAGGGATGTACTGGACTGCTGGGACGTGTTTTACTTTCAATCATTTAAAAGTATTCCATGCTGAGTTGTATTACAAGTTTACATCGCATGATAGCTACCGAGCGAAAAAAAAAAAACTAGGATATAGAAGTACAGTCATTTGGATTGCTAATGGCTACATGTAATATATTAAAAAGGAAAATTTGGCCTTTTGCCATTCCAAAATCTTTAAATTTGAGAAATGCCATCACGAAACTATAAATCTAAAAAATACCACTCTAAACTTAGTTAATTCTTAAATTTGCCACAAATACACAATTTTTATATTTTTTTTTATTAAAAATCAACTGAAAAATATAGTTTTGAGATACGTATAATGAGGGGTCTAAAGAATATATAGGAAAATACAGAAATACGTATCACACAACTGTATTTTTCAGTTAATTTTTAATAAAAAAAAGTATACAATTATGGCAAATTTAAGAATTAACTAAGTTTAGAGTGGCATTTTTCAGATTTATAGTTTTGTGATGATATTTTTTAGATTTGAAGGTTTTGGAATGACAAATAACCAATTTTCCCTATTAAAAGAGAGAGAGAAAATCCCTCAAACGACTGCATTTGGAGAGAATTTGTTATCCATAGAAAATAATATAAAATAAGAAAGAGATAGAAAAAGTGTATGAATTTTTTTATTGATAGTAAGATCAGTACACTAATTTTTTTATCAGTAAAAAAAATTAGAATCAGTAGCAGCGGTCACTGATCTTACTACCAATTAAAAATCATACACTCTTTATGTTTCTCTCTTTTCTTTTATATTATTTACTTTGGAAAAAAAAATTCTGGCACACGGAGAAAAAAAAAAAGAATATTAGATAATATAATATATTAAACTGTACTTCAGGCTTTCACAGAAGCAACGATACAGCAATAGGAAGCACAATAAATTAAAAAATAAAACTTAATAAAGAAGCACTCGACAAAATTATGTGGTTTTAGATTTGCCGACAAGATTGTACACATTAAGGAAGATATAATATACTTTTGATTAAAAGGGAATAATTCGAAACTTCCGGATATAATTTTTATTTACTTTTTTACTAAGATAGTTTCAAAATCACTATTTTTTAATAATACAGAATTTTAATAAAAACAACGATTTTCAAACCATCTTAATAAATAGTAAAAAAATTCTAAAAAATATAAAATTTGGTCTGCAAGCAAATTTTAATATAGATTAAACATCTGTCGGTATAAATCGACCGTTTGGACTTTGAAAATCAGAGAACCAAATCATTTGTTCCTGAGGTTAGGAACATCATGTTAGATTCTTAATTTAAATTTTATTTTTAAATTTGTTAAAATGATCAAAATAAAAATTAGCAAGTAATCCCTCTGTTTAATTTGTTAAAATTAGCAATTAAAAAAATTGTTAAAATTTTCAAACATTGGTGTCAAAACTGAAATTTTGTCATGTCTATCCCCGCTTTCTAAAAAGAAATGTTCAAAATGTTTTAATGCAAAAATATTCACAATAACAGTTTTCCAATTTTAATTATAGCACTTCGGCAGAACAATTAAATGGTCATTAATTGTGTAAAAAAAGTTAATTAATTGTGGTCTAACAGCGCATAACTAAACAACTGGAGTTCACAAAATCTAGGTGTTGGTCTTGAAGCTCCATCAATGGCACCAAAAGAGAAGAAGGCTTGGGAGACAGTGGCCACATTAACCGAGACATGAAACCGTATTTCATGGCAATTGGCAAGAGAGAGAGGGCCTTTTTGCAAATGGTCCCTAATTCATGCACGCATAGCACTGTAGTCTTGTTAGCTTAATTAATTAAGAGGCAATCTACGAGGTAAGGGGTGGAAAGAAAAAAAATATATATATATAAGGGGTTCTCTTTTTTCTTGAAAAGGAACTGTTTCATTGCAACAGCTTCTGTCCCCGTATGGTACTCCTCGTATATAAAGTTATCAAGAATATAAAAAGAATGGCATTCTATGAGAATAATTATTATTATTTTGTTAAATTTTCTATATATATATATATATATAGTTTGCACATGCCAAGCTAAAATTTCAACAAATTAATAGTTGACTCACCTGAAATAGTAATACTATATATGGGCATAGCTGAAATTACTAAATGCTTCTATTATTGTACAAAAAAACATAAATATTTTCAATACTTTCCCTTAAAATTCTCCACAAGAATCCATTTTGTTTACTATTAGAGAAATTACCAGTTGTTCAACTGTTAATAGATTTTAGATTTAGGCTTTATCACTAATTTGAGCAGAATTCGAAAATATTTACTTTTAAAATAAATAGATGAATTAATACCACTTCAATAAGACTAGGGGTGGTAAAAAAGCTCGTAGCTCGTGGCTCGATCGTGACTCGCTCGCTACTAGCTCGATCCAGAATTAACGAGTTTGAACTGGGGCCTAGCTTTCTCGCCAGCTCAGTTCGGCATCAATTTGTGTGCATTTTATACTGTCAAGCTCAGTTCAGCTCGGTCCAAAAAGATTTGTAAAATTTATTTTCTTCTTAAAACAAGGTCCACCCAGACCCAGTTAGCCAGCTCGTCAGCTCGCGGGCTAGCTCGGGCTGGCTCATCACAAGTTTGAGCTGAGATTTTAGCTCGGAAGTCCTACATCCAGCTCGCTCGGTCCAGAATTAACGAGCTGAGCTAAGGCCAAACTCGGCCCGAGCCAGCTCGTTTATAGCCCTACATAAGACCATCAACCACTTTTTAATTTCAAAAATAATAAATGGTATTAGATTTTCTTCCATTGAAACATAGAAATACCAAAAGATAAAATAAAAGAAAGATCCATATTTAGATTACATTAGAAAATTCAAAAACATAATTAACATTTTCTCGATTTAACTTTCCATTTACGTAACATGAACATAAATACAAATATTTAGTGTGATATAACATTACATTTACATGACAAATATGACACCTCACTTCGAATTCAATTTTTGTTGAGAACAAGTAGTATCAGTATATATCACGTCACACATGAACATTATATACACATCAAACATGAAATGACATCTCTAAAACTATACATGCATGCTATTGATTGATCATATTTACTATTTAGACATTGGATTGGTCAAGTTGGAGTCTCCTATCAAGTAGCAACTTTCTAGGGAAATATAATGAAGAAAGGTGGGGATTAAACCCCACGAGAGCAGAAGGAATCTCTTTTTACTTGTTTCAAAGCCTTTGCACATGGCCAAGGGCTCATGTCTCTAGTCTTTTACCTTGGAAGTAAACATGGTAATGACTTGGTGTTCATATTTAACATCCGGGAGAGGGAGTGTCCGATGCCATGACTTTGTGCGCACCACTTTAATATCCGTACGCACAGATTTTGAAGTAGATCAGACGGTAGAAACCATCAATCGAACAGACTTTGGTCCGATGGGCATCGGAAACCCCTCTCCCTTAACATCCTATTATTCCTTGGGGTTTGGTACTAGTTTTTTTTTTTTTTTAAAAAGGGAAGTGTAATAGGTTTACAGCAATGTACTGCGTTGGAACCAATGATGTGGTTGTAGTTTACAAGAATTGCACATTATCATATAAAACACGGTAATTAGAGCAAAGAAAAACTATAGGTTTTTCTATGTTTCATGCGGCTTACCACATTAATTAGATTAATGGTCATGTTGTATTATTTTAAGAACAAATTGCACATTAAATGCTTACTTTGTGAAGCATTATAACACAACTATGTAAAAATTGCTGGTGTTGTGATCAAAAGTTAAGTCAAAAAATTAAGCTTTTTGTGAAGGAACAATATAGGGATATAAACTATGAGGGTATGGCACACCATAATATTTTTGTATGACACAAAGTTGCCAAAAAAATTGCATTAATATTTAACTTTTAAAATTCAAAATTCAAACGACCAATCTGAAAAATATATATCCTTCAAAAGAGATAGATGTTTGATCTTAAAAAGTTTAAATTCTTCAATTAATTTGTTTTTTGTTACAGAAACCCAACATATACAAAAAAAATTGTTTATTTGTTTATTTTAATTTCTTGATTCTTTTTTTACTCCAGATATTGAAATATAAAATGTTATGAAAAAAAGTGGCAGTTACTTGTGATATAAAACAGTCACGTCAGAGAAATCTCCTCACATCATGGACACATGTAATTGTGTGTTGTGATCTGTCTATTTAATCTTTAGAAGAGACCAAGATGTAGGTAGGCAAGTTCTTTTAAGATATTTTCTATCAACTAGCTAGTGTGCATGCATGGGCTTTGGATTGGATATGAGCTTGATGGTCCCAAGATCTACCAATTTTTAATTGAGCTAATTATACAAAATGCGGCTGCATATGCGGATTTTTATATGCCGATTTTAAATGAGAATTTGTATATATAAATAAGCATACGGTAATATGTGGTATGACTCACTGTTAATATACTATAAACCGGTATTTTTATCAATATTAATATACTCTAAACCGGTAATATGTGATATAAATCATTGTTAATATATTTTAAACCGGTATTTTATCACTATTAATATATTCTAAACAGGTAATATGCTCTAAACTTTATATTCGGACCGAATATAGATTTTCTATTCAGATTGCAACCGAATATGAATATTCGGCCGAATAGATCAAATTTTAAAACATTGAAATATTAACTATATATTCTCCATCTTTCTCTTAAAGAATCTGGCAAATGTTATATTTCATTTTAGCTCTTTCGATTAAATTTAAACACTTAAGAGCATCCTTGAGTTTTCTTTTCAATTTATATTTCTATGTGACAGATTTTATTTAATTGTTGAGATGTATGAAGACAATTGCAAGCGTTTTCTAATTGGCACGCTCGCGAAAAGTATCACTTCTATTCAGTCTAAAAGAAAGAAGAAGAGTGAGTGATCGCTGATGTGACGTTAAAAAAAATTAAAATTCAATTCCAGTGATGTAAGAGTGTAGAAATTAAGATTAACTTAATTTCTAACTAGCATTTTACAATTGTTTTTAATTTCTTTCTGATTGCTGAGATAAAGAAGCTCTTAGTTTGAATTTTCTGAGTTGTTTGGAGAGATCAGGCAAATTCATGATCTAAAAATTTTGTATGCTCAATCCTCATAGTTAAACAAAATAGAATTATTTTTTCCCAAATGATGAGCCTGTATTGTAGAGTCCGATTAGTATAACATCAGTCATTTTAGTCTATATAACACCAACTCCAAAACCTACCGAATCGACTTCGAACGGTGAATCCAAACCGTTCAAACCGATCTACTTCATTAGTTGTGCGTTTACATGCAAAATTTATAATTTTTCAAATTTAGTTAGTATCAAGTCAAGCGATCAAATGTGTGAGTTTTTAAGTTAATTTTAATACATTCATTTTTCAACATTTTTACCGCTTGATTTAATACTAAAATAACTCAAAAATAAAAAAAAAAAAAAAAAAAATTACATGTAAACACATCACTCATAAAGTAAATCAGTTTGAACAGTTTAGATTAGTTATTTGAAGTCTAGTCAATTAATTTTGAAGTTAGTATCATATGACACCGATGTCATATTAGTCTGTATTGTATGTATTCATCACATATTCGCTTTCTTCTTACTTTTAGCACAAAAATAGTTGGGAAGTAGTTATCACATGTACCTATATTGTTGAGACCATTTATAGGAATCATTTTTTTTAAGTACTACGGAATCAATTAATCTTGAAAGGCATTTCAGTAGTAATTGAATTTAATGCTACTTTTTAATTCTTCCAAACACTAGACACTATGACATTAACAAATGATTTTAATATAATATATAGGTAAAAATGGCTTCGGACCGGACACCGTCCAAAGCCTCTAAAAACGTACGATTAAAGTCTGAACAGCCGATTCGAACTGCTCAACATGATTTCCATATTAAAATGTGCTCAGAGACCAAATTTTATATTTTTTGGAAATTTTTTACTATTTTTTTAGATACGTACAACATCACTATTTCTGAACGGTCCAAAAACAGTGATTTTGTATATATCTAAAAAAACAGTAAAAAAATTTCCAAAAAAACATAAAATTTGGTCTCTAAGTACATTTTAATATGAAAATCATGTTGAGCAATTCAGATTGACTGTTCGGACTTTAATCGTACGATTTTTATAGGTTTTGGACGGTGTTCGGTCCAAAGCCATTTGGAACAAATCTTATTCCTCAATTCTAACGTCCTGTCAACACAGGGGGGGGACAGTATAGTGATCATTTAAATTTAAAACAAGAATAATGATTAAAACTAAAAAGTAAATTGGCAAATATGTTCTTTTTACTTTATACATATTATATATTAAAATTGATACAGTTTGAAAAAAACATTCAGTCACTTATAAATGCTGATAAAACAAAACAATTGATTTTCAAAATCATTTTATTAGAAAAAAATAAAAAAACAATCTAAGTTATATCAAATTTAATATGCAACACGTATAATTTTTTTTTTCAAAAAAAAAAAAAACAGTGTACACAGTATTTCATTTTATTAAAATAAGCTGAAAATTTTACAATTCAATTATTAAATGGCCTTAATACTAACCTAACTTTTTTCAAGTCCAAACCACACTACTAAGAAAACATAAGCAAAATATAAAAAAAAAAAAAAAAAAAAAACAGAGAGAGAAGTATACGAATTTTTTGATGTCGAGAAAATTAATATGAAAGCTCAATTTAATTGGTAAAAAAACAGTATAAATTTGAGTTGGAGTGTTGAAATGCAGAGAAAGGTTAAAATGTTGACCAAGTATAAATTTGAGTTTTCTTTTTAACCTTTCTCAGCAATGCTGACCATGCAGAGAAAAACCAACCAGTATAAATTACAAACAACACATGTGCAAGTTAGTTTCATTTTAATCAATAATTATCTTATCATAATCGCTTTAGTCAAATAATTTTATTTTTTGTATAATTTATCTTTAAGTTTTTATCAAGAGTAGAACTAGGATGTTTTCAAGCTCACTAAGTTTTGGGTGAGCTTAACTCTAAAATCTATCAGAATGATTTAAATAACGAATTCAAACCGTTGAAGCTGATGTACTTCACAAGTTATACGTTCATATATCAAACTTATAAATTTTTTATTTAATTTAGTATAAGTCTAAAAATGATGATTGTTGAACACATTAAAATTAACTTATAAATCTTTTTTTACCACTTAACTTTATACTAAATTATTTTGAAATATTAAAAATTTAACATGTTAACAAATTCTCCGTGAAGTAGATCGATTTCAACGACTTGAATTTGTTATTTAATGTCAATCTAATAACTTTTGAAATTAAATTTTGAAAGAACTTTATAAACACTCTAGTTCTCTAGTTGTGCTCATTTATCAATATATATACATAGAGAGAGAGAGAGTGTCTGGCAGGGGCTGCCAGGATCTCGAAAGAGAGAGAAGGGTTGGCTAATATTAAAATATTTGTTCCGAAGTCATGGTGCAATCAATTGGTTTTTCGATTTTCAAAGTTCAAACGGTTAATCCAAACTGTTAGATGTGATCTCTATATTAAAATATGCTCGGAGACCCAATTTTACATTTTTTTGATTTTTTTTACTATTTCTTAAGTCAGTTTTAAAATCACTGATTTTAATAAATAATGAAAAAATTCTGAATCATTAAAAATAACAATTTTAAACTGACTTAACAAATAGTAAAAAAATATAAAAAATATAAAATTTGATTTCCAAACACATTTTAATATAGATTGAATATTGTATTATTTGAATCGATTGTTTGAATTTTAAAAATGTACAACTGAAACATATGTTAAAAATAAACATTTTAATATTAGCCCAACTTACTTATATATATATATATATATATAAAATCCAAACAAACGATTCGGTTATTTAGATTTCAAAGTCCAAACAGTCGATCCAAACCGACAGATGTTTAATCTATATTAAAATGTACTTGGAGACCAAATTTTATATTTTTTGGAATTTTTTTTACTATTTATTAAGATAGTTTGAAAATTGTTGTTTATATTAAAATTCTGTACCATTGAAAAACAGCGATTTTCAAACCATCTTAATAAATAGTAAAAAATTCAAAAAATATGTAAGATTTGATCGCCAAGCACATTTTAATATAGATTAAATACCTGTCGGTTTAGATCGACCTTTTGGACTTTGAAAACTAGAGAACCAAATTTTCTGAGACTAGAAACAAACGTTTTGAACTTAGCCTAACCTGCGCGACACACACGGTCAAACGACTGATCATCACACTCGCAACACTGGTATACTTTTTGGAAAAATACTGACAGATTGTGAAGAAGGTTGACCAGTGTCCAGTGACATGTACCGAAACAAACTGCTACAGCGATCTTCTATAAGCTGACAAGGCCACGAGGGCACAGCCCCAATTTGACACTGCTCTGAACAGTCCATGGTTGTTCATTACTCATTAGCGGGAGTTTCTTTCTTTCTCCAATGACGATTGTTGTATTATATATATATATATATATATTTTGCAATTTCGATTGTTATATTAAAAAAAAAAAGAAATATATTCGCGGCGTCTCTACTCCTATGTCATAACCATCACAGTGATAAATTAGTCATGTTCTTCTAGTAGCTTCTACCTGGTTATAAAAAAAAAGAAAAGATAAATTAGTTGTGTTTAGGAGCAGTTCAAAATTTTCGTGTACCGGGACAGATTGTTTTGGATTCAAATCGGATGGTCCCGTACTAAAACTCAAAAATTGAGTTACTTCACTGGACCTGAATTCGGATGGGGAGGAAAATTGGATTTAAATAGCTAATAAGATACTAGATAATAAACAATGTTCTGATTTATAAAAAAATATTTTAATTTTAATTTTAAATTTAACTCAAATTACATATCAGAATTTCAGAGGAAAACAAATAAATTCGGAGAAAAACAAAATTGGTCTGAGTCTATAGATCTCCATAAAATTTCAAACTCCGAAAGAAGAGGGGAGCAGTTGCCTCTCTGGCTCTACCACGCTACTAATTTTTTCAATAGTATGTCTTTATTTTAATTTATTTTACTATTTTTCATAATTGTTTAAAAAGTTTCTGATTTTAGTTTAAAATCTCAAAAACAATAAATGTAACCATGTTACTTTAAACGATTTTTTTTATTAGTCATGTATTATTTTTTCCTTCACTTTATTATCCTGAACAATTAAATGATGATAAAAAGTTAAAAACACGTAACATGCTGAGATATGTAGAGTTATACTCGCAACAAAATTCTAGTTGTAGTTAATCTATTTTATATTTAGTCTCGTAAAAGCTATTCAAAAATAGCTATTTTTGAATAGCTCCTATTCAAAATAGCTGCTATTCAAAATAGCAATGTGCATCCAAACGACATTTTTACTATTTAGAATAGCAAGAATAACTGCTATTCTCTATTCCTCTATTCCTCTTTTACTGTATATGCATGATATTTCATTATAGAATACTTGAGATAATAGTTACTCTTTTAGAAATCACCAGTTATCGATTTTTCTTTCCTCTTTTACTGTTCCACTTATGATTACAAATGAGTAGAACTCGAACTTTCTTAAGTTTGCCGAGTTCATTTGTAAATTCAACTCTAAAATTTATTATTTTGGTTTCCAACAACAAATCTGAACCGTTGAAACACTTCTACTTTACGAGTGATGCATTTACATATAGAAATTTTTTATTTTGGAATTAATATTGTACAGAGTCAATTGGTAAAAAATTCAAAAAATAAATGTATTAAAATTAATTTATAAACCTTCTAATTTTGACTGCTTGACTTCATACTGAATTAATTCGAAACTTCAAAATTTTTGTATGGAGATGCATCACTCGTAAGGTAGTTGAGTTTCAACAATTTGGATTCGTCGTTTGAAGTCAATTCGATAGATTTTAGAATTGAGTTCACAAAGACATTTGGAAAATTTAAGAACACCATAGTTTTACTCCCAATGAAGCATTATTTTACAACATTTCTTCTAAATTCTAATAATCAATAGGATCTTGTTAGACGTGACATTAGACCCATATAGATCAGATCTCTCAGACTTTTTTTGCCAACGGAATCTTAGGTCCTGGACATCTTAAAAAAAAAACTCTACAAGCTCAAAAATATACTGCATCCCATGTTTTATAAAAGGATTAGAAAATAATTCTCGTCACAACTATTATATGAAATTCAATTTAATTTCTTATCCCTCAACTTTATCACTCTATCTAATATAGTATATGGAAAAAAAAAAAAATACAGAGATAAATTCACTATCCAAAAAATTACTAGTGCAATAGCACCAAATCATATTGCGACTTCTTTTCTTATTAAATAGAGAATGATATTGTCTGTCCGTATTCTAAAAAATTAGATACGGATATCCAATGAATATCCATGTGAATATTAAAAAATTATATATATTCACAAATACGTATATAATTTTATCACTATCCCATTCGTATATGATCCGTTTGCAACCGTTGTCCCAACACATTGTATTTATTCACTAAATCCTGTTTACTTTGTTCCATTTTTTTGTTTATTTTTTTAGGTATGTTTCCAAAAGGTCTCAAGAGCTTATGGCGGATGGAGATTGAAGAAATTGACCACACTCAAATTATGAATCTCTATTTGGCGCATACGTAGCTTCCAAAATAAATATTGCTAAACATGTCCAATTTGGTGCACACTTGGTCCCAATAAATTCATTTTAACACTACCAAACAAATTCGAATTTTTTTTTTTTGGAAGTTTGGAATATAGACGCTTGATTTCTTATATATCAAAATAAATTATTTGAATTTTCAAATTCAAGCCAATTCAACGGGATTTTCATTTCGAGTTGAGCGCATGCTAGCTTTTTTATTCTTTTGTTTTGCCGTGCCTGGATTGGTCAAGTCCTGCGGGGAATTAGTCTGTCAGTAACATGCCGCACAGTTTGCTAAGGTACCATCTATCACAGAAAATCAGGGATCTGGTCGACTGGAGTCTGGAGTTTGGGGTGCGTATCCTCTGAGATATCTCAATTTTTGCGTTACCGACGTGTCCGGTGTCTATTCGGGGGAACGTAGGGGGCCAGCATTATTTGAGCTTTGAGATTCGTGCAGAACGTATTTGAACTATTGAGATATTCCAAAAAGTCACGAAAAGTTTGAGATATCTCAGAGGATGCAAATTCTAGAGTTTGGACCACCTGACTCATACGTCCGACGCTGCACAGTAGGTAGAGCTACAGGTTACCAACTACAAACCGTAAATATTGTAAAGTAGGACAAACCGTATATGTAGAAAGCTAGGCGTATATCCATAAAGAGAGAAAGTATGTATACTTTTTTTCGTAATTTCTCCGTAAAAGATGGCTAAACGACAAAAAGGAGTATGCAATCGCGGTAGCAAACTAAGCAACCACCTCGGTTGGATAAATCAACCAAACTTTGGGGCAATAACTTTACGTTATTTTACTTTTTGATGACATGGATTTTTTTTTTACTGGTTTTGTGTCTCTGATTTCCAGGATTCCCTTTAATGATGCTGACGCAAAGGTTAGAAAAAACCGTAAAGTCGTGAAAAAACAAAAAGGTTTTGTTATTGGACAGGTAAAGGCGCCAAAAGCGTAGAGCTGCGGTAATTAAATTTGGGAAGAATTTCTTTATTCGTACCAATCCACGTACCCATGTTTCCCCTAATATCGATTAAGAATCTTTCTAAAAATGAACAATTAATGCGAATATCTGTGTTTGCACTTTGCAGCAGACTACAATATAAGATATTAAGTTCGCTTGCATTCAAATAATGCACAACCCCTGAACTGATTAAAAAAATAAATTAAAAATAGTTTTCTTTTAATTGTTTTGAATAAAAAAGAAATTCTAATTTTAACTAAGGACTTAAAAGAATGTTCAATAGCTACGAATTTGCACGTGATGGAGTTCATAACACAAGTCCTACAAAGAGATTTGCATAATTTCTGATGAATACAAAAACAAAAAAGAAAACTTGAAAACGAATTGTTAGATCGTGCAAAATTTAATAGAGAGATGTTCAATTTTAAAGATTTAGTTGCTTCAAATTAATAAGTATATTAATATGTGTCACAATTAATATTCATGAATTATTATAATTTTTTCTTAAACATGCATAGCAAAACAACATATTTGTTTTAATAATGTATATTTTTATATACTTTTAAACAATATGAATTGATTTAGTATTTAGTATATTTTTCATCGGCAACAACATTTACTCTCTTATATAATTATTTTTACCATGTGTTTTTTTTGTTTAAATTAAATAGATAATAAAAAATGCTAAATGCTATGGGAAAAAAGGTTGGATCACATTTATAAGATATATGAAAAAATATTGAGAATACATAAAAATGGAGGTTAGCAAAATTGATCTATTTGAGAATGCAAGGTTCTATTCGGTTCGACTGGTTGAGAGTTTGTTATTAACTTAGATAGATTTATGGTGAAGCTTTGGTTTGAAATTGATAGAGAAAAAAAAAGTAGCATGCTTGGTATAGTTTTTAGAAATATTTGAGAAGTTGAAAAACACATAAAATTTATATAGACAGTGAATTAATAATTTGGTACATGGCTTAGATAAGAAGGAAATACTTCTTTTGCATTGTGTACATTTAAAGAAAACCACAGATAATATTTTTTTCTATAATTAATTAAATTCCTCACTTGCTTTGAAAAATCACGATAATACAACTAGTTAAAATAATAATAAAACATAAAACATAAGAAAATAAAAAATATTTGAAAATATTATACATAAAATTAAGTATTAATTTAAAAACCATGGAAATTCTATAATAGTCATAAAAATTAATAAAATATAAACCCATTCCAGCGAAAATTCTCAAAAAAACACAGACAAAGGTGGGCACCGGAACAGGCCCTAAAGCTGTCCCACTGGGGGACACCTAGCAATTCCTCCCGTATAAACGGCACGCAACCCACGCCTCCTGCTTCTTCTCTCAGTTCACACAAACAACGAACTACACTCACTCAATCCTTCTCTCTTCAGAGAGAAAGAGAGAAGAGGAAAAAAAAAGAAAATTTCACGCAAAAATTGAAAAAATAAAGAAAAGAAGAAAAGCAATGCGCACTCTCTTCCTCCCCTTCCTCCCCTTCCTCCTCCTCTCCGTTCTCTCCATCGGTGTCACAGCTGCCACCCTCCGGTCTGATGAAACAGCCTTACTCACAGCTAAATCCCTCCTCTCTGACCCCTCCAGTTCACTCTCCAGTTGGAACGCCTCTACCGACCGTTGCTCCAACTGGACTGGTGTCTCTTGCGATTCCTCCAAGCGCTTCATCCTCTCCATTGATATCTCGGCACTAAACCTCTCCGGTCCGGTCCCTCCTTCCCTCTCCCTGCTCCGCACCCTCCGTCACCTCAACCTTTCCAACAATGCACTCAATGGCACCTTTCCTCGATCCCTCGCTGCTCTTAGATCCCTTACAGTATTAGATCTGTACAACAACAACCTAACTGGTCCACTACCACTCGAACTGGCACAAATCCCAAACCTACGCCATCTTCACCTAGGCGGAAACTTCTTCTCAGGTGAAATACCGGTGCAGTACGGATCCTGGCAGTACATCGAGTACCTTGCCTTGTCTGGAAATGAGCTCGTGGGCCCCATCCCCCCTGAGCTGGGTAACCTGTCGACTCTCAAGGAATTATACATTGGGTACTTTAATTCCTACGCAGGAGGTCTCCCAGCTGAGTTTGGGAACCTCTCCAAATTAGTACGGCTCGATGCTGCCAATTGCGGTTTATCGGGTGAGATACCAGCTGAGCTTGGACTGTTAAAGAACCTTGATACCCTGTTCTTACAGGTTAATGGATTCTCCGGTACACTACCAGTCGAGCTCGGGACTTTGTCCAGTCTCAAATCTCTTGATCTCTCCAACAATGCACTGACCGGTAAAATCCCAGCTTCATTTTCCAATTTGAAAAACCTGACCCTGCTAAACCTATTTCGCAACAAATTGTATGGTGAAATTCCAGAGTTTGTTGGTGACTTGCCTTCCCTTGAAGTTCTCCAGTTGTGGGAGAATAATTTTACAGGAAGCATCCCTCGCACGCTTGGCCGAAACGGTCAGCTGCAAAATCTTGACCTTTCTTCGAACAAGCTAACAGGGTCATTGCCAGCAGACCTGTGCTATGGCAACAAGTTGCAAACCCTAATTGCCCTTGGTAATTTCCTCTTTGGGCCAATACCTGATTCTCTTGGCAAATGTGACTCACTGAACCGGGTTCGGCTTGGGGAGAACTACCTTAACGGGTCAATTCCACCGGGATTGTTCAGCCTTTCCGAACTCACACAGGTGGAGTTGCAGGACAATCTTCTTACTGGTGAATTTCCCAACACAGTGGGTTCCAGTAACCTAGGCGAGATTAGTTTATCCAATAACCAGCTGATGGGTGTCCTACCTGCTTCTATTGGTAATTTCTCAGGAGTTCAGAAACTGCTCCTTGATCATAACTCATTTTCCGGCAAAATCCCACCAGAAATTGGGAAGCTACAACAGCTGTCGAAAATGGACTTCAGCAGTAACTCATTCTCTGGTGAAATCACACCCGAAATATCCAAGTGCAAATTACTCACGTACTTGGATCTGAGCCGAAACAACTTATCAGGTGAGATTCCAGAGGAGATAACGGGTATGCGAATCCTGAACTACTTGAACCTTTCTCGAAACAATCTCGATGGACAGATCCCACCAATGATTTCTACAATGCAGAGTCTCACAGCTGTTGATTTTTCATATAACAATTTATCGGGTCTGGTACCAGGCACGGGTCAGTTCAGCTATTTCAACGCTACTTCATTTGTCGGTAATCCCAACTTGTGTGGACCCTACATTGGTGCATGTAAGCCGGGTGTATCTGATAGTGAGGTGCACACCAAACGAAGTGGTTCTCTACCAAACAGCTTTAAACTCCTAGTTGTGATTGGTTTGTTACTCTTTTCTATTACATTTGCAATAGCTGCCATATTAAAAGCACGCTCATTGAAGCGTGCCAGCGAGGCACGTGCATGGAAATTAACTGCATTTCAGCGATTGGATTTCACTTGTGATGATGTGTTGGACAGTTTGAAGGAAGAGAATATAATTGGCAAAGGTGGTGCTGGGATAGTATACAAAGGTGTGATGCCCAATGGGGAGCATGTGGCAGTAAAGCGTCTTCCAGGCATGAGCCGCGGCTCGTCCCATGACCATGGTTTCAATGCCGAGATCCAGACTCTTGGCAGAATTAGACACCGCCACATTGTGCGGCTGCTAGGGTTCTGTTCCAACCATGAAACCAACCTTCTAGTCTACGAGTACATGCCTAATGGCAGTTTAGGGGAAGTACTTCATGGCAAAAAAGGTGGGCATTTGCTCTGGGACACACGATACAAGATAGCAGTCGAGGCTGCTAAGGGGCTATGCTATTTGCACCATGATTGCTCCCCTCTGATACTTCATAGAGATGTGAAGTCAAATAATATCTTGCTTGACACAGATTTTGAGGCACATGTAGCTGATTTCGGCTTGGCAAAGTTCTTGCAAGACTCAGGTGCATCAGAGTGCATGTCAGCTATTGCCGGGTCCTATGGTTACATTGCTCCAGGTAATATTGTTGAACTATTTTTTTTCCGTGCAATTATCTATGCTGAGATAATTTATGCTTTTATAATACCAAATAGGGCTTTCATGTCATGCTTGCCATGTAATACTAAATTTTGTTGGTGGTTATAATTAGCTTGTGCTTAGCATATACAAATGTTTAGATTCCTTTAAGATTGTGTGGTATCTCCTGTTGAAAAAATGGTAAATGAAAAGTGCCATGATTGAAAGGTTTGACATCTGCCTGTCTATGATTCAATATCATATAGATTAATAATGGCTACCACCCCCTCCCTCAACTAAAACAAGGAAAAAAGTTAAGTTGCTTTGTTTAACATATTCTTCTAGTACAATCATGGAAACTACACCCCACTGTGGTCAATAATGCATGACCCCTTTTAACCAAAGTAGCTTTCAATCAATTTTGACTGTTTCCTATTTTATTTTTGTAAAAAAGAAACCTAATATATCTTCTTAAACAGAATATGCTTATACGCTGAAGGTGGATGAAAAAAGTGATGTGTACAGCTTTGGAGTTGTTTTATTGGAGCTGATTACTGGCCGTAAGCCAGTTGGTGAATTTGGGGATGGTGTAGACATAGTGCAATGGGTACGCATGAATACCAATTCAAGCAAAGAAAATGTGACTAAGATTTTAGACCCTAGGCTTGAAGCTGTACCGATGAATGAGGTGAAGCATGTGTTTTATGTGGCCATGCTGTGTGTGGAGGAACAGAGTGTGCAACGGCCGACTATGAGAGAGGTGGTGCAAATTCTGACTGAGTTGCCGAGGAAAGAAGATGCAGGTCTGAAGGATAACCAGTCTGGATCCGACATGGGAGATGAAGGGGAGAAAGGATCTGAGGAGCCACCCCAAGCGGGTCCACAGACACCTCCTGCACCAGATCTACTCAGCATTTGAAAGGGGAGAAACTATGTTTAACAGAGTTCAGTTACCAGTACCCTTTTCTTATGGGGTTTTAGTAGGGTTTTATGTACATAAAAATCTGTGGGGCAAGTTGTTGGCTTTTTAGTCTTTTTTTTTTTTTGCCTTCTTATTTTAAGTCATCATGACATGCTGGGTTTGTTCTTTTTCTTAGGATGGGGAATATGAGGGATCGATTGCACTAGCTTTGACTTTTGGGATGTGCTTTTCTGTCTGGTAATTAAATTGATGTTTATGAGAGCTCATTAATGAATGTTTAAGAGCAACAATTGTCTAATGGCTGGGGGCTTTTGGTATTATTTGCCATTCTTTTGCTTTTGTTTTCTTGTGAATTGCATCAATTAGTGACTTTTGTGAAACTAGCTTTGAGACTTGATTGAGGTGCATACAGTTTTTCTTATATTATTACTAGATCTCTTCATTAATTAGCGTTTCTATTTCTTGATATTAAATGGATGTTTGAATAGTAATATTATTTCCTACTTTAAGAAATGCCCCTACTGTTAGTTAGCATCACCTATCACTTGTGGTTTGGTGGCAAGTAGAAATCGCAACTACTGCCAAACCGGTTGTCACCTTGTCACTTTTTTGCTGGTTTGGGGAAAGGAGGGCACTTGTTGGATAAGTGATTTTCTTCATGGTTTGTTTGCAAAAATTCCAAGTCCTTGCCAGGTCCGCCCTATTTTTATTTCACGCCTCTTTCCTTTTCTGTTAACGAGTCAGAAAAAAGTAGATTTGATACCCTTCCCGTGTTACTGTACATTTGTATAATTGTATAACTATTACATGAGTAGAACTGTGGTGCTCTTACTCTCTTAGGAGTACTAATTTCTTTGTATTCTTAATTCTAAAATATATCAGATTAATTTTGAACAATAAATTCAAATTATTAAAATCCTTCTATCTTACAAGTGATGTGTTTACATATTAAAATTTTAAAGTTTTGAATTAATTTAGTATAAAATTAAGTGGTCAAAAGCTTCTAAAAAATGAATGCATTAAAATTAATTTAGAAACCTTCTAATTTTTCCTAAAAAAGAAAAAACCTTCTAATTTTGATCACTTGACTTTATACTAAATTAATTCGAAAGTTTAAAATTTTCACATGTAGATACATCACTCGTAAAGTAGTAGAATTTTAACAGTTTGAATTCGTCTTTCGAAGTTAATCCGATAGATTTTAGAATTCGAAGTACAAATTAAGAGACTTGGTATTTCTAGGAGCACCCTAGTTCTACTCCTATTACATTATTAGCTGCATACATTAATACGTTATATACGTATAGTTATGGGTTCCTTTCATCCCCAGAGAACACTCAGAACAGGTGAGCAGGCCGCATCTCCAAAATCCTCTTAAAAGTAAAATCTGCGAGAACCTCTAAAATAAAAATATGTGCTTATTTTCTATGAGAAAAGGTCCCATAATTTATAAATATTCATAGTATTGATTCTCTTAAAGAAAAGGTATATGTGTAATGTGTTCCTTTCAATGGAAGCGAAATAAAAAGAGATTATGTTTCTTATTTATCCATAAAATGTGGAGCCTTGGCAGTCGGCAGTAGTTGAGAATTCTATCAGAAAAGTTTCTAGAGGAATCGGAGAGCAGAGTAGAAAGAGACGAGACGAAGGGGGGCTCATCTATCTCTCTGAAACCTGTGCAGCAGTGTCTGAAACAAATACTTCTCTTTTTTTGAAAATAGAAACCAGATACTGTACATCTTTCACGCACAGTTAATTTTGTTTCTTCTAACAGAGACTGAGAGACTCCAGTAGTCCAGTTTCTTCATTTCAGTGCAGCAGCTAAGCAGATTTTAAAGCTTATCTGCTTAAACGAGAGATTATCATGCACTTTCATTTTCATACCAAGTAATCCAACAAAAAATTTTGTAATTGAAATTTTTTTAATCAAAACTTGAAAATCTCTTATATTTACCCACCAAAACATCATTACTGGATATATCTCCATTTAAGCTTAATAAATCTCTCATATTTCCTCATGTCTTAAATTAACCACACTAATGATTGCTAAAATAAATTGATATATTATGGTTAAGATACACCATTATTTTGTGCTCCAACCATACCCCAAATCTCTATCTTCATTTTCAAAATTCAATAAGTCAATCCGAATTGCTCAACATATTCATATTAAAATGCGCTTCGATACCAAATTGATATTTTGAAAATTTTCTACTATTTGTTTAGATAGATACAAAATCACTGTTTTTAGATGGTCTAGAAGCAGTGATTATGTATCTATCTAAAAAAATAATAAAAAGTTTATAAAAAATATAAAACTTGGTTTCTAAGCACAGTTTAATATATAGATCATGTTATGCGGTTCGAATCACCTGTTTGAACTTTGAGAACAGAGATAAAAATGTGCAATATGAGTGGATCGAGCACATAATCAATGATGCATTTTAACCCTCCTCATCTATAATTAATATATGGAAATTTATTAAATTACTATCTTATTCCTGCATAAAATTTATTTCATAAATTCTTTTGGTTTAGTATTTAACTAATGGCGACTCACTTTATACTTGAATCCCCTTTTTATGAGATTTCAATATTTCTTAGCTATAGAATTTGGTCTTACTTTAATATCAGCTTTTTTATGGTTTAAAATATACAATGATATAATATGAGCAGTTAGGACCATACATATTTTTCGTTTGAAATTGTTACCCGAGGGCCTATAGATCGTGTAATCACAAAAAAAAAAAAATTGTTACCGTTGATATATATTATCTTTACTCACTTTTATTTTTCCTTTACATTGTTATATTTTTTTTTCCTTATTCTATTACTGAGGATTGGAACTCGAAAGAGATGAAACATGAAAAAGGTTAAAAATATAAAATTTTATTCGCAGATTATTGATGGGTTGGACTTATTTTAGCAACTATTAATTGGTTAATTCAAAAGATGTGAAAATGGGAGATACTTGTGAGTTTCAATGGTATATAATTTGAACTGCGGATCTTGGCATGAACTCTTGTCGTCTCTGCACGGAGAGACATAGAATAATCGTTTTAAAAATATTTTGAAGATATACAGGAACTCTTTAATAATAATAAAAAATGATATAAAATTTATAAATTATAATACTATTTTGATAGAAAAAAAAATTAATTAAGTTTGCGAGAGCTAATGGTAAATGAACACACACATATTTTAGTAAATGATGGCATTGAAAAAATACCAAAGTTTGCGAGAGCTAATGGTAAATGAACACACACATATTTTAGTATAAATTAAGTTCAACTTATAAGTTAGCTAATGCAACAACAGATTTTGGGTGAGAATCTGTTGCTCTTTTCCGGAAAAATTAGGGACCTACTTTTTTCATCCAACAATTCAAATCTTTTTAACAGTTTATATTTTGAAGAGAAGAGAAGAGCATCAAATTTCATCTTCAAATCTAAACTGTTAAAAAAAAATTTAACAATTAGGATGAAAAAAAAATATATATTTTTTTTTTCTATATTCTGGAGAAGAGCAGCAAATTTAATTTTCAAGATGCTAAATTTGAAAAATTAAATTTTCAAACAATAAAAAAGATAAAAATAATAATTAGCAATTATACAAATAAAGTTGCACAGCTGGTTTGAAATGTACCTCCATTATTTGGTTTAGTTAGACACTTGCTAATTTGTTGGTGATTTATTGGTTGAAATGGAGAAAATTAATTAATATGTATAGAATGTAGGTTGCCTCATAACTTCTATTGGGCATAGAGATGTACTATCTTAATCAATCAGTTGTGCTAAGAAATATCAATTTCAACATAAGTTAGACTGAAATAGTTTGTAGTGTTATTAATGTTTAATTCAAATGATAAAAATAAAATGAAATACCAATTAAAGAAAAACATGATGCATTGTCAGTTGCCACTTTGAATAGTCTTTATTGGGGCTTTTGATCTGTCACTGTGTCAAAAAGCTAAAATGTATGTTTCCATCTACCCAAACATCTCTGCACTTGCACAGTTCCTGTCATTTTGAGATGTTAAAATTCAGTAAATTTGAAGAAAGTTGGTCTAAATGTTCTAAAATTGAAAAATTTGGGGACATTGATTCAGTGCATTGATGGGTGTTCTGAGGTGCCCTGAGGAGGAGGTACAATTAGAGAGTTATTAATGAGATTTTTTCATCATCCACTTGGACTGCTAATGGTCACGCCAAAATTAGAGAAACTTTTACTTATAGAAAATATTTTAAAATAATAGAAGGGAAGAGAAAGACTACCTTAAAATTTTCATGCATACACCGATCCAAAAGTTTGTTTCCAAGTTGCCTTGGATTGGATCTTATGCAGCCTCCATCTTGTGAGGAAAAAAAAAAAAAGTTGAAAGAAGGGATAAGATTTGGTCCAAAATCCAAATGATTTTGGACCAGACACCATTCAAAGTCTCTAAAAATTGTACAATTAAAGTCCGAACAGTCGATCCGAACCGCTCAACATGATTTTCATATTAAAATGTACTCTGAGACCAAATTTTATATTTTTTTTGGAAATTATTTACTATTTTTTTTAGATACGTATAACATCACTGTTTCTGAACAGGGTGAGATTGAGATGTAATTATGGGAGAAATTTTTTTGATTCAAACTTTTGAATTGGAAAAAAATTACAGATCCAATTCCAAAGCGTTATTTTTTTCTTTCTTTTCTTTAGTTGCTTTGGATTTTCTATAGCAACTTTCTTCAAGGAACACTAATATATCATGATAAGTTTGTCAAGTTGATTAAAATACATTGTAGTTCTATAAATATAAATATTGATAAAGACTTATCATTTAATAATATGAATATATGAAATATTTTATATATTGAATAGATTTAACGAATAGAAACATTATATTGATTATGTTAGTGCCATTAATGTTTTCACTGTGTCTCAAAATTCTTAGATATGATGTATTTCTTTTTTACATGAGAAGTGTATAATGAGATTAATATTAAAACCTACTTATTATTAGTGGTGATAAAATATTAGTTCCTTGTACATAACCGGGAGAATATCATATGTCAATAATATCATTGTTTATCATTATAATGAGTAATAATATTTTATGGGCCCCTTGGTAAAATAGAATTATTAATAATTTACTTAAGAAACTAACAAACAAATATAATACAAAGATGACACAGTCCTACTTTGTATATTATTTATAATATCATGTGCTAAGGAGACACAAGTAATGTTATTTGTAGCGTTACTTTAAACTTATGTTGCATGGATATGAATACGAGTGTCGTATCGGATACGATACGAATACGGCGATACAATAATTTTTGAAAATCTAGAATACGATGCGCCTATTATATATATATATTTTATTATTTTAATTATATTATATGTTAGACACTTGTATTATATTATTAGTTATGTACATTGACAACAAAGTTAACTTGGTCTAGTTGTATGTGTCTCCGCTTCACTGGAGTATCAACACGTATCGACCGTGTGTTTAGGTACAAAATACCGTATCTGAAAGTTAAAGATACAACGCCTAAGTCGATCCGCCAGCATACGCACCCAATATGGGTACGGGATTTTATGTGGAGTTTCAGAGTAACATAGCTTTAAATGATCGTGTATTGTAAAATAATACTTTACATTTATGTTTTGGGCAACTATATTGTGTAACTGGAATACCGCTTATAGTTTATGATAATAAAATATTTTATATCATTGCCAACATAATATAGATCCTCCATATAGGTCACACCAAATGAACAAGAAATAATAAATGATATTTTATTTATACAATGTATATTATTTCATATGATATGAAATAAAATACATGTGATAAAATGTTAAATATTATGACGGCTTAGAATGAAGATAAATTTATGAGAAATGTGCATATATATTATTTGGTATAGTGTGGTGCACAGTATACAGTATAATATACATGACACATAAATATAATAATGTGCAGAACATTGTTATAACATAAGTTTATTAGTCCAAAATTAGTATGAGTTGGAGCTAACATGGTAACGTGTATTGTAGCAGCAGTTAGAGTTTGACTCTTTTAATTAAGGAGAATTATACCAAAAATGTTACACAATATAAATGTTACCTCTCTCTCCTAGCCACCGCCATCTCTTCCTCTCATATTATTAGTCTCTCTAATAAATGATTATTAACTAGGTTCTAAGCTTAAATTAGATTAAGATCTCTAGCAAGATATTTCTAATCCGTTTCGACAAACGAAGGTATTCAAGAGACCTAGAAGAGAATACAACTTCTCTCTATTTACCAAATTGATATTTGGAAGATGTATATTCAAATCTCCTAAGTAAATAGATTTGTGATGAATGAATAAGTAGATAATTATTTGTGCATATAAATTACTTGAATAGAATTAGCATAATAAAGTAGATCCGTAGATGCTTGTAAAAGAGTTTAAAAAAATATTATCTCCTTAACACATCATGAAATCCTTCAGAATGACTTTCAATAAGAATAAAAAATCAAACTAAAACTCTTGATATCATACAAGGTTTACATCAAAATTATAAAATAGTAATAAATACGAGGGTAACCATGAAATAATATTTACAGATTTATGAGGGGGCAAAGCAAACATAAGAAATTCCATAAAAAAAATACTTTATATAATATATAAATATACAATTAGAGGAAAAAAAATAGAGGACATTGATCTAATCGATCTAACTTGAATCCGCCCAAAGCTGCAAATTAAATTCGGACGAAATTTTGCTGTGCAATGATTATAGCCGAGTTGGATACGAACTACTCAACTGTACTATAGCTTCACTCTCAAGTTGTTTAGTCTCCTCTTTCTCTTCAACTTTTTTTTTGTCATTAGCTCCAAAAGGAATAAATTGTTAATGTTCGCTTTCTTTAGAGACGAGAATTTTGGTTTTTAACATGCTCAAGTATTCTGTCTCATGATAGTCCGAAATTTTTATTTATTATTAAAAAATAATAAATCAAAAAGTCATAATTTGATCAGAATTTCATTTTTTACACAGATGTAATGTAAAATTGCGACAAAAAATTGAGTAGCCACAACTTCATGTTGCGTCCACAATTTTTTTTTCTCCAACTCTCACAAACATTGGTCCAATTAGAATTAATGAAACCATTATGAGTGGTCAGACTCGTTGAAGGAAAAAAAATTACGACACAACGTGAAGTGCGGCTACTCAATTTATGGCCGCACAATTTCACATTGTGTCCATGTCAAAAATAAATTTTCTCAAATTTTATAGTTTTTTAATTTATCATTTTTTTAATGGTAAAAATATTTTTTTGGAATGATAGGGCCTGCACATTTGTTTTATTCATTCAAGAAAATGGATTATATTCATTATCCAAAAGGGATAATGGAGCAAAGCTAGCATGTGTTGTGCTCACCAGAGGGTTTGATGAATAGAATCTTAAAAATATATTATATTGACTTTAAACAATAAATCTAATTCGTTGAAAACCGATCTACTTCATGAGTAATGTATGTACAAAATAGAACTAGAGTGTTCTTACATTCACCAAGTTCTTTTGTGAATTCAACTCTAAAATCTATCGGATTGATTTCAAATGACAAATTCGAACCGTTGAAATCCATCTACCTTACGAATGATGTACATGCGAAAATTTTAAAATTTTGAATCAATTCTGTATAGAGTCACGTGGTAAAAAAATATTCAAAAAATTAATGCATTAAAATTAATTTATGAACCTTTAATTTTGACCATTTGACTCTATACAAAATTAATTCAAATTTTAAAATTTTTGCATGCAAATGCATCACTCGTAAGATAGATGAGTTTCAACAGTTTGGATCAAAATTAATTTGTAGGTTTTAGAGTTGAGTTCACAACCTTGGTGAACTTAAGAACACTCTAGTTCTACTCGCATGTACATATAAAATTTTGAAATTTTCGAATTTAATTTAGTACGAATTCAGGTGGTAAAAAAATGATAAAAAAATGCATAAAGGAAATTTTAAATAACTTATAGAAGTTTATTTTTTGACCGCTTGACTTTTTACTAATTGAATCCAAAACTTTTAAAATTTTGTATGTACATACATTACTTGTGAAGTAGATCGGTTTCAACGTCACTTGAAGCCAATTCAATAATTTTTTGAAATTGTGCTCACCAAATTCTCTTGATAAGCACAACACACGTTAACTTTGCTCGGGATGATGAATTATTAGTTGCATTAATTTTTAGCTAAATAAATCAGTAGCAGATATTCTAATGATGATGGTGATGATTAAGCAAGTAATAATAGTAAATCAGTAGCAGATATACTAACGGTGCTCTATGATGACGAGTTCTGAAGTATCATGTTCAAAATGTTTACATTTTAAAATTATAATTTATTTTTATAATTATAAAATTATCAAAATAGTAATTAAATTTAATAAAATTGTTCATAAATCCCACCTAAAATAGAATGCATTGTCGTGGCCTGCAGGGAGAGACAGAATACAGGACAACTGCTAACTCTTTGACCATATAAGTTGAGTCATTCATGAGCAATAAATAACTAGATTTTTGTTGAATGGCGCAATAAATATCTGTAATTGTAGAGTCGCAGCAAGTCAAAGAAACAGTTAGGATCATATACTGGTACCACTCTAAATTAAATACGTAACTTATCTCTGTCTGTGTTGAATGGATTTGGTGGACCAACATTTAAAAATTCACATTAAATATATTGAACTAGAAGAGAACTACACCCTTTATCTTAATTCAGTGTAATTATTTTATAAAAGAATCCAATGCTGGTGATTTTGGTGTCAGATCAGTGTCAATGAAATTAAATTCAAAATACCTTTTTATTCTAAATATTGAAATAATAAACCTAATTTTGACAATTTATCCTCCTCTGTCGATATGGCTATAAAAATGATCAGAATCCTACAATTTTTAATATATGTATATTTTAATATAACGTTTTAAGTTTGTCATTTAGATTCCTTGTGTTATATAAGCAAAATATGTGACTCTTTTCTAGATAACCTCACTGAATTTCAAAAATTATAAACCTTAGCTGCTCAACCTTTGATCAAAACTATACATCAGTTTTTTTGTAGAGTAAAAGTTAGATATATAAATATGTATTTCAGTTTTGTCAAAAAGAGTAAATAATAGAATTGAAATACATATTTTAAAATAAATAGAATCAGTTGATTTTCATTCTCGCAAAGCGAATCCACCATTGTATGTGTAAAAAAAAAAATGTTTATATGAAACTTTATTATTATGAGGAGAGTTCAATACCTCGTGCCTTTTAAATCTCATCATATCTCATATTTAATATCTTCATTTTCAAAGTCCAAATTGTAGATCCGAACTGCTCAACATAATATCCATATTAAAATATGGAAAAAAAAATTTATGCCACTCTAAAATATGAAAATTAGGAAATTGTCATCTCAAAACATGAAATTAGAAAATTGCCATCTCAAAATATGAAATTAGGAAATTGCCACTCTAAAACCACTAAATTCATGAAATTGCCATTATTATACATCTTATACAATGATTTAATTAAAATTATACTGAAAAATGTTGTATAAAAAATGTATTTTGAAAATACCCAAATTACCCCTCCAATTCAAACCCTTCCCTTTTATCTGAGGTATTGTTCTTTGGGAGGAGCTACAGGAGGCTAGATGAAGATGACGAAGCATGGTTCTGGTTTTGATTTTGCTTTGGGTTTAAACCCGGGTTAGAAATTAAGGGGTAATCTAAGAAGCCTCTATAATTAGAGAGAAGCTTTGGGTTTTGAATCTTTTTCAAAATTCGACCTCTTGCATGGCCTTTGGAGCTGTTGTTTAGCAATGAAACCACCTTTTTGAATTTAGAGATCGCATCTCCTGTTTCTGAAACTAAGTTTCTCCGTTCAATCTGTTCTTCTTTAGATTTAGATAATAAGCTCAGAACTCTGTTGCACCTATCTATAGCTTCTCTATTCTCTGCTTCATTCTCCTCCATTTTAGAAAATCAAAGCTTCAACAGATTTAAATTAAACCTCCCAAGTTCTCCCAAATGAGAGCATCCGATTGAATACAAAAAAAAAAATCACCAAGAGAATTTAATACATGAATCAATCAAACGAAGATGGGGTGTTCTAAGGCGCAGGGTTTGGGTTTGGCAGAATTGTAGAAGGGAAGGGTTTGAATTGGAGGGGTAATTTGGGTATTTTCAAAATACGTTTTTATACAACAATTTTCTGTATAATTTTAATTAAATCAGTGTATAAAATGTATAATAATGGCAATTTCATGAATTTAGTGGTTTTAGAGTGGCAATTTCCTAATTTCATGTTTTGAGGTGGCAATTTCCTAATTTTCATGTTTTGGAGTGGCATAAAAACAATTTTCTCTTAAAATATACTTGGGATGAAATTTTATAATTTTTGAATTTCTTTTTTACTAGTTTTTAAGACTAAGTACAATATCACAATTTATGAACCATTCAAAAACAATTATTTTGTACCTATCTAAAAAAAATAGTAAATAATTTTAAAAATTATAAAATTTGGTCTTTAAGCATACTTTAGTATGGATATCATCTGGAGCGGTTCAGATCGACAATTTGAACTTTGAAAATAAAAATATTAAATATGAGATATAATGAGTTATGAAAAACACGAGGTATTGGAACCTTCTCTGAAATATATTCTCTTCTATATAGGGAGCCGCAATATCAAATTCAGATAGCAGGGGATAGAAACGGATTTCGTTGCAGATAGGAGGTACTCGACTTAGGAAAGTTAGATTCAGACCGTTTAATTTTAATTTTATGAATCTTAAAGCATATCCTCTATATTCTAAATAGGTAGTAATTTTTTTTTTTTAATTCGGCTGGGACTATTCTATTCCTTGTGGTACTGCAAATTTCATATCATCTAAAGTAAATCAAAATTTGAATTTAGATTCGAACCATCAGATATGTTTCAGACTTTCGGTATACATATTAGAGGAGCTATGTGCATTTCACCTTGGACTGAATCAAATTCATCTGAATTCTGATCGGACGATCCAGATACAAACTCAAAATTTGAGCTACTTCATAGGATTTCGACTCGCGGTACCGCAGGGATATTCCCTCCCGCAGCACCCCCTCCCCAACTTCCCCTTTTCTCTCCAATGGCGCCTCGCCATGTGGAAGACTTGAAGCCATAAAATATGAGTCAATCACATGGCTACAATTTAATGACGCTTCTGTGTATTTTAATTCATTTTCATGAAAGGAACACAGGCTTGGCCTACACTAACGATGAGTGTTACTGTACCATTTATAATCATTGTACCACCGTCAACTGCAGTTGGATGGAGAACTAATTGCCCGAAAGATGCACTTTATTACGATGCTTGGAGACAGAATTTTGTAAGTATTAATGATTTATTCCGTATTTACTTCAAAATTTATCTATATATTGCTTCTTATTATGAGACAATTATTAAATAAATATGGTTATCAGTGTCATTCAAGTAGAACGCTAGAGTGTTCCTAAGTTCACCTAGTTTTTTTGTGAACTCAATTCTAAAATCTATCGGATTGACTTCAAACAACGAATCCAAGCCGTTGAAATCCTTCTACTTTACGAGTGATGCGTTTATATACAAAATTTTAAAATTTTAAAATTAATTTTGTATAGAGTCAAGTGGTCAAAAGTCGTCTAAAAAATGAATGCATTATAATTAATTTATAAATTTTCTAATTTTGACCACTTGACTTTATACTAAATTAATATAAAACTTTATAATTTTCACATGTAGACACGTCACTCATAAGGTAGAAGAATTTCAACAGTTTAAATTCATAGTTTGAAATCAATTGAATAGATTTTAGAGTTGAGTTCACAAAAAAAAAACTTGGTGAATTTAGGAACACTCTAGTTCTACTCGTATCACTTCTCCCATTTGTTAGGGAGACCAAAACAAACATATATAATATGCATGTTCTACAGTTTGAAATGCCTTTCATTTTATCTTTTGTAATTTATCTATCAAGATTAAAAATGATAGTTGCAATGCAATAGGAAAAGGGACAATGAAACGGTAACATGCTCCTCTCATCATGTCCCTACTCAAAAATGCAAAATCATAAAAAGATGCAGAGAGTCATGCATGCACTGATGCACGCTGCAATATAGAGCCTTTCAAAATGATCCAAAACAGAAAACAAAAAACAACGAGAAAAGTATAAAAAAGAAAAAAGAAAAAGAGGCAGAGTGCACAACCAAAAATGACTGCCCCTCTCTGGACTTGGCAGATGCAATGATATCAGCTTTTTTTGGGCTGATAAGCCCATAAAATGGCACTGTCATTGTGCTGTACTAATAATTGATAAATAGCTTTTTGAGGATATTTTTCCTAAATGTTCTTTATTTTTGGGGCATGGTGATTGATTCAAATTAAAAATTAAAATATCCTTGAAAATTTCGTCAAATTTATCATAAATTAATGATTGTTGAACACTCTTAGCCTACTGTTTTGAATTATCTATTTCAAATTAAACTGTCCCAATATTCCATCTTAGTAATAAAATCAAAAGGTTTGCTAAGTATTTCATGTAACTTGACTTGTTTTAGACTCACTAGTGATATTCTGCAACAATTGTTATGCAAATACCTCGTTGATTTACTGTTTTCAACATATGTATAGAATTTTGGCTGCACTTATTATTTTCAGATAATTCACTTTATGTTGGATGAATAATTTTTTGCTTATATCTTGCAATGTAGAGTTCATACATAGTTTATACATAAATTTTTATTGTCATTTATTAATATATGTTCGATACTCTGAGCCAAACAGTTGACACTATCTCACTCCTCTCTCCAAAAGAGAAAAGAAAATTAAAGAGTTGATGCTTGATGTTAACAATTATTTGTTAAAGATTAATACTTAGAAAGTATTCTATTTTTATTTAAGAATTATAAATTTGTAACATAACTTGTAGGAAAATGTTAAAGAAGATTTAAAATTTAGGAGATCCGAAATTTTATTTTCCGGTCCAAACACATCTTTAGTTAGAAAAAAAGGGATAACTATTCAAAATTCTGGCCCATCAAAGGATCGCTATTCAAGGGCTTTTCCAAAACTCCGGCCCATTCAAGAGTTGCTATTTTCAATTTTAAGGAGAATTTCATATATCCCCCTCAAAAACTTCAATATTACGTATTTCCCCCTCAAAAAATTATAATAACATATTTACCCTTCCAAATATTAGAAATTCACATATTTACCCAAAAATCACTAAACTAATAAAATTTAACACTTAAAATTAAATAAATAATATTAATTAATGAAATTTGACCATTATGCCCTCCCTTCTTTTCTCCTCTCCCTCTCTCCCTGCTTCTCCAAAATCTAGCGCCAAAACAGATTTCCCACAAAAATCTGGCGCCAAACACTCGCTCTAAAATTCGTTCTCCTCTCTTGCCATAAAATTCTTCTCCGAAGAAAACCTGGTGCCTCGCCCCTATCGCATATGTCATCGCTGCCCCAATCTCCGCTTGTTCCAAGCATTTGTGATATAGCATCAGACTTGAATCACCCATCTTTGTTTGTTCCGCACAGTATCGATTATGTGGACTTGGTTGCGAGCGATCCCTCGAGACCTTGATTGGAGAACATGCCCAATTCGCTTACTATCGAGTAAGTACTAATTTAGGTTTTCATGATATCAACAATTTTTTGATATTTGAATGATTTTATCTATTTCCATCTACTTCTACTTGTCTTGGACTGTGGATTACCAATCATCATCTTTGCTTAACATCATGCAAAGACTGACTCTTTCCTAAGTGCAGACTACTTGTCTTTTTTCTTGCTATGTGTTCGAACACCAACAAGTCTTTTAACCCAAAGGCTTTGATATTTGAATAATTTTATCTATTTCTGTTATATCTGTGGATAGTATGTAATTCTTGTGATTTATTGTTTTAATGTCTATCATAATAGAGGCATCCGACATGCATGAAATTTGGGGTCGTACTCAAACTGGAAGCAACTCTATCAAAATATATTAGACTAATATTATTTTATAATTCCAATCCTGTACTAGAACCATTATAACATAATTTCTTCATAACTAAAAATAAAAACTGAGAAAAAAACAGAAATTTGGGTTGCACATAAGGTGTTTGTGAAAATGCCCAATAGAAATTGTAATAAGAAAGGACTAGCATTGCATAAGAAAATTAGGTTATCAAACTTGTCTATGTTCTCATTTGGTTAATTAATTTTTAGATATTAAATGTCATTATATATGGATGTCCTTACAGTTTTGTAAATACTGACAATATATTTTTTTAAAATTAGGGGACAAGGAAAGAATTCACAAGCACATCGGAGTAAGAAGTCAAAGCCGTGTGATGTCATGAGTTGATAATGTTTGATTGTCTAATAGTTGTGATGTCTACTAATTTTTAGTTGTGATTATGATTGCCCATACTTGCATTTTGTATGTTTAAAACTTGTTGGTATTGCAATTAATGGTGCTTTTGGAACATAGTAGTAGACATTTTTAGATTATTTTACTTGCTACTTTGAAATAGCTTATGGTGATTGTTGGTTATATGAAATCTACTAAATATATTTATAAAAAATTGGTTATTTTGACTTGTATATGTTGAAAAAAAATTGTTATGTTGTATGCTATTTGTATATTGTTTACTGGTACGGTGTGAAAAGAAAACTAGTCATCAGTTCAATTTGTTTCATTTGCAACAGAAACTATGGATTGAGATGGTTTGATTAATTAATTTTCACAAAACATACAAAAATTATGCCCCAGGTGGTTTCAAAAAGCTTTTGTTGTTTTCCTAGCATGTATCATGGCAAATCTCATGTTTAAATAGATCACACGGTTTGATTAGTTTTATAAATACCATGTTTTAGATTATTGAGAGGGGAATCATCTAGATATTAATTGAGGAGATTTGGCAGCATGTATATTTTGGAAAGATATGTTTTGGCGCTAGATTTTGGAGAAGCATGGAGAGAGGGAAAGAGAGAGGGAGAGGAGAAAAGAAGGGAGGGCATAATGGTCAAATTTCATTAATTAATATTATTTATTTAATTTTAAGTGTTAAATTTTATTAGTTTAGTGATTTTGGGTAAATATGTGAATTTCTAATATTTGGAAGGGTAAATATGCTATTATAATTTATTGAGGGGTAAATACGTAATATTGAAGTTTTTGAGGGGATATATGAAATTCCCCCTTAATTTTAATCCTTCCTTTTCTATAGAAAAAAAATGAGTTTGAACTTTCAAAAGTTGCCGAGAATTTAAATCCCAGCCAGTTCTTAGAACTGGACAATCATACAATTTTACGGACATCTTAGAAATTTCATGGCAGGGTTGGAATTTCAAATCCTGGCCTTCTTAATTCCGAAATTGATTTAATAGTTTCTCTAGAATATTAATTTAAAATTTTACTTTTATTATATGAAAAAATCGACAGAATTGTATTCTTTAAAAAATAAATAGAAAGTTAGAAACGACACTAGCTAGTTTCAGCTCTTAATATTTGAGCAAGCTTAGAAAGTAAAAGCGTTCTTCTAAAATGAAATTGGGGAAAGACATTGGTTTTTGTCAAACCCGAACATAAATTGTTGAATTTGAAATGAACCATCCGAATATAGACAATGGTGGATGCACTATCGATGAAAATGAAGTCATCTAACCTTTATTTTTTTATTAAGAAAAATCTAAATTAACTTGTATTATATATATATATTTTCAGAAAAAGCTATATGGACAAGAACTGATTTTTGGTTTAGTGAATAAGAATAACTGTAAAAGAAGTTGTAGGTTCGAAATCTGAATGAAAATTATTTATGACTATATATTTAAAAGCGTGAGACTAGTCTCCATCTTTTTTTTTTTTTTGAGATTATATGGTTAGTAAATATTCTGTTTAACTTTCTTTTTTCCCGTTTGTGTTGCAACTATATATTTGGTATGGTGTTTGCCTGTTGGTTGATAATTTAGTACGTCTTCGGAACAAACTTGGGTCCGATGAGCTCTAAAACGTCCGATACTCTTTAAGATCCGTGCACATGGATATTAAAGAAAATGTGCATGGATATTAAAAGCAATGCGTATAGATCATAAAGTAGATTAGACGGTTTTGAAATCCATCAGACCGAAGTTTGTTCCTGCGGAACTAGCTGTGTGGAGAACTATTATAAATAACAAACACGACTTCTACTTTATTTGGAAATATAAACATTGGATACAATATATTCAGCCCACTGGATCTAGACTTGAGAAAAAAAAAATGATACAAGTACATAAAATAGATTGATTTACATATATTTTTTACAGTCAAAATTTTGAAATGTCAGTCGCGCGCAATATTTCCCGCATCTATAGAGATGCCATGCAGGTCTGGTCTTGATAACTAGATAACATGTAACCGCCATCCTGCAATTAATAAGTACCAATGTACCATATATATTATTGTCGTGTTATATAAAAATGTTAAAATTAAGAAGGAACAAAAAGGAAGAAAAATAGGTCATAAGTGATTTTGATTGATTACCTTAAACCAAGCACCTGCAGTTGTACCTAATTTGAGAATAATTAATTTCCTCATAAAAAATCATCTCAATACAAATAAATTTAAATATATTGTAAAAGAACCAGTACGTACAAGTTATTGCACCACAAAGAATACCACATATATACCTGAATTTTACCGGCTTTGATTTTTTGGACAGTTCCAACATCTATTGTTGGGGATAATCCTGTACTGCTCTTTGCATAAATGGGTCCAAGTTTGGTCTAACAATACCGTAGTTAGAAAGATCTCCAAACTTGAACCATGTATGCAAAAAGCAGTTACAGGATTATCCCCAACAAGATCATGTGCTATCTTACAGGATTATCCCCAACAAGATCTTGTGCTATCTCCATTGCTGAGTTGCCACTCCCATTAACCAACAACACCACTGCACTTTTTCCGGCATAGCCTCTCTTTACTATTAATACAGCACTCTCAATTATTTTTATTAAGAAAACGAGTAGTTTCCATTTCTATACCTCATTTTCTAATCTCTTAATATGTGATCTTTGCTTATGGAGGTCTCTATTTATTTCATAGAAAAGTGTGTTATACGTCCGTTAAAGTTGCTATTTACATTTGTAGGCTTGCAGAAGATTAGGTAAATGAAAACAAGAGATCCTGCTAATGTACAGATATATGGTGCCAACACATAAGATATTGTTTACTTCTTATTATCTCCGGTTTTATTTTTTCCTTTTTAACGTCTTTTATACGTCCGTTAAAGTTCCTATTTACATTTGTAGGCTTGCAAAAGATTAGGTAAATGAAAACAAGAGATCCCACTAATGTACAGATATATAGTGCCAATACATAAGATATTATTTACTTCTTATTATCTCCGGTTTCATTTTTTCCTTTTTACCGTTTTTATATGCCCGTTAAAGTTCCTATTTATATTTGTAGGTTTGCAGAAGATTAGGTAAATGAAAACAAGAGATCCCGCTAATGTACATATATATATAGTGCCAATACATAAGATATTATTTACTTCTTATGAAGTTCATTTTTTTTTCTTTTTTAACGTCTTTTGCAGTCTCCTGATTAGAAGAAATATTACAGTCTCTTAGATTGTAGTCTTACCATTTCTCCTAGTTATTCTTCTAATGCTAAATTCTGAATTGATGTTTGATATGAACCTTGCCCTTTATCAGTATACTATCACTTTTTGTACCAACTCAGTACTAATCCTAATATTTCATTACAAGAGGTAATTCTTTCCCAAAGCTCCTGCCTTTCTTTTAGAAAAACTTTTACAGGCATAGATGCACAAGACTGGAGTGAGCTATATCATATTATTCTTAATTTTGCTCCTTCCCATCTATTGGATAAACTGCACTGGACTCAAGAAACACATGGCCAATTCACAATCAAATTTCTTTATAATTTTATTACTTTCAGGGGTGTCCAACTTGATCAGTGTATGACTTGGTCGCAAACCAAATTACCCCCAAAAATTCAAATATTCATGTGGTTACTCACTCTGGATATGATTTTGACTAAAGATAACCTGTTAGATAAAGGTTGAAATGGACCACCAACCTGCCATTTCTGTACCATGAATGAAATAGTTGACCACCTCTTTATCCAATATGAATTTGTTAGACAAATTTGGTTTTGGTTAGGGGACTATCAAGAACTTTCCCCCCACTGGTCCTCTGTAGATGATATTATGACTTTAATTTGCTTACTCACTACCAACAACACAACAACACAACAAAAAAAACTATTTTCTAACAGCCTTTAGTGCTCTTGCTTGGTGTCTTAGGAAACAAAGAAATCTCATATGTTTTGAACAACAACCATGTGCCTTTGGCAGAACACTTATTCTTTCTAATATGACAACTATGATTTATTGGATATGTACAAGTGCAATTCCAGAAGAACTACACAAATGAATGCCAGCTGACATCAATCTCATCCCCATCCAGGCTGTTCCCCCAAGTCAGAACCCTCAAATCACTGCTTCATCTTCATCTGAGGATCCTTCCAGTTCTTCCCAGTGACTATCCTAGATGTTCATCTTGACTATCTTTTTATAGCTTATACCTTTAGACGGCTATGGCTTTACATACTAGCTATGCATTACTAGCTAGATTACTATTCTACTGTGATGTTGTATTTTGAGACATTTGTTTTGCTGCTCATCTTTTGATGGGGTTTTCCCCTAAACTCTCCCCACTATGTAACAAACTTTTTATGTTTCGAAATGAAACGGGCATATGCCTTTTAATCAAAAGAGAAGTACATATATATATTTCAATATTATTGCAAGGTAAGTGTTCTCATAGTATAACATCTCTCTTTACCAAGGGTTGTATATCAATAATCATAAAATGCACAAGCTAATTGCACTGATTTACATTATATATACTTGAGTCAGCCTTTGATAAAAGAAGCGCCTTTTAGGATACTCTCGGCCAATTCTTTCTTTGCCTTCTCCAAGCCAGCTCTGCCATTATAAATTAAACAATGGTTTTCAAAAGGACAAAAGAAGAACAACTAAATAATCTACCAGTTCAGGTTGGGATCCTTCTATTGTTGAACATCAGAAGGAATAATTGGAATAATTTTCTAGCAAAACCCAGGAACTTACGATATCGTAGTTACTAAGTGTGCACTTACAAAAAACAAATAAATGATCCCTAAATTGTAAAATTTTAGAACACAGTCAACAACGACCATTGGCCCAATAACAACATCAGAGCAAGTACACTCGCCTATATGAAAGATTGGTTCTTAGTATTAAACTAAAACCCATCCGAACACAAAAAAACAGAAAGGATGAGAGAGAGAGAAGAAAGGGGAGGTAGCACAGATGGCTAGGAAAAAGTCCTAGGACAGTTACCAAAGGTCGAGAGTTCGATTCCCTCTCACGACTGTAAAGTTTAAAAAAAAAAAAAAAAACAGAGAGAAAGAGAGACCTTTCAAATTCATTGACAGGACCAAGAGGGAAGACTTCTTCAACTCCGGTACGACCTAGCCTCACTTTGCATGCAAAGTATGGCAATTCTGTCACCTAAAATTAAGAATAGAAAATGTTGCAATCAAAAGAACATTTGTATAAACATATAAGTGATAAAATAATTTTAATGGATGTTGAGATATATCTAACCGGAGAGTCAACAAATGAACACTCGATAACACCGGCATCTCCTCGCAAACCCCTCAAGCATGCATCAGCAAACTTAGCAGCAGCATATGCCTATAATTGCACATCAGCACCAGATTTGTTATGTTTTTGTCAAAATGACAACTCAGTAAGATGTTTTTTTACTAGACAAATCTAAAACTATGTAGAAAGTGCTGACCATAGATAATGTTGCAGACCCGGCTCCAGCTTTGGCCTATAAATAAAAAAGTAGAAAATATATCTTAAATTTTTAGCTTTCAAAGAAATAAATCGAACAAAAGGAAATATAGTGTAAATCATATGGATATGTTGTGGTTCAGCAACCAAACACCAAATGAAATTGAAGGATAAAAATGAAAACTGTAGATACCTCAACTACTTCTGTGCCTCCATTCTGTATGCGATCAGTGAGATATGCAATTTCCTCCGGGGTAAATGAGCAAGGTGGTGTTACCTGAAACAAGAAAATACATTAAACATTAAGCATAGACTAAGTAAATAAACAAACATCGCATAGAATGGGTGAAAAAGGAGGTCACAACACACCTGAGACAATAGGGGCAATATGGTAACGCCAGCATGGCCACCAACAACGGGGACACTCACAGTTCTTGGATCAACACCAAGCACTTCAGCCTGCCAAAATATTTATAATAAAAGAAACAGATTAATGCGAGCACTATAATGAAAAAAGATAAACGTCTCGCATGCCAACTGGAAATAACAAGTGTCCTCTTTATCCCTTACCATGCAGGAAATATCTTCAACACAGCC
Source organism: Carex cristatella (assembly GCA_024447775.1). Lineage (NCBI taxonomy): Eukaryota > Viridiplantae > Streptophyta > Magnoliopsida > Poales > Cyperaceae > Carex > Carex cristatella. Next base: position 4,505,581 of record JAJHPF010000003.1, on the reverse strand, counting down.
TATTCTTTAGTCTCTTTTTTTAAATAAAAAAATGGGTAAATTTCGTCAGACGCCGCTGAACTTTATCTTTTGTCACGAATTGGTCACTCAATTTTGATTTGTCTCTTTGTAGTCACTCACTTTTTCATTTGTCTCAATCAAGTCACTCTCCAACTTTTCCATTCAAAAACTAATAAAATAAAAAGTGATATAAATATGAATAAGCATATTCCGTTAGTATTTTGGACGGAACGGGCATATTCCATTAATATTTTGGAAGGAAAAGTTATAAAGTGACTTGATTGAGACAAATTAAAAATTCAGTACAAAGATACAAATTAAACTTGAGTGTCCAATTCGTGACAAATGATAAAGTTTAGTGACCTCCGGCGAAATTTAGCCTAAAAAAATTATCTTCTCCATCACGCCCCCATGGTCGAGCTATCCCTTGTTTTTTTTTTTTATAAAAAGCGACTTAACTAAACTAACAGTATGCATATAACATCATTTTTCCATAAAATGCCTAAAAAGTACACCCCCCCCGCCGAATCTTCTCCAAAGGAAAAACCCCAAATAACTCCCTATTTTAGCAACTCTCACTTTTCCAAAACTCCACACAACCCCTCTTTTACTGTTTTCTCTGAAAACTGTGAAACAATACATCTTATCGTAAATTTTTTAGATAAAAGAGACTTTCATCCCTTCCTCAATGGCCATAGAGAGAGTAAGATAGTTTGATCATATCCCTTGCAAAGATTGGAGAAGGGAGAATATGTACCAGTGGTGATGGTAGTCTAAGCTACCTATCACGCATCAAAGCAGCAAAACAATGATAGCTTATAAACAGAAAAAAGTTTCTTTGAACAAATAATTAACTCATTTCATTTGTTAGTAACACACTAGTTTTAATTTCTTAAATTTGACAAACTTGTCCCTAACATTAATTATTTATTTTCCTAAGCACAAACTGAAACAAATTCAAACAAAGCAAACTATATGTTTGATTAGAAGTTTCAATGACATTGTTATTAAAAGGCATGACAGAATTACATGAGAAGATCAAAGCCAACTTAGCCGGTTTTTGCTTGACTAAAATCTGCTTCATGTTTGGCATTCTTTGCAAATAACCAAAAAAAAGTTACAGTCAATTGACTGAATTCCAAATATAAGAAAAGTAGGGAGTGGCAAGTACAGTAAATGGGTGCAAATGTACTTTGCACTGGAAAGAAAAAAACAGAAAAGGATGCTTACAACAAAGGTATTAGCTCTGACAACATCAAGAGTCGTGACCCCAAGAAGCTTTTTGGGGTCATATGTGCCAGCCTTTTTGAAAACCTCAGCTGCAATCGCAACCGTCGAGTTAACTGGATTGCTGATCAAATTGACTAATGCACCTGGGCAACACTTTGCTATCCCGTCACAGAGTGTACGCACGATGCCTGCATTGATCTTGAACAGGTCGTCACGGGTCATACCTGGTTTTCTGGGGATACCTGCAGGGATTATTACCAAATCCATGCCTGTCAAGGCATCTTCCAGCTGCTTCTGTCCCAGAAAGCCACGCACCTGAACCAAAGGCACAGAAATAGATGTTATAATTTTACAATTTACAGTGTACTATTTATTTTCAGAAGCAAAACAAAATTTTCTTCTTTTATTTTTGGGAGTTTAGTTGGCATAGTTTAGAGACTGCTTTCATGTTTAATGTGAGTTTTGGTGACTAATGTGTATTACTAATTTTAGAACAGACATAATGCTATAAGTTTGCATTGCTTGTTGTTCCGATAGTAAAAGCCTAAAAGTCTCTTTGGAGGAATAAGGTCAATTCTGTGCTTTGTTCTGAGTTCAGTTCCAATCAACTGAAGTCAAAGATTTTTATCAAAAAAGAAAAAGTTTATTAAGAAAAATTATCTAATGAAAAAATAGTCAAAGATTGCACTTTCAAAAAAAAAAAAAGAAGTAACGCTCATCTCAGAAGCAGTGCTGGTATTCCAATTTTATATTGTTTTCTATATAGCCACAATTAAGCCTGACCGATCCTAATAACATACCTAAACTCCAATAAAGCTTCAACCGAGCAATTAAGCCTTAATTTTTTTTTTTTTTGATAAAAGTGAGCATAGCTCACCGATCCTATTAGCAGAATCAACAAAATTGCAGGACTCGGTACCAAACCACTGGTACCGATCCTGCTATTACAGCCATGAACAAAATAAAAACAATTAAGCTTTAATCTAATTTAACTGTTCACAAACCATCAATTATGCGATAACGGCTCAATACTGATTGATTTTAGCCTCCATATCCCCTCAATTGTGCAACTAAAAAGCAACCGAAGCAAAACGCAAATTGTAATATTTGAAATAACCTACGCTGAATGTAAACAACATGAACAAAAAGGAAAGGAAAAAAAAAGTAAATTACCACAGCGCCAGTGTCCATGTGGCTGATATCAGCAGTGACACCCGGTGCGTTTACGACATCATACAAATGCAGAACCGATACAAGTGGGTTCATTTTCATGAGCAATGCTAGAGGCTGGCCAATGCCACCGGCCGCACCCAGGATTGCCACTTTAAATCCTGGAGCACCTCCTTTAGCGCGGCAGTCAGAGCGCCTCAGCTCCAAATTATCTTCCATCTAGATATAAACAAACTTGTATCAAATTTTAATAGTTCTTATTTGATTAAATTTACTTTGTCACTACAAAATGACATTAATAACTGAATTGGGACATGCAAATTGAGCAATATTTATTTAACTTAAATAAAAAATATTATTTATAAAAGCTGAGAAGTAGAAAAATTAGAAAGCCAAATTTGGAGGGGAACATCAAAACATGACCCAATTCTAAAAATTCAGGAGAAGGGACCTGTAGAGGGAGAGGATGGAGGTGAGCAGCGATCCTCTCGATTCTCTTAAGAGCCTCGTTTTGGGGGTTCATCTTTGATCGGATTATTGTTCTCTCTCGGTTAGTAAACGATCACCACTTCTAATTGTAAAAGAAGAAGAGAAACAGTATATAAGGGATTAGGAGGAAGCGAGTGTGTGAGGTGGGCGTGTGCTTATCCAGCGGTTGTGGTTGCTGAGCAATGAAAGCTTCTTGATTTGGGGGTAGAGGTGTAGAACTAGAAGATCGTTCTGTTTTGTCCTGATCTCTGGTAACTGGAGTCGCCACGGACTCGCATCCTCTGCGGAGATTTTCCCTGCTGCGCTGTGCGGTTCTTTTAATCTGGACCGTTCGTTTTGATCGGATGGTCCATATTTAATCTCCAGCCGATGAGTGCGCAATTTGATGGAGGGGGCAATATTAATTTTGCTTTGAGATTCGTTCTGTGATCTTATTTGATCCGTCCGATCAAAACGAACGGTCCAGATTAAAAGAACCGCACAGCTCCGCAGGTAAAAACTCCGCAGAGGATGCCATTTCGAGTCGCCACTGCGGAAAGAGGTAACAGAAATTTTGAGTTTAGATCTGGACCGTTAGATCTGCTTAATCACGAATATTAAAGGGACCAGTGCATTCCATCTCGGATCAAATGATCGGACGGTCCAGATCTACCTTAAATATTCTGTTATCTCAGAAGACAGAGCCTGTTCCCTCTGTTATTAAAAAAATTTGCATATGGATGAGATTTGAATTTGCTTCAAAATATTTGTACAAGTAGGCAAGTAGCAATGAAAGATGCCTTCTATTTTTTTTTTTTTTTTTTTTTTGGATGCACTGATACAAAAATCTCTTATTTGATCACTTATATGCGCATAAATAATTTATTTGTGCTGATTAAATACATGCATCCAATATTACTCATAAAATTATACAAATTGAATTTACTCATAAAATTATAGGAAATGTATTTATTTGTGTTTGGATGTGTCTATTCTTATCTTTTTTTAATCAATTTGGTCCAATGATAAAAAAAAATGAACACGTAATATCTATAATTTGTCATTTATATGTGGTTTGTTTCGAATTAATTTAGTATGAAGTCAAGTGTTCAAAATTAGAAGGTTTATAAATTAATTTTAATGTATTCATTTTATGGAAGTCTTTTGATCACTTTGATATTATACTAAATTAATTCAAAATTTTAAAATTTTCACATGTAGATGCATAATTCGTAAGCAAGGTAGAAGAATTTCAACAGTTTGGATTCATCGTTTAAAGTTAATCCGATAGCTTTTAGAGTTGAGATCACAAAGAGATTTGATGAACTCTTAAAAGCACCCTAATTCTACTAATATATTAAATATTAGAGTAGAACTAGGGTGCTCCTTAAGAGTACTAAATCTCTCTGTACTCTTAACTATAAAACCTATTAGATTAATTTTGAACGACGAATCCAAACTGTTGAAATCCTTCAACCTTACGAGTGATGCGTCTACATGTGAAAATTTTAAAGTTTCGAATTAATTTAGTATAAAGTCAATTGGTCAAAATTAGAAGATTTCTAAATTAATTTTAATGCATTTATTTTTTAGAAGCCTTTTGACCACTTGACTTTATACTAAATTAATTCGAAACTTTAAAATTTTTTATATGTAGACGCATCACTTGTAAGATAGAAGGATTTTAAGGGTTTGGATTCGTCGTTCGAAGTTAATCCGATCGATTTTAGAGTTAAGAGTACAAAAGGAGCTTCATACTCCTAGGAGGACCCTAGTTCTACTCTAAATATTATGCATAAACTTATGTTCTGACATGTATTTTTGTTGCAGGTTGGAATCCGAATGAATTTTTTTCACTGGATATTAAAAATAAATTGAGTGGCTTGACCCATAATTTTACCCAAAAGAAAATCAATTCAGCCACATTTTGACACGCTAATATCACTATGGGTGCAAATTATAATATCCGACTGTATTCCAAATTAATATCCGAAATTAGATACGCATCCGAATATCCGAATATACATATTTAACATATAAATATGGATACAAATATAGTTTAATTTGTTTAATTATTGGTATCTGAATATTAGATATATATTATATAATTTAATATATATTTTGAAAAAAATTTACAGATATCCAATTCGTATCTATTTAATATCCCCCCGTATTTGTATCCGTATTAAAAAATAAAAGCGGATACAATTATAATTTTAACACTATCAGATCCGTATCCAATCCGTTTGCACCTTTAAATACACCCAAATAAGCAAACAATTTCTAGTGTTCGTTATTTATAAGTCCATCATTTATTTGTGCTAATGTAAACATATGCATTAAATTTACGGTATAAGTTAGAATGCATTTACAATGAGTCCATTTATGGTTTTAAACAATTTAGACTGCAATCCTTGATATTTTTCTCATGGGGATATTAACAGTTAGAAAATGAAGTTGTTAACCGTTAGAAAAGGAATAAATGAGGCGAGGGACAAAATGAGAGAATGTTAGATGGAGAATGTTATAAGAGGAGGGATTCACTTATACTGTTTTTGGGTGACATCAATCGATTCAAATCGTTCAACATGATGTATATATTAAAATGTGCTTGCAGATTAAAATTTATATATTTTGCTGTTTTTTTTTTACAATTTATTAAGATAGGTACAAATATTCAATGGTCTGAAAACAATAATTTTTATAAAATACTAATAGATAGTAAATTTTTGTAAGAAATTGTAAAATTTGGTCTCCAAATACATTTTAATATGGAGATCATGTTGAACGATTTGAATCGACTGTTTAGACTTTAAATTTTTTAAAAACATTGGATGCAATCTGATGTCACAGAAAACGATGTAAGTGAATGTTACAATAACTCTTAAAAAAAATATACAACTTGCAAATGACAAAAATCTTTGTACTGAGTTATCATTTAAATTGCCTAGACTTGATAAATTGATGTTCCAATGTTACGATAAATCAAGAAATTTGCATTTCGTGCATGTTTACATCAAATTTTGAAACCTAAAAATTCATGGAAATTTTACACACAAATTTAGTAAGTACGCGACAAGTTGAAGAACTTAAAATATTTCAAGAAGAGAAAAACTGCTAGTCAGATTACAAAATAATACCATGTGGTCGTAAAATTAATTATTCCGAACCTCAAATTTAAAACTTAAAATTGTCTATCTATATTTGGTAACTTTATCTAATTATTTCCTAGTAGTTATGTTGTCGAAAGAATTAATATGTGATGAAAAACTAAAATAGAAACATCGAAACCTTTCCTAAAAATTATTACGAAGAAATTTTGTTATTGCCTGATTTATCCCAAAAACGCACCATCTGTAAGTTAATGCGCACACAAGCAGCAGCAGACTAGACCGAAAAGCGTTTCCACAGAGGAACGGAGAAAAGTGGAGGGATTAACCGCACTTTAAGCGAATTCGAATCGTCTGAGATATCTCAAACTTTGCGTGACTTTTTGGAATATCTCAATCGTTCAAATACGTTCTACACGAATCTTAAAGCTCAAATAATACTGCCCCCCTACGGTTTCCCGAATAGGCACCGGACACGTCGGTCACGCAAAAATTAAGATATCTCAGAGAATTCGGACTCACTTTAAGCAACCTCCAAGTGATTGGGTCCCGCAGTCCTGGCTGTTTGTTAGAGATTTTTGAAAATTTTCAAATTCTTCTGAGTCATGTCATGACTCGTACGAACCGTAGATCAATCCTTCCGTTGAATACATTTTTTTGTATACCGTCAGATTAACTCGGGACAATCAATGCAGATAGGCACAACAAGGGTAATTTTGTTATTACTGTATGTTATTTGCCTATTCTCATTTGAAAGTTGAAATTGAGCAGTAAATTATCACCCGACCGTTTGGAATTCGCATCCTCTGAGATATCTCAAACTTTGCGTGACCTTTTGAAATATCTAAATCGTTCAAATACGTTTTACACGAATCTCAAAGCTCAAATAAAACTGCCCCCTACGCTTTCCCGAATAGGCACCGGACACGTAGGTCACGCAAAAATTGAGATATCTCAGAGGATACGGACTCGACCGTTTGGAGAGACTGATACCAATATAGCATGGAGAGAATTGACCTAAAGCTCTCTCCAGTTAAAATTCAATGGAGAATTCCTTGCTAGTTAAGTTTAAATTTAAAACAGGACAGCTCCATTTTATGAAATTGAAGAGCATCGAATAAAAAAGCGGTTGGTCAGTCGGGCTTTCGTGAGCTGGCAAACCGTAGTCTAACCACGGTTAGTTGGTTAACCAGGGTTAGCGAAAGAAACCCTAGGAGCATGACTGGCTCTGTCTATATAACAACGGTTGATCACTGAAAATTGCCATAGCTCATAGGCGTCTTCGTATACGCCGTTTCAAATTTCCTGGCTGAGTCCCAACTCTCTCCTTCTTCAATCCTTCTTTGTTTTGTCGAAATTTCAATTCGAAAATGAGGGAGTGCATTTCGATCCACATCGGTCAGGCCGGTATTCAGGTCGGCAATGCGTGCTGGGAACTTTACTGCCTCGAGCACGGTATCCAGGTATTGCTTCTCTCTAGATCTAATTAGATCTGGTAGATTTTCTTTTAATTTAGCGGTTTTCCCACGATAATTTGACTACTGAGATTTTTTAGAGCAAATGTAGGCAAATAACCTCATTCGGCGTTTGGAGATTTCTGGTTATGTAATCAATTTGCGTCTGTAAATCTGAAATTAATTTGATTAGATATTGTAGTTTATCTCGACCTTTGTCTTACATTTGGTCAAAATCATTTGAACCTGTAGATTTATTAACTGGGAGGAAATAAATAGTAATTTATGGTGAGATCTGTTCATATACTTGTTGATTGTTTAGTTCTGATGATTTGCTTTTTGGTATCTGCAAACTTGTCAGACCATACTTGGTAATTTAGGAAGTCTTGTGTTGTTAGTTAATAGTTTTTTGTTATAAGGTTGATCAAACTATAAAACCCTTTTTTTTTATAGTATATATTTAGATAACTGCACCAAATAATTCAGATCTGCCAGCACAAGTTATATGTGAAGAAATGAAAATGTGAACAAATTATCACTGGTACCGATACCAACATATAAAGTAAATTTCTAGGTTTTATATGCTTGCAGTAATGTAGTACTTTGTTATTAGAAACTTCCCAATACCTTTCTAATTTGTATAATCCATTTTGAAGCCTGATGGCCAAATGCCCAGTGACAAGACTGTTGGTGGAGGTGATGATGCCTTCAACACCTTTTTCAGTGAGACTGGTGCTGGGAAGCATGTCCCTCGTGCTGTCTTTGTTGATCTTGAACCAACAGTGATTGATGAGGTGAGGACTGGTACTTACCGCCAGCTCTTCCACCCCGAGCAACTTATTAGTGGCAAGGAGGATGCTGCCAACAATTTTGCCCGTGGCCACTACACAAGTATATTTCATTTTTATTGTCAATTTCAATTTCGTTGATAGTGAATTATCACACAGGAATGGTCTGTTTATATTGACAGAAATAATCAATTTAAACTGTTGTTTGGGGACAATTTTGTTTTAGGTTGTCAGATCAATTTATCACAGATTTATGTGAATTGTGGAATTGTTATACATGTAATTTTAATATTCTATTAATAACATGCTAATTTCCTTTAATATAAACTATGAAAAAATTGTATGTTTAGGTGATTTACCAATAATATATGTATTTAAAGTTGATTGGAATAATAACATTAACAACATATTGGTTTGTTTCTTTTGTGGACAGTTGGCAAAGAGATTGTTGACCTTTGCCTCGATAGGATCCGCAAATTGGCTGATAACTGCACTGGCCTCCAAGGTTTCCTTGTATTCAATGCTGTCGGCGGTGGCACGGGCTCTGGTCTTGGATCCCTCCTCCTTGAGCGTCTCTCTGTTGACTATGGCAAGAAGTCCAAGCTGGGTTTCACTGTGTACCCCTCTCCCCAGGTTTCCACCTCTGTTGTGGAACCATACAACAGTGTGCTCTCAACCCACTCTCTTCTAGAGCATACAGATGTAGCTGTGCTGTTGGATAATGAGGCTATTTATGACATTTGTCGCCGCTCCCTTGATATCGAGCGCCCTACCTACACCAACCTCAACCGCCTTGTCTCTCAGGTGATCTCATCCCTCACTGCTTCTCTGAGGTTTGACGGTGCCTTAAATGTGGATGTGACTGAATTCCAGACCAACCTTGTCCCTTACCCTCGGATCCACTTCATGCTTTCATCTTATGCACCTGTTATCTCTGCTGAGAAGGCCTACCATGAGCAACTCTCAGTGGCTGAAATCACCAACAGTGCGTTTGAGCCCTCTTCCATGATGGCCAAGTGTGACCCACGCCACGGCAAGTACATGGCCTGCTGCCTCATGTACCGTGGAGATGTTGTTCCAAAGGATGTGAATGCTGCTGTGGCCACCATTAAGACCAAGCGCACCATCCAATTTGTTGACTGGTGCCCAACTGGGTTCAAGTGTGGTATCAACTACCAGCCCCCGACTGTTGTCCCAGGGGGTGATCTTGCCAAGGTTCAGAGGGCTGTGTGCATGATTTCCAACTCGACCAGTGTGGCTGAGGTGTTTGGCCGCATTGACCACAAGTTTGATCTCATGTATGCTAAGAGGGCCTTTGTGCACTGGTACGTTGGTGAGGGTATGGAGGAGGGTGAATTCTCTGAGGCACGTGAGGATTTGGCTGCTCTTGAGAAGGACTATGAGGAGGTCGGTGCCGAGGGTGGTGAGGAGGATGAATGTGACGAGGGTGATGAGTACTAAGTTGCTCAGTTTCTGGCTGTGTTGTTTGTTAATGTATTGGTTCTCCATTATATGTTTTGTTTGTTGAACTGTGGGTCGGGAGTTATCTAGTGTGGTGGCTACTGTCTTGTGGCTTTGATATCTGGTTGAATCTTTTTTATGGATGAAAACTATGTCTTGATAAATATATGTTACTATCTGTGTTTTATTGCATTGGATGTTTATTTTTCATATTTGAGCGTGTGGGATATTTTCTATTCAAATAGATAGCACACCCTTATCTGAAAAAAAGAAGATATCGGTTCCTACATAAGAAGTCTAACATTGCGTCCTCAACAGAAGTACAGGAGGACAAGTCATCCATCATAAGCCCAACAGGCTGAAGGCATCATAAGCCTAACAGGCTGAAGGCCTAAAAGTATCATCAATCTCGTTTTGCCTGTCAAGTTTTTAGATGTCCATACTAATGATGCAGGACGAATCACGAATATTATTATGCGGTGCCACTACTGGAAGAATATGTAGTCTAAAATTCGATAAAAACGGAATGCTGTATTCAATTAGCTTTCGCAAAATCATTCAATTAATTTTAAAATCCTTAGCACAAAGGAAACATAATCGGGCTGGCTAGAATCGGGATACTATTATATTTGGAATCGTAATTCTAAAAGTATTTGGCTTCGAATTATACTTATTAGTTTCAAATTAGATCGGGTCCAGATTCGGATACCTACCTATCCGTAGATATTTTGGGTCCAGTCTTTCAATTCCGGATATATAGATATCCATAACTTGTTTGTAAGTTATCGGGTCCGGTTCGAATCCGAAGTGGGTACATGCCACAACTCAAAAGAATTTGAGAAACCTTTTATGTTTAAATATAATTATAATTTCTTATATATCTCACATAATATATCATTATATTATCATATTAAAATCTTCTCTAAAATATTGAAGGAGAGAATTTTAGAAAGGTATATTAATATCATTTTGTTTCACTCAGCGAAGAGAGAAATAAATTTCAATGATACATGCAGAAAGGTGCGGTCTCTTGGCAATTGAGACTCGAGAATTTCAATGACTTTATCGAGAATTTTAGAAAGGTATATTAATTTTGTGAAGGGTTCGATCTCTTGGCAATCGAGATTACAAAAGTGTGTTGTACTCTCCATAACCGAAGCTGAATACATTGCAATCACAGAAGCATGCAAAGAACTACTTTGGATGAAGAAGTTTTTTCATGAGTTGGACATTCAGCAAAAAAGATATGTGTTATTTTGTGATAGTCAAAGTGCAATCTATTTGAGCAAGAATCTCACTTTTCACTCCAGATTTAAGCATATTGGGATACGTTATCATTGGATACGTGATGTGCTTGAGAAAAAAGAATTGTTGTTGGAAAAGGTTCACACAAGTGAAAATGGTTCTCATGTTCACAAAGTCCTTACCGCCTTTGAAGCTTGAAGCTTGTCGTGACAAGATGGACTTAGTTAAAGGCTCTACCTAATGAGTAGGTTGGAGCATGGCACGGTGTTTGTGAGATCGATGAGGAGCGTTGTTTTCATGAAAGAGATTGTTTGAGTTAAAAATAATGAATAGGCCCAGTCGACCCATTAAGATTTCTACAGATATCCTTCCCGTTTAATAAAGAGATGGAAAGAGACAAAGAGATATGTGCCGCTGTATCTCTAAAAAAATTGAGTTCTTTTTTGTTGTCTTCTCCAAGTTGTCTCTTCATCAAGCCATCTAGAATTTTGCTCTCTTCTTCTTGAAATTTGTAAGAGAAGATGTGTGATAGGGTCATGTATTAAAGACCTTATAAAGATTGCTTATGAATAAATATTAAAGGCCCAAGAGTCATAAAGTCCAAAGGAAAGAATGAATTCAGAGCCTGTTCGGGACCTTGATCTAATCCTCCTGGAAACATATCGAAACCAACTAATGAACAATGCGAGAGAATGCTCGAATTGAGATAGGTTCGGGTCGATAGGATGTGTCCCGAATCAAGATTGCAAACCGACTTACCTTCGAAACAAATTGATTGTGTCTCGAAGAAAGGCCTGAACCGACATAAAAGTCTATAAATACCCAGAAATTCAGTAAGAAAGGGGATCATCAATACTACACACAAAACAAGATAACACGCGAAATGCACGAATGTGATAGAGTTACGTGCTTAATAAACCTAAACTAAGTCTTATATTACACCTACTCACTCTCTTAACCAATCATTTTGAGCTGCTCTTCACTGAAGGTAGTTCGTATATTGATCGCGTGGCCCAATACTATTTGGACCAGAGTGTATCAGTGTGAGAGAGTGCTATTGTGAGTTCTAATCTCTTGTACTTGTAAAACTCTTTGATCTAGTGGATTTGTGCCGTGTGCTCCCGTGGTTTTTTTCCGAAAGAGTTTCCACGTAGAATCTTGTGTCTTGTCTTATTTCTTATGCTTGTTTCCTTATTGTTTGGTGTTTTGTGTGATTTCTCTATTTTTTCATTTATTTGTAATTTGGTGTATGCACACAAAGTGTTTGAGAAAACTACTTTTAAAAGAATTTGTATGGTACAATCTTGTTTGTGTTTTCCTCTTTAACCCAACAGAAAAATACGTTGCTCACAGAGAAGAAAGGAAGAGGTCAACTTAAAATTACCAGATATCGCTGATGTGGCGGTCAAAATGAAATTTAAGTTAATTTTATGGATGGAGAGCAGACCAGTTGAAAATAAAATGAATTGAAATTGCAATTATATTCAAAACACGCTATTTGCAATTGCAAAGACTTGAATAGTGACAAAATTTTGTCTTCGAAAAACATTAATTTTGCTCTCGTTGAGAGTCGAACTCAAGACCTCCCGCTTACTAAACGGGTGCTCTAACCAACTGAGCTACGAGAGCTTATTGATTATTTTCAACGGTGCGTATAAAATATTTTAAGATTCTCTTCCAGGAATCAGGATTAGCTTCAGCCAATAATATATGGGAATACGACACTGATGTAACTACATACAATGCCCCAACAAAGTGAAACTTGCTCTCAATAAATGCCAAAAGTTAAATTTTTTGAGTGTTCGACAGTGTTAGTTGTCAGTTTCGGATTCATTGGACAGTCAACTCTGGCTTAACTTGCGTCGTTAGATCTGAGATGAACGAATCAGATCAACTCCGTACGTACAACATAAGAGCAGCAGTAACCGAGACAGATATGAGGCGACCGCTCGGTTTTGCGAATGAACGGAGAATAAGCTTGGCTTATTAGGCTGTTGCAGATTAGGGATAAGGCTCGGAGATATGGTGCATGTGATGTGATCATGATTGTGAATCATGTACTGTCACATATGAAAACAAACATTGCTTGTTGGCATGCAATTCAAAGCATGATACTATTTAATTTATAGTTGCGTATGGGCTTTAATGTATTTTTTTAAACATTGTATTTAAGCGAGCTGCCAATTTGATATGCATGGTCCTGTGCTTTATTATTTCATTCATTAAACATACGTACCTATGAATTTTGTCGATTTAGGTATTTGGTCTTTCAACCATGAATATAACATGGTAAATTCAAACAATGAAATATATTAAATAGGGACTCCGTATATAGCTTCTCTAGTAAGAAATTAAGGAGATATAAATTTAAATTTGGGGGAATTTCATGTATACCCCTCAAAAACTTCAAAATTATATATTCCCTCTTCTAAATTTTAAAATTACGTATTTTCCCCTCTAAACTTTAAAAACTCACATATATATCTATTTTATTGTATTTTATATTAAAACACATTCTAAATTCATAACATATCTATTTTACTCTTTTATTAAAAAACATAAAACATCCATTTGACTTTAATCTGAATCCGAAAAGTTCCTCTACCATCTGAATTGCTTAAGATCAGTGTGTGCCATGTCAGCACGAATCTTGAAGTGAACACACACAATTATTGAAGCAAAGTGCATAGATCTTAATGCGATGCACCATGATCAAAATTACTTTAAAATCCATGCGCACTAGATCAAGTATATACAATTTTTCTATTGAGAATGAGAATCAATTTTACTATACATTGACATTTTACTCTAAATTATATAAAAAATTATATACACATGCAAAAAAAACAAAATGAAAAAAGAGGGTCAATATCTAACCTCCATTTCATCTACTTAAGTCCCCTCACAGCTAGAATTTCATTTTATTATTATTAAAATTTGAGTTTAAATTTCACCTTCTACATATGTACATTTATGTATCAACCATAATCAAAATTTGTTAGTTCCACCTTACATCGCTGGAAGCCACAAAAAGATCAAATTTTACCTTATAAAAAAATCCTCATTCTCCAAAAGTTATGTTGATAAAAATGTATATTTCAATTATTTAAATATGCAACTTGAAAGTTTTCCTCTAGACCCTTTGAGAATAGGGCTGTAAATGAATTGGCTCGGGCCAAGCTGGGTCTTAGCTCAGCTCGTTAATTCTGGACCGAGCTGTTAGCAAGCCAGCTCGTTAACAGCTTGCGTGTTAAAATCTTAGCTCAAACTCGTGACGAGCCAGACCGAGCCAGCTCGCGAGTTGATGAGTTTGCTCACTGGGTTTGGTTGAATCTTGTTTTAAGAAGAAAATAAATTTTACAAACATTTTTGGACCGAGCTGAACCGAGTTGGACCAAGCTTGACAGTATAAAATACACACAAATTCACAAATTGATACCTAGCCGAGCTAGCTAGCGAGCGCGAGCTAAGCCCCAGCTCAAACTTGTTAATTTTGATCCGAGCTGTTACCGATCGAGCCAGAGGAGAGTCATGAGCGATCCACGAACTACGAGCTTTTTGGACAGCTCTACTGGAGAATATGACTTCGGATTCCCTAAAGTAATCCATTTTTTTTTTTTTTTTTGATCTAGACTGTCCAATTTTTTCTAACACAATATTAAAGTGGCATGTGTGTTCTACCACGTACTAAATTGGCCTGAATTTTCCAAATCAAAACTAAAAAAATGGGTTACTTTAGGGGGATACAGACTCAGGCGGTCAGTCCCAAAAAGAGTGCTACATCCTAGTTCTACCCCGCCACTCTCTATGAAATATTTTTTTTAATGGTTAGTAGTTAAAACACCACTAACAAATATATTAATAAATATATTAATAAGAAAAAGTTATTTAATAAATTCTAAGTTATATCTCCTCATATAATATAAAACTATATATATTTATATTCATACTCAATTTTAGAATATAAAAATATAAATTTATATTCATACTCAATTTTATAATTTATTTTCAATATCGCTTCACGACCAGATCCGCTTCTTAGATCGTCGTCGCGCTTCAACAACGATAAGGTCTGCTCACCGCCGCACTCCGATCGAGATAAAAACTCTACATTCCGAGTTCCGACATACTGCACTCTCGGCTCCAATCGGCTCCGCTCGGCACTAATTCCTTCCCTCTCGCTCCACGATTGGATCCGCTTCTTCGTTCGTCCCCGTGCTCCAAATACAACCAGATCTACTGGCCATTGCGCTCCGACCAAGATGGGACTCTATGCTGTAAGCTCCGACGATATTGCACCTTCGGCTCCGGTTCCTTCTCTCTCATTTTCCTCTTTGCTCGAAGAGGTAGTACCGAAAGAGGGAAGATATTGTGTTGAGAATTAGATCTACAAGAAGTAAAAATGATAGAGTTGAATAGAAGGGAGTGGAGAGATGAGAGGGGGTTTGAGGGGCCTCTATGAAATATTTATACAAGAATTAAGTATTTCTTATGTTAGTGAATTAATATAAAAAAGGTGAGACTTCATATATGTTCTTATAAATTTTTTGAAATTATGTATTCATGTAAAATTCATAATATAATATTTATCATCCTAAAAAAACTTTCACATTTAACCTTTTGAAATATCAAAATTACATATTTATTCTCTTCCATGTCCTCTCTGGCTCGCTCACTGTTTGCATCCACGTTTCATAAATGCAGTTCCATTGTAATGCACCATGATTTGCGTCGTAACAAAAGTACTCTGACCTCAATGCTATAGTTATACATTGTGCTAATTAATACATGGAATTGGATCTGCTGCGATTCCAATGATGCTATAGTTATACATTGTGCTAATTAATACATGGAATTGGATCTGCTGCGATTCCAATGATATGAACAGTAATATTAAAATTTATGTTTTTCTAAATCCAACAGTTTAATAATTTCCGTGCACGTATCTTAAAACAACTGATTTTTTTGTGCATGAATCTCGAAATAATTCAACAGTTAGATTTAAAAAAATAGACATTATAAAATA
This sequence comes from Carex cristatella, assembly GCA_024447775.1. Taxonomy (NCBI): domain Eukaryota; kingdom Viridiplantae; phylum Streptophyta; class Magnoliopsida; order Poales; family Cyperaceae; genus Carex; species Carex cristatella. The sequence continues at coordinate 4,489,629 of JAJHPF010000003.1, read as the reverse complement.
CTATTTATGAGTAAAGAATCACAGCAGATTCGGATCCCTAATACATAGATATGTAACAGGATCTCATTAACACATATTAATTATAACATGCATCTCTTCTGATCGATATTGATGTTGCCTAAATACATTATATTGCATATGGATACATCTTATATTTGATGCTGTTTTGATTAAATTTTTGTAGACATGATTCAAATAACTCACAGTGCGTGTATCCTTCACACCTAAGTTGGATGAGAACTAGAATGGTTAGAATAGTGAAATTTGAAAATAGTAAATGAGAATAGAGAAAAAATAGTAATTTTTAGATTAGTGTGAAAATAATGCTATTCGGTTTAATAAAAATATTGTTTGGATTGTACATTTGGAATAGTAAATAGCTGTAACCGATAAATAATAGTGTTAACAATGTACTAATTAAGAATGAATAGTGTTAAAAAAAATATGAATACAGTATTTTTGTAAGTATTCTTGATCAATAGCCTCCTATTTTAGCTATTCTTACTCCATCCAAACATATCCTAACAAAATAGGGGGCATATGATTGGAGGTGCTCAGTACGGATATGTTTGGATGCACTCTAGAATAGCTAGAATAGCTACTATTTAGAATAGTAGATAAGAATAGTATGAAAATGGTGCTATTCGGAATAGTAAAAATGTTGTTTGGATTTTACATTTGAAATAGTGAATAGCTGTAACCGATAAATAATAGTGTTAACAAGATGCTAATTAAGAGAAAAGATAGATAAGTGGGGTCTTAAATGAATTATCACGATGTGGAGATAACAAAAGTTGTATCAATTTTGTTATTTTAGAATTGTGTTAGTAGTAATAAGTATTTTTTTTTTCTTTCTTCACACTTTCAAATAGTAGCTATTCGAACATTTACAAGAAATAGAAAATAAAATATATTCTAAATATTCTGAAGAACAAAACTATTGTTTGAATGCACATTGCTATTCCGAATAGTCTTTATTTTTGAATAGCCTCCTATTTTTGTTATTCTTAATCCATCTAAACATATCCTAACAAAGTAGGGGGGATGTAATTAAAGGTGCTCAGTACATTCAGAGAGCTGTCAGGTAGACCAAAAGTATTTTTGTAATTTTAACAGTATAATCACTTTTTATTCGGTCGCTTGCATATAAATGAAGGGGAATCATTTTTTTTAGCGAAGAAAGATTTCTGTTGCAAACTTGTAATTGCAAGTGATGCTTACAAAAATACTGTACCCATATCTTTTTTACTATTTTCATTGTCCCGGTACTCTTTCGAGCAGTTGATAGTCCACTTGGCCTAGCTATATATGTCAACTCTTTTCTCTCGAAATCTCTGTCATGGATCCCCATTTTTCACCAAACAAACTTTCTATCAACACAATCCGATTCTTAGTCGTATCTATCCTTGCGACTGTTAACAGTCCACATTGTTGGCTAGTTTTAATATAAACCATCAATTTTACTTGGAAACCGGCCGAAAGGAGACTAGAAACATGGAAAAGATCAAAAGATTTTTCGTACTAACCCACTTTCGATGGCTGTTCACGCTTGCTATATATTGCAAAAATAGTGATACTTTTACCGTCTAATTATTGCATGTTCCACATGGTTACAGCACCTTTTTCGCGAATGAGGTGTATATTCTGTGGGCCAAACTATAATAGTGAAAAAATAATGATTTTTCAGAATAGTGTGAAAATAGTGCTATTCTGAATAGTAAAAATATTGTTTGAATTGTATATTTGAAACAGTGAATAACTGTAACTGATAAATAATAATGTTAACAAGATACTTATTAAGAGAAAATATATGCAAGTGGAGTCTCAAACGAATTGTTACGACGTAGAGATAAAATAAGTGATGTCAATTTTATCATTTCGGAACTGTGTTAACGGTAATAAACATTTGTTTTCTCTATTCACATTTTCGAATAGTAGCTATTCCAATATTTCCAAGAAATAGAGAATAACAGCTATTCTCGCTATTCCGAATAGCAGAAATATCGTTTGGATACACATTGTTATTTCGAATAGCAGCTACTCTTAAATAGCTTACTATTCTAGCTATTTTTACACCATCCTTATAAGTAGTTCGCATTATGTAAAAATACAAGTACTTAATTTTCTTATGTGCTATATTTTTGCTACGGTGTTAATTAACCAGTAAAATCTTTTAGGGTGCTTAGTACCAATATTGTAACCATTAATTGTTCCTATTATTAAATTTGAATCGTTAATTTAATTAAGTCTGAAATTATCAAATTTTATATTTTTGTGAATTTTTTTACTATTTATTAAAATGGATACAAAATTCAATGGTCTGAATTTGATTAGTTTTTGTAAAATACTTAATAAAAAAATTCAAAAAAATATAAAATTTGATCTGGAAGCACATTTTATTTAGATAATCATATTGAACGGTTTGGATCGACAATTTAATCTGGAAGCACATAAAAAAAAATCGTTATTGTAACTTAATTAATTCCTCATCTTCTTATAAACTATCGTTCATATCAGACATGCCCTGGCTAGCACCAATTTCAAACATTCAACATCCGCCGTTTTTTCACAAAAAAATTAAAAAATTTATAGCTGGATCATCAAAGATATATATATTATTACAGATAGACTATCTGTAGCGTTTTCGTACCGTAACGTGATCGGGTGCCTATATTTGATCATGTTTTAATTGTTTCATGAAGTGTCTCGTACAGTTTCATATATATCAGGTCGATCACGTGATGTATCAAAATTGATTCACATGATATTTACATTATATATGTACCGTAATATTTTTGTCCAAGAAACGCGTCATACGAAACACGACTTAGGCCACATATAGGCATGTGTCGTAACGTGATATATGCTTGGTGACGGAATGAAGCTCACCGTGCTATTTTTGTTCACTAGGGCTAGGGCTATACAAAAAGCTCGCGACTCGTGAGCCGTTCGAACTCAATCCGGTAACGAACTCGTTAACAACTCGTTCATTTAAAACTTGAGCTAGTCTGACTCAAGTTGAGGAACTAGTTTAATTCATGAGTTGAGTTCAAGTTGAACTCAACTAGCTCGATAGTCGTTACAACTCGTGGACTCGTTTAGTTTGATTAATTATAATTTTGTGATCTCGTTTCGTTTCGTTTCGTTTGTTTTAAATTATTGTGGATTTTTTTTATTAAATTAGTTAGTCTCTTAAATCTTTGTGAATTGTTTATTAATTCAATATTTACTTCTCATATTATTACGATCAGTTCAAGTGTTCAACATTTCAATATCCTAAACGAGTTGACTCCCGAGTCACGAGCCAACTCAAGTTACTCGCGAGTTGAGTTCGAGTTAACGAGCCAACTCGGCTCAATATTCTCAATTCGAGTCAACTCAACTCACTAGCTTCCGAATTGAATTCGAGTTATCAATAACTCGAACTAACTCGGCGCCCTAACTAGGGCAAGTGTCTCATTTCGTTCTCATTTGTCTTTGTTCCGGACTCTTTGATACTTTGGTTAGATATGATTGACAGTAATGTTTGAATGAAAATATATTATAAAGAGTCAATGTATGATACCGAAACATCAATCTTTAAAATTTAACCTTTTCGTTTAAAAACTAATTAAGGATTTTAAAAAAGACCAAACTAGTGAATTTTAACTATAAAATGTACCTTTTGTTTTTTTTTTTACTTCTTATGCAAGTATGTAATATTGATTTCTTGTTATAGTGAATGGAAAAAAGTAAACTAGTACTAAATTTCAGTCTTGATTTCGACATGTCGCCTTTACAACTCATGCCATATTTGAAAAAACAGAGGAAGAAGACACTTGTCATAATTTTTTTAAGTATATCTATTTTTCAATAAAAAAAAAGTATGTCTATTTTAGTACATTTTTCTAAAAAAAATTACACAAATATATTTATAGTTCAAATAATTGTAAAAGCAATGACGATACTTCGTTTACAAAATATATGACCTAGTTTGTGTAAGGTACTAATTAATTATTTGCAAACTAGGTTATACCTTATGGGTAATTTAAATTTCAGATTTTTATAATGATAATGAATTAATTAATTTGGCAAAAACTAATTCAATTGTAAAATATCAAATTTGATTTGACAAAGTAGCTTTGCTCCGGATAAAGCACGATCTGTTTTCATTTCTCTTATTGCCGAATAAAGCATGATGTGTTTTTCTTTTTCTTTTTTTCTTTTTTCTAATTGAATTTTTTGCCATTTGTAAATATGCGGTAGGTTCCAAAAACTATATACCTATAAAGGGATTTGATTCCACTTATCGTAGTGTCCCGCGACGACACCAAATCATATCGAATGTACAAAAATCATCTTGAGGGAATTAAGACTAGAGAATTGGAAGCATATGTTTGAACATATTGTACACAAGGAATCTTTACGTCTAGTCTACTCCGATATATTCTATACATATGCAACAGTACAATTAATTCCATGGACCAGCAGTTCAAGCATTCTGTATCATTCTTCTTCTTTTTTAGAAAAAAAATTGAGGCGTAAACAAACACATTACATAATATATTTCTGAGAAATTTTCTCCTCACATTGTTTATATATATATATATATAGTAGAACTAGGGTGCTCCTAAGTTCACCAAACTTCTTGTGAATTTGACTCTAAAATATATCGAATCGACTTTAAACGATGAATCCAAACCATTGAAACCCTTCTACCTAACGAGTGATGCGTCTACATGTGAATATTTTAAAGTTTCGAATTAATTTAATATAGAGTCTAGTGGTCAAAAATTTAAGATTTATGAATAAATTTTAATACATTCATTTTTTGGACTCCTTTGACCACTTGACTCTATATCAAATTAATTCAAAACTTTAAAATTTTCACATGTAGACGCATCAATCATTAGGTAGAATGATTTCAGCGGTTTGGATTCATCGTTTAAAGTCGATTTGATTTACTTTTGAGTCAAATTCACAAGAGGCTTGGTGAACTTAGAAGCACCCTAGTTCTACTATATATATATATATATATATATATATATATATATATATATATATATATATATATATATATATATATATATATATAGTGTGACTAATATGTTTTCGGTTGTATTTCATACACACATTTTCATCTAACCTCTCGTTCTTTCTAGCTTATTTTGTTTTAAATAGGCGTTTAAGGTGCATTTCATTACTATGAAACTTTAATTTTTAGCTTATGTTGATCATTTGAATTGGTATTTGTTTTAAGAAATACATTTTCCATCCTTTTGCACTTCTCTCTCTCTCTCTCTTTTTCCTAAATTCAGAGATCTCATCCTTATTTTCTTACTTTTTTTGAGACAGCCTTATTTTCTTACTTATTTAGGAAAGTATTATATATTCGCAATTAATATTTCAGTAATATACTTATTATATGGATTTCTATAAATATTCGAGTATACTAAGTAACAGCTATATATTTAAAGCATAAACAACTAATCGTGCAAATATAATATTTAATTTTACATCATCAAGTATTTGTGTAGTATAATTGATACGAATATGTAATAGTGTATAAGCACATAACTGATATGAATATTAATAGTTCGGCATTCGATGTAATTAAGCATATAAATTTTAAATCCCAGAGTGTTTAAATCCAAACACTCATCTGGGGTGGACTAGAAAATTGAGATTGAGAGAGAAAGAGGACGGGAGAGACTTGAATAATAAGTGTTATGTAATTTTATTTTACGAAGAAAACTAATAATATGATTTTTTGTAAAAAAAATTTAAAAAGCAAAACTAACAATTTTCAATTAATATAGGGGGTGGGGGTGGTTCAGCACCTTTTAAGCTCAACATTCTTCCGCCCCTGCACCTGACTACGTGTTTATGCGTTAAACACGTAACTATGCATGATATAATATATGACTCTGAAATATCAAGTGCTTAATTTGTATATTATCTTTGGAGACTTCATTATCTTTAACATGTATATAAAAAAATGAACAACAGATATTATCTATTTATTTCTAATTTTGAATTGTTTTTATACTCTCTCGGTAGTTTGTACTATGTAAGATTGTCCAACTAACTTAGATAAGTTTGGTCGATCTAGCAAATAGAGAGTTTGCTACACCTACATTATGTGTCATCTTATAGCTTCTTTTTTTAAGGGCTAGGTGTGTTTAGCCTATCCCAATATATATATATCTATGAATGTACATTTAAATTTATGAGTAGAACTAGGGTGCTCCTAAGTTCACCAAATCTCTTGTGAACTTGACTCTAAAATATATCGAATCGACTTTAAACGATGAATTCAAACCGTCAGAAACCCTTCTACCTAATGAGTGATGCGTCTACATGTGAAAATTTTAAAATTTCGAATTAATTTAATATAGAGTCAAGTGGTCAAAAGTTTAAGGTTTATAAATTAATTTTAATGCATTCATTTTTTGGACTTCTTTGACCACTTGGACTCTATATTAAATTAATTCGAAACTTAAAAATTTTTACATGTAGACGCATCAATCATTAGGTAAAAGGATTTCAACGGTTTGGATTCATCGTTTAAATTCAATTCGATATATTTTAGAGTCAAGTTCACAAGAGGTTGGTTGAACTTAGGAGCACCCTAGTTCTACTCTAAATTTATATATACATTCTGTTCAAATAATAACAATTAACTTTTAAAAGATCGATAATAATTTTCATATTGAATATCTTTATATAAGAAATTATATTTCAATTTCAAATTATATTTCAATTTCTTTTCATCTACTAATTATAAAGTAACAAAAATATTCCATTGTTCAATGCAAAAAGTTAATTTACTACATTTTAGACTTTAAATTTTAATCAAATAATATATATATCAAGACATAATATACCTACGAGAATTTTAATCACAGCTTAATAAGGATCCAGACTTTATTCTCTTCAATCGATCCGAAACGACTGCTTCACCCCAATCACCAACTGTATTAAATGAAAATTTTGTTCGTATTATTTTTTTTGATGGTTGGAAATTTTGTTCATATTAATTTCATATGATTGGTATTACGAATCACGTGAATCCAAACTGGAATTGACATGCTTTGAATTGGAGACGCATGTTGGGTCCACACTCCACAGCACGTTAACCCTGTTTTCAAGTTCAAAAAGACGCCATTGACCTGTCCTGACAAAATCTCAAATTGACCAATGGGGACCAAAAATTGACATGATTTGGCAATAACATGTCCGCTGTCAGAATAGAAAATTCCATTGATGTTTAATTAGGCATGCAGCTTGTTTAACATGCCAACTTGATTCTTGCTTCTTTCTTCTTTTAAAGAGATTTCTCTACATGTCCCTAGCGTTGTCTCTTGCTACCTCAGTAGCTCACACATGACACATCTACCTTGGAGGGGATTCTTTTTTTACTTTTTAAAGAATATTGATAAACAGTTCTTGTTCCTTGAAGAATAACATATTTCTTGTTTGGCCCATGGTATTCACAAGTTCTCCTTTAGATTGCAATTTTCATTGCTTTTGTACCTCAATCAAATCATGTTTTATCCTGAAAATATTGACGGGAATTGAACATTGTCATGTCACCATGGATTGTCTACGGTAATATATATATATATATATGCATATATTACCGAAATTTTTATAAATATACAAAACTCAATTTTAATTTAACAATCTATACAAAATTGGGCCGGATTTCGAAATCTATCCAAACCGGCAACAGGATTGCCGGTTTCAAAGCAACTAACCGGCAACTAAATTGCCTTGGTTCGAGAAAGCTCAAACCGGCAACATAGTTGCCGTTTTTTTAACCTCTAAAACCGGCAACATAATTGCCGGTTTTTTTTTATTATTTATAAATTCAAATTCTAAATAATTATAAATCCAAATTCATACCAATAAATTATAAATCCAAATTCATACAAATTTAAATTATAAATCCAAATTCATACCAATTGCCGGTTCCGTTCCATTAAAAAAATGAGAAATATATTTTTTTTTTTCTAAAATTTAAAAATGAGAAATATATTTTTTTTAAAACTTTAAACGGTCATAACTTTTGCTAGGAAAGTCAGATTGACGCGTATGACGTCAATTCGGAAAGGGGAGGAGGAGACGGTGACGGTCGCCACCCGGGGTATACCCCGGGTAGCCGGAAAATCAGAATCGCCAAAAAACGTCGTTTCGTGTCTCAAAAATTAAGTTTAAAGGTTTTTAGTGCCAAAAAACGTCGTTTAGTTTTTAATCTATTGTTTTAAAATAAGAACTTAATTATTTAAATTAATTGATTTAAGAAATTTTTAATTTATATTTTATTATAACAAAAATTATCGAGTTACAATCATGTCAAATGAATTTAAATTTGTATGAATTTGGATTTATAATTTATTGGTATGAATTTGGATTTATAATTATTTAGAATTTGAATTTATAAAACAAAAAAAAAAACCGGCAATTATGTTGCCGGTTTTAGAGGCCAAAACCGGCAACAAAGTTGCCGGTTTGAGCTTTCTGGAACCTAAGCAATTTAGTTGCCGGTTAGTTGCTTTTGAAACCGGCAACCCTGTTGCCGGTTTGGATAGATTTCGAAATCCAGCCGAATTTTGTATAGATTGTTAAATTAAAATTGAGTTTTGTATATTTATAAAAATTTCGGTATATTACATATCAACCTGTGCTTAAGGCGCCAAATGTTGGGACATCTCGGGGGTGTAAACGGATCGGATATTATCCGATTTCGTCCGGATCCGGATCCGGTAAATTACTTAAATTATCCGATTCGTATCCGTGTCCGAAATTTTTTAACGGATAAGGATACGGTAAAACTTTTAACTATCTGTAACTATCCATATCTGACCGTTTAACTTCTAAACCACAACAAATATACTCTATGTTCTTAAATTAATTTATTAAATTGTATATACATACCACTGATTTATTAAACTGCATATACATATATATCCTGATGAACAATATAACATTATTATATAATTAGTGACTAATGTTTTGATAATTTAATGTGTGTTTTGTAACTAACAAACTTATTATGACAAATGTTAGATCTAATTTATAAATGAAAAATAAATATAATTAGATGTTATTCTTTACTAGAATATACAATAGTAATTTATTTTTAATTATCCGAATTATATTCATATCCGTATTCGTATCCGTCCGATATCCGTATCCGTATCCGAAAAATTATAATGAATAAGGATACGGTTTGACCACTATCCGATCCGTATCTGACCGTTTACACCTCTAGAGTACATCTCAGTCTTTAACACCTTGTTTGGATGGAGAGTAGAGGAAGGGAGGCGAGGGGGAGAATAAAAAGGAATGAAATGGAATAGAAAGGAAGATTAATATATTTAACTTTTTATGTTTGGATGATTAATGAGGGAAAATAAATTTAACTTTCCTTTCCTTCTTATTTCTTGTTTGGTTGATTAAAATTTAGAAGGTTAATGAGAAATTCGGTAGCTGTTGTAGATTTGTGACAAAAAAACTTGTATGAGAATTATATATGTAAGATATAAAGTTGGGCATTTGTGTTATTTTTTCTAACAATATTTGTAACAAAATTTCTTTCCATCCGTTACACCCCAAATCAGGAGGGAAACCGATTCTATTAATTATAATGATATAAGGTTAAACATTTCATTTCCCGTATCCTTCACCTCCGACATAATTTTATCAACCAAACACGATTCGACGGAAATTTTCCTTCCTCTACTCTCCATCCAAACAAGGTGTAAATGGTTAAGTTTTTAACCTGGAATGCTCGTGGCCTTGGGAGGCCGGTTAAATGTAGACTAAGAGATTACATTAAATCGAATTCTATTGCAGTTGTGGGTATTTTAGAAACTAAAAGGGAATCTTTTCCTGATAGGATGCTTAATTCTTTTGGTCCACATATTAATCAATTGTGGGTTTATCTGGGGGTATTTTGGTGGGGTTTGATAATTCTCAGTTTGAATTGATTAGTAGTTGGATTGGGAATTTCACCATTTCCATCCATAAAAATAAAATTGACCATTTTGAATGGATTTATACAGTGGTCTATGGTCATGTTCTATTTTCTGGACGTTTGGCTTTCTTATCAGAGTTGGAATTAATTTATAGCTGTGGAATTGTCGTATGGTTATTGTCTGGTGATTTTAACTTAATTAGACATAGAAGTGAAAGGCAAGGTCCTTCATTTAATATTACATTGAGTAATAGATTTAATGTTTAATTGTCTCGTTTACAATTGATTGAATTATCTCTTGTAGATCGTAAATTTACTTAGGCAACATCGGTTACTACTCTAAACTTAGTTAATTTTTAAATTTGCCACAAATACAAAAAAATTATATTTTTTTTTATTAAAAATTAACTAAAAAAATATATAATTTTGAGATACGTATAATGAGAGGTCTGAAGGGTATATAGAGAAATACAGAAATACGTATCTCAAACTGTATTTTCAGTTAATTTTTAATTAAAAAGTATAATTTTTTTGTATTTATGGCAAATTTAAGAATTAACTAAGTTTAGAGTGGTATTTTTCAGATTTATAGTTTTGTGATAGCATTTTTCATATTTATAATTTTGTGATGGTATTTTTCAGATTTGAAGGTTTTGGAGTGACAAATAACCAATTTTTTCCATTTTTTAATACCACAATGTATGAGGAATTGAGGATATTATTTCAAATATGACAACTGGAATGGTGGATTGTCATTGTAAATAAGATAATTTCTGGGCTTATTTTGTAGAAAAAGAAAACGCAGTTCCATTGTCATTTTTATGACATCTTTTCTTGCCCCTAAAGTGTTCCTCAAGTTGGATGGCTTAGGAAGGGAACTAAATTGACGCTTATGTCTCATATCCTTTGGAACTTATCTCTTCTTTTGATTCAATTGTCATTGTCAAAATGTCTAATTTAATTCGGATGTTCTCTTTTCTCTATAATCATTTTATTTCCTTGTCATTGTCAAAATAAATCTTGGCATTAAATTAATGTGTGTGTGTGAATTTATACTTCCACAAAATAAATTATTGCTGATCGTATCGTTGACCGTAGGGCCATTCGTTGGTCTTATTAGCAAGAGTAAAATACATCTCAAATGTTTCACTTTCTATTTCTGACTTGTAGAATTGCGTTTGCAATGCGTAAACATTATATTCTGCATGTATTAAATTTTCAAAAGAAGAATTCAAATATCTTTATTTCTTGCGTGTTCTTCGTATCTGCACTTTTTAATTTTTTTTTAACAAAAATATTTTGATAACTTATATATCAAAAAAAAATTAAGTTTAGTGGCTTTAAATGCCTACTAATAATTTCATTGATTAAAAATGTATTTACAATTCTTATATATTCAAATAAAAATATGAGATGTGATATATATTATTTTCTCTACATCCTCATAAAAATAATCACTTTCTAATTTTATTTTTATATAAATCAATAAGTTGAAAAGTCAACGTCTAGATTATATCCATATTAATGTATTTTTTCAATCTCTTGATACCGGTGAAAACTAAGTCGAAATGTCATAATTATTTATATGTACATATAAAACATAATATAAATCAAATTTAATTATTTTATTGTGAAACCCTCTCTAAATTTTTATTAAATTTTCAATAGAAAATTATCATTGAGTCTTTTGCAAAAACAAACAAACAAATAAATAAATAAGACGAGTAGATTACACATGCTTTCTAAAAGATCTTTTGATCCTTAAAATTTTATAATAGTACTATGGTCAAAATATATTACCAATGGACGGGAGGTGTGATTGTAGGTAAGGTGGATATTAGGAGTATTATATTTTTAACATATGGTTAAAATATAATAATTCTAATATTGGAAAATTTAACCTAATTAAAAAAAAAGTTGAGTTCGACAATTTCTCAAATATTTTTTGTGCACCCTAAATGCCATCCAAGATACCACTTGGTGTTGTCATGGTTTTTAAACCAATTAATAACCATATACCGCATTAATTAACCAATAAATTAGTGCCAAATTTAACTTCATAGCATAAACCACACATTGAACACCACAAGAAACAGGAAAACAAAATGTTATTGTGGATAAATTAAGCCAAAAAAAAGTACAAGATAGCAACAACGTCAATTTCAATCGGTTTGGCCGAGACACTTTGCTATTTAATTAAGCAAGAAAGTACAAGATCAAATGAACAATCACTAGATCAAAGCGCAAGTCTAATCTCTCTCTCTCTCTCTTTATAATAGTGTATGTCTCAATCTCTCACAAGATCTAAGCTCTTTGTCTCACACCAGAAACCCTAGATACAAAGAATGAGCAACCACGACACAGTAGGCAAGAGATGAAGTTGTATCATATATATACCATAATGAGGTCACATGTATAAAATCAACATGTAATTTTTTTAGTATGAGATGTTATATGTTTAAATTTTGATTGAAGATTTTTAGTGGATATTTAAGTTTCAAAATTGATCTCATTTTTTTTTTCTAAAAAACTAATCCATTATTAGCTGATAATAGTCAACTAATTAAAAAGAAACATTAAAAGTCATCATAATGAGATCACATGTTTGAAATCCGAATGAAAGAATCTCTTATGGATATTAAATAGTTTGGTGGCCTGACCTCTAGCCTTTACTAAAAAAAAATCATCATAATAACTAACCTTGCAGTTTGTAAGCATATTGACATATCTGGTTGTCAATAATTAATAATTCAGTTATTTAAAATTTAAAATAGAACACCAAAAAAGTCAAATATCTCTCTTAAGACAACTGAACACGGAGTTATTGAAGTTAATGAAAACATGATGATTTTCACCTTTATTTTTGAAAATTTATCATATGGATTTAGTCGCTCATCATAATTAAGGGAATAAATTAAGCTAAAAAAAATAAAGCTATTTCGGATACAGATTATGAGCCCCGCTTGAACAGTGATACGTAGTTTTTCTTTCATAAAATTAGTAGACAACGGTCAAAACGATTGATGTACACTAATAAAAAAACAATGATACGTAGTTTTTCTTTCATAAAATTATGTTTACAAAAATAAATGAAAACATAAGGACTTTCAAATGGTTATTTTTAAGTTATTTCGGATGGTCATTAATATATGATTATGACCCCCGCTTAGACTCAAGTCACGGAATTTAAGGTACGGTGGACAAGGGTCAAATGGTTGGTAAATTATTGAAATTTTTTAATTCAACCAGTTTCGGAAATATTTCAAACCCTACCTAGTAATGAGTTCTGCTCCAGGGACATCAGAATTCACACACTTGGACAAAGAGCATAAAATATTAAAATACAGCATATGTTAGATTGTTAGTCGTTCAAAAAAAAATGTTTCATTTCTGTTTCATTTTGTAAATTAATAATTTCTGTACTGAAAAAACGAACCACCGGAACTCGTAAAATAATTAATACTACCAAATCACGAAATTTTCGTCAAAATTGAGATCGTCGGATGTCGGTTATCTTAATTTTTTTTGGTTTTAGATAATGTTGATATCATGAGCTTCCTTAAAAACTATAGAGCATCTCTATCTCACAAAAACGTTTAGAAATTGTAATTTTGTCATATCACTGAATTTAGCAATTAAATATTCATAATTTCTGAATCACTCTATCCCAACAATTAATTTTGTGAAGAGAGGGAGAGTGTTATAATTAATTTCAGTCAATTAATTATCCACATGTTATTAAACAAATATTTTATTTTAAAGCAAATTTACTAATTTAGAAACTCTACTACATCTCAATTTTATTAGTAATTAACACATCAGGTTAGCAATCTAAAAACAATCACTATTATAGATGCTCTAGTTCTTATCAATAACATTCACAGTCTGACACACAAAATATTAAATTTAACAAAACATAAATATAATCGGAAATGCAACAAACACTGTTCAAAAACTTAATTTGGTAAAACATTATTTCTCAGGCTTCTTTTATTTTAGCAAGGACATGCACTCATTTCAATAGCATATATTTTTTTTCAAATTTATTATTTTATTAGACATATAACTAGTATGATATTTGTCATTTAATAAATCTAAGTTTCTATTAGTATCTTTTTGTATTTTCTTATTTTGACTAAATTTTTTTAGAGTATTTAATTCAAGTTTTTATTTTTATTATTTTAGAATACACATATAAATGCAATATCTGCATATCCTAGTGTATTGCTTTTTCGCTATGCCGTTGTCAATCTATGTATACTATAATCTGCATTCTAAAGTAAGACATTGCTAAATACCAAATCTCCTCATTTTACCATATCTTCTTCTTATAAGACACCACACACATTTATATTAACACAATATCTTTAATAAAATTTAATGTATGAACAATTTTAACCCTCTTTAAATATTTTGCAAATTACCATATTTTTTCATAATATAATTAATATAGTGATCATTTATTAAATTATTTGATTTCCATAATTACTAGATATTTTTTCCCTTTTTTATTTTATTTTACATTGAGGTAATCTTTTTCTGCTTCATTTTTTTTCTCATATATATAAATATAACTACAAACTTTACACGAAAATCATTAGGTACAAGGACACTCAATGTTTCACTAACACGTTTCTTTTTTAGCGGTATATCATTAAGTACAAAACAAAAAAACTAAAGAGCAATTTCAGATCAAAATATAGCGTTGCAAAGACCTTTGTTGTGTCAGTGAGCAGCTCAGTACCAGTTGGGTTAGAATCATAGTACTGACCAGCCTTAGAAAATTAGAAATCCCAATTCGAGTCTTGCAAATTGGGAAGAGAATGTCATTATGGTTTTTATTAATTACTCTATATATGTATCCCATTTTTCGCAGGAACCTTTGAAACAAAATGCAGTAGAACCTTTATGGTTATCAGTCTTTCATTTGCACATCAAATAAGGAAGCAAAAGACAATAGCCCTAGATATGATAAATAAGCAATGGAGGATAGATTTAAGGTCACTTCCTATAGACAATAGAGGATAGAAATATTAAGTGACAAAATAATTTTTTTTTTATAGTAGATTATTTAAAAAATTGTGAAGTTGAATAAAATAAATTGATATATACAATGATGATATATTATAATAATATAATACAGTTATTCACTGTTGTAGTTCTCCTAAAAATTCAACATTAAAATAATGAAAATAAATAAAGAATATTTATTATGCATACATCGTTTTGCAAGTATGCATACCTCGTCGTGCGAGTATTCATAAATCGAGGTATGAATATGTTAGGTACACATATTAACAATATTTTATATAATATTTTAGGTACAAATACTTGATACGTGAACTATTTACGCTTGTATGACGAGATATGAACGCTTGCAATACTTGATATTAATGCTTTCAAACATCATTTAATTTCACAAGGAAAAAAAAATTAATAGAATATGTTAGATATATACACTTGATACATGAATTATTCACTCTTGCATGACGAGATATGAATACTTGCAATACTTGATATTAATACTTTCAAATATCATCTAACGCCACTAGGAATTGCAATACTTTGTATTAATACTTTCCCAAATACTTGGTATCTTGGTATCTTAGGTATGAATGTTTGCACGACGATGTATACTTGCTCGACGAGATATTAATACTTGTGCGACGGACAACTCGAAAGTATGTCATCATGGATCTCATTTGAAAGAGAAAATTGTGGAGAAGACGTTCGTGGTTTTAGATTTGTAAATTTTATCACAGATCGTCAGAAATATTAGCGAGATTGAACCGAGAAAAAAAATCCACCTCTAAAAAAGTTTAAAAGATTGGTGTCTAATATACAGTTTTTTTTCTTCTGAAATACTTGATATCTTAGATGTGAATACTTAATATATTATATATTAACACTTGCGCTCATAGGTATCTAGATTTGTGCACGCCAGTTGTAAAATCTATCAAATATTAGTGGTCCCCACTTAATTAATGATTCCTACTTAATTAATGACTGGAGGATGAATAAAGAAAATGAAATGAAAAATAGTTAGTCGGTCCTATTTTTTTAATCATAGATTATATTATTTGCTTGATTGAGATTAAATAGGAAATACTCTAACAACAAAAAATATGCTGGTTTTGTACTTTGTACAAAATTCTACGATTTAATAACTATATCTTTGTGTTCAAAGCATATCTAGGCGTATTCTATAATTTTATGAAATTATCTTAACTTTTTTTATCGATGAACATCTATTACGAGTTTACGACTAGAGTGGAAAAAATGGCACGGCGGAGCTGGTTTCGTCACGGAACGGAACGGTTACGGTACGGCACGTGTTACTTTTTGTGTACCGTGATTATCTTTTGAAAATTTGACACGGCACGTTACGCGAAAGATCTGGTCACGGCATGGCACGGCACGTGGTCACGCGAGTTGCGTGTAATTATGACCGTTAAGTCTTGATCAAATGATGAATCTTGAATAAACTAACCTAAATTATGAAAAAATAGTTAAATGTGAGAAATGTGACCAGTTACGTTTGGACACGGCACACGAATAGTCATGGTACGGGAGTCACGGCGTGACTTGCATGCCGTGACCACCCCTCCACATTTTAGTTACGGCACGGCACGACACGGCACGTGTGACCGTTCACTTGATCACGGTACGGCACGACATGTTTTGTCCACTCTATTTACCACATGCAAAAGACACATCTTTAATTTAACTATCAATCGCGTAAAAATAGCCTTATCAAATACCTGATATGCAAAAAAATGATACAGACATGATATATGGTCTATGTCCATTGACATGAATTAATATTTTAAAAATTATTATGATGTTTGAACTAATAATTAATCCCGTAAAATAAATTTGTCTATGGTTTTGAAGAGTGTAAAATTACTGTGGTACGTATAGTGATATCACACTGCCGTGTACGCAATGAGCAACGACTAAGAATGGGACTATATGCCACAAGGGAGACCACCTGGCCAGTGATAGTGCCAAGGATCTACCGGAACAAATTTATTATAAAAAAAAAAGAAAAATGTAAATTTATATATATGCCCATCATAACTTCAAATTTAGATATTTCTCCATAAAAATTCAAATTTAGTTATTTTCCCATCTAAACTACTTAATTTACTTATATCCTTATTTCTTAATTAATCACTAAAACATATTTTTTATTTTTATGTGATTAAATTAACAAATGGGAATATTGATAAATCAATTGAGTTTAAATGGAGAAATTGTAGCCTCTAACGACACTTAGAGAGATAAAAAAAAGTCTTACAAACTCTTAAACGTTTTTCAATTTATTCTTCTAAATTTAACTAACCAAACAAGCGTGTACAAATAAAGTACATATAGTAGAGTTTAGAGAAATTTGACATGCATGATAATAACGAAGTTTGGCTTAAAATGCCTACGTTTCCGGGGTAGAACCACCTCGTCTGCGCCCCTTTCATATTACCCAAAAAGAAATGATACAACATGTGAGCCCAATGATGGTGGGAAGTTCCGGCCTAACTCGTGTACAGCTTGAACCTAGAAGCTCGAGCTAAAGAGTCCCTTGGGATCCTCATACATCTATGGATATGTGTGAGCAGACACGCTCAAGTTAGTGTACCCCTTCGCTCCCTACAAGCAAGATACACTAGCTAGGATGTCAATGCTTTAGAACTAAATCCTAGACGCTAAACTATACCTCCAAGTGAGACAACTCTTTATATAGTGGGGAATTCGGATTTGCCAATCCATTATAACGGAGAAGATCCGTCATGCACGGAGCATACAAATATTGAAGTTATATTTTCTGCAATTTAATTTAAATTTATATTAATCTTTCTGAACGCTTTTGCCTGTCCAGGACAGTTAATACAATTTATCTCACAAAACTTGATAAGCGATCCATACGGAAGTCATCCGTCTTGGGCGGAACTAAACTAAAACTCTCTGTATTATTTTACTTAAATTTGTTTCATTTGTTTTGGTCCGCTCAAGTTGAATGCTCTAGAAATCAACAAGCCTCAAATATACTTTACTTAACTACTTGATTATTACACAAATTTATAGCTTCGTAAAATCTTGTTGACTTCTTAGGTTCATCAAAAGAATCTTGTAATTTAGTATTTCATGAATCTTGGTTCTTCATTATAAATCTTGTAATTAAAGCCCTGAACCTATCATTGGTTCTTTATTATAGATCTTGCAATTAAAGCTTTGAATCTGCAAACTCATTCAATCATGTAAATGGTTAATGGTTAAATTCATGTAATGTATATTTTTGCAAATTTAGTCAAATAAAATATTAGAAGATTGCATACAACCAATTGATATAACTAATTTTGAGTTTTTGATGGAAAAATATCAAAATTTAGAAGTTACGATGGGTATAAACCTAAGTTTGTCTAAATAAAATATATATATAAACGGGTGGTAGCAGGTTGTAATCGTCTCATAATTTATTTCCTTTTATATAAAAAAAAAAAAAAGAAATACACTAAATTCCAATAATAATTGTCGCAATTTAATTTTTGTTCTCTGCTCCTTAATTAGCCAATATCAACTCAGTCCGACTCTCTTCAAAAAGAGTCCACACTCAATTGTCTCTTCTTCAGTGTCTCTCTTCCTCCATCCTTCTCATCCCCGCCCCCCCCAAAAAAAAAAAAAAGCTAGTGCAAACGTAGCTCTTGAAAATGTCGGTTGATACCTTCGAGATTGCTGAAAGCGGTGCTGCTCTCAAGGATGTTGACGACGATGGCCGTCCTAGGCGAACAGGTTCTCTCTATCCCTCTAATTTGGCCAACTTTCTTACGTGAAAAACAAAAACTTGTTTGCATTAAATAAATCTTATTTTTGAGTCAATTTGCATTAAGCAAATTATCAACAGTTTTGAGATATTTCAGTATCTGGATTGAATTTGAATTCCTTCTGCTTTTTTTTTTTCTCCTTTTTCCTTTAATTTTTTCCGAGGAAAATTTCCACTTGAAATTCACCGCTCTGTATAATTATTATATTAGTAACAGGTTAAAGGTCCCAACACCTTGGAAAGCACCAAAAGAAGGAGAAGGGCATTTAATACGACAATCTCTTCCCATTTCTTAGTTGATAGAATCCTTCTTTTCCTGTCTCTTCGTCTGAGCTAAGCTCTGTGTTTTCTTCTTTTCCAGGGACATTGATAACTGCAAGCGCTCACATCATAACTGCTGTGATTGGGTCAGGGGTTCTCTCTCTTGCTTGGGCCATAGCCCAATTGGGCTGGGTCATTGGGCCCACCGTGCTGATCGCTTTCTCTCTAATCACTTGGTTCTGTTCCAGCCTCCTTACTGATTGTTACCGTGCACCTGACCCGGTACATGGCAAGAGGAACTATACTTATGGCGATGCTGTGCGCGCCTACCTAGGTATGGATATTAAAAAAAATTAAAAAAATTCCTGTGTCAATTTTTTTACGCTTCTCCTTTTTTCTACATACAAAAATGTTCGGTGTTTGATTGTTTTTTGTAGTTGTTTTAATTTATGTGCAATTCTAAGAAGGTTGGGGGGTAACTTTGCACATTTTATCTCAAATAATAGTAAAATAATAAAAACTAGCACCTGAGAATTGAATTATTGAAGTAATGTTTTTTTTTATTCTTAATTTGGTTCTTAGGTGATGTGAAGTACAGATTTTGCTCTCTGGCGCAGTATGTTAATCTGGTCGGAGTAACAATTGGATATACTATTACAACTGCAATTAGCATGGGGTAAGCAACTATTTTTTTTAAAGTAAAAGTTGGAGGTAAATCCATTGTAAGCAGCTATTATTTGCTCAAAAAAAAAGTAAAAAGTTTTCTATGCACCGAACTTAGGAAGGTCTAGCATAAGAGAAGACATAGAACGTTCATTAATTTTGTATTTTTTTTTTAAATAGTTGCATTATTTCGGTTTTGAATTCGACAAAGTTTTACATATAAGAAAAAAAGTGTGCATTAATCTACCAACAGCTAAAATAAGTTTATATTTTTACTAAGAGTGAAACCAGACGCGGATTTAATAATATGTAATTTTTAAATTTTGTATGATTGACCTCTATTTTTAAATTTTTTTTTTTACTAATATGTAATTTTGTTATATTTTACAAAAAAATATCATCAAATGGTAAAAATTACCTCCATTCTCCGCGAAAATTTTTATATGATTGATCCCCATAATTCGAAAATCTGACTCCGCAAAAAAAAAAAATATGTTTGATCTCCATAGTTCGAAAGTCTGACTCCGCCCCTGAGTGAAACAATAAGTTATTTATTTATTTATTTATTTTTGCTGAAAGAAGTATGATTGGCGTTTACATCGTATAAAGCTACGCATGTGGTAAAGTATATAGCAAATGATTAATCTCTCGATTTAGTTAATTTATTTTTTGATTGAATATCGTGATTTTTTTTTAATATTGAAGAGATTTGCTTTTATAATCTTATCTTGTACAGAATTTAGAATCTGGTCAGAAATCAAAAGGTTCACTTTCCACTAAAGTGAACGATCAACCCTACATTTTGGAAGGTCTTACATAACGCGGATGTGATACTTTTGGCAAAAAAGAAACTTGCTTAAAAATTAGCCTCTCTTTTTGGAGAATCTAGAATTTTTAAAATGTTCACTTTGGGTGAACCAGGTGCTTCATCCTTCTTCCTTTGGGGATATTGTTGTTTGCACTTTGCAACTCAACCTAAATCCGTACAATTAAAAAAAATATCCTACAGTTAGATTCCTACACTACATTGCCTACAGTTAGATTCCTATATTGCATTACCTATATATTCCAGTTAGCCTGAATTTGATTCTTTCTAATAATTTTGAATAAACTAAATTGAAATGGACCATTTCCTGTTGTTCTTTTGAAATATACAGGGCTGTGAAGCGGTCAAATTGCTTTCACCGGCTCGGTCACAAAGCTCCGTGCAAAGCACCGGACACTACAAATATGATCATCTTTGCAGCGATTCAAATATGTTTATCTCAATTGCCAAACTTCCATGAACTTTCATTTCTCTCTCTTGTGGCGGCTGTCATGTCCATTACTTACTCTACCATTGGTCTTGCTCTCGCAATTGCAAAAATTGCAGGTATAAAAAGCTACAACAATAACCCAACGAAAATTTTCAGTTTGATAATTTTGTTTACATTAAACTAACTAATTAACTATGTTGTATGTATTAGTGTAATAAATATGTTAAAAAAAACTGATTAGTTGTGATCTGAAATGGAATTTCTTTTATTGAGGAACTGAATATTTAACTTTAGAGCTCCCAAAGAAAAGGAAGAGTGAATACTTGACAATTAACACAACTTTTTGACAATTTTTTTAATATACATGGTAAACATGTCAGGTTTCTTTGTAGAGCATTTGTCTTTTTCCACATGATGCTTCCTATGCCCTGTTTCCCTTTGTTCTAACAAATTCCATTAAAATAATAGGAGGGGTCCATGCCAGAACCACACTTACAGGAGTCACAATTGGAGTCGATGTAACAGCGACTGAGAAGATTTGGAGAACATTTCAATCTCTAGGAGACATAGCCTTTGCCTACTCTTATTCAAATGTTCTCATTGAAATTCAGGTATGAAACATATTTGTACCTACAAAACATGAGCACTTTTTACAAATTCTAAATGCATTTTTCATATAAGGTACTGCCCATCAGTACGCTTGACTAATTAAATGCAGCGCCGATCAAATTAAGCTTTCTGTAGGAATGCTTCACCAAATATGCACTTATGGTGATATTGGTTAATGGAGGTATTAAGCAGTTACGTATTGGATCATCAGTAATAAATTATACTACCTACTTTTGAATAAATTGAATGCTTACTGAGTTAAATTTCTAAACACCTGTACACTGGACACATACGGGGAGAACATTTAATGATAAGTAGGGGTTCTACAGACTACAATATGGCACAAGTAGGGACATTCTGGAACCATAGATATACTAATTGAAAAGACATTAAAGATGTAGGTGCAAAACCAGCATCAAATTTGTATGAGCAGAGCTATTTTAAGTAAGAACATTTAATGATACTTGGTAGGGGTTCTACAATATAGCACGAAATAGGGACATTATTGAACCATAGATATACTAATTGAAAAGGCATTAAAGATGTAGGTCAATGGATGGTTATTTTTAATCTCTTTTGAAAAAATACATCAAGTAGCAATATCCAGAGTGGGAAAAATGGCACGGCGGAGCCGGTTCCGTCACGGAACAGGACGGTTACAGCACGGCACGTGTGACTTTTTAATGCCATGACTCGCGTGTCGCGTACTGTGACCATCTTTTGAAAATTTGATACGGCACGGCACGTCACGCTAAAATTCCGGTTACGTTACGGCACGGCACGTGGTCACGCGAGTCACGTGTAATTAGGACCGTTAAGTCTTGATCTTGATCATACAGTGAATCTTGAATAAACTAATCTAAATTATAAAAAAAAAATAGTTAAATGTGAGAAACATGACTAGTTACGTTTGGACACGGCACGGGAGTCACGGCGTGACTCGCGTGCCATGACCACCCCTCCACATTTTAGTCACGGTACGGCACGTGTAACTGTTCACTTGGTCACGGCACGGCACGAGACCAAAGTCACTACACGCATGAGACCAAAGTCACAGCATGGCATGGCACGTTTTTTCCACTCTAGCAATACCCAATATAATTTATCTGAATTATCAAGCATAGTCTGCATACTCGCAATAACAAAAGAAGTGAACAAGTTATGCTCCATTTTAAAAAAAAAATTGCTTTAGTCATAATTAATAAAACATAATTAGTCATAATAAAAATCTCTACTTGTCAGGATACACTTAAATCAAGTCCACCCGAAAACAAAGTAATGAAGAAGGCCACATCCATTGGTGTCTCTACAACAACTCTTTTCTATATGTTATGTGGTATGCTAGGGTATGCAGCATTTGGTAACGAAGCACCTGGTAACTTCCTTACCGGGTTTGGGTTCTTTGACCCATTCTGGCTCATCGACATTGGAAATGTTTGCATTGCAATCCATCTGATAGGAGCTTACCAGGTACCACTTTACAAGGAAAAAATTCCAACCAAGTCTAACATACACAAAATACAATCTACTTTATGTAATCCAACAACTTCAATTTTCAGGTATTTGCTCAGCCAATCTTCCAATTTTTCGAGAACTACATCAGAAACCGGTACCCTAATAATGGAATCATAAACAATGAGCATATAATCAAACTTCCCATAATTGGGAAATTCCCATTCAGCCCCTTCCGTATGATCTGGCGTACGATGTATGTTGTAGTCACTGCACTGGTTGCCATGATCTTCCCATTCTTCAACGACTTCCTGGGATTGATCGGAGCATTATCCTTCTGGCCTTTGACTGTGTATTTCCCTGTAGAGATGTATAAGAAGCAGTCGCAGGTTCAGAAGTTTTCGAAGCCATGGTTTTGGTTGAATACACTTAGCTTCGGTTGTCTCATAATTTCTATCCTCGCAGCTTGTGGGTCCGTGCAGGGATTAATTCAGGCACTTGCGCATTATAAACCATTTAAGGTTTCCTAACCCTATCAGAAGGTTTAAAATTGAGGCCTTGGTGAAAGGTATAATCAAGTAAAACTTAATGAATAAAGTTTGATGCTAGGAAGTGTAATATTATGTAAGAAATGCGAGTTGTAGGATTATAATTAAACTGGTGTATGATAATGTACTGCATAGTACCAAAGCTTGTGGCATCTGCATTTTAGTTGTGCTTGTATAACAGCATAAGCATGCTGCCGCCTAGAACGGATCATACTTCAAGAGTATGTATGGCTGGATAGGAAAAGGGGAATAGATTGGAATAGATGTTAATTGAGCGTATAATTAAACTTTCCATAATTGACTGAAATTGTGGAAATGAAATTAAGTTTGAACTTTTGCAGTCAAAACTCGACATTTTATTCCCATAATTGAGTGAAATTGTGGAAATAAAAAAAAAAACGAAATTAAGTTTGAACTTTTGCAGTTAAAACTTAACATTTTACAAGTAGGTCTCTCAGCTATTTCTCTATGAGCTAATTTTTATTTCATGGAGTAGTGGAATAGAGGAATTGACATTTTTCAGATAGAATTGACTCATTTATCAACACTTTTTCGCTCTTTCATTCTTCTACCTTCAACCGAATTCGACCCAAATAGTATAGTGTGAAATAGAATTTTATTCCAAATTCCACTTTTCCTCAATTGTGTGATGTGATATGTGAATCAAAAATCCTTTTGTCATTTGTAGCAAACCTACACATCCCACTTTCAGTGGTGGATTTCAAAAGCTTTGCTTGATCATTTCTTCTTCTTTTGTTTGTGGACACTCTGTTACTACACGTGTATGCGTTTTTAGTGTTGTTACAAGTTGCGACGACAACTCCTGCATTAATACTTTTTCTTAAAAGAAATGTAAACAAAAAATATGAACCTTTCATCAATCTATATCATTATACTTCCCGGTCTAGTTGGCTTCAGGTGTAAGGTCTAAAAAATAAATGCACCAACTTGGTTACAGTAGTAAACTGAAATGGCATGTGTGCTTATTACGTGGCATAACTCACATGTTGCATGACATGGCATTTCACATAACATGCCTCCCGTTTGCAAAAAATGATACGGTATGTCACGTGAATCAGTCTTGACACATCACGGCATGAAATGACATATAGTCACGTATAGCCACGGGAAATTAATAAACACATTCCAAACTCATTTCCAAAAAATTAATTTGATTTTCAAACTAAAAAAAAAAATCTATTAGCTTTTTACGAAGTAAATATGAAAATAAAATTTCCAACATTTTTTCTTCACTTTGAATCAATTTTTCAATTTTTGCCACACTTTTAGGATTTTTTTAATTTTTTTTCCAATCAACAATTCAAAATAGACAAGAATTTTAAAATACTTTAAACATAAAAATAATTTTCCAACATTTTTATTTATTTAACAATATTTTGCCATTTTTACAAAAAAAAAAAAGTCAAATGTGACTGTCACGTTTCGAACCAACACGCCACAATACTGTCAAAGCATGACTAAACGTGACATGTTAGCTCTTCATTATTTTTAAAATATCATGTCACGTCACGTATTTCCTCACTAACTAAGATCCTTAAGCCTCTTGATCATTTATAAAAAATGTATATATCGATAACGAAGTCTATATTGTAGACTGCTACATAGATTAAGATTGATGGTTCCAAATTTGTTTTTGGGCTTTCAGTTTTTCAAGTAGAGATACTAACATGAGGCACTAAAATGAGTTGAACACAGGCAAGAATGTGATTTTGCTCTTCTTTTTACCACCGTCTGTAGTATGCCCGGAATTTTCTTTGTTCGTTTAATTGAAACCACAAAATGTCTTTTGTTATTGCAAAACATATTTTTGAAACAAACGATCGGCCTCACAAAAATTCCAGTACTCTCTAATAGCTGGAAACATTTGAAGCATGTGTTTCATTGGTCTTTTTTTTTTTTTTTTTTTAAATTTCATGACAGTACTGGTAGAAGGCCGACTATGGTCACTGTATTGCTAGTTTGAAAGGAAGTGCTGGTGTTTTCCTGTTTTTTTTTTTTTTTTTTCTATTTTTTCTGTTTTTTTTTTTCTGATTTTCTGATATTTTCTGATGTACTGGTATGTAGTGTTAGTAGTGAACTCAGAGGCTGCACGTATAGCTCCTCAACAATGTATTTGGTATTAATGTGTTTCATTAGTCATATTACGATATGGTTGGTTCGATTAGCTGTTCTTTCGACTGGTCATTTTATATTTCGTTTACAAGAGAGAGCAACAAACTTAAAGACGCCTACGGGCTTCCAAACAAACAAACAAAAAAAACTTAAAGTTATACGAACAGCTTCTGTGAAAATTTTCAAAAACAAAATATACGAATGACCTCAGGGTTACTTTTACACTTTTACAAGGTCCACTGCAATTTCTGGCATGTTGACGTTTCAGGGATAAAGATTTTAACATAATGTTTGACTTCACACAGCACATAAACTATATGCATGGTTGTTTTAATTTTGTAATTTGTATGCTGCATAAGGTCCTATCCAGTCTACAGATGGGAACAGAAACGGAAATAGGTTTTGAACTGATTTTGAAATAGGTTTTGAACTGATTTTTACTATATGTACGCACAAATTAACGCTGCTGCCGAACAAGGGCTAAAGCTAAAACAGCTCCGTTGAAATCTTTACCCAGTTTCATAGTAATAGATTAATAGTGCATTTAAATTTGATAGCTAGAAAAGGAGAGAGGAGGGGATGAGAAATTCGGATCCACTGAAGTAACTCAAATTTTGAATTTGGATAAGAACCATCCGATCTACTCCAACACAAATAATAAAGACGCTCCACGCATTCCATCTCGGACCCGAATTCTGATTGAACGCTCCAAATTCAAACTCAAATTTAGGGGGATTTTATATATACCGCTCAAAAAAATGAAATTACGTATTTCTTCTTCCAAATTCTGTAATTACGTATTTACCATTCTAAATTATAACAACTCACATATTTATCCAATATAATTTTAGTATATATCAAATATATCCAAAACTCAAATTAATTATATTTAATACTTTAAAAATTATAAGTAATCAAGGATTACCTTAGCATCCCCTCTCTCCCCCCTTACACCATTCTTATGTAGTTAAAAAAAAACACGTTTAAAAAATGTCTCTTCGGTCTTAACAATTCTTTAAAAAATCTCTCTTAAGCGAGCTGTTTAATCAAGGATGTGCGGATCTAATTTAGGATTTCAATAGCTTATGCACCTGTTTGAATCAGAGAATACATTAATAAAGATTTTCACTGAACATATTCGCACCATATTGGTACAGATCATGTACCAATCTCCTGTACATTCAATTTACTATTATTCTACTGTACCAATTTCCTATGAATTATCTTGTATTGATTTTTGTTAATTAATTAGCTATTCAATTACTATGATTCACACCATACATGATTCGATACCATACCACTACATTGGTACAAATACTCAGTTCGTTGGTTTGATAAAGCAAATTAAACATAAGAAAATGAACATAGATAACTATCATGTCTCTTATTAACAATAAAACCGTTAACCTTCAAAAGAAACTATCATGTCTCAATTCAGTTGTCTGCTGGTATGATTGAAATAAAAATTCTAATTTTTATATTGTAACTTCTTCTTTTTTGAATGATATTGTAAAACAACTTAATTACTCATTTCTGATCCCATATTATTATAACATCACAATTCTGGGACCAGGCATTCCTATAAGCTAATGAATAGCCCAATATTAGATTTGATGTTTGGATGAAACAATGAATAGAGCAAGAATAGAGCTAATTCAAGTTTGAGAATAATAGCTAACTCAATATTTTGTTGGGTTAGTAAAATAGTGAGAAAACCCATAAACGACAAACAAAGAATAGTCTATATTTGCTAATTCAAACACATCCAAATGAATAATAGTAACTCGGAATAATATTAATCCGGATTAGTGACTATTCTTCAACCATCCAAACGCATTGAAGTTAATAAAAAATTGTCACACTAATAAACATTTACTAAGTTATGCTTGAAATTAGATTTTCTGAGTCTTTTTAACCAGCATAATATCAAAGAATTAGAAAGAAGGAAAATAAATTATACTACAAATTTAAATCGCTAAAATTTGTTCTACTTAATTAGTTTTTCTGAATAAATTTGATCTAAGACCACTAATTTTTGTTGCTATTTTCCACAAAGCCACTTGTGATTTGTCCCTTCACAATCAAATGTAAAGTTCCAGTTTAGTCTAATCGTTCAATTCAGATCAATATAATGTAAGATATGTTGAAAGAAAATTCACCCTTCAGTTTGTAGAAGATCACAAGGAGAAACCACATTCTAACCTTGATATTACATATCATCGGAATTTGATTAATACTTAGAAATCTCGTCTTTTTCCAGCACAACATCGCCCCTTGAAATTGGAAATATTATTCGCAGCTTCTGCAATGGTTTTAAAAAACAGAGAGAGATTGGAAAAACGCAAAAGTGTGTGAAATTGATTGAATTGGCTGAGAACAAAGACTCTACTGATGAAGCGCGACTCATTTGTGAGTTATCTCAAAATCAAGAGTAAGGAGCTTACTCGATTCTTGGTGATTCTACTCCGACCTCCTATCTAGGTCTGTCTTCCTTCTCGTATACTACCTGTCTACCTCTATAAACTGACAGATAATTAGAATGGCATTGGAAAAGTGGAAAGCACAAACAATATTTGATGCTAAAAAAAAAACAAGAGAGATGAGGAGGTTTTAGTGCAGTTGAAGAAAAGCAGAAATGCAAAAAGAAAAGGAAAAGGGAAGTAATAAAGTAATTAATTATATTTTACATAATTAAGTAATAATATTATATAATTAATCTCATTTTTATTAATTGGAGAAATTCACAAGTAATTATAATTTAGGATGATAATTACATAATTATAAAATTTAGAGGAAGAAATACACAATTTCATAATTTTTAAGTGGTATATATGAAATTCTCCAAAATTAGGGATATTGAAAAGTACTCTGCAAATCAGGACATATTAATCGAAGGTAAATGATATTTATATTTTAGTATTGATTTCTTCTCTCTCCTTCCCTTTTCCATTGACTCTCCAAAATTTTAATTAGAGAAGCAAGTAAACTTGAACAATCCAGTCACCCATCCGGATCCGACTCTGCTGCTATTTTTAGAGAAAAGTAGAGTTCTGCTTTTCTGATTCCAACCATTTAAAATTTTCAATTCACGTATCTTGATAAGAAAACTTTTCCATGCACGTATCTTAACGAATTTAAATGGTTGGGATTGGAAAAGCAGAACCTTGCTTTTCTCTAAGAAAAACAGCTGAGTCCGATTCCCCCTCTCCCACCCCTCTTCCCCTTCATTTTCAGTTTGTGGAGCAGTCTTAACAGTCTTTTAACTCTTGATCATCAACTGACTTGGAAAAACATAAATGAAGCACTTTACTATTGGCATCACTAATCTTATTGGTTACCAGATAAATTTTCTTGAATAAAAATTTGGGACCAAAACCTGTGGTTTTTTTCTTCTTGAATTACTCATTTGCATGCTAACAAAACCTTACAAAAATATATTTGAGCCAAACCAGTACATGCCCGTAGATCTCATCCAAATTTTGAACTCGCAATAAAACAAAATTAAAATTCAAAGATACATCCAAACATACTCTGAGCAGTATTAAACACTACAAATCTCAAACAAAGAAGTTTCATAAACTAAACTAGAAAACATCAGCTTAGAAGTTTTTCTATGAATTGCAGGTTGGCTTTACAAATCTCAACTCTTTTCAGCGGTACTGCAATATTAAAAAAAGAAGAAGATAATAATGGCATTTAAGTCAACAAGAAAATAAAATGAAAATAATAAAAAATAACTACAACAAATAATGCTATCTAAACAGTAAACACCATAAGACTCTAAATTAAATAGCTTTCTTCAATATTTTAATCAGAGGCTGGAGGTGAAGAAAAGGGGGTATTTACCTTGATGAATCCAATTTGCTTGGCATTGCTACGAAAGCACTGACGGCAACACATCAAACCATACTTGCGAATAATAGCATGGGGATTGCCACACACACGGCTGCACAAACGGATACCATATAAAGTTAAAAACATGTAATAAACATTGAACAAAAAATAACTAACATATTACATTTAAGAAAATAATACCATCTTACATTACTATTGACAATCAATTTAGATTGAACAAATTCCTAGCCATAATTCCATTAACTACTTAAAACTCACAAGCTGTGAAACCTTAGAACGTAATAGGTACTCATATCAATCAATAGCCTATGGAATTGTTCAATTACCTGATTTATTGCTAAGTATTATCTCCCTTTGGTCAATTTCAAAACTAATAAAATATAATAAAACAAATAAAAAGAGGAGCATAGGAGGTTCAGTGCAATAAATAGTACCAAGGTAATATTGCCAAGTTAATTAACAAACCAATATCTATATCCTGGAGTACACATCAACGAATTACGGCGACAGATATAAGAACAGAATAGCAGCAAAAGACAAGACACGAAAGTCGGGATGAGATATGTACCAAGCGCGGGATCCGGGACCATAACTCTTTGGATGAGAGTTCCAGACATTAGAGTGCCCCATTACGTCTTCTTCAAATCTCGAATTACACCGAAACCCTAGTCAAGATGCGAAGAGGCGGCGGGGAAGCGAGAAGGAATACTTGCTTAAGGAACCCTGTTTAT
Organism: Carex cristatella; assembly: GCA_024447775.1. Lineage (NCBI taxonomy): Eukaryota > Viridiplantae > Streptophyta > Magnoliopsida > Poales > Cyperaceae > Carex > Carex cristatella. The sequence continues at coordinate 4,459,342 of JAJHPF010000003.1, read as the reverse complement.
ATATAGTTTAATTAATCATCGCTAAATTTGATTTCCTCATTTTTTTTTTAGTGTTCTATTTATATTAAGCGTCACATTTTGACCGACTCGATTCTTTCAAAGGGCTAATTTTCGCTGGGCTGTGTTTCTGATCCTTTCTATTAATGAACATCTGGATTTTGGGCCTATTTTTGTTGTTTCATTTTTTGAAGATATATTATTAGTACTTCACATCTTAAATTAAGAATATAGCAGTGATAATAAATATCGCATCTAATCCAATGAATATATTAGATAGAGAATATGAGTTTAAAAAAAATACTAGCCGCTGATTTAATTTGATAATTACAATAATAGTATTTTAAATTAAATTAAATAACGTTGAAAATATAAGTAAATTTAGAAACATTGATGAAATAAAAAATAGTCTAGCAGTTAATTTCACACAATTTGAATGTCATCGAATGTATTAATTAAGGGCAGTTAGTTTCGGACTATTAAAAATTCAAACAACTTGATGAACATTAAAATATATCTAAATTAAGATATAAAAAAATATCTAAATTGAGATTAACAAATAAAAAATTATTAAAAAAATATACTTTATAAACGTTGTTGGTCCCGTAGCTCAGTTGGTTAGAGCGTTGGTCAAGCTCGCTGGTTCGAGCCCCGCGAGGACCATTAGAATTTATATGACAACTTTCAACCTTTTTTCACTTTCACTGAAAAAAAACTTTATAAACAAGTGTTTACATACTAAATTTATAATTATTTTGTTTATTTAATATAAAGTTAAATCGTCAGAATTAAAAAGATTAAAAATTATATAATGATTTTATTTTTTTATTATTTTTTACCGCTCAACATTATATCAAATTATCCCAAAAATTTATAATTTTTTTACCGTTTGGTCAATTACATATTCGTTATTTGAAATCCATCGAGAAGTTTTAGAGTTTGGAGGGAATGAATAAAGTAATAATTTATGTGTTAGATTAAATATAATACAACATAATATTAATTTAAATATTAAATGTAATATAATATTATTTTAAATATTAGATTAGTATTAAATAAAATATTAGATTAATTGTAATATAATATTTGTTATAGTCCGCAACTTTTTAAATCATTAATTAACTGGTAAATTTTCAGATTACGACTAATTAAAAATTTTAGTTAATTAACGAACTAATCAGTTTAGAAATAAACATTCATGAAAAATAATATAATAAAATTTCAACGTCACCAAATTAATTAAATATTTAAAATAAAATTTAGACGATCTATTCGAAATAAATAAAATTAGACTATATAAGGTTGTTATTAAACTAACTTAAAATTTACAATTATTGCAATAAATTTTACAATAAGAGTTTTACAAAATTAAATACAAATTTTGTGACATATTAAAATTAAGGGGAGTGCTATATTGAGAACATCAATTGTGATTTTGAGAGCTGAGATAATCTTTTCTCTCTAAATACCTATTTTACCCTTATATTCTCTCTTCCTTATCTGTCATAATTAATTCACAACTTAATAAAGGAAAAAAATATATAGACAAACTATAATTGGAATGATGAAACAAATAAGATGAAAATCCAAATCACAAATAGATCCTTCTAAAATCTAAATCCAATACATCACGGATAAATATTTTAAATACACTCATCTAAATCCAATACATTACAGAGTTCTAAGATGAAGCTCGTAGACTATAAAATCATAAAAAAAAAAAAAAACACAAAGTTTGAAGTGCATAGCATATCACAAACATAGTAAAATAGAAAAAAAAAAAAAATAGGATAAAACTAACACTTTCCCTAAACTACCCCTCTGTCCAAGCAATACCAGTGTATCCTTAAATCTAATTTAAACACAAAATCTAAATACTTATTGTGTTATATGAAATATCACTGTGCTAACAATTACTCCTACAGCTTAAACTAACAATTACTCCTACTACAACTTAAAGTAAACAAACAAAGAACACAAAAAAATTGTTATACTTAAAACCTACTACTAGAAGATATACATATTTTCTGCCCCATACTCATTTACTTCGGCTATGTCTAGGCAGAAATTAACAAATAGGAATATAAACCCAATTGTTGTTCATTGTTATGCAAGAAAATATGTGATGTATTGGATTTAGAGGGGTATATTTAATTTTTTTATCATTGATATATTGGATTTGGAAGGGTCTATTTGTGATTTGGATTTTCATCTTATATGTTTGGTTATGGATCGTTTTAGAGAAAGGAACAAACACCGAATTGAGATATGTCCATCAGCTAGCGTGCTATGATCTTATGAGCAATGCTCGGTGTCACTAGGCACCGTGTATCATTGGACTCTCTGATCGCAGTCCTTAGACATATCTTGAGGATCTTTGATCCGATTAGCACAGCACGGGGTGACTTTTATTCGTACTATTATTATGTAAATTCTACACTCAGTATTCCGATAGTGATTTTCCCGATTTGACTATCAATAGTATATTCTTCTTGGATTTTTTTTTGTTTTTGGGGAAACTTTCGCATGTTGGCATATTAGAGAAACCACATCATGATAATTATTAAAAGTATTTTGATTTTTATTAGATATTGAGATAGGATCACACATGTGCATATTTAATTACAAGCTTAAATGTACGCAATTTTATAAATAAAAGTGTTTTGACCGTAGAGGACCCCTGAGGAAATAGTTCTGGGTCACATACTGGGCGATTCGTCTCTCACTCACAAGTTGTTTCGTGGATTTTAGGTACAGGGTCGAGCGATCCGCAGCAGGAGTTGTCAGGAGCTGCCCCCGAAGACCACGCAGTTCGATTTTATATTTTGGGACTTTTGATTAGGTTTACGAGATCCGATGTTTTGTTTTGTACATCAAACTCGATAGACCTTATATTCCTTTTTGTAGCTCATGCTCTATTTTGTGATGTGGGTTGTATGAATGTATATGTGTATGTTTATTTATTGGTGAATGACTTGTGCTCTTATGATGATTATTTACGCTTCTGCATTTATGTACTATTTGTATTTGATTAGCCTTGCGTGTTTATTGAGTTAATAAATACGAGGCGAGGATCAGTCACGCCCTAATCCAGAATTTCTGGTTTGGGGTGTGACAATATTAGTTTAAATATTAAATGTGATATAATATTAGTTTAAATATTAAATGTGATATAATATTAGTTTAAATATTAAATGTGATATAATATTAGTTTAAATATTAAATGTGATATAATATTAGTTTAAATATTAAATGTGATATAATATTAGTTTAAATATTATATTAGTATTTAATAAAATATTAGATTAAATATAATATAATATTAGTTTAAATATAATATAATATTAGTTTAAATATAACATAATATAATATTAATTTCATTATTCAATGTAATATAATATTATTTTAAATATTAGATTAGTATTAAATAAAATATTATATTAGATATAATATAATATAATATTAATTTAAATATTAAATATAATATGATATTATTTTAAATACAATATTAAATTAAATATAATACAATATAATATTAATTTAAATATTAAATGTAATATAATATTAGTTTAAATATTAGATTAGTATTAATATTGAAAGCAATACTGCTCTCTACGTTATATAAAATAATGTTGTTTCATGAGTGAGACTATGGTACTATGCATACTGGGATCCGACTCTGCTGCTCTCAACACTGATTGTTCCGTTCTACAGATCAATATGATCTCCATACTAAAGAATGTGCTTGAAGACCAAATTTTATGTTTTATGGAAACTTTTACAATTTTTTTTATAGATAGAAAATCACTGTTTTTTTCGAAGATTCTGGACTATCCTAAAACGGTGATTTTGTTTGTATAACAATACCACTATAGAATTTATGGTTTATTTGAATCGTCAAAAGAATAGGGTTATGGGTTGGTGGTGATTGGATGCTCTCCATTTGTAGGATTTTATAAGAGCTCCTAGTATGGCTATTTGCGATATTTTAGTATGGCTGTGTGTGGCTTTGAATGCTACTACATTGCAACAAATGTTATTCTATTTTTTTTTGTAAGAATAGCGAATAGTTCTATTCTTTCTATTTTGAATAGTTCTATTTTTTATTTGAATTGTCATTGTTTCAAATAATAATGCTATTTTTAGTGCATCCAAACATAGCCAGCCTACTATTTAAATCGATCTGTCAATATCTTTGTTTGCTTATATCGAGAGTATTAATGAATATCTTTGTTTGCTTATATCGAGAGTATTAATTAATTGCAAGCGTTAATTCTTTTCGTCTCAATAGTCAATACATTATGCTCATAACAAAGGAAATAACAATTCTTCAAGAAGTTCGGCTAGCATAATATTATATTAGTGTCATTTCAGTATATATATAATATTAATTTTAAAATTTATTGAATTAATTTCAAATGACGAATTCATACTGTTCAAATCGATCTACTTCATTAGTTGTGTGTTTATATACAAATTTTTAAAAAATTTAAATTTATTTAGTATCAAGTCAAGCAATCAAATGTGAAAAATTTTAAGTTAATTTTAAAGCATTTATTTTTCAACATTTTTTACTGCTTGACTTGGTATTAAAATAACTCGAAAAATATAAATTTTGCATGTAAACATATCACTCTTATAGAAAATCGGTTTGAACAGTTTGAATTCGTCATTTGAAATGTATTCAATAAATTTTGGAGTTGGTATTATATGACACCCATGCCATAATCATAAGTAAATAAAAAGAAATTTAAAACATAAAGCAAATTATTGTCTATCGATATGCATCCATCAGCGAATTGTAACAAAAAAAACAGAGATAAATGACAGCAACACGCCATCACATCTTAAACACCTAATCAAAAGGATGACAGCAAAACATACGCACGCAATAATCAAAATGAAAACTAGGGACCTCCTGACCAAATCCATTCAAAAACCTTCATCCAAACTCTAGTACTCATGCATAGATTTACTCAAACCTAGACATATATGATAGGTTACTTGAATTAATTATCTGGGATTTTTGAGGGTCCATGTGGGTCATTTGGAGGTGGTGCATCAGATGGCATGCTGTTAGAAATATCCATGTTGTTAGATGGTCCGGCACCAGCGTTACCAGAAAAGGAAATAGCACCATTGTTTGAAATATCCATGTTGTTAGATGGTTCAGCACCAGTGTTACCAGCACGCATCCTTTCATTTACCGAGCATTTGACTCGGTACAGTGACCCGAGGAGCTGGAGTAGTTCATCTCGACCCAACTCATCTATCTTGTCCAGCCATTGGCACTCTTTAGCCTCAGGACCTGTTTTTTTTATCCGCTCCTCCAGTGCCTCCCTTTTGGCATTTGATGCTTCGAGCCTTTGGGTTAGCTGCATATATTCTTGGTTCAGTTGGTTAATGGCGTTAACCATATTTGCGTCTGAATCAGAGTAATCAAATTGCTCCCCAGTCAGAAAATTGCTGAACACGTTATCAACCGAGGGGCTTCCGAAGGAGTGCGGAGTACCCGACGGTGAGTGTAAGAGCACCGCAACCTGAGCACCACACATTGTGGATAGTTCGCATGCCTTTGCAAACACGCCCTTCTTGCGCTTGGAGAAACTCACTTGACGAGCATCGTCGCTCTCGATTTTTTTCATCTCGACCTTCTTCCGGCCTTCGCTTGTTTTTCCCTTTCTTCCCATTTCAGTGTGTTATGTGGTTTTGGGGATTCTGGATGAAGAGAGATTGGGTTGGCTTGATATTGAATCAGAATTAGGAAGAAAAAATTAGATGCACATTCCTTTTATGGAGCGTGAAGCTTTGCGTATATTCAATGTTTCTTGACTCTTGAGGAACTTGCCTTCCTTTACTTTGGACAGTAAATCTTCGCAATTTATTACTTGGAAAAATTTAATATACAGTCATTAATCAGTAGGAATATTTCAACATTTCAATATTATTCTATTTTTAATTAATTAGTGGGAGATGGTCTAATTCTGATCGGTTTAGTGTCCATTCTTTATACACTTGGTTGGTCTTTGGTGGAATCCCTAACTCCACCTTTACTAATATTTGGATGACCAATATTCCTTTGAAAATCAGAATTTTCATTTGGTTAACCAAACAAAATAGAATTTTGACGAGGGATAATTTGCGTAGACGGGATTGGTAGAGTGATCAAAGTTGTGTTTTTTGTGATGCACAGGAATTATGGGGCTAGTCAATGAGGCTAGTCTCTCACTTGTTTTTTACTTGCCCTTCGGCTAGTCAATTATGGGGCTCGATAGCCCAATTTAATAACTTCACTTTTACATATACAACAATTGAGGAACTGTGGAACGTAGATACTTGTATTCCTACCAAAGATGACAATATCATAATGGTGATTATTGGGACAGCCCTTTGGACTTTGTGGTTGAAAAGGAATAGGGTTATTTCCAAGGGAGGAATTGAGAACAGGTTTGTAGTTTAGGGACACAAATCCTTACAACTGCTAGGTTTTGGTGCTCTAATAACCGGTAGGGGTGTTCATTGGGTCCGGTTTAATCAGTTTTGAACCGATTCAAATTAGATCGGTTCAAATGGTTCGGTTTTTTTTTTTAATGGTTCGGTTCGGTTTGTTTTTTAAAACCGAATTATAACTTCGGTTCGGTTTGGTTTGAAAATTTTCAAAACCGAAATAACCAAGCCGACCGAACTTTTATATATTATAAATTTGGTCTGGACTGTCCTGATTTATTTCTTAATACCTCGATTTATTTCTTTATCAATTGCTTTAGATACTTCGGTTTATTTCTTAATATTCTGATTTATTTCTTAATACCCTGATTTATTTCTTAATATCCTGATTCATTTCTTAATATACTTCAGTTTATTACCAAACAATTATTTTAAATAAAAAAATAATATATTTCGGTATGAACCGAACAAACCGAACAAATATTGTTGAAAATGTGATAGCTGGTTTTACTATATTGTTGAAAATATTTGTTCGACAACAGTGATATTTGTTCGGTTTATTACCAGCTATATCACATTTTTATTCTCACCCGTTATTTGTACTATTTGTGAAGAATTCAGTTGGTATACCTTCACAGATACTATCGTTGCTAATAGAAAAAACACATTTCTATCGATATACCTTCGTGGATATTACTATTTACCCTCGCGGATACTCTCATATTTTTGTAAATAATAACAAAAAATAATACTGTAAAATAATAACAAAAAATAATTATTTTTGGGACAACCAGAATATTGTTGCTGCAATTTTATAATATCATAAATGGTTTTACTATAATTCTAGTTAGTATTATCATCATATATATTTGTAATTGTTGTTGTTATTGTATTATTATCACTGTTATTAATTATTAATTGTTATCGTTTGTACTTCGGATTAATATTTTCATTTTCAAAGTTAAACTAGTCGATCTGAACTGTTCAACATGATCTCCTTTTTAAATTGTGCTAATTCTTTAGATTTAGTATCAAAAATAGATTGATAGAAGATTTTTTTAAAAAAATAGAATCTCATCTACATGTACATTTTCATATAATAATTATGTTGAATGTTTTATATTGACTATTTGGACTATTTAAATGAATATATTGGTTCAAAGTACGGACCAGGACTCTTAGCCTCTTATCATCATCATCATCCTATTATTATTATTACCATCATCATCATCATCATTATCGGAGCTAGAAAATTTAGTTAGAAGAGCTAAAACTTAAAATGCATAGTTATTCATTTGTGGTTAATGAGATTTGAATTCAAGACCTCCCAGGCACAAAATAGAGTCTTAACCACTAGACTACAAGCACACATTTAACATTTTATAAAGAGTTCTAAACAATATAAAACTTCAAGAAAATAAAAATTCAATTAAATTTCAACCTAAATGATTAAAATTTTCAAAATCATGAGACACTAGGGAAAGTGTATATCCGCTTCTGATTATTATCATATTATTATTGTTGTTGCTGCTGTTGAATAAAATATCGTCATCATTATTATCATTGTCATTATTATCATATTATTATTGTTGTTGCTGTGGTTGAATGAAATTTATAATTAAAGGATAACATATTTAAATTAATGATATTTTTTGTAATAAAATATGTAAGAACTTGATTTTTTTTTTCTAAAGAAAAAGATGTCCCCCCGAGATTGTAAGCAAATCATTCATGGAATCATAGTATTCTTTTGGATTGATAGCACTTCATTATAATTATTTTTTAATGTCTGATATTATTCATAACTTTTCTTCCACTTAATTCTTGAAGAAGTTGGAGGTGTAAAAAAAACCCCAAATAAAAATACTTTTAGTAGACCTTATAGATTATTTGCAGTGGTATTTTAACCTTTATATATGTAATTGTAAAATTAGGTTAATAAATCAACACAAATGTGGTTATTTTCAATCATTTAATTAGGTATAAGTCCAGAAAACAGGCATAAATCATGAGCCACGGTCGAAAAGATATTCATTGAACATTCATATTCAAAAGGGAAATTTTCGAAGAAAGGAGTTTATAATTGAACGATATCTTTGGATTCACTAGAAAAGGATATGAATGAAATTTTAGAAGAAGGAAAAATGTGTAAAATTGTTAGGTGAGTGTCCTCACGAACATTGAATTGATCATAACGCAGCCCTTGGCACCTCTTCGTCAAGAGTTTACATATTTTTTTCCCGATCGATTCTCTATTTAAACACCAAACTCCACAAGCTATCTCTATATATCAAGAGTAAAATGGCAAGGAAGGGAAACAAAAGCCGTGGCCGGAAAAAGATCGAGATAAAGAAAATAGAGAGGGAAGAAGCGCGTCATGTTTGCTTCTCCAAACGCAGAATCGGGGTCTTCACAAAGGCGAGTGAGCTCTCGACAATGTGCGGTGCTCACGTGGCAGTTGTTGTGCATTCGCCATCAGGTACCCCGTACTCCTTCGGTAGTCCCTCGGTTAATTCAGTGGTCGATAGTTTCTTGACACAATCTCCGGTGATCGCTCCTCCTGCCAACTCAACTTGTGAATATGTTATTAACAAATTGAACAAGGAGTACATGGAGGTATCTAACAAGCTTCATGCTGAGAAGCAAAAGAAGGCCATGCTAGTTCAGCGTGCCAAAGAGGCAGTTATGGCTAGAGAGTTAGAGTTGCTAATGAAAATGGACCAACTTAGTCTGGATGAACTCAACCTCCTCCTTCCTTCCCTCTATCAAGCGAAAAATTGGTTGAATGAGAGGATCAGGGCTCTCTTGAGCCATGTCCGTCCCGTGACTACTGCAAACATGGGTCTCATTCTCGGCATGTCGGGTAATTTTGGTGGTGTTGCCAGGGCCATGGTGCAGTCGTCTACTCCACCTCCGGCGCCATCAAGCAACGCCATTATTGGACCCATAAACTATGTGCCGAACCCGTTTGTGCCGGGCTCCGTCTAAGATGGTTTAGTGATTTCGTGACAGAGTTTGGAGATTGTTGACGCAGTTTAATTTGTTGGTTATGTCTCTTAAAGTGATGAATAATTATGTTGTTGTGTTATTTGGTCTAAGTGTGATAATGTGTTGTCGTAACTGCTCGCTTTCGTTTGAATAAGTTTGTAAAAATAAAATAAGTATTAATTGCCACATTTAGATGCTAATGCGATATTTTGTCGAGTCTGGTGTTTTTTTCAAGCTTATCTATTTTGGAAAAATGATGATCTAAATGTGTCGTTATTTTTCTGTTTATATTTTAAAATTTTGATAATTCAAAATGAAAAAATTTAATTCAAAATACAATGTTAGATAGACTCTATGCCATATTTATATTTTATACAAACATAAAAAATAACGAAATTTCCATTTAATTGACCTCATGGCTAGTAGAATTACATTAATGTGAAAAATATTTTAATGTTGGTTTTTTCGAGTAATTAATTTCTAAAAAAATGACATAATTTTTCGTGCGTATAGAAAAATATATGATATAGAGGACAGCGATCTCACGATACTATTTTATTATCTGAATTTTATATATTTTTTATAGAATTTAAATACTAGATACATAATGACGATACTATAAATACATTTGAACCTTCTAATTTAAAAAATGCCTTGTAAAATAGGTCAACGTATACAGTAATAATCACAACCGGAGTACTTGACCACAAAATTACATACAAAGAATCAATTATGATTTACATTACTGTATATAGTTGTTGTTGTATCTTATTAGTAAGTAATTATCCGTATTAAAAACAGTGATTTTGTACGTATCTAAAAAAAATAGTAAAAAAAATTCAAAAAATATAAAATTTGGTTTCTGAATACATTTTAATATGAAAATCATGTTGAGCAGTTCGGATCAACTGTTCAAACTTTAATCGTATGATTTTTAGAGGCTGCCATCTGGACCAAACCTTATCCCTTTGATCTCATCTGTCGGCCAATTAAATTTTTTTTTTTCATTATTTCTTCGAACAAGAAGTTCTTCGTTTCTTTTTTTTAAATGATGAGAAACCAATAACCAATTGGAAGACTTGACAATTTACTCGGCCTTGGTTTTTCCAATCTTAGCACTATGCTTCCTGCCTTCCTCCCTTGCTGCCATAGCCTAGTGGTCAAATAAGTCGCATGTTTCTTTAACCAAAAGTAAAAGAACAAAAAAGCACTTGTAGGTCCGAATTTTTTTTTACCATTTTTTTAGAAAATAAAACATAAACTATTTAGTCAGATTTTTTTTCTGAAATTTTGATTTTTAATAGGTCTGTAGATAATATTTGTGCAATAAGCTGGAAGTGGTTCTGTCACACCCCAAACCATAATTTCTGGATTAGTGTGTGATCAACCCCGCCTCGTGCTAATCAACAATTAAACACGCAAGGCTTAATAATAGAAATCAAATTAAGCAGCGGAAGCAGAATATAAAATATATCAAATAAGTCACATCAGTCACATATCAGTAAACAACATATATATATAATACAACAAACCATGTCACATACTACAACAAAATCTAGCCAAAAGATAGTAAACGATCTGTCGATCCCGTATACAAAGCGACAAACACGGAATCGCAGATCCACTAAGTGCTAATCCTAATCATCAACAGAGTGTCCTTCGGGGACAGCTCCTGACAGCTCCTGCTATGGATCGCCAGAATCTGTACCTAAAACCCACGAAACAACTTGTGGGTGAGTGATAAATCACTCAGTATGTGACCCAGAACTATATCTCCAGGGGTCCTCTATAATCAAAGCACTTTAACTTAATATTTAAATATTGTTGTGCCTTTAAAATTTAATATGCAATTGTGTGTCCCTATCTCAATAGCTAATAAAAAGGAAAAATTACTTTTAATATTTATCATGATGCGATTACTCTAGTATGCCAACATGCAAAAGTTCCCCCAAATAAAATCCAAGCAGAATATAATATCATAGTCAAATCGGAAAAATCAGTATCGGAATACTGAGTGTAGAATCTATATAATAATAGTACGAATAATAGTCACCCCGTGCTGCGCTAATCGGATCGAAGATCCTCAAGATATGTCTAAGGACTGCGATCATAGAGTCTAGTGATACACGGTGCCTAAGTGACACTGAGCACTACTCACAAGTTAATAACACGCTAGCCGATGAACATATCTTAATTTGGTGTTTGTTCCTTACTCTAAAACGATTCATAACCAAACATATAAAATAGGAGAAATCATACAATGCAAGTCGTAAAAATTGTCAATCTCATCCCTCATGAGCAGGTGAGAACTCTACCGTCTGGCCAGAACAATAGAAATAGGGGGCTCGAGATCGGCCCCCACACATCAAGGCTCGAGATCAGCCTTCGGAACCGTTCTAGGCAATGTGGCTCCTAATGTAGGTGGAGATCACTCCAGAATCGTTCGTGCCTCGGGGCTCGAGATCGGCCCGCACGTAATGGTAAAATGATCGAAATAATATATATAGCATCAAAGTTTATACATATAATATAAGTCCTAAAAGACCATCCGGAAAGTCAAGTGACTTCCCGGCTCAATGGCTGCGAGGCCGACTCGCGTCTCATTCCACGAGTCGGAGTGCAGTCATTCAGTCTCTACTCAGCTCTCACCAATGCATGCGTATAATTATGCAATAATATTATTGCTTTCTACGAGAAGAAGGCAATCTAATAACCCAATATTCTAATAATAATACATAATATTATTTATTTACTCTACTCCAAATAAAACGTAAATTCTTTTATTTATCGGGGCTTATGCAATTCTACCTACAGTGCAGGAAGAATAAACATGCTCTGCAGTTTTAATGCATCTACTTATAAATAAAGTGCGGATGACAGGTCAAGTGGAACGACTTGGTAAGAGTACGCCCACGAAAGAAATAATTCAGATATCCCACACCTGTAGGGCTGAAGACGCAACGACTAACCCTCAGCGAAGGTGGTAGGGTCTGCGTATGCTCCAACCGGTGCGTCAATCAGCTCAGTCCACGGATCGTGCTCGTACGGAATATGCAGATCTGTAGTTTGTAATTTAAACTAATTAAAATTTTAGCTAGATTATGTACCCTTTCCCTTATTTTTCTTTTGTTACTTTCAACAGCTCGTCGTGAGGTGGGTTGTTGGTAATAATTTAGAGTGTTGGGGTATTCGTAACTAATTAACCGCGAGTTACGATATTTTACGCGAGGATTTTCCTATGTCTATCTATTTTAGATTCCCATTCGTATCATATTCACTTATCTCAATTTAGTAATTAAAATTTGCGCGATGTCGTTATTTTATTTCTATTTAATTCCTATTGTAAGTTGGTCGTCTCGAATTTAAAGAATACGTGAAAAGAATGGATCTTGTTGCTAATTAATTGTTCTTATTAATTAGCAACGAAATTTATTTTAAGTTACAGAAATTTACATTATTTATTTTAAATATAATTATTTGTTTCAACAATATTAAATCAATTTAATTTAAAAAAAAATAAAAAAAAATAAAATTTTAAATATTTTTAATTAAATGTGCTTCAGGATCATACGGTGCCCATTTTGGTCTTTGTATCTGCTCAAGTTATGTTATGAGGCAATGTACCAAGAGCTAGTCTAATCATCTCCCAATCTTTAAATTTACGTATTTTTCCGAATTTTTAAGTTGTACACTTTTAATTTAAATTTTTAAGGAAGTTAAGTTGTTGTGTAATTGTAAAAACAAATCGAATATTTTAGTCACATTTTCGAGTCGAGCCTACCGATTGGAGGCTTCAAAACTCTAAGTGATTATTATCCCATTTTACTTGATTAATTTAATTAATCACTACTCCTAAATTTGCGTTCTACTGTTACCTTTCCTACTCGTAGCTTGACCGAGTTTCGCGACGAATTTAATTTACGCGCTAACCTATTGTTGGTATTGCATGTATCATATTTTTATCTACCTAATATTTTCATTCACAGCCCATTTATTTTCAAACAAAGACCATTGATTTTATTTTAAAACAATATAGTTATATTTAATTTCGGATTGGGCTAGGCCCATAAAATAATTAGATATTTAGTTGAAACCAATCCATATTTATAACTAAAAAAAAATTTGATTAGAGTTTGGGCCTAAGCCCAAAATTTGCATAAATTCCAGCCAAGCCGAACCCCCTAATTTAAAATACCAAAGTTTCTATTTAGTCCCCCATAATTACCATAATTTGTCTAAAGTTAGGATTTTTCACAAAAACCCGAAATCCTAAATTATTTGCAATTGGGTCCTTGTCAAGTCAGGTACAGGTAACAACACAAACCAGACATCCATACACACTACCAAGTCGCAACAGGCACCACAATAATCGGTATCAGCAAACAGTTACAGAGACAAGGGCCGGTACACAGAACCAGCACCATCACAAACACGACATAGCAAAACAAAACAATCAAGCATGCACACAAAGGGTACCAGCAACAATACAAACAAGCACAGCACAACACAACATCGCAACCCTAGAACCAAGCACAAACAAGCACAACCATCACATACCAGCACAGAAAAAGGGGAATTAGAGAGAAAAATAGAACAAGGCCGGTATCAAGCAAACACCCCACAAGCATCACAAGTACCAAACAGGAAAAACAAGGGTTCCGAATCAATTACCAGATAGAAGGGAATCACGAGCACCGCACCAGAACGGCACACCAACAATAACACCACACCGGGATCAGCACCAAGAGGCGCTAGGGAGCAAAATCACAAGCACACACAGCCGAACCCTTAAGGTTCCGAGTAATCAGAGGGCAAACAGAAAAAGAGGGAGCGAGAGAGTTGTTCTCAACACATGAGCGAGAGCAAAAAGAAACCAGAAAATCGAACCAGAGAGAGAGAGAGAGAGAGATATAACCCGAAGAGAGCGAGAGGCCGTACGAGGGAGCGGCTCAAGGCGTCAGGGCTCCTGACAGGCGTGCGAAGAAAGTCTTCGCACATAAATGCGATGTGATTGGCGTCATTATTCGGAGCTGAGGCGAAATTCGTAAAAAGGAGAAGCGGGAATGGTCAGTAGTTCTTCTCCAGGGAGTAACGAAAGAGAGAGAGATCGGTGTTGGTGGGGTTCACAATCAGCGAGAGAAGGGAGGGTGTTGGAAGCCTTGTCAGGCACGATGTGGATGAAGAGCTCTGGGCACAATGTGGATGAAGAGCTCTGGCTGGGCATCGAGCTTGCTCTTGTCTGTGAGGCTCTCAAAACGGATCTTGTCCAAAGCCTGTAATACAATTTGGAATTTATGTACTATGAATAATCGCTATTAAAAATAAAAATTTGTAAATTAACAATAGGACCAATAAATTCAAACAAATACGCATGTTATATCCTTTCTTGCTGAAGGTTTCCTACATAAGGAACAACTAATTTTACATGGGTGCAGAATGAGAAATTTCTTGTACTTCAAGTACGTTAGATAATATTGAAATCTAATTACACACCTCACCAAGTCCAAATTATGGTGTTAACACCAACTAATGGAAGCGCGGACATCAGTAAGCTCAGAAATTGGCCTGGTCAATATATCATACGCAACTACTACCGTTTTAGTCAACGTAACCGATAGAAGCATCTTATAAGATATTTCATACCCAAAATAAAATCATGAAAACGAATAATTCCTTCTTTTTTTATTGTTGTTGCTTTGTAGTGTAAATCTGTGATTTTACATCCAAAGATGGGTGGGCTAAAATTACAAAGCAAGCAGGATGCATGTAACATAAAAAAAAAATTCTATAAAAGATAAGTCGTGGCCGAAATTTGCCAATGGTCCAATTGATCTAGAGGGCGACTAATTGGGCCTAGTTTAGCCCAAATTGGGTTTTGGATTTGAATTAACTTCTGCGTTGCCTAGTAGATCCAATTGAAGTACCATGTTCGCAATTTGATCCGTATAATTAACCGAACCAGCTGGTTTTTCTATGAGATGTGTCCTACTGGATCATCCTTGTATTGATTTTAATATTTTATATCCAGATTTGCGTCCTTTAATTTTTTTTAAGTTCGTCGAGTGTTGAACTGTGGCAGCAAGGACCATGATAAATTAAGTATTGAAAATTAAAACCTGATCCTCAAATATTCTCAAAAATCACAACTAAACAATAGAATTGACTCCAGCAGCTGTGGTTTGTCTCATGCCGTTCCTGTTCCAGACCTGACCGGTCAAATATTACAAAATTCTCCACAAATTATGCCAGTTGTTATAATATTCTAGAGGTGTCAATGGTACCATTTTACCTGATCTGTACCGTATCCGATAAAACGGATACGGGTAAAGATTTTTTTTATTATATGAACGGATAAGAGTACGGATAAAGCCTATTTTGTATCCGTTACTCTATATATATATATATATAGAGAGAGAGAGAGAGAGAGAGAGAGAGAGGTTGGCTAATATACAAACGATTGTTCCTAAGCTCCCGTGCAACCAAGTTGTTTTTCAATTTTCAAAGTCCAAACGGTCAATCAAAACCGTTAGATATAATCTCTATATTAAAATATACTTGGAGACCAAATTTTACATCTGTTGGAATTTTTTTACTATTTATTAAGCCACTTTGAAAATCGCTGATCCAATGGTGGCTTCTGTTTTTACTGTTTGGTTAAGCCACCGTTGAATCAGCGATTTTCAAAGTGGCTTAATAAATAGTAAAAAAATTCCAAAAAATGTAAAATTTGGTCTCCAAGTACATTTTAATATAGAGATCACATCTAACGGTTTAGATCGACCGTTTGGACTTTGAAAATGAAAAAACAACTTGGTTGCACGGGAACTCAGGAACAATCGATTGTATATTAGCCAACTTCTATATATATTAGAAACGATAAATGATTAATATGTTTTAGCATTGCTATTTTCAGATAAAAATTATAAATCATATTTTTTTTTTTGGTTCAATATAATTATAAAATATATTATTTAATCACGCTATCTGACTAAATTTTTCTATTTACGAAAAATAAAACATAAAAATGAGACAAATTTGTTCTGCATGCCGGAAGGTCAATGATTAATACCTTCTTATCATTTAGAAAATAATTATTTGTCACTATCAATCAAAAGGCATACAAACTCTCACCAAACCCCACAATTTATTGTCTGCCGCAACTCGTTTTCCGGAATCATTTATATTTTCGTAAAAAATATATCATATTGATGTTAAATTTATCTGAAAATCATAACAGATGATATAATACTCTCTGATTGCAGATATTTTTTACTTTATAGTTTATTTATGTAGGTTGTAGATCAATTGTAATTTAATTTTAAGAACAATTGATTATTCGTATAATGATTTAATTTCATTGACAATTTATCAATTATCAAGTTGTTTTTAAAATTATATCAACATTTATATTTTTGTATCGAATTATCCGACTCAACCATGATATAACATAACAGTACACAGAAAAGGTGACATATTGCCCATCAATAGTATTTTTCTTTTTAATTCCACGGCAGTAGCTGCTTGCCCATCAATAGTAGAACACTAAAACTGCAACTTTTCGGAAGGAAAAATTAAATTTAAAATTTAGCAGAATTAAATTGGATTAAAAAAATGTGAGAATAACATATGGGAGAAAACGAGTAAAGAAAAAGTATATTTTTGAAACTATTTCTGTTTTCTCATTTCTTTTTTCCAGCTGAAGAGCCAAAACATTTTAATTTTTTGGGGGAAAAAACCACGAGATAGTGACGGAATGTTGGAATTTCGAATAGATATAATTTGTTTAAAGTAATCTGATAATTGGAATAATTGAAACAATAAACCATTAAATATGGACCTAAGAGTAAATGACCATCGTCACCTTATTAATTTTTTTTGTTTATATTTCTACTAAAAATTATAATTTTGCTGGGACAATTTTAATTTGACGCAGAATTTAAATTACTAATAAAAATATGTAAATTTACGGAAGTTGTTATTTAATTTCTAGCACTATAGTGCATATTTAATTTGTAGTTACTTTGTTTTCATATTTGACCGCTATTAACTAAAAAGCAAATTGTAAATAGATTTCATTTTATATTAGTAATACAGAGCTCCAATTTTGCTGCAGCGATTTTGAAATAAATACATAATTCGTTAGGTAAATTTCTGGATTTAAAATTCCAGATTTATTTTTCTCAATTCCTATAGAATTCTACCCGAGACAAAACACCAATTTCTTTACTTACACTAATTTCACCCTTTCATTTTGACAGTACATAATTCCATAACAAAGCTATATTTGAACGAGACACCACTTAAATTTAGCAAATGCTATTTAAAATGATTTGAGAACTTTTGAAAAACAGATTTGTACAAGTTTTCACATTTATTTGCTTTCGTTCCAATTAAACTTATACATGCTTACCATTTCAGTAAAAGCAACGAGATCAGCAATCAGTGTGCATCTCACGTAACTTATACCAGCAAACAAATTTGTTATTTGTCAAATCTATTTCTAATCCAAAGAAATTATCAAGACCTCTATTACGAAAATCGGACGAGTGAAACTATTTCGCCTTAATTTCAGTTCGTTTCATTTGCGATCGGCTGGAATAACAGGTCATTTCTGTTCAATTCCCCATTTCCACTATTCCATCAAAATCCATAACACGAGGACGCTTCATTAAAATATTATTCTTCGCCGTACATTTTATTAAATTTCATAATTTAAATAAAATAATCTTTTTTTTAGTTGAAAACATCTGAATCATGAGCTGCAAAGTGCTAAAACTGCTGGCATCGTAAGGGATCCGAAGCAGAAATGAATTCGTATGCTCTGCGTTAACTCAAAATGGAATCTTTTGAATTAATGCATGTCGACCCTCCCATCTGCATTTAGATCCGTGTATACTAGATCCACACTAGTATTGAGATAGTCGGACTGGCTCTATTTAAAATCAGGCGGTCGGAATGAATTAACTCAAAAGTTTCTCTTTTCAGTTAATGCAGAGAATACGTGTACAGAAGAAATACCATGCACTGACAGAAGGGTCCGTATCCTCTGAGATATCTCAATTTTTGCGTGACCTACGTGTCCGGTGCCGATTCGGGGGAACGTAGGGGGGCATTATTATTTTCGCTTTGAGATTGGTGCACAACGTATTTTAACGAATGAGATATTCCAAAAAGTCACGCAAAGTTTGAGATATCTCAGAGGATGCGAATTCCTGACAGAACCACATGGACTCACCTGGTACATTGATCCTGACAGCCTATTGCACGCTCATCGTCAGATCACCGCATGGAACCAGACAACTTGTCAACCAGGTGCGTGGCAAAACTGGTAACCAAAGGAAATAAATAAAATAAAGGTAAGCGAGAAGTTTGATTAACGAGGCAATGCGCTGTGCAGCCTGTGCTCTCGCTATTTTCCAGTCTGTTATCTGTTGGAATCCAAAGCTTTTATTACGGATCAGCGTCATGCTGTCATGCTCTCAATCCGATAGCGCCGTGCGCTTCTTGATTATCGGATTCTGGTATCAAATTTTCAAAAATCCAACTGTCGCAGTCTCGGAAGTGGGTACTGCTTTTAGCGGATGTTCTGTTATTTGAAAGTTGCAACTGATGCTGTTACAACATATTTAATTCTGTAAATACAGGAAGAAAAACATTTAGATATAATTGATAATCGAATATAGTTGTCAGTTCGTAATTATTTTATACATATGTAAGGGTCAATGGACTATTATCATATTATGTCCATATAAATGCATCCCTGTGTATCTGTGCAAACTAGACCCTATACTATTTAAAAAATTTATACGGGAACACTATAAATTTTTCCTAAATAATAAATAGGCGATAATGATGTAACTATTTTGCATCGCTAGATTGATAGCTATTAATTAACCATCACAATAATTATAACAGTTACAAGTTGCAACTTTTTATTTTTTTGTTTCTGCATCGAACAGATTGTTTCATATTGATAAATGATAATTGTTCATAAGCATCGCTACGGACTACGGTCTGATTTTAATACAGCAGCTAATTAATAAATTTCTAAAATATACGGTTGGTTATGGGCATCCAACGCATAAAATTATTTTTTTTTATTCCCAAGATACCAGAAGCGACCCAAGTTGTCAAGTTGTTTGGCAATCTCTACGATCTGTTGTCAGTATTTACAATTAATTTTCTCCTTCTATGTTATAAAATATTAATACCAGAAGTTTTCCAGAAATCCGTCACATTTACCAGTAAAACTGGCCAGTGTACTGAGTGATAGTTGTGTAATACTTAAGCCTTCTATAGTTCTATGGGTTTATACTGATATTTTTTTCCTCGCAGCAAGTTGACAATTCGTCATGAATATTACTTGATCAAAAGACAAGCCGTCTAAAGTTGTAAAATCTCTTTTTCGTGAATTCGTATCCTCTGCATTAACTCAAAAATGAATATTTTGAGTTAATACATCTGGAACATCGGATCTGCTTAAAGATCCGTGCAGATAAGATCCACTTTAATATTGAAAGGCCATGTTAAAATCAGATGGATGGACTGACTCCGTTTAAAATCTGAATTGCAGAGGATATGCCATACGTGTTCCTTTTTCGTAAGACGGTGCAATGTGCATCCAATATGCGATTCTCTTGAGAAAGACCTACGATACGGCATAACTTTGATTTGACCATGGTTGTTTAATTTTCTTCTTTAAATCGTAGTTAAATCCAGTTAAAATTCAAAATAATCATACTTAAATATAGATGCCTACGAACTCCACTTTAAGCCGGCAATAAGTGACCTCGATCGGATGTTAGTTACACTTTTAATATAATTTTATTTTAATTAAAGCCAACAAATAGAATATTATATTAAAATTTAGCGTTTGACTTTGGGTTGAATCATTTTATTGCGCTGTTACGGTCAATCACTGTTTCAACTTACTTATAGATGTGGTAACACCTTGTCATGTTGCACAATTTCAACTCTCCTAGTTGCTTGTGTTTTAAAATAAAAAATGAGGAATAACGTTAAAAATTTCAAAATTTAATAAATTCTTTATTAACCCCACTCTACAAATATTAATTTGAGTATATCACATATTGTTATGGATAAGCATACCTATAGACAAAGACTTCTATGGACATAAGGATCTATTTATAAAATGAACATATTTTTATTTTCAAAGTTCAAACAGTCGATCCGAACCGTTCATCTTGTTCTCCATATTAATATGTGTTTGGAGACCAAATTTTATATTTTTCTAAATTTTTTTACTATTTATTAAGATGGGTATAAAAAATATCAAATTCAGACCATTGAATTTTGTACCCATTTTAATAAATAGTAAAACAATTCAGAAAAATATAAAATTTGATGTCCAAGTACATGTTAATATGGAGAATAAGATGAACAGTTCGGATCGACTGTTTGAATATTGAAAATAAAAATATATTCATTTTACAAATAAATCCTCATGTCTACATAAGACTCTCGCTAATTTTTATATTCTGGGGACCATAAACAATCAGCTAAGTACTTCAACACTTCTCTGGCAATCATTACGTATGCCGATCAACTCAACCTCATTTCCCAAAAAATAAAATAAAAATCAACCTTGCTAAGTTGGTAACTTGGTATGATATTGGTTTGGTAATGTGGTGGTTATCGCAATTTTGGAATGCTTAGGCAAGCTATTGCGTATGCTGAAAACGAACACGTCGGCATGAACAATTTTAATAGATGTTCGTGTAATGGACTTTTTCCTATGGAAAAGTGACCCGCTGTATAATTACACAGAAGAAAACAGAGCAGAGATCCAGATGGATGGGCGGATTTGAAAGAGTACGTATCCTCTGAGATATCTCAATTTTTGCGTGACCGACGTGTCCGGTGCCTATTCGGGGCAGCGTAGGGGGTCCAGTATTATTGGACCTTTGAGATTCGTGCAGAACGTAGATCGATTGAGATATTCCAAAAAAGTCACGCAAAGTTTGAGATATCTCAGAGGTTGTGAATTCCATTTGAAATGGTTTGAGATCCAGAATATGCCCAGCCTGTATACAGCTGTATCCCAACAGCACCTAGACCGTACGTGTTTCTCTCTCCTCTCACGCCACCCAATCCGGTTCAGAGTTCTAGGGAAAACTTTGTCCGGATACCCCTTAAATCTACTTATTTACTTATTCTTGGGAAGCAGCTGGGGTTCATGCCCATCGGCTGAGTCGGATGGGTTTCATAACCGTCCGATCGACACTAATATCAATGAGCACGGATTTTAAAGCAAATGCCTACGGATATTAAAGCATTGCGCACAGATCATAAAGCGTATGGAACGGTTGTCGAACCCATCGGACCCAAGCAGCTCCAGAAGCAGCATGGGTCGTTCCGTAACCGTCCGATTGTCATTAAGATCCGTGCGCACGGGTTTTTAAGCAAATTCGCACAGATATTGAAGCGACGCGCACAGATCATAAAGTGTATTGGACAGTTGTGGAATCCATCGGACCAGATTGAGTCCAATGGACATCGGATCCAACTGCTCGTCGCTCGATCTCCGCTACTAGAATTCGCATCCTCTAAGATATCTCAAATTTTGTGCGACTTTATGGAAAATCTCAATCGTTTAAATACGTTCTACACGATTCTCTGCCCGAGGGTTTTTTCTCAAAAAATAAAAAATAAAAAATACACGATTCTCTTAGCATACATAGTACTGCCCCGCGCTATCGCCTAATAGGCACCGGACACGTTCGGTCACGCAAAAGTTGAGAACTTGAGATATCTCAGAGGATGCACCCTCCCGCAACCACTAGGTGTCTAGGTGTGTATTACTGTATTATAACAAAATCAAACCAGTGCAATACCTGACTGATTACAGTGAAATCTGACTAGTCCGTTTTTATTTAGCACAAATCTCCAACCTGATCTCCAATATCTAAAGTAGTATTACCTAGCGAACACTGATTCGTCTCATAACCGGATTTACAGTCAACACTTTTATTCAGGAATATTTCTGTTTAGATCCGGGCCGTTCGTGGGAATTCTGATTACCCGGAGTCCGGGATTGATTGTCTTTCGAATTAACAGTTCGTGGATCATCAGACTAGCAGCTCAGCCGATATAACTGTGTTATGTTTATTAAATAATTATATATTTATCAAATATTAAAATTATGTAAATATTCATAGTTCTACATGATGTCTTTAAAAAAAATATTCCGATAAATAAAACTTGAAAATAAATAGAAAATTTTCGATCCAAATGAAAGAAAATAGCAAGTCTCGACTAGTATTAATTACGGTTTGAAAATCGTTGTTTTCCAATGGTGCAGAATTCTAATAAAAATAGCGATTTTCAAATCATCTTAATAAATAGTCAAAAATTCCGAAAAATATAAAATTTGGTCTCCAAGCACATTTTAATATAGATTAAACATCTGTCGGTTTGGATCGACTGTTTGGACTTTAAAAATCGAAGAACCGAATCGTTTGTTCCTAAGGCTATGAACAAATATTTTAAGTTTAGCCAACACCCTCCCCCCTCTCCCTCTCTCTCTCTATATATACACACATAGAGAGAGAGAGAGAGAGAGGCTACTATGTTTTGCAAATTAAAGTGAGTATTTTAATTTGAGCTCGTATCTGTATTTTCAAAGTTCAAATAGTCAATCCGAATTTCTCAACATGTTCTTCATATTGAAATGTGCTTCGATACCAAATTTTACATTTTGTGGATTTTTTTACTATTTATTAAGCCAATTTGAAAATCTGAAAATCCGAGTGAACAGTATAAATTTATGGACCACCGGATCAGCAATTTTAAAGTGGCTTAATAAATATTAAAAAATTTCCAAAAAATATAAAATTTGGTCTGCAAGCTCATTTCAATATGGAGATCATTTTGAGCCGTTCGGATTGACTATTTTAACTTTAAAAGTAGAGATATGAGTATAGATTAAAACACTCACTTTAATTTGCAAAATATGATAGCCTTACTCTCTCTCTCTCTGTGTAAATATATATATAGGGATACGCTAATACGCATTTCGGCAGAAATACATTCAACTCGTTTTTTAATTTTCCAAGTCTAAAAAGTCGATGCAAACCGTTAGATGTGATCTTATATTAAAATATGCTTAGAGACCAAATTTTACATTTTTTTGAACTTTTTTACTTTTTATTAAGTCATTTTGAAAATTTCTAATCTAACGGTGCCTTATGTAGGAGTGAAAAAAAACTCGTAGCTCGCGACTCGCATCTAGCACGCTCGTTATTTGGACCGAGCTATTTAACGAGTCAGCTCGCTTCTTGCTCGGTTCAAAATTAACGAGTTTCGAATTATAAAAGTCAAATATATACGAGAATCAATCATATAAAATCATTCTGCGAAAAATGAAAGTCATTTTTACTATTTCGTAACAAATTACTTTAAATTATATACAAAATTTTACATTAATACATTTAAAAAAAATTGGAGATCGATTTAGTCACGTACTGCCTTACTGCATCCATCCGTCTCTACATTCGCCTCTAAATGTACTCGAGGAATTTGTCAAACTATTGAATAAACTAATGGTGTACACTGATAAAGTTATAAGACTGATAAAGTTATAAGAACAAACAAGTCGCAATGGAACTAATTATCTAAT
This sequence comes from Carex cristatella, assembly GCA_024447775.1. Classification (NCBI taxonomy): domain Eukaryota; kingdom Viridiplantae; phylum Streptophyta; class Magnoliopsida; order Poales; family Cyperaceae; genus Carex; species Carex cristatella. The sequence goes on along the minus strand of JAJHPF010000003.1, from coordinate 4,435,272 downwards.
ACCATGATGAGGTAGTTAAACCATTCCCATGCCCCCCTATACGCCACCTATTCAATAGGCAATATACTAATGTCCATCCGTGCATTTGGCGGATTCACATCTGTTGCCATCCTAGAAGGTGAACAGTAATTCCTGCGAATCTAAATTCAACTATTGAATTGTTTCGAGATCCGTTTAAGTAAAAATCAGCTGCTTTGAGATATATACACGAAATTATTAGACGATCAGATTTGAAATCGTAGAGATTTTAAGATTACTGTTCACCTTTTAAGATTGCAGAAGATGTAAATCAGCATTTGGCTCATTCCCTTCCTATTATCATATTGCTTAATGTAATTTTTTATAATTCAAACTTGACATTATAATTATTTAATTCTCCTCCAGTACCGGTGCCAGAGGAGCATCCACCACGAGACGGCACAGAGTGACAACTTACAATCCTTTGTGTCGACAAGAGAACTCTGAATAATGTAGTGGGTCAATAATATATCTGACTCAGCGGCTCACCCAAGTTTTGTAAAATAATTTTAACTAAATTTTGCTTAAAATTATTGTCAGTTAAAAGACACATATATACGATACCACCATTCGGCAGCAAGGAATCCAGATAGGGAGAGACATTTAATATGTAGGAACTCAATACGGATTAATTTATTCTTGGGCTGGACCCTGTTTGGTTTGGCTGGGTTGGGGTTGGCACAGAAGCGGATCCTGAGCAGCTGATCCAGCTCAGGAGGTCTCGCAGCAGTTTGCACGCTTCCACACCACTATTTTAAGCGTTTATTTTATTGTTTTGTAATGCACTTTTCTATCCAACACCCACCCTCTATATTCCCACTTAGGACCGTCGTAGCATTGAATTTTTGTTCCGGCGTTGCATAACAATTTGCCAATCTAAATACCACGGCAACAGATATATTTATAAAATTTAATTTGATAAAATAATTGTTATTAAGTGTTCTTATAACAGACAATATTTCGATAAAGCTGGAAATTCAATGATTAGTTAGTGGTAATAATTATACACAATAATAATAAGAAATTTAAATGACATGCTTTTTTAGAGTAATTTTGATACAAGAGAATTCAGTATAAATTTTTGAAGATATTTGAAAATATAATAATTTAGTCTACTTGGTACGACATTTCTCAAACAGTATTGGGCTAAGACGGTCCAAAGCACATTCTATCTCTAGGAGAGAGTAGTCCAAATTTGTATAAGTAAATATATATGTGATATGGGTAAAACTTATCTGGATCAATCATCCCGTAACTCAATGAACTTTTGAGTATTTATAGACTTTTACATTAGTTTGGGCCTTGGGTTCTCGCATATAGGTCGGTTTGGGCCTCGGATAGAGACACAGCCGATCTTTATCGCAAATAAGTCGGTTTAGGTCTTATACTCTCATATTAAGATTGTGCTTAGTTATTTGGATAAAAATCGGCTCAAGTCTCGAGTAGAGTCTTGATCCGTCTTTTTTTTTGGACTTACTAATTCTAACCTTTGATATTTGTTTTTAAATTCTCCTTATAGAGCCTTTTAGTTCATGACCCTATCACTACTATTTTTCATAAAATTATGTGGTTTTTTTTATTAGACAAAATAGAATTTACATTTTTGAAATACTCATAATATTTAATTTAAAAAAACCTAAATAACCATTTTTTTTAGGTTAGGAAGAAAATTATGGCTCATATCTTCAGACATTACACCAGGTTCAGACCTCAGAGGGGCACATCAAAGACTGTGCTCCAGCTATACACTTCCAGGCTGGCAGCACTGGCATCTTTAATCCTTCCAATTCTTATACCAAATCCGTCGCGCCTCTCCCTTCCCAATCTTTGCTCGTTCCTCGGCACCTACCAAATCTTCATTCAAGAAGATAGAACAGTAGTTCCAAGCGAAAGCAAAGAGAAACAGTGGAGCTGAAACCCACACTACGCAAATCTCCCTCCAATGGACCCGTGTCAGTACGTCCGGGTTCTAGTCGGAAATCTCTCTCTCAAGCTTCCCGTATCAACTCGCCCCGTCGGCGCCGGCTCTGGAGTGCACCCTTCTTCCACCCCGTGCTATTGCAAGATCCGTCTTAACAAGCTCCCGTATCAGACAGCTCCAGCTCCACTTGTTGCCACGGACTCCGACAGCACAGCCGCACCTTCCTCCAACCCTGCTGCTGTGTTTCACCTTTCCAAGGCCAACCTTGAGAAGATATCTGGCAAATCATCTCTCTTTGGGTGCAATCGCACTGCGCAGCTCAAGGTCGCAGTATACTCTGGTCGACGGGGGTCAACATGTGGGGTCAGCTCTGGCAGGCTGCTCGGCAAGGTAACATTACCACTGGATCTGAAAGGAGCCGAGGGGAAAGCCACTGTTTTCCACAGTGGCTGGGTATCGGTGGGGAAGAAGACAAACGGGGCAGCGGTTGAGTTAAATCTGACGGTTCGGGCTGAACCTGACCCGCGCTTTGTATTTGAGTTCGCTGGTGAACCAGAGTGCAGTCCACAAGTGCTCCAAGTCCAGGGTTCAATGAAGCAGCCTATGTTTACATGCAAGTTCAGTTGCCGCAATAACAGTGACCTCCACTTGAGATCCAGGTTAGTTTCTTAGTTCGAAACTTTGGGTTGTTCCTGTATACCTGATTTTGCAATGTAGTTTTTACTTTCAAATTATATGGCCAGAGTTAGCAATATCATATTCATTGCTGTAAATTACAGTTAGTTATATATGTAGCTTTCCATGGAAGTTTGTTAGTTTAGGATGTTGTGTTCTTAAATATGTCAAGATTAAAGTTCAAGTTATTAGTTCTGAATTATTTAATGAATCAAAGTTCGTTATTTGACTGATGATTCAACAAAATTTACATCTATTGCTTCGTCTCATTGGCAACCTCTAACGAATTTATCAAAAAAATTGCAGGTCCATGCAATCGGATCCAGCCAACGGTCCCCGCAATTGGCTCCCAAACTTCGGGTCTGATCGTGAGAGATCTGCCAAGGAACGTAAGGGATGGTCAGTGACTGTACACGACCTCTCTGGTTCTCCTGTCGCCATGGCTTCCATGGTCACTCCTTTCGTGGCCTCTCCTGGGTCAGACCGGGTCAGCCGATCCAACCCTGGCGCGTGGCTGATACTCCGACCTGGGGACGGGACCTGGAAACCTTGGGGACGTCTTGAGGCCTGGCGCGAGAAAGTCGGGTCAACCGGTTCTACTGACGGGCTTGGTTACCGATTCGATGTTCTACCCGATAATTCCATGAACTCTAGTGTGTCATTGGTTGACACCTCTTTTATTTCATCCAAAGGTGGGAAATTTGCTATTGACTTCACGGGTACGGTTCCGATGAACAAAAACGGGTCTAGAAGTGGCTCTCCCGGGTGCAGCCCTAGAGGTAGTGGAGATTTTGGGTATGTTCTGTGGCCATTTGCGGGTTATCGGGGCTTCGTTATGTCGACCACGGTGGAAGGCGAAGGGAGGTGTTCCAAGCCTACTGTGGAGGTTGGTGTGAATCACGTCGGATGCGCTGAAGACGCGGCTGCTTTCGTAGCATTAGCCGCAGCGGTTGATCTCAGCATGGACGCATGCAGATCGTTCTCTCATAAGTTGCGCAAGGAGCTGACCCACTCAAGCGATGCTCTTTAGCATGGAGATCCTTAATTTTTCGGATATCAAGGGCGGGGTTTGGAGTTTGGACGCGGATGAAACTGTACAGAAGCGAGTGTTTGTTTTGTCTTTCTTTTGCTATTTGCCCCTAGCTTTTTCTTGAATTTAACTTTCACTTGGTCCAGAAAGCAAAAAAAAATATTATTCTTCGGGTCCATGCTTGTTTTCTGGGTGTCTTTTTGTGAGGGTTTGTTGTAATTTTGTTAGTCTTCTAGTTGCTTTTTAAATGCTTAGAAGAGGAAATGATTAGTGGTGTAATTTGTAAAATACTTGTTGGCTTTTAATTGTGTTCGTTTCTTCCTTGGACGATGGTGATCATTTTTCGTAAAGCGGGGTGTTCGAAGCCTGAAAAGTAGGGTTTGAATTGCTTAAAGGCCAAGTTTAACTGTTTAAGCAAAGTTCCTAGAGAAACCAAGGCTGGCCAATGGTCATGAATAGCATGGTTTATAGGCGTGACCCCACTTTCATTTTTGTTTTTGAGGCATTCTGGAAAAAGAGCCAGATTTTGGGGGCCCAGGCACATGGTTCTGCCTCGCCAACTCCCCAATTACAATTCAAATGGTACGGATCTTTTGCTATCTGGAACCCACTTATATTTTTGAAATGATCGCTTGGAAATTTGTTCCGACGACCCCTCTTCAAGAAGTTTGAATTCTGATGAAAGCATTTAACTATGTTCTAATTAATTATGTACGAAATGTAGGAAGCAAATCTGCTGCAATTCTAAAAAAATCGCAGGTTCTGTGATTCCAATCTCAACGATTTCAAAAGAAATTAATTTTTTAAATGCAGCAATTTCAAAAAAAATTAATTTTTTTTGCATGAATTTCAAAATATATGATCAGTTGTGATTGGACTTGCACGATCATGTGATTCTTTGGGATCACAGCAGATATATTTCCCAAAATGTATGATCATGCGGTCATGTTAATATTTTTTTGTCCGGAGCATTGAATTTTTTTTTTTTTTTTTTTTGTGAAATTACTACGATCGATTGTTCCAGACTTCTAGTACAATGAATAACGAGATTTAATGCACAATAAATGTTGGAGGTACATGTCATGCGATCAATAATTACTTTTGTCTACGTCTAACAAAATGGGACATGCTACCATACTTACCGGTACGAGTCCCCATGTTCTTAGATTCGAGACAACCTTAGATATGAGATTCCGGTACGAGATATCAGAACTGTCCCCGATTGATTTGATATTCTATTGGCACCGCATTATAATCCGAAACCTTGTAAATTTATTACAATTGTTTGATCAAAATCGGAAGATATCGGGACCTTACTTTGAAGCATGAAGCAGCACATATGTAGTCACATACATCTTGCATCATCTACCTTAAATAATATATAAGACATTAGATGTTATATTTCTTTGTGGAGGAATGGTGGTTGCTGGTTTCGGAAATAAAGTGAGCAGTGGTGGGGTTATTACTTATTAGGGTTATTGAGTGGTTGGGACGGATGACGCATCCAGAGGACTATGTTTCCTGCCTTTTTTTTTTTTTTTTTTTTGCCCTTTCAATAATTTTTTGTGTGCATTTATTTTGGCAAATTTGCTATTGGAGTTGCAGTTGCAGGGCCCAAAATTGCTCATGGAGTGTGGGTTCTTAAATGACATCCCACTCCAAGATGGACAGTCGTATATAAAATTTGGTAGAATTTTATGTGTATTTTTTAATTTTTTTGAATTTTTTGAATTCATAATATTATTATTGTTCTGAATTTAAAAAATTCTCGAATTTATCTAATGTGTTGTCTTTTCCATTAAAAAGTAATTCCCATTTTTGTCTCTATTAATATATATTAAACTTGTATAATGAAGTGTGAATTCTCTGTTCCGAAATCAAAGTTTATTTCAGAAAGTAGATATTGAAGATGCATTAATTAACTTCTTCAGGGCATATCTAAATTTATTTTTATGAAATTTCACACCATGGGCATATTCACCTGAAAAATGTTCTCACCTTGGAAGTTCGAATTGAATTGAACACAATTTTTTTACAAGCACTCTCGCAATCGAGAGTCTGTGCTCTTCAAGTGTCCAAGGTAAGAAGGTATGCATAAAAAATAAAACCAAATTCCACTACAAACCTGTTAATTAAAAGACTAAAATTTTCTCTTAAATATGCTACGTGTTTTTTATATTTTGATGGAGAGTAAAATGAACGATTTATAAATGTAAAATTAGATTAATTAAAGATGGCTGAATTTTGCTCTCCATGTAAGAGGTTGCATGTTCGAATTCCGGATGGGAGGATCATTTGTAAATATTAAATAATTGGGTGTCTTGATTTCCAATCTTTACTTAAAAAAATAAAATGTGAGAATATTTAAATTTTATTGAAAAATAAATATTATTTGATAATTTTTTAAGAGAAATATGTAATTTTAAAGTTTTTGAAAGATATACATAAAATTCTTTATTTTTTTTACATTGCTTGCGAAATGAAAGTTAAATTAGTAATAAGTAATAAATTTATTTGTTTTAGAGAATAAAACTTAATCTTGAGGGAGATTAATTGGTCATCGAAACAGCTTCTCCCCATGAATAGTTTTTTCATGTAAAGTACAACGAATAGCGAACCTCAAGCCAAAGGGTTTCTTAAAACAAAATCATGTAGGAGAAAATATTAAAAAAACATTAAAAATAAAATATGGAACCAGTATAAGGGAATTTAAAATTATGGGGTGAGGATTGTTGACAATAGACTAATTAATATATCTGTATAAAATTGCGATGTATGCACGTTCGCAATATTTATATAATTTTGGAATTCGTAATTGTTTGCAATTTGCGCTGCATGCACATTATACATATATTGTAAAATTTATTCTATTTTTATTGTACATGTAATGTTGAAATTATAACAATTCATATTAAAAGATATTTGGTTATACATTAAATAATACGAAAATTTATACAGAGAGTATATTATAAACTTAAGAGCAAAGATAGCATGTGTTGTGCTCAACAAAATACTCTAATAAGCACAATTAAAAAAAATATCGAATTATATTTCAAATGCGGAATTCAATCCATTGAAATTAATCTACTTCATGTGTGTACATGTAAATAGGGGTGTTTGTTGGGTCCGGTTTTGTTGGTTTTGAATCAAACCGAATTAGCGGTTCGGTTTTTTCGGTTTAATAGTTCGGTTCGGTTTGCTTTTTAAAACCGAATTATAACTTTCATACAGTTCGATTTGAAAATTTTCAAAACCGAGATAACCGAACCGACTGAACTTTTATATACTATGAATTTGGACAAGACCGTCTCGGTTTATTTCTTACTCAATTGTTTTAAATATTTCGGTTTATTTGTTAATACCTTAGTTGATCCTTTGGTTTATTACAAAACAATTGCTTTAAATAAAAAAATAATATTTTTCAGTTTGAACCGAGCAAACCGAAATAAAACATTGGTTCGGTTCGGTTCGGTTCGGTTCTATTTTTGAAACCGAATTATAACTTTGGTTTGCCTAGTTCAGTTCGGTTTAAACCTGACCGAACTGATGAACACCCCTACATGTAAATGTCAAATTTGAAAGTTCATTTAGTACAAAATCAAACGGTAAAAAAACATTTTTTTTATAATTTGTTGTATGCATTTTTTTAGCGCTTGACTTCATACTATATAAATTTCAAAATTTCAAAATTTTGCAGGGACGTGCATCTTTCGTGAAGTTGAACGGTTTCAACATTTTAAATTTTGTATATAAAACCAATCCCATTGATTTTTAGAGTTGTGCTCATCAAACATTATTGATGAGCACAACACACGCTAGCTTTATTGTAGACTTTGTCTAAATTTTTTTTGTTGATACTAAAAACGTGATAAATGTTATCAAGTAGTTGCTAATGTATTTAAAGTTCCAACCCTACTTTAAAAAATTATTAAAGATTAAGAGTCTGCATCGGGAATAAGTTTTGAACTTATATTTGGATAAAATGTTTTCATGTCGTCCCGTCAGAAGAAATCTATTCGAATTCTTAATTTGTTTCTTATTATATGTTCAATTAATTCAAATCCTTTTTTTTAAAAGCCGAATTGCCTCTTTAAGAAATACTTTGGCTTAATCCGGATACAAAGACACATATGACTACGCTTTCACCATAGTATTTTTTATTATTTTTATAGAGAAAAATGGAGATTTAACTTTTCAAATTTCAATATATATAAAAGATTTCTATTCGAATTTTAAAAATACAATCTCGGAAAATATTGTATTTTGTCTCTAGATGAAATACTAGTTCTTCTGTATCAATTTTGAGTTAATAACCACTAATTAATAACAATTGTGTCTTTTTAGATGTAGTCGTCCATTTAACGTTATGTTGACTTTTACAATGCATAGTACAATGTATGTGTAGTATTAGTGCAGACAATTGCGGCCATAAAATTTATATATACATACTACAAGGAACTTGTCCTATCCATACAAGTAAAGGGTAAAACAATCAGGTGCTGTTCGGCCGTTCCACTGTTCCAGCGAGAAAAGAAAAATTCAATTTATTTTTTTTTCTACGTGAATAGTAATTTTTAGTTCAATTTCCGCGTCCAGACCGTCAGTGTGATATTAATTTTGTTGCAACTGGTCGGTTTAATTTATATGAATCAATAGAACCCTCACAAAGTTTATTTTATTTTATTCCGGAAGACAGTTCTTTTCATTGGTAGGTTTTTGTTTAGTAAAAAGAAGAATCCAGTCATCATTAATTTTATTGGTAGCTGGTGTGAAATTTTCAATTGTAAATTGGGATGGCATTTTTAGCATTTTGCAAGGACGTTCTCTTAGTGTTTTGTGCTTCGACTTTGTTGATTGAAGATTTGAAGTGATTGGTACTCCCAAAAAAACAAAATAAAAAAAGGAACAAGAAGAGGATATTCTGTTTTATTTATTTTACTGGTGAAGAGTTTCTTTCAAGTACAGCTATATTGTTTGGTATAAAAGGGACTGACATAGAAGGTATTATTTATAAAAAAAAATTTATACAAAAGGCAATAGAGACTGTAGAGCGTTGGGTTCTAAGTTAGCTAAACGAAGATTTTTTATATGTATTTTTTAATTTTGGGAGAATAAAATATAAAATTCTTTTGGACAACTAAGATCTCTCTTAAGATCAAACTTTTTTTTGTTGGCTTTTGTTGAAAAAAGAGATTCATGAATTGGATCCGATAATCGGAACATCTATTGTTTCTACGTGAGTGCATATAATTTGGCTATTGCTTACTAGATATAACCGAAGTGACATGTTAATGGAGATTATGAAGTAAAAAGTGTCAAGTTTCATATTTATGTTGTAATATTTACATAATGTAAACAACCTTGTATTAATGTTGTTTCTTATTAGTACTAAAAAAAGCATCCCTTTTAATTTAGTAGGATGGCCTTGCATAATTTGCTAAACTAGGGGTCGTCTAGCGGTTTTAGAGCGGGCCCGAGATGGGCCGAATTTAAGTAATTCAAAAGGGGACATATTTGTTGTTTGAAGGCAATAGACTACTAAACTAAATTAAATGCGCGATTGTGTCGTACCGGTTGGTGTGAGCTGGAAAACTAATTACTTGTCCAGTCTGTACTTGGGCCCTCTCAGATTTGTTCATCATCACCCGCTCTAAATACCTTGATTCTTAAATAAGTTAGTAGCGTGCACATGAATTTTGCAGTGCTTTTAATTGTGGTTTTGTTTATATACATGGAAGGCAATTGCATAAATTTAATACCGAACTACATATGTAGTTTTACTATGAGTTAAAAAAAAACATTAAAAATAATAATTTATAATACTTTTCTAGCATAGTGGCTTGTGTTCTTTACCACACTTTCATAGGTTATGAGTTCAAGTCTTCTTTAAAACAATTACATTTTGGACCATTTTTGGATTTGAATGGTCCGCTTGAAAACCTACTCAAAACTGCACAAGAAAAACTGCATAGAATTCTGGATACCATTTAAAAACACTAGAACTTTAGGGATGGTACCTAACCTTCCGGTGATGATTTTCATACTAGATAGTGTAATATACTACAATTTTGCGATAATTTTTTTGGTGCCTACAGTTGCTTACGAATTGTTTTTAATTCACAATTTTTAAAATTTTGTGTGTGTTTACATATGTAACAGTCTTTTATTTGTAGCGAGTTTCGGAGCAATTTTAGCACAGGTGATAAAAATTCTTTTCCCCATATTTGTTTTACTCATCTTGAATCCTTTCTTTAGGTGAGGTTGTGGAGCAACATAGTAACTTCTGGATGATTTTTTTTTGAGTAAAGGTTGGAGATCAAGCCATCCAACTATTTAAATACTTTTGTTATTACAACAAATGATTTTTCTCATTTAGATTTGGAACTCATGACTTAATTCTCACATAGAAGTAATGTGCCTAACTTCTAGATAATTCATGTAAAATTTAGTATTATAGTAAATATAAACTTCTAAAGAAAGGATTAATCATGCCTTCTAAAAAGAAAAAAGAACTGTCGCTTCATACGAAGAAAGATTTTATCTGCTTTTTACTGGCTTTGAAGTATGAATTCGTTTCTTTAGATGGTCTGAAATCAACGAACACATGGATCCTTAGCTTGCGTATTAAATGGACTTTTAAAAAAACTAGGCCCGTTAGTATCTGAGAAAGTCGTCCAAACAATTTTAATGGAATAAATGGAAAATTTTACAAATAGCTCTATTTTTCAAAATTTTCAAACAAAATGTCCTTATAGAACTCTCATTTCTCCCTCTCCTCCCTTTCTATCCCTACTTTTTTCTTATTTACTCTTATCAAAATTTGATGCCTCCTTATCTTTGATTAGACTTAACATATGTATATTTAAAAAAAAACGTAATTCAAACATTTTTTTTGAAGACGCACAACAATTTTTCAGTTAAATAATATATACCAAATATATAGTTTTTTAATATTTACACTAATATGTACCATAATAACTTTATGTACATAATTATACTAGTTGCCACTAGCCCACTAGTATCTCGGGCTAACCCATATTGATAAAATTACAAAAGATAATAATTAAATTTATAAATAGAAACCTGATGTGTATTTTGGGTATAGAATTTATCAGTTTATTTCGTACACTATTTACTTTAAATTTATAAAAACCCTAAATACGCAAAGTAGATTGAATTGCAAGCGCACAATCTATCCTTGTAGTAATTATGGGTGTCGATCCAAAGACTAAGGCAATTATAATTTTTACTAAATTAATTAATTCTAAATTAAGTGCAAATAAGTAAATGTTAGTTTGTAATAATCTAGAAGTCAATAATACGATAAATTATTATAAAGCTTTGTTCATGAATTGAGTGATTAATAAACTGTCATTTTGTTCTTTGAGTATTATTGAATTTATGAATCATTTTGGGTTCATGACTTGAAATTGTAGAGCTTCATAATATAGATGATAAATACTCTTAAAAGTCTCTAACCGAGGTAATTAGGAAGAACACTAATTTACCGTTACAAGGTTAGAATGTGGATTAAAAGATGGTCAAGTTTTACAGACCATTGACATGAGATGCCATTTTAATCACATAGATACATGTTCTAGGAACATGGTATTTGACAGACCTCGAATGAAACATTAAATTGAATTATGTACGTGTCATTAATGTTTTCATTCAGTGTTAAGTTCTAAAGTATGAGGTATTCATCTTTCCTACTAAGAGATGTGTATGTGTGATTGTTATCTAACGCTGTCGGTAAAACGCAGTCATAACGGTAGCTTTTCGGTATCCATAACTTAGTTGAGATAGTGATGGTTTACCAAAATTACTATTGTCTCTCGTATCTCTATACGAGTTACGGTATCACTGGGCCCCTTGATAGAGTAGGATTATCTGCATGCAGTATAATTACAAGAGTAATTATATTTGATAATCTGCTCAAGATCAAGAAAAGATTACGTTTGCAAGGATGACACACACCTACCTTGAAACTGATCTGATACTGTGAGACATAAGAATTAACACGACTAAAATAGTTTACTGGATCGTGGTATTGTATAGTACAACATCATCTGTGTAATTGGATGGTCATAGTGTAGATGTCAGATGCCTCCTATGATTATAGAAGTTAAAATGGTTTTAATTCTATTTACCAACATAACACAGATCCTATTGGGTCACACCGCAAATGAGACTTATCAGAGAATCTTATAATTAATTATTGTAACGCCACAACATTTAGGTAATGAAATAATTTAATTTAACTATTGAATTTAATTAAAAGACTCAACCGAAATTTAATCCATTAAATTAACCAGAATATAATGTAATAAATTAGGAGGCCCAAACAAAGTTAATCAAATACCTAGCCCATATTTCCAAGCCCAACTCTCTAATCTGCGTCCTAAACCTAATGACCTATTTAAACCCCCTCATTTTCCCCCCGGAGCCGACACCTTCCCTCATAAACAAACAAATAGAATAAACAAAGTACAATTCAATTACTACAGTAGCCGCTACAGGTACCTTTTTCATTTCAACCTAATTTAAAATTATTAATTCTTGGATTGAATAAGTTAATAACAAAATTCATTAAAAACACCAATACCTAGGAGACGTTATATACTAATCTTGCACTATTTTATTTTAGCTTAATTTATTGATCTTCTTTCTTTTAATTCCTCTTTATTTATTTTTTATTTTTTTGTCACTCTTCTTAAAAGAAATCCAAGGCATAAACGATGTACCACATCTATACGGCTTGGTTTGAATTCCTCTTTATTTTATCTTTTATTCTTCTTAAAAGAAATCCAAAGCATAAACGATGTACCACATCTATACGGCTTGGTTCGATTATTGCTAAGTTCTTTTTCTTTATTTTATTCCTAGCATTTATTTTATACATAATCCGACCTATAACCGGTGCAAGACACCTACACGGGTCATGTTACAATGACAACCCCAAAAGGAACCTTAGATATTCCGATGGTTGAAGTAACGGTAATTTTGGATCTCATACAATGATTCCATTAATTTTTCTCTCGCAATTCCACCCTTCTTCTACTAATAAATAGTTATTAGTTTATAAAAAAATATGTGGGTAATATCATAAGTCTCTTCTATTAATCTATTTAACTTCTTGTAATAGATCTTGACGGATTATAATACTACAACAAGTAGGAAGTTCGTTTCTTATAATGAAAGATAATTTTTCATACAAATAAATAATTAGAAACAATATTATTCATTAATAATATTTTCCTTGACCGTTGATCTACTATCGTAATTTTTCTATGAACATTGCTTAATAGATATTTTTACTTAGAATTCGTTCATTGTCTGTTAATTTAGTTTCTTCATTTGAAAAATACTCACCTTAATTTGTAAGACATAGAATAGTAAGGATATATATATTCCTAAAGTTTCACACCATTCAAAAGTCCAAAAATTTATATTTTAGTAATATCTGTTAATAGAGACAGGTCCTTGAATTTATAGTAAGCAATATTAAATTAGTTAAACATTTATTTTCCATTTATTGATTTCATTCTTTTCTGGTCTCAGCCGAAGGCAATATGCTTCATTTAATTCAACAACTCATTTAAAATAATAAAATTAAGTCTTCAATATATTAACCTAAACCTCTAGCATTGAATAAGTCCTTCTTGATTTCTTTTGTTTATTTTCATTTTATCGTTTGACAAATATTTCATTTCCTATATGAATCGGTTATTCATTTGTAATACTTGGATTCAATTGTTGGACTTTGGAATTTTAATAACACCGTTGCTACTCTTTTACTCTCTACTAGAGATTTTAATGAATATTTACTTCGGTTATAGCATTCAATACATTTCTACACTTATTAATTCGTATCCAATTAAAAAGAAATCGTAAACAGAGAAGTATAGTAAATTTATAAACAGTAATTAAAGAACTCTAGAATCTTTAATATAGTGTACTAACTTTGGAATTTTAATAACACCGTTGCGAAATGAACGGATATTAGAACTGAACAGGGGCCAATATGCTTGCATATTGGGATGTATACGTTGGGTCCGGTGTTCGACTAGACCCCTCGTTAGCGTGACTGTAGGCGAAAGCGGTCCTGTTACGGATGTGATTGTAGGCTGACGCGATTGTAGGCGGAAGCGGTCCTATCACCGCCAAGACCTAGCGGCATATGAATTCACCGTCAAGTGAGGCACACGAAATGGACTAATGGAATTTTGAAAATAAATGAAATCACAAGTGAAGATAGGATATGCATTACATCAGAATAAGCATACGCATTTTTTATTTTATATGTTCATATTTGTGAGAAATAGTAAGGGTTTTATAAGCTCTAGGCTGGAACTAAATCCCGCACTGAGAGAAGGTTCGATCTCTCACCCGTTCCACTTTTACGTGGGTTCCAGGTAACGAAGAGGACGGATTCGAGCAGGCACAAGAGTGAGACTAAGTGGGAAGTTATGAATAATGATGAACTGCCACATGTTGTTTAGTTTTGTTTTTTTTTGTGATTCAATAATTGATACATTGAGTCGGCATGGCAGTGTTTGTGTACTAGCCATGTCGGCCGTGATCGTTTGTGCAACTCTATTGTTTATGAAATAAATGTGGCTTGATTTATATTGTTATTGATAATGTATGTGATGTGCGTACGCCTTACGTAGAAATACGTGGCGGGTTGTCTCGGGGTGTGACAACTAAGTTGGTATCAGAGCCAGCACATGCAATATTAATAACTTCCCACTAAGAGAGCGAAAATAATAAGGTCTTGTCATTAGATTATAAATCCTAGTTAATTTAAACACATTTTAACTGTAGATGGCAAACCTAGTTAGAGAACCAACTATTTGGATGAGGACATATCAAACCCAACTGCCAAAGGGATCTAAACCATTTCACGGATGGTGCGACTTGTCAGGAATAACAGCGCATGCGTTAATCTCCGTTAGTAACTCACACTCCATCATCTCTTCAGACCTAGTAGAATCAAGTGGATTTGAAGTGAAGGACACAGGAAGGTGGCTTCTCTTTCCGGAGCGAGAACATAGAGTTGCAGAAAAATACTGCCCAAACCTCTACGTAAACACGCAAAACGGTCGCTGGCTGGTAGAACCACTCATAGGTTACACCGGGCCCTATGAGATCATATTAGGGATGGATTGGCTGACAAAGCACCACGTACTAGTCGATTGTGCACAGCACTCCCTCGTATTTTGGGCACCTGAACAGCTTCCTATTAAAACAACGTTACGGGGCAAACTCAACGGAGAGAGGGTATTCGTGGGTGAGGAACTTGAGGTGAACAAGAGAAACATAGAAAACTTAGAAGACGAAGGAAAGAAAGAAGAAGAAGAACCATTCACAATGACCGAAATCAGAAATGAGTGGCCATATCACGTGAGGAAAGATATGCTTTGGGATTTCTTTGAAATGTAATAGGAAATTTTGATATGAGTTAACTATTATCATCGTAGGAAACGATCAAATTTTAATATAATGTATTTCGCTTGATTAAAGGAAAATAGAAGGATATTATAATGTATTGAATGAAGAGCGAATCGAATAGCCGTCCTTATTCTATTTTAATTGTTTGTTAATCTGTCTATATAAAGAAGTATTTTATGGAACAGATAGAGATAGCCGTAACAATACATATATATGTATAAAATAAATAAAAGTAAACAAATAATAATGTACATATATCACGACTGAAAAAAAAAAAAAATCTATTTGTTAGTTAATAATTAATAACAGCATATGTTAACACTGTTGTTATTTATGCTCTGTTTTACATTCATCGAACGTTCCTTCACTTTACTGCCTTGTAATACTATTATAATTTTTAAAATAGTATGTTTACGTTTGCTTTCAAAGTTTCTAAATATCTATCTAAATTTTCATTTATTTTATCTTTATATATACCTTACCAATATTCAGTGACTTTTCAACCTTTGTCAAACTGTACCGATTTTTACTAAGTACGCTAATTATTTTATTATTTTTATTTATTTATTTATTATTATTGTTATCATTATTTTAAATTGATTAAATGAAGCATTGACGAGAAATTTATGAGGCATTACTTCCTTCCACTCTTATAAAGAATTTTACTCAATAAAGAAAAAAATAATAATAAATAAATAATTGTATGTATAAATTACTGTTACCAACGAAAAATAAATAAAAAAAATAAAAAAAAAATTTAAATAAAAATAAATAAATAAAAAGATATATATATAATATTAGTGACGATCAATGAACTCTCAACAGTACTAATGAAAGATAATGTTATTTCCTATATATTATAGAACAATGAAGGGAAGACGGACCAACGACCGAACAAACGTCACCAATGAAGAGGCAAACCCACAAGCTGCCGAGAATCCAAACTTGACAACTTTGCTGCAAGGTTTGGAGCGGATAGCTCGGATCGCTATGGAAACTGAGCAAAGGAGACCTCGAGAGGTGGATCCATTCTTCGAATGTTACCGCTCTTTCACTTCCTTGCACCCTCCAACGTTCGATGGAACAGGCGACTTTGCGGTGGCAGAGAACTAGATCGACAACATCAAGGACAAGTTTCGAATATTACGCGCCCCTGAGGAATACAAGGTGGAACTGGCTACACCACTATTGGAGGGTCATGCTCGTTACTGGTGGCAAGAGGTCAAGCGCGGTCTGGATGAAACCATAGAACCCATAGGGTGGGCTGAGTTTGAGAGTAATTTTGAAAAGAGGTACATGGATATAATGTCGCGAGAGGTGCTCCGGCAACGTTTCACCAGTCTTAAACAAGGAAGCAATTCGGTGGTAGAATATAACTCCAAGTTCGAAAATCTGATGAGGTACGCCCCGGACATAATCCGGGATGAGTTTCGACTGCGACAACAATATTTAGGTGGCCTGAACCCCCGTTTTGCCCAGATCATCGACATCCCTGGGGTCAACAGACTACCCGATTTAATGCTAAGGGCCACCACGGCGGAGTCCTACGATATCCGTATCAATCAGTCCGGTGGTCTCCGTAACGTGCGACCAAGAGTAGAAGAGAACGCAAGGCCCCTCCCACCACGAGGTAACCTTGGAGGCGCAAGGGTCAACCCTCGACCCAACCCAGGAGCCATGTGCAACCATTGTGGCCGAAATCATGCCTCTAATCAGTGCAGCACACTCTATGGACTATGCCATAAGTGCTTCAAACCTGGACACTTCGCTAGGGAATGCCCTACCCACCCACCTCAAGGTTATGTGAAACCCCCAGCTCCAAATGCTAATGTGACTGTTCGAGCACCCCAAGCAAGAGGACCGGACAGCTACAACAACCTCAACAACAATCGGAATGTGAGTCAGGGAGGCAACAAGGTAGGAGTAAATGCACACCATTGTACCTGTAATTGTGAAATTGAAGAGGAGACAGCGGAGGAGGTGCAAGAAGGAGTAGAGGTTGCAACAGAACTCATGGCAGGTATGTTAGAATTATCCGGACACCCCGTTTTTGTTCTTGTAGACACCGGGTGCAGTCACTCGGTATTATCTAAGGAATGGGTAGAGAGATATGACATACAAACTCAAGACACGGGTAGAGTACTACACATAAGAACACCTGCATTGCAATACACCACCCCAGAAATTCGATGCGTAGGTTTAACTTTAAAAATTGCCGAGAGAGAATTCCCGATAAACCCCATCGTCTCCGAAGCGGGACTCTACGACCTGATGTTGGGTCTAGAATGGCTAACTAAAAATGGTGTCACTATCGATTGCCCCCAAAGGAAGATGATTGTGAAGAGGGCGGGCCTTTCCGATCTTGCAATCCGGCTACGAAAACAGGGAGACAAATGTCCGACTCTATCAGCAGTACAAGCAAAAAGACTGATAGAAACCGGATGTTCAGCTTTCATCGTCACGATAATGCAACACAATGCGGATACAACGGAGATGTCCACAATACCTATAGTGTCCGAATACGCCGATGTTTTTCCCAACGAATTGCCTGGAATACCCCCAGATCGAGAAATCGAATTTCGAATTGACCTTAACCCCGACACTCGTCCGATTTCAAAGGCCCCCTACCGCATGGCACCTGCCGAGCTCAAAGAGTTGAAATCACAGTTAGAAGAACTTCTTGAACTTGGGTTTATACGACCTAGCACATCACCATGGGGCGCACCAGTATTGTTCGTGAGAAAGAAAGACGACACCATGAGACTCTGCATCGATTATCGTGAACTTAATAAGATAACCATAAAGAATAAGTATCCACTTCCCCGCATCGATGACCTGTTCGACCAGCTACAAGGCGCCACAGTGTACTCCAAGATTGACCTAAGATCGGGGTACCATCAGCTAAAGATCCAACCAAGAGACATAGAGAAGTCAGCGTTCCGCACCCGCTATGGGCACTGCGAATTCACAGTTATGCCTTTCGGATTGACCAACGCCCCAGCAGCCTTCATGGATCTAATGAACCGGGTATTTCGAGATTTACTCGATTCGTGCGTAATTGTTTTTATAGACGACATCTTGGTGTATTCTAAGAGTGAAGAGGAGCATGCCAAGCACCTACGTGCTATCCTACAACGATTACGAGAGCATAAGCTGTACGCAAAATTCTCTAAGTGTGAATTCTGGATGAAACATGTAAAATTTTTGGGGCATGTGGTGACCGGAGAAGGTATTCAGGTAGACCCTGACAAGATCAAGGCGATAGTAGAATGGGAACAACCTAAGAACGTAACCGACATCCGAAGCTTTCTGGGGTTGGCAGGATATTATAGGCGTTTCGTTCCGGGCTATTCAAAGGTAGCACGACCTATGACCCAATTATTACACAAGGGGACACCTTTTAAATGAACTAGGAGTCAGGAGGAAAGCTTCCAATCACTTAAGCACTACTTAACTAGCGCCCCAATATTAACGTTGCCTAGACTCGATAAGGAATTCAGTGTGTATACCGACGCTTCAAGAAGCGGGTTAGGCTGTGTGCTCATGCAAGACGACCAAGTGATTGCGTATGGATCCCGACAACTTAAGAAGCATGAGCAAAACTACCCCACGCATGACTTAGAGCTAGCTGCTGTAATTTTTGCACTAAAAGCATGGCGACATTATCTCTATGGGACGAAGTGTCGAATTTTTACAGACCACCAAAGTTTAAAGTATATATTTACCCAAAAGGAATTAAACATGAGGCAACGAAGGTGGCTGGAGCTGATGAAAGATTATGATTTGGATGTCCAATATTTGGCGGGAAGGGCAAATGTGGTTGCAGACGCCCTAAGTAGAAAGAGGACAGCAAACCTAGCGGAAAGCATAACCCAAGAAGAAGAATTGATCAAAGAAATGAGACAATTGAATTTAGAAGTGTGTGTCTTGTCAGATTGGATGCAAGTGCAAACAACCACGAACAAGTCATCAGAGAACGAAATACTAACCCTAGCGGCGGTCTCGGTACTGTCCGATTTGAAATCTCGACTCTGCATCGCCAACCAAAGTGATGTGCAGCATCTAAGGTATCGAGAGACAGCTCGGAACAACCCAAGGTCAAGGTTTAGAGAGGGCGAAGATGGGCTTTTATACTTTGATAAACGCATGTGTGTACTTGAACAAGATGAACTGAGAAAGGAAATTTTAAGGGAGGCCCACGAATCGGGATACTCAATCCACCCAGGTGAAGTAAAAATGTACAACGATCTTCGTGCTCAATTCTGGTGGCCCAACATGAAGAGGGACGTGTCAAGAATTTGTGTCCAAGTGTATCACATGTCAACAAGTAAAGGCTGAAAGGAAAAAGATTGCAGGCTTGTTGTATCCAAACTCTAGGGCTCAAGAAAAATTTCAAATCATCACCATGGATTTTATCACCGGATTACCTTGTACCCGCAAAAAGTATGACTCAATCTGGGTCATAGTCGACACACTAACCAAGGTAGCCCACTTCATACCCTTAAGGACCACCACATCCGGACGGGAGTTGGCGGAACTATTCGTTCAATATCAGTTTAAACACCATGGGTGTCCTGAGACTATCATATCCGATAGAGATTCCCGATTTACCTCGCATTTCTGGAAGAGTTTCGAAGAAGCCATGGGAACCAAGCTGAACCTTAGCACCGCCCACCATCCCCAGACAGATGGTCAGTCGGAACGGACCATACAGACCTTAGAAGATATGCTGAGAGCCTGCGCCATAAGTTTTGGCGGATCTTGGGAAGA
Organism: Carex cristatella; assembly: GCA_024447775.1. NCBI lineage: Eukaryota > Viridiplantae > Streptophyta > Magnoliopsida > Poales > Cyperaceae > Carex > Carex cristatella. The sequence continues at coordinate 4,415,404 of JAJHPF010000003.1, read as the reverse complement.
CCACTTGGCAATGGCCGAATTTGCATATAATAATAGCTATCATGCTAGTATAGGCATGGCACTGTCAGAGGCTTGGTGCGGACATCGGTGGAGGACCCCTTTGTGGTGGGAAGCTAAAAGCGAACACATACCAACAGGACCAGAAATGGTTAAGGATTGTGCCGATAGAACCCAAATCATCCTGAGTAGGCTTGATACGGCTCGAGATCGACAAAAAAAGTATGCGGACCTAAGGAGGCGACCCCTGGAATTTGAAACGGGGAACCACGTGTGGTTAAAAGTGTCACCAAGAAGAGGTGTGCGGAGATATGGCGTCACCGGAAAAGTAAGTCCTAGATATGTAGGACCGTTCGAAATACTAAGGCGCATCGGTCCACTTGCCTATGAGCTGGCGTTACCCCCTGCACTAGATAAAGTACACCCAGTGTTCTATGTTTCCCAACTCCGACGTTATATTCGGGATCCATCGCATGTCCTTGATTTCTCTAACCTAGGATTAGATGAGACACTAATTTATGAGGAGTTACCGAGGAGGATTTTGGACACTAAGGAGATGAGGCTGCGACGCAAAACAATTCGACAAGTCCTAGTACAATGGGGACGTCATACCACCCGCGAAGCCACTTGGGAATTAGAGGAAACTATGCGCTCGAAATATTCAGAACTGTTCGATACACAAGAGGTTGTTCAGGGGACTGAACAAGATTCTCAAGGGGGGGAGGATGTAACGCCACAACATTTAGGTAATGAAATAATTTAATTTAACTATTGAATTTAATTAAAAGACTCAACCGAAATTTAATCCATTAAATTAACCAGAATATAATGTAATAAATTAGGAGGCCCAAACAAAGTTAATCAAATACCTAGCTCATATTTCCAAGCCCAACTCTCTAATCTGCGCCCTAAACCTAATGACCTATTTAAACCCCCTCATTTTCCCCCCGGAGCCGACACCTTCCCTCATAAACAAACAAATAGAATAAACAAAGTACAATTCAATTACTACAGTAGCCGCTACAGGTACCTTTTTCATTTCAACCTAATTTAAAATTATTAATTCTTGGATTGAATAAGTTAATAACAAAATTCATTAAAAACACCAATACCTAGGAGACGTTATATACTAATCTTGCACTATTTTATTTTAGCTTAATTTATTGATCTTCTTTCTTTTAATTCCTCTTTATTTATTTTTTATTTTTTTGTCACTCTTCTTAAAAGAAATCCAAGGCATAAACGATGTACCACATCTATACAGACTTGGTTTGAATTCCTCTTTATTTTATCTTTTATTCTTCTTAAAAGAAATCCAAAGCATAAACGATGTACCACATCTATACGGCTTGGTTCGATTATTGCTAAGTTCTTTTTCTTTATTTTATTCCTAGCATTTATTTTATACATAATCCGACCTATAACCGGTGCAAGACACCTACACGGGTCATGTTACAATGACAACCCCAAAAGGAACCTTAGATATTCCGATGGTTGAAGTAACGGTAATTTTGGATCTCATACAATGATTCCATTAATTTTTCTCTCGCAATTCCACCCTTCTTCTACTAATAAATAGTTATTAGTTTATAAAAAAATATGTGGGTAATATCATAAGTCTCTTCTATTAATCTATTTAACTTCTTGTAATAGATCTTGACGGATTATAATACTACAACAAGTAGGAAGTTCGTTTCTTATAATGAAAGATAATTTTTCATACAAATAAATAATTAGAAACAATATTATTCATTAATAATATTTTCCTTGACCGTTGATCTACTATCGTAATTTTTCTATGAACATTGCTTAATAGATATTTTTACTTAGAATTCGTTCATTGTCCCGTTAATTTAGTTTCTTCATTTGAAAAATACTCACCTTAATTTGTAAGACATAGAATAGTAAGGATATATATATTCCTAAAGTTTCACACCATTCAAAAGTCCAAAAATTTATATTTTAGTAATATCTGTTAATAGAGACAGGTCCTTGAATTTATAGTAAGCAATATTAAATTAGTTAAACATTTATTTTCCATTTATTGATTTCATTCTTTTTCGGTCTCACCGAAGGCAATATGCTTCATTTAATTCAACAACTCATTTAAAATAATAAAATTAAGTCTTCAATATATTAACCTAAACCTCTAGCATTGAATAAGTCCTTCTTGATTTCTTTTGTTTATTTTCATTTTATCGTTTGACAAATATTTCATTTCCTATATGAATCGGTTATTCATTTGTAATACTTGGATTCAATTGTTGGACTTTGGAATTTTAATAACACCGTTGCTACTCTTTTACTCTCTACTAGAGATTTTAATGAATATTTACTTCGGTTATAGCATTCAATACCTTTCTACACTTATTAATTCGTATCCAATTAAAAAGAAATCGTAAACAGAGAAGTATAGTAAATTTATAAACAGTAATTAAAGAACTCTAGAATCTTTAATATAGTGTACTAACTTAGGATGTAATGTATATATGCCGGTTAGGTTCGAATTCCGGAGTTTTAGAAGATCGCGAGACGTTTAATGATTTCCCTACTACAACAGGTGCAGGTTTCTAGACCTTATAAAACTATTTTACTTGTCCTTTGTCATTTAATTATTTATTTTCATGGCATTAGTTGAATTTATGCATGTTGTTTCGAACCGTTCGTATGATCAAGTAGAACATAAATAAACTGCATGAAATGATAGGATTCATACTTTGACCAAAGGACTTCCATGAATTGCATATGTTGAGCATGGCATGGATTTTTGTGATTGAATGAATGTACGCGAAATGAACGGATATTAGAACTGAACAGGGGCCAATATGCTTGCATATTGGGATGTATACGTTGGGTCCGGTGTTCGACTAGACCCCTCGTTAACGTGACTGTAGGCGAAAGCGGTCCTGTTACGGATGTGATTGTAGCTGACGCGATTGTAGGCGGAAGCGGTCCTATCACCGCCAAGACCTAGCGGCATATGAATTCACCGTCTAGTGAGGCACACGAAATGGACTAACGGAATTTTGAAAATAAATGAAACACAAGTGAAGATAGGATATGCATTACATCAGAATAAGCATACGCATTTTTTATTTTATATGTTAATATTTGTGAGAAATAGTAAGGGTTTTATAAGCTCTAGGCTGGAACTAAATCCCGCACTGAGAGAAGGTTCGATCTCTCACCCGTTCCACTTTTACGTGGGTTCCAGGTAACGAAGAGGACGGATTCGAGCAGGCACAAGAGTGAGACTAAGTGGAAAGTTATGAATAATGATGAACTGCCACATGTTGTTTAGTTTTGTTTTTTTTTTGTGATTCAATAATTGATACATTGAGTCGGCATGGCAGTGTTTGTGTACTAGCCATGTCGGCCGTGATCGTTTGTGCAACTCTATTGTTTATGAAATAAATGTGGCTTGATTTATATTGTTATTGATAATGTATGTGATGTGCGTACGCCTTACGTAGAAATACGTGGCGGGTTGTCTCGGGGTGTGACAATTATATATAGTTATAATTAATAATAAGATATTTATATTAATTATAAAAGGTATAATTAATATAAATGTCATAAAGATGACAAGCTTAAACATATTCAATTTACAAGCGTGTACGACACGTTGTGTAAAAACTATCGCAGCAACAGTCGCAAGAAATTATAACTGATCAGATCAATTATAATATGGATTATAAATATTAATTATGAATTAATATTTTGGGCCTAAATTAAATTTAGAATTTTATTTAAAAGTCCAAAATCAAAGCCCAAACCAAGGCCCAAAAAAGCCCCAAATTGATTTTTGGGCCAAAAGGGTATTTTGGTAATTTTAAACCTCCTCAAATGCCAATAAATAGAGGGGTAGGGGTAGAGTTTAAACCATTCCAAAATCCGATTGAAGTCTGATCGATCTGAAAGTCAGTCTTTTATAACTTTCGATTTTTCTCTTCCAAATAGTGTTGGGCTAGAAAATAAAGATATACATAATTCACGTATAATCTTCCGAGTCGTGAATAGTGTTTTTACGGGTGTCGTGAATAGTGTTTTCGCGAAGTTTGGTGAATCTGATTTTTCGTGAGACGCAAGTCGGTTTTTACGATCCTCGTGAATAGTGTTTTCACGCCTCCCGTGAATAGTGCTTTTACGGTTGTCGTGAATAGTGTTTACGGGATTAGGAAATAATATATTTGCGAAAGTCGCGATATATTTATTTTGTCATTTTCTCGGTGAATAGTGTTTTCACGCCTTCCGTGAATAGTGTTTACGGGATTACGATATAATATATTTGCGAAAGTCGCGGTATATTTATTTTGTCCTTTTCTCGGTGAATAGTGTTTTTGCGAATCCCGCTGGTCAGTATTACCGGTAGTAGAAAGCCAGTGCTCTGGTGGTTCCTGGTGGACGATCGATAGAGGTATCAGACGTCTGATACTCCAAGGCAAGACATTCCTCAGATTCGATCTTCTCGGTCCGCTGCAATCCAATTGGAATTTGGATTAAGGTATAAATATGTTATATTAATCTATTTAATTTGTAGATAGATTAAAGTTTTAGAAATCAATTATGGAGTAGATCTGTAGAAGGATTAAATTGGGTTTTGATGCCATGGAATACTGAAGGTGGATTGCCTTGGAAAGTATTTTGACATATCTCGTTTAATCCTTGGCTTAAGTTAGAAGTAAAATTTTTGTTTTACGTTCTTTCCGCAGCTTAAACTAATCAATGGGTTTGGACCGTCCGTAACCCAACAATAAATTTTGGGGGGGGGGGGTTGTTGCAAATCTCACAATTGTTGGGTTCAATACTCGGGAGGAGTTGGTTTGTAACAAGAACTAAATTAAAATCAAAATAAGAAAAAGTGGTTTGTAATAAATTTGACGAAGTCTAGAGGCATTTGGTCTACAATTCCTTGGTTAACTCAACACTTGGTTTATTCTCTTGATTCATGCTTTGTTTTGATGGGAGTTCTAACTAAGTTGGCCTATTTCTACTTAGAATCAATACTTTTCATATTTCAAGCCTATCATATTAATTTACCTCGTCTTAGGGCTGTCACTACCTAATAGGGTTGTTTAATTGAAGGCTAAATACTCCACTAATTCGTACCGATTACTAAATATACTCTAAGTATCTCGATTGCGAAGTACTTGTAAATTGGTTTCCCACAACTTTCCATGTCCAATTTTTAGTTCTTATGGTCAGGGTTAGACTCGACTTGGTCTATCTAATCTATTGTCCCTAAAATTATTTGTGTACAAGACTCAGTTTTATCAATGACTTAAACACCCTTGAAGACAAGGCGGCTGCCACTACCTCCGCAAGGTGTGGTTTCAAAAACACAAATCATGCATGACTCACAAATATATATAATAAGAACTAAACATCAATTCAAAGCAATCATCATACAAGAAAATATTCCAAGCAATTAAATTAACACAAGTTCATGATCGCGACCTAGGCCCCTAGAAGAGGGATTAGCCTCTCATGGGTGCAATAACAGAAACATCCTTGAAGAAGAACAAGTAAACCAAGCAATTAAAATGAGTAAATAACAAAGGGAAATAGAATATATTAGTACCCAAGCTATTCCTCAGTTCTTCCTTGCAAAGCCTCTTTGTAAGTCGCCAAATCCGCTTCGTCGCCTTGAATTCACTTGAGAAGGATGAGAGATTCAAGTTAGGGTTTGAGAGAGAAGAGAGATGTAATGGAGGGTGGCTTGATTTCAATCCCCAAAGGGGAGATGATTTTCTCTTGCTGCTTGCTTCCTCTTTTATAACAATTTTCGTGACTTGGTAAACAATTAGGCGAGATCTGGAAATAAATCTGGCGAAGATTGTGTCATTAAAACATGATTCCTATTGTTTTTGGCATTGGTGCGGCCAGGGGTGGGGGCACAAAAATCCTGCGCTTGTGAATTGTTGGTTTGTGCGGCCTAGGGAGGCCCGCATGTCTGGCCATATTTTCCCACTGACTCAGCTGATCCCCCTCTCTGTGATGTGCGTGTGCAGTTGTGCGGGCTAAGAGGACCGCACCAGTGAAGGTTTGAGCATTTGAGGTGTTGTGCAGCCAAGGAGGGCCGCATGTCTGGCCGCACAGAGGTTCTAAATGGCGATTTCTTTAGTGTGATTGATGTCGGGACTTCAAAGGTAGTTGTGCGGCTACATATAGTGCCCCGGAGACCGCACAAGAGGTTAAAAAGCTCCAAAACTGAAATCAAAATAAACTAGAAACAGTAACTTGGTTCTTTGGTATAATTCTAATTAAATTAAACTAAAATGCATGGGAATTGGTTATGAATTTAGAGTAAAACCCTTTTACAAAAGTGTGTATAATTGAGGCTTATCAAAACCCGTTAAAAAATTAATTACGGATGAACATATCTGCATTAATTTATATATCTCCGATCTAACTGGTTTCTATTTATAAATTTAATTATTATCTTTTGTAATTTTATCAATATGAGCTGGCCAGAGATACTAGTGGCAACCATTATAATCATGCAAATAATTTCATCATGGTACATATTAGTGTAAATATTAAAAAAAATATGTATTTGATATATATATTATTTAACTGAAAAATTTGTTGCGTGTCTACTATTTTTTTTGTTTGAATTTCTTTAAAAAAATTATGCACATATTAAGTTTAATGAGAGATAATGAAGCGTCAAATTTGTTGTTTTTGAGGAAAAGCCGTTGGGCATATTTGATTAAAATTAAAATCGTTCAAGTTACAACAACATGAACTAAGAGAAAAAAAAACAACAAAGGTATTACAACATGCTGCTAAGGGTACTGTTATGTAACAGTGCCTTATAACTCCTATAACTAGATATATTCCTAGGAAAAAAGACACTTCTTAAGCTTGCAAAAGAAATAATTGAGGGTCTAATGTTTGTCCCATTGGGCTAGTATTGATGTTTATCCTTCCTTGTGTAGCAGTACTTTGTTGCACGTTTCTTCGTGCTTCATTTGCCAAGTCATGAGGTATTCGTAGAGCTTAACTGGTCATGTATTTGACTGAGATCACCTCCCCCATAGCTCTTATTGCTGCCATGCATTGTGCAACCGCCTCAGTCTCTATCCATGATGGTAAGTTCTGGTTAAGGTTGTTGTTGATGAGGCTTACCAGAACCTTGCAGTTAGAGTAAATATGCATCCCTTGGATACTCGTTGGCCTTGGGTGGTGCTGACACCATTGCAGTACTTGGAGAAGGGAAACTGTTTCTGCATGAAAAGGGTACGAGGCCACGCATGAGCATAAAGCAGTGAGTTTGAGGATTCTCTGATCATTGTACATGACTGCCCCCCATACGGCATGTCCAAATGTAATCCAAGATGCATCAATTAGAATAATTTCGAATTTCCTTGGTATTTGCACTTGTTGTGTGCTCCTTGTTTCTTGTTTAGAAGGGTTTTGATGTTCAATTCTCCCATAGTGGGATGGTGGACAGGTAATGTTGGTTACAGGGGGGCATCAATCGAGATTAATACATAAATTTTGTTAAACTTTTTACCTTCAGAGAAAGCTTTAGAGACTCCAGATGTCGGATCTCCAATTCTACTCACCAGCGGAGCTATACCCGCATTTGAGATTAAATGTGGTGCTATTTTGTGGAGCTTCACACATACTGCTATCTTCAATACCTGTGGGTTTTCTAAGTTTGAGTAATCCTGCACTTTCTTGAGGACGACAACATCACTGCGGTATGACCATGTGCCTCTGTCCAGGACTGTTTGTAATTCTTTACCACTGATGAACTGTGCTATGAACTGTGCTATGCACGCCTCATTATTGATGTAAAGTGTGAGTCCTAAATTGGTCTGTCAGTGATGACCCGCACCAGTGCGCACTTGGATAGCTCACATGATTCTATTGCTTCATTTAGAGGGATAAAGGGAGAGGGCCGCATCCGTCCCTGCACTAAGGCTAGCGAATTGTGCAATGAACTGTTCATCATCATCCATCTCATTACTGTTTAATGGGTTCTGTGGTGTTTAAGGCTTGAGGTAGTTATGTGGGAGGACTTGCTCACTATAGAGTTTGGTGTGTGTTTTTTGTTTGGGGATTAGGAGGGCTCTGATATAAGCGGGCTAAACTGGGGAGTTTGGTGGGGTTCATAAATGGGCTTGTAAATGAGCTCATAATTAGGGCCAGGGCTAAGTAGGTCAGTTTGAGATTTGTTTTGTGCCTCATAATTGAGGTTTTGGATTTTCAAGGCATTTATGGGAGATGTTTCTTCAACCTTTTTCTCAGAGGTTCGGGAAGTATCAATGGGGTACCATTCCTGTGTAATTGTAAAAAAACTAACCAATTTTCAAAGGTGTGAGGACCATTTCCCAATGTATCACCACAAATTCTCCAACCTTCATTATGGCTTTTTCGTTGGGCCCCTTTATATTGTACTTCAACCCATTTTGAGATACAATTTCAACGAGATTGCTAGTTGTTAAAATTATGAATTGGCCTACCTTCAGAGTTGTTTTTCCATCGTATAGTGCAAAAACATTATTATTTCATTTCTCAGCTCTTGAATCATACTCTTCCTGTAACTGAACAGGTTGACCCTTCATTTTGACTACATCTGGTTTAGGAAAACCATGAGTTGTTTGGGAGAGGCAACACGGTGCACGACAAGTTTGGTGGACCATAGTGTCAGATAGATAGAGATGAGGTTCATTTTGTGGTAGGTAATAGCAACCCATTGTGGTTCTCTGTTGAGAAGAAGAAAGAGAAGAAGGTTTTTGCATTTAACTGTGTTATACTAAAAAGCAGGTATGAGGTTGTAGTATAAGAATTAGGTAATTTTGTATGTCAAAGATATATTGTAAAGATATTGTGTTAAAAGAGGTACAAATTTAGTTAGTATCAAAGGAAATTGATTTTGGTAGTAAAAGAGAGAACAAGTATTGTAATAAAAGAAGTGTGAGTTTAGAGAATAAAGTTTCTTTGTATCAGTGAAGGTTTGGGTGAAGAGGTAGCAGTCATTAATTGATTGATGAGATCTTAGACGGGTTGAGAGGATTAAAAGCTAGTTCAGATTCTTTGAAGCAAAGACACAAGCACTTGTCGTGCATCTCAATAACAGGGGTAGACACACCCATTAATGACTTCTAATTGACTTGCCTAGATATGCATCACCCAGTTGCCGTTCAATCCCTTCTCCTTTAACAACGACTGAAATTAAAACTTACGGCTTCATAGGCTTAGCACATCCTTAGCTCCATTATTTATTTAACAGTAGCTATTGTTTTTTTTTTTTTCATGAGAGTTGGAACTTTAAAAATTTGCTGCTGCGGGCCTATGGCACTGCCAAAGCATCAAATTTGATGAGGGTAAATAAGAGGTAGGGATAGAAAGAGAGAGCGAGGGGGAAATGAGGCCCCACAAGGGTATTTTGTTAATTATTTTAGATGAGGAGCATTTTGTTTGAAAATTTTGAAAGGTAGGACAATTTGTAAAATTTTCCGGAATAAATAGTTACAGTAAATAAGCTCAAGAACATCCCATATTTTGAAATCAGATTAACCACCAAACAAAATTCAGAGTCATCCATATCTCGGACCTTATTTTTGATATTATTATTCTACGGTATATATACTATTTTTTTTTGACAAATATGTTATATTTATTTTGTTCTGCTTTTGTGTGTTTTATGCCTCCCCTTTGCCTTTTCATTTTTTCTGTTCATATTTTGTTCATTTTCGAGTAGTTTTTTTCCCTGTATATTATACTTTAGCAAATTTATGCTTGGCTACATTTATTCACAATACCATGTGATACGTGGATTGACACAAGTAATTAAATATTGTTTTAGGATTGTGATATCAATTTGTTCATATCTTTATCGGTTGAGTAATTATAATGCATATTACTAAATGCCTTTTATAATTTATAGAATTAAAATTGAGTTTTGATTTTATTATCAACACGATATAGATCCTACGAGGTCACACCCAAGAGAGAAAATGAAACAAATAAAAGTGTATGAAGATGACTATCTTGATATTAAAACATATTTATTACATGTTGGAAATGATACATAAATTTATTTCCCAACAAGAATTGAGCAAAGATAATTAATTGTGATGATTGTCGGGTGGGCCGAATATTGGCATAAATGGCAAAAACGAATTTGCAAAGTGAGAAAGAACCCAAACCCATTTGAATTTATAATTCTAATATTAAATGAAAGAGTCCATTTGATGTAGGCTTGAGAATAAAGTTGGAAAAAGAAAGCATCTAATGGAGATGTCCATTAGATGACAAAAGTAACTTTATAATGTTGCTTTATGCTCATCGTTCATCCTATCTCACAAGAACAAGGGAAAATAAGGTTGCCAAGAATGTAGAGAAGAAAATTTGTTACGGCGTGACTAGTCATGTCACTGAACGTCACACGTTAACGTCACGTCATGTCACGTGTGTCGATTATGTGATGTGACTCGCGTGACACGTGACAACATTCTAAGAAAAATATACATCACGTCACGCGAACCAGTCACGTCACGTCACGTCATGTCACGGTATGAAACATAGAGTATCCAACTTTTTTTTATATGCATAAAGTATTCATATTTTTATTTTAGTGTAAGTTCAGTGATATTTATACTCATGTAGTACTGATTTTTATTTTTTTAGTTTAATCTAATGAATGTTTGTAATTTGAATTTTTAAAGTAATGTCAGATGCAACATTTCCTAAAAAAATAATCTTTACAACATTATTTACTTATTTTAGTTTTATATTTTTTTTTCTAAATTTTCAACAATTTAAATTAAAATATAAAAAAAATTGACATGACTAATTTACGTCACGACACGTCACATATGGTCACGGCGAGACCATCCGCCACTATTTTGGTCCCGTCACATCACGTCACGTGAAAAAAAGAGTTAATCACGTCACGTGACCAAATCACGGCGTGTTTGTCACGTCACGTCACGACGTGTCACGTATTTCCTTCTCTACAAGCATGTGAAGTAATGCAAATGATGCTGATAATCACAATAATAATGACAAATGAGGTTGATAAGCACAAGAACAAGGGCAAATGATGTAGCTAAGTACAAGAACAACCGCAAATGAGAATGCCAAGCATAAGAACAAGGGCAAATGATATTTCTTTGCACAAGAACATTGGGAAATGCGCTTACTAAGCACATGAACAAGAGCAAAAGTTATTGATAAGCACAAGAACAACAAAAATGAGCCTTCTAAGCATAAAAAAACAATGACAAACGAGGTTGTTAAGCATAAGAACTAATGCAAATGATATTGCTAATCACAAGAGAATGAGCAAATGAGTTTGCTAAGAACATGAATTATTACGAATGATGTTGATCATCACAAGAACAATGACAAATGAGATTTTTTATCATAAAAACAAGGTCAAATGAGGTTCCTAAGCACAAAAACAAATACAAATGAAGTTGATAAGCACAAGATCAAGGGCAAATGATATTGCTAAGTACAAGAACTACTACAAATAATGTTGTTAAGCACAAGAACAAGGGCAAACAAGCTTTGTTTACGCAAGAACATTGGCAAATGCATTTGCTAAGCACAAGAATAAGGGCAAAAGATGTTGATAAGCACATGAACAACAACAAATGAGGTTGCTAAGCATAAGAAAAATGACAAATTAGGTTCTTAGCAAATGAGTTTGCTAAGAACATGAATTATTACGAATGATGTTGATCATCACAAGAACAATGACAAATGAGATTTTTTATCATAAAAACAAGGTCAAATGAGGTTCCTAAGCACAAAAACAAATACAAATGAAGTTGATAAGCACAAGATCAAGGGCAAATGATATTGCTAAGTACAAGAACTACTACAAATAATGTTGTTAAGCACAAGAACAAGGGCAAACAAGCTTTGTTTACGCAAGAACATTGGCAAATGCATTTGCTAAGCACAAGAATAAGGGCAAAAGATGTTGATAAGCACATGAACAACAACAAATGAGGTTGCTAAGCATAAGAAAAATGACAAATTAGGTTGTTATGCACAAGAACAAGGGCAAATGAACTTGTCAAGCACATGAACTAATAATTACAAATGATGATGATAATCACAAGAACAATGACAAATGAGATTATTAAGCATAAGAACTAAACCAAATGAGGTTGATATGCATAAGATCAATGGTAAATAAGATTGCTAAGCACAACAACAACTGCAAATGAGATTGCTATGTATAAGAACAAGGACATGTGAGCTTTCTTTGCATAAGAACATTGACAAATGTACTCGATCAACACAATAACAAGGGCAAAAGAGGTTGATAAGTACATGAACAACAAAAAAATGAGGTTGCTAAGCATAAAAACAATGACATATGAGGTTGTTAAGCACAAGAACAATGTCAAATTAGGTAGCTAAACACAAGAACAATGGCAAAGGAGGTTGCCAAGTGCATGAAATTTGCAAATGAGGTTGCGAATCACAATAACAATGACACATAAGGTTGCTAAGCACAAGAATAAGACCAAATAATGTTCCTAACTACAAGAACAAGGGAAAATGATATTGCTAAGCCCAAGATCAAATGCAAATGATTTTGTGAAGCACAAAAACAACTAAAAATGAAGTTGCTAAGCACAAGAACGAAGACAAATGTTGTTCCTATGCACAAGAACAAGGATAAATAATGTTGTTAAGTATAAGAACCACAAATGAGCTTGTTAAACACAACAACGAGGGAAAATGAGCTTTCTTTAAAAAGAACATTGGCAAATGCGCTTGCTAAGCAGAAAAACAAGGGTAAAAGAGGTTGATAAGCACAAGAACAACAACAAATGATGTTGTTAAGCATAAAAACAATGACAAATGATGTTGTTAAGCATTAGAACTAATGCAAATAACGTAGCTAATTACAAGAGCAAGGGAAAATTAGATTGCTAAGGACAAGAACAATGAAAAATAAGGTTAAGCACATGAATTAAAGTGAATAATATTGATAATCATAATAACAATGACAAATGAGATTTTTAAGCACAGGAACAAAGTCAAATGACTTTCCTAAGCACAAAAAATACAAATGATGTTGATAAGCACAACATCAAGGGCAAATGATATTGCTAAGCACAAGAACTACTGCAAATGAGGTTGCCAAGCATAAGAACAATGACAAATTAGCTTTCTTTGCACAAGAACTATCGCAAATGAGGTTACTAAGAACAAGAACAAGACCAAAAATGGTTGATAAACACAAGAACTAATGCAAATGATGTTGCTCAGCACAAAAACAACTAGAAATAAAGTTGCTAAAGACAAGAACGAAGGCAAATGAGGTTCCTATGTACAAAAAAAAGGACAAATTATGTTGTTAAGCACAAGAACAATAACAAATGAGATTTCTAATCACAACAACAATGACAAATAAGCTTTCTTTGAACAAGAACATTGGCAAATGTGCTTGATAAGCACAATAACAAGGGCAAAAGAGATTGATAAGCACAAGAAGAACAACAAATGAGGTAGTTAAGACCAGGAACTAATGCAGATGATGTGCTTAACCCAAAAACAAGGGCAAATGAGATTGCTATGCACAAGAACACATGCAAATAATGTTGATAATGACAAAAACAAGGGCAAATTAGGTTTCTAAGCACAATAACAAGGACAAATGAGGTTCCTAAGCACAAAAACAAATGAAAATGAGGTTGATAAGCACAAGATCATGGGCAAATGATGTTGCTAAGCACAGGAATAAGAACAAGAACAAGAGAAATGAGCTTTCTTTGCGTAAGAATATTGGCATCTAAGCTTGTGAGGCACAAGAACAAGGGAAAAAGTGGTCGATAAATCCAAGAACAATAACAAATGAGATTGCTAAGTACAGGAACAACCGCAATGATGTAGCTCAGTATAAGAACAACCGCAAATATAAGGGCAAATGATGTAGCTATGTACAAGAACAACAACAAATAAGGATGTAGCTACGCACAATAATGAAGGTAAATGAGGTTCCTATGCAGAAGAACAAGGAAAAATTATGTTGTTAATTACAAGAACAACCACAAATGAGGTTGCTAAGTACAACAACAAGAGCAAATGAGCTTTCATTGCACAAGAACATTGGCAAATACACTTGCTAAGCACAAGAACAATGGCAAAAGAAGTTGATAAGCACAAGAATAATAACAAATGAGGTTGCTAAGCATAAGAACAATGTCAAATGATGTTCCTAAGCACAAGAACAAGGGCAATGAGTTTTCTAAGCATATAAACAAATGCAAATAATGTTGCTAATCACAAAAACAATGACAAATGAGGTTGCTAAGCAAAATAATAAGGCCAAATGATATTCCTAACCACAAGAATGAGGGCAAATGAGGTCATTAAGCACAAAAACAAACACAAATGATATTGCTAAGCTAAAAAACAACTAGAAATGAAGTTGCTAAGCATAAGAACGAAGGCAAATGAGGTTCCTCTGTACATGAACAAGGACTACACAAGAACATTCGCAAATCTGCTTGCTAAGCACAACAACGACAAATGAGATTGCTAAGCACATGAACATGCAAATGATGTTGCTAATCACAATAACAATGTCAAATGAGGTTACTAAGTACAAGAGCAAGGGAAAATAGGGTTGTTAAGCCCAAGAACAAATGCAAATAATATTTCTACGCACAAAAACAACTAGAAATGAAGTTACTAAGCACAAGAACGAAGGCAAATGATGTTCCTATGCACAAGACATGGGCAAATTATGTTGTTAAGTATAAGAACAACCACAAATGATATTGCTAAGCACAACAACAAGGGCAAATGTGCTTTTTAAGCACAAGAACAAGTGCAAAAGAGGTTGATAAATACAAAAACAACAACAAATAAGTTTGCTAAGCATAAGAATAATGACAAATGAGGTAGTTAAGCACAATAACTAATGCAAATGATATTGCTTAGCTCAAGAACAAGGGCAAATGAGGTTGCTAAACACAAGAACAAACACAAATGATGTTGATGATGACAAGAACAATGACAAATTAGGTTGCTAAGCACAAGATCAAGGACAATGTGTTTACCAAGCACAAAAACAATTGCAAATAAGGTTGATGAGCACAAGATCATAGACAAATAATGTTGCTAAGCACAAGAACAACCGCAAATGAGGTTGCTAAGTACAAAACCAAGAGCAAATAAGCTTTCTTTTCACAATAACATTGGCAAATGCACCTGCTAAGGACAAGAACAAGGAAAAAAATGGTTGATAAACACAACAACAATAACAAATGAGGTTGCCAAGCATAAGAACAACGACAAGTGAGGTTGTTAAGGACAAGAACTAATGCAAATAATGTTGCTTAGCACAAAAACAATGACAAATTATGATGTTAAGCATAAGAAAAGGGCAAATGAGGTTTCAAAGCACATAAAGTAATGCAAATGATGTTGATAATCACAATAACAATGATAAATGAGATTGATAAGCACAAGATTATAGACAAATGATGTTGCTAAGCATAAGAACAATCGGAAATGTGGTTTCTAAGCACAAGAATAAGGACAAATTAGCTTTCTTTGAACAAGAACATTGAGAAATGCGCTTGGTAAGCACATGAACAAACACAAATGATGTTGGCACAAGAACAACGACAAATGAGGTTGCTAAGCACAAGAATAAGGCCAAATGATGTTCATAAGCATAAGAACAAGGGAAAATTAGGTTGTTAGGCCTAAAAACAAATGCAAATATTGCTAAGCACAAAAACAATTAGAAATGAAGTTGCTAAGCACAAGAAAAAGGGCAAATAATGTTGTTAAGTATATAAGAACTTTTTTTTAAATGAGGTTGCCAAGCACAAGGACATTGGCAAATGCGTATGCTAAGAACAAGAACACGGACAAAAGATGTTGATAAGTACAAGAACAACAACAAATGAGGTTGCTAAGCATAAGAACAATGTCAAATGATGTTCCTAAGCACAAAAACAAGGGAAAATGAGGTTGTCAAACTAATGAACAAATGCAAATGATGTTGCTGATTACAAGATCAATGACAAATGAGGTTGATCAGCACAAGAATGAGACCAAATGATGTTCATAAGAAAAAGAACAGAGACAAATATGGTTGTTAATCCCAATAACAAATGCAAATGATATTGCTAAGCACAAAAACAACTAGAAATGAAGTTGTTAAGCACAAAAACGAAGGCAAATGAGGTTCCTATACAAAAAAACAAGACAAATGATGTTATTAAGTACAAGAACATCAATAAATGAGGTTTTTAAGCACAACAACAATGACAAATAAGATTTTTTTGAACAAGAACATTGACAAATGTGTTTGCTAAGTACAAGAACAAGGGAAAAACAAATTGATAAGCACAATAACAACAACAAATGAGGTTGCTAAGCAAAAGAACAATGACAAATGAGATAGTTAAGCACAAGAACTATTGGGAATGTTGTTGCTTAGCCCAAAAATATTGGCAAATAAGGTTGGTAAGCATAAGAACATTGACAAACTAGGTTGTTCAGCAAAATAACTAATGCAAATTAGGTTGCTATGCACAAGAGCATGGGCATATTTGTTTGTTAAGCACATGAACTAATGCAATTGATGATGATAATAACAAGAACAATGACAAATGATGTTATTAAGTACAAGAACAAGGGCAAATGAGGTTGATAAGCACAAGATCAAGGACAAATGATGTTGCTAAGTACAACAACAACTGCAAATGAGGTTGCTATGAACAAAAATAAGGACAAATGAGCTTTCTTTGCATAAGAATATTGGCAAATGCAATCGATCAGCATAACAAGGGCAAAAGAGGTTGATAAGCACAAGAACAAAAAAAAATAAGGTTGCTAAGTATAAAAACAATGACATATGAGGTTGTTAAGCACAAGAACAATGTCAAATTAGGTTGCTAAGTACAAGAACAAGGGCAAAGAAGGTTGCTAAGCACATGAAATATACAAATGAGGTTGCTAATCACAATAACAATGACAAATGAGATTACTAAGCACAACAATAAAGCCAAATAATGTTCCTAACTACAAGAACAATGACAAATGATGTTGTTAAGCCCAAGAACAAAAGCAAATGACATTGTTAAGCACAAAAATAATTAGAAATGAAGTTTCTAGGTTGTTAAGCACACAAACAAGAGCAAATGAGGTACCTAAGCACAAGAACAAATGCAAATGACGTTCATAAGCACAAGATAAAGGGCAAAAAAGATTGTGAAACACACGAACAATGCCAATTGAGGTTGTGAAGCACACAAACAAGGGAAAATGAGGTTCCCAAGCACAAGAACAAATGCAAATGAGGCTCATAAGTACAAGATCAAGGATAAATTATGTTGCAAAGCACAAGAACAATGATAAATGAGATTGTTAGGCACAAGAAAAATTGTAAATGATGTTGATAAGCACAAGAGCAAGGACAAAAGTGGTTAAGAAGCATATGAAAAACGACAATTGAGGTTGTCAAGCACACAAACAAGGGCAAATGAGGTTCACAAGCACAAGAACAAATGCAAATGAGGTTCACAAGCACAAGAACAAATGCAAATGAGGTTCATAAGCACAAGATCAAGGATAAATTATGTTGCAAAGCGCAAGAACAATAACAAATGAGGTTGTTCAGCATAAGAACAAGTGTAAATGGTGTTGTTAAGCACAAGAAGAAGGGATAAAGAGGTTAAGAAGCATATGAACAAGGAAAATTGAGTTCTTCAGCTCACAAACAAGGGCAAATGAGGTTCTTAAGCACAAGAACAAATGCAAATGAGGTTTATAAGCACAAGATCAAGGGAAAAATAGGTGGTTAAGCACACGAACAACGACAATTTAGATTGTTAAGCACATAAACAACGAAAATGAGGTTCCTAAGCACAAGAACAAATGCAAATGAGTTGCATAAGTACAAGATCAAGGACAAATTATGTTGCAAAGCGCAAGAACAACGATAAATGAGGTTGTTAAGCACACAAAAAAGTCTAAATGATGTTGCGAAGCACAAGAACAAGGGCAATGAGGTTAATAAGCATATGAACAACGACAATTGAGGCTGTTAAGCACACAAACAAGAGCGAATGAGGTTCATAAGTACAATATCAAGGGCAAAAGAGGTTCTTAAGCACACGAACGACGCCAATTGAAGTTGTTAAGCACACAAACAAGGACAAATGAGGATCCTAAGCACACGGACAAATGCAAATGAGGTTCATAAGCACAAGATCAATGACAAATTATGTTGCAAAATGCAGAAAGAACGACAATGAGATTGTTAAGCTAAAGAACAAGGGCAAAAGAGGATAAAAACATATGAACAACGGCAATTGAGGATATTAAGCGAACGAACAACGGCAAATGAGGTTCCTAAGTACAAGAACAAATGCAAATGACGTTCATAAGCAAAAGATCAAGGGCAAAAGAGGTTGTCAAGCGCACGAACAACGCCAATTGAAGTTGTTAAGTACACAAACAAGGGCAAATAAGGTTTTTATGCACAAGAACAAATGCTAATGAGGTTCGTAAGCACAAAATCAAGGGCAAACTATATTGTAAAGCGCAAGAAGAACGACAAATGAGATTGTTAAGCACAAGAACAAATGTAAATGATATTGCTAAGAACAAGAACAAGGGAAGAAGCATATGAACAACGACAATTATAGTTGTTAAGCACACAAACAAGGGCAAATGAGGTTCCTAAGCACAACAACAAATGCAAATCAGGTTCATAAGCACAAGATCAAGGGCAAAAGAGATTGGTAAGCACACAAAGAACCACAATTGAGGTTATTAAGCAGACGATCAACGACAAATGTGGTTCCTAAACAGAAGAGCAAATGCAAATAAGGTTCATAAGCACGAGATCAAGTGCAAATTATCTTGGAAAACGCATGAACAACGATAAATGAGATTGTTAAGCACAAAAAATAGTGTAAATCATGTTGCTAAGCCGAAGAACAAGGACAGAAGCATATGAATAACGACAATTGAGGTTGTTAAGCACACAAATAAGGGCAATTGAGGTTCGTAAGTAGAAGAACAAATTCAAATGACGTTCATAAGCACAAGATCAAGGACAAAAGTGGTTGTTCAGCACACGAAAAAGTGTAAATGAGGTTCATAAGCACAAGATCAAGGAAAAATTATATTATAAAGTGCAAGGACAACGATAAATAAGGTTGCTAAGCAGAAGAACAAGGGTAAAGAGGGTTAAGAAGCATATGAATAACGACAATTGAGGCTGTTAAGCACACAAACAAGGGTAAATGAGGTTCCCAAGCACAAGAACAAACGCAAATGAGGTTCATAAGCACAAGATCAAGGGCAGAATAGGTTGTTAAGCACACCAACAACGTCAATTAAGGTTGTTAAGCACACAAACAAGGGAAAATGAGGTTCCTAAAAACAAGAACAATTGCAAATGAGGTTCATAAGCACAAGATCAAGGGCAAAAGTGGTTGTTAAGCACACGAAGAATGCCAATGGAGGCTGTTAACCACACAAACAAGGGAAAATGAGGCTCCTAAGAACAAGAACAAATACAAATGAGGTTCATAAACACAAGATCAAGGGCAGAAGTGGTTGTTAAGCACACCAACAACGTCAATTAAGGTTATTAAGCATACAAACAAGGCCAAATGAGGTTCTTAAGCACAAGAACAAATGCAAATGAGGTTCACAAGCACAAGATCAAGGGCAAATTATGTTGCAAAGCGCAAGAACAATAAATGAGGTTGTCAAGCACAAGAAAAAGTGTAAATGATGTTGCCAAGCACAAGAACAAGGGCAAAAGAGGTCAAGAAGCACATGAAGAACGACAATTGAGGTTGTTAAGCACACCAACAAGGGCAATTGAGGTTCCTAATCACAAGAACAATTGCAAATGAGGTTCATAAGCACCAATGGCAAAAGAGGATGTTAAGCACACCAACAACGTCAACTATGGTTATTAAGCACACAAAAAAGGGCAAATGAGGTTCCTAAGCATAAGAACAAACGTAAATGAGGTTCATAAGCACAAGATGAAGGGCAAAAGAGGTTGTTAAGGACACGAACAACACCAATTGAGGTCGTTAAGAAGACAAACAAGGGTAAATGAGGTTCCCAAGCACAAAACAAATGCAAATGAGGTTCATAAGCACAAGATCAAGGATAAATTATGTTGCAAAGCATAAGAACAATGATAAATGAGGTTGTTAAGCACAAGAAAAAGTGGAAATAATGTTGCTAAGCACAAGAACAATGGCAAAAGAGGTTAAGAAGCATATGAACAACGATAATTGAGGTTGTTAAGCACACGAGCATGGGCAATGGTGGTTCCTAAGCACTAGAACAAATGCAAATGAGGTTCATAAGCACAAGATCAATGGCAAGAGAGGTTGTTAAGCACACCAACAACGCCAATTGAGGTTGTTAAGCACACAAACAAGGAAAAATGAGGTTCTTAACCACAAGAACAAATGCAAATGAGGTTCATAAGCACAAGATGACGAGCAAAAGAGGTTGTTAAGGACACGAACAACACCAATTGAGGTCGTTAAGAACACAAAGAAGGGAAAATCAGGTTCCCAAGTACAAGAACAAATGCAAATGAGGTTCATAAGCACAAGATCAAGGATAAATTATGTTGCAAAGAGCAAGAACAACGATAAATGAGGTTGTTAAGCACAAGAAAACGTGTAAATAATGTTGATAAGCACAAGAACAAGGACAAAAGTGGTTAAGAAGCATATGAACAACGACAATTGATGTTATTAAGCAGACGAACAACAGCAAATGAGGTTCATAAGCACAAGATCAAGGACAAATTATGTGACAAAGCGCAAGAACAACGATAAATGAGGTTGTTAAGCACAAGAAAAAGTGTAAATGATGTTGCTAAGCACAAGAACAAGGGGAAAAGAGGTTAAGAAGCATTTAAACAAGGGTAATTGAGGTAGTTAAGCACACGAACAAGGACAATTGAAGTTCCTAACCATAAGAACAAATGCAAATGAGGTTCATAAGCACCAGATCACTGGCAAAAGAGGTTGTTTAGCACACGAACAACGCCAATTGAAGTTGTTAAGCACAGAAACAAGGGAAAATGTGGTTCCTAAACATAAGAACAAATGCAAATGAGATTCATAAGCATAAGATCAAGGGAAAAAGCAGTTTATCACACAAGCAATGCCAATTGAGGTTGTTAAGCACACAAACAAGGGAAAATGAGGTTCCCAAGATCAAGAATAAATGCGAATGAGGTTCATAAGCACAAGATCAAGGATAAATTAGGTTGCAAAGGGCATGAACATTGATAAATGAGGTTGTTAAGCACAAGAAAAATTGTAAATAATGTTGATAAGCACAAGAACAAGGACAAAAGTGTTAAGAAGCGTACAAACAATGACAATTGAGGTTATTAAGCAGACGAACAGCAGCAAATGAGGTTCCTAACCACAAGAACAAATGCAAATGAGGTTCATAAGCACAAGATCAAGGACAAATTATGTCACAAAGCGCAAGAACAACGATAAATGTGGTTGTTAAGCACAAGAAAAAGTGTAAATGATGTTGCTAAGCACAAGAACAAGGGCAAAAGAGGTTAAGAAGCATATGAACCATGGCAATTGAGGTTGTTAAGCACACGAACAAGGGCAATTGAAGTTCCTAACCATAAGAACAAATGCAAATGAGGTTCATAAGCACCAGATCAATGAAAAAAGAGGTTGTTAAGCACACGAACAACACCAATTGAAGTTGTTAAGCACAGAAACATGGGAAAATGTGCTTCGTAAACACAAAAACAAATGCAAATGAGGTTCATAAGCATAAGATCAAGGGCAAAAGAGGTTGTTAAGCACACGAACAATGCCAATTGAGGTTGTTAAACACACAAACAAGGGAAAATGAGGTTCCCAAGAACAAGAATAAATGCAAATGAGGTTCATAAGCACAAGATCGAGGATAAATTATGTTGCAAAGGGCATGAACAATGATAAATGAGGTTGTTAAGCACAAGAAAAATTGTAAATAATGTTGATAAGCACAAGAACAAGGACAAAAGTGTTAAGAAGCATATGAACAGCGACAATTGAGGTTATTAAGCAGACGAACAACAGCAAATGAGGTTCCTAAGAACAAGAACAAATACAAATGAGGTTCATAAGCACAAGATCAAGGACGAATTATCTTACAAAGCGCAAGAACAACGATAAATGAGGTTGTTAAGCACAAGAAAAAGTGTAAATGATGTTGTTAAGCACAAGAACAAGGGCAAAAGAGGTTAAGAAGCATATGAACAAGGGCAATTGAGATTGTTAAGCATACGAACAAGGGCAATTGAAGTTCCTAACCATAAGAACAAATGCAAATGATGTTCATAAGCACCAGATCAATGGCAAAAGAGGTTGTTAAGGACACGAACAACGCCAATTGATGTTGTTAAGCACAGAAACAAGGGAAAATAAGGTTCCTAAACACAAGAACAAATGCAAATGAGGTTCATAAGCACAAGATCAAGGGCAAAAGCGGTTGTTAAGCACACGAAGAATGCCAATTGAGGTTGTTAAGCACACAAACAAGGAAAAATGAGGCTCCTAGGAACAAGAATAAATGCAAATGAGGTTCATAAGCACAAGATCAAGGATAAATTATGTTTCAAAGGGCATGAACAACGATAAATGAGGTTGTTAAGCACTTGAAAAAGTGTAAATGATGTTTATAAACATAGGAAAAAGGGCAAAAGTGGTTAAGAAGCATATGAAAAACGGCAATTGAGGTTATTAAGAACACAAACAAAGGCAAATGAGGTACCCAAGCACAAGAGCAAAAGCAAATGACGTTCATAAGCACAAGATCAAGGGCAAAAGAGGTTGTTAAGCACACGAACAATGACAATTGAGATTGTTAAGCACACAAACAAGGGAAATGAGGTTGCTAAGCACAAGAACAATTGCAGATGAGTTGTATAAGTAGAAGATCCAGGACATTATGTTGCAAAGCGCAAGAACAACGATAAATAAAATTTTTAAGCACAATAAAAAGTATAGATGATGTTGCTAAGCACAAGAACAAGGGCAAAGAGGTTAAGAAGCATATGAACAGTGACAATTGAGGTTGTTAAGCACACAAGCGCAAAAACAACGATAAATGAGTTTGTTAAGCACAAGAAAAAGTGTAAATAATGTTAATAAGCACAAGAACAAGGGCAAAAGAGGTTAAGAAGCATATGAACAACGACAATTAAGGTTGTTAAGCACACGAACAAGGACAATTGAAGTTCCTAACCATAAGAACAAATGCAAATGAGGTTCATAAGCACAAGATCAATAGAAAAAGAAGTTGTTAAGCACACGAACGATGCCAATTGGGGTTGTTAAGCACAAAAATAAAAGAAAATGAGGTTCCTGAACAAAAGAACAATTGCAAATGAGGTTCATAAGTACAAGATCAAGGGCAGAAGAGGTTAAGCACACGAACAATGCCAATTATTAAGCATACAAACAACGGCAAATGTGGTTCCTAAGCACAAGAACAATTGCAAATGAGGTTAATAAGGACAAGATCAAGGGCAAAAGAGGTTGTTAAGCACACAAACAAGGGTAAATGAGGTTCCACAGCACAAGAAGATATGCAAATGAGGTTCATAAACACAGGATCAAGGGCATAAGAGATTCTTAAGCACACCAACAACGTCAATCAAGGTTATTAAGCACACAAATAAGGGCAAATGAGATTCCTAAGCACAGGAACAATTGAAAATGAGGTTCATAAGCACAAGATCAAGGGCTAAAGAGATTGTTAAGCACACGAACAAAGCCTATTGAGGTTGTTAAGCACACAAACAAGGGCAAATGAGGTTCCAAAGCACACGAACAAATGCAAATGAGTTGCATAAGCATAAGATCAAGGACAAATTAAGTTGCAAAGCACAAGAACAACAATAAATGAAGTTGTTAAGCACAAGAAAAAATATAAATGATGTTGCTAAGAAAAAGAACAAGAGCAAAAGAGATTAAGAAGCATAGGAACAAGGGCAATTGAGGTTGTTAAGCACACGAACAAGGGCAAATGAGGTTCCTAAGCACAGGAACAAATGCAAATGAGATTCATAAGCACAAGATCAAGGGCAAATTATTTTGCAAAGCGCAAGAACAACGATCAATGAGGTTGCTAAGCATAAGAAAAAGTGTAAATGATGTTGCTAAGCACATGAACTAGGGCAAAAGAGGTTAAGAAGCATATGAACAACTTCAATTGATGTTGTTAAGCACACGAACAAGGGAATTTGAGGTTCTTAAGCACAAGAACAAATTCAAATCAGGTTCATAAGCACAAGATCAAGGGCAAAAGAGGTTGTCAAACAGACAAACAACGCCAATTGAGGTTGTTAAGCACACAAACAAGGGAAAATGAGTTTCCAAAACACAATAACAAAAGCAAATGAGGTTCATAATGACAAGATCAAGGGCAAAAGAGGTTGTTCAGCACACGAACAATGCCAATTGCGGTTGTTAAGCACACAAACAAGGGCAAATGTGGTTCGTAAGCACAAGAATGAGGTTCATAAGCACAAGATCAAGGGCAAAAGAGGTTGTTAAGTACAAGAACAAAGCCAATTGAGGTTGTTAAGCATATAAACAAGGGCAAATGAGGTTCCAAAGCAGACTAACAAATGCAAATGAGGTACATAAGCACAAGATCAAGGGCAAATTATGTTGCAAAGCGCAAGAACAACACAAATTGAACAACGACATGTGTAAATAATATTGCTAAGCATATTATGTTGCAAAAGAGGTTAAAAAGCATACGAACAACGACAATTGAGGCTGTTAAGCACACAAACAAGTGTAAATGAGGTTCCCAAGCACAAGAACAAACGCAAATGAGGTTCATAAGCACAAGATCAAGGGAAGAAGAGGTTGTTAAGCACACCAACAACGTCAATTAAGGTTGTTAAGCACACAAACAACGGAAAATGAGGTTCCTAAACACAAGAACAATTGCAAATGAGGTTCATAAGCACAAGATCAAGGGCAAAAGAGGTTGTTAACCACACAAACAATGTCAATTGAGGCTGTTAAGCAAACAAACAAGGGTAAATGAGGTTCCGAAGCACAATAACAAATGGAAATGAGATTCATAAGCACAAGATCAAGGGCAGAAGAGGTTGTTAAGCACACCAACAATGTCAATTAACGTTATTAAGCACACAAACAAGGGCAAATGAGGTTCCTAAGCACAAGAACAAATGCAAATGAGGTTCACAAGCACAAGATCTAGGGCAAATTATGTTGCAAAGCGCAAGAACAATAAATGAGGTTGTCAAGCACAAGAAAAAGTGTAAATGATGTTGCTAAGCACAAGAACAAGGACAAAAGAGGTTAAGAAGCTTATGAAAAACGACAATTGAGGTTGTTAAGCACACGAACAAGCCCAATTGAAGTTCCTAATCACAAGAACAATTGAAAAATGATGTTTATGAGCACAGGACCAATGGCAAAAGAGGATGTTAAGCACACCAACAACGTCAACTATGGTTATTAAGCACACAAAAAAGGATAAATGAGGTTCCTAAGCAGAAGAACAAATGTAAATGAGGTTCATAAGCACAAGATGAAGGGCAAAAGAGGTTGTTAAGGACACGAACAACACCAATTGAGGTTGTTAAGAACACAAACAATGGGAAAAGAGGTTAAGAAGCATATGAACAATGATAATTGAGGTTGTTAAGCACACGGGCAAGGGCAATGGAGGTTCCTAAGCACTAGAACAAATGCAAATGAGGTTCATAAGCACAAGATCAATGGCAAGAGAGGTTGTTAAGCACACCAACAACGCCAATTGAGGTTGTTAAGCACACAAACAAGGAAAAATGAGGTTCTTAACCACAAGAACAAATGCAAATGAGGTTCATAAGCACAAGATGACGAGCAAAAGAGGTTGTTAAGGACACGAACAACACCAATTGAGGTCGTTAAGAACACAAAGAAGGGAAAATCAGGTTCCCAAGTACAAGAACAAATGCAAATGAGGTTCATAAGCACAAGATCAAGGATAAATTATGTTGCAAAGAGCAAGAACAACGATAAATGAGGTTGTTAAGCACAAGAAAACGTGTAAATAATGTTGATAAGCACAAGAACAAGGACAAAAGTGGTTAAGAAGCATATGAACAACGACAATTGATGTTATTAAGCAGACGAACAACAGCAAATGAGGTTCATAAGCACAAGATCAAGGACAAATTATGTGACAAAGCGCAAGAACAACGATAAATGAGGTTGTTAAGCACAAGAAAAAGTGTAAATGATGTTGCTAAGCACAAGAACAAGGGGAAAAGAGGTTAAGAAGCATTTAAACAAGGGTAATTGAGGTAGTTAAGCACACGAACAAGGACAATTGAAGTTCCTAACCATAAGAACAAATGCAAATGAGGTTCATAAGCACCAGATCACTGGCAAAAGAGGTTGTTTAGCACACGAACAACGCCAATTGAAGTTGTTAAGCACAGAAACAAGGGAAAATGTGGTTCCTAAACATAAGAACAAATGCAAATGAGATTCATAAGCATAAGATCAAGGGAAAAAGCAGTTTATCACACAAGCAATGCCAATTGAGGTTGTTAAGCACACAAACAAGGGAAAATGAGGTTCCCAAGATCAAGAATAAATGCGAATGAGGTTCATAAGCACAAGATCAAGGATAAATTAGGTTGCAAAGGGCATGAACATTGATAAATGAGGTTGTTAAGCACAAGAAAAATTGTAAATAATGTTGATAAGCACAAGAACAAGGACAAAAGTGTTAAGAAGCGTACAAACAATGACAATTGAGGTTATTAAGCGTTAACGAACAGCAGCAAATGAGGTTCCTAACCACAAGAACAAATGCAAATGAGGTTCATAAGCACAAGATCAAGGACAAATTATGTCACAAAGCGCAAGAACAACGATAAATGTGGTTGTTAAGCACAAGAAAAAGTGTAAATGATGTTGCTAAGCACAAGAACAAGGGCAAAAGAGGTTAAGAAGCATATGAACCATGGCAATTGAGGTTGTTAAGCACACGAACAAGGGCAATTGAAGTTCCTAACCATAAGAACAAATGCAAATGAGGTTCAGAAGCACCAGATCAATGGCAAAAGAGGTTGTTAAGCACACGAAGAACGCCAATTGAAGTTGTTAAGCACGGAAACAAGGGAAAATGAGGTTCCTGAACACAAGAATAATTGCAAATGATGTTCATAAGCACAAGATCAAGGGCAAAAGCGGTTGTTAAGCACACGAAGAATGCCAATTGAGGTTGTTAAGCACACAAACAAGGGAAAATGAGGTTCCCAAGAACAAGAATAAATGCAAATGAGGTTCATAAGCACAAGATCAAGGATAAATTATGTTGCAAAGGGCATGAACAACGATAAATGAGGTTGTTAAGCACTAGAAAAAAGTATAAATGATGTTTATAAGCATAGGAAAAAGGGCAAAAGTGGTTAAGAAGCATATGAAAAATGGTAATTGAGGTTATTAAGAACACAAACAAGGGCAAATGAGGTACCCAAGCACAAGAGCAAAAGCAAATGACGTTCATAAGCACAAGATCACGGGCAAAAGTGATTGTTAAGCACACGAACAATGACAATTGAGATTGTTAAGCACACAAACAAGGGAAATGAGGTTGCTAAGCATAAGAATAATTGCAAATGAGTTGTATAAGTAGAAGATCCAGTGCATATTATGTTGCAAAGCGTAAGAACAACGATAAATGAAGTTGTTAAGCACAAGAATAAGTATAAATGATGTTGCTTAGCACAAGAACAAGGGCAAAGAGGTTAAGAAGCATATGAACAATGACAATTGAGGTTGTTAAGCACACAAGCGCAAGAACAACAATAAATGAGGTTGTTAAGTACAAGAAAAAGTGTAAATAATGTTGATAAGCACAAGAGCAAGGGCAAAAGAGGTTAATAAGCAGATGAACAACGACAATTAAGGTTGTTAAGCACACGAACAAGGGCAATTGAGGTTCCTAAGTACAAGAACAAATGCAAATAAGGTTCATAAGCACAAGATCAATAGAAAAAGAAGTTGTTAAGCACACGAACAATCCCAATTGGGGTTGTTAAGCGCAAAAAGAAAAGAAAATGAGGTTCCTCAACAAAAGAACAATTGCAAATGAGGTTCATAAGCACAAGATCAAGGGCAGAAGAGGTTAAGCACACGAACAACGCCAATTAAAATTATTAAGCACACAAACAAGGGCAAATGAGGTTCCTAAGCACACGAACAAATGCAAATGGGGTTCATAAGGACAAGATCAAGGGCAAATTATGTTGCAAAGCGCAAGAACAACGATAAATGAGGTTGTTAAGCACAAGAAAACGTGGAAATGATGTTGCTAAGCACAACAACAAGGGCAAAAGAGGTTAAGAGGCTTATGAACAACGATAATTGAGGTTCTTAAGCACACGAACAAGGGCAATTGAGGTTCCCAAGCACAAGAACAAATGCAAATGAGGTTCATAAGCACAAAATCATTGGCAAAAGAGGTTGTTAAGCACACCAACAACGTCAATTATGGTTATTAAGCACATAAAAAAGGGCAAATGAGGTTCCTAAGCACAAGAACAAATGCAAATGAGGCTCATAAGGACAAGATCAAGGGCAAATTATGTTGCAAAGCGCAAGAACAACGATAAATGAGGTTGTTAAGCACAAGAAAAAGTGGAAATGATGTTGCTAAGCACAACAACAAGGGCAAAAGAGGTTAAGAAGCTTATGAACAACGATAATTGAGGTTGTTAAGCACACGAACAAGGGCAATTGAGGTTCCCAAGCACAAGAACAAATGCAAATGAGGTTCATAAGCACAAGATCAATGGCAAAAGAGGTTGCTAAGCACACCAACAACGGCAATTAAGGTTATTGCACACAAACAAGGGCAAATGAGGTTCCTAAGCACAAGAACAATTGCAAATGAGATTCATAAGCACAAGATCAAGGGCAAAAGAGGTTGTTAAGCACACGAACAAAGCCAGTTGAGGTTATTAAGCACACAAACACGGGAAAATGAGGTTCCAAGCACACGAAAATGCAAATGAGGTTCATAACGACAAGATCAAGGGCAAATTATATTGCAAAGTGCAAGAACAACGACAAATGAGTTTGTTCAGGACAAGAACAAGTGTAAATGATATTGCTAAGCAAAAGAAGAAGAGTAAACGAGGTTAAGAAGCATCTGAACAATGATAATTGAGGTTATTAAGCAGATGAACAACGGCAAATGAGGTTCCTAAGCACAATAACAAATGCGAATGTGGTTCATAAGCGCAAGATCAAGTGCACAAGAGGTTGTAAAGCACACGAACAACGCCAACTGAGGTTGTTAAGCACACAAACAAGAGAAAATGAGGTTCTTGAACACAAAAACAAATGCAAATGAGGTTCATAAGCACAAGATGAAGGGCAATAGAGGTTGTTAAGGACACGAACAACACAAATTGAACAACGACAAGTGTAAATAGTATTGCTAAGCATATTATGTTGCAAAAGTGGTTAAAAAGCATATGAACAATGACAATTGAGGTTATTAAGCAGACGAACAACGAAAAACGAGGTTTTGTAAGCACAAGAACAAATATGCAAATGAGGGTCATAAGCACAAGTTCAAAGGCAAATTATGTTGCAAACCGCAAGAACAACGATAAATGAGGTTGGTTAGCACAAGAAGAAGTGTAAATCATGTTGATAAGCACAAGAGCAAGGGCAAAAGAGGTTAAGAAGCATATGAACAACGACAATTGAGATTGTTAACCACACATACAACGACAATTAAGGTTTTTAAACACCAAAACAATTGTAAATGAGGTTCATAAGCACAAGATCAAGGGCAGAAGAGGTTAAGCACACGAACAACGCCAATTAAAATTATTAAGCACACAAACAAGGGCAAATGAGGTTCCTAAGCACACGAACAAATGCAAATGGGGTTCATAAGTACAAGATCAAGGACAAATTATGTTGCAAAGTGAAAGAACAACGACAAATAAGGTTGTTAAGCACAAGAAAATGTATAATTGATGTTGCTAAGCACAGGAACAAGGGCAAAGAGGTTAAGAAACATATGAACAACGACAATTGAGGTTATTAAGCAGACGAACAATGGCAAATGAGGTTCCTAAGCACAGGAACAAATACAAATGAGATTCATAAGCACATGATCCAGGGCAAATTATGTTGCAAAGCGCAAGAACAACGATAAATGAGGTTGCTAAGCACAAGAAAAAGTGTAAATGATGTTGCTAAACCCATGAACAGGGGACAAAAGAGGTTAAGAAGCATATGAACAACTTCAATTGATGTTGTCAAGCACACGAACAAGGGCAATTGAGGTTCCTAAGCACAAGAAGAAAGGCAAATCAGGTTCATATGCACAAGATCAAGGGCAAAAGAGGTGTTCAGCAGACGAACAACGCCAATTGAGGTTGTTAAGCACACAAACAAGGGAAAATGAGGTTCCAAAACACAAGAACAAATGCACAGGAGGTTCATAATCACAAGATCAAGGGACAAAGATGTTGTTAAGCACACAAACAATGCCAATGAGGTTCCTAAGCAAAAGAATGAGGTTCATTAGCGAACAAGGGCAAAAGAGTTGTTATGCACACAAACAAAGCCAATTGAGGTTGTTAAGCACACAAACAAGGGCAAATGAGGTTCCAAAGCACACAAAGAAATGCAAATGAGGTACATAACCACATGATCAATGGCAAATTATGTTGCAAAGTGAAAGAACAACGACACATGAGGTTGTTAAGCACAAGAACAAGTGTAAATAATATTGCTAAGCATATTATGTTGCAAAAGAGGTTAAGAAGCATATGAACAACGACAATTGAGGTTATTAAGCACAAGAACAACGGAAAACGTAGTTTCTAAGCACAAGAACAAATATGAAAATGAGATTCATAAGCACAAGTTCAAGGGCAAATTATGTTGCAAACCACAAGAACAGTGATACATGAGGTTGGTAAGCACAAGAAAAAGTGTAAATCATGTTGATAAGCACAAGAACAAGGGCAAAAGAGGTTAAGAAGCATATGAACAATGACAATTGAGGTTGTTAACCACACATACAACGATAATTGAGGTTCTTAAGCACAAGAACTAATGCAAATGTGGTTCATAGGCACTAGATCAAGGGCCAAAGAGGTTGTTAAGCACACGAACAATGCCAATTGGGGTTGTTAACCACAGAAAGAAAGGAAAATAAGGTTCCTAAACACAAGAACGATTGCAAATGAGGTTCACAAGCACAAGATCAACGGCAATTGAGGTTGTTAAGCACACAAACAAGGGCAAATGAGGTTCCTAAGCACACGAAAAAAATGCAAATGAGGTTCATAAGTACAAGATCAAGGGCAAAAGAGGTTGTCAAGCACACGAACAACGCGATTTGAGGTTGTTAAGTAGACAAACAAGGGAAATAAGGTTCCTATGCACCAGAACAAATGCAAATGAGGTTCATAAGCACAAGATCAAGGACAAATTATGTTGTAAAGCGCAAGAACAACAACAAATGAGGTTGTTAAGCACAAGAACAAGTGTAAATGATATTGCTAAGAAGAACAAGGGCAAAAGAGGTGATGAAGCATATGAACAACGTCAATTATAATTGTTAAGCACACGAACATGGGCAAATGAGGTTCCTAAGCACAAGAACAAATTCAAATGAGGTTCATAAGCATAAGATCAAGCGCAAAAGATGTTGTTAAGCACACGAACAACGCAATTAAGCTTGCCTAGCACACAAACAAGGGCAAATGACGTTGTTAAGCACAAGAACAAATGCAAAGGAGGTTCATAAGCACAAGATCAAGGACAAATTATGTTGCAAAGCGCGACAACGACAAATAAGGTTGTTAAGCATAAGAAAATATGTAAATGTTGCTAAGCACAAGAACAAGGGAAAAAGAAGTTAAGAAGCATATGAACAACTTCAATTGATGTTGTTAAGCACACGTACAAGGGCAATTGAGGTTCCTAAGCACAAGAACAAATGCAAATGAGGTTCACAAGCACAAGATCAACGGCAATTGAGGTTGTTAAGCACACAAACAAGGGAAAATGAGTTTCCTAAACACAAGAACAAAAATTCAAGTGAGGTACATAAGCACAAGATCATGAGCAAAAGATGTTGTTAAGCATACGAACAATGCCTACTAAGGTTCCTAAGCACAAGAACAAATCCAAGTGGGGTTCATAATAAGTACAAGATCAAGGGCAGAAGAGGTTGTTAAGCACACGAACAAGGGCAACTGAGGTTCGAAAGCACAAGAACAATTGCAAATGAAGTTCATAAGCTCAAAATCAAGGACAAAAGAGGTTGTCAAGCACACGAACAATGCTAATTGAGGTTGTTAAGTACACAAAAATAAGTTTCCTATCCACAAGAACAAATGCAAATGAGGTTCATAAGCACAAGATCAAGGGCAAATTATGATGTCAAGCGCAAGAACAACAACAAATGAGGTTATTAAGCACAAGAACAAGTGTAAATGATATTGTTAAGAAGAACAAGGGCAAAAGAGGTTCCTAAGCACAAGAACAAATGCAAATGAGGTTCATAAGCACAAGATCAAGCGCGAAAGATACTGTTAAGCATACGAAAAACGCCAAGGGCAAATGAGGTTGTTAAACACAAGATCAAGGACAAATTATGTTGAAAAGCACAAGGACAACGATAAATAAGATTGTTAAACACAACAAAGAGTGTAAAAGATGTTGCTAAGTACAAGAACAAGGGAAACAAAAGTTAAAAAACATATGAACCACTTCAATTGATGTTGTTAAGCACACAAACAAGGGTAAATGAGGTTCTAAGCATAAGAACAAATGTAAATGAGGTTCATAAGCATAAGATTAAGGGTAGAAGAGGTTGCACACGAACAAAGCCAATTGAGATTGTTAACAACACAAACAAGGGCAAATGAGGTTCATAAGCACAAGTTCAAGGGCAAAAGAGGTTGTTAAGCACACGGACAAAGCCAATTGAGGTTGTTAAGCACACAAACACGGGCAAATGAGGTTCCAAAGCACACGAACAAATGCAAATGAGGTTCATAACCACATGATCAAGGGCAAATTATGTTGCAAAATGCAAGAACAAGGACAAATGAGGTTGTTAAGGACAAGGGAAAATATAAATGGTGTTGCTAAGCACAACAAGAAGGGCAAAGAGGTTAATAAGCATATGAACAACGACAATTGAGGTTGTTAGCACACAAACAAGGGCAAATGAGTTCCTGAGTACAAGAACAAATTCAAATGAGGTTCATAAGTACAAGATCAAGGGCAAAAGAGGTTGTTAAGCACACAAACAACGCCAATTGAGATTGTTAAGCACACAAACATGGCCAAATGAGGTTCCTAAGCACACAAACAAATGCAAATGAGGTTGGTAAGCACAAGATCAAGGACAAATTGTGTTGCAAAGTGCAAGAACAACGACAAATGAGATTGTTAAGCAAACGAACAAGGGCAAAAGAGATTAAGAAACATATGAACAACGACAATTGAGGATACTAAGCAAACGAACAACGACAAATGAGGTTCCTAACCTCAAGAACAAATGCAAATGAGGTTCATAAGCACAAAATCAATGGCAAAAGAGGTTGTCAAGCACACGAACAACGCCAATTGAGGTTATTAAGTACACAAACAAGGGTATATAAGGTTCTGATGCACAAGAACAAATGAAAATGAAAGATCAAGGGCAAAACAGGTTGTTAAGCACACGAACAACGACAATTGAGGTTGTTAAGCACACAAACAAGGGCAAATGAGGTTGTTAAGCACAAGATTAAATGCAAATGAGGTTCATAAGCACAAGATCAAGGACAAATTGTGTTGCAAAGCGTTAGGACAATGATAAATAAGGTTCTTAAGCACAAGAAAAAGTGTCAATGATGTTGCTAAGCGCAACAACAAGGACAAAAGAGGTTCAGAGGCATATGAACAACTTCAATTGATGTTGTTATGGACACGAACCATGGGAATTGAGGTTCCTAAGCACAAGAACAAATGCAAATGAGGTTCATAAACACAAAATCAAGGGCAAAAGAGGTTGTTAACTACACAAACAAGGGCAAATAAGATTCCTATACACAAGAACAAATGCAAATGAGATTCATAAGCACAAGATCACGGGTAGAAGAGGTTGTTAAGCACACCAACAACATCAATTTAGGTAATAAAGCAAACAAACAAGGACAAATCAGGTTCATAAGCACAAGGTCAAGGATAAATAACGTTCCAAAGCACCCTAAACCCTAAACCCTAAACCCTAAACCCTAAACCCTAAACCCTAAACCCTAAACCCTAAACCCTAAACCCTAAACCCTAAACCCTAAGCACAAAAAGAAGGGCAAAAGATGTTAAGAAGCATATGAACAACGACAATTGAGGTTGTTAAGCACACGAACAACGCCAATTGAGGTTGTTAAGCACACAAACAAGTGAAAATGAGCTTCCCAAGCACAAGAACAAATGCAAATGAGGTTCATAAGCACAAGATCAAGGATAAATTATGTTGCAAGCACAAGAACAACGATAATTGAGGTTGTTAAGCACAAGAAAAAGTGTAAATGATGTTGATAAGCACAAGAACAAGGTTAAAAGTGGTTAAGAAGCATATGAACAACGACAATTAAGGTTGTTATGCACACAAACAAGGGCAAATGAGATTCCGAAGCACAAGAACAAAAGCAAAGGAGGTTCACAAGCACAAGATCTAGGGTAGAAGAGGTTGTTAAGGACACGAACAACGCCAATTAAGGTTATTAAGCACACAAACAAGGGCAAATGAGGTCCTAAGCACAAGAACAATTGCAAATGAGGTTCATAAGCACAAGATCAAGGGCAAAAGAGGTTGTTAAGCAAACGAACAATGCCAATTGATGTTGTTAAGCTCACAAACAAGGGTAAATGAGGTTCCTAAGCACAAGAACAAATGCAAATGAGGTTCATCAGCATAAGATCAAGGGCAGAAGAGGTTGTTAAGCACACCAACTACGTCAATTAAGGTTTTTAAGCACACAAACAAGGGCAAATGAGGTTCCTAAGCACAAGAACAATTGCAAATGTGGTTCATAAGCACAATATCAAGGGCAAAAGAGGTTGTTAAGCACACGAACAAAGCCAATTGTGGTTTTGTTAAGCACACAAACAAGGGCAATTGAGGTTTCAAAGTACACAAGATCAAGGGCAAATTTTATTGCAAAGTGTAAGAACAACGACAAATGAGGTTTTTAAGCACAAGAACAAGTGTAAATGATATTGTTAAGCAAAAGATCTAGAGCAAAAGAGGTTAAGAAGCATCTGAACAATGACAATTGAGGTTATTAAGCAGACGAACAACGGCAAATGAGGTTCAGCACAAGAAAATACAAATGAGGTTCATAAGCACAAGATTACGGGCAAATTATATTGCAAAGCACAAGAACAACGATAAATGAGGTTGTTAAGCACAAGAAAAAGTGTAAATGATGTTGCGAAGTACAAGAATATGGGTAAAAGAGGTTAAGAAGCATACGAACAACGACAATTGAGGTTGTTAAGCACACAAACAAATGCAAATGAGGTTCCTGAGCACAAGATCAAGGGCTAAAGAGGTTGTTAAGCACACGAACAATGCCAATTGAGGTTGTTAGGCACAAAAACAAGGGAAAATGAGGTTTCTAAACACAAGAACAAATGCAAATGAGGTTCATAAGCACAAGATCAAGTGGAAAAGAGGTTAAGCACACGAACAACGCCAATTGAGGTTGTTAAGCGCACAAACAAGGAAACATGAGGTTCCCAAGCACAAGAACAAATGCAAATGATGTTCATAAGCACAAGATCAAGGATAAATTATGTTGTAGAGTGCAAGAACAACGATAAATGAGGTGTTAAGCACAAGAAAAAATGTAAATGATGTTGCTAAGCACAAGAACTAGGGAAAAGAGGTTAAGAAGCATATGAACAACGACAATTGAGGTTGTTAAGCACACAAACAAATGCAAATGAGGTTCATAAGCACAAGATCAAGGGCTAAAGAGGTTGTTAAGCACACGAACAATGCCAATTGAGGTTGTTAAGCACAAAAACAGGGGAAAATGAGGTTTCTAAACACAAGAACAAATTCTAATGAGGTTCATAAGCACAAGATCAAGGGGAAAAGAGGTTGTTAAGCACACAAACAACGCCAATTGAGGTTGTTAAGCACACAAACAAGGAAAAATGAGGTCCCCAAGCACAAGAACAAATGCAAATGATATTCATAAGCACAAGATCAATGATAAATTATGTTGCAAAGCGCAAGAACAATGATAAATGACGTGTTAAGCACAAGAACAAGTGTAAATGATGTTGACAAGCACAAGAACAAGGCCAAAAGTGGTTAAGAAGCATATGAACAACGACAATTGAGGTTAAGCACACAAATAAGCGGAAATGAGGTTCCTAAGCGCAAGATCAAATGGAAATGAAGTTCATAAGCACAAGATGAAGGGCAGAAGAGGTTGTTAAGCGCACAACAACACCAATTAAGGTTATTAAGCACACAAACAAGGGTAAATGAGGTTCATAAGTACAAGATCGAGGGTAAAAGAGGTTGTTAAGCACACGAACAACGCCAAATTGAGGATGTTAAGCACACAAAAAAGGGCAAATGAGGTTCCATTGTTATTGTGATTATCAACATCATTTGCATTACTTCATGTGCTTGCGAACCTCATGTGCCATTATTTTTGGGCTAAGCTTTGTAATAGTTCTTGTACTTAACTACCTCATTTGTCATTGTTCTTTTACTTAGCAAGCTCATTCTTTGTTATTCTTGTGCTTATTTTTTGCCCTTGTTCTTGTGCTTAGCAAGCATATTTGCCAATGTTCTTGTTCAAAGAAAGTTTATTTGTCATTGTTGTTGTGCTTAGCAAGCATATTTCCCAATAACATCATTTGCGTTCGTTCTTGTGCTTAACAACTTTATTTCTAGTTGTTTTTGTACTTAGCAATATCATGTACATTTGTTATTGGGCTTAACAACCACATTTGTCCTTGTTCTTTTTCTTAGGAACATTATTTGGCCTCATTCTTGTGCTGAACAACCTCATTTGTCATTGATCTTGTGATCAACAACATCATTTGCATTTGTTCATGTGCTTGACAACCTCATTTGCCTTTGTTCTTGTGCTTAGGAACATCATTTGAGATTATTCTTATGCTTAACAATCTCATTTGTTGTTGTTCTTGTACTTATCAAACCTCTTTTGTCCGTGTTCTTATTATTAGCAGGCGCATTTGCTAATGTCCTTGTGCTAAGAAAACTCATTTGCCCTTGTTGTTGTGCTTAACAACCTCATTTGTGGTAGTTCTTGTACTTAACAACATCATTTGCCCTTGTTCTTGTGCATATGAACCATAATTGTTTTCGTTCTTGTGCTACCAACTTCATTTCTAATTGTTTTTGTGCTCAGCATTATTATTTGCATATGTTCTTGGGCTTAACAACCTAATTTGCCCTTGTTCTTATGCTTAGGAACATCATTGGGCCTTATTCTTGTACTTAGCAACCTCATTTGTCATTGTTCTTGTGCGAACATCATTTGTGATTGTTCATGTGCTTACCAAGCACATTTCTCAATGTTCTTGTGTAAAGAAAGTTAATTTGCCCTTGTTCTTGTGCTTAGAAACCACAGTTCCGGTTGTTCTTATGCTTAGCAACACCATTTGTCTATAATCTTGTGCTTATCAGCCTCATTTATCAATGTTATTGTGATTATCAACATCATTTGTATTATTTCATGTGCTTTGCAACCTCATTTGCCCTTTTC
Organism: Carex cristatella; assembly: GCA_024447775.1. Lineage (NCBI taxonomy): Eukaryota > Viridiplantae > Streptophyta > Magnoliopsida > Poales > Cyperaceae > Carex > Carex cristatella. The sequence goes on along the minus strand of JAJHPF010000003.1, from coordinate 4,377,564 downwards.
TTATGCTTAGCAACCTAATTTGCCATTTTCTTGTAGGAAATATTAGGTCTCATTTGATGTTCTTGAGTTGGTTTCTGCTTGGAGATTTTTTTTTTTAATTCGTCTATTTGGGAAACCTAAAATTCTTCACTTAGTGTTGTTTGTAAGACTATTTGGAAACATAGAAATGATATGTGTTTTTAATGATTGTTTACCAAAATCTGCAAGATCTATTATTCTCCTAATTAAATATACTGTTGCGTATTGGACATGCAATGTGAAGAAGAAGGCTAAGGAAGCTACTACTGGTTGGATGTCTATCATAGAAGATGCCATACCTCTGGATGTGATTCCCTCTAGCTTGGAGATAGTACTACACCAACCAACTACCGGAGTGGATGCCAGTGATGAATGAAATCACATTATCCTGATTTTTTTTGTACCTATCTTACCCCTCAGCCATTTACTAAGTGGCTTAGCATTAGCTTCTTTGGAATACTTTTGGAATTTAGTTGTCTCTAAAATTTGGCTAATCTGTTGCTTAATTGGTAGCTTTACTAATGTAATTTTGTGAAACAACAAGTCCAGGCGCTTTCCCCCGGATGAACTGGTGCTTGTAATTATACTATTTCAGCAATGGAATGGGCTTTTCAGCCTCTTTTTTATTTATGTTTCTTTGTTGAAGATTAGCACCGGCTATTCTATTTCTTAATTGGATCAGGGTTGTAATCCTTTACGATCGGTGTTCAACAATTAAGAATTTGTTTTATTCTAACTTTGTAAAACAAATAAATTTTTATTTCATTTTTATGATCTTTTGTAGAATTTTATGTAAATTTATCTCCGTTGCAACACACGGGTATGTTACTAATTCTGCGACTCGTGTTTTCTCACATATATAATGAAGAAATATCTGGCATTAATTAGAAAAAATGATTAGATCTGACTTCATACTACATAACTGCAAAAATATATTTTTGCAAGGAAGATAGTGTCGTATAGGCTCTAAAATATGGTGTATTTCATTTTTTCTATTCTTGAATTCATATTTCGATCAAATCTAGCCGATTCAAATGATATGAACAGTAATTCGAAAATAATATGAACACTAATCCTAAAATCTCTATTTTTCTAAATTCAGTCGTCCAATAATTTCTGTGCACTCTCAAAACAGCTGATTTTTTATTACATGAATCTCAAAACAATTCAATAGTTGAATTTGCACAGATTTTAGTACGTGGAGAGTGTCTCTCAACAGATTCGGATCCGCACAGACCACATCTAATATCATAATTTTAGTGTGAGCCAGACAGCCAGTTGAGAGACTCTCCATGTACCGAAAACGACTTGGGCCAGGCCCATCTGCATGATCCATACTACGTGTTGTTCCAATATTGATTAATATCTGCCTATGGCTGTGCAACATTTGGCACTGCATGGTCTTTTTACAACCCGTTACAGGATTTTTCCATGGTTACTACTCAATTTATCTCAAGTATATTAACTAGGCATGGCATGAACATGGAGTGTGATCCTCTGAGATATCTCAACTATTGTGCTTTGAACGGTTGAGATATTCCATAAAGTCATGCAAAGTTTGAGTTATCTCAGAGGATGCGAATTCATGAAGATGACCCCAACTAAGAGTTGTAGATTTTCTGTGAAAGCTACTTACATGTAACATTGATTTGTCTAAAATTTAGTGAATTGTGTTGAGACAGAACATCCGAAGAGAGCTACGGGAGCTCACTTATGGTATAAAGGGAAAGTTAAAAGAGCAGATAGTAGATAGCTACTAATTCTCTTCTGGTCAGTGTCTCAGATTTATTAATTGAAACCTTTTTCTTAGGATATTTTTCTTTTGCTCTCTTTCTCCTTTGTTTTTGATTCTTCCGAGAAACAGATCCTCCATAGATTTGTACCAGGTGGCAGTGTCGACAAGGTTTTGTTTTGTGAGAGACACAAAAGAGAAAAAGAGAAAGTGGAAGGATTGGGAAGGAGAGAGATAAAGGTGTCATCTAGACCGGTGTTATTTCCTAAACCCTCTAATCCTTATATTTGGTGCGGTTTTAAGAAATTAAGCCTTGCTTAGATTTATCGATAGTCATGTGTTTTTAATTTTTGTTCTATCTTCTTGTATTTGGGGTTTCTAGTTAAAAAAAAAGTAGTAGTAGTAATTTAGAGATTTGTTTATTTTGTGTTCTTCCATCTTAAGCGGTAAACTACTTTTTCTAGCAACATTTTAGCTAAAATAAACTGTTTAAGATTGGTTCATGCAAGGGTTTAGATTCCCTTCTCAGAGATTGTTATTTAACTATGGGTTTTGCTGCACCCTTTTTCGTTTTGAGGCAATATTCATTCCTCAAGGAAAAATTATTCATTCCCAATAATAGGCAATGCCAACTAATTCTTACATAATTTGAATTAATTTTACCGTTTTTCTTGTTAATTTTGCCACAACAGAGGAGCAAAAGAACTTCCCTTTTATCAATCCCATATATATCTAAATGCTTGATTGTACCAGTTCAACCATGATGAGGCAATCATCTCAAAACCAAAGAAGCAAGAATCTAAAGATAAAGTATGTTCTCCAGTTACTTGTCTTACTGGCCATCTCCATTTGGCTCCTTTACCAACTCAATCATACTTATGATAAGAATGCAGTAAATTCCACAACTAACAACCCAGATGAGAATCCAATTACAACAAACGATCAGATACTACCAGAACAAACAATAAAATTAGGCCGTAAAGATCTACCACAAAATATTGAGAATCATAAATCTGACAGGGACAGAGAGTTTACTTCTGATAGGACGGTCCAAATCTAAACATATTTATTCTCTTACCTTAGATGATATGAATCCCGATACTACTAGCCAAGCCCATTTTATCTAGTTTTATTCCAGAAAAATCGTGGCCCAAACTTGACAATGCCTAACAAAATGCAAATCATGCCCATGAACTAATCTTTCAGTGAACTGATTAGTAGTTAAGAAAATTAGGCTGTGTTGCATGGACTACTGCTCAAAACAAGATTTTAAAATCAATTAAGCAATCCGAGTATTAGAAAATTACAAACTTGGATTGGAACTACAAGTTTATAAGCAAAATTCAACAATGACAGAATACACAAATTATAAACTATAATATTTGATTATCCGCTTATCAGAAAATTATAATCTTCGTTTCGATCTAAGATTATACGAAACAAAATTCATGAGACTTGTCAACAATTAATGATAGTATACACACATTATTTGTTGAAGATATCAAATCCAATCAAGATCAAACTCAATCCAAATAGAATTTCTAACAGCTCTCAAACTTACATATATAAGTGTCCCAAAATATTAGGAAATTCCAACTAATGCAAATCAAATTGTAATCAAGCAATATTTAGTATTGTTAACGTCTATTTATATATTAGGAAATGGTACGTAATGGCTGGTTAGCCTTTATAAGCACCTGTAATTTGTGTAAATGATACAACTCAATCAATACAAAAAAAAAAAAAAAAACATACTTTTATCCACTGTTATTTGAAATATTATTGACTATAATATTTGATTAAACAATATTATCAGTTAAATCAAAATTAAAAAAACAAAGAGTCCTATCATCTACCACCGGATAAACCAGAAGAAGATGTCATTGTAGAGGGGTATGACATAGCATAAGAGTCGAATCCTTCATTCTGAAGCATTGCAAGCGTGTTGAAGTTCATATATATTGCTGATAACTCAGGTAGAGGTAGGCCGCCTTCCAAATATTGTACGACTTGTCGCATGCTTGGCCTGGCACTAGATAGTGGATGCGAGCAAAGCAAACCAAGCTTTAGAACCATCTCTACCTCGTCTACTGTATAACATTGGCCTAAACTAGGATCCACGACATCAGCTAACGATCCGAATTTCCAGTGTTCTAACACCTGATCAACTAGAATCGATCGCTCCCCTAGTGCACTGGGGTTTACTGGCCTCTTACCGCAAACAACCTCTAGCAGGAACACACCAAAGGCAAAAACATCAGTGAGAGGTGTTGCCTTGCCAGTTCTCGCAAGCTCTGGTGCAAGATAACCCATTGTACCTGCCACATGAGTGGTTTGAGGGTCGGTACCATGATTGTATAGTTTTGCAAGGCCAAAGTCACCTAATATACCATTTAAATCATAGTCTAATAAAACATTGCTAGCCTTAACGTCTCGGTGGATGACGACTTGCTCCCAATCCTCATGGAGGTATACAAGACCTGATGCTACTCCTTTGATAATTTTGAATCGTTGGATCCAATTAAGAGTTGGCTTTTCTTTACCATACAAATACTTGTCAAGACTCCCATTTGGCATGTAATTATAAACCAAAAGGAGCTCCCCTTTACGCCTGCAATAACCTAATAATTGAACAAGGTTTCTATGCCGTAACCGGCCAATACTGACCACCTCTGCTATGAATTGCTTCATACCTTGGCCCGATTCATGTGAAATTTTCTTGACTGCGACTTCCAATTTGGACACAGGTATAACGCCCTTGTAAACTCTCCCAAACCCACCACTTCCAAGCAACTCTTTTTCCTTAAACCCACCGGTTGCACGGTACAAATCTTTGTATGAGAAGCGATGCGGACCAAACTCAACTTCCCAATCTTCACGCAGTTCTGCATACTTGAACCGCCTTTTCATGTAGAGATAAAGGAAAGCAACTAAGATAAGAACAAAGGCAGCTGAAGCGAAAGGCATCACTATTTCTAAGATTTTTAATCGGCTTTTTTGGGTTGTACGGGGGAGCTTTGGTAACTTTGATAGGTCAATGGATGGTGCGGCTCCATTTAGTTTGAAGCTCCATCCAAGAATGTAGTGAGAGCTATGGGCAGAGCCAGTGGAAGAAGAGAAACCAACGTACATAGATTCGTTCAAAACTGTTGAGAGATTAAATTTATAAGAGATCAGAGGTTTTCTTGGCTTAGACTTTCCAATGGGAGATAAGGCAACAGTAATTTGTGTCTCTTGGCTCTCGTATTCAACCCAAACTTGCATTGCTTGACGACTTATGAGGCTCAAATTTTTAAAAACACCTGAATCGTCGTCATAATAGCCGGCTGGAGCAGATTGGTCTGACTTCAAACTATTTATATCAATACCGACATGGTTATTATTTGTATCATTGAACTCATCATAGTTCTTTACAGTGTCAAGCTCAATCGCGAAAATATGATTGGTTAGATTACCGTTGTTTTGATTATTGAGGAGCCCCAAGTATGAGCTTGGCAAGGGTGCAGAGAGATACTCTGAGGGGGAGATGAAGAAGGCAATCCCATGGCCGCTGATGTCAAGGTACTTTGATATAATTGCAAAAACAAATGTGGTTGAGAAGGAAGAGAGGGGCCTGCCAAAGCGAATTGGAGAGGGGTAGAAGGCATGTCCTTTGATTTGTACTGTGTCGGTTGTTAACCTCAAAAGGCCATTTGACTCGATGTAAGCTACACCGTCTAGGGTCAGATTTTCACCGGCGAATCCATTGAATGTAAATTCTGTTTGTTGGCTGACTGCGAATGTGATTTTTAAGAGGAGAAAAGCCAAAGCAAACTTTTTAGTGAGCATGGCTAAAGAAGCAAATTATTTGCTTAGAAGAGAGGCTCACTTTTGTGTATTTATTTGCCAGCAAGTTGTTGTGGATTTTTTAATATAGTGAATGGATATTATTAATGCATGTGAGAGGTAAATCACCAAACAGAAGCTTCTCTACTTGTACAATTAAAAGTCGTAAAACAATAATTGACCAATAGAGCCGTCTCAGTACTGGAATTTGGAGCGAAATTTCTCTGTGAAATAATTATTGCATGTTGTGTAAATATTATTATTTACACTAAAATATGCATATGACGAAGCTTTATAATTTGCTTGAAGTTATTCGGAATATTGAGCATGTTCTTTGGCTCAATTATATATTGACTTAAGCTTAGAGCGAACAAATGGATACAGGAAACATTGCAACATAAAACCTTTTAAATTTGCCAGAAAATTGGTCATCAGTTGATTATCAATTATTGAATGAGATGATGGTATATATATTTTATAATGTGTAGATCATTTCAATTTCAATTGATCTGAATTGCTTAATACAATATTCATATAAAAATATACTCGGATATTTTGTTACATAGAAAACACTATTTCAAAATGGATCAGAATCTTTAGACCAAATTATTTTCACATGAATTTGAATCGACTCTTTGAACTTTGAAAATAAAAATAGAAATTCACAGTACAATGTGTGTATTACAATTTACAAACTACTTACCCAAGTCGTTCCAAAATTCAAAATATCTAGATTATTTTTAAATTTTTAAATTTTTTTTTTTTGTAATGATGCATATCCATCGCTGAAGTCATTATCAAATGGTTTATAGCCATAAGTTGCGGCAAAGAAAATTATTTGATGATTTATGAGAATTAATTGTAGAAGGGCATTCTGGACAGATCCCTTTTCGTTCAAACCAACTAAATTGACTCAGTAGTCATGCAAATGAATGGGATTCCCTTCGAGCCCGGTCATTAAATCCTTCTTTTGTTGACCACAAGTTATCTGTATAAATATTCTAATAGATGTAAATACTGTATAAATAAAAGGCTTCTATGTAACGAGAGCTGATATTTTATACCCGGTAGTCCGGTACCTTTCATCTTGATAGCTAGTGTTATATTTCAGTATAATGAAATAAGAATGTACCTTTCATCTTAATGATTTCGACCGAATCAAACTATATAATTACTTCATGAATTACCTTCAGTATAATGAATTAAATTACGATTTAATTGGTGACTTCAGTCTTCAAATACAGTTTATATAAATTATTTATCGTGGATTGATTCAGTTCAACTATACTGATGATATATAATTTAATGAAGGTTGAATATTTCTAATTTGTAATTTGGACTTGATGTAAGTACATAGGCAAGATTCAAAAGAATGGGAGGATGGCTACCCTCTATATATACACTTGTATCTAGAATCTGTATCCCCGCATGTACCTGACTGGAAAAAAAAATTAGCAACAGACGGTCCAAATTAATTCTAACCGTGCCATACTCAATCCAGTGTCTATGAAAACAATAAGAAGTCTGTTTTGAGATTTGTGTCAGACTAAAAGAACGGTCCTTATTTAATTTTTCTCAGTCAGGTACCAGGGATATGAATTCCTTGTATCTATTGTACGTTTGAAGTTAAATGACACATTATTCGTTTTAATGAAATATGTTCAATTGAGCACTCTCTTTTTATCTCTTTCTTCTCTTTTTTTTTTTTTTTATTTTAAAATTTGAAGATTATATTAAACTTTGATAAGGTTTTTCTAATGAAAACCTAAACCGTACCTTTTGTCAATCAATATACAAATAAGACTTCAATCTAGTGACAAATGACAACATCAATATACAAATAAGACTTCAATCTAGTGACAAATGACAACATCATCTGTATATATGATAGATTGTGGGTTTGAAATTTGAATCACAAATTCTTTATGAACATTAAATATAATAGAAGGCTATATCTCTATTTATCTATCTCAAAAAAGAAAAAAAATTCCCCCGTACTTATATGATATGATAAAACTTGTCGTTACCCTGCTCGCCAACTTAGCGTTGATCATTGGGTAAGTTAATTTCATTTTTTTTTTTGTCTTTGAGGTATGGCAAGTAATTAGATTAGGGCAAAAAAAAAATGTAAGCAATTAAGTACAGTGATAATTTCCTGTCCTAATGTATACAACCTTAGGTAATCGATAAAAACTGCATTATACAAAACGATTTGTACATATTAATCATGTATAATATATATTACTAAGATCATTTTAATTATTAGTGTGCATTCTTAAGTATTCAACTATAAAAGAAGTTCTTAATTTCTTAGGCCATATATATATAGCACGCTATTATATTATTGTTGATGGCAAAATCGACTGACATTTAATTTTTTGTAGCATTCACAAAAACAAAAATTCATAAAGTAGCACGGTTTCGATGAATACTCGAATTCTATAAGAAACACATATTTAGTATGCATTTCACTCAAGGGTGAATGAAACACAACTCATGAGTTTCACTTAAGGTAAACATTGATATTTTAAGAAATAGCATTGAGAGAAATACAAACTAGGTCTGCGCTTCACTCAGGGTGAACTTTATCAGAAAATTAATGTTTAATTATTTCATTAACAACGGTGTTTTATCTCTTTTATTTAAGCATAGTATATACTTATCATCAGTAAATCGATATTTTATGTCATTCACATCAATGTTTTATTTTCTGATAAAGTAAAATTACGCTTAAATAAAAGAAATAAAATATCAATGTTAAAGAAATAAAACATTAATTAATTAAATAATAAAACAACGATTAATTAAATTATAAAACATCATTTTAATATTTTGTGACATCGATGTTTTTCTTCTTCTTTTATTTAAGAGAATTTTATTTTATCATAAATGTATGAGAAAATCAAACGTCAATGTCAAAGAATTATAAAACATCGACTTTTTTTCTATTATAAGTATTATGCTTAAATAGAAATATATATATAATATCGATTTTCTAATGAGATGAAACACACAGTACGTACTGGGTCTGCATTTCTCTCAAATATTGATTTTTTTTCTTCTTCTAAAACATCAATGTTTCAACATATGTTGTTAAAATCAGTGTTGTAAATAACGGTATGCGGTCGTCGGACGGACGGGGTACCGCCAAGCGATTAATCAGTATGCGGCCGATTAATCGGAATTATGCGGACAATTTAACGTTTTTATTAAATTTATGTATATATATCATAATTTATTAAAAATTATTTATTTAACTCATTAAACTTATCAAATAAACTTAATTTAAGTTAGTTTTATTATTATAACATGACACTATGCTTATTTCTTCGTAACACGTAATCATTTTGCATGACACTATGCTTATTTCTTCATAACATGTAATCATTTTGCATGTGTAAGTAACACATTTATTTAATGAAAAATAAATTTGAGAATTAAGTTTTTTCAAATACTAATAACATATTATTTGAAAGAAAGAAAACATTCAAATATAAAATTACTAAATTTAATTTATGATAATAACATAATTTCATAAATAAACATATCATACTAATTGAAAAAATTACATTAGTAAAAATTACATTAGTAAGTAAAAAAATATATATGGTATATAAATAATAGAAGAATTAATCAATTTCAAAGTAAGCAAGAAGAAAAAAAAAACATATATATAAAATATTAATGAATATTCAAGCTCAAATAAAACTACAATACATGATTTATAAATCTTATTATCACACACAATAAAAAAAAATTCACTGGAATAAACAGAAAAAAAACGGGAATAAACGGAAAAATGGAATAAACGGGAATAAACGACCGATTAAACGGAAAACGGCCGATTAATCATTTTTTTCCACCAACAGACATCCGTTAAGCGTATTCGGAACGGTTTGGCCGCCGTTTCCGATTAATCGGCCGTTAAGTCGGTTTTTTACAACACTGGTTAAAATAGCAGCACCTGTGCGAAAGGCCCAAGCCCAAATTAATTCTTATGAAAAATTCAAGAACTTTCTGTAAAATTAGAAAATGCTAGATGCTTCACAAAGTCGGTAGTATAATCTTGAAATGAAAACCGACAATTCACAAAGTCGGTTGTAACAAAAAGTAATATAGGATCTAGAAAATTCTTAACCGTCATAGCTGCACTATAAATAGAGTCTATGTATGCTGTGAGTGTTGAGAGTAAGGAAATAAGAAATATATCTTGTAGTATTATAAACTCTTGTACTCTCCATTTATAATAGAAGTTAGAAGTTAATAATCAACATATGTGGTTTGTGTTTCTACTGGAACAGGAGTTTCCCCACCTGCATTCTACTTTATGAATTTTATTTTTTTAAAATGCTGCAAATAAGATAAAAGACAAAATCAAGGCGCCTTGCGTAACAAGAATATTTATTTAATTAATAATTAAATATAATTTCTTAAGATTATGAGATTAGTTGATATATTATTTAAAGGAAAGGATATATAATTTTAGTATGTTACCTTACCTTTTTCTTTTGTTTATTTGTTTATTAATGAAATTTATGGTATTAACACGCTGTAATTTTGTTTAGCTGTTAATTTAATTTCAAACAAGAAAATGCTAATTTATCATATTCTATTTGATAGCCATTTTCATGTTAGACCAGATAATCTATTGATTTTAAGAAATAAAGATGAAATAAAGATAAAATCAAATCTTAATTAATGAGTGGGAACAGGATATTCATGAAGCGATAGTATGTCTTGACAATGAAGTACTCAGCAATCTTGACTTTATATTTTAGAAATCAATATATATATAATGAGCCAATTAAATTGGTAAAATTAAATATTTTATGTCTTTCGATACGCCGGGAGACACATTAATTGGTGAAGAAGATATTAAATTTTGTGCAATATAAGTACTTAAATAGTGTTTGATAATGCATAATGTTAATGAAGTTCAGATATAATTGAAAAGTTTACACCATTCAATTAGCAGAAAAATACTTGCCAGATTTTATTAATAATTATATGCGTCTAATACTGCTTTGGAATTTTTTAATCAGTATATAAAATTTGGTATTCCGTCTGACTACTGCTTTGGAACTTCTTTTTTTATTATTATTTTGGAACGAGGCACCAAAATCACAAAAGAACCAAACAGATATTAAACGATCTCATGACAGGGCTGAATCTTACCAACGGATTTTATTTTTTTTACCACCCTAAAAAAAAGTTTAAAAATAAAAACCACTCAGAGCAACTTTTCATCAAAAATACCACTCCCGCGGACTGAATCCGCGTATCCAGATTGATCGGATCCGCGGACTGAGCAGGCGGATCCGGATCCGCAGACTGAGGACGCGGACCCGCGGATTCGCGGATTGAATCCGCGTACCCAAGTTTGGAGCAGGGAATTGAGAAATTGTCAACGGGATGCGAATTTGAACGGTTTAGAAGTATTGTTTGAGTGTTGAGATTCGCGCAAAAAGTATTATTTGAGAGTTGAGATTTGTGCATAAAGATATGAACATTGATATATTCCCAAATGAGCCGCAAAGTTTGACTCAGAAAATGCGAATTCCAAAAAGATTTGAACGAGAAAATGAGGTGTCACAGGATGCGCTATTATTTGAGTGTTGAGATTCGTGCATAAAGGATGATTTGAGAGTTGAGATTCGTGCATAAAGTATTTGAACGATTGATATATTCCAAAACGTCACGCTAGTTTGACTCAGAGTTTACGGGCTGGGTGCGCGGACTCAATCCGCGAATCCGCGGGTCCGCGTCCTCAGTCTGCGGATCCGGATCCGCCTGCTCAGTCTGCGGATCCGATTGATCTGGATACGCGGATTCAGTCTGCGGGAGTGGTATTTTTGATGAAAAGTTACTCTGAGTGGTTTTTATTTTTAAACCTTTTTTTAGGGTGGTAAAAAAAATAAAATCCGTCTTACCAACAACATATATACCCGTTAGTCTTTTTTTGCTTCACATCAAAACATAATGTCAATTTCTAGTAATTAACTTGACGTAAAACTATGGAAAAAGGATATTGAACTGGACCACGCGTGTTCTACCTGACCTTTCAACTTTGGTTGACTTGACTGGCTGCTTGTGATTTCAGATCTATTACAGATTTTCTACTTGTATAGATCAATTAAGATGGGTAGAAAATTCAGTCTTGAATTTGAATAGTTTTTGTAAATTAAATACTTAATAATTTAAAAAAAATGTAAAATTTGATATGGAAATACATTTTATTTCGATAATCACATTCAACAGTTTGGATCGACGATTTGGACTTTGAAAATAAGAAAAACCGTTGTTATAATTTTATTGTAACTCAAAATTGTTGTAACTTGATCCCTCCTCATAAAAAATATCAGATCTAATTTATGAAGAAAAATATTATATTTAGATGTTATTCTTTACTAGAATGTTCATTAGTAATTTGTTTTTAATTATCCGAATTATATTCATATCTGTATTCGTATATGTCCGATATCAGATACGTATTCGTATCTATTTAATATCCGATCTGTATCCGAGACTATCCGTATTCATATTGGTATCCGAAAATTATAACGGATAAAGATACAGTTTGACTACTATCCGATCCGTATCCGACTGTTTACACCCTAATCCCTCCTCTTCTATTAATTACCACATAAGACTATGGAATGAGATGATTAGGCCGGAATTCAGATCCAGTGAAGTAACCCAATTTTTAGGTTTTAAATTAGAACCGTCCGATTTGAATCTGAGACAATCCATCCGGATCCGGAAAATGAATTCAAATCCAAAGACAATTCTGAACGACAAATTCGAATTGAAAAGTCTCGATCCAAAACCTAAAAATTGAGTTACTTCAGAGGATCCGAACCCATTAGACCGGACCTAGAGTTCGACCTAGCCTCCTCAACTTGGTTGAATTAGACTACCTGATTGGCTAATGGCGGCTTGAAGTGATCCTAGATCTATCAAAGGAGAGCAGTTTGGATTCGATGGGTCATAACCGTTCGATCTGTTTTAGGATCCGTGCGCCCTGATATTAAAGTAACACGCACTAATTTTAAAGCAGATCAAACGGTTATAAAACACATCAAACTCAGTTCGAATCCGATGGACATCGGACTCAAATTGCTCTCCTATCACAGATCTGTTACAAGACAGGAAAGGGTCCAACAAAACAATACCTTCAAATCTTCAATAGCCCTGTTCAGGTGCTGCTACAATCCACCACTCAGATGTCGATGAATCCTAATCAATCTCTTTCTTACCATCCTATAATAAATTAGATGGCATCAAATCAGAGGAACCGCATCCTCTGCTGTACTTTTATTTCACAGCATCCTGCTACACTTTTGGACGGTCCAGATTTAATCTCAGCCGGTGAGTGCTCGGATGATAGAGGGGGCAATATTAATTTTGTTTCAAAATTCGTACCAAAATCTTATTTCGTCCGTCCGATCAAAAACGAATAGACAAGATTAAAAATACAGCATGATGCTCTGAAATAAAAGTGCAACAGAGGATGCAGTTCATCAAATCAGATGGTCATGGATTGCTGGTCTTTCCACATGGGTCAGAGGCGGATCCATGCGGCCTTTGTAATAACCTGAGGATATGGCCTACTTGAATTTCTTAAATAGCATCTACCTGTTCGTACTACAGAAACAAAGAAAGCCCAAGAAATATTTAAAAAGAACTGTTATGCTGATGTAGCGGCAATAAGAGCTCATAGCATTATCTATAAAAGCCTAAAATACAGTGTAATTGCGTGTCAATTTTATTTTGCGGCTTCAACTGAAGATGATTATTTCCATCCGAAATTTGTATTAATAATATCCGCTCCAAACTCAATTCAAGTCATATACATCAAGAATTTCAAATATACTTAGCCCGTTAGCCCGCTAAATAATCTAGAAGGCTCAGACCTACTAGATATTCCAGCGGGTCAGTTTGCACACTTTTTTGTGGGAGACTTGTGTAATGGGCTAATGGCTCACTAGATAATTAAACGGACTCCGCTCAATTATTTAGCGGGCCAGGAATATTTAAAATTCTTATAAAATTAGATGTATGATTTGAATTGAGTTTTAACCGAATGTTATGGATAAAAATTTTGATTCTTCCGTTTGTGCAGTATTTAATTAATTATAATTACTGAAGATAATCATATTCTCTTTCTAGCAAAACATGACTAGTAGTGTGTACATAACTCATGACTCCTCATAACTCGCTTGATAAAAGCTCATTATCAACTCGCTCGTTAACTTAATGAGCCAAGCATAAGTATACTCTAACTCGCTCATTTAGAACTGAGTTACATGAATCCTGCCACATCTAATTCCTTGAATCAAAATTGCAATTGGCTCGAGAAGTAAAACTTTAAAGTTATTTATTGTGAAACTACTTAACGATCAATTTAGCTTCTCTGTGCGTGACAACAACACTTGATTTTGTACTTGAAAAAAAGCATGGATGTGCACTATTTTTCTTAGCGGAATCCTTACCTAAATACATAAGGTTTTGTCAAAATTAGTTTGATTTCTTACTCAAAACAAAATTCAAATAAGCTTGTTTTCTTAACGAGGCTAAGCCCATTAAACAACAATGTCCTAAAAAAAATATAGAGGTTAAAACCACTGACAAAGTAATCTGTGCTAGAGGCTAAAACCGATGACAAAATGATCAGTACCAGGCCCTCCAAAACCGACCACTTTGTTAGCGCTCCCAGAACAGACAACTTTGTCATTGGTTTCACCTTCTGAAACCGATGACAATGCCATCGGTTCCAGACCCGATGCTATAAGACCCCCACCCTTCTACCACAAGCTCCCCCCACCTCCTACGCTGTTACCCTTTGGAGAATGACACAACAATTCCTAAAATCATTTCGAACGATGCATGGTTTGTTACCGATACCAATTGGTAGTCTCGTTGGTCATCGGTAGACATTAAATTTGACTTGGATTTTCATATTTGCTTCACTAACGGTATACTCAACCAATTTATAAATTTCATTTTGGAGATAATCAAAGTTATGATTAACAGTTACCGGAAACAAGTATTTGGGTTGGGTACTGTAGAAGACCTCGTTATCATTCTACTAGATTTCCCCTCCAACAAAAATTTCACACAGATCATATTTAGTTTTTGGTTGATCTGGATAACAAACGTATAAATTTTTTTTACTACATTAACGTTATAAAAATCATAAAGCTTAACTCTTATAAAATAAAATTACATATTACATAATGCTTATATGACAAATCATACTATTCTGATTCTGATCCTGTCTGACTGCAACCATAGATATTATAACATTATTTGTGAGAGATTTGACAAAAGAGGAAAGGAAAATATAAACAGGTTCTTATACTATTAATATTATTACTCACAGAGTGCAAACATTGGTTAAAATCAAAGATTTAAATAGTGTTTATCGCGTCATAACGGAATAGTTAAAAAATCAGTGCTATGTCTGCTATAGTGTGCTATAGCGCTGATAGCATTATAGTTTTTATGGTTTGAAAATGCTATAACACGCTATTTATAACCTTGGTTAAAATGCACCAATTGATTTTGTGCTCCAATCATACACCCACATCTTTATCTATATTCTCAAAATTCAAACAATCAATCCAAACTGCTCAACATGATCTCCATATTAAAATGTGTTTATAAACCAAAATTAATATATATATTTTTAGATAGGTACAAAACCACCACTTTTGGACCATCTAAAAACATTGATTTTGTACATTTCTAAAAAAACTGTAAAATGTTTCCAAAAAATATAAAATTTGGTTTCTATGCATATTTTAATATGGAGATCATATTGAATGGTTTAAATCGACTATTTGAATTTTTAAAACAGAGATAAAAATATAGGATATAATTAGAGCAAAAACCAATAGTGCATTTTGAGTTTTGAACCTACTCTATTATTACATATAAAAAAAAATAAATATCTGATAGATAGCTCATCGGATCTTAAAACAATTAAAGTGACAACAAATAATAGTCCTGAATAGCATTCATAGGCAGGTGTTGTATAACAATGCAGGGGTTCAAATATTTCATGTCTTTTATATTTTAATTGGGTTTAACATTTTTATTTATAATTTTAAAATTTAAACAATAAATTTAAATCACTAAATATGATATACATATTAAAAGAAGTTTGGAGACCTCATGTCCAAAATCTTCTAAATATTAGTAATTTTGTTATTTCTAAAAAAAATAGCAAACAATTTATAAATAATATAAAATTTGATCTCCAAGCAAAAAAAAAAATTAAATGATTATGTTGAGTAGCTTAAATTGACTGTTTGAATATTGTAAATAAAGATAAAGATGTGATGCGTGATTAAGACATAAAAAACACAATGCATTGGAACCCTAATAGATGTATTAAAAACGTGTCATATCGTGTTCCAAAGCCTAATATTTAGGCATGTCTGAAACACATATCATGCCATATTAGTACATCAAAATGTTCAATTAAACTTGTCGTGCCACATAGCACCAGAGATAAACACAATATATTTACAAGACATGTTGTGTCGTGCCACACGAGTTGATAAGACATGTTTCGATGTGCCATTCCGGTTTCTAAACATGCCGTTCCGGATTAAAAGGATATCCAAATCAAAGCCCAAAAACTAGGCGGGATTCCTATTTCCGATTTCCGATTTCCGAATTCTCCTCCAAAAGTTCCACATACTAAAGTGTATAAATCTCGTTGCCTCTAGGCACCAATGTATTTCTTGGTCTATTATAGATTGGATCAAATTCGAACCCAAGTTTTAAGATATAGGGTTGTATTGTATATAGGCCAGTAAGGAACTTCTATCCTCTGTAATTCTCACCTTGTAGAGTGAGGAACTTGCACATGTCTCTTTTAATCAACACAATTTTAATGAACGCGGTATAAATCTTAAAGACCTCTCTGTGTTCTACCTCTAGCTCAAACAAGTAATCCCACAGCTAAAATTGCGTATAGTGATGGATCGAGACATGGAGTACTACAAATAATACAGATCTGACTAGTAAGTAGGCGCAACAGAAAAGACTTGACCTTTTTCAAACTAGTCCCCTAAACATTACACAACATGATTTCTTTACTTATGATACCTATATTCCGAATTATTTTATAAAAGGCATGTGGTACCATGCCGTGTTGTGTTTACACATTACTGTGATAGACGTGTTCTTTTTTTTTGAAGGCCAGGGGCAATGTGCCCGCTGACATATATTATAATAAAAAAATATTTACAAAGTCACCTCTTTAGACCATATATACATCACAAAGCTGTCTATTTCGAATTAATAACTGCTAATAAAATACAAAAACCGCTCACAAAGCCTCTCTCCATGCTGCAGCTCCGCTCATTGGTGTGTAGTTTACAGATTAGCGTGCCATTGTTTGATCTATGAGCATGCTTCATTGGATAAGATTTGCACTGTCTTTCTCTCGCCCGAGAAGGTTCTCCTGTTACGCTCGCGCCACAGTGCCCAAGTTGCTCCTGCCCAGGTGGTATCCCAGAATTGTCTCTGGGTGTCCGATAGGAGCTCACGCGTGGCGGTCCACGTCACTACGATGTTATCCTGGCCGTGTGCTGCCAGTTGTAAACGCAAGGTTCCCGTTAGAGTATGCCAAAACCGTTTGGTGTAGGGGCAAGACCAAAGAATATGATCCCTGCCTTCCAATAGCTAGGCGCCAAATAGTTTGCAACAGGGACTTATCGGTATGCCTCTAGCCACTAGGATTCCTGGGTGAGGATCCTGTCCTGGATGACCAACCAAAGAAAGATGCGGTGGGGCATTTATCTTCCATAGGGGGGCCGTGGAATTCCCAAATGCACCCACTATGCTTCATTAGTCTGTAGACTGAAGAACTGGAGTATTCCCTATCAGAATTCCAATGCCAAGTTGGCAAGCCAGCCTCGATAGTAATTGAGATTGCGGCCAGAGGGGTAATTGATGCCAGCATGCCCAAGAAGAAAGGTAGGTTGGGGCTATCTAAATGGCCGACCTCAGTTATGCCATACAATTGTTGTAGAGTTTGCACCCACTGGCCATCTCCCTGCTTTGCTATTTTCCAAATCCATTTCAACAGCAGGGCAACATTCTCTGCCTTTAGGTCCAGGAATCCCAGTCCTCCATTAATTTTTAGGGAGCATACTGATTCCCAATTAACCAAACAGTTGATACCCTTACACACTTCATTTCCTTTCCATAGCTAACAAATGGTTCATCTCTATTTTGTTTGAAGGATTCAAGATCTTCGCTTCGAGGTTCCATGTCAAGATTATACGAGTATTGGTCGACAAAGAGATTTGACAAGTGATCAAAAGATGCGATACTAGATAAATCGAGAGAAGTGAACCATTTCAAAGCTGGACCAGTTAAGCATTTTTGAAAGTAGCGAATAAGCAATTGGTCATTGGATTTCAGCGAAACTATATCCCCACAATAAGCTCTGAAATGCGACACCGGACAACCTTCCCCACTATATTTATCAAATTCGGGTAGTTTAAAATTTTCTAGTAATATTACATCAGGAAATAGACATAGGTCTAGGAATGAAACACTTCTACTACGTCCTACTTGTATTTTTGTTAATTCCGCCTCTACTTTATCAGTGCGAGATTTTAACGGGTCAAATTCAAGAGTGATGGGCGATTGTTCGGATCTTGGAGTGCTTGTGGACCTATTTTGGTCAGATTAGGAAAGATTTGAGTTTCAAGACGTTGTGTGGGGTGTTCATGTCCATGGTTCATAGGGATTTGAGGACCATTCGAACTCATAAAATTAGGGCTCATTTGCGGCAAATTAGCAAATTGGGTCAACATTGCGTTCATTATTTTAATGGTTTCGGTTAACAAGTCTTTCAACGAATGTTCTTCATTTATGTTGGTTTCTTGAGGTTGAGGTGGAACAATTTCGGGACTTTCATTGAGGTTTGTGTTGTGAGACATTTTGGCTCGAGACCTAGTAAGGATAAGACTCCTTGCAAGTTTTGGTGTAGACCTTTTTGGCTTACGTACGTTCTTAGAAATTAAATCCAGTTGAGAATAATGTTACCGATACGATGATATTTTACTTTCTCTTCTTGTGTAGAGAATGATTGTCGCTTGATTGCTCCAAATCCTTGCATAGCTCTTCCTACACCGCAAACGTGAACTTGTACTCCTTCCTTGTTGCTTTTTTTGTTGCAGCAAACCTAAAAATAAAAGAGAAAGAAATCAAAAATTAAAATAAAGTACTCAATAAAGAAAGCTAGAAACCTTCAAGTTAAGACTCCCCAGCGGAGTCGCCAGGCTGTAGCTATCGTGCTACGAAATTGACGCTTGACTCAACCTTTCAAATTTTGAATTAAATTAAATTTGGAGTCGCCACCCGCAATGCTACGGGAAATGTAAAACATATTTATTTATGCCCATGGATAATAGCAAGGTTTGTGTCTTGGTTATGAATTTGGAATGTATTAGGCACCACACTCACCCGAAAAAGTCGGTCTCTACTAATTCTAGCTTTCAAAAATTAATTTCACTAATAATAAAAGTTACAAATGAGGTGAACAATCATAATAACAAGAAGAAGAAGCATAGCAAACAACAAAAAGTAACAACTAGAAAAAAATGAAAATTGGTCGAAAATTTCAAGTCACGTTGATTCTTCATTCTCGCCAACGGATCATCGTGATGATCTCTTCGGTGTCTTGGATGGATGGTTTTAGAATTTAGAGAACTCGGCTAATGTAATAGCATAACAATCTTGTCACTCCTAATTTTTTAGGCTTATTTTAATGTTGTTTTAGGGAAATATTGGTGGAAAACTATTTTTTTTTCTTGCTGGATTTTTTTTGTGGGCTGAATTCTCAACGTTTTTTGCTCTCTTTTGTGCTTTGGATGCTCTAACCAACCATGGGGATGAAGTGAGGATGTAGGGGGCTATTTATAGGTGAAGTTTGAAGCTCTTTGCTGCCCAAAATCATACTTAAATGGCTGTTAAATGGCCTACCCCACCGCTAATCCTATTTTGAACAAATTTGACCATAATTAGAAAAAGGCTGCCAAAAGGACTGAAATATAATAATTATAATGCAGCCATAAAATCCAAACAATGTGTACAGGTACTTAGCATATTTTTCTTAATTCTAATGACCATTTTATGCACTTTAATCATGCTTAATACAAAGAACAAGTGGAAACATGGCAGCAGGATTCTTGCTGTCCACTTTGCTTCAAATCAGAATTTTGCACTATTCTTGGGTCAATTTCAATAGTGCAAAAGCTGAAAATTTGCAGCTAGGATGTGACTACATTATATATTTTTATTATGCATAAATGGGCTAATTATATACCTTTAAATCTCAATTTTTGCAGCATATTTTGCTGCTAGAAAAACTGTTCTGTTGCTGATTTTTTCTGAAAAATCAGAATTTTGCACCATTCTTAGCTCAATTTCAATAGCACAAAAGCTAAAAATTTGCAGCTAGTATGTGGCTATATTATATATTTTATTGTGCATAAATGGGCTGATTATAATGCTTAAATCTAATATTTTGCTGTTGGAAAAATGGTACTGTTGCTGATTTTTTTTTTTGTGCTGATTTTTCCAGCTGCTGGAATTTTTTCTATAGTTGAAATAAAATCACATAACACTCTTAGTATATGTAAATATAAGTAGATAATTTAGAATTTTAAATTTTAGGTCCAAATGATAATTTTGTTTTATATATGTTTTTGGTGTTTTGGTTAAGCTATTACTCTATTATCTAATTTATTAGAAACATATGATCAACAACTTCTTTCTTATGAATAATTTTTTTTTTGACAGATGGATAGCATGTTTTATACTCATATAAGTCAATAATATATCACTTTTACAAGGAAAATTAATTTAACCAATATCTAAGACCATTATTATGTGGAATAAGCAAGAATCTTGCTGAATTTTCAGATGTATATCAACTTTTTTGACTTTAAATGACATGAAGAGCTAGATTCTAGCTGAAAATGAACATCTACTTGTTCCTTGGTTGGTTCTACAACTTGCAAAGGTGGTTTGAATATATATTTTATCATAAAAACATGTCATATAATTATTAAATTCGTCCATATATTTTTTTCTGAAATTTTTAGACCTCAAAAGAGAGTATAATCATACTTAGAGCTCATGAAATATAATTTTCTGAATCTTGGTAATATTGGAAAAGATGTTTACTAAGTTTAGACCATTGGGAATAAAGAAATGCTTACCTAAAAAAAGTTTTAATTCGGATGTAAAAATAATGTATGATTGAAATTTGTTGCAAATTAAAACATGAATCATTGCTTATTTTAAAACTATTCTAATGGTTCATGGTTTTTTTATGAGAATAATTTTGATATATATTCTTCTTAAGGATGCATTCGCGGTTTATCTAGTATGGCTAGATGCAAACCGATATTAGTCTCATTAAAATTTGATTCATGAACTGAGTAATGATGGTGATATTTTGAAGCTGTAGATGATATGACCAATGTTTGTCTAAAATTTGAATGTGTGACGATTAATATGCATAGTAGCTTTATCTATAATATTTCATTAAATCCAACTCGTTGGGATTATCAAGACCAAATTAATTAGTTGATCATTATCCTACCATTTTAATTTAATATTTAGAAGAGAATATGCAAAGAAAATTTGGAGCATTTTTCACTTTCATTGCGGCCCGCAACCAGATTCATTGCGGTCCGCAACCAATCCATAATTTCTTCATATGGCTCTCTGGCTTTTGGACTCGTTCATTGCGGCCCGCAACCAATCCTCTTGCGGTCCGCAATGACATTATATTTTTTTCCCGCTCATTAATTGCGGTCCGCAATGACATTATATTTTTTCCAGCTCATTCATTGCGGTCCGCAATGACATTATACTTTTTCTAGCCTTCAGACAGCTTTTTGACTCATTCATTGCGGCCCACAACCAAACCTCTTGTGGCCCGCAATAAGGAGATTACAGAGCCTGGATTGGTTATTTTTTTTTATATCTTATCTTAATTTTGTGAGATGACCTATTTGAAGAGGATATATTTTGCTCATCATATTTTTAAATTTTGTGCTAATCTTTATGAGGTGATATATGCAACTATGATTTAAGATCGTTGATAAGTAGATAACTGATGTTATTACTAAGGTAACAAAAATAAATAATCCCGTAAATAGAATGCATCAGTAATCATAGATAGAATCGTACTCAAAAAATACATTTTATGCTAAATAATGTTCAATTCGTAGGGTACATGTGTAACTTGAAAATGAGCAATAAATAACATTTAAACAAAAAATTTAGTTGCAAAGCTTATCTTTTTTTTGCAGATGTTCGAGAATTACCTTCTTGATCCACTATTTGCATTTGGTGCATGCATATCATTTATTTTTTTAAGATTACATAATTTTGAGTGTCTACAGATATCATCCTTGATTGTAGTCCAGAAATTTTGAGATGACGCCCCTCAAACGTATTGTGATTTATCATGCTAAAATTTTCTTGAATGAGCACAACACGCACAAGATTACGACACATACACATCTAACAAGTCATGCCGCGTTCTTAGCCATCATGTATCTGGCACCGTGTTTTTGCAATACACTTACCCTACTCATATATCAATGTAGCTACTGTTCGTTGTATCTATCTATTATAAAGTCTTTTGCATAATGTCAGAGAAAATATAAGAGTAACAGGAAGTAAGTGAATACAAAGAGAACTTTCAAAACCTTTAAGCGCAAATGTTTTGTTTCTCACCTCCGTCCCAACAAAACATAATAATTACTTTAATTTGTATGAGAGCACGAAGTGTTTGCTCTGTATCCGCAACATCTGCATTGGACTGCTTAGAATCATCAATCATGCAGATTATATTTACAAATCATTGATTTATATTATCAACCAAAGAAGCCGCTTTTGTAGTGATTTAGCGCAAACATTTAATATACGATTGATGCTAATCAAAATAGTACAGTTTAGTATTTTTCTAATAGCTGTATTTTTAGCAACATAGACGACAATTAGCAGTTATTTTGTTTAAAATTTCCCCAATTCAAATTTCTATACCTGCAGCTATGATTTATTTTTAATTTAGTTTTTCTTTCGTGTGATATTGACATGTACTAATCACTTATATTATATTATTTTTATTACCTTTAATCTAATGTGGTGGTCAATTTATCACGCTTACTGTTAGATAATGTGGATCTCGAAATGTCTTTCTTTTAGAAAAGAAATTATTAACTTGATATTATGATATGCCTTAGTGTTTTGAGAACTATTTTAGTTAGATTTCTCGATCAGTGTATACAAATTACAAAAAAAAAATAGTTAAAAAATCATATACTGATATACATCATGAACGCATAGTGGCTGCCAAATCCGTGATTTTTATTAATATCTAACATTAAATATAAATTGTCAAATATAGCCACAAAAGTTAGATTTTAATAAAAATGTCCAAACCAGTCAATTATTGACTGGTCATTATTTTTTTTAGAAACCGGCCACTAATTGGCCTATCCTTGAGTTTTATTCTGTCCTGGACAAGGTGTTAGTGTTGTGATCTAGAAGCCAATCATAGGATGATGATTTTCTAAGTTTTGTTTATGTAATTGAATGATTATGTTTATCATTTTGTTCCTTGAGTATTTTATTAATTATAGATCATTCAGGTTGAGGACTTGGAATTGTGGAACTCTATACATGTGTTAATAAATACTCTAAAGTGTCCCTAGTCTTGGTAATTAACAAGAGACATTAATTACCAGTATAAGATTAGCATTTGGATTAGATGATGATCATGTTCTGCAGATCATATGACAAGGAGTTATCAATCTAATCAAATGGATACCTGATAGAGATCAGGGAATTGGACATGACCAAAATAAAACATTTAATATGGATTGTGTTTGTGTCATTAATGTTTTATTTGTGTCTGGAATTCTAAGATATGAAATGATTGTTTCTCTCACATAAGAATATATATTCGTGGGTATTATCCAACATTGTCCGTAACTGGCAATCATACATATTTTATCTCAGTATGTATCTCTCATGTAGAGGGATAGTAATTATCAAGAATACCAATGTCCCTTACATAATGAGTATGTGCACATATGATTAAGAATTATCAAGAATGCACATATGTCCCTCATATAATTATCAAGAATACAAGTATGTGCACATATGATTAAGGAGTTAATCATAATTACTGAATTATTTCGGAATCAAGAAACAAGTAGATTTGCAAGGATGACACATTCCTACCTTGGATCTATTCATGATATCATGAGACATGGAATTGACACGAGGCAATTGTTGCTTAGCGATCGTGATACAGTATGATACTTATCATCTGTGTCATTTGCGTAATTACAATGCATATTGCTAAGTGCCGCTTGTAATTTATGGAATCGAAAAGAGTTTCAGATTCTATTGCCGAATGACATAGATCCCACAGGGTCACACCAATGAGAAATTAATTACAAAGGCTCCTCAATTTATTTGACATGTATGACATGACAAATAAATTGGTTTCTCCACTAAAACATGAGAAATATAATTATTTGGATAATTATATATGATACTACAATTAATTAGATTAATTGTATTTGATTAATTAAAATAAGGAAAGTCAAACTTGGCCCAATAAATAAAGCCTAATGGCTATTGTTAATTATGGCTCATGTTTATTTGAAGAATTGTTTCCATAATTAAAAGTTAGTCCAAAATAGTTACCACGTTTTCTGAAAGCTGCTGCGCAATATTTCTTATTTGGGCCATATATTTCTAATACGATATCTGTTTTTAGCGTTCTATATCTTTCTGGAAAGCTAATAGAAAATTCTAGAAATTTGTATTTCTGGAAGAAAACCAAATTAGAAATATATCAGGCTGAAAAACGTGGTAGAACGTGATGCTAAATTTAGACTACCATGTTCTGGAAACTGCTGCTCATGTTTCGTATTTTGACCATAACACCCTCATACAATATTTGTTTTGGTCGTACCATATATGGATAAAAAGGTAAAAGAAAGATCTATAACTTTTATTTATAGAGCAGAATCTAATTCGAATTAGATCGTGTTCAAAAACGTGGTAAAATACGGAGTTAATTTTGGAAACAGAATTTCATATTTTCCTTATTTGCTATATATACACTCTCTCTCATTCTTTTTGAGTGCAATTCGTTTTTTAGGGTTGAAGTTCTGCCAAAACTCTCTCTCTCTTTCTTGTTTTTCTCTCATGTGTTGAGAACCCGCAAACCCTAAAATCAAGATCTTGTTCTCTTGGAGGATAGAGATTAAGGAGCGACCAAATTACTACTTTCTAGCAAGAGGAAAGTTTGGTTTTTAATTAATTTCTTGGTAGATACCGTGGAGGGCTTCTACTTTGAAGTCTCATCTTGGTACAAGGCGTTCAAGGTCACGCACACATGAACCACCAGGGCACTGCAAGGCATCAACCACCATTAGCATCGATCAACAAGGAAGTGGAGGCTACAACCCTACATCTCAAGGATCTTAATTTCTTGTTTGGAGACAAGAAACTAAAGGTATGATGCTTATTGATTTGGAAATTGATTTTGGTTTGATTTTAGTCATACATAAAGATCTTTTGATACTTTCTTGTCAAAGTTTTTTAAATTCCTCTGTCTTAAGTACCATGAAAACCCAACACAAGGCACTACAAAACAGTGTTTTCTCTCTCCAAAAACCCCATTTTACTCAAACCACAGCTGAGAAAGAGAGAAAGAGAGGAAGAGAGGAACTTCAGAGATGATTTCGGAGCTACAGTGATCTTCCACAATAATCTTCACAGTAATCTTCTACAATATTTTTCTACAGTAAATACAGTAATTTTCTGTAGTATTTTTCAATAGTACATTCCAACATTAATTATCTATAGTAACGGATGAACAATAATCTGTGTACAGTAAAATTCAACAGTAATTTGTGTACAGTGAAATTCAACAGTAATATGTGTATAGTGACCATTAATTATTATTATTATTTATTAGTGAATTATGTAATTAAAATTAGTTACCTGACAGTTGTTTATCATTTACCAAAATGTAGTTTGTTGGTCATGGCGTTGTTTATTACATTACACTATGGTTGGAAGTTTATAAAAGGTCCATAAGGAATTTATTACACGAAAGAGTCATCACATTCTTTTATAGTTGAAGATGGTACCTCAATTTCGGGCTTGAAGTCCCTAATTTATGATTGCGTGGTTTTTACTATTTATTAAGCCACTTTGAAAATCGCTAATCCACTGTGAACAGTAAAAAAACAATAAAAATTTCTAGACCATCGGATCGGTGATTTTCAAAGTGGCTTAATAAATAATAATAAAATTCCAAAACATGTAAAATATGGTCTCCAAGCACATTTCAAAATAGAGATCATGATGAGCGGTTCGGATCAGTTGTTTGAATTTTCAAAATAGAAATATAATGTCATTGAGTAAAAACTTGTTTTACTCTATGAAGCACCTTAGCCAACTCGCTCTCTCTCTCTCTTTCTTTATATATATATATATAGAGAGAGAGAGAGAGAGAGAGAGAGAGATGGGCTAACTTGCTTTGAGAAGTAAAGAGGGTGCTTTACTTCCCGCTCGTATCTCCATTTTCAAAGTTCAAATAATCAATCCGAACGTTAGATGTGATCTCCATATTGAAATGTGCTTCGAGACCAAATTTTACATTTTTTTGAATTTTTTTACTATTTATTAAGTCACTTTGAAAATCGCAGATTTGATGGTCCAGAATTTTTTACTGTTCATCCAAATTTTCATATTTTCAAGGTGGCTTAATAAATAGTAAAAAAGTTCCAAAAAATGTAAAATTTGGTCTCCAAGCACATTTCAATATGGAGAACACGTTGGAAGTTTCGAATCGACTATTTGAACTTTGAAAATAGAGATATAAGCGGGAAGTAAAACACTCTCTTTACTTCCTAAAGCAAGTTAGCCCATCTATATATATATATATATATATATATATATATATATATATATATATATATGAGGAGGGATCAAATTACACCCTTTTTTTTGACACATCTTGACATTGTTTTTTTTATATGTCAATTTTGCAATTTCAAAATTCAAACAGTCGATCCAAACCGTTCAACATGATAACCATATTAAAATATGCTTGGAGATCAAATTTTACATTTTTTTTGAATTTTTTTACTATATATTAAGATGATTACAAAATTGCTGTTTTTCAATGGTCCGAAAACAACGATTTTGTAACCATCTTAATAAATATTAAAAAAATTCAAAAAAATGTAAAATTTTATCTCCAAGCATATTTTAATATATCAATCATGTTGAACGGTTTGGATTGACTATTTGGACTTCGAAAATGGTAGGTGTCAAAATGTGTAAAAAAAAAGAGTGTAATTTGATCCATCCTCTATATATATAAATATATATATAGTAGAACTAGGGTGCTCCTAAGTTCACCCAACCTCTTGTGAGCTTGACTCTAAAATATATCGAATCGACTTTAAACGATAAATCCAAACCGTTGAAATCCTTCTACCTAATGATTGATGCGTCTACATGTGAAAATTTAAAGTTTTGAATTAATTTAATATAGAGTCAAGTGGTCAAAAGAGTCCAAAAAATGAATGCATTAAAATTAATTTATAAACCTTAAACTTTTGACCACTTGACTCTATATTAAATTAATTTAAAATTTTCACATGTAGACGCATTACTCATTAGGTAGAAGGGTTTCAATGGTTTGGATTCATCGTTTAAAGTCGATTCGATATATTTTAGAGTCACGTTCGCAAAAGGTTTGGTGAACTTAGGAGCACCCTAGTTCTACTCTATATATATATATATATGCTTTCAGTTGTATTTCAACCGAAATACAACTAATTTATTTTTCAATTTTCGAAGTCCAAAAAGTCGATCCAAACTGTTAGATGTGTTCTCCATATTGAAATATGCTTGGAGATCAAATTTTACATTTTTTTTTGAATTTTTTTACTATTTATTAAGCCAATTTAAAAATTGTTGATCCAACGGTTTCACTGTTTGGTTAAACCACCGTTAGATCAGCGATTTTCAAAGTGGCTTAATAAATAGTAAAAAAATTTCAAAAAATATAAAATTTGGTCTCCAAGTACATTTCAACATGAAGAACACTAACAGTTTTTCTTTTGATCAATGCACACTGATCAATGCATCAATGACCAACCAATTATCGTACTCTTGCAAGCAGGGACGGAGCTATTATTTTTATTTTGTGTTAAAAAAAAGGGTCACGTCCATATCAGTATATCAACAAATTTACTAACATTAGTACATTGACCTTACATATAAAATGTATGGTGTATACAGCTTTCCATTCATCATTTCATATATTCACAAGCATCAGTATAAAATTATATATGAATTATGGACAAAGTATGACAAATATGCAAAGAATTCAATAATAACATGACTATTAAAACTTTGAAATAGTAGCATCCTTTAAATTTATACCGATTTGCAATACACTTTATAACGAGAGCTACTGTCGATCCATTGTCATCTCCTCGTTCTTAACTAATAATAGAATAGAGCTAGCCACATTCAATTAGATTTTAATCACATTCATATACCAAATTTTGTCTGAAAATATGCTTTTCATGAATCAAATTAATTATGAGCCAAGGCGGTACAAACCATCAGGACCAGCAAACGGTGCATGATGACCATCCAGGTAAAGCGTACCAGCTGTATTTTGTGGATGGAATCCATCCATGACAAAGAATTGCATGTCTTCTGACGGCTTCCAGTGTCTCTTCCTTTGATTTATGAACCAGTTGTTTATTTGTTTTTGATCTAGGCCAGTTGCTTCAGCTAATGCTATCTTCTCTGATTCCTAATAGCAAAATATTTAATTCTTAAATACTATTTCAAACCTGTTCATCTTTTCCAATACCAATCCAAGGGAAACGTTTATGCTAGTCTAGGTTTCAGGATTTAAGAGCTGTTTTCCCTCCGTAACATTTTATTTTATTTCTGTTGAATGATTGCTTATGTACAACAACAGTTGTGTTCAAAACTGCAATGCCATACTTATAGCTGTGCGAACCAGCAAGCCCCACACATTAACAAAGAACGTACCGAAGGGTATGGCCACTTGTAGTGTAGCTCCCACCAGCTAAGCAGCTTCTGGCGTGCCTCTTTTGGTAATTTTCCCTTCTTCTTTTTCTTGGAGAACTCCTGCCTAAGGCTGCTTATGTAACCACTATATTTTTTCAGGAGCTGGTATTTTAGTTCCTTTTCCTCTGCTCGTGGATCTATTTCTTGTACATCCCCTTCCCCATCACTTGCCTCTTGTTCATCTTCTGAAGAGGCTGCTGCTTCATGTTTGCCATCTACAATGCAGCAGCATATGTAAGACTAAGTACAGATGAAAACAGATTTGCCAAAATAACATTTCAACACAAAATACATGCTATTTCAAGGCTGAATTTCTTAAGTCTTGAATTTTCTTATCATTTCCATGACCAATCATGTATGTTTACTGTTGAAATAGGAAAAAAATGTTGCCCTCTACACTCAACAGTGAACATTATTATTTGTGTGGCTCCATGAGCAGATCAACATTGCTACAGAACCTTAAGAAAAAGATCTATATTGCTACAGCATCAGCACAAAAGTGCTCATTATCATCGCTGGCTTCTTATAACTGCAAAATCATCAGTTCAGTCCCCCACACTTTTGCATTGCAAAATCTACAGAGATTGTATACGAACTACAGTGGCGTAGCAGGTCATGGAAAACAACATGAACACATTCAATGCTGATAAATTTTTGCCACTTCTACCCATACACATTCATCTATAACAGTCAAAAAAGCAAGGTCCATTAGATAGCATCAAATAATCACAAAATGAATGGAGTTTAAAAAAGTATCTGTGTGACTGTGCCTGGAATCACGACCTATTTTCTAACTAACCGCAGTTTATTTAATATTGAAGAAACAACTCCGTTCTTAAGAGATTATATAACTATGTCTAAATGCTTGTGATGAGAGCTTTAGACAAGGGCGTTCAGATCTTTGTGTTTTATTGAGATCAACTACCTGTATACATGCTTTCTGAGAACCCTTCTTAATTATGCATTCAGATTCTAGGAGCATTTTTCTTAATATTTTCAAAAACAGGGATATTGAGTCAATTTTATGAAAGAATAATTGTTTTTCTCTATATCTGGTTTTATGAAAGAAAAAAATTGACACAATATCCCTGTTTTGAAAAGATTAAGAAAACTGTTAGAATCTGAATGCATAATTAAGAAGGGTTCCCAGAAAGCATGTATATAGGTAGTTAATATCAATAAAAAAAACCAGATACAGAGAAAAAAAATATTCTTAATTTGGTATAACCAAATTGTACCATGCAACTTTATTAGAAAACTGCCAAATTTAAGAGTTTCAATGGAAGAGTGAATGGATAATAGTAGGCAACACAAACTAGGATAATATTCTAGCTATAATTAATTAAATTTGCTACCAATAGGTCCTGATGCTTGTCCAAGACGAGCAAGGCTGGATACTAATAATTTCACAAAAACAAAAAAAAAAATCTAGTTCACGTATTACATACTTCTAGCATGAATCTTCCTTGAGTCTGTCAGTTTTCTGTTCTCTGCAAACTTAGCCATTTTAATGCTAACCTTAATCAATTTTAAATATCAGAAAGGTACCATAAAAATAAAACAGAAGGGAATAGAGGGTCCGAAACAATTTTTAAACGAGGAGGGAGACGGGGTGCTGGCCATCCCAAGGAAGCAGTTACATATGAAAATGTCAAACAACATTAGGAAATTATCACTGTAGTCAATTAAGAGCTAGAGATAATATTTAAACCATTTTGTTTGTCAAATTAATCAGGCAAAGCAAATAAAACTTACCCTGCAGCATTAAGCAAACATAATATCTATAGGGTTAACAAAGACATTATTTTGTAATGTCTATATGACTTCTATCTTATCTTAGGAAAAAGCACTAGTTCAGTTTATATGTGTTTGCAATATTCCCTGGAGCTAATAAAACCACACTAAACTAATAAAGGATATTTGTTCATGAAAAAAGAACAATACATGGTCATGCCAATTATTTGTTACTTATTTAAGAATGTAATTCATATTTACAGTTTAAATTGCGCAAAGCTAACAGCCTCCAAGTTTTGAGTATTAAAATATGGCAAACGCTTCTATGGACATAAGGATCTATTTGTAAAATGAACATATTTTTATCTTCAAAGTTCAAACAATCGATCCGAACCGTTCATCTTGTTCTCCATATTAATATGTGCTTGGATACCAAATTTTACATTTTTCTGAATTTGTTTACTATTTATTAAGATGGGTACAAAAAATATCAAATTCAGACCATTGAATTTTGTACCCATCTTAATAAATAGTAAAAAAATTCAGAAAAATATAAAATTTGGTCTCCAAGCACCTATTAATATGGAGAACAAGATGAACGGTTCGGATCAACTGTTTGAACTTTAAAAATAAAAATATGTTTATTTTACAAATAAATCATTATGTCCATAGAAGCATCACTCTTAAAATATACCCGAAAGTCCTATTTCGTTGATAGATACAGTCAGTCATTTTCAATTTTCCATTAGTAAACAAATTTGATAAGTAACCTCCTAGTAAAAAGAGAAAGTGGGTGCAAAAACCACCTTTATTGATCATCAACATAAAACCGACTACAAATGTTTGCCAACTAAAGAATGCATTAATGTCCAAATTAATTATTTCCTATTCTATGTTGAATCGAGGCATTTAATGCTTTGTAGAACAAGATTTCTGCACTGCCACACGTGCAGTGTGTCCCCATAGCACTACATCATGGCCTTAGTCAAAGCACCTATGATTTATGCACTTAAAAATAGAACAGTGCGAGAACATAAGCAGATATTAGATAAGAAGAATCCAATATAAAAATAATTTAATTTAAAAAAATAAGCTGCATTATTGCCTTTGGCTCCAATGCCCTGTATTCAGCTTTAAATAAATTTAATTTTTTTATGTGCAAATTAATATAATAGAAACGCAAGGAAAAGCAAATGATCATAGTGCAAATATAAAAGGATGCTGCATATATATATATAGTTCTAGCTTGGAGAGGTACATATGAATGAAATACGGTCCAAAACGCTTCATAATACTTTAATGGTCAGAAGTATTCGCTCACACATTTACCTTGGGCAGTCAAAATTCAAAATGTAACTCTATTTTCATAAAAATATTATCTCTTTGAACTGGTTGAAGATGTAAAGGGGAAGACATAACTAGGAAACATGGAAGTTTCTCCGAATTCAGATCCAGTGAAGTAATCTAATTTTTAGATTTTAGATCGAAATCTTCCAATTCGAATTCGTGACAATTCATTCTGAAGTGGAGCGCACACATCTCAAGCGATAGATTTAAATCTCGAGACAATCCCGAACAACGGATTCGAATCGAACAGTCCCAATTCAAAACCAAAAAATTGAGTTGCTCTAGGGATCCGGACCCAGTTTCTCCACCGTCCACACCAGAAAATGAACTACGATAACAATATCGGATGAGCAAAATCGCATGACAAATCAATAATAATGTAAGATTAATTTTGGAACCCTAAATTTGTCCTTTCTTTGTCAGTAACCCAACCGTTAGCTCCTTAAAGTAAAGGATAATGTTATTATTATCTGGACTAATAAACAAATAGAGAACCAAATCTAAAGGCGCTCTCATTTCTTCTTCCATAATAAAGGACACTTATACTAGCCCAGAATAAACAAATCGCATCTAGTAAACAAAGTAAAAGTAGAAAGAGAATGAGAGGTGGAGAGTCTAAATATACAGGTGTCACTGTTTGCCTCGTGAGTAGTGCGCAAGACTACGTCCACTACCATCTCTTTTATAGTTTTATACTTTTATTTAAACAAAGTATATTAGATCTATTGACAAGAAAGAAGAAATAAAGAAAAGATCGGAGATATCAGTCAAGCCACACCTTTTTTTTGTCCATCAGGGAACATAACCTTTTAAGTATTTCTAATTTTGCATTGTTGTACTTTGGAATCACTTGTGCTGGTTAATTATGTTCTATTTGAATCCTAGCCATCAAGTGTAGCAATGCTGTACCTCATTTGCATTCGACGGGAAGCCAAACCAATAGGCGCAAGGCATTACTACTATTACTAAATAATATTAGTAAATTATCATTACATATAATTCCTGCTCTCGCTCGGGCAATTAGATGGAGCCTTTCTTTTTGGTTGGTTCAAACCGGCCACGCGATTTCCTACTTGCTTTTGTTCAAACTTCAAGCCAGGTGCTTTTGCATGTACTAATGCAAACTAATATTTTGCTACGTTATCCTCTACCCCAAAAAAAAAACATATTTATTATTTACATATCTTTAATTAGTTACATATAGTTGTTGGATAGGAATGTAAATTTGTGCAGTGTCATGAATAATCTACTAGCTCACGTGTTGTAATCAAGTCAGATTTTTACTTATCGTGCTATGATCAAATTTGGATAGACAGCTATGGCACATAAGTGGGCACGACACGTTAATCATGTCGTGACCACACATATCATGTTCAAACGTGACACTCAAGTTTGTCACGTTTTGTCATGTTTAACTATTTTTTTCGTAATTTAAGTTAGTTTATTCAAAGTACATCATTTGATCAAAATCTAATTGTATGATTATGCGTGAAACGTGTCATAACGTGCCCTTCCGTGAACCAACCAGTTCACATGTTATATTTCTAAAGGATGGTTACATCACGCTAATAATCACGGTGCAGAACATGCGAGTCACAGCATGTGAGTGACACACGTACTATACTAATGTCATAACGTATCCGATCAAGACATGACTTTTTAACATACCTATTGATCCATATAGATTTGATCAATGAATATATCGAGCGAAATTAGAGCTGAGAAATATGTCAGCTAATTAATTACCAGCCCTTGTTATTTGAACTGAAACCCTGACTGCTCCGTGTATCATGACCAATTAGCCAAAAGATAAATTTTGAAAAAAAATATATAATATAAAATTTAATTTGTGCATTAAGCTTTTAACCACTTTGCCAGGTGTAGTATCTGTCATTACCAGAAGAAAGGAGAAGCGCAGTGCCATTGGTAAAAGAACTGAGCTGAGACTCCACTCTTTTGAGAAACTCCGTTGCCTCTTGAAGAGGCCTCGTCAGCTCTTCTTTATACTTCCCTAACATGTTACAATACGCCTCCTACAAAAGTAAAACTGCATTAGCAAGAATAGCATACTACCCGACCTCACTCCTCACTCCTCAGCAAGTACATTAAAAAAATTTCCAATAAGAAGACATACCATGAATTGATCAAGCTCAGGATCAGAAGAAGATTCACGCCGGTGTGGGCTTGGTCGTGAATCAAGCCTACTCCCAATGGCTGTGAGCCGATCAATAGCATCTTGTGGTGCACCAACCTACATGCCAAAAGTGAATTTAACATATAAATCATAGGATTTCATCAAACAAACAAAAAAATTACGAATCAAAAGTCTCAGTCAGGAAGATTGATGGAAACGGATGAAAAATTCAAATGAATGTCGGAAGACAAAATATATATAAGATAAACACGTTCACCATATATATCGATGGGCTGATAAAATTATATACGAATGTAGTGTATATGTAACATATATTAAGAGGTTCGGGTACAGTACACAAACAAATCTATATATGACCAAAGAGATGTCATCAGGTTTTTAACCCAAGAAAAGTTCCAGGGACGTATGTATAGGTCAATGAAGACGCAGAATTATGACACTTCTAAAATGTTGTAATAACAGACATAACAGAATTAATTGTATACTTATGTAATGAAGGAGGGGTTCAGTAATATCATGACAAGTTATTAATTCAGCACATATATATCTTTATAACAAGTTATGTAATCAAATAGACGATTGTAAGAATGAAATGAGATCTGTTTCATAATCTTCTAGTAGTTAAAATAGGCACCAAATTAAATAGTAGATTAGATAAAGGAACTTTACTGAAAGAAAAAAGTTGATGTCCTGCTGACTAAATCTGGACACCGGTAAGAAGAGAAAAGGAACGAGTCCCCCCTATTCGATCTCCAAGTGGTGTCATGAATCATGATATATAAAAATAGAAAGCAGCAGCAGAAGACAATAAGTACTGTTGCTTGGTACTCGAAATAGGAAAATTGATTTATTTCTGGAAATAAAATCAAAATGGAAAAACATTTATTCATCATGAAGAAGAAAGCGGGGAAAGAAAGAAAAAAACTAAATACAACGTATAATTTTTATATATTGATTGAAGTTAAATTTTGTAGAACGAAAATAGCTTTTTTTCAAGAAAAAGGGAACAATTTTGTGATGAGAAGAAAATATCATTTCATGGCATGTTAGAAATGAATACACACACCAAGGAGAGAATTTATACAAACTAACAAACTCTTACATCTACAGGAGCTGTACATAAAATAGAAAAGAGGTCACAGAAATCCATTGGAAGGTTGCACATTATGATGATCAGAGATTACCTTCTGGCACTCCAAATAGGCACCTAGGAGCGATGAGTACTGCGGATGAGACATGATCTTGGCCTTGATGGTGTCCATCTCTCCAGTCGAAGCAATCTCTCCATGATCTCCATTTCCACCATGCGTTACAGTCTCCCTTTGTTTTGTTGCGTACTGGGAAGGCCCAGCCCCTTCTGCTTTTAGGGTTTGGTAATAGTTTCTAAATTCATAAGCAGATGTACCTGGGGGTGGAGCTGTTGCAACTGTAGCACTGGTACTGTTGTTGGCAGCTGAGGGTAAGTAGAAGAAAGATACTCTAGAACTATTCCCGGTTTCTCCGCCTCCATGGTTGGAGAACTCCATGAATAGTTAACGTAGATAAATGAAAACAAATTTCTGTCTTTTCCTAATGAATTATTGACCCAGTGATTATTCGGATAGGTCGGTGAAGAAGAGAGGAAACCCCAGAATATGGAAAGAGAGAAATCTATGGAGAGAAGGGGAAAAGAAGGGAAAGGCATGTCTCATGTCTGGTGGCTATCTTTTCGCATGTCAAATCAAGAGGGGACATGGGTAGAGTGGTGTAGACGTTGTAAGTGGACTTAACGCACGAATCAAACTCTACTAAACAAGCTACATCTTAGAGTTTTATTTACCAAATCGACCAAATTAATTTAATTTATTGCATAGGTTTGGATCGAAAAGCAAGAAGTTAAGTGTAATAAAAGATATGGAACAGCCGCATGTGGGTTATGGTGGGGACTGTACCGTACTATGTGTACGAGTACAGCTCAAAACTCTTGTTCCTTCCGCCAATACCATTTTATTAGCTGTAATGACTAATGAGAAGCTCTCATTAATCAGATCTGGTCAGATGTTGCTAGTAACTTAATCTTCTCACGACCAATGCCATTTTGTTAGGTAAGCATGAGAACTAGTATTTTAGTTTTCCAGAATATCTAAGATATTTAATAATCTTACACTATTTACCTACTAAGTTCTTGTTTGGCTGCAGCTTAAGTTGAGGAATCAGGTGTTTATTCCTTAAGCAGTCAAACAAGAATAACATTAGTGAGTTATATGAAATAAGTTTGGTATTAAGACGGAGTAAGTTAAATCACCCTTTTTTTTAAGGGTTAGCTCATTTCGTGCATCTAGGTGGGTCAGAGAGGAGTTCATTTACGATTTTTCTCCTCTTTAAGACAGAGTTTAAGTCATAACTTCTGTATCAAGTTCAATTTTTGATCTATTGGCAGAAGGTAACATCCTCTATGTGGAAAGTTTTGAGTTCAATATCTGAAAAAGATGTCTTTTACTCACAATTAAATAAAAATCAGTAGGTTAAATCTCTATTTTTTTATTCCAAAAATAAAACGTCCAACAAAATAAGAATTACTTAAGATACAAGTAAGCAATTTAATCTTTCTTAACTTTAATTAAGTATCAGTCAAACATGACATGTGATTATAGGCCTTCAAATTAAGTTATAAATATTGAATATTAACTGTATTTCTTACTTAAAAGAGGAGTACTACAATCTATCTTACACAACCAACTCACTTATTTTTCTCACACCTTTCACTCAATTTACCGACCTCTACATTCTATTTATAAAAGCTCTGAGTCGGTTAGTAATTTCTCTAGATTTTACAAGTTCATTCAACCGATTTAGGGGTCCGGATCCCCAAATGTAACTCAATTTTTTGGGTTTTGAATTGAGACTATCCGATTAGAATCCGACGTTCCATCTCGGAATGTGTGATCCATCTGACGCTCCATCTCGCGTGCACATCTCGAATCAGACGGTCCCAATTTAAAACTAAAAAATTGAGTTACATTACTGGATCTCAATTCCCAATTTAGTCAATGGCACTTTCTAGATTATATCCTATCTCTATAAATTTATAGCACAATTTCATGTTACTGACTTTATAAGTTGGTTCATAAATATTCAAGACATTAATTTAGGCTTGGGCCTTCTGAATCAGTGCTGCTATTTAACACTCCCTCTCAGCACCAACTTGATGTTGTCTTGATCTTCGGTACTTCGCGTTTATCTGGATTGTCATGCTTCTTGCTTTTTCTTTCAATTTTCTGACTTTGAAGTTGCTCAGACGTTTGCAATCAATTTTCCAGAATAGTTTTTTCAGAAGTGAAGGTTCAGGAATCGTCACCACAAAACTTCCTTTATTCTTCCCGAACTGGCACTATCTCAAATAGTGCCTTCGTCGTCCGCAATTGTAGCACACCACTCTTCTACTCCGATATTCACCACTTTCGACTCATTTACCCTCTTGGCCTCTAGGAGCTCTCCTGAACATGAACACCTCTTGCATTGTTCATGACAAACATTCTCCGTCTCAGGTTGTCGTCGATACCAGTTCCTGCTCGACTCTCTGTGTCGACCACTATACAAGGCCTTCTCTTCTTCGTGCTTCACCATCAAACTTGCTCACTGCTTGGCAAGAGCTTCTTGACTACTGTACTCCGGCTTCATGCTATTCAGGAATATACGTGGCATTTTATCCTCACCAATTTTCGCATTAGCATCTAGCTGCTCAATCTCCCTACACAAATTATTTACTTTAAGAAAATACTCACTTACAGTCATGTCACCTTGGGAGATATTCATCAGCTCTCTCTCGAGTAGTTGCAGCCGACTTGTGTTCTTCCTTGAAAATAACACAGTGAAGACATCCCATGCCTCCTTTCATTTCTCCACATCTTTAATGTGAGATAGTAGGCTCTTGTCCACCGTAGCTTTCAACACAAATAACGCTCAACCTACCTTTACCTTCCATTTCTTGTAGGCTCGGATCGAATTCGGTGGCGGCTCGATCTCATCACCACCCACAATCTCTCACAAGTCTTAACCCTGCAGATATGACTTAATACATGTCTTCCAGTCTCTATAATTATAATTATTCAACTTCTCAATCAGACCACTTATGCCACTCAAGTCTGATATTCTGACACAACGAAGGACTCACGGGTTACACAAACATTCTAGTCAACAGGACCTTCAACACAACGACAGATTCGAGTTATACGAATCTTCTAGCCAACAGGACCTAACCCGCTCTGATACCACTTGTCGAATATTAACTTTATTTCTTACTTTAAAGAAGAGTACTACTATCTATCTTGCACAACTATCTCACTTATTTTTCTCACACTTCTCACTCAATTTACGGACCTCGACATTCTATTTATACAAACTCTGAGTTGATTAGTAATTTCTCTAGATTTTACAAGTTCATTCAACCGACTTAGTCGGTGACACTTTCTATATTATATACTATCTCTACAAATTTATAGCACAATTTTGTGTTACAGCCGACTTTATAAGTTGGTTCCTGGATATTCCTGAAAAATTAAAATTATATCCTATCTCTACAAGTTTATAGCACAATTTTGTGTTACCGACTTTATAAGTTGGTTCTTGGATATTTCCGAAAAATTAAAATTATATCTTATCTCTGCAAATTTATAGCACAATTTTGTGTTACCGACTTTATAAGTTGGTTTCTGGATATTCCTGAAAAATTAATTTGGACTTGAGCCTTCCGAATCGGTGCTGCTATTCAACAATTAAACTTGATTTGCGTTCGTAACATCATTTTGGTATATAGGAATTGGAAGTGAAAGAAAAGATATTATCCAAACTCAGTGTGTAATACTGTGTGTGTGTTCCGTAAGATATTGAGAGATTAATTGTTCATTGATATTTTTCTTCTTTTACGAAAATTTAATTCACCAATTTTTATCTCTATTGAAATATTTGAAGTTCAAGAATAATGCAAACATAAATAATTAAGAAACAGATAATTCACCAACAAAACTTTACTATTTAACAAAATTTCGTCTATGTTTTTCTAAACATCAATACTGGTTTTCCGCCAAATTTGCCATTATTATATTAATCCATCTAAAAATATGAAAATATCGCGTTTATTTGTCTAAAGCGAGAATAATTACTTGAAAATTATTTTTATTGACAATCATATAACAAATCATTAAAAATAAAGTTTATATTTAAAATCTAACTTTATAGTATGATCTACGTCACTCACATATTATGTTTATAAATTATAATAAATGATGAAATCTGCTGTATGTTTTACTTATACATCAAATGTCTTAAAATTTCAACAGCATAAAATTAAGAGTACTCATTGATGCATCATCATGTTACATAATTAAAATTACATAAAAATTGATCGTTAGGCTATCAATATTCAATTAAAATACCTATAAACTTACTATTTACTTTTTAATTATTTGAATTTGGAAACAAATGATTATCTGAAATTTCAAAATAACTATTATATATCAAGTGATCTCTTTTTTTCTAAAAAATCAGAATTTATAATTTCAACCTTTAGGAAATCATATTTATTGGTGTTCTAAATAACATCCTATAGCGATGCTATAGTATTTTTAGACCTTAAAAGCCAAGCTACAAGATAAAAGTACGTTAATTTAGCTACCACCGTTACAGTGGTAATAGCAGTCCGCAAACGAACGTGGAGTGTAGCACAGATAGTGTACGTTGTGCTACATAGGCTATTATTTAAAGTTCCAAAATAAAAAAATAATAATAAGGACCAAAATTTTCAAGACCCATATTGTTTTTTCTTTTAATTCAACATATCTTTCGTTCTCCTCTAATATTTGGTATTTGGGATTTGAAATAAAAAAAGATAGTTTATACCATGATACTTAGGTTATTTTGAATAGTAAATGATAGATAATTTATGTCATGAATTATGATGCTTAGGTTATTTGAATAGAAAGAAAAAAAAAAAAAAAAAAGATAAATAGTTTATGATAATATTGTTAGGATAATTAATAACAATTTGAACTTTATCTTGGTTCAACATGAATATTATAATTCTTATAATCAATTTGGTATTACTTATTACTCTATCAAACTTTAAGTGATGTTGATAATTAGCAGAACTATAGAATATAAATAATTTTGAAAACAAAATTATGCACGAGAACTTCCACTATAACAACGTTATTCACAATATTTCTTTTAATCTTTTCGCAACGACGCTATAATAGTTATTTAGAACCTTGATATTTATCCTTCTAAATATATATCCTCTCATATTTGACCTTCTAAAACCTCAATTTTACAAATATGAAATATTTCATTGCAAAACATAAAACTCTTAATTTATCCAATCCGTTATTAGATTTGCCCCCTAGGCCGGAATTAACTCTCAACAGTCCACACTATTAAACCTTTATTAGATTTGTTTTTTCGCTGATGCCTTCGGAGCTCGATATTTTTTTTACTGTTGTGAACAAATATATAAAAAGTTTCTTCTCTTTCTATACATCAAGTTGTATATCTCACTTTGTTCCTCTTCCGTCGCTCTGCTTAAAGATTGAACAAGTTAGTATCGTCTTGGAATTTAGAATCTTGCAATTGTTCTGTTAATATATATGTGGAAAATTATTAGTAGAACGCACCTTTTTATTTTGATATTTATATGAAAGAAAGGTGATATTTTACATAAAGTACTCGCTAATTAATTGTCTGTTATGGTACTAACTAAAGGGTTTTGAATAAATTAAATTAAATTGCACAAGTTTAACAGTGATATATTTCTAATAAAAAAATTTAGGTAAGGCCCACTTCTAAATCACTCTCTGCATCTATTAAGAATTAACATTAAATGTCTAGATCAAAACCCCTTGGCTGTAACTGAATAATTGAACAATTATTAATTTGCGTGCAATCATTAAACCAATGTGTCGTTATTAATTTTGAGGGCATCCTCGCACGAGCGGTCTGGAATATATGTGGCTTAATGCAGTTATATATTTGTGTAGTGACTGTAGTCACTGCACTTCAATTTTATTTTTTATTTTTTGTAAAAGTTATTGGTTGTTCAAGCAGCTCAACTGACCTTGTCACACGTGAGGTTACAGTTACGTCCATGCAATTACGATTTCAAAATATAATTTCATAAATCTTTTGCGGAGAATTACTTTTTTTTTTCCTTTGCTTTTGTTGAAAATAGTCGGTATGCACGAGAAACAAAATTGCCCATGTGGGCCGATTGTTCTTCGATCTGCATTTATTATTAATTTAAAAATTATAAAATGCATGTATGGATATGGACCTTTTATTTTCTTTAGTGAAAACATGGCCCTTCCATTAATCAGTCAACACATTTGACTGTGCTTTCCGATGCAGTTCCCTGTTTCTCCTTGCCATACATTTATTTCATCACATGCGATGAACCTCGGCTAATGACTCTGTCAAGGCCATTGGGCGACAACTGTATGTTTATTCTTTTTTTCTTTCTTTTTTTATGAAAGAAAATAAGTTCCTTAACACACACACCCCAGTGGCCCAGTCACAGTGAACGCCTAGTCGTGGAAGTTGTCAGATTCTCACGTGTACACATACCCAATCCAGCCATACACTGTTCTTCCCTAGAACCGTTCTATTCTGCACCAAGATGAACAATCCGGTCATGCTCTTGCGCTCCGGTCAGTTAGTGCGCAGTGTGCATGGAGTACGGACAACTATTTCAGTCAATAATTTCTGATTGCTAACTAAGGTGCCTAGTACTCGGAGAGAGAGAGAGAGATGACTGGTGGGGAGGAGTCAGAGAGAGACCCCGTGTTTTGCTCTTGACACGTCCAATCAGAAGACAGCTGAGTCTACCAATACATAAATTAGATGACAGGATGAACTTTTTTGTTCCATTAACTGATCTGTAGATGCTTTCTTTTTCTGAACGTAACAACATAAAAAAAGATTGAATATTGAATAACGGGTTAGGTTAGCTTAAATAGGACGACGACCGTGTGACATTGATTATCCGTCACACCGAGGTTTCCCCGAAAATGTTTAGGAGCACTTTCATTATTTTTATTATTGAATCTAGTCGATTTATAATATGTTTAAATAAATTAAATTTTTACGATATATAATTGATTGGTAAAATATATACTAGAGGAGAGATCAAGTTACAACAATATTTTTTTTCATTTTCAAAGTCCAAATTATCAATCCAAACCGTTCAACATGATTATCTAAATAAAATGTGTTTCCAGATCAAATTTTACATTTTTTTTTGAATTTTTTTACTATTTATTAAGTATTTTACAAAAAAAATTAGTCAAATTCAGACCATTGAATTTTGTACTCATCTTAATAAATAGTAAAAAAATTCAAAAAATTATAAAATTTGATCTGGAAGCACATTTTATTTAGATAATCATGTTGAACGGTTTGAATCGATGATTTGGACTTTGAAAATGAAAAAAAAAACTGTTGTCGTAATTTTATTGTAACTCAAAATTGTTGTAACTTGATCCCTAGCTCCTCTATATACTATTAAATAAGTTTCAAATAATATCAAATATATGCCTATAAAAAATTTATGAGATTTTGTCAAACTTTTATCCGTTGATTTTGTTAGCCTTTTGATGCATATTATTATAATATTAGAATTATGAATTTTTGTGTAGTTATATTACATGATATATACAATCAATTAGTACTAATAAGTATAAACAGAATATAAAATTAATTATTATTTAATATAAAATTTTATTGGCACCGATTCAACCAGAACCATGAGCGTTAGATTTCTTAAAATATAATCTATAAATGTGGTAAAATTGTTATAAGATTTAGCTGAAATAATGGGATCTGTTATATTTTTTTTTGCGCTCCGCTCCCCATCTTTCATACAAGAAAACTTTCAGGATTGTTCGGTTATTACAAAATTGTGTGAGATGAGATATTTTCAGGTACGACAACCGATAAAATTATTTATGAGACCTCATATTTTTAGTTACGTCCACAAAAATATGTTGAAATAAGTACTATGAGAAATTATAATTTGAAAAAGATATCAATATTCATGATTCTTTTTTAAGGGCTTGTTGTCAATATTATTGTATTAGTTATATTATTGAGAAATTCCTGATCAATTATAATAAGTTATTGTGAAAAAAAGAAAAAAAAATTAATGGTGAAAAATATAAATAAGAGTGACTGCGAAAACATAATTTATATCTAAATGAAATAAATTTTACTTTTCATGAAAATAAAAATAAACTTGATAATTGCGAATGATGCAATGAGAGAACTAGCAAGAGATGGCATGCAGAAATTAAAAAAAATAAGTTCAACCTCGTATTTTGTTTCACTAATTTAGAATACAAATTTGATTTACATATTTTTTTTGGTGAACAAGTTTTACATAAAATAAAATTGACCACGCTTACAAATATAAATCTCATGTCCACAAATTC
Source organism: Carex cristatella (assembly GCA_024447775.1). NCBI lineage: Eukaryota > Viridiplantae > Streptophyta > Magnoliopsida > Poales > Cyperaceae > Carex > Carex cristatella. The sequence goes on along the minus strand of JAJHPF010000003.1, from coordinate 4,334,099 downwards.
CCACGCAAAATAGGGCATTCGAACACACCCTCGACTAGAGTTCGTATTCCAACTTTGCATATCCAGGTCCCCCTCTCTCTAAATTCATATCATCTAAAATATTGCATCTTTTGAGATAAAAATTGACCCCATGCATTACAAATTTGAACCAGATTGGTTCTTATTATATTCGAGCGATCCAAATTTAAACTCAAATGATGAGGTTATACATAGGATCTGCGCTAAATTGGTCCTTTCTTCTATCCACAAAGACCCCCCCCCCGCTTAAATTTGTATACCCTCGAGTTACCTAAGAGTGCAATTAGAAAATTCAGACCATTCTTTTAACTCTAGCACAAATCTCAAACAAACTCTCTATATTTACAATATACAATTTAGTTTTGAATCCAACTAGGAATAAATTGAGACCGTTATTTTCAATACATAAAGCATCCTTGTCAACTTCTTGATCTCTAAAAGCAAACTCATATGTCTCACAAAGTGACATAATTTAGTACCTCGGTTTCACTCCTCCATCTTTGAAAACCGTAATGGAGCTCCATCTCATGAATCTTATCAAGAGACATGCAATTTTCACAAGACTAATTAAAGCTCTAAAATAATAAAATTGTGTAGCCATTCCTCCAAATTCTTTAGCCTGGCATAAATTGAACTGTAATTGAATTGGATGAATTATTTTTAAACTATAATTTAACTTAATTATGTTGTATGATCATGAAAATATAGAGTTAATTTGGTGAAATGTAGATTAGTCTTACATATTAATTATTGTTTATTTTTAATTTAGATTAATCGTGGTTTAATTATATAACTGTGGGATAATTGAAGTATATTATAGAAAATTAAAAATGTCGTAATAATTTAGAAAGTGAAGAATAATAATGTAGTTTTTCATTAATTTAGAAAGTGAAGAATATCTCATCTCTAATGCTAGCTTTAAACAATGGTTTTAGGTGTCTCATCAGTCTTTGAATTATTCCCTTGACTTTGATGTTTTCCTATTCCGGATAAGAATCGGTGCTATTACTTATTAGCCATCTAGAGTATACCTACTGTCCTACTCTATGTTAAAATATTGAAATTTCTGTCCTCTAACTACAAAGAACTTTCTTAGATTCTCTTAATGACGTTTTAGTGGAGAAGCTAATTTTTTAATAACGGAAACCTAGGTTTAAGACGAACTAAGTACATCGATTCAAAAAATAATCTCCATTTGGTGAGCTCCACGGTAGTTATCGTTGTGTTATTGCTTCTAACACTTTATTTCGGAACGAACCAAAGAGATGGAAACACGTGTAATTTGTCAGAACGACAGCCAAATGTACATCCGATTTGTCCGCAATTCCCCAGACAAACTTCTAATTCTACGTGTAATCCAATAATGTAACTAAATACTGTATAATAATAACAATGATGACCACGACGATGATGAGGAGGAGAGATTGACTAATATGATTTTGGCAGAATTTCGGCCAAAGTGCTACTAACTTAAATTTTAAAATTTTATATTCGAAATTTCGAACTAAGTAGCTCAGTAAATTGGTTATATATTGAACTTGTGAATTCCAAATTTTACGGTTTTTGAATTTTCTTAAACTATTTTTTATGATTTATGAAAGATGGTAAAAAATGACTTAAAAAATAAATTGCCAATATTTTAAGTCATTTTTTGTCATCTTTCATGAATCATAAAAAAAGATAAAAAATTTCAAAAATTGTAAAAAAAAAAAATTCTACAAGTTCAGTATATAACCAATTTACTGAGCTACTTGGTTCGAAGTTTCGAATATAAAATTTTAAAATTTGAGTCGGTTGCACTTTGACCAAAGTGCTACTGAAATCACATTAGTCATTGTCTAATAATAGTAATAATGTAACTAAATGTTCAAGATCTACACTTCAATATTGGGTAATATAGCATTCACATACTGACATATTCAGGGATGGAGCCAAACTTTCGAACTATGAGGATCAAACAAATATGGGATCAATCATATAAAAAATTTTTTCCAGAGAATGGGGTCAATTTTACAGTATTATGACATTTTACTCTAAATTATATAAAAAATCTTATATGAATATAAAAATTAAAAAATGGGGGTTAATTGACCCCCATACTATCAATGTGAATCCGCTTCTGGACATATTGATGATTCATATTATAATTTCAAATAATTTAGCAACAGCTAAATATATTTCATAGTATATTTAGCGTAGTAATTATTTTTAAAATATATTTCAAAACAAATTTGTTTTAGATATTAATATAGTATGTGCTTGTATTTCGTTCTTTGTGGTGTATGAACTATTAGTTTCAAATTCATTGTTTAAGTATCTATTATTCTCATGTTCAGAAAAAAAAAAAAAAAAAAAAAAGGAAACGAACGAAATACATAATACTTGAAGAAAGGGAATTTCCCCCTCTTTTTTGATATTATTTTACCTTTACATAACTATAACTCTATTGTTTTAGATAAGATGAATTTTAAGTATTGCAAATTTAGATATAATGTTATCCATCTAAGAAACAAGATAAGATATGTAACAGAGATACAGAAAAGGTTCAAAATTATGTAACTGAGTGTTTGAATTAACAATACCCATTTCTTATCCAGACGCCCATAAGCAAAAGTATGTTAAAATAATTACAAATTGTAGAATTAAATAAGATTGCAAGTAATGGTGAGCATGGTCACTTGGTCAGAGACAAAAGCTGCATGTAAATTGTTTGGGCCGCGCGATTCGCGCGGGTTCTGTTTCTTGTCAGGTCACATTTCAAATCGGTCACTTCCATCTGGGCCCACACAAAAAATACAGCATCGTTATCTCGGCCCAAACAAAAGATACGATCCCACGTTCATTCACACCTCCCCCGTGACCCACGGGTGCGTATCCTCTGAGATATCTCAATGTTTGAGTGACTTACGTGTCCGGTGCCTATTCGGGAGAACGTAGGGGGGCATTATTATTTTAGCTTTGAGATTTGTGTAGAACGTATTTGAACGATTGAGATATTCCAAAAAGTCACGCAAATTTTAAGATATCTCAGAGGATGCGAATTGGTGTCCCAGCTGATTCAAATTTATACATAAAAACCGGGTAATAATGCTTCATCTCCCCGTCAACGTACCCATGAAGAACCAGGGAGAAATAAATGTTGCGCCTCTACTTTATTGTCTCCTTCCACGGTTACAAATCACAATCCAACGTGATGCGTAAAATTTTTAACAGTAAATCTACGCGTATCTTTTACATAGGTCTGGACAAGTTTGTTTTATATATTATTTTCTAGAATACTCCCTTAGAAATTTCGATTTGCAACCCAAAGATCTTTCGTTTTCCCGTTTTGTACGCCATGATTGCTGATATTAACACTACAAATTTTCTTATTAACACAATATTTCTCCGTTTTCTCATTTTCAACAGTGCTTTTAAATGTTGTCTTCATTTTCGTAAGCTCTATTCATTAGCTGTGTTATCTTAATAATTGGTAAATCTTCTTCGGTGGGAATAATCTTCTTTCAATGAAACAAAAGATTCAAAAGGATAACGGAAAATTTTAATAACTTTTCCTACGTTGAGCAGTGTCCTTTGGGTCCACAACAATGTCACAGATCTAGCCATATTGTACCGCCTTTGTTTTCTAATAACTTCAGGAATTGATCAACTATTTGAAAGAATATATTATGTTTTTGAGAAGGATTCTAACATCTCTTATATTTTATATGTCATTATACTTTATTTTTTATATCTTTGTTTATAAAATTTAAACTATCGATTCGAACCGCTCAATATGATATTAATACTAAAATATGCTGAGAGATAAAATTTTATAATTTTTTTTAAATATGTTGAAAATCACTGTTATTGAACAATCCAAAAACAGTAATTTTGTATGTATCTTAAAAAATATTTAAAAAAAATTCAAAAATTTCATTCCCGAGCATATTTTAGTATGGATATCACATTAAGTGGTTTGGATCGATAGTTTTAACTCTGAAAACAAAGATATAAAAATAAGGTATGAAAAAAATGAGGTATTGTAACACTCTTCTATTTGTTTTGATAAGACATATCTTTAAATATTATTATTTTGCTAAGTAATTATTACTTTGAGAATGATTTTAATTATCAAAACGCACATCTAGTTTCGTAAATAAATAATATTCAGTGTAGCTATTATAAGAATGTTAAATATACAAATCTAGAATAATTATGATATCTATAAGAATTTAGTCAAAAATTTGTGTAATGAATTGAGCCTCTAAGGAAACAAGATTTAATAAAGAGGAGAAATAGCTTCCGAAGAAAATGAAAGGCATCATTAATTATTTGTAATTTTAAAAGTTTATATAGGATTGTGTCAATAACAAAATTTGTCTCGTTAATATCATACCCGGGCCCCCGTACTTCATTTTGTACATCGTACTATTTATATTTGTTCCTTCTATATTTGAATTTTAAGTTTTTCCGTAGCTATGCTTTTATTCTTCTATATTTGAATTTTGAGTGAACTCATGGATATTTTTTTTGAAAGAAATATGATGTTCAAGTTTCAAATAATTCCATATTTTAATTATAACGACAAAGATTTTTTATATTTGAATTTTAAACTTATGACTTCAAATATTTGTTGTCTTTTACTACTAAATCAAATATTGGTTTTTTTTTAGTAAAGCTATATATAGTTTCATATACACTGTACTATGCAATATTTTTATTTTCAAAGTCTAAAATATCAATCGAAACCATTTAATATGACCTCTATAAGTAAATGTACTTGTAAATCAAAATTTATATTTTTCCGATTTTTTTTTCCGATTCTTTTACGATTTTTTTTAAAATTGGTAGAATATCACTTGATTTAAAGATTCTGAATCATTCATAAATACTGATTTTATATCTATCTAAATAATAGTAAAATATTTCCAAACAATAATAAATTTACTATACAAATACATTTTCATGCATAGATTATATTGAATGGTTTAGATAGATTATATTGACCGTTGAAAATTTGATAAAATAAATAAATTCATATCACATAGCAATCTGTTCTATGCATATACGGATATACCTCACTCCACTATTTAAAAAAATATATATATTTTGGCCACTAATTTTACAAAAATAATTTGTCCGGTAAGATCCACAGACTAGCTAACGGTTGTAGATTTCTCTGTTTTCAAATTTAGGTGGAGTAGTCAGATACTTTTAGACGAAACAATATTTTTTATTTTTATTGTTTTGATGAAAACGAAATAATATTTGTATGAAAAGCTGAGAGGGTGGGATACAAGGACAAACGGAGAGTGTTCCGCCACACATTTTAAAATTGTACTACATATGGACCCCATTGCAATCACGTCGGTTGTCTCATCCACCTCCTGGCTGGGACCCATGTCTTTTATTCATATTATCTCCAGTTCAACTTGTACATCACTATTTTCTCAAAAAAAAAAAATCACTTGTAAATCACTTGCCTAGTTGCTACAGCCTATGGCCTTGTCTAAAAAAGAGAGAAAAGAAAAAGAAATTGTACATCCTTTCTGGCCCCAGATCATTTTCGACACGTAATAAAATAGTTTCGATGGGATTAACGTCACTAACTTACTTATCTTTAATTGTCGGTTTTATGTTTGTTAGTGTGTAAATGAAGCTGACTTACCTGTGTGCTGTCTAAAGATAATTGGCTGAAAATTAAATTAGTAAAGAATAATTAAATATTTAATACAAATTAGTGCATTGATTATTGCATGCAAAAAGTTACTGTCATTGTGAAAGAGAAGGATAATTCAGAACTGTTTTTTGGTTGTGACCGGAAAGATCGCATTCTCTGCTGCACTTTTATTTCACAACATCCTGCTGTACTTTTAATTTGGTCCATTTGTTTTTGATCGGACGGACGAAATAAGATTTTGACACGAAATTTAAAGAAAAATTAATACTGCCCCCTCCATCATCCGAGCACTCACCGGTTGAGATTAAATCTGAGCCGTCTGAAAATGCAGTAGGATGTTGTGAAATAAAAGTGCAGCAGAGGATGTGGTTCCGGAAAGATCTCTGTTCTAACTTCCAAGGTCATGAATTAAAATTGGGCTTTGACATCGTCTAAAGTAAAAAAAAACATATCCAATAAATTGGGCTGTAATTGTAAACCATGAAAGTAGATGGGCTGAGTACAAGAAAATGTCTTCAAGCTGCCCGATCAGATATCAAATGTTTTCATATCCTTTTGCCGTTCTTTTTTAATCTGATTTACACCGACCCATCTTCCATCTTAAGATGTGCCTATTTAAATTTACGGGGTGTATTAATAGGAAGTAGGTTGCTTTAAGATTTGTGCTGAACGGTATATTACCTTCTTTTTTTTGTTTTGGGGGGGGGGGTCAAGTTGCCTTTCTAAAATTCACGATATTATATTTACCCCTCTAATCTTCAAAAACTCACAATTTTTTCCAATTTATTGTCTTAACTATCAAAAACTCATTTTAAATTTATAAAGTCCCCAATTTACTCTTTATTAAATATGTAGTTTGTGTAAGAAGAAAAATATTCAATCTTTTAATTAGTTGGTTTCCAATAACAAATAATTCATATTTCTACTTGTGATATATACATAGTAATATTAAGACATACACTTGTTGCACGTCACAAGTAAAAATAACGAACTATTTGACCTTATAAGCGCCAATTTGAAGGCCAAACATTTCTATGAAATAAATATAAAATAAATTATTTATAAATTTAAAATGAGTTTTTAGTTTTGACCGACATACTTCTCTCTGCATGTGCGCAGGAATTGCTGTTTTTCTTTCCATTCCCAGAAGTTTTTTGGCAAGTCATATCTCTTTAATTTTATGGTCTGGCAGGGAAGATTTTAATAGGATGTTTATGGATGAAACCAAAATGTAAGAGCACATAGCAGTAGAAAAACTTGCAGAATTACATAAATTACAGGAATATGAGAATCCCTTCCACATATAACTAGGGCCTCATTGACAATAGAATTGTTTTTTTTATGTATGCAGTGTTGGATTTATTGCCAATCTCATTGGATTTAATATCAACATTGAGTATATATGTAATCTAATTATGGATTGTTTAATGTCATATATGGTTGTTAATTAAAGTGATCAAATAAGATAATAAACAATGAATATATTAAGGGGTGTGGCCCCTAAATGTGTACAACAATTTAGGCTAATATCAAATCATTGATAAACTTATTATGAGATTTGCAATTCATAAAATTGCCTTTCAGAGGATTGTGTAGGTCACATGGATATTAATGTGATTGCACGAATTTTGATGTGACAACATAGTTTTTGATGCAGTCGCACAAAATACCTTTTCAAATTGGCATATAACCATAAAGGTTACTATATATAATGATTGGTTCCTAAGGTACAAGATAATACAGAAAAGGCGAGAAGGGTTTCTTGCCATTGAAGACTTATCTTGTGCTTATGGAAACAGCTGTTACTTTACTAAGCCTTTAGATATTCCATAACAAACGGTATGGAATCAAGTATTATGTTCCGCACTTCTGATTTATGTTTTGAGTCTCTTTGATATAGGACGGTCCTTAGATTAAAATGGAGAATTATTTCTCCTTCCCCGGAATCTAAGTGTTTGACTCTTAAATGAGATATAATTGTTTGATCTCTATACAAGGTACAATTGTTTGACATTTATAATTCTCCTGTATGTAGTTTAGCTTTAAATTTCAAGTAAGAACTATGCTTTTTGTTGTAATTTATGCGAACCTTTCTATTTTGAGTGCATCAGTCTACGGGTTTTACCTTTAAAAAAAGGACTAGAGAGACGCTAGATGGATTTATAACCTTTTGACATGTCAGTTATGACATCATAATAATGATGACATCGCATGTTCCATTGGAACTTATTTATATAATGTTAATTTGAACTTGATATTTTCTTGGGACTGATCTACAGTATTGAACGTATGTATGAAAAAAAACTAATATCTACGGAACGCAATGCACTTATGACATGAAAAATTCAAAGAGCAAATTAAGTAGCGATACACATCAACTATTTTTTCCCCTTATTACATTCAAACAATTTAAAGCCCTGAACTTTTCTAATTGGGCTTACAATTATTCCTCCTGGAATAATTAGCATCCTTATTTCATGATACAATACATAGTAATTAAATCATTACCCTTTTAATAAGGCTTTTGTCCAACGTAATTTCCTCGAGGATAATAATTGCATATTATAAATACGCCAGCATTATTATTACACACGACCCTTGCACACCCAATTTGGGTCGAGCTGCGCCATACCACTTGGGTGTAGTGACCACATACTTTTCCAGTTGCACATGTGTTTGTAGTATAATTGTAGTATTGCTTTTCACTTACCCAAGCATTCACTGCATCTACCCCTGTATAACTCGAAGCAGAGCCCCAAAAAAGGTTCTCACCATATGGACCTCCGGAGTGGATCAAGCTGCAATCGCTCATCCTTGAGTTGGCATAATTTTGTGCGTACGCTTGCACTGTGTTGTTCCAAGAGACATTGCTTACACCAACAGCAGTTCGTGCTGTGTTGTGGGTGTTGACATAGTCTTGTGGGTTATTTTGAGCTATTGTTGTGTGCGCTAATATGGCAAGGACCATGGCGCAAGCCAAAGAGAGAGCATTCATTTTTTGATGCCAACTTGTGGAAATACTATAAAGAGAATATGATTGTGGGTTGGTAATTAAGGATGAAAAAGGGATCATTGAGGGTATTTATAGCAAAGGTGGATAAAGAAAAGTCTAGGTATTGCTTGAAAAAGGAAAAGTATTGCTTTGAAAGATGAGAAATACTATAGTGCATGCACCAATCCGAAATTGCAAATTTGATAAAGTTGTTTAATCTGTAATAAAATAAAAAATTAAGGACGACTCTCTAATATACTAAAAAAAATAATGATCATTATTGATTTGATTGTATGACCGTTATTTTATAAGAAAAAAAATTATGATAAAAATATTAATTACGGTTATTGTAAAACAACGAGATAGGAAACTACACACACATATGATATCTATCATCTGTTTAATGCACTATTTGGATTTTATTTTGTCCCGTTAATTCAATCTAAGATGATCCAAATACTCATAACAACTCTACAAATAATTTCTTATAATTAAATCCAATAATCTCTCTTTCGGAAAGTATTGGATAGACCACTCAAAGTTTCATATTGATAAATAATTAATTAATTATGCAACCAGACGTACACGGACACCTACAAGTGGAAGCTTATAGACTATATATATATAAACGAACTATGAATGCTAGCCTAAGACATAAACACCTGAAGACACATAAACAACGATATATTTCATAAACATATCATAGCTTAGGTTTAATTAATTATGAACTTGTATTATTGAATAAGGCATTTCCGATCCATCAATGAAAATGCGTCCTCGATCTCATGTCTTCTCAGTCTATTTTTAAATGATGTAATTTTGAAAGTGCTATCAAACTAATTTGGAAAGCAGATAGCACCTTTTTCACGCATAACCTGTGAATTAAATTTATGATTTTATCTAATTAAACAGTTTGATTGCAATCATGAATAGGGCTTGGTGAACATATATTCGATGGTTCACATTGAAAGCTTCCAAAAACAGATCTGTTATTTTGCCTATGATATGTTAAATATATATATATATATATATAAAGATGGATCGAGTTGTATGCATTGAAACAATCTTGCTTGTTCTTATGCTCTTCATGAAGTATATTGATTAGTTAACTTCAAAATCTTCTGTATTTCTTAAATTGTTGAAACTAATCTATTTTAACTGTGAAACATTATATGCAAATTAAATTTATAATTTATTTCCATTAATTTATGGTAAATTTAGCAATCAGAAAATGGTATAAAATGAGTACAATAAAATTAACTGATAAGCATTTTTAATTTTAACAGTATGATTTTATACTAATTAATTAAAAAAATAAAAAATTTACATATAAAATCATCAGTAAATTAGTTTCAACAATCGAAATTCATTATTTAAAACCAATTCAATAGAATTTTATATATATTATACTCATCAAGTTAATTATAAACTTGATAAACTTAAAACCATACAAATTAATTTTAGTACTCTTATATATGCGCGCTAGTCTACGTAAATAAACATGGCACAGAAATAACCAAGGGAATATAATTATACAAAATAATATGTATACAAATTAAAGGGGAATGACTCTGATCGATACATCTTTCGGCGTGGATATGATAGTTTGACGAATTGCACCTCGAAAATCCCTCTCCTCCTGCCCTTGCGTGCATGGCATATATACGACCTTCGCTTTTTAATTTTGAATGATTTCCTACCAATGCTTTTCTTTAATTTTCTTGATCATGTTATCGCTAAGGCATACAAAGATCCGTTTTAGTTCTAGCATTCATCCCCCCCCCCATTACTTATTTGTCGCTCCATGCATAAATGTTACAAAGATCCGTTTTAGTTCTAGCATTCATCCCCCCCCCCCCATTACTTATTTGTCGCTCCATGCATAAATGTTCCCAAATAACGCAACATATCGCTAAGGCATACAAAGATCCGTTTTAGTTCTAGCATTCATCCCCCCCCCCTTACTTATTTGTCGCTCCATGCATAAATGTTCCCAAATAACGCAACTTCACACAGGGACGGATTCAGGATTTTTGTCAGGGGAGCAAAAAAATATCGAATCGTGTTTAAATAACTAATTAAGTATTTGATAAAAAATAATGCTTTAACTTATACTTTATAATGCTCTGACTTGTAATTTATGATATTCTGACTTATAATTATAATTATCAATCATATTTTAAGAAATTTATTTTAATTTTAACTATAAATTTAATCCGAATTACCAATTAAACATTTAGAGGGGGGCAAAAAAATTTCCAGGGGGGACAAAGCCAGTCGGAACTGATAAATCTCCACTAAAACTCACAAAGCCGCCCCTCCTGGACTATGCTGGGTCCGCCCCTGACTTCACATGCTTAATGCAAGTTGGGATGCACGTGCCTTTCACAGCGACTTTCTATATACATTATCTTTTTCCAAACTCCAAATATATATAGAGGAGGGATCGGATTACATCTTTTTTTTTTTGATACATTTTGACACCTACCATTTTCGAAGTCCAAATAGTCAATCCAAACTGTTCAACATGATTGATATATTAAAATATGCTTGGAGATAAAATTTTACATTTTTTTGAATTTTTTTACTATTAATTAAGATGGTTACAAAATCATTGTTTTCGGACCATTGAAAACATCGATTTTGTAACCATCTTAATATATAGTAAAAAAATTAAAAAAGATATAAAATTTGATCTCCAAGCATATTTTAATATGGTTATCATGTTGAACGGTTCGGATCGACTGTTTGGATTTTGAAATTGCAAAATTGACCTATAAAAAAAACAATGTCAAAATGTGTCAAAAAAAAGGTGTAATTGGATCTCTCCTCATATATATATATATATACACACACACACAATATGAGGAGGGTTCAAATGCACCCAAATTTCTATGCTCCCATTTGCTCCCAATCATTTATCTCCTTTATCTTCATTTTCAAAATCTGAATAGTCGATCTGAACCGTTCAACACGATTTTCATAATAAAATATGCTTGAAGACCAAATTTTATATTTTTTGGAATTTTTTTTAAGACAGGTACAAAATCATTGTTTGAAGGAGATTCTGAACTATCCGATTAAGTGATTTTGTATCTATCTTTAAAAATAGTAAAAAAAAAAAAAAAACCAAAAAATATAAAATTTGGTCTCCAAGCATATTTTAAGCACATTTTATTACGAAGGTCATGTTGATCGGTTCGGATCGACTGTTCGAACTTTGAAAATGAAAATAAAAGAATGGAAGCAAATGGGAGCATGAAGTTTTGGGTGCATTGGAACCCTCCTCATACAATATAATTAAAGGAAAACATAATTTTCAACGTAAGAATTTTATTATTAAGAGTTGAGAGATTCTTTTTCCTTTTTTATATCAATTTTGTCCTCAATAAATTTTTCTTTCAATTTTGATTTTATATTAAGTTACTATTAATAAATAAAATATTAGAGACTTAACAATACAAATGACGTATCTTGTATATTTATGAAAATCACAATTAAAAGAATGTAATTATTTTTTACTTTTAACTATATGATCATAATTACAATATGGACCAAGTTATTTTATCTAAAAATTAACATTTTAGCACTAAAATACAATAAACGGTCTCCACAAATTGGAAATTTCTATTTTAATTCACAAATAAAATACTTGAAAGATTAATTACGAAACGTTTATTAACTTTTATAACATGTTATATTTATTTCATAATTTTAATTGCACATATTAAAACTAACAGAATTTGACCATCTTTTTTAATCCAAATAATTTTTGTTAGATCAAATGGAGAAAATTTTGTTCTACCATTATTTTTTGACTAATCACAATAAATTACTTAGAAAATTTATTTTGAACTGTTCTAAATTTCAGTCAATATGGAATTGTATATGTATAATTTAGTCTTTTATTCCACTCTATATAGAACGAACAACTTTGTTAGGCATGAATTTTCCTTCCACAATTGATAGCTTGATTTAATTAAAAGAAAAATAAGAATGTATTTAATAGGGAATAAAGTTGGACTAAAAAAAAAATTCTTTCAGCAATTTGTGCAGGACCTCCCAATCTATCGGATTTTAGTTGTAGGGAACAATTTTATAGTCTTGTTCGCATGCTGCATAACATACCGACTTTTTTTTTTTTTATCCACAGAATTTAGAAAAATATATTTACATGACATCATAACGGCCCATTTTTTATGTATTATAAACGTGTGTAGTTCAATCGGGCAAAATTAAAATAAGAACATTAAAATAACTAATTTTATATTGGACAAAATGTTGACAGATAATTCATCTTATAATTCGAAAAATAATTATTTTAAAATTATTTTTTTATTTTGTGCAACTGAGTTACACAAGTTTACATTATTAAAAAAAAAATGAACCGCCATTTATGTAGCGGGTCATTAAAAAAAATCTGAGCCGTTATGAAGTGGCGGGTCAGTTAAAAAAAAAAATGAACCGCTGTGAATCTTGATGTCCATGTGAATATAACCGTAGTACTTTGTTCCCACATTTTTCAAGAAATATTACAGGTTCACATTTTTCTTTTAGATGTAACAGATCATAATAAAACAGAACGAGCAATTCAAAGTCATTGCCAGAACTCATGAGTACCACCAGTCGACCACAGTACCATGTATCCATGCATTACAGCATTAGTAAAAGACTTAAAGATGATAATTTTACTATATTAGCATAAAATTGGGCCGTAATTGTCAAAATCATAATCAGTATCGCTGTTTTTTCCTATTTTCTACATGGCGTGCGTTTCTCTTTAGGGAATTTCCCAAGAGAACTTTGACAATTGGCAACAATATTTTGTCCTAGTTCAAAAAGGCAAAGTGGACAATTGACAAGAATTTTTATACTGTAACTTGCAAATGGCTATTTGAATAGTTCGGATCGGCTATTTGAACTTTGAAAATGAAGATATTGTGTTATGGCTCACCAAATACATTTACACCGTGGCTTAGCCAAGTCCATCACACACACACACACATATATTACGTCCTTATTCAAGTTGAACTCGCGACAACACACATCAGGTTCGTAATTTCTCAGATCATGTGGCATTTCTTGCTTCTATTGATGCCGAACCTACTTCCTATACTCTTGGATTTTGTGTTTTAGTGCAAGTCGGGACGTTTCGATCGACTCTGCCCCTCCCTGGAAATTTTTTTGCCCCCCCGCTGGATGAATAATTTGTTGTTCGGGTTAAATTTAAAGTTAAAATTAAAATAATTTTTTTCAATTATGATTAATAATTAGAATTATAGATTAAAATATCAGAAATTACAAGTCAGAGCATTGAAAAGTATAGATTAAAACATTATTTTTATTAAGTACTTAATTAATTAATGAATTTGAACTCGATTAGCTATTTAAATCTTGATTCGATATTTTTTTTATCCTTCCCTAACGAAAATTCTAAATCCGCCCTTGACCCAAGTTGTAACTCATCCCGATTGGCGTCAAAGCTATGGCAACCAAAATTGACGCCTAAGCAAAAAATTGCCCTTGGACTTTAGTTCCTGCACCTTCCAATCAACACGAGGTAGGATGTAAGTGGGTTTACAAATTGAAGCATCGAGCCAATGGATCCATCTCGCCTCGTATACCAACATGAAGGAAGGTATAGACTATCTCAATAAAAACTACGCTTTATTAACAATACAACAATGCAGCACGACATTTTCCTTGCATCATGTGATGAGGAATTTCATCGTTTAATAGGCTGATTAAGTGATTGGATATGGTGGGCCTAATATGAAGCTTTCATTTCTTTTTTCAGATGGGCCTATTGGACATTCCAGGTCATTTGTAAAACCCGGTTACAAAAAGAGTTAATTTTTTTTTTTTTAAATTAGTATATGTGATAGGGGTGTCAACGGGTACGGTAAGGGTCGGGTGAAAGCATTTTCATATCCGTATCCGTTACAAATTATTCTTACCCGTACTCTATCCGTACTCGCTATAAATTATCTTACCCGTACCCTACCTTTACCCGTTATGGTTGTCAGATAACGAAACGGTAGTGGATAAATAACAGGTAATACTATTATAATAATTATTTTTATTATTTGTTAAATAAAACATTAAATATATACATTCATTTGACACATGCATAGTACTTTATTGGAAAAAAAAATCTTATCATGCTAAGCACAAGTAAACTAATTAAAGTACTATTTTCAATGCCTATTAATATAAATAATATATATAATTTTTCTTTTATAATTACCCGATCGGGTAACGGGTACGAAATAGGCTTTACCCGTACCCTTACCCGTATAGATAACGAAAAAAAATATTTACCCATACCCGTACCCGTCTTATCGGATACGGTACGAGTCGGTTAAACGGGTAAAAGGGTGCCATTGACACCCCTAATATGTGACCTGCCCTGTTTTTGTGATGTAACTTCTTAGGAAAATGGAAAATGCTACAAGAACCACACTGATAGTTTTAATTGCATTAAGGTCCTAAATTTGGTTTTGACTTGTCCGAAGTAATAATGAGAAAAGAAAGAGATATTTCGGTTAAGAGAATTATTATGAGATTGTTCTTACTTCTTACTTCTTACAAGAGGAAAGTAAGAATCAATTTTTAGTCTAACAATAAACACAATACTCTTTCATATGATGTAAGTTTGAAGAAGAAATCTCGTATAGATATTAAATAGTTGAGTGGCTTAATCTTCAATATTTACTAAAAAAAAATGACGAAATTAAAAACCAAAAAGCATAAAACAAAAGGCTCTCATCTTATAACAAAAATGTTTTAGGTATAGGTTGTATTTAAGTACAAGCATTTGGACAAAATTTTGATTCATCTATCTGAGATGTCATAAATTCAAAATCAGAATGTTTTTTTTTGTAAATATTAATTAGTCAGATATAGCTTGTTTTCAATTTAAATAAAAAAAAAATTGAACCGTGAAGCTCTATCTTTGAATATTAGAGCACTAGAAAATCTTTTACAGAAAAAATTGGGAGGCTCCATTCACTACGGCTCTATACAGTGACTTGCTAGACTTTTAGTTGACCTTCAGTTGACTTACCTAGTTACCTTCATAGTCTCATAGAGGAATAAAATGAAAAAGAAGAAGAAGAAAACAAAAACTTATAATCACCTCGCTAGAAATTATTCTTCTCCACTAGAAAAACGCAACAGATTCTTTATTTCACTTTATTGACAGCACTAATGCGGTCGTATATGATCTTTAATGTCAAATACAATTATACAAGGCAGAATTTTATTTTATTCAACACATATTTAATTTACATTCGGCATAAGTAGCAAATCATCAATCAAGAACACCACAAATTTTATAAAAATTACAGGGATAATAAAACAGATTAATTGCATGGAGTGTATAATTCGTCTGTGTGTTACTCGGAATCAACATAATTTTTCGTTCGACTCAGTTATATATGCGTATTGCGTTATTGATTAAATCATCATTGTGTTATTCCTCTTTCCTTGTTTAAAAAAAATGTATATTTAATATAGCTACGGTGCAATATAACTCTTAAAAAAATATAATATGTTTTTCATTCCTCTGCCAAAATATTGTACGATTAATCATGTTATTTGTCATTGTATGGTTTTTTTAAATGCTTGATAGTGGCTATCAAGGTTTGTCACTGTATGTCTTAACATAAAAAAAATGCCCAATAATATTTTGAATGCAATATATTTATTTTATAGAAATATTTTAATTTAAAATTAATGTTTTTTTTGCCTATATTTTCTTTCATGAAGAAGCAAGCAATGTTATTTTTGTCACTAAATCAAAGACTAATTCTAAAAAAAATAGATGACTTAAAGTTATTATTTTTCAGTTGCAGGAAGAGTATATATATTTTTTGACACTATTATTGAAAAATTTAACCATGTGATTCACTTAAATTCGAATTTATTTTATTCTTCATTTAACAAAATTATTGTCGTTAACTTTAAATTCAGCTTCTAATATAATTTTTAGAATATCTGTAAATTTACTATTTTTTTTATTAAAATGATGTAATCTTTATGCTATGATGTTTGTTAATATTACCAGGAGAAAGAATGTAGATAGTACCGCCTGTCGCTTCATTACTAGTATATAAAATAAAAAGGTCTTCCAAGAATAAACTCAATTTTCTTCTCTTTTAACAATGTTGAATATTGAAATTGATATGGCATTCAAGAGCAATTAGTTTTGATATTATTGGACAAATTAAGTTTCTTTGGTGTTGGGTTATATAAAGTAGGTACGAGGAAAAAAAAAACAAAAGGATAATATTGTTCTTTATTAATTTGTATGGAAACAAATGCAGGAATAAAGATTAAATTTAAAGGCAGTAGGGTATTATTAGAGATTTTCTAGATAATAAGTTGAGATTTATTTTGAATAGAAAAAACACTGTGCGCGTGGGAAAAAAAAAATTCATTCTGAGTGAACTTTTTTCTTCCCACAACAACAGTAATCATCCGTACAGAACCTAAGTGGGCAGCTTTGTAATTCCATATGGCCTGCTCAAGCCACCTCTTAGTGCATTTTGGGCTTTTAGTACATAATGCAATTATAGGTACCATCCATAGCCAACTACACGGGCTTTAGAAAAATAATTTAAACAATTAAATTTAATTATTTGAGAATCAGTTTTTAATCTAGTGGCAAAAAAAATATTACAGATTTGAAATTCGTAAAAATTTGTAGATTCGAAATTCGTAAAAAATAATTCTTTATAAATATTAAATAGTTGAATGACTTATCTTCAACCTTTACTTAAAAAAAATGTTCAATTCTCTACTCTAATATGTCTACTAAATTTTTACAAGAAAGCAACAGCCAACAGCCATACATTTTGTTTTCAAGCGTTGGATATTGGTTTCACCCTCTCGATTAGATGTCAGTTCTATACCAGTATACTCTGTTTTAATAAAGTTTATAAAAAAAACTTAACAGGAACTTGCAAGGTATCGTAATAAGCCGTTAGTGATAATCATGACATATATAAGCCGCGGAACGGCGGAACCTCAGTGGATTTGTTTAAGGGTCCGCCTAGCTGTTTCCGTGAAATGTCTCCTATCTGTCTCCCGAATAAAAACCGTTAAAACAGCTAAATGACAAACAAAAACGTATAAAACCGTCCAGAAAACGCGTTAATCGCGCAAAAAAGACGTGGACCACCATTAGTGTTAATTTGTAACACAAATGTATTCATCTTAAGACAAAAAAATATTCAACTAATGTCTGCGCATTAAGACAAAAAAGCTGGACACATCACTCACTATCTTTTACACGTTTTTAGAGGTGGTTTGTTTTTTTTCCGTTCAATCTAACCAATATTTCTGACGATCTATAAGAAATTTTGCAAATCTAAAACCACGGGCGTCTTCTACATAATTTTCTCTTTCAAATGAGATCCATGATAACATACTTTCGAGTTGTTGATTGCACAAGTATTCATCCTCGTCATGCAAGTATTCATACATAATATATCAAGTATTCATCCTGGTTGTGTAAGTATTCATCCTTAGAATCTGCCTAACTGTTCCGCTAATCAACTGTCACACGCAAGTATTCATCTATTATACATCAAGTATTCATCTGTAATACATCAATTATTCATCATAAGATATCAAGTATTTTAAAAAAAAAACTGGACACATCACTCACCTATCTTTTACATGTTTTTAGTTGTCGGTTGCACAAGTATTCATCCTCGTTATGGAAGTATTCATCTCTCATGGAGCAAGTATTCATCATCACCGTGTAAGTGTATATATGTATCAAGAGTATTACAAGCATAGGGATTGATTAGCATGACAACTAGGCGGATCCTAAGGATGAATACTTACACAACCAGGATGAATATTTGATGTATTATGTATGAATACTTGCATAACGAGGATGAATACCTGTGCAACCGACAACTCGAAAGTATGTCATTATGGATCTTATTTGAAAGAGAAAATTATTTAGAAGATGTTCGTGGTTTTAGATTTGAAAAATTCCTTACAGATCGTCATAAATATTGGTTTGATTAAACGGAGAAAAAATCACCCACCTCTAAAAACGTGTAAAAGATGATAAGTGATGTGTCTAGTTTTTTTGGTCTTAATATGCAAACCTTAGTTGAATACTTTTTTTGTTTTATGATGAATATATTTGTGTTCAGAATGAATACTATCGGAAGGTTTTATGGTTTGCATCTTTTTTACACGATTAACGTGTTTTTTTGTCGTTTAGCGTGATTAACGCATTTTTATCTGGGGAACGGTTAAGGGATGGTTAAGCGGAGGAAATTAGAATTACCATTTATTTAATCAATCAATAAATTACATGTGTTGCACAATTTCCCGTGCCACTCGCGCTGAATTATATAAATGGCCCTTGTGGTGCTGTCATACATGTAGCGAGTCACTCTATTAGGAGCGATAGAGCAACAAAGTGTTTTCTTTAAGGTTAGTGGTTTTAATACTTATTAACAATTTTGATAAAAAAAAATGTATTTACAACGAGTTAAATGACTCTAATTTCTAGATCTACTTGTGTGTTCTCACGAAATCTCTAAAATTACTCAAAATTACTCTAATCACCCTTAATCACCCTCTAAATTTTTAAATATACTATTCTAATCCTACTTATATACATTTATAATCACTCTAATATCTTAATTTATCATCTTGCTCCACGTCCATATCCACTATTTTGACTGCCACCACGCTTCGACGATCGGATTTACTCGGTGTTGTACTCCAATTGAAATGAGGACTCTACACACTGACTTCTAACGATACCGCACTATTAGCTCCGATCAGCTCCACTCTCTCTCTCTTTCATTCTCCTTCCGTTTAAGAAGGTAAGACGAAAAAGAGGAGAAAATATCATTGTTAGAATATGAGATCTAAAAAAAGTGAGCATCGAAGTGTTATTCACAACATGGAAAAGTAGAACTTGAGCGCCAAACAAAAGAATTCTATTTGAGGTTCATACATCGCATCGGGACCCAGCATTGTCGCGCTTATTGGATCATTAATCCTTGATCATGTGGTAATTAATACGATTAAGGATCAGAGTATATTTGGTCTTTTGCCCTTTAATTTAATCAGAATATATTTGGAAAGTTTCTTGATTCTCTTTTTTCCCCATTTTTTATTTTTTGTAAAAGCACCTCCTAGACGCTAAAATTTATTAGTTTATTACATAATGTGGAAATAGAAAGTTAAAATCCACAAAACTACATGTCAAAGATAGTTTAGGCCATCTCAATATATATTTTTCGAATAATTATATGAATCCTCACACTCTTATCCTCCCTTATCTCCGCAATTACAAATATATAAAGTTGTATTATAGTTCCCATATAGTTTGAGTGGTTCTCCATGTAGTTGCAGAGACAATTATTTATGTAAAAATTATTTATCTTATAGATATAAATATTTCTGTGCATAGGATATAAATACTTCCATGAATAGGTATTAATACTTTAAAAAAATCAGTGTTAGAAGTTTTGTTGTTCCCAAGGTATTTATGATAATTATGGTGCGGGGACGATACTGTGAAGATAATTTGTGCGGGAATACAATCTGGTCATTTAATTCGTACATAATTACAGTTCTCTTCATAGAGATTAATACTTATATTATTCAAGATAAATACATTAATAGTTCATGTTAAATAGTATTATTATGTTCGCTTGTAATAGTTATTGTAATAGTTATGGAAATTAATGGTGGAATAATGCGGGGGATCCATATTTTTCTGCTGCCTACTAATTATAGAAAGCAGCAAATATTTGTTTTTAGTGCTAGCTATGACCTTAATGATAGTAAACATAATTTTGTGGTCATTCTCAAGAAAACAGCAAAATTTTTGTAGTACATGATTTAGTGACTGAGTAAACCTCTTATCAGCAACTAATTAATGAACTGGAATTTGTGGCATTTACAGTACCAAGACTGATTAAACAAAAAAAATTCAATAATTGTTGGGATGATCTAGCAAAACATTTCATGAAATCATCTAAAAGAAATATTTCTTAGGTCCTACAAGCAATAACATTTCACTAATCCAGCTATAACCATCATGCATCAGGCAATACATTTTTTGCTTTTGTTTTTTCAAAAAGACAAGTGGGCCCATCCTCCGATGGCTATATCATAAAGATTCTAATACAAGAAAGACAAGAGAAAGAGACCTAAATCAATTCTCACAAACCATATTTTAATATTCCTCTTTCACCTTTTGAAATCAATAATACACCCTCTTGATGCCCCTTTTATCTCTTAATCTCCCCTAATTAAGCCTCCATTAACATCAGCTGAGACTTCTCCACCTCAAGAGCTACAATAGAAATAAGGAGCACAACCACCTAAACATTGGAACAGATATCATGGGTAGAGCGCCTTGTTGTGACAAAGCTAATGTCAAGAAGGGGCCCTGGTCACCTGAAGAGGATGCAAAGCTCAAGTCGTACATAGAGCAACACGGTACAGGCGGCAACTGGATCGCCTTGCCACAAAAGATAGGTACATGGCCTTTTGCTATCTTACATCTTTAATTTCAAACTAAATGTCAAGTATGTAGTCAGGTTCATGTTACATGAGTTGAATTTGTAGGTCTTAAGAGATGTGGAAAGAGCTGCAGACTGAGGTGGTTGAATTACCTTAGGCCTAATATAAAGCATGGTGGTTTCTCAGAAGAAGAAGATCGTATCATATTAAGCTTATACGTTAGCATAGGAAGCAGGTACTATATATAATCATCAAAACCGATCATATTTAAGACCAATTACAATTGTTTTCATTTCATTTTATTGTATAGATGAGTAAAGAATTATTAATTGCATTATATATCTAGGTGGTCTATCATAGCAGCACAGTTGCCCGGAAGAACAGACAATGATATCAAGAACTACTGGAATACAAGATTAAAGAAGAAGCTCTTTGGCAAACAGCGCAAAATGGGGGCAAAAAAACAAGATCCAAACATAAAAGAAGAGAACCAAACCCTAGTCATGCCACCTGGCGATGTAACTGTCAGCGCATATTGGCCTGAGCCAGCTACTCCAGTGCAACATGTAGGTGAACAAAATGAGCAGATGGATCCGATAAAGAGACTACTATTCAAGCTAGGTGGAACAAACTATAAAACCACTACAGATCCGTTGTTTAACCGAGTACCTGTTCCATGTATGCAACCTTCCCCAATTTTTGATGAATCTACTAGCTTGGTTTCTCCTCAGGTAGAGATGATATCACTAGGTGAAGGAGTAATGCATGGTCTTGATACATATTCCAAGGAGATTGAAGAGAGCTTTTGTTTCAATCAGATTAAGTTAGAAGGATTGGAGAGCTTGATAGGAAATAACAGTATTGGCATGGAGACTAATGAGTATATGAGGTGGGGATGTGACCAAATGAGTTCGACTATAAACCCTATTTCTATGGGGATTCAAGGCTTTGATGAGCAATTTAACTTAAGTGGTATGTAGTAGTTAATCACAAGGGCCTTAATTGGTTTGTACATGACATTTATGGACATGGTGATGTATATTTTGTTGCATTGGTAAGAGCAAGATGATTTCTTTTTTTTTTTCCAAGTTGATTGGTTATAAACTCCACTAAACTAAATTTTTGGTTTAGGATATGCATGTTTATTTTGAGGTTTATTTTGAGTTTTAATTTGTTGTTGGTGATTATTTCTTTTTATTATGTGCTAGTTAATTTACTCTCTTGAAGGTATATATACTGATAAATTATGTTCATTTAAATTTATCAACATAAGGTTAATTGGATTAAATTATCATTACCAACTTAATGTTATTCTGTTTCTTGCCAATTTTTTAAGTTGCATGCATATTTATTTGTTCGAGACTGGCCAAAATTAAATTTCATACATGCCTTCCTATGATTTCATTACATGTTGTTCAAGACAGTTATATAGTACATTACTATTTCAGTGATGTTGGTTTTTTGTATTTATAATATTGTCTTAACCAATTATGTTAGAATTTAATTATATTTATAATCAAATCTCTTAACGATCAATTTTATAGTTTGATTATATGCCGGCATTGACCGTTGAACGGAAGCCTGTAGACCATTAATTGTTAATTTGAACAATTAAGTTTTCTTTCAATCAATGCAGAATCATATTTTTCAGATAAATTAAGATGGATCAAGCCTTTGGCAAAAGAAGTGATACAACAGAGAATTTTTCTTTATTTATTTAAAATTATTGATATGATCATTTTTTTTGTAGGGAAAGCCTGCGTAGGCATTACTGATGTGATCATGCATCCTTTCTTCTATTTTGGTTTTGGTACACACTGAAAAAAACGCAAAGCTGATTTGCACTGCAAAAACGGATTATTGACGGAATCTATTTTCCCATTAATTTTGGGACAACTTAATTAGCGCAGGGCTCTGCCAAGGCATGTGACCGGTACCTGACTGGTATTTCCTGATAACGTAGTATACATACATGTGCACACGTGACACGTTAATATTAGATATGCTGATCCTTTCTAGATTTATGCATGGTTCGTCGTAACAATATCTATGATTTTTGATAAGTTGTGCATAAATTTTTTATTAATGTCGAGACCCAATTGATCATTCGCCGAGCATTAAGGAAAAGTACCAAATTCAATTTGTAAATTATACAAAAAATTGATACACGACCTATTCAAATGATAGAGCATGTATATTTGTAAATTTAATTTTGCTTTTTACATCTTTAATAATTGCTGAGCAGATTATCCAAGTTGTCAAGTAGAAATAATTGTCAACAAATTTCTTTCAAATTACATAATATCACAATATGAAGTATAATAATTTTTTATCAAAATATATCACAGAGATCGTGTAGAACTGTAGATGGAAAATTAATTTCACTGCCTGCTTGATAACATAATTTATTATTTTTAGTTATAGGGTAAGGAAATAGTTGTTTTAAATAACAATAAAAAAATTGTTAAATGATAACAAAATAGAAGTGTTCATCAAATGCCTCACGTCTTTCGTGTGTCTCATATTTTTAATCTTTGTTTTCAAAGTTTAAACAGTCGATCTGAACCAAACAAAATGATATTCATATTAAAATGACCATGGAGACCAATTTTCTTTTAATTTTACTATTTTTTAGTTAGGTACAAAATCATTATTTTTGTTTGGTCCAAACAGTTATTTTGTAACTATTATAAAAATAGTAAAAAGATTTCAAAAATCTAAAATTTGGTCTCAAAATACATTTTAGTATGAATATTATTTTGTAACTATTTAGACTTGAAACAGAGATGAAATACATGAAACATGAAACACGATAGAACATTAAAGACACGAGACATTTTTAATCCTCAACTAAATATGACTAGTACAAAACAAGACTTTCAAAAAAAATATGTGAGGCATGAAGACATGAGGAATTTTTAATCCTCCTCAACTATATATAACTTGTACAAAACATTAAATATTTGTCATTTCAGAAATATTATGAACTCCATCTAAAACAGAAATATTAATTATGAGCAATATCCAAATAATTCTCATTTTTTTTTTATCAAATTTAGTTTATTATACAACTTTTAAAACTATATAAGGATAACATATATACATTTTTATTTATATCAATAATTATTTTGTCGGTTGTCACAATTATCAAATATATAAATATTATAGAGTTGAACTAGGGTGCTCCTAAGTTCACCGAGCTCCTTTGTGAACTCAACTCTAAAACTTATCGGATTGACTTCAAACGACGAATCCAAACCGTTGAAATCCTTCTACCTTACGAGTGATGCGCCTACATGCAAAAAAAAATAATTTGAAATTAAATTTATATAGAGTCAAGTGGTCAAAAGAACTTCAAAAAATAAATGCATTAAAATTAATTTATAAACTTTCTAATTTTAAAATTAATTTATCAAATATATAAATATAATATATCCGTTCTTTTTAGTCGTATTTCATCAATAATATCCAATTTATCCGACAAACATTGACTTGTAATTTTCAAAGTAATCTAGATGTAGTTGTAGTTTCAATCAAGTACTTAATTATTAGTACGTATGTCAGAATTAGTCCTAGTACATAATTATGATTTATATGTGTGTTCATTCAACTGCATCCGTACTAATTAATTAACACACACAGGAGTATCTTATCCAGTCAGTATATATATGTCACTATATCGTACAACAATTAATAAGCGGTCCTATTAAACAAAACGAAATAACGAATGCATGACTATGACCGCTACTTAATTAGGTTAATACTTAATGGCCACTTGAAGCGAATCTCTGTCATTAGCTATACCTAACGATCGAGTTGAAAAATTAACTAGCAAAAACTAGAGTTTAATATTTGAGTGCATATATCTATTGTTCCCCGGATATTTGATATTGAAAGAAGAAAACAGTTTTAACATGACCCTCTGTAAACTAAATTTAGGCGAATTGATAATTAACATTTTACTGTAAGTTGTAGTCTAGTTATTGTTAGTCAATATGTTGGGTGCTTCTCCTCAAAAAAAAAATGTTGGGTGCTATATATTCAACACGTTTAACTCCATTATTCAAAGTAAGATTTGAAAATTATTAGGAAACCCTGTAGCCTCTTACCTCTAGTTAGATATACCTAGTTAAGGTGTGCCATCTAGTTCAAACTGTTAGGCACCAGGTACATGCATGTTTGTAGTTTATTTTATTTCTATATGTTAATATGTTCAGTAATGACGCCAGCACCTACGTCAGAAGTTATATCCCCCAATTCCAGAGAAAGAATCTTATCTGTTGGTTTATGAAATTCGGAAGTATCAACAAATTGCTGAGTTCGTTGCTTTATTTGTGATTGATGGCTTATGAGTATAAAATGATTATCGTAATTTTCTACATCAGATTTAATTAGCAAAATTGGTCTATGAATTAAAAAAAAAAAAAAAAAGTTGTCCTCTGGAAAAATAGCAAAATTGGTCTTTGAACTTCTTTCAGCATAACCAAATTATAGTTTTATGAGAAGGATCATATTTAATTCTTTATTTTTATAAAAAAAAAACTAAAAACAATTTTGGTGCAACTAAAATTTCAGATATTAACTTGGTACTTTCAGAAAATCAAAGAACAAATTTGATGCATATGAAAGCTAAAAACTAGTTTAGTTTTCTTGAGGGTATTAACTTATTTTTAAAATATTAAAGACTAAAACTTAAATTCCCCTTATACCAACAGCATTAAGTGTAGGGTTGCAAACGGATCGGATATTATCCGACCATATCCGACTCTGTATCCGAAAACTAGATACAAATATCCGATATTCAAATATCCGTGCGGATACGGATACAAATATAGTTTTTAATTTTAATTATTTGTATCCGAATAGATATATAATATATAGTTTAATATGTATGATTGAAAAATTTATGTTACTTACTATTATAAAAAGCGGATATCCGTATCCGTATCTGTTTAATATCCGATCCGTATCCGTATCCGTCTAATATCCGATCCGTATTCATATACAAAAAATAAAAGCGAACACGGATATAGTTTTACCCCGATCCATTTGCACCCCTAATTAATTGGAACATGACTAATTAAGAAAACAAAGTGGTGGGAATATCCTCGCTAACTAGGGTTTTTGAAGAAAGAGCGTGTTTACAAAACGTCAAAATTATACACCTTGATTGCACATGCCGTCAACCCAACCCTAAATTTTTTATCTTAAAAAATTTCACATCTAACAAATTTAAAATTTCATCCCAAAACGAGACAAAAACTAAGCATCAAACCTTCCATTGCTAAACTAGTGAAGAAATCTCAGACGACCTCATTCTTTATACCTTGACAGGGACAGTCACCTTGTAAAAAAATTTCAGCTTAACTATTATTCA
Organism: Carex cristatella; assembly: GCA_024447775.1. Classification (NCBI taxonomy): domain Eukaryota; kingdom Viridiplantae; phylum Streptophyta; class Magnoliopsida; order Poales; family Cyperaceae; genus Carex; species Carex cristatella. The sequence continues at coordinate 4,307,537 of JAJHPF010000003.1, read as the reverse complement.
AACTAAATTGCATATATATATGTAGTTCAAATTGGTAGCTCCAATTTGACCCAACATCCGTTCAACATCTACTTAGCTCCAATTAAGTCCTCTGTTTTATATTATATCCTAAAGATTTCTAATTTAATAAAAAAATAAGAATGATTTTTTATATGAAGACCTTTGCTTAGTTTTTGTTACAAAAGTCCTTTTCTATGATGCTAAATTTGTAGAATTATGAATTTTGTATATTCTGACTGTACCGTATGTACAAGGACATTACAATTCACTACACAGAGTAATTCCAAGCTTGAATGTTTACTTCCATTCAAAATAGGTCAATATCTTTAATCAAATCAACTGAAACTGACCATTTCAGTCATGATCTAAGGCGGAAAAATGGTTGGGAAAAAAAAATAGTAGACAAAAACCTTGAAGTCTTGAGAACCAGTCTTGAGAACCAGTCTTTAGTCTAGTGGCAAAGGCAATGTTCTCCGTGTGAGATATTATATGTTCGAAATTCAGAAATGATAATCCTTTATGAATTATAAATAGTTAAGTGACTTGACCTCCAACTTTTACTTAAAAAAAAAACCTCGAATTAACCAGGGTTCAAAATGCATGAATAAATTGAAAAGGGAAGGACAAAAGCATAAGAATAGGAAAAAAAAAAAGAAAAGAGGCAAATCAGACATCATCACAAATTAGAATTGATTTGGTCCTAATTTCACATACTGTATAATCCGCTTTCTGCTGCTAAATGAACAAATAAAGATACCATATAAAAAAACTTAATTTGGCAAATAATTGGAAATAATTGGTTGTAAAAGAAACAATGTATGAATATCTAACAAGTAATGGCTTTAAGTAATTAATATCGGTACTACAATATATTCTTTTCATTTTTTTTCTTTTAATTTTTGAAATAGAGGTACTTTCATATGTCACAATGAGGGCTTATTAACATTTATCTTTATATTGAAATTGCAGCAAAGCAAAAGAAAAGTACTAATTAATAAATAGACAGTGTGATCATTATTTATTACCATAAATATTAAAACTTATGGTAGGATTATTCCAATTAGAATAGGAACAAGTTAGAAGGGCTCTGAATAAATTCGTTTCCTTCTTTTTTTTTTAAATTTCTTTGTGAATAAAGAGGGCTCTGAATAAGTTGTATGTATTCCAAGGAGGTAGCATTTATAAAGGAATAATTGTAGCTAGTCGACCGTCCTGTTCTCTGTGACTCTTGCCTCCAATTGTTATTCTATTAGCATGCTAGCTATATAGGTTGTTATCTTGCTAAACATCACTTGCAATATTCTAATCGTTTTATGATTATTTTATACTGGCAATCAGTTAAGCTGTCGTCTCTAAGTAATATTGTTTGATGCAGAGAACAAAAAAAATGGAGCTTTTGATTTCTGACGTTCCATTTCAGGCTGTCAACTGGAATTAATTTGAGGGTTTATTTCTCTTTGATTTATTAATTTTCTTCATTTATGTAAGGTCCTATTGATATGCATCTTTTGGACCTGGACAATTATATATCCATCAGAAATTAATTTTCTACGCTTATGATTCAATGATCCATCAGAAATTAAAAGTCCTTGCATATCACACCTCGAGAGAAGAGAAAGGAAAGGATAAGAGTGTAACACGTAACTAATTAACCATAAGGTTAAATTGGTTGGTGGAGTACAAGTTAAGAAAGGTGATATCTTTGCTTAGGTAAGAAAGATCTGATTATTAATCTCCTTTATCTCAACTAATATTTAGAGAATACTTTAGAAAGAAGGGGCTCCATGTGAGACGTAAGTTGCATGGAAGTTACCCCTTGTTTCTTATTTGCATGGAGTGATGCCAAGTGACGTCCTCTTAATTCTTTCAATAATCCTTAATTTTGTGGCAACTAATTAACCTCTAAAAGAAATCATTTAATGTGTCGTTTATTTTACAAGCAATAGAAAATAAATGTGTTTTCGGACAGTGGCGGACCTAAAAAATTTAGATTGAGGACTGAAATGTATATTGCATAATGTGTGACAGCTGAAATTAGTTTAAACTCAAATCTTCACAGCCACAAATTAAAATTCAAACTACTAATAATTACTACAAGCATATATTTAGCATTTTACGAAAGAATTGAACTTTTATAAACTTTTGAGAAAATAAACTTTTATTAAATTTCACTGTAAATTATAAGAGTGACTAAGCACATATCCGTCCCTGAATGAATGCTGAAGTTGTCGATACATAAAAGGAGAAAAAAAGAAACTACCTAGCGACTCCAAAAGCAGTAAGGTTTAGAGAAATGCAACCATCTTTTCTAGAGATTGAAAAAGGTAACTAGCACTCCATATTTGACTGTATATCATCGACAAGAGAAAAAAAGTTGATTTTTTATATGAAATAGGCAGTAAGTCGAGAGCTAGTCTACTGAGGAAACAATGTACTTAAAGGTTGATTTTTTTGTATACTAATTTTCTTAGACGTGTCTTTGTTAGGCTGTGTGATTGAGTTTGAATAATTTTAAAGCACTCGGCTCATAAAAAAGATCGCATTAGATTAGAGAGGCTTGATGAAATTTGGGCCTGTATAGTGGTCTATCCAAAAGGCCTAATTCTAAATTTTTAAAACATGTGCGAGTAAGCCGAAAACCGAAACAATTTAACCCTTCCGCAGCTTAGCCCAATTTAATTTCTAGGGTTTGGGGTTCATATAACGATCAACTTATTTACCCCTTCTCTCTTCACAATGGACATCTCATACCGCCGCCCATTCTTCATTGATCGGAAGAAGTTGCTTTTGTCTTTGTAACCATATTTTTCTTTTATCCGTTTTCCTATCATCTTTATAGAATTCTGAATCAGTTTTGTAAGGGAGTAAGATATAATTTTCGGTTATGGTATTTTCATTTAGATGCCGTGACATAAAATTCGCTCCCAATACTGAGTTATTTTTTGGTAGCGTTTAAAGCCCTGTTTCAAATGCTTAATGGAATGATTTTGGGTTACGCACGCTTCTATATTTGCTCTGTATTTATTCTATTTTTGTTGATATTTTTAGTTTTAGATGAATTTGATGGATCTTTATCTCTGTTTTTTTTTTTTTTTTTGGTATTTGTTGGTGCAGTGATTAGAAAAAATCATTCCTCGTTCTGAGACCGAAATGGCATGATTGACTTTGATACACCCATAGAATATGAGCGCCAATTTTAAATTTATATTAGATTTTATCAGAAAATTTGTAAACCTTGGAGGCTTGGATTTTTGCCTTTAGTCATTGGGACCTTTATCCGGTGTGATATTAGCCTGATACTAACTGCCACCATGCATGTTGTACTGCATTTGTACAACTAGCAGAATACATCCTATTGGATTTCATTTATTTATAGTAGTTTAATATCTCCTTTCTATGGGATTATATCCCGAGTTATTGCAAAAACAAAAAAAAGGAAAAATGAGATTATGGAAGTCAATATTCTCGCATTTATTGCTACTGCACTGTTCATTCTAGTTCCTACTGCTTTTTTACTTATTATCTACGTAAAAACAGTCAGTCAAAATGATTAATTTGACTCAAACTTGAATTGGAAATTCTTATCAATTCAATCAACGCGGTGGGGACCACTCAAACTAGATGGGGGACCATACACGTTTTTAGAGGTGGATTTTTTTTTCTCCGTTCATTTTCGTTCATATTTCTGACAATCTGTGAGGAATTTTACAAATCTAAAACTACTAACGTCTTCTACACAATTTTCTCTTTCAAATGAGATTCATGATGATGTACTTTCGAGCTCGTCGTCAAACAAGTATTTATACCTACACTTGCAGTATTTTTTACACATAACACTGGATGATATCTGAAAGTATTAATATCAAGTACTCCAAGTATTTATACCTATGTATTGTAGTATTTATACCTATGTGGTCAACTATTTTTGTTAGAGAAATATTACAAGTGTTTTATACATATGAATATATTACACTATATAACATTTGAAAGTATTAATATCAAGTAATACAAGGATTTACATTCATGCGTTGAAGTATTTACATCTATGTGGTCAACTATGTTTGTTAGAAGAATATTGACGCAAGGACGATTAGGGAAGGTTGATGCAAGAATGTGAGGTCCCCATTACTTCATTTAAGGAAGGTTGATGCGGGAACCATTAGAGACTGAAAAAGGGAGTGATTATATTAAGTGACGCCACAAGTATTAATATCTTATTTTGTAAGTATCAATTTCTTATCTTCCAAGTATTTATATTTATAAAGACTGATGCTGGAAGAGTGTGGGGATTGAAAAGGAGGAGACTAAGTAATTAGTGGGGGCACAGTGCGGGTACTGTAGCGCGGGGATGAAAATAATTATTCTTAAAAAAAAACAAGAATCCTAAGTCTTAGGTAAAAACTTGTTCTTTAGTAAAATGGATGAAACAATCAAATTTAATATGGTTTTTTTTCTAGAGACATTATGTGAAAGACATAAAAACAGTCAGCTATTTTAAGGGCTTGCGCCCTCACCATCCAGGAAAGCGAATTCAACGTTGTAGAATGCATCAGGGAACTGCAGCAATGGCGTAATGGCGGGATTGAAGTGAAACACATAGCAAGGAAGAGAAATTTAGGTGCGGACAAGTCATAAAATAAGTATTTTATTTGTATTTATGTTATTAAATATAAATAAAATGTGATTGAAAAATATAGTATTAAGGAATTATTTACGTTGTTATAGATTAACTCATCTATTCATTTTATATAAATTGTGTCAGATCCTTGAATTGAATTAGGATCAATTAAAGCTAATTTTGACCTAGTCAGCGCTATTGAAGGAGAATAAAGGAATTTGGGCAACAAGGGCAACGAAGCGGTCAGAGGGGAATTAAAAGGCGCTTTCAGTATGAACTGGCCTCCATCCTCATTTGAACGAACCGACCATTAGATGCAGAAGAGAAGCTGACGGGCGAGACCCAAGCACGCAGCTACAGTAAATTCTGTTATGAACTAGTTAGGTAAAATAAGTCGGGATGACACCGTGGAGCTGAGGTGTTGCCTCGCGATGCAATTAACACATTTGTTTTGTAGAATTTTGGTATTTCTTACTGAATTGTATCGCCTATATAAGGCTAGTTGTGGTAATTGCTCGGATCAAGAAATGAAATAAGAATTTTTTTTCCTCTTTCGGTCTTTTCATTTCACTATCGCCGTTGTTATTAAGCGTGAGATCCTTTTCAGAAATTCGTTCAGGCAGTTGGATATTCTGGCTCAATTGCGATTTCTCTAGTATTGTCATATCAGTATCTAACAAATTGTGCCACGTGGCTCCTCTTAAATTAATCCATCTATTTAGGTTTAACTCATGACTTAATTTTACATCACAATCAAACAAAAATACCTTATGACATTATAACTTGAAATAAGCAACTTATGCTATCATAACTTAAATTCAAAATCAAACATAACCGAATAAGCAAATAACTGAATGAGTGAGAAGAGTTATCGAGGACCTCCAACCAATGAGTTCGGAACCTCTGATGGTACACGACTCTGCAACCTCTGCATCAACGCATCATTTGATTTGAGTTCCAAACTGTCTGATAAGAATTCAGATTAATTCAGTTCACGTATGTAGACTGTAATGCACGAAGTCTTTTATATTGGTGCGGATTTAATCGGACGGTCCAGTTGTACATGCAAAAAATTAACTTAACTCGAAGATGCGAATTGGGGGTATCTTAGATGCAACCTATATAGGACGGTCCGAATTAATTTCAGTTAGATCAAATTTAATCCAGCGACCACATAAAGTCATAAACCATAGATATCTGTTTTGAGATTCGTGTCAAGTCAAAAGAACGGTCCAGATTTACTAATTGCAACTCACTTGCGAGATCCGAATTCCGAATTCTGATGTAACATTTTTATTTTTAGTCCCCAGTTTTGGCTATAATCTTATATAGGGGCGTTCTTTTCTGAAAAAAAACCATGCAACCCATTGATCAAATATCAATAAAATCTCGGGACCCATTTTCAAAAGAATAAAAAAAACGGGCTTGACGCTTCCACTACCCCGGTCAACACTCAACACTCCTTTTTCTTTCTTTTCCAAATTCCAATACTCTCCTTTTCTGGGCAAAAGGACACTTCCGCTAGATTCAAATGTAGCTATCACGGTCACAGCAGATATCTATCGTTAAAAAGTAATGGAGAGAATTTCTATTCATAGTGAATCTAATAATAAATTCCCTCACTTAATGCACACGTTCCCGTTGAACGGACAGGATTAGTTACAACAATTCAACACCATTTAATCCACCGTCCATTTCCATCCAATGCCTGAAATTTAGAAACACCGCGCCTCTTTCCTCTGGGTTTCTTTGTCTTCGAAAAACCCTAACCCTAGCCATCTCACTCTCTCTCTCTTTCTCTCTCCTTCGCTTGTAAAATCAAGATCTTTTGCCATGGAACCTTGTGAATCGACGTCTCTAGATCCGTCGTCGGAGAGGGGGAAACTGTTCGTTGGAGGGATCTCATCGGAGACTGGAGAGGAGGTGTTGAGAAATTACTTCTCCAAGTACGGAGATATCGAGCATGTGGTGGTAATACGAGATCGACTAACGGGCAACGGTAGAGGTTTCGCTTTTGTTCAGTTTGTGAATCCAGATTCGGGTGAGAAGGCACTAGACGAAAACGAGAGCGAGAAGCATGTGATTCTTGGCAGAACGGTTTGTTGCTCCTCTTTATTTAAACAATAATTTACGTTCCCTTGAAATTGAGGTCCGATTAAGCTTGTTATTCAATATATCTATATATGTTAACAATATAATGCATGTAAGAAAATTTTCAAACCCCACTCTGTTTTAGCAAAATATTATTTTCCCGGCTAAAGTGGATAAATTTAAAGGGTGTACCTGTGAACTTGAATTAGTAAAACCAACGAGTTGTCTTGTGGGAAATGTGCAAAAGCAATGTAATTTGTCAAGTGTTTGATTATTCATCAGCACTAGTTGATTAATGAGAAACTTGTCAGTTTTATTTAATGGAACAATATGCATACGCATTTTGCATGTTTGATTAAATTTTATAAACTAGTTGATTATTGGAAAACTTTTTAGTATACCCTTTGATTTTTTTAACAGGAACAATATGCACACAGGTTTGCTTTTTTATTGAATTTGAATGACTCACTTATGTCAACTTTGACCCATTTTGAACCTTTCCATATCTACATTCTTTTAATTTAACTTTGATATATGTAAATCACAATTGAAGAAAATTCTTGGTCGCTCGTTTCTTGATAACCTTAGTTTGTTTTTGTAATGAATTTGTCACCTAGGTTGCAAGTTTGCTAATTTTGAACCTTTCGTACGGTATAATTTTGTCAGATATGAGGTGAAACGGTCAAGCTACCTTACTACAATTGGATTAAACATTTTCTTTTCAACTGGAAAAAACGTGGCCCTCTGTAACACCCTACACTACTTCCATTGTTGCTGTCTTTTATTTCTGGTCAAATTAGTTTGATTGCTGGCTGTCCTGTAGCTTGGAGAATAAATTATTAATAAATCATAGTAACATCATTTGACATTTTGTATTCTCGCAAGTTTTTCTTTAGATAGTTGTAAGAAAGTTATTTTTTAAATGAATACTTGGGGGGTGGTTGGCAACAGGGGATTAAGCCTCCTTAATCCGCTTCCTTTAGCTTCCTTTGCCGCTTAATCCTATCAAACACCGGTTCTTAGCGCGGATTAAGATCACCTTCTTTGTCCATCTTTTGCCCAGATTTTAATCCTCTGCTCGGACCTAAAGGCACCTTTAACCCTTCCTTTAGCTTCCTTAGCTTTCACTCACGGATTAAGACAATCGAACATGGGTTTCTTAGCGCTCCTTAAGCTCTTAATACTTCACTCTTAATATCTTGTTGCCGAACGGCCTCTTAAGCACTTTATGTTAAGCATTTATGTATAATTTATTAGTGATTATAAAATAAATGGTATTCCAAATAATTCTAGGGATATTTATTTGATAATTAACAACTAGTAATTAAGACACCAGATACACCAAAAAGGAAATTTGCAGAGTGGATACACATAAATACACCAGATGCAAGATGCATCAAGCATAATGTCCAAAAATGTTAATCAACTATTTCTATAATATAAATTTACTAATATATATGTAATTAATCCAAAACTTTTTACAGGTGGAAGTAAAAAGAGCAATTCCAAGAACCGGGAGGAGCCCGTACTACCAACCTATCGATAGCCATTATGTAAATCCAGCCATAAATTCTACTAATGACAGCACAACTGAAACAAACACCAATAACACCATTGATGCAAAATCCAGGAAAATTTTTGTAGGAGGCTTGCGTGATAACATAACAGATTCGGAATTGCGTGCTTACTTTGAGAAATTTGGCACGATGAATGATGCAGTAGTAATGATTGACAAATGGACGAAGCGGTCCCGTGGTTTTGGTTTTGTAACCTTCGACTCTGATGAGTCTGTTCGTAAAGTAATGGAGACTCCATTTCATGAGCTCAATGGCCGCACTGTTGAGGTCAAGATTGCTGTGCCAAAAGGCAACCATAATAATAACACTTGTGATGGTAACAATTATAATAATGAGAGTGAGTGTGACAATGGTGATGGGTGCTATGTCCCTCGAATGTTTGGTGCTAGAGAGGGCCCTGGTTATGGTGCATATTTTGGGGGTGTTTATCCACCTTATGGCCGGTTTTTTAATGGATATGCAGCTTCACCTGTGCCACCTTATGTTTATCCAGGAAATTATGTGGCCGCTGTTGGAAGTTATGGATCAATGAGTTATGGGGGTTTCAGGGCCCCGTTTATTGGTGGACCAGGCATGATGGCCAGGCGAGGCCCAATGATACCGTACAGGGATTTTGGGGCATATTTTGGGTATATGAATAATGGAGGTGGTGTTTTGGGAGGATATATGGGTGGTAATGGAAATGGTGCTTATTATGGAAATGGGGGTATAGAAGATGGCATCAAAACCGGATGTGTCGACCCAGATGTACCGTCAACAGTTGTCAATGGGGTCACAGCGATGGTGTCGCAATTTGAAGCTGTTAAATTGGATGCACAATGACATGTAGATGCTGGTATTGTACAAAGTTATTTCATTTATCTTTTTCCTTCAAGTTTAATTTGGGTAATATATTTTGACCTGAATTCTGCAAGCAAAACTTATAGGCCGATACTTCAACAAGTTGAAAGTCAAAATGGGAGCCCAGGGTGAAATTTTAGTTGTTGAATGAAGTTTAACCAGGGCCCCCCTCCTTAGGGAATTCGCATCCTCTGAGATATCTCAAACTTTGTGTGACTTTTTGGAATATCTTAGTCGTTCAAATATGTTCTGCACAAATCTCAAAGCACAAATAATACTGGGCCCCTACGTTTCCTTGAATAGTCACTGGGCACCTCGGTCACGCAAAAATTGAGATATCTCAGAGGATACGCACCCCTCCTGAGGCCTCTTTACATTTTATTTATTTATGCTAAATTTCATTTTTCTAGCAGGTTGGAGAATCGAAAGCGTCATGGATTTATAGCGAGATAACAAATTAACGACCCGCTTTTACTCTGTATCATTTAATTCTATTGTACACTGATCTTGTTTTATTGGCTATTTGCTGTGTGGTGAACAGAATTGTTTAATTATTTTTTCAATCTTTATTTTTCTGACTTGAACCTTGTTGTTTCCGAAACTAATATAATCATTTCGAAATGTTTGTGGATGTATCAATGCAAATTTGTTCGTACCTTATGTTTCCTTCTTGTGCTTTCTGAACTAAAAAACTTGTATAATGGAAATAATTTTGATGTCGTGGTTTCACCGAAGAGCTGTCGTTAAGTAGTATCTCTTGGGAATTTCACGTATACCCCTCAAAAACTTCAAAATTACATATTACCCCATCTAAAGTTTGAAATTACGTATTTTACCTCTTGAAACTTTAAAAATTTAAAAATTTATTTATTTTATTGTTTTTTATATCAAAACTCATTCTAAATTTTTAAAATACTCATTTTACCTTTTATTAAAAGATATAAAGTCTATCGGACTCAAATTTGAATCTGAATAGTTCTTTTATCGTCATATCTGTGTGCATCGCATTAAGATTTGTGTGCTTCGCTTCAATATTTGTGTTGATATGATGTGCACATATCTTAAAGGAATTCCGATCAATGCGTATCGCATTAAGATCTGTGCATGTCATTTCAATATGCATGTTTTTTTGCATTAAGATTCATGTTGATCTTGCGTGCACAAATCTAAAATTAGTTTGAACGGTAGAAGAACCGTTCATATTCAAATTTGAGTCTAATGGGATTTATATGCTTTTAATAAAGGATAAAATGGGTATTTTATAAATTTAGAATGAATTTTAAAATAAAAGACAATAAAGTAAATTTGTGAGTTTTTGAAGTTTAGAGAGAGAAATATGTAATTTTAAAGTTTTTGAGGGGTACCCGTGAAATTTCCACTAGTATCTAAAACAGGATCCGAATCTGCTGCGATTTTTCACTGTGAACAGTGTTCCTAAAATTCCTATTTTTCCAAATCCAACAGTTGAATTATTTTGAGATTCGTGCACAAAAAAATAAGCTGTTTCGAGATGTGTGCACAAAAAATATTGAACGGCTGAATTTGGAAAGGCAGGAATTTTAGAAACACTGTTTCTCAGCTTTGAATCGCAGCAGATGTGAATCCTCTAAAACAAGCGTGATGAATATACTTTTATGAACTAACAATTTATTAATTGTACTATTGTAGATTTTCGTAAGCAAAGGAGTTCGGCCTGTTAATCGTGCTCTCAATTGTACAGCATCTACCCAAGACTTGTCATGCGAAGGCCAGAACATATCCGGTTATAAGCGGCCTAAACTTAGAAATTGAGCCCAGCACAGCCGACATAAGGTAGAGAGCCTGTAACTCGTCCAAGGTTCTTTACTTTTATATGTTCTATAGAGGCTCGTTTCTGTAGGCCAAGGTTTACATCGACAAGTGACATGTACTCTTAAGAAGGAGATCAATGCAATTCCAATAGCAATTAAATCAGTGTTACCACATATAGGAATTTCTCCTGTTTGTTTTCCAAATGGAGAGGATTGGAAGTAACCATACAAGGAATGACCCGTAGTCATTCGATGTCCTAAGAGGTCTCCTCTAATGCGTGCATACATGAGGATTCAATCTTGCAACCCCATCACTCAATCTTAAAGGCTAAAGTCCAATGAAATTTATTCAAAAGAGAAAAGATTTATGCATGTGACATATACTAGAGGGGAACCCTAATTAGGGCAATGAAAGGACTCCAAATATAGAGAATGATTTGGGTGGAGGGGTCCAATTATCTAATCAAAGGAAGGAAGGTTCTTTGTAGCATTCTACTGGAGCCAAGCTAGAATGAGAAATGAGCATTTCTCATGTGTCTGGACTTTAAAAGGTTAATATTCCCGCTTCTTTCGATGTGAAAGAGATGCCATGAAATATATGAACTGTGTCATGTCGTTTTGTTGGTTTTTTTTTATTTTTTTCTTTTTCTTATTCTGCAATTGATAATAAATACTGTTTACCAGAGACCTGTTTTGACAAGAAAAACAGACGCTGGTAAAAAGCTGACTGAATGGCATTTCCGTTGTGTATTGAAAAAAATATTCAGCTTCCCTTGGTGGGTGTACAGTCTTCAAGAAATGAAATCTGAATAAGAAGTTACTATGAGCTGTAAAAGATTGTAATCAACTTTTTTTATTTTGATTTCTGTTTCAAAAAATAAGAAAATATTTGAAGTTGTTATAAAATGAGAAAATTGCTAATTTGATATGGAACATTGCCCATCGTTTTCCTTTCTGTATTAAAGGATAGAGCACTGCACAACATACAGGATGAATGAAAAATTAAAATTTAAACTAAGAAAAAGAATGAGTTTTATCAAAATAAAAAGAAAAGGAATGAGAAATTTGGTATGGTTCCGATTGCAGCATGTTTATGGTTAAATGGATGTAGCAAGGAACGCATGCTTCGTTATGTTTTATTATTACTGTAATGATGTTAAATGTGCATCTCCTTTTTCTTTATGCCTTTCCTATTTCTTGGAGCACCGATCTGAATTATTCTCTTTCATGTTGTAAGTATCGCCAGCCTGTATTTTAAAATTTTAAGGGTATTGTACATCCAATTTTCGTTGCATTTATTTAATGTTTTGGCAATCATTGTCAAAATTACCTATTAGAAATAATAATTAGAAGTGTAGATGCGTCGTCCTGGATTATTTGGATATGGGGCAATATCAATTAGGCAATCTATCAAAAATCCATTAAAACTAATTCACTAAAAATTTCAATCCAAAAGAAGTCTAAACTATCTGTGAATTTGACTATGATATACACAATACAATTATAGAACAATACACCTATATAAATTTTATTTATTTTGACAATATTATAAACCTACATATCAAATGGATGTATCATTTAAATTAAAAGTGCACGTTACAATCATTCAAAGCATTTATATGATAGCTAATTAATGCAATTGGTACAATTGCAAAGTTCAAATTAGTAGAAAATCATTGGACATTTTAGGGCAATCAACATTGAGATTTACATAATAGCTTATTATGGTTCTATCAAATGATGTTAGAAAAAGAAAATGCAGACAGATAAAGAAAAACTAGGAAATGAAGAGAGAAAAAAAAAAAAAAAAAAGCAATTAAAGTAAAAAGTATTCAGCCTTGTAGCAGTGGCTCTAAAGACAACTTTTGCATTGAATTCTGTCTCTTTCCCCCCTTCATGCCTCCTTTAATCACACTTGACAGAAGAGAATGTGGAGGCATGCACACTGCTCACCCCCTTGTGAGTGATCTTTTTAGGAGAGAAAGAGAGAAGGTAACCCCACAAAAACAACTTTGAACCAATATATCTGAGAAATGCCAGAATTAGGGCTCATAGGCTTGTCCATTTTGGTGATTCCAAATTTAATGGCATCCTTCTGTCTAGCTTTTAATACCCTTGCCATTTTTCTCTAATCATCCAACTACCTTTCTTTCAAACGGGTTTGGATTTTAGTCGATTTGTATGGTTCAAATAGTCCCGTTAAACTCTGTTTGGTCAAAAGAGAACTTTGTACACTCTGACGTTAAACATATAAATATATATATATATATATATATATATATATAATATTACTCAACAATATGTGCTCAAATATTCAATCTCATTGAGCACATTTCAATACTCAATTTAAGTTATAATTTTCTAGGTGCTTTTGTCTTATACTTGTCGTAAATCACAATTGTGTTGAGGGTTCGAAGAAACATATATATATATTTTTTTGTACAAGTTAAATTGAAGAAAATAATTTTAGAATAAATAGGCATTTAGCTGGTTGTAATAACATTGCATCCTATAAGTTCATGCTATCAAGAGTACTTAAAGTTGAATTTATTTAAGAACTTGTGCATGTTACCTACGATAAATGTTCCATAAAAAAGGGATATATCATATGGTCCAATCGGAGTATTTAGTTTGAACAACCCGACCCGAAACCAATTTGGTCCAGTAGACAAGACTCCAAATGGGGAACATGAAGTGATTCCTAGTTCAGATCTTTTGTGCACATAAATGTGTAAACTTTGATACAACTCAAATTTGAAACATCTCCATCGGTTGTCACTTAGTGCACCCTCTATTGTAGATTTTAACCAAGTTGGTAATTATACAGGTTGCAATTAATGGCAAGAACTTGTACAATTTTTATGGTTGTAAATGTCAAAATAATGCCTCTGTAGTCTATACTAGGCCAATGTGCGACATTAACAGAGCAATAGTATTATCTGAAGTGCACATATGCGATTAGTGCACACCTATTAGATGTTGACCTCACGTACAGAGAAGCTTGGTTTAGAGAGAGAGAGAGACACCAAAATTCTGCCATTTTTTTTTTCAAAGGGAGAGAGAAAATGGAGGGGTTTGGGGTTGTTTGCCTATTTGACAGGGTAAGAGGGCAGAAGGGAGGTAAGACGCTTTAATGAATCGCTTTAATTAAAGACTGTTCAGAGGTGAGAAATGTCACACATATGTCCTCCCTCCCTCTCTCTCTCTCTCTCTCTCAACTTTTTCATATCTGGTTCTCTATTTTGCAAAGCTGGTTTGGCTCTTGTTAAGTTGCTATCTAATACCTCTTTATCAACTTATTTTCGGACTGCATGTACTACTTGTTTGGAATATGCATACACTGTCTATATTAGATTTTGTTTGGATCTTCTGTTTCATATCTAATATCTTGTCAACACATGAAATTTTCGACAAACACATTTTCACATTAAATGTATGAGCCACCAGGTTACTTTTTCATTCGGAGCTTCTCCCAGTTTGTATTCAACAAAGCAATTAATAAGAATCATTTGTTTTAATAACAAAATCTTGACAGAAAACGTTCAATATATATAGATCTTAAAACGTCATAAGAAATTTGGGAACTCATTAGAACTTGTGCAATTCTGATATTTATTTTGGCAAGTCATATATATATATATATATATATATATATATATATATATATATATATATATATTAGTCTATTACTCCACTTGCTAACACGGTATCTGAAATCAACTTAAGCTCTTTATTCAATATTATCTAATATATTTTACTTCACTACTAATCATTAGTAATGAAAATGATGAAATATTAATTTTACTTTAATTTTTAGTTTGCTTCAATTCAATGACACATGCAAGTTGCTTTGATGTATTTAAGTACTAGATACTTAAATTAATTTAAACCGTTGGCGCTTGATAAAAAAAATAAAAAGTGAAGATGTTTAATTATAATAAAAATATTGATTTGAACTTATATATGTATATTAGCAATTGAAGTAAAATAATGAGTTAAAATAGCCAAAAATTAGGAACTTTAAGTACCGTAAAGTACTTTCATCTGATACATTAAAGTTCTTTAAGCACTTAATTTATCACTATTTTACTTATTAAGTATACGCTAAGATGGAAATTACTAATATGCTACGCGTAGCATAGAGGACCTCCGTACAACGGCTCAAAATTTGAGTTTTTAAAATCCTAACGGTCGATCCGAACAGTTCAACATGTAATCTGTACTAAAATGTACTTACAAACCAAATTTTACATTTTTTAGAATATTTTTACTATTTATTAAGTATTTTACAAAACTGTTGTTTTTGAATAATTCTGGATCACTGAAAAACAGCAGTTTTGTAAAATACTTAATAAATAGTAAACAAATTCTAAAAAATGTAAAATTTGGTTTGCAAGTATATTTTAGTACAGATTACATGTTGAATGATTCGGATTGACAGTTAGGATTTGAAAACTCAAATTTTGAGCCGTAGCACCATAGCCAAGTACTATATATTATGTAGAGCTCGCAAGAAAAGAAATTGCAAGATCGTTTTCAGTAATTTAAGCTACAAAATTGAAGGGAAACCTTAAAATTGTGAAGAAAAAAACACCTAATTCTTCAATTACTTGTGTATTAAACTGTAGAGGGAACGAGGGGGTTGCATCAAGCAACAGTTCTGTGGATGACAATAAAATAAACTAGCACATAAATGCAACATGACTGTGCCAGGTCAAGAGGTATGCTGTGCTAGAGCTGGGGCCTAGACAATTAGGTTTGTATATCGACCTTCTTTTTACTTCTTATGGTTCTTCCTCTCTTCTTTCTTGCATGCGTCTCGCACCAAATATAGAATTGGTGCTATTATTTCTGGTGTGTGTGTGTGTGTGTGTGTGTGTGTTGGTGTATGGTGTGCTCAGAGGTTATAACTGCTGCACAACAGAGTCAAAGAGAAAAGAGCCTAAAAGGACATCTACTATTTCAGCTTAATACAGCACCCCTCTGCTCTTCTCGTGATCAACCTCTGTTCCATTTTTCTTTTGTTCTCGTTTACTATTATTTTCATATTTACGTTTGTGACCTTGAAAGTTTTGTTATAAAGATGCATTTATTATTTCCTGAATTTTAGTTAAAAGTTTAGTACACATTTTTATTTAATAAAGGCTAGATGTTTAGGCACTAACTATTAATATTCATAAGAAGAGTAGAACTAGGGTGCTCCTAAGTTCACAAAACCTCTTGTAAACTTGACTCTAAAATATATCGACGACTTTAAACGATGAATCCAAACCGTTGAAACTCTTCTACCTAATGAGTGATGCGTCTATATGTGAAAAATTTAAAATTTCGAATTAATTTAATATATAGTCAAGTGGTTAAAAGTTTAAGGTTTATAAATTAATTTTCATGCATTTATTTTTTGGACTCCTTTGACCACTTGACTCTATATTAAATTAATTCGAAACTTTAAAATTTTCAGATGTAGACGCATCAATAATTAGATAGAAGGATTTCAACCGTCTGGATTCATCATTTAAAGTCGATTCGATATATTTTAGAGTCAAGTTCACAAGAGGTTGGGTGAACTTAGGAGCACCCTAGTTCTACTCTTCATAAGAAATCTACATTCGGATTTCAATATGCTACCTCTTATGCAAAGGACATTATTTTTGCTATGAAAGTCGGATCCATTCAATATAAATGAGGGTCAATTAACTCTCATTTTTAATATATTTTATTTATTTATATATGATTTTATATAATTTAAAGTAAAATATCTTGGTACCGTAAAATTAATCTATTTTTTTTTAGAGAAATTAATCTCATTCTAGCATGAAAATCTTATATAATTGATCATCACTATCATATATTGAGATGGAATGAGTTTTCATTTGATCGCACGATCATGTTCTGCTATGGCGCGTGAAGGACGATCTTACTATTTCCAAAATTGAACCCCAGTAATTTTGTGGTCAAAAAAATCCAACCAAAAAAAAGGTTTTGCCGACGAAAAAATTATATGTTTGATTCTCATAATTTGAAAGTCTGATTCTGTCTCTGTTTGTCACTAAACTAAATATTAATCCTCAAAAAATTATTAACAGTTAAAGAGGGTTATTGACAGAATAAAAATAAAGAGTCATCGTTACATACATTAATCCGGAAATTATTTTTCTTCTCAACATTATTATTATGGAGCTTACTCTTTGCTATCTTTGGTGGGTAATTGTAGTTGTTTGTTTTTAACACAAGTAAGAGAAAAGAAATACAGTGCAAGGCCTAATAACATAAATTTATTAGTACAATGTTTCCTTAATTAAGACCTTAGTTTAGGACTTTAGGCTAACATAGTATTTTCCGCCGAATGAATGAATACAACCATGACATGATGTTAGTGGCTCTTGTCTGCTTATCTCTTTTGTTTTTATACACTATAAATTCTTTTCCATCTTTTTCATCTCTAGTGATAACATAGCCTTTAACTTGGCATAATGGGTGAGCTTCGTGTATTGTCATGTCACCAATTTACAGCAGCTATGTACTTTATAGACTTCGTCACACTATGAACATGGTCTATGATTAACTGGTAATTCCAATGGAAAATTAGGGAATGTACAAAGTAGTAACAGTGGATGCATGAACTCTGGAGTCCATATTTAAATGTAAGACTGGTCCTTGCAAAATGTACTGAATCCATGAGGTCTAACATGTCACTCTCACTTAGGTGCCAGAGAGTAGATGCCATGCAATTTTGGGAAAATTATGATTCCTAAATGATGAAATTAAAAAACTAGACATTCGTTTTCTTTTGTCATTGACTTGTTTCTTTTATGAAATTCTTTAGTGCTGTGTATTCTCTCTCTGTGTTTTTTTTTTCCAAAATAGTTTTTTTTCCTTGTCAACCCATATTATGATCCAAACATAGTTTTTCAAAATAATTTTTTTCTTAGCTCATACTTTTTTTTTCTTTTAGTAGAACTAGAGTAAAAAAAATACTGTTTTTTTGTCAACCCATATTATGATCCAAACATAGTTTTTTCAAAATAATTATTTTCTCAACTCATTTTTTTTTTCCTTTTAGTAGAACTAGAGTATCTTTAAATTCACTGAGTTTTTTATGTGCTTAACTCTAACAATTTGTTAATTGTTTACAAACGACAAAAAATAATGTATTAAAATCAACTTGTATTATGTTACTTTCAAAATTTATAAATTTATCAAACAATTTGTTAATTTTTATGAAGTAGGTTTGTTTCAATTGTTTGAATTCCTGCTTCGAGGCAAATCTGATAAATTTAAGAGTTTAACTCGCCAAAAGTTTTTCAGCGAACTTAATACATCAGTTCTTAAATATAGTATAATTAAATTCATTTTTGTTCGTAATGATTCAAATAAGAGGAAAAAAAAAACAGAAAATCAATCGGGTCATGATCCAACCTGACGCATATCTCTTGAGGTCAATAAACTTTAGACATGTAATTGATCCATAATTTATCAAATCAGATAAAGAAAAAAAATAGATCAGATCAAATATTAACATGATAACATTCCCGGATCTATATGAAAGCGAATATGCTACAATTTCAAAAAATCACAGGGTCCTGCGATTCCAATCTCCACTGTTCATTTATTAGAATACACGAATTTCAAAAGAAATTAATTTTTATGCACGAATTTTGAAATACATGAACAGTTGGGATTAGAATCTCAAGATCCTCACAGCATATTTATTTTAGAATCTATATGTATAGGGAACCCTTTTTTTTTTAATAAATTGACAGAGGTATCATATGTATAGAGAACTAATCACTAAAATCATGGATAACCCGTTTTGACATAAAACGAAATTACGCTATCACTAGATGTATGATTTCTAACCATATTTATGTTACATTTTCGCTAAAAAAATATATATATATCAAACATCTAGAACATGTTGACATTAATAATATTGCCGAAATACAAGATGGAACTACCTTCTCGAATAACGAAAACTATTACAAAATATTCTATATAGTAATTTCTATTACAAGTATTATAACAAATTCAAACTCTTAATGCATGACATATATAAAATTCAAGTTTTTTATTAAGTCGGATTTGACAGGTTCTTCAGATAGGGCTTGATTTGTTATTTTTAAAATTAGTGACATCAAACAGATATGATAACGTTCGAATACGATCGAGTCCTTCAGACTTTAGAGAATTGTCGGGCCACAACTCACAAGTCGGTTGGGTCGAGTCGAGTTTCTACTTTAAATTATGTATAGGTCTCAGATTGTCTCAAGTCAAAAAGTAATATTGAGTATAATTGTTAATTGATACATGTATAGCTCTATTAAGACTATAAAGTGGTCCAATTGTGGCATCGCAAAAGTAATTAAAAATAATTACTGATGAATTGTTTATTTGAGATCTAATAAGTGGTCAAGTTGATTGACAGCTTTCAAATATTATACCCATCATTGCTTTGAAGTTACATTTTAGGCCCACTTTAATAAGGTGATCATTAAAAAGTGATTATAGGAAGAGATACATAATGTACTGAACTTATAGTTGTTATGACGATTACAAACTAGGTTGAATCGTGCAAGATCTGAGAGGAAAATTATAGAAATATTGTTTAGAGTTTAACTGTGGATATGGGTGTTCGGGTTCAGAACGGAGAGAGTTCAGTTTAAACAGTTTGGTTTTTTTTTTTGTTAAATTGATTGGTTCGGTTTATTTTTTTAAACCAGTTTAATAATTTGGTTTGGTTTGGTTTAGAAATTTTAAAACCGATTACACCGAACCAACAAATTTTTTTAAATATATTCCCCATCCAAACAAAACATTTAAAGAAAATTCAAAAACCATGATGTATATTGTTTTATTCGGTTTAAAACTGGTTAAACTAAATAAATTTTTAAATCCATCTTTAAAAAGTAAAAACAAAAAACAAAAAATGTTTCTTTTTATAATTAATATCCCATTTATGTTCAATTGAACAAATCGAAATTTACTTCGGTTTGTTTGTGAGTTCTTATTCTATTTCGGTTCAAATAAACTGAAATTTATTTTGGTTTGTTGAGTCCGATTCTTATTCTATTTCAGTTCGATTTGGTGTGATTTTTTATTATCGAATAAAACTTTAATTTGTCTATTTTAATTTGTTTTGAACAGAATCAGACTGATGAACGCCCCTAATTGTGGATTAAGCGAATATTCATTAAATAAGTGTACATAATATTAAACTCTATAATATTATGAAGAAATAAGAATAATGTTTTAATAATTTTAAAAGAGTGAGGCTATGGTTAATGGTACTATGCATAACACGGCTTGGTTCATACTATGGATCAATAATTTGAGTTATTCAACATAATCCCATATGGAAATGCACTTGTAAATAAAATTTCATATCGTTTAGATTTTTTGTTCTAATTTTTTTAAATAAGTAGAAAATCACTATGATCTAAAATTATTATATACGGTTATCTTTTACTTATTTAAAAGAAATTAGTAAATTTCTTTTAAAATAATATAAAATTTGATCTACAAATATATTTTAAAAATATGAGAACATTAAACAGTTCAAATCAACTAGTTTGATCTCAAAATAGTATAACAAATTTCAATTTTTTTTGTTATACTATTTTGAGATCCAATTCTATATTAATAAATAACTTTTTTTTTAATCTGAATCTGAAATTGCAGCTAAATAGTATAACAAATATAACGCGATAGCAACTTAGCGAACTATATAAATTTACGTACCCAAAAACACGGATCCAAATCTACTGAAATCCATGGTCATGAACAGTAACCCTGAAATTCCTGAAATCCGAGATCCAACCATTGAATTGATTTGAGATACGTACACAGAAAAATCAGCTATTTTGAGATGCGTGCACAGAAAAAATTAAATGACTGGATCTCATATTTAAGGAATTTCATGATTATTATTCATGAATTTTGGATTTCGGCAGATATGAATCCAAAAACGCATGTTAGAAATTCAAACCTTGAGTAGCTAAGTAGCACATGAAGGCTATTAGGTCGGCCCAGAACACAAACCAATACCATTCGTTTTCACATATATTGCACATAGCCAGATCCCACATAGTACCAATTAGTAGCTAAGTAGCACATGAAGGCTATTCAGAAGCTGATTACTGTAGCCCGCGCGGAGCGGAGCATGCACGAGCACGAGCGAGCATGTACTCGGTGCTGATATAAATCGTTGTATTTGTGTCATGAGTTCAGACAGTAATCGATCGGTCTATTTCACGTGCAACTTTAGAGGTCCCCCCCCCCATCTATATGACAAACATTTGAACCATTTCCTTTCTTTTGTTCCTTCCCGTCACATTAATTAATTTTTCTGGTCTCCCTTGTTTGTTGTATATGCTTTGTCCGTGCATAAAATATATCCGTATCTCTCCTCTCCAATCGCTCGAAAATTTTACGTTGGGGAATCCGCAACTCTGAGCCGTTCAGACTTTCTTTGTCTTTGAAACAAAAATAAATAATTAAATGCCCGCAATAAATAATGAATAAGGAATATGTCTGAACAGTATTTTAATTTATTTTTGTAAGAAAGATAATTTAGCATAGAAAAGGAGGGGACGAAATCTAACCCCACATGAGGTACATGAAAATGATTTTAAAATTATGTTGTGGGGATGACAATAATATATGATTCTCCGTACGTTCTAGCTCCACTATCATCAGTATTCAAAGATTTTTAACTTGAAAACAAAAACGATAATTAATTTTGCAGAAATAAATTGTACTGTTGGTCTACATTTCTTTGGCAACTTGCATTTTTGCAGTCGGGAACTCGTACAATAGAGAATCAGATGTTTGGGCTTATTTTATAGCCAGAACTCAAACAAGCTGAAATGTAGTTCCAAGTTTCGTACAAAGATATAATATAACGCTCAACAAATTCAAAAAAAAATAACAGTGAGCATATTTATTTAAAAAATTAAGGGCACAAATTAATTAGGCTGTAGGTAACCAACTCGGGTGACGAATGATGTACATGTACCAAAGAATGAAGCACAAATATAATAAAATGGATGTACCGTGTACGTACATGTACATTATTGTGGAATTAATTTATAAATTTCTGAAGTACCTTTCGTATTAAAATATTAAAACATTTAAAGGAACAAAACGCTAGCATTGAAGAATCTTCCAAATGTGTTTTTGTTAGAACCTAACATTACCATTCTTGCGTACTTGCTGCCATACTTCCCCATTTGCCTTTCTCAAATTTTGGCAAAATTTTGTTTGAGTTATAGAAAAGTGGTCACAGTCGCAGCAAATGCCCTCAAGTTAAAACGAACCAGAGCATGAAAGTGACTCGTGAAAGAGAAAGGAAAAGAAAAGCATTGGCATGAGTAGTAGAGAATTTTATTTGCCTCTTGGCTAGGAGGCAGCACTTGCATGCAAAAGTGATTGCCTGGGTTTTAGTTGCTGCCTCTTCTCATCATTACTTTAATCAAGGGGAGATTCTGCTTCTCAGTTTGTTATGATGTTTTTTTTTTTCTTTTCTTTTTTTTTTTTTTTTTTTTTTTTGGAGGTACCTAGTAACTAGCCCCTTATGATTCTAGTTTTTCATTTTCCTTGTCCTTTCACATGTTTAATTGCAGTTACTTTCATTTTTAATTGTTTTTCTGAAGGCTTGTCCATTCGCCACGTCGATGTGGGGCCTCATCCCAGTCGGCACTCCACATAAGTTTCAATATATATTGTAACCATAATACAACGTCTTATGTTTCTAATAATATATATCAATGGTAAGTACAGTCATTGGCGATCCAAGAGTCATGGTTAGGCAAGTGTCTATTTTTTAATTTAATTAATTTTTAGACTCATTTTATATTTGTGTCTACTTCTGAATAGATATAATGTCTATCTTTAAATTTAATTCACAGTCCAATAAAAAAAAATTGCGAAGATAAGAAAGTCAGCTCATACTGAATCGCTTAAAACAACAAAAAAGACGCAATCCAATTCACTCCTTCACTTAGAAGAATCGTTGATTTCTTAGGAGAAAAAAGAAGTCTGCTACTAAAGATATAAATATATACCGTGACTAGTCACGTCGTAACTTGGATCACGTGTCGTGACCAAATTTGAAATGATAGTCATGGCACGTGAATGACCACAATACGTTAATCACGCCATGATCACACGTAACCCCCTAAAGAGTAGATGTAACTGGTCACGTTTAACTATTTATTTTTCATAATTTAAGTTTGTTTATTTAAGATTCACCATTTGATCAAGTAACAGTCCAAATTACACGTGACCATGTGTTGTGCCGTGACAAAATCATTTGCATGACGCGCCTTGCTGTGCCAAATTTTTGAAAAATGGTCACATCACATGAATGGTCACATCACGTAACTAGCACACGTGTCGTGACAAAATTGTACCGTTCCGTGACGTATGACGTATCCGATCGTGCCATGTCTTTTTTAGATTCTTATCCACTACTCGGCTCCGATCTATCAGAAGAAAAAAAAATACTCTTGTTAATATTTTGTGCTTACTTCTAACTAAAATCCTGAAGCCGCATTACATAACTAAAATTAATTAATTATTCACTGATAAATATCCATTGATGTGTGGGGATCATCTAACTTAATGTTAAAAAATAAGTACTTTCCTTTTTATAATCATCCATTAACTTTTTAATATATTAATTTTGTTATATTTATTTGATAGTAATTATTCAATTTAAAAATTAACTTTTTTAAAACGTATTTTAGTTTTTAAAAATGATCTTAGTATAATTAGTTTCTGAAACCTCTGAAGGAAGGAGATAGTATAGTACCATGTGTTCCAATAAAGTTTTATTTTTTGAGACTGCTCTAGAAACAGTGACTTAGAGGAAGGAGAGGAAAAGAAAGAGAGGGATCAGCGCTAATTTCATTATCTTTACAGTTTAATTTGGGAGTGACAAATTTTAGAGATTTTGTACATAGATCTCAGTCTCTCTCTCTCCCTCCTCCGCTGCATCTTAGAGTTTCTTCTTTTGAATCACGGAAACGACTTAATCCGGTCAGGTTTGTTGGGATTTCCCCTTCGTTCTCTTCCCTTTCCTTTAATGAACAATACTTCACCTCCTCTGAAACACAGTTTGAGTGTCAATTCCAGTGTAGTTCTCTACTATAATATAAATACCATCTCCAAATGATATCTATCATACAACATTGAATCATGAAATGATCTATTATCTCCATTTTAGTACCATAAAATGAAACCAATCCGCCCTCTATTTATATATGTTGGTTGGTTTAAATGTTTAATTCTTCACTTACCGACCAACTAAAAATGTTTTTAAGTTTCTATAGAATAGGGAGATTTTGTTTTTATTTGAAACCCATAGGTGAATAGAATAGGGAGATGCCGTGTGTGTAGTGTTACTAATATGGTCTGTCTTGCATTATTGAGTCAATCACTAGGAGTACAAATTTGTCATATGCTTCACATTTCTAGTTAAGCTTAAATGTATTATCCGTTAGTTTGGGCATGCATTTTTGCACTTATAAATATGAAAATTACGAATAAGGCTATGATAAATACATATTACACAACATCCCGGACTATGAACTCATATTTTAATTTTTAAAGTCCAAATTATCAATATAAGTTTTTCAATATGATCTTTATATAAAAATGTACTTGCAAACAAATTATAAAATTTAATCTCTAAGTATAATTTTATAAGAAGATCATGTATGATCAATTGTTAGAATTTTGAACTTTGGAAATAAAAGTGGACCCATAAAGTTAATTCGAAATATATAAAGATTGAAAGGGGGAATATATCTAAGAGAGTGGTCAGTAAGAATAAAGAAATAAATTTTAAAATTAAAATGATTTGACTCGTTATAATATGTTTTTTATCAATCTAATTTGTAAATAAACATTAAAGCTACTGACTTAAAAAAAAAATAAAAAAATAAAAAAAAAAAAGAGGGAGGGGGGAATACATGCTTGTTATTCTACTACCCAAATATCGGTGTACTTGCTGGTGTGCATCTGTAAAATCTGCAAAATATCTATCCGTTGTAGGTGTTAAGGGGAAAACAACAGCTTTTGTTTAATGCCACTTTTGTGATGTTAGTGCTTCTTTTGGTTTTCCCAAAATGACCTCATAACCAGGACTAGCATTTCATACTTTTCTCTTTCCTATATATTGCCACAATAATATTATTCTGTTTTTTGCGTGCGGAAAGAAGCCAGATACGTATATTTATAACATTAGGATAAAAACTTTGAGCATTTTTTTGTAATGAATCATGGTGAAGTAAATTTAGAACGAGTTTAAACTGATTAATTAAGATAATTTGTGTCGAGCTTCTAATAATGAATTTGAACCTTTTTTTTTTTTTTTGGTCAGTGCCCGGCCACACCCTTCCCAGTAGCAGTACATAGTTTGACTAATCTATAATTTGAACTTTTGATTTAAGTATGCTTGAGAATTAGTGTGTTTATATTTTCAGCAAGCTATTCAAGAATAGTTGCTATTCGGAATAGCAATGTGTATCGAAACAACATTTTTGTTATTCAGAATAGTGAGAATAGCTGCTATTCTCTATTCCTTGGAAATGTTGGAATAACTACTATTTAAAAGTGTGAATAGAGAAAAAAAAAATGTTTATTACCGTCAACACAATTCTGAAATAATAAAATTGACACCACTTATTTTATCTCTACGTCGTGACAATTCATTTGAGACCCCACTTGCATATCTTTTCTCTTAATAAGCAGCTTGTTAACACTATTATTTATCAGTTACAGCTATTCAATATTCCAAATGTATAATCCAAACAAATTTTTTACTATTCCGAATAGCATCATTTTCACACTATTCTGAAAATCATTATTTTTTTCACTATTCTTATCTACTATTCTAAATAGTAGCTATTCTAGAGTGCATCCAAACATACCCTATAATGAATTTGAACTTTTGATTTAATTCTTAGGCATGCTAAAATTGTCCAAAACAAAAAAAAAAATTAGAATAGAAATGTTTATTAACTTGCCATGTTGATGAAAAAATAATAGTTCTAAATATTCGTACAGAACTCATATGTTGGAGTAACTATCATCTCCGGTGACCATGTATCTTCACTAGAAAGCATAGTTGTAAAAATTATCTATTTAGGCCGATTAATTGGTCGATTAGTTGTTTATACTTATTAAACTGTCATGGATTTTACTGACTAATTGACCGATTATTTATGATTATAGCCAATTATTTTCGATAATTTTCAATTAATGAATTAGCAGTATTCCCAATGAGTGCATGACATTATTTACAATACTGCTAGAAAATAAAAACAAATTGCAGTCTCTGAGGTGTAGATCACCTGAACCTATTACAGCATGCAATTGAACGGAAACCGCTTGTCTGCATGAATTGAGATTTGAATTTGTTTGGATCTTTAATTCCATATAACTCTAACTCTATTTCTCAACATGCCTTGAGTTTACCCTCCATTTGCTTTTTTTATGTATTTATTTTAGTCACTAATTTCATTTTTTAAATAATTTAATTATTTTTGTTTTTAGATTCAGACTGTACATAAATTATGAATTATAAACCTCAAGCAAATAAATACATTCATCTATAGTATTTTCAAACTGATCAAAGAAAAAGGTAACTTGGTCAGCCAACTTCTATCTGATATTCACAAAGGACTTCATATATATATAGAGAGAGAGAGAGGGATAGGGTGTTTTATGGAGTAAAATAAGTTTTTACTCTATGACACTATATTTTCATTTTGAAAATACAAACAACCAATCCGAACCGCTCAACATGATCTCCATATTGAAATGTGTTTGGAGACCAAATTTTATATTTTTGGAAAAAAAAAATTACTATTTATTAAGCCACTTTGAAAATCGCTGATCTGATGGTTCAAAATTTTTTACTGTTTTTTATTGTTCATAGTGGGTCAACAATTTTCAAAGTGGCTTAATAAATTATAAAAAATAAAAAAATATATAAAATTTGGTCTCCAAGCACATTTCAATATGGAGAACATGTTGATCGGTTCGGATCGGCTATCTGATCTTTGAAAATGAAAATATAGCGTGGAGTACGAACGTATTTTACTCCACGTCTCACCCTAGTCAACCTCTCACTCAGAAGGTGTTATCTTTAGTTTCAACTATTAGAAAGTGTTATGTTTAACTATATAGATTTTGAGAATTTTATTTACAACTTAGAACTGAAATTATAAGAAATTACAAAGTTAAATCTTTCATGTGTAGCTTATTAGTTTATTTAGTAAAGTTGGGAGTCAAATCACCTAACTGTTTTAATATTTACAAATAATTTTATCTAAATTATACGGAAAGTATTGTCTTCATTACTAAATTAAGATCAAAGACTGATTCTCATATATAGTTTATTAGTTATTAATGAAACAAATCAAAAGATAATATTTTATGAAGTTTATAATTTTCGGTTACTATCTTTAAATTGAGAAAGTGAATCCATCAAATGAG
Source organism: Carex cristatella (assembly GCA_024447775.1). Classification (NCBI taxonomy): domain Eukaryota; kingdom Viridiplantae; phylum Streptophyta; class Magnoliopsida; order Poales; family Cyperaceae; genus Carex; species Carex cristatella. The sequence goes on along the minus strand of JAJHPF010000003.1, from coordinate 4,280,118 downwards.
GAATCAATTTGAGTAAATGGATCAGATAAATCAAAGGTGAACAGACAAAACTCGATAATAAAAAAAAATAGTTAAAATTGAACTCTCACAAAATTTATCCTTTTGGGGGAAGGAAACGAATATTCTGACAACAGCAACAACTAGCATAACACCTGCCAGAATCAAGAGATAAATCACAGAGATGTTTTACACTTTGGATGGACCATATATAAAATTTTGAGGCAATTTATAAATTGTTTTGTTCGACTAAGTACCAAATAGTAAAATTCAATTGTTAATATTTTATATGGTTCGTTTAACACATGACGTGTATAATTGATTGAATATATATCCACATTTTTTTTCAAATTAAAAAATATATATAATACACCGTTTACCCCTTATTAAATTCTCAAATAAATTATTTTGAATGTAATGTATCCCTCCAACAAGGAAAATAGCATATATAATAGTGGCGAGTGAAGACAGATTTATCCTGATACAAAAAAAAGAAAAAAAGATAGAGTATGACGTAGAAAGAGATAAAGCAGAAAACATAACATTTTTTTTTGGCTTCTAGGGTATGAAGTAGAAAGAGATAAATGTACACAGTATCAACATGTTATTTTTATTTAATATCTCTGTTGGCAACTTGCTTACACATCATTCATGGAACCTAAGGAGGGAGCACATCTCCTCTTGACCCACCTCTTTCTTTTTTGTCTGCAGCTGTTTGACTGCATTCAAAATTTTCTTTGTTGCCATGGCAATTTCCAAACATTTTATTACCAGAGAATTCCTTTTTCAACCTTTGTACCTCTTTATTTATGTTCCTCTTTATGATGAGAAATAAATATCCTCCCGTAATAAATAGTCTCCTTCCATACCTTGGGCCATCTTGCATCTTTTCTTCCCCTTAAATTCCTCCAGGAACATTTTTTTACACAAATATCTACTGCCCATAAAATATCAGAGTTCAAATCTTACACTAGCACCTGACTAGATATTTACACAGAAAAGAAAAAAAAGCAAAAAACTTGACCGAAACAAACTTGCAAGATTCTGTAACATATAGTTTCTCTGGTGTTTTTTACTCCAGAAAAAAAAATATCCATAGATAGGAGATGAGGAATAAACACAAAAGTGTTTTAATAAATAAACAAAAGGTGCTTGAGAGGGTGGGCCTTTGGTTTTGAGACATAATAAATAAACACTAAACAGTGGAAACACAAGATGGACTTAAATTAGATCCCTTTTCAGTTGGCATTGTAGGCTGTACAGAGCTAGAACTGTTGTGAGGTGACTACTTATGCAGTATTCTTGCCCCTATCAGACCCCTCTTAAAAAATATAAAAAAAAAAAAAAAAAAGAGGCTCTAGAAAGTTTTCAAGATAAACATGGTTCTACTCATCTATATTCAGGCCTCTGCAACATTACAAAACTGAATTATTTACTGATATCAAATATAAAAAAATTAAATTATAAAATCTATGCAGGTTCAGATAATCAGATATGGAGGCCCAATTTTCCCATTTTCCAAGATTTACATATGATGTTTTGCAACTTCCTAAGTTGATTATATTATTGCTTGACAACTTGTGCCTATATGAAATTATTAATTATACAGAGGAACGCGTTCAAATCAATATTTATTTAGTTATTTAGGTTCCAACTTCCAAGCTAGACTTATTATTTTACTTCAGTTCAGATTCTTAACCTATTATTTATGTATTGACTTAACCCAAAAGATCACAAAGAGAGACCTTTTTCTAATCTCAGTAGTGTGCTTTATTAAGGTTTAAGGTGGTTTTAACAAAAAAAGGAAAAACATGCTTAAGTAAGAAGAGAGAGAAAGAGAGAGAATATGTGTGTTTCTGAGAGAAGAGGGATGGATGTCTTTCTCAGTACACAGATCCCCATAGGAGGCATTTTATCCAGCATTTCTCTGGGGGAACTCATTCTTTTTGCTTAGTTTAAAGGGACAAACACACTCGCATACTCACTCCCCCGCTCACGCACACACTCATTCTCATTCTCTCTGGTGCTTTTCCTCTCTGTTCTTCTCTCTTTCTCTGCCTAGCAAGATACCGAGGGGTTGAAGTTTGAAGTTTGAACACAAAACCCAAAGGCAAGGAGAGAGAAAGAATACAACAATGGTGCTTGTGCATCATTAGCTCTTGTACTGTCCAATGATTGATACGCTCCTCTCTCACTCTACACTCTCTCACCTCTGTTCAATCTCACGTTAGTAGAAGATGAAGTCTATCAGTGCCAATAATAACAACAACAACAACAATTGGTTGGGTTTCTCTCTCTCTCCTCAAATGACATCAATGGAGGCCAACCAAACCAACGATCAAACCCACCACGCACACTCTCACGCACAAACCCACCAATCCATCAACACCTCTCTCTCCTCACCTCCTCCTTCATTCTTGCCATACAGCTCTTCGGTTACCCCTTCTCTCTGCTATGGCTTTGGAGACGCGAATGCAACCTACTATTCCCACATCTCCTCCATGCCTCTCAAATCCGACGGGTCTCTTTGCATCATGGAGGCTCTCTCCAGACCTGATCAAGAACAAGGTTTGTATTAATGATTATTCATTATGTTCTGCTTTTAGCTTCAAAACAAAAAAAGTCGTTGTTATCTATTTGTTCTACTCTTTTTTAAGGGATGGTGCCATCGCCATCACCGAAGCTAGAAGATTTCTTGGGGGGGACCCACAATCAGTACGGTGGGGCCAATGAAAGAGAAGCCATGGCACTTAGTCTAGATAGCATGTATTATAGTGAGCACCATGGAGGACCAGAACACCACCACCATGTCCAATATTTCCAGCCATTGCAAGAGGGGGTTTGCACCATGCTCGCACCTCCTGAGATGTACCATACCTCTCTTGTCGAAGAACCGATTGGTGCGAATGAGGTGATGTCGACTTACAAGAACTGGGGTTCTGTGGGTTATGGTGATTTGCACTCGCTAAGCCTCTCCATGAGTTCTGGTTCTCAGTCGAGCTGCGTCACCGCCATGCAAAATGGTGTAAGTCAATCTACGGGAAGTGAATACAACATGGCAGTAGATGGAAGTAGAAAGAGGGGAAGTGACAAGGGGAGTCAGAAGCAACCGGTGCATAGGAAGTCTATTGACACCTTTGGTCAGAGAACCTCTCAGTACAGAGGTGTTACAAGGTATGGAAAATTATCAATCAGAGCTCATCTTTCTCATTTCATTTCATTTTATGTAGTGGTAGATACTAGATAGTGACATAGAGTATGAGATGAGATTACTATTTTTGGTTGAACTTTAACTATTGTTTCCTTTTGAAACAGCTGGGATAGCAACTTTTGCTTTAGGCTTATCTGTGTTACATTTTTTGTTTATTTTTTGATAGGCATAGATGGACAGGAAGGTATGAAGCACATCTGTGGGACAATAGTTGCAAGAAAGAAGGCCAGACAAGGAAGGGCAGACAAGGTATAAACTAGCTTAATTAAATTATATCATTATTACTAATAATTGTTTTTCCACCATTAACAAACGTTTTATGCCAACATATGACAAGGCAATAAAAAAAGTACTATATTCCTCCTTAAAAGCTTGTGGTCGTCATCTGATAGTCTAATTTATTCCTTTCTTTAATGGTTTTGCATGGGGATGCTAATCACGGATGAAATAAATATGTGCTCCTTGCAGTTTATCTTGGTAAGACTTTGCAATTTGCATCTTTTACTTAACCTTTTCATATCTAACTATTATTTAAGATATCTTCCATGTGAAAAGTACATGCTAATTAATAAAGGAATGTGACTTATTAATTCGTAGGAGGTTATGATATGGAAGAAAAGGCTGCTAGAGCATATGATTTGGCAGCCCTGAAATACTGGGGGCCTTCTACTCACATTAACTTCCCTGTAAGCAATGTTTGGTTTCAGCATTATGTCATTATGTGGACTTAAATGCAAATGTTCTTCTTTACTTTTGTAGAATAATGCTCTCTGATACTTTTACTAATTACAGATAGAGGATTATCAGGATGAGTTGGAAGAGATGAAGAACATGAGTAGGCAAGAGTATGTTGCCCACCTTAGGAGGTATACGTTCTGCATTCATCATTGCTAAGTATCAAAATGTATTTGTAGTTGCTAAATTTTTTTTGATATTGTTAAATTCACATCTTGCCTAATTGACATATTTATGTTTATTATTTGTTTAAATTAAAAAATATATATATTTTTGCAGGAAGAGTAGCGGATTCTCACGTGGGGCCTCAATTTATAGAGGAGTAACAAGGTTTGATATATGATAAATACAGTTAATCAAGTATTTTCATAATATTTATCTTATTGAACTTGAACATATCGTCTTTTTCTTTATCAGGCATCACCAGCATGGTAGGTGGCAAGCGCGAATTGGGAGGGTATCAGGAAACAAGGACCTTTATCTTGGGACATTTAGTAAGTCCTAATAATGTGATAATTGCATGATTATCTTGGTAGTTAGAAAAAAAATAAGGCGTAAGATCAAATAAAATTTAGGAACTATCTTTAACAAACACCTCTGTGCGTAATCTGCATGCTTCTGTCTTGAAAACCATGACCTTGTAATGTAACTAGGAATATATGTCCTTTCACAATCATAAAACCTTAGCCTAATGATTTCTCATGCTCCTTTCAAAGAAAGAATGTCTCTCTGCCAAGCTTCATGCTTTTGATATATTGCATGAAACTTTATCCTAAAGTTGTATACACCTTATGCATGCCCTTTTATAAGGCTGGTTTCAAACAGTAGCCTCAAAGCCTTTGTTTGACCGTTTACCATGGTCTTCACATATACTAAAGTTTGCTACAAATTAAAAGTGCTCAGCTTTGGGAGTCATTGTTTTTGGTTTGTCAGAACTTACTATTGATCAATAACTAATTTAGTTAATTTAGTCTTCCATGACAGCATTAATCAAACTTATGACAATAAATTAACATAATAAATTAATAGGTACGCAGGAGGAAGCAGCTGAGGCATATGACATAGCTGCTATAAAATTCCGTGGATTAAATGCAGTGACAAACTTTGACATTACCCGTTACGATGTCAACAAAATCATGGCCAGTACCACTCTTCTTCCTGGCGAGCTGGCTCGCCGTACAAAAACCCAAGAATCCCCGTGCAATGGTTCACTAACCCAGCAGGCCGAGAACAACCAAGATCTAGCTTTACCATGCAACGAGGAAACCTCTAACAAAAACCATGACATGAACCAGACAGTTTCAGATTTGGGTGAGAGTCGGGTGGGATCGTTTCTGGTAAACCCGAATCCAAACCAGACTCGAGTTGCGGATGAGGGTAGTGAGGTAAATTTGGCCAATGGATGCCACAATGGTGACGGGAGCCCTGAAAGAGGTGGTGGGCTCGCTATGTTGTTTTCTAAACCCGTATCTAAGGTCATTGAACCGGCGCCATTAAGCCAATGGATGCCTTCTGCACAAGCCAGGCAAGCGGTTTCCATTGCACATTTGCCAGTTTTCGCAGCCTGGACTGATGCATGAAGTTTGCCAGAGATGGTAGGGAAAGTGGTGGTATTTTGTTTCAAGGGGAAGATAGGATGCATTAGATCATTGTCTTTTACCTTTTATCTTTTTTTTTGGAAGTTTAGATCTGTAACAGAAAACGTGAAATCGGTCTCTTTCCTTCTCCTTTAATCAAGGGCTAGCAGGGTTTAGAGAGAAGGGATTTTGTTTTGTTTTGGCGCAGAGACCTTTTTCACGCTCCTCAGAAGTTGTTTGCTAATTAACTTCTTAATATATTAATTTCCATCCTTGTTTATCTTGTTCATGTTTTTGAATTTCCTCCATGAAATATCTTAAAATAGTAATTTGGTCTAACAAAGTTTCAAAAAAAAAAATATATATATATATATATCTTAAACTAATGCAACACTGTTTGAGACAAAATAATATAAGAAGTTCAAAGATCTGACGCGACCTCCTTAATTAATGCAGAATCCTTAATTCCTTATCTAGAATTCATATCACCTCAGTTAACTCAAATTTTGAGTTTAGATCTGAACAGTCCGATCTGCTTTAGCTCGGATATTAAGGGACCCTGACATTGTAATTCGGGCGGATTCTGATCGGACGGTCCAAAATTTTAGTTAGTTTAGATGATCCGGACTATCTGTTCGCCAACTACAGAAGTAAAGTAATAACATTGTGCAGCTAGAGATGTTTTGGACCGTTCGATGAAAATTAACGATCCAAACTACCTCTCTGTTATTTAAAAAGAAATTTGTATAGGACAGCTGTTGGATTTTAATCATAGATCACATACAAACTTGCTGAGTTGCTGCCATCACAGCGGCTGTGTAGTTTCCAATGCAAATTAATAGATCTTTGAGTTTTACATCAACACCAAAAATTCTTTCCATCAAGCTGCTATGATGGTAATAGCTCCAAACCTTTCTGTACCAGCTAAGTAACAGCTACTATAGTAGTGTTCAAATCAATACTACAGTTGCGTACCTATGACATTGATTGAAGCATCGGTACCGAATCTAGCGGGATTTCATGGAACAAATTTATAAGCACCGCGTTAATTATCTCCATTTCTCGAAGAAAGGGATGCTCCATTTATAAAGACGCTTTTGTGATTATCATCCAAATTTTGTCTTCGGTTTAAATAAAACTGGAGGTAAAATATCGTAAATTGTCCGTATTGCCACGTCAGCAGTGAATCGGCGTTGACCGCCGAAGTTTGACGGGTGAGGGGGGAGAGAAACAGAGAGAGAGAGAGAGAAAGAGACTGCGAAGAATCTAAAACTTGGATTTGGTTTGTCTCTATCCGGTTTAATTGTGAAGTGACCCCATCTGTCAGCTGCATCTCTGCCATCACTTTGCTAAGAAAATTACAGAGTTTGCCCCTGCCATATTGTACGCAACAACACAAGAGGTCACAGAGAAGTCACAGGTCATGACAGCCCCCAGTTGTATCACCGACTTGTGGGCCTCTCAGCAGCGCTTGACAAGTGATTTACCCTGTACAGTCAACAGAGAGTACTGAGCTAGGAAGCGAGGTTTTTCTGAACTAAATGGAAAGATAGCAAAAGATGCTTAATTACTTGTGAACCCCATGGTGTTCTTGTCAGTGTTTATTATTGTAATTCATATCACCCAGAGGTAAACAGAATATATATGCATGTCTACATAATAAATGAAATTATTCATGTTTAGACCTCCATTTCCCTTAGATTCCGCATGAATTAAAAGGGTCAGAAAAAACGGTCCAGTCCAGTTCTAAATAATAAAGATTATAAAACCTAAGAGGATAAGGACTGATTGTTGTGACTTGTCGGTGCAATATTGGTGTTGGGAACTAATACGATTTTCAATAATATCAATGTTTAAGATATAGTTATACTTTTATAAAGTACCTCTTCAAATTATTAACGAATTATATAATTCACATGACATTTATTTTATATTATATAAGTTAGAATAAGACTAGCGTGTTACCTGTAACATATTTACATATCATATTACCTTTTCAAAAATATATTGAATATGTTTCAATAGCTAATTCAAACTATTGAAATCAGTCTACTACATAAGTGATGTATATATATAACAAAATTATAATGTTTTGAATTCATTTGATACAAAGTCAAGTTGTCAAAAAATAAGAATTATAAGTTAATTTTAATACATTCATTTTTCTTTATTTTTTTTTACCGCTTGATTTTATACTAAATGAATGTAAAAATTAGTAAATTTTATATTTAAATATATCACTCGTGAAGTAGATCGATTTCAACGGTTTGAATTTGTCGTTTGAAGCCTACTCAATAAGTTTTTGAGAAAATAGTACGATATGTCACTATGCTACAAGTAGCACACCAGTTTATAGTCTTCTCCTATAAGTTATATTACTTATATAGAACTTCTCTAGGTATTTCAAAAAATATCAATACATTAATGTCTGATTGTATTATAAAATAATGAGCTTTTACATTTTGCAATTGAGATTGGACATGTGAATATGATGTGGATTTGAATTGAAATATTGTTTATATGTTTCGTTTGTGTGCTTCGATGAGGCATATAGTTTATGCGTTACAAGTTGGATCATTGTTTAATTTGTCTTGTGTATTCACAAAGAATACGCAGCGATGGCCGTGTCAATACAAATTAAGATGAGCTATTACAAAAAGCAAGACATGCAATATCAAAGAGCCTAGCTAGGTATGACGACCGGGAGAACTCATTTAAATTCCACCAACTTGCCCTCCATTTATCTTTACCATATTTATTACGAGTCTGGATCCTCGAAGTAACTCAAATTTTGCGTTTAGATCTGAACAGTTTGATTAGAATTCGGATGAATATAGTTCGAAGTAGAATGTACACGATCTCTTTAATAGTTTAGCCGAAGCAGATCGGACAATCCGGAACCGAACTCAAAATTTTGAGTGTCAAAAACACAAACCCGTTGAGTATAGTGATAGAAAGGACGGAAGTCACAATACTAATAGTAACCTAACAGATCCGAAGATTCATCATTGAAATTCAAGTAAAAAATTGGAACGATACTTGACGACTTAATTTCATAATCAGGTCCGTGGGGATTCATGAACTCTTCTGTTGAAGAGGAGTACCTTTCTGAGATATGCAAGGGTGGAACCATTCAGAGTAAATGTGGTCAGTTGATCTTTGATCATTTTTTAATTTTTTCTACTATAGGTATTGTAAAATTGATCTCATTCAATATAAATATTTTACATAATTGATGCTCAATATATGTTTGATCCCATAACTTGAAAGTCTTGCTATGTCTACATGGACCGTAAAATGAACTTAAAAAATTATAAAAATTATAAAATTGTGGGGGAGGGGGGGGGGGGTCATATCTTACGTAAAAGTGATGAAATCAAGTGGTTCTATTCGACACTTGAATTTTAAAATATAAATATAATAAAATTATATTATTTTATGACACTGTAATATTTTGTTATGGAACCCCTTACCCCTCCCTAATTTTTAATTAGTTTAATTACGGTTTCTACTTGCCTCATGACAACATGGCCCACTCCGGACAGCATTAAATTGCATTGGAAAAAAGCCGACCCATCTATTTGTAATCTGAAACTTAAATAAATGGGCTTACTATCTGGCCCAATCCAGAACTGACAATGTCTTGAGTTTCATTCTTGCATTGGGTTTTCCTCGTGGAGATTTTGTATTATATAGAGTGGTCCCGGATGCAAAATAGTCGCATTCTTTGTCTTATCCGACTAATTAGTTTTGCATTATTGCACATTTGCCAAGTTTGTCCCTCTCCAGATGCACACTTATCAAGTTGAGCAGTTAACACTTTTAAAAAGATAAATTATTTGGTGGTAAATATTTTAATTTTTACATATGTACTTTTCCGCTTCCGTAAAAGAATTTACCGAATCCGGATCACCCAGGTACCTGACTCAATTAAATTACAAACGGACGATTCAGATTAATTCTTTTAACTTAGCATAAATCTCAAAACCGTCAACACTTTTATAGCCAACGAGATCACTTGTCACCTTCCTCAAAATAATTTTTAAAATATACTTTTAAAATTATATTTTTAAAGAGAAGGATTTAAATGTCTTCATTTTTTTTTGCCTCCACTATGTCGGATCAGTATCTTCTGCGGAGCTGTGCGGAGTTGATCGGACGTCCCATATTTAATCTCAGCCGGTGAGTGCTCGAGATGATGGAGGGAGCAGTATTAATTTTGCTTTGAGATTCGTACAATAATCTTATTTGGTCCATCCGATCAAAACGAACGGACTAGATTAAAAGAACCGCACAGCTCCGCAGGGTAAAAACTCCGCAGAGGATATGATTCCCCACCATATCTCTATTTTTAAAACGTTAATAACTCAAAATTTAAATCATAAATTTCAAAATAAAACTGTTAAATGTAATCTATGTTGTTTTCTCTATGTGCTCATAAAATATATCATATTTCAGTTTTGATTTTATGTGAATCAATAAGTTAAAAATCAATGTCTAGAAATTATCCACATCCGTATGTTTTGCAAGCTCTTGATGACAACCAAAATAAAGTCATTTTTAAATGTATGTTTTGTAAAATATGTTTGACTTAAATAATTATTTGTTTATGTTTTATTGCACGATTTTTTTTTGTTAAATACGAGTTTATAATTATACTTAGAAAAATGTTTAAGTGCCTTCATTTTTTTGTCTTCATTATGCTTTAATTTTTATTTCTTTATTTTATAATAATTATTTTTTTAAAATTTATATGTCAAAATAAAACAGTGATCTACATACATAAAAATTTATCACTTTTCATATTTTAATATTATATGCATTAATAAGTTGAAAAATTAACGTTCAAATTCATTCACATATTGGTGTATTTTACAAGTTCTTGATACTAATTAAAATAAAATCTAAATATCACAATCTTTTGCGCATGCTTAGAGAAAATGATATATATTATATCTAACCATTTTATTTTGATATTAAAATTTAAAATGTAAAATTGTTGTAGTTATAACACTAGAGATATTTGAATTCTCTTCTTATACTCATGTACATTGAAAATTAGAAATCTATAATTAATATGCAAAATAACTTATAAAGTAATCACGAAATTATGTTCAATTCTAATAATTCGATCTTATCTCGCACACGTAATTACATGATGTTTTGATTTTATTTTCTCTAAAGATTGACATCTTGCTTAATTTTATTATTTAAAATGGTGTTTTACAAATTATAGAGAGAAGTGAATTATCGTAGTACATCCCGTACATGTATATGCTGGCTTGTTTTCTTAGAGATATTTATTATAGCTAGCTTTATAGTAAAGCTTTTCACATATTTCAATAAGTTAATGTCACACGGTTACACGATCATGTCAAAGAGCGTCGTGTATGAATAGGGATGCTTTAGAAATGGTTACCGAATCGCGTCTGTATAAGACTAACCAGTGTAATAAAATACAGTCTATGCGGCCACATATGTGTATTCGGTTGTAATCCGCCTATAAATATGTATGCGGTCAATATATGCGGTTCCACATATTCTAATACATATTACATATTGTTAATGTGCAATTTTTTGTCATCTGTGTATGGTCATGTTTTATGTGGTGGTGTTCATCAGTTCGGTTCGGGTGAAACCGATCCGAACTAGGCAAACTAAAATTATAATTCGGTTTCAAAAATAGAACCGAACCGATTTAGCATTGTAACCGAACCGAGCCAAATCAAAGTTTTATTTCGGTTTGTTCAGTTCAAACCGAAATATATTAATTTTGTTTATTTAAAGCAATTATTTTGTAATAAACCAAAGTATATTAAGAAATAAATCGGGGTGTTAAGAAATAAAACGGAACATTAAGAAATAACCGAAGTATTTAAAGTAATTTATTAAGAAGTAAATCGGGGTATTAAGAAATAAACCGGAGCGGTCCAGATCAAATTCGTAATATATAAAAGTTCGGTCGGTTCGGTTATTTCGGTTTTGATATTTTCAAACCGAACCGAAGTTATAATTCGGTTTTAAAAAACAAACCGAATCATTAAACTGAAGAAACCGAACCGTTTGAACCGATCTAATTCGGTTTGGTCCAAAACCGATTAAACCGGACCCAATGAACACCCCTACTTTTATGTACTAGTGATATACTATGATCTCTGTGAATATTCTAAATTTATGTCTTGATCTGCTCTAATTTTGGAGAAACTTTACTTGTATTTCTTTACCTTGTGCCACCTGCTCATTTTGGCTTTATTCATGAATTAATTATCAGATCGAAGTATTACTTAATGTAGACCTAGTCTTTACCAACTAGAGAATTTACTTATTTTGGTCGTGTTTAGTTGTACTGTTGATGATTGATGTGATTGCTGAAATTTTATCTGAGAGAAAAGGTACTTGGAATCTAAATTTTTTATTGTGATATTTTTTAATGTGATATTACAGTAGTAATGATAAAATTCTTTTGACTTGCATGACTCTTCAAAGACGATCAATTCTGCTCATTTTTTTGAGAAAATGAATACTTTTTTTTTTCTTTCATCTGGATCATTCAAAATTCATTGTACAATATTAATGATGGAAAGTTGGATGGCAAATATTGTTCACTTCAATCAAGGACAATATTTAATGACTCCATGATTTTACGAAATGAGATTCCACAAATATGAGAACCTACAATGTTATTTCGGAGATCATCTTTCCATAAAAATGTATGAAAAATATATTGAAAAAGATTGTGATTTAAAGTGTTACTTAATTTACTTGAACTAAAATTAAATAGATCACATGAAGTTTGATATAAATATGTACATTTAGCAATATTTAATTGAAATAAAAGTATATTATAACAGAACAGATCAAATTGAAAAACATTGATGGAGAAAAGGCCATTAAGTAGATGAGAAGAAAGGTTGGCAAGAAAACCTAAAACAATTCCAAAAGCAAAGAGAGGGCCCAGAATGCCTTTCATTTTCACAAAATTTCTACACACTGAAGAGGGGCCTAAAAGACGCCTCATATGCAATTATATGCAAATGGGTCCAAATCTGCTACAATCTTTGCCTGTAAACAGTAACCCTGCTATCTCGTTAGATTCGTAAAAACAAAGATAACAGAGTTACTATTCACAAAAAGAAGAGGATCGCAGTAGATCTGATTCCTATACAAATGGGGTCCGGATTCTGTTGAATTATTTGATTTATTTCAGATGTCAAAAGGGATATTACTTTCTGTAATTATGAAGGAACGCTTTTCAAATTGAATTAGTTTTCGTTTTTTTATTGAAAAAAAAAAGATCAAAACGTATAAAGTTTTTTTCTTATTAGTATATTGAACCAAACAGTCAACAAGGTGGTGTCACAGCTACGAGTCCGGCATCACGTAACACGTTTATTATCCAACTGTACTGTATTTGACAACAACTATTACATATATTAAACACCGCCTTTTAACATCAGGTTGTATCCCTTTTGTGCTTGTTCTCCATTCTATTATTTTATATTTGGAAAAAAATATATATATAAATGAATCTTTAAATCTAATATGATTTTTAGTAATTAGAAGTGCTACTTTTATCCGATTATCTGGATCCGATCTGAAACCGACTCAGATCTGAACTGGAACCGACTCGGATCTGATTAATTTGGATAGGGTATGGTTTAAAAAATATAACTGGTTAAATGATGGGTACAGTTACAAAACTAATAATTTAATATCTGATCCGAATCTGAACCAGAACTGATACTGTAATGGATAGAAGATGGATTTGATTTGAATATCTGATCCATAACCGAACCCGACCCAATACCCGTATAAATATCCGATAAAATGATAATATCATTTCTTATAATTATTTAATATAAAAACATATATCAATAATTATGAAAAGACAATCATTTGTAGTATTTTTTAATTTCTTGAATAAATTTATTATTCTTTTTATACAAATCATTAAAATCAAATATCACGTTCACCTTTTGCTTATAAATTTTTGAAACTAATTAATTTCTATTTTTATCTCTTTGTCTATCGTATATCTTCTTTTCTGCACAGATCATTGAAATTTATGCACTCTTCGCTGATTGAAACAATTAGCATTAATATTTTATTCATTAATTTTTGGAACCATAGAATGAAATCACCATCTTCAATATTTTACTTTCTAAAATTATTTCACCTTCAATATTTTTTAGCATATTTTAATTTATATTATAATGATATATTATGTGAGATGTTTAAGAAATTATAATTATTTAAACATAAAGGGTTTTTCAAATGTTTGTGAGTTGCGACATGTACCCGCTCCGGTTTCGGACCCGCCATCGATTCGAACTGGATCTGATAATTCACAAACAAGTTATGAGTATCTATCTATCTGAAACTGAAAAACTAGATCTGAAATATCTATGGGTAGATTGGTATTCGGATCCGGAACTGACCTGATTTGAAACTAATAAATATATGAATCGAAATTTGAACCCGAACACTAAAGTATGGGTCCAAATATAATAGTATCCGGATTCTACCCGACCCGATAGCACCTCTAGTAGGTACTTACTACTAACCTTAAAAGTTATATTAATATATTTGCCAGATATATACTTTTCAAATATTGCATTAACATAGTCTTAATTAGTTCTAATTAATTTAAACTTGGGCCCAATCATGAATACAAGTCATAAATATAACAACTATTAATTTGCGGGCACTGCATGCCGTCTTAATAACAAGGTTTTCATTGGTTGCCTTATTAATATCCCTCTTCAGTCTTCATTATTAGTTAATTATATTAGACATGCATTATTGGTTTCGTGCTCTTTGTCTCATTAAGCTTACAAGTCCGACAACAGGTGAATCAGATCTCATAATTTGGCAAGAACACGTTGAAGCTCATCAAATCAGACAGATAGGCACAAAAGAGAAATATTTCTGTTACATTCTGTATGTAGTATTTTGTGCAACGACTCACTGTTTAATTAGTAAAAAATGGTTTATTAGCAGAAGTAATTAAGCAACGAATCACCATATAATGTAGAATTTGTTTTCGCCAAAGAGGAATCTGCGTTCAGAAATCATGGTCCAGCTGGTGCCAGAGAAGACAGATCAGAGGTTGTCCGACCGATCTCTTACCTGGGGATTTATGTATCTCGAAGAATCCAAAATTTTATCATATTTTGGATTTTATTTTGTTATTTTATTTCTCTACGACTAGTCACAGCTCACAATATAATCAAGTCTGGAAATAATAATAACTATATTGGTCGTAGAAGCCCTCTCTGGTCAGGTTCATTATTAGATTACATTAATTATAGTGGCCTGTTAAGTGTCAGCTTAGTATATTGTACCATAGTTTATTAATAAAATAGTGTGATTTATATATACTATTAAAAATTCTCAGAAAATATTTTGTCTCCTTAATTGTTAGCGCGCCTAAGATATTATTAATTGTCATTGTGTATATATCAATAATACATCAATTAATATGAACCAACCAGCTATTAGCAAACCCCAAGAGATCAGAAACATTTCTTCATTTATATAATAGACAGGAGTTTTTAATCTCCATATTAGTGGGCCCACACGGCATGGAACTAATTATCTGGACCAGCAAAAATAGGTCAATTTGAGCTTAGATCATGGTATCATAATATGATATATGTTATCAGCTGTGACCATGTGAGCTGTGCCTCTGATTGATTATTTATTTAAACATCTATGCATCATCATAGCTTGTTATCTTCTCATGCAAAAAATGATGCAGACGGTGTTATTAAAAATAAAAAAATCAAAATAAAACAATTTTACCTTCGATCTTTTAATGGCCAACTTCCTATTTGATAAAAAAAAAAAAAAAAGATATGTCGTCTTAAGAAACTATTGAAGGAATTTCATATTGTTTTTTCTTTTTTTCCTTATTAATGAATTTTTATAATATCTTAAATAAGGTATATATTCCTATTATATTGCCGGATGCCCAATGATATTACCGAAGGCATAATAGTCCAATATTAGAAGTTATTTTGTTAATAGCAAATTTGTTTTCTCTTCGTATCAGCCTCCAATGATTCTGTGTAGGTCATTTTTTAAGTCATAGTTTATATTCATACTTTTCCACAGTTAGAAAAGAAAAGGAAAAAAAATTACCTACCATTTTGAACTTTTGTTTGCATTAAATAAGAATTAAAACTCTTAAATTTATTCCAATAATACATACTGAATTTTTAATATGCAACCTCTCATACATAATATAATGCTTTCGCAATCTATGCTACACATTATTCTCAGCTATGTTAGAGTAGAACTAGGATGTTCCTAAGTTCATCAAGTCTCTTTGTGAACTCAACTCTAAAATCTATTGAATTGACTTCAAATGACAAATTCAAACCATTGAAATCCTTCTACCTTAGAGTGATGCGTCTACATACAAAAAATTTTAAATTTTATATTAATTTTGTATAGAGTCAAGTGATCAAAAGACGTACAAAATATAAATACATTAAAATTAATTTATAAACCTTCTAATTTTGACCACTTTGACTCTATACTAAATTAATTCAAAACTATAAATTTAGGAATACCAAGTTCTACTTTACTATGCTAACTTCTTTCCCAAATCAGAAAAGTAAAAGCGACATTCATACCCACCAAAAAGAGTGTTTGTCTTATATAAACTCAGCTTATTATTATGATGAAATATATTAGCCTTTGAGATATTAACACATGTACAATCACAATTAATATATTAACCGGCCCTAACAAAAGTAAACACTGATGTTGATGCCAGACCTACATCTCATAAAATTGCAAAAACACTTTATTAAGTACTTACATGTAATAAAATAAATAAAACATCCCCTTCAGACATCAAAAGCAGACTTTTCAGAGTTATGACCTGAATTTTGGAACAATAATTTGTACGTAAATAAAAGGAAGTCAAAGATGTATAAGAAGAATTTTTAAACTCATCTGAGTTCCGAACAGCACATGCTACCTCAATCAGCAACATACATTCACATGATAAGAAGATAAATAATAAAAACTAAATTACTATCGATACAACTAAGATTGTAATTACAAATGACAACAGATCCGAATGATTAGAAATGAGGAACAGCATTTCACTGGTCAAAATATGAAATCCTATTGTAACTGAACTTAAAAAATGCTTCTATTACTATAAATTCCTAAAACAAACAATACAACCAGTAGGTAAACACATTTTTTTTAAATGTAAGTGAATCAAAACAAAGAACAAAAGGGGAAAAAAAATTACGCATCTGAACTGATACCAAGAATTTCTTACAACAAAAGAATCGAGCGGGCCAGCCGGTGATGTTATAGTCACCGTACATACCACTAAAAACAAGATCTATCTACACCTCCCCTAAAGGAGTAAACCCAATTGCCATATATCCCTCCCCTACCCTTTTCTTTTCTTTTCTTTTCTTTTTTTAACTTACATATCTCATGTCGGGGGACGATAAACTACACCATGGGCATCCCTCCATCTGTTCCCACATAATTGCGTCCTAATTAAAGCAAGTACATTTCAAACGTGCCAAATTCTCATGATACCTGCTCACCTATCAAATCGAGGCCCACGAGCAAAAATGATATCCCCTGAAAGAGCAGGAAGTAGAAATGGATTCCCTGCTTGGACAACAAGCTCCTTGCTGCCGCTGTCAGTAGCAAAAACGCCAGCGCAAGCTCCTTGCTATATAACCTGTTGTGCTTCTTCTTCTTTTTATTCGTCTTCTTCTCCTCTTTCACCAAATCATTCAAATTGGGTACCGATCCACCAACCCTCGGACCCATTGAATCGTCCTTCTTTGACAGCGCAAACGAGACCAAGTCACCCTCAGAAGAGCGACCCGATTTCTTGGTGACAACCCACTCATGAGCAGAAGGGAGCTGGAAGAGGCCTGAGACCATGGCATTGAATTTGGTGACGGACATGGTGTTTTCAAAGAGGAGGTAGGGGATGATGAAAGGGAATGAGCCAGGAGCGGGGAGGACGTTGAGTAAGGATGTGAAGGCTGGGACATAGCAGACAACCCAGGCTGGAAGCTCAGCCTCGGGCACAAACATCGTCATCGGGAGGATGATGCAAAACAGCGTGAACGAGTAAAAAGGGAGGATCAATTTGCGCAGTAGGAAGAAGAGGAATATCAAGTTTGACTTCTTCCATATTGATATCTGCATTAAAAAATTCAAAAAAAATCTTTTATTAATTCTGTATGACAATATAGCAGTTCGATGGTTTATTACATTGTTTTATTCGTGCTGAACATTATTTTGTGGGTTTGTTATGACAATGACACAATAGTAAAAGACCAAAATTTATATTAATTCAGGTGGATCTTATTGTTATCTTTGGGAGCATATTATGTAAACATATAGTGATGTTCTAAGGGTAGTTGGTGACAAGGATGACAGTGACAATCAGGCGGTGACATCAATAAGCATGGATGAGGGAATAACAAGGTTAAAATGGACATAAAATAAATAATGATACGGGGGGTGTCTTTACTGGCAGCTCAAGGATAGCATTGCACATGCAACTATACAGAGAATAATTGTAGTTTGAGTATCATGTACTTGTTAATCATTGTTGTCTGCCATTATGCTTTTTGTATTTGTCATGTAGAATATTCCACAACTAGATAGCAATGGTTATTACTAAGAAGAAAGTGAGTTTAAAAAATGAGAGATGCATTATGATTTGTATATATACCTTTGATCTAATAATATCAGGCAAGCATAGCCTAAAAAGCTGCATTGGCCCTGAGTGCCACCTATGTTGTTGCTTCCTATATGCCTCATATGACTCCGGCAATTCACATTGACACTGTAATAAAGAAATTAATTACTAAACTCCACAAAATATTTTGCTAGGAAACGAAAGCAAACTATAAAAATACAGTGTATGAAACCAGCATACCAAGAAGCATAACGAGTTAACTCTTAACTCCAAGTTTATTAGAAAATGTTATCGAAATTACCCTTATCACATATACAATATTTGTTTGCATAATGACAATGCTTATAATTGTCTGTCAGGTATTTGCTATTAAGATGGTTTCAAGTTTTTTTTTTGTCAAAATATAAAAAAATATATATATATATATCACAATATGTACCTCTACATCATTGAGAAAAACAAACTTCCACCCGTGGAGGTGCGCCCTGACAGCAATATCCATATCCTCTACAGTTGTTCTCTCCATCCACCCACCCGCATCTTCTAGCGCCTTTCTTCGCCAGACCCCAGCCGTGCCATTAAATCCGAAGAAATTAATAAGAATGCCATTGACTTGTTGCTCCACTTCAAAGTGGAAGCACAAGTTTATGTTTTGCAATCTTGTAAGGAGATTTTCATCCTTGTTCACAAATGACCACCTTGCTTGCACCAACCCAACCTCATCATTACCCTTCAAAATCAAATTAAGATTTTAGTTTAAATTCAATATGATGTAGTTGATAGAATGTACACTTATTCATATGCCAGACAAGCCATTGAGCAAGAAAACAATGAAAATGAACAATGGCATCAGCTACAATACCTAAAATGTTTATAAGAAAAAAAGAAAATTACACCTCATTAGTCACTATCATGGAAGTTGAACCAAAAGGTTTTATTTTTGGAATACATGATCATAAGAAGGAAAACTAGTAGCAAATAGAAAAGCACATTTTTGGCTTTACAACTAAGGTTACTGGCCTTACAATTAGAATCTGCTATTCTGGAAAGTGTTTTGACTACAAAATATATACTTGATTTAACCACAATTCCCACAATTCCCATTGTCCGTAAATAGCTGCCAGAACAAAACTAATTTCTGCAGTCAAAAACTGGAATAGGGAAAAAGCCGAATAACAAATTTTCTTTATTGTTACCTTGAAATGGGGCACAGTACGCTTAAGAAAATCGGGCATTGGTTGAAAATCAGCATCAAAAATGGCAACAAACTCATACTCCTTGACATAGCTGCAACCCATAGCAGATTTCAAATTGCCGGCCTTGTAACCCTCACGGATGACACGGTGGCGGTACACTATGCGAGCCCCATTCTTCTGCCACTTCTCCACCTCTTCCCTTATCAAAGTCTGAGTAGTGGGGTCATCTGAGTCATCCAGGACTTGCACCAAGAAATTTGACCTCGGCCAGTCCAAATTGCAACAGGCAGCAATTGACTGCTGATAGACCTGAATTACAACAGGAAAAAAACCATTAATTTTGCCATACATGCCTAAATTGTCAGGTGCTAGCTTGCTCTATCAGAATTGAACAATCGGTGATGGCACTCTTTATGTTTTGTCTTTTTCCTTACTTGTAGTGTTGTGAATTCTGCAATTGAAGCAATTTTTGGAAATTCAAAATCAACAAGTGAAGAAAAAAATAGTCAAACACTTTTATCTTCTCTATCCTTTTCAATTCCAACCTGACTTGTTCCCGTAGAAATTTCCAAACCCCATGAACCCATAATCGACCTTCAAATTTTCCTACTTTCCTTTCCAAGTTCAAATTAAACAAAATTAATCGGAAATTCAGAATTTTCAAGCTTACCTCACGTTCATTACACATGGGAATCTGGACCAACACCATAGGGTAATCCTTGCCCGATTCGGGATCCTTATCTAATGCCTTTGCTACAGGTTTAATTCTCCTCAATTTGATCCAAAGGGCCCCGAGACAGAGAAACACACGGTCCAAGGTCTGGATCAAGAACATGACTGTGCAAGCATCAGACAAGAATTGCAGAGGAGGTGCAATGTACTGAGCCCTTAGCCAAAGCCACCCTTCATGGACCTGGTCCATAAGCACATGAACATCCCCCATCCCCATCCTCCACAAATTGAAGTACGCCGCCACCTCAAAGCACAGCAACAGCATTGACAGAAAAAGGAATGCCTTTATGCAGCCATAGACGCGGTTTCTTACAACCGGGTTCTCACCCGGGGGGACTGATGCCAGGTCGGCATCGGTTCGGCCTGACCTAACCCGCCGCTTCACAACCGAGCCTAGTGAAACCATTGCCGAAGCAAGCCCAGTGAGGCAGCCAGCAGCCTTGTGCGCCTTGAGAAGCAAAACCCAGGTAATTTGTTTGGCATTCTTCTTGCGGGCCCGGGATGGCAGGGAGTTGTCACGAGCCACAAGCTCGTCCTCCTCTTCTCCCTCAATCTCGGCAATTGACCAGTTTGGGTTCTCCATTTTGACTATGACCGGCGTGCCCCGGTGGGTGTCTCTCTGCCACCAGTTAAAAAGTGGCGCCATTGAAAGAATAAAGGGAGAAAAATCTAGATCTCCTTTTAGGTGTTTTGTCAGGAGGCGCAAGAACCCGCCTTTTTTGCTAAATTTAGACGGTGTAGTAGGATCAGATTGTGAGATTTAAGATGGGAGAATGCATGAACTCGAAGGATTTGTGCAGTGTATCTTATACCTCTCGCTCCTTTTTTCTCTGTGGGAGAGAGGAGTGAGTGGGGCTGGAATAAGAAGGGATGCCACGCACGACAATTGGAGAAGGAAACAGCTCAACACGTCTAGCGATCTACCAAGGGAAAATTACTCTTTAAAAAATTAGAGAGAACGAAAGATAAGCCATTTATCTTTCTCGTTTTCCTTCTTTGATGGATTTTTTTTAAATTAATGGAATGCTGATGATTACTGCGGGTAATAGAGAACAGCTGGAGAAAGGGATGGAAATGGAAGAAGGAATGCAAACAATGGAATGGATTTACTACTGAGTAAAATATTTTCTCCTTTTCAGCTCAATGAGCGTGATTTTTTTCCTTGTTTACTCGTACATTTCCTTTCACGCGCACAGGAAAGAACCTGGAAGGAAGACTTCGTTTAGAAAAATATAATTACTGTGCTATTTTTAACCGGGTGGAGTTTACCGGTTTTATTTATCGGGTAATTGAATGCCTTCTTTTTTCTTTTTCTTTCCCTTCTTGTTCGGCACCGACGCACCCTTTTATCCCTGTTTTTAAATTGGTGGGTAGTGAAACGAGGAGATGAAGGACTTTCCGGACAAACTTCTTTAATTGCGGAGTAATTGATGGAACTTTGCGCTCGTACCCTCCTTAATTTCATTATTGAATTTAATCTACTGAAAACTCAGTTTGAACTTATTTTGTTAACATGATCAGGAGTTTAACTATTTATATAATTAAATAACTAATACATCAGAGTAGCAATCAACTTTTTCAAACTATACATACATACATACATATGAGGAGGGATCAAGTTACAATAATTTTGAGTTACCACAGAGTTACAACAACGGTTTTTTTCATTTTCAAAGTCCAAATCGTCGATCCAAACCGTTCAACATGATTATCTAAATAAAATGTGCTTCTAGATCAAATTTTACATTTTTTTGAATTTTTTTACTATTTATTAAGATGGGTACAAAATTCAATGGTCTGAATTTGACTAGTTTTTGTACCCATCTTAATAAATAGTAAAAAAATTTTAAAAAAAATGTAAAATTTGAGTTGGAAGCACATTTTATTTAGATAATCATGTTGAACGGTTTGGATCGACGATTTGGACTTTGAAAATGAAAAAAAAAACATT
This sequence comes from Carex cristatella, assembly GCA_024447775.1. Taxonomy (NCBI): domain Eukaryota; kingdom Viridiplantae; phylum Streptophyta; class Magnoliopsida; order Poales; family Cyperaceae; genus Carex; species Carex cristatella. Next base: position 4,258,019 of record JAJHPF010000003.1, on the reverse strand, counting down.
GTTGTAACTTTGTGGTAACTCAAAATTGTGGTAATTGGATCTCTCCTCCATACATACACACATATATATACAGTAGAACTAGGGTGCTCCTAAGTTCACCAAATCTCTTGTGAACTTGACTCTAAAATATATCGAATCGACTTTAAACGATGAATCCAAACCGTTGAAACCCTTTTACCTAATGAGTAATGCGTCTACATGTGAAAATTTTAAAGTTTCGAATTAATTTAATATTAGAGTCAAGTTGGTCAAAAGTTTAAGATTATAAATTAATTTTAATGCATTTATTTTTTGGACTCCTTTTACCTAATTATATTGGTCATGTTTGGTTGTGGAGTAAGTGGTGGAGTGAACGAGGAGTAAATGTGAAGGAGTAACATTTGAGTTAATCTGGATTAAGTTACTCCAGCTAGAGAGGTAGAGCAACTTACTCCATCTATAGGTCTCGCAGTTAGAGTAACATTATGTTATAATTTTCTTTATCTTCATTAGTTTACTCCACCAAACTCTAACCAAACTTTAACCAACATGATTATTTTAATTTGTCTTAATTCATAGTAAGAAATTTAATCCGGAGTAAATTTACTCCAACCAAGCATGACAATTATCCATAATTTTTTATGTTCTCGAATAGTGTTATGTAATTTTACTTTTTTCGGCTTGAACTGTTTGATCTAACATAAATGTATTAGATCAACTGTACGGTATCATAAAAAATCTATCAGGAATACATGGATGGATCTAGTTATCCGTAATAGATTGGACGGTCTGATTCGGAGAAACAAGATCCTATGACTCAGATTGATAATAACAATTGTATACAAATTAGATCAGGTTATGAGAGAGTAATAAACAAAATTGTTCATTCAGCACGGTCATGATATAATTTAAGCATTTATCGAGTGAGGTTTAATAAGAAACCTAAAGAAATGTAAAATGTAAAAGTAGTGGGTAATTTGGTAAAATAATGTTTCATTAAATTTAGAGCCAACAAAACAAGAGTGACTGTTCAAATTAAAAGAACAGCTGTTTCTCGGCTGTGACCAAATCAACAAAGAGTAAGACTTTGCGCCGTAAATGCAAGGATCTTCTGTCACGATAAATCAAAGACCGTTAATTGTGTGACCAACGGTTGAGATCATTTCAATACGGTCCCCTCGTGGACCCGTGGTGGTCCTAACCGAGTCAGGTATTACTGCATGGATCAAACCGGTCGTAATTCAACCGGTTTTCCGCCAGGTTTTGAAATTACATATTTACCCTTATCATCTACTCTTAGCTAGGGGTGTCAATGGGTACGATGCGGGTAGGGTGGAAGCATTTTCATACCCATACCCGCTAAGAGTTGACCTTACCCATACCCTACTCTTACTCGTTAAGAATTTGCCTTACCCCACCCTATCCGTACCCGTTAAAATTAGTGGATAACGAAACGGTAGCGGGTGAATAACGAATAACACTAATATATTGGTTTTATTATTTTTACAGATATACTATCAAAACTCATCATGTCATACATATGCAATTATAATTATTAATATAAATATCAAAATACAAATATGCAATCAATTCTAACTAATAATTTTTTTATAAAGAAAAAAAACAAAAAATTCAATATCTCTTCTAACAAATTCAAAATTCAATTCGTTAATTAAATAATAAAACATTCAAATAAAAAAAAATAATATGTTTAATATTATATTCATCTTACACCAAAATACATATATTTTCTCATGAATTAACGTTGATACAATGATATGAAAAATATAAAATTGAATAAATTGAATATAATATTTATATATCTATATGTAATTTATTTTATATAATTACCCGTTATCCAATGAGTACGAAATAGCCTTTATCCGTACCCATACCCATTTAACTAACGAAAAAAAAATCCTTACCCATACCTAATAAGCTAACGAAAAAAAATTCTTACCCATACTCGACTTATCGAATACGATACAGGTAGAGTAAATGGGTAAACGGTTTTCATTGACACCCCTACTCTTAGCTCAGTTAGGTGCCAAACTGCCATATTTAACGAGGACACGATAGTAATATGAATTGCAATTGTCTGTTCCATGAATGCGAGTGTTGCCGAATTCAGATTCAGTGAAGTAACTAAATTTTTGGATTTTAAATCAGGATCGTCTGATTCGAATCTGGGATTATCTATCTGGATCTGGCGGGCACATATTTCAAGATGGAATTCGAATTCTTAGACAATTTCAAGTGACGAATTCGAATCAGACGGCCTCGATCTAAAACTATAAAATTGGGTTGCTTTGGGAGATCCGGACCCAGTGTTTCCGGGTCGGATCCGAATTCTCTGAGTAGACCATATTTTGAGCTTAGATCCAGACCGTCCGATCAAACTTGGAATCAATCCGGCATAAGATAGAATGCATGGACTCTTTACTATTCGTGCCATCTCAGATCAAATGGCCTGGATCCAAACTCAAAATTTAGGTTACTTTAGGAGATCCGGATTCGTGTTTCGCTGAGGACTTCTTTAACTTCGGTTTTTCGGACGCAGAGATGTGGACTTCGTATCCCCTACAGTAGTACAGTGACTCAAATTTTGATTTTAAATTCAAACCGTTCGATCTTCTCTGGCACGAACATTAAGGACCCTGTGTATTCCACTTAAGATCGGATGGGCCCATACTCAAACACAAAATTTGAGTTACTTTAGGGGATCCGGACATGGCTTGAGAATCGAGAGGCAAGTAGGCAAACAACTCAACAAGCGATTTGGTGACACATGTAGTGCACGAGATTGGCCCCAAAGTAAGGATTCGGGAAATCCTAACCGTGCGCTGTCTTCTCCAGTTATCACAACAGCACATTTCCAGTTTAGGCATTCTTCTAGACGGCGCATGTAGTCGTAAATAAGAATGGATTAAAGAGCAGCCTTTGGGGGAAATGGAGATGTAAACGATTTTGTTGTCGAGACTGGAGAGTACGAGCAAGCTGGCTGAGGTCATGTCAGGGATATGGTATTGGCACAACAGAAGTTACTATTAACACGACACAAATGTAATGTTTAGAAATGGACAGTTTTGTCCTTTCCTAAATATGTTCCTCCAATAACTAATCATTTCACTTTCATTAAAGCCGTAATTAGTTTCCTAAAATTTCATGAGAAAAATCTTTTTCCTTCCAGTTCAATAATAAAAATTATAGAAATTTATAATTATTTTCCATGCTCGTGAGAAATTATAAGAATTCCAGTTCAGTGATAATAAAGTTCGTTATCTTTTTTTTCCTCGAAAAAAAAAAAAATCGGTATCTATTCAGCAAAATGAATTTTTCTTTCCGAACTTTAATAAATGATAGAAACATTTTCATTTACTCGAACCAAATTTTTTTCCCGCTTATTTAGCTCTTTTTCTCCGTACACTCGTTATTACATTATCCTTTTTTAATAAGCTACAATAGTATTAGTAGTTTTGGAGTTTTTTTTATTTATAAACCATAAATATAAAATTTATTTTTAGAGTTCCAGCATGATTGATCGGTTTTTTATAAAAACTATAAAAAAACGAGTTGGCAGTTAGTTCCCTACAGTATTTTACATCCCAGAACGAGCTGTCAACTCGTTCTGGGTCATTTTTCAAAGTTTCTCCAAATCGTTCTGGGCACTTTGAAAAATGACCCAGAACAAATTGGTAGCTCGTTATGGGGTGTAAAATACTGCAGAGAACAGACTGCCAACTTATTTTTTTTTATGGTTTTTATAAAAAACCGATCAATCATGCTGGAACTCTAAAAATAAATTTTATATTTATGGTTTATAAAAAAAAATCACATTTTTGTTCTTTTTAAATAAAATTTAGTAAAGAACAAAAATTATAAATGCGTATTGTAGCTAACCACCACATGATAAGTGGGTTCATTATCTCCCGTGTATGAGACAAATTTCCTGTTGGTACGCACAGCAAGTGCCCACTACCACTACGCATCTGTCGTTATCTTATATATAAATATACTCCATGTTTGTAAAAAAAATTAATATATTTTTAAATAAATATTAAGGAGTTTGTCTTTTTTTTTTTCCTAATCATAATTTACTTTCACGAAGTACTGTAATCATATTTTTTTATTTTTTACCGTATTTTATTTTATGAAGTACTTTAATCATAGTTTTATTTTGTTAGTTTCATGTTTAGAATGTGTAAATTATTCCATAATTTAAATTTTACTTTATCTAATTTTTTTACAATTCAATGAATAATCATTAATAGACTCAATCGGTATTTTTCCCACAATATACCCTATATAAAGAATCTCAATCTAATATGTGCAAATTGTGTAACTATAAATGTAAGTCGGAAAATATACTTGAAAAAGATTAAAACAGGTAAATAACTAAATATATATATGTGAAGACTAGTATGGCTGTTAAAATAAGTTCGCATTACTATGAGATAAATTAAAATATGATTGGAGACGAATCAAACAATAATCGGGAATATGTCTCGATGTTATATCTATGCGGTGATTGTATCCTTTCTTGCAATCTTTATTCTAAGAGCATTTGCATCTCTGAAATTCTTGGAGTTTTAAAACTGACTTGGTAATTTATAAACTAGTTTCAGAAATGTAGATGGATTTTATATTTAACAATTTTGTTCTAGTTTCTAAATATGAAATCGTTTCAAAACTCTGATGGAGAAATAATCAACCCGTATTCGCTCAATTTTTAATACTATTTTAATTAAATGCTAATGTGGCAATTAAGAAACTCTAATTTTAATTTCAGGGATATAGAGATTTAAAAATTCAGAGAGTCTAAAATTTCTAAAATTTTATTAACAGTTACTTAGAAACTCCAAGAGTTTCAGGAATACAGATGCTCTAAAAGTCTGGATTGCCACTACAATAATTTATCACTATATGAGAGGATAAAAATGTTTTTTACTATGGTATCTTCGCGGTACTCTTTTCGGTAATACCGATACGCTCAGAAATAACATTTTTTGTTAGCGCACCATTAGAAATAGTCACTTTCTACTCTTGCAGACAATGACTTAAATAGTTGCACCATTGACCGTTTGTGTATAGTAAAATAACTTAACACACATAATTATTCTAGTAAAATGATAGCAACCTCTCTAGGAGGTTGTGGATTCAAAATTCAAACCATTTATTTTTTTGAAATGCACAAATCTCGAAACAAATGAATAGTTTGATTTGGACAAACAAAGACCTACGATTCCAAAAAATCGCAACAGATTTGTTTCCATAGTTGTATACTTGAATTTAAATTTCACATGTGAAATACTATGCATTTTACTTTTCAATTCCAAAATTTAAATTTCTACTTTCCACCTTGTTCATCTCTCTCTTAAAAAAAAATGACTTAACCGACACCAGGAGCTCTCCATGACTTTTTAAATGCAAATGTTAATACCAAAAGAAGTTCTCGGAAATAATTAAAAATGTGTGCCTCTGTTTGCATGTTTAAGACATAACACGCTATATTATAACGATTCGGCACCAAAAAAAAAATGCTTAGTTCTTGTCACATCAGAATTTTTTTTTTTTTCATTGTTTGAGAAGTGCTGACTGATGACGGCATTTATTTATTGATTTATTGATTTAATTATCCTATGATATGTTGACACGGATTTCTAATTGTTTTTTCTTGTTAGTCTACCTAGTTGACTAATTTAAATTTCATTTTAGTTCCATGCATGTTTGAATGTTTTGATTCATGAATGGGAGTTTCTTTAATCAGATACCTCAAAACAAAATCTCATCGTATCTTTTTGAATAGTAGGCTATATATATTCACATTGAAAACAAGAAAAAAAACGAAATAAATACAAAAATTATAAAAAAAATCATATAATTTATCATATATTTTTTGAAATAGTATTTTTTGAGTTGGATGCTCACATTATATGGGTTCATATCTCTTATGCTATTTTGTAAATTTGAGCCATTTGAGGTGAGAAATTCTCAAACCGCAAGATTTTATGCCAAAACTTACAGCTATATTTGTTGTCTATGAGATACCAAAAAAAAAAAAAGTAAATAATCATAAACTATTTATATACTTTGCATGTTCAATGTAATTTAAAATCCTAATATTTTTGGTCAAAGTCTCAGCGCTTTGCTATTTAAATACTCTGTTAGATGTAATTATTTTATTTTATTTTATTTTGTTGGTGCAAATTTTGGGATCAGGTAAGACGGGGTGGACCACAAAATGTATTCGTGGCAATGCAGCCGAGCCGATAAATGATAATGTTTAAAATGTTGTACTTCCTGAAGGTCAAGGCCGACAAAATACCATGTTTTTGTAGGGTTTGGTACAGGAAACTTCCCACCCTTTTTCGTTCCAACTCCACCTTCATCTCTTCGGGTGCGTATCCTCTGAGATATCTCAATTTTTGCGTGGCCGACGTGTCCGGTGCCTATTCGGGGGCACGTAGGGGGCCAGTATTATTTGTACTTTGAGATTCGTGCAGAACGTATTTGAACGATTGAGATATTCCAAAAGGTCACGCAAAGTTTGAGATATCTCAGAGGATGCGAATTCCATCTCTTCTGGACGAGATAGGAGTAGGTCCGACGTGAAACAAAATCTGTGCTCACGGAAATTGAAACAAACTTAAATGGATTTTAATTAGATCGCACAAATCTTGATGCAGATCGGATGGTCATTACAGTATCGAACCAAAGTTGGTCCGATGGGCATCGGACCTACTCTCAATTCTGGTCTTCTGGACTCTTATTATTCCAGTTCTTTGATGGTCTCGAGAAAAACGCGGTTTGCAAGAAGTAAATTGTGTCGGTGCCTCGGTGTCCACTGCCCTGGATTGAGGCGCGCATGAAGTCATCTCCTCTCCATTGGCATTATTCACTGGAGTTCTCCAGCAGTCACCGAGATCATCTAACTATTTTATTTATCTATAATTGACCTTTCAATGTCAAAATTCAGAACCGTCAAAAAAATCACCTGCGCGGCTGCGCAAGGTAGCCGGCATTAAAAAAAAAAAAAAAAAATTTCAATTTATTATATATATATATATATATGGCAACGACTTCTATGGACAAAGGACCTATTTGTAAAATGAATATATTTTTATTTTCAAAGTTCAAACAGTCGATCCGAACCGTTCATCTTGTTCTCCATATTAATATGTGCTTGGAGACCAAATTTTATATTTTTATGAATTTTTTTACTATTTATTAAGATGGGTACAAAATTCAATGGTCTGAATTTGATATTTTTTGTACCCATCTTAATAAATAGTAAAAAAATTCAGAAAAATGTAAAATTTGGTCTCCAAGCACATATTAATATGGAGAACAAGATGAACGGTTCGGATCGACTGTTTGAACTTTGAAAATAAACATATGTTCATTTTACAAAGAGGTCCTTATGTCCATAGAAGACACTCTCTCTCTCTCTCTCTATATATATATAGAGTATAGCTAAATTGCTATCGGTAGCATAACGACTGAAGTGCTACCGGAATCATATTTTAGTATTTGATGTTCAAACAACAAATCCAAATTGTTAGATGTTCCATCTATATTAAAATGTGTTTGAAAACCAAATTTCACATTTTTTAAAACTTTTTTTATTTTATTTATTAAACTGATTTGAAAACTGATATTTTTCAATGCTGCGATCTTTATTGGACGAACGGCCTATATCTGTGTGGAATTGTTCAACGAAATTCTTAATAATTAGAAGGCATATGTATTGGATTTATTTTTATTGTACAATGGAGATTGAGCCTTAGTGGTGAATAATTAATTATCAATTGGTGAGACTAAATTATTGTTTTTATATTCAAACCGTTTAACATGATTTACTCAGAGACTAAATTTTATATTTTTTGAAATTTTTTACTATTTTTTTAGATACGTATAAAATCACTGTTTTTGGACCGTTCAGAAACAATGATGTTATATGAATCTAAAAAAATAGTAAACAATTTCCAAAAAATATAAAATTTGGTCTCTAAGCACATTTTAATATGGAAATTATGTTGAGCGGTTCAAATCGACTATTCAGACTTTAATCGTATGATTTTTAGATGCTTTGAATAGTGTCCGGTTCAAAGCCATTTGGACCAAATCTTATCCCCAATCTGTATTAAAAATTGTGCGAACTAATTATAATATGTGCAAGTTTATTTCAATTTCAGTTCGCACATATTTTAACGCTAATTGTACAGACTTACAGTATTAAAACTAATTGAATATAAAATAGATCCGATGTCCTACTCCTATCTCATAAAAGAGATCAAATTAAAGCACTTGAACAGTTTGATCCACCAGGCAACAAAGACGCAATAAAGATAATCAACAGCAAGTTCCTTTCGAATTTTATTTTTATTTAAATTACAGAAAGCAGATTCCAAGTTCACGACTAAGCCAGAAACATGAGTTACATGACGAACAGGTCTGGCTCTCGCAATGACTTTTCCCCAAAAAAGCGTTGCCTCTGACAACTTTTGGGAGGTTCGAACTTGTTTCCACATAAAGGAGATATTATATAAAACATGGGCGTTGAATTGATGCACGTAAAAATTGTCAAAGAGACCCACTGTTAGTGTCTTAGTGATATCAGGATTTTTTTTTTTATAAAACGTAAATAAAAAAATAAAAAAAATTACAAAAAACAGATTGATTACTTTTAAAATTACAAATACCATAAAAATAAAAAAATAATCTTCAGCTACCCAGTTTGTAATCGAAATTTTTTTCGGTTACCCATTGCCACACATTTGCACACTGGACTACACCATACAAATAAATAAAAATACCAAATTTAAGAGTAACTGAATAAAGAAATTAGGTAACCGGTTATAATTTTCAATTACCAAGAGTAAAATAAAAATTGGGTAACCGGTTATAATTTTCGGTTACCAAGAGTAAAAAAAAAAAAAGTTAAGCAGCTATAATTTTTTTTTACCAAAAGTAAAAGAAAATGGTTTACCAGTTATAATTTTCAGTTATCAAGAGTAGTAAAAAAAAAAGTTGATTAACCGGTTATGATTTTAGGATTTAGTTTTTAGATTATGGTGTGGAATGTTGTGGTGCGGTTGTTTGTATATAGAGGTAAATGAATTTTTTTTTCTAAGTTACTAAGGTAACAAAATATTATTTTTAGTCTTATAGTTTTTATAATTTGAAGAGTAATTAATCTGTGTTTTGGTCTTTTTATTTTTATTTACGTTTTATAAAAAAAACCCGTCATATCACAAGAAAAGAAATGGGCTTGTTATCTGTACCTTCGGTTGACTTACTGTTAATTTCTAGTTCTTTAGACGGGCATGAAATATAAAATAAATTTACCAACTCGGTAGTAAGACGCATTAACCAAAATGGACTTCCTCTGAGCTATTTATTTCTCCGTCGTTGTAAGTCAAAACCTCAACGCTGTTAATTGAAGTTAGACGCAAATTAAGATCTGATTGGGGAGAGCAATTTGCGTCCGATGCCCATCGACTCAAATTTGAATCCAATAGACTCCATAACTATACAATTTGCTTTAAGATCCGTGCCCATAGATATTAAAGCAAATGCACACGGATATTAAAGCGACTTGTACGAATTTTAAAGCAAATCAGACCGTTCTGGAGCCCATTGCACTCAGTTTGAGTCCGATGGGCATCGGACCCAACCTGCTCTGCTGATTGGGAGGGAATTTTAGGTCATCAAAAGTTTGAAGGGACAACTGTCAAATATTCGACTGTAATTAACAATTAAAAGTTAAAATACTGTCGTTTTTATGTCATCACCTGTTTATTGTTGTCTTTATAATTCATTTTAGTAGCATTGTAATTCAATTTAATTATATTAATAATTCAATTTTTGAAATTGATCTGAAATAAAAATATTCAATTACAGAGAAGAAAAGGCCGAAAAATTTATAGCTAAGGATAATGAAGAACAAGTTCAAATAATATACGTATTTTATAAAGTCAGTTTAATAATTTTAGAATTTAATTTATTTGAATAATGTATCATAAATTAGTTCAGTTCAATAACAATAACAATGATTTTTTTTTGTTTTGCAAAAATGGATAACCACCTGTTTCATTACGAAACAAAAGTCCATATAAAATTGTGCAATATATCAAAAACAAATTATTACAAGCTAGTGGAATAACATCCAACTAGCACCAAAATCCACAAAACCAAGTAATAGAAGAAAACCACTAATATCGAACTATCACATTAGGAGAAGAGGAGGAGCTAGTATCAACTAAAGACCACTTAGGAGACAGCAAGCCAGCTGTCTCATCAATGGCCTCGGATAATTTTGTATCAGTCAACTGGTCTAACCCAAGAGTAGGGTCTACACCGGAATCCCTGAGAATTGTCAGGGAGCCTAGCTGAGTTAAATAAAAAACATCAAAAAGCATAATCAATGATAATAAATTAATAATAAAAACAAGCTCTAACATTTTCTATTATCCTATTATAATCAAGATATATTTCTTGTTATCTTGTATAAAAAAAAAAGTTCTCTTACTCATGGAGTTTGCCGTAACTGGCATTCGTGGTAGTTCTACGAGGGTAAATTGAGTAAAAACGAATATGGATTTGATTTAAAATTAGCAAGAAGGTGCATCGAAATTCAAAATACATGTGGTAACATGGATTGGCCCAGTTTGTCTGTTTTTATTCTTGAACCCAACATTCTTTAATCCCGTTTCTGTTGGTCAGGAACTCAGAAGCTGTCTTTTGTAGTCATGGATCAATCGTGCCAATGTGCCATTTAATTTAATTTAATATGATTCTGCGACGACCTTTTTATGCAGTGCTTCTAATACTTTCTTCTTGTGAGGTAAAATCAATGATAAAGTAAAACGATTCTCACTAAAAGATGCTCAAAGAAAAAAGATATTCGTGTGTAAAAACATTTCATCTGTCACCTCACCTCAAAAGTTATTTTGATTTTATATCTTCCGTTTATTGTACAATTATGTGTTGCATATAATAAAATTCTCTTATTTAGTTATACAAGTCAGCGAGAACTTGTACAAATTGAATAATAAAAGCTTCAAAATTATGGATAAGTTCTAATTATATTTTATAAAAGAAGGTGAAATTTTAGTTTTTTAGAGCACTTCTCTTTCGCTACTGGCTTATATCATTCATTATATTTTTAAATTATGCACGTAATGGAATTTGATGCACATTTTAACGTCTCTTAAATAATTTTGAGTTGTAGCGAGAAATTTGATTTGCAACTTATCGGCTTAATTTTAATTTGTCTGTTTAGTTTAAAAATTATGTTAAAATTATTAAATTTATCATTTGTCAAGAATCTCCTCTTACTTCTTACATGTACATCATCTTAGGTATATATATGATTCCGCTACTGAGATTGTGCTCCACAACGAGGGTGAAATGCCCTCGTTAATGGAAGGGAGAATGAAGTTTTCAGAGGTGAAGTTTACCTCGAACAGTGATTTTTATATCTCAAATCGGGGGTGAAGGTTGTCGCCAAAAAACAATACGCATTCACCTCCGCTTCCTCTTCGCTTCTTCTGTTCTGGAGCAGGTGAAACCTTCGGGCAACTGCAGGCTGAGGCACCATTTACCTCTGCACAGTGTATTTTCCTTCCTTTCTTTCCGCATAACCCTAATTAGAGCAGACTATGATTAAAACAATATCTAAATTGCCCGGTCAGAATATCAATAACTTTTTCGCAAGACCATTAGATTTGAAATTCAATACATAAAATATATGATAACCGCAATATTCACATAATTAGACCCATTTGAATCATTAAAGTAATAGTATAAAAAAAAGTGCAATTCATATTAGTGTGTGATAACAGTGTAAGAAGAGTGCCAACTGAACAATGTGACAACATTGCTAATTTTATGCTATTTAATATAATATAATTATTATTTGGATAATTTAATTGTTAATATTGTATGGAATTTTGTTTCGTGGTTATCTATTTTTGTAAAAAAAAAATATCAATATGAAAAATAGTAATTCTGTTATTTTTATAAAATATTAAATTAGTAAAATAATACTAATTGTCAAATTCAATGCTATGCAAACCAGAGAAAAATTTGCCTGAAAACAGTCAAAGTACAGAAGCCCCACATGGTGGGTCCGGATTCCCTAAAGTAACCCAATTTTTGAGTTTGAGATCGGGATCGTACGATTCGAATCTGTCGCTCAGAATCATCTCGAAATTCAAATTCATTCTCGAAATGTTTATGCTCCAGATATAAATAGATTTTTCAGATTCAAATCGGACGGTCCGGTTTTAAAAGTAAAAAATTGAGTTACTTCACCGGACCTGAATTCCCACATGGTCACATCAGCTGTCCACGAACCATGCAATTATTTGCGTATAACTGGAGGGAAGAGTGTATACAGAATTGAGCGGTGTACACTTGAGTACATAGTTGTATACAAACAGGTGGGAGCCATGAAGTATAACAGACCACATGTGCTGTTATTGATCCGGACTTCAGCAGCCTGTGCCCCTAGATTTGTAGCTATAAATGAGGTTTCCACTTTCAATATTAGAACAAACTTCACTAAAAAGGAAGGAGTTTTTGTTATGAATAAATGTCATGGTTTCGCCTATAAAAACTTCTTCGTTTTACCAACATATGTTACTTCAATATAGAAAGTTGATTGAGGCTATGATACTTTGCAAAGTGCGGATGAATCCATACTATGAATTTATAGCTATATTTTCAGAATTCAGATAGTTGATATAAGCTTTTCAATATTATCTCTAGAGAAGGAGATGAAAAGAGGAAGGATTAACGTGAAAAAGAAAAGAAGAAGTTGGTGGGGAAGAAGCTGTGCGAGGAAGAAAAAAAACGTGTTTTCTGCGTCGGGAAAAGAGAAAGGAGAAAAGGGCTGTGTATCCAGGGATGGATTCAGAATTTTCGTCAGGGGAACAAACAAATATCGAATCGAGTTTAAACTCATTAACTAATTGTATATTTGATAAACAATAATACTTTAACTTATACTTTATAATGTTCTGACTTGTAATTTATGATATTATGACTTATAATTATAATTACCAATCATATTTCAAAAAATTTATTTTAATTTTAACTATCAATTTAACCCGAATTATCAATCAAACATTCAGAGGAGGGCAAATAAATTTTCAAGGAGAGCAAAGCCAGTCGGAACCGATAAATCTCCACTAAAACTCAAAATCCAGGAGGCGGCTGCCCCCTCTTGGACTACACTGGGTCCGCTCCTGCGCGTATCGGGGGCGAAAAAGAACAAAACGTGTTGAGAAACAAGAGAGAAGAGGAGTGATACAATTTCTGTGTGTAATTGCATGTAACGTGGATCTAACTAATTAAATTTAGACTTCTACATACTTAGTAACATGAAATAGATACATAAAATCAAAATTATTTATTAAAGACTGAGATTGAGATGTGTCTTGATGAGTGACTCAGATTTATTGAATGAACGGTTCAGATTTCGTTTGGGTAGACAGGTGTTTGAAGACCAAATTTTTTGCGTGGTATTTAGTGGAGTACAGATAGTAAAATAAATTCTAAAAAAAATATAAAATTTAATCACCGAGCATGTTCTTATATAAAAATCATGTTAAACAGTTTGAATTAATTATTTTGAACTTTAAAAACAAAAATATAAATTTATAATACAGATTGATGTGCGCCTTGCTGCGAAGTACCATAACTTCACGCTAGAAAATTCTTTCGTATCAGTATATAATACTACCTCTTTATATAAAATCTCTTCTTAACGAGATTTCCGTTGCAAAAATTTTCGTATGGAAATTTTACACGGTCGCTATCACTGCCATAATATCTCAAAGAACAAAGACAGGTACTCAATAGTAAAATCAAATACTATTTGGATTATATATAAGCTAAACAGTCTTTAAAACTTTTTTCACCTGACTTCACTAGGATAATATTTTAAAAACAAATGCAAACATTCTAGTATTGTTTACAAATTTTCAACGGATGGAAACTTCTTCTGAATTAAACCATCACATGCTTGTAAGGGTGGCAAAAAAGCTCGTAGCTCGTGGCTTGACTGTAACTCGCGTCTGACTCGCTCGTTGGTGGATCAAGCTGTTAACGAGTCATGTCGCCACTAGCTCGATTTAGAATTAACGAGTTCAAGCTGGAACTTAGCTTGCCCATGAGTTACCTCGGCTAGGTATCAATTTGTGAATTTGTATGAATTTGTGTATATTTATATTGTCCACCCCAGTCAACTTGGTCCAAAAAGTTTGTAGAATTTATTTTCTTCTTAAAACAAGGTCCAACCAGACCCAGAGAGCCAATTCGCCAGCTAGTTTGGTCCGGCTTGTGACGGTTTCAAGCTGAGATTTCAGTTCAAATCTCTAAATTTAACTCGCTTGTGACTCGGATGAGCCAACTCATGACGAGTTCAAGCTGGACCCAACTCGTGAGGAGCTAGCTCATGACGAGTTCAAGCTGGACCCAACTCGTGAGGAGCCAGCTCATGACGAGTTCAAGCTGGACCCAACTCGTGACGAGCCAGCTCATGACGAGTTCAAGCTGGATCCAACTCGTGACGAGCCAACTTGTTGCCAATACATGCTTTGTGATCACTTTTTAATCCTTTTGTTTTCATCTTTGTATATTGCTTTGGGCCGCAAAGAAGCTTTTAATTTTGGGCCTCGTGTGTTCTCATTTCAGTTCTCATTCTGGACGGGGCCTCTATAGCTAACAGTTTACCAGTATCACTTAAATAAAGTCAGCGACTAAAAACACGCTTACATAAACAAAAAAAACTGAAAAATATGCGAATAAAGTACAATTAAAGATCTGAATATACTAATTTACCAACTACACAAGATAGAGAAAATAAGGAAAGAGAAATAATAGAAATTATTCAGTTGACCAATTGAACAACAACATGTTGATTATATGTAATTGGTTAAGTCTTGACACTGAAATGTGAATGGATGTGGACACAATCACTTCACACTACCTTTTGGTATTGTCAGAACATGCAATCTTTTCACACCAGAATTTGTATTTTCAAGGGCCTCAAGTTTTTTTCTCAGAGAATTGAAGGAGCATTCTTCTTTTTGGATGCCAAACTGTAGTCAGACGATCAAAATTGAAGCTATTAAAGATCATAAGGTCTTCAAATATGTATACAAAGTTAAAAACCATACTGGAAGACTATTCATACAGACCTTGTCGCTTTATTCAGACACTGAATTTTGCTTGGTATGACACGTCCTTTGCACCTGCCTGTGCTAGTGTCTTTTTTCAGTACACACTGGAATTCAACAATACATAAAATTTATGTGATGATTCATGTTATTTAAGGAGGAGATCATAATGAACTATTCATAATTGATAAAAATCTACCTTGCTTTCTTCTTTTACAGGCTCCGATTGAACCAGCCTCTTCTTTTCCAAATTGGCTTCCTTCAGAATTCCTCTTTCCTGAATTATACACACAGAAATGATTAGTTACCAATTTCATTGACATTATTTATTCTCCTTGAGCATAATCTTAATATGAAATTTCTTATATGATCTTCCTGAATTATGCACACACCAAATTAATTCAACAAAAGTATCACAAACAATTTTCTTTTGACAAAATATGAATCACTATAAAATCTGAAACGGAGCTTACATCCGTTCGAAATCTGAAAGGCTTTGGATTTGTGGTCTTTTTGTTTTTTGAACTTTGGTCTGGGTTGACTTGTGACGGCTTCTTTTGAATTTTCAGAACCTGCACCAGTCATTTATCTTTTTCAATATTTGAATTGATATTTAAATAATTTCTTAAACAATAAACATAACAAACTCAAAGAGAAATAATGAATCGCTCTATTTTGTTTGAAACCTGTTGAGGAGGAACATTCTCAATGGTCCTGAGAAGAGATTTCTTCCCCTCAGCTTTCGTCTTCTTTCTACGTTCAACCCTGATATTTACAAAATGCAACATTTAGGACATAAATGCAAAATATAATCTTAAAACACAATCCAGAGAAAAATTGCATGAGTGGCCATACCTTTGGGTATCATTTTGCAGAATATTTTCCTTATCCTCATCACAGTTCCCCAATTCGGTTTTCAAACCTTCTTTCTTAGCCCCAGTAGCCAAGTTATCTTTAATTTTCGATTTTAAGCCCTCCTTTTTAACCACCTCTTCATTATTGGTACCACTTGAAGTACCATTTTCTATGTTTGGTTTCAGAACAGGCTGATTCGATTTCCATGGTGCCCTCGAGTTTTTCCTCTTTGGGCCCATCTCATCACAGTTCCCCAATTTGGTTTTCAAATCTTCTTTCTCAATCCCAGTACCCAAGTTATCTTTAATTTTCGATTTTGATTCCTCCCTTTTAACAACCTCTTCATTCTCAGTACCACTTGTGGTACAATTTTCTATGTTTGGTTTCAGAACAGGCTGATTTGATTTCCATAGTGCCCTCGAGCCTTTTCTCTTTGGGCACATCTCATCACAGTTCCCTAATTTGGTTTTCAAACCTTCTTTCTCAATCCCAGTACCCAAGTTATCTTTAATTTCGGATTTTGATCCTTTCCTTTTAACCACCTCTTCATTCTCGCTACCACTTCTGGTACTATTTTCTATGTTTGATATCAGAACAGGCTGATTTGATTTCGACAGTTGCCTTGAGCTTTTCCTCTTTGGACCCGTTTCCAATTTTTGCTTCATATTTGTATTATTTGCACCGATATTTTCTCTAATTTCGGGTTTCAGAACCAGTACTTCCCCAATCCCTTTATTCTCCACTCCACTTGTGATAGCGTGTTCTACACTTTCTTTCCAAATTGACTGCCTTAATTTCCTTCCAGGCCTTTCCTTCTGTGGGTCTAATTTCGATTTTTGTTCTCTATCTGTAACATCCGAATCCAAATTCTGTACATTTTCTTCCAAAAGTTGTTTTTTGGTTTTCCGCAAGGGCCTTGAAATGTTCTTTCTGGGAGCAACTTCTGTTTCTCGTATCAAAATCGAATCATTTAGCTTAGATTCATCAGATCTCTTTGCAGCTTTTGAAACTTGCCCGAGGTATCTACTTGGCACAATTCTTCTCTTCGTATTGTTTATATTTAATTTTCGGAGCTTTGCGCAAATTTCCTTAATTTCTTTCTTTGGGGTAGGAGAGAATATAGGCTTTGCTGAGAAAAAGCCCGACCCGTTCTTTTCTCCTGAAGCACATTGAATTTTTGAATTCATGCTTTGATCTTTTGGGGTTGAGGTGGCTTCCTTTTCTCCAATTGTTGTCAGAACCATTTTCTTTGCTCGGCTTTGGGGTGATTTTAAACTTGAAATTAGGTGGCCCTTTAATTTTGAATTTGCAAGCTTTTCAGGAACTTCAGTTGCGGTGCTTAGTCTGACAAGTCTACTCCTTGGCTGCTTTGCCGGGGCTGAATGTGGGCAATTTGCATTTAACCTAAGAAAGAAAAAGGGAAAAACCTTTAATTTCTGAATCTAAACAAAAGGAAATATATATAACTTTTTTAGCAAAATTACCCCCTAATTGCAAATGGTACCTTCCGTTGTTCCTTTTAAGGGATTTGTGGAGACGTACGTTGGGGCTCCTTGCTGCCAGGACCTGTTTGCATTAATTTATTTTTTCTGGTTTAGGAACCACATGGAAATTTGAAATGCAAAAAGAACTTGATATGAAATATAAAAATGAATTGGAGAAATTAGAGAAAATTATCACGAACTCTAAGCATGAAGCTTTTGTTCAGAGCTTCTGGGTCAATTTTCTCGTGATTTAGATCACATCCTGGAAAAAATAAAAGAGTATTAGAAACTAAAAAAATCAACAATTTGAGACTAGGCCTCTGGATCTGTATCGGACATCAGCTGCCTCTAATAATCAAATACTATAATTCTACTAAGAGATAACTGAGTGAGGACAAGGGGCTTTGAATCTTGTATATATCAAACCTAAATTACAGAAAAGCAGGTTCGTAAATGCACAAATACTAACCGATTTTGTGACAAAACCAGGATCCATCCTCTGGTGACAGATCTAATGCTGTGAAATCCACAAACTTAGGCGCCTCTAAATTTTCATAAAATTCTTCATCTTCGTTTATCACAGTGGATTCACTTGCCAGATCTGTATTGACATCCTCCATTTTGAGCTAAATTGAAAAGGAACGAAGCCTAGAAGTTAGAAAGAGAGGAGAGAAGAGTTTTATTTTGTCATTTTTTGGCTCTTACAGTGAGATTTAAATTTGGGAAGGCTCCGAACTAGCCGTTGGAGAATTCGATTGGACTGAGGCGGCCGATGCTTCGGGAAGCATAAGATTCTTTTGGAACCCCTATTTAATTTTGTTTAGGACAACAATGCCCTTTGCTCTTGAAATTAATATAAGAGCGTTTTTTAATAATTATTTTCCATCAACAGTAAAATATTGGGAAAATAAAATCGTCAATAAATATTTCAAATTTCTGAGGGTCCGGTTTATTAAAATTAAGATAGAATAAATGAGTAAGAAAATCCGCATATTACTGTATTATTGTTTATATATATGAATTTTCATTTAGGCCTTGTTCGGTATGCAAATATTTACTGGATTTGGACAGTTCCTAAATTTTTTTTGGCTCAAATTTCCCATTGGGTTGTTCCCAAATAAAACCATTTAATTTTTCTGGGATCAAAAACATCAACTCAGATCACATTATTTTCTTGCTATTCTCTCTCTCTCCTCTTTCTTCTCTTCACGTGGCTCAGTCTCTGTCTTCCCATAACTACTCTATATATAAACATTTCTTTTCAATTTAATTACCCACTGTGGGACTAAGCATTTGGTCCGGATTCGGACTAAATATTTTTTAAAACCAATATTCTGAAGTGGGTTTCTTATTGTAATTATATATAATAAATGTTTATTTTTTTTTTCTAAATGTTTTTAAATGTTTACTTTTTTGTAAATATTCTGAATTGTTCTTTTCTTTTTTTTTATTACATATTTTAAATGTTAGTTTGTTTTCTTATGTTTGTTTTACATATGTTAAATGTTTGTTTGTTTTCTTATTTTTGTGATTACATATATTTAATGCTTGTTTGTTTATAAATATTTGTTTGTTTGTAAATATTTTTAAATGTTTTTAATTGTTGTTTCTTTTTTTATTTTATTTGTACCCATTTTATAATAATTTGTATTGGAAATATTTTATCTATTTAATATTATTATTTAATCAATTTTATTTAATTGTATTATTTAAAATTTTATGAATAAAATTAACATTATTATAAAAAAATTAAGCAAAATAGTAATCTTGTATTAACCACCATAATGATCACTTTATTAATTTAATTTTAAATAATTTCTATGGTAATTTAATTTAGCTAAATGGAAATTGTGTTATGTTATTGTTGAATTGATTTAATTTAATTTAATTAATAATTGTTTTATTGATAGAAGTATTTTAGAAAGAAAATAAGATATCCCGCAACTATTCCCACGGTACAACCGAATACTTATTCAGTATATTCCTATAATTATTCCTGTGCATATTTATGAGTATGGGTTCCCGAATCTATCAAATCCCATCCCGCACAAAATCCGCATATAAAAATCCGAATAAAAATATGCATATGCGGCCGCATACCGTATATGCGGTATGTGGTGGCCTTCTGCATGCCAAATGAAAACCGAATTTCAAAACACTATTTTTACTCCTTGTGTAAATATGGTACCACCATGTTGCACAAAAATATTTGAAAGTACTATAAGGCCCAAAACATGGACCAAGATTATAAATTGTCTTATTAAATCCCAAAATACAATCCTTAAATTAAACCATATATTACAACATCAAAGTCGCTCATGATGTAAAGTTTGATCATTTAACAAAATCATTGTCATTTTCATAAAAGATTTAATATACAAGTAAAATAAATTTTATACAGTTATACGATCGTATCTTTGATATTCACTAGTATATATACAATGCAAAGCATGAGGATAATAGTCTTGACAAAAAATCTTATAGAAGCACGTGTCACATGCATGTACACACTGGAATTTACATAAACATAGTTAAAATCTGATTTTTGACTAAACCATACTAAAACAGGGGGCGCAAATAGGATTGGCTTCCATTCGGATTATTGGTGCATATATTATATATATCACCCACATAGAAGAGAATATTAACTAGATATAAATTTATGCTGTCCGTTCTAATCGGCAAGGATAATGGATTAATTTCACGAATGGTCCCCATAGTATCATTATCATTTTTTAATATTTGGTTGTGAAAATGCAAAGCTTCAATTGCTCTGCAGAGTTAATATTTTTTTAAGAACAAATCAACTCTGCCATGGGCATTTTCTGAAAAAAAAAAACATTAATCATACAACTTATATTGGCAAAAGTAAAAAAGTTAAGGTATTAATATAGGTATTTTGAAACTTAGAGGATCTAAGTGTAAAAAGGGTTTGTATTTTAAGAAATATCCAATTATTTAGTCAGGTATGCATGTAATAGACTTTATTAAGGTTGATAATGGATTTCCATAATACTAATAATTAGATTATAATAGATTTGTACTTAGAACTCAAAAATATAATTGGTAGATTATTAAATTTGTATTTGGATCTTGTACGATTCCTAATTCAAAATATGCTGAGAATTGGATAAAAAATATTACTATAATTATTGAATACAATTTTAAGTTATCCAAAATTATATATTATGTATATTGAAATTAAATAAAAAAATATAGTCATATAAAATATTTTAGTTAAAATTATTACTCATAATTTGTAATTTTATAATTGTACCATGTTTTCTAACTTTAGACATTTTACCTAAAATATAATTAATATGTCTAAAATATAATTAATATGTGATCGAATTCATTCTAAAATTCGTTATAATAATTAATATAAATCTGCATTTAGATTATTATTTTATATATATATATAAAGATTGGCTAATATCAAAATGTTTTATTCCTAGGCTGTGGAATAAAAGCTTCGATTTTTGTATTTTGAAAGTCCCAACAATCATTCCAAACCATTCAACATTCAATCTATAATAAAATAATATGCTTAGAGACCAAAATTTACTTTTTTTTAGAGACTTTTTACTATTTATTAAGTCAGTTTTAAAATTGTTGTTTTCAATGATCTATAAAATTTTCATTGTTTACTAAAATCAGTAATTTTAAAACTAGCTTAATAAATAATAAAAAATTCAAAAAAATATTAAATTTTGTCTCCAAACACATTTTAATATATAGATCACATTTAATAGTTTAGATCAAATGTTTAAGCTTTGAAAAATAAAAAAACAATTAATTGCACTATGGAACACACACCCACACGCGCACACATATCGTCCGATTCATTGACTGGCGCACTTAACAAGGAAAACAAAACATAAATTCGAAATTACTGAGCCAATGGCTTTGATTCTACTGGAATTTAATATTGGGATAAAAATCTCTGACCAAGGCCCAAACTATTAACTCATGGATCATATTCTTGTGTGTACCGGATTTGTGAATCTACTTAATTGGGTCGGATACTCGGACCATGAATTTATACTTGAAAACAAATAAAAAAAAAACAAAGAAAAAAGATTCATTCCGGGAACTAGACAGCTATGTAACTTCTGGTGTAGGGAGTCAGCATAGCTGAGATAATGGAAACATGGTGATCCTGTAAAGAACCAGAGAAGGATAAATTTGTATAGTTCATGCACTTTTGAAAATATAAAATTAGATGTACCTGCAGTCATTTTTAAATATTAAAATTAAAAAGCTGCAATTCACAAAAATATGACTCGTTACACAGAAGGCTATACACAATACACTATAAAAAATTGACCCCATGGCAATAGTACCATATGATTTCCCTATATAAGTAGCAATACAACTTGTAAAAGTTCAAACAAAGCACAGAGATGTCTTTAGAGAACAGCCCCAAAATCCCTCTTGTAATGCTCAACTCCGGCAACATCATGCCGGTCATAGCTTTTGGCACATATGATTACCGATTGGAGCCACAGAAGGCGAAAGAGGCGGTCATAGAGGCAATCAAGGTCGGGTACCGTCACTTCGACACGGCGTCTGTGTACAGATCGGAGGGTGCATTGGGTGAGGCCATATCAGAGGCCATCGAGCTTGGATTGATTGGGTCCCGTAAGGAGGTGTTTATCACCTCCAAGCTCTGGTGCACTGACAACCACCCTGAACTTGTGCTCCCTGCCATTCTCTCTAGTCTCAGGTATGCATTAAAGAAAAATAGAAACAAGAAACCAACTTAGCTGCACATTATTTGATGTGTAGAAGAAAATTATATATGCATGCCTAGACACACACACACACACACACACACATCATGCTCTATAATAATTATTCCATTGCAGAAAACATTGATTGATATTATAGCTTTTTTTGTAATATATAATATAGTATGGGAGTATATTATATATGTATAAATCTCCAGATTTCCAGGAGTGCACATTTGATGGGCTAGGTAACTGAATATATATCAATATATTCATATATGTGCCTTAACAATTAACATATATGAATGTATCCGTCACTCTCCCATTTAGCAATATATTTATAGAGCATATATGTGCCTTAACAATTAACATATATATATGAATGTATCCGTCACTCTCCCATTTAGCAATATATTTATAGAGCATATATGTGCCTTAACAATTAACATATATGAATGTATCCGTCACTCTCCCATTTAGCAACTTGTCAAATGAATATGCACATATATGCTTGTCTTGCTGTTCAGATAAGCACATCAAATGATATTTACAACAGCAAACTTAAGCATGACATCAATGATAGGGTTTGAAATTTATTATCTGACTAGAGTGGTGATGTATTCACTGATTGAGCTGTTTGGAGACAAATAGCCATGAGGCCCACAATTCTAATTTTAAATTGAGTTCGTTATAATAAAGTAATAGAGGAGTGCTTTCAAGTCATAAAATTATTGGATTAATTAATGTCATTATTTAAAATTGTTGGATTAATTAATTGTCATAATTTAAAATTATTGGATTCATAATTTTTTTTAAATGTGTATTTCAAAATTAAAATGTAAACATAGATTTTAATCATCGATCCTGTGTATTTCTGACAATCAAATTGTTTTCATGCATGACATTTCTTTTCCTTTTCATGAAAGATTAGACATCACGATTTTTTTTACTATCAGTCTATGAAATTCACTCAACTATTTAATTTGCTGATGCTTTTCTTTTTCTACATTAAGATTTAAATAAAATTTGTTAAATTGCCTCAATAATAGATATTACTAAATTTCAAATTAACCTATGATCTTCCATATCGAAAATATTACCGTAGTTATGGGACAAAACGCAAAACAAATTGGGAAGTAAAAAAACATATTTTTATATAACGAGCCAGTTCGCCAAATGCTCGGTCCAAAATTAACGAGTTTAAGCTGGGATCTAGCTTGCTCGCCAGCTGGATCGGCTAGGCATCAATTTGTGTACATTTTGTTATGTCTAGCTCGATTCGGCTCGATCTAGAAAGTTTATAGAATTTATTTTCTTCTTAAAATAAGATCCAGCTAGATCTAGCGAGCCAGCTCATCAGCTCGCGAGTTAGCTCGAGCTGACTTGTGTCAATAAAGTTTTAATTCGGATGCTCTAGATCTAGCTCGCTTGATTATAGATCGGTTCAGAATTAACAAGTTGAGCTCGGACCAAGCCAGCTCGTTGACAACTATGTGGTCGTCAAATAGTAACGCAAAACAACTGGCGCTCTGCATGCAACTTTAAAGTGGTTATAAATTTGTTTAAGAAAATGCTTGATGACAAAAATGAAATGCACAGTTTCTATCGAAAATAGGCAAAAAAAAAGTTTGAGTTTGTGAGCATGCATGAACTTGATTAACGCTCGTGCTACGTAATTTTCTCATTAAATATATCCTAAGAAAAAGAGCATGCAAAAAGAATTTTATTGCCAATTAAAATATCTCGTATACATTTTTTTTTATTCAATATAGCTATTTTATCTAAGGAATGCAATTTGTCTAAATATGACAGTCAAACATGCAAAATGGTGCGGGATCAGTTGGAAATTTTGTAACTGAATCTCGGCTACGGAAAAAACAAAAAAAAACAAATGAATTGAAGAATATATGAATTTTTAAATTATAGTAATTTCAATAAAAATAATATGCATTCATAAATTTAGGGCACTGATAGATATTCTTTTAGAAATATTCAAGACATATACAATAGTAAATAAGACTATAATTTAACAAAAAAACACAAACACTATATTATTTTAAATATATCATATTTATTGCACCTTAATTATATGAAACACATATCTTTTAAATAGAAAATAGAAATTGAATGTGAAGTCATCTAATAAAAAATAAGGAGAGAAAATAAATCAAGCAAATAAAAAATATTGATGATGTGACATATTAAAAAAAAAATACTAGCTTGGAGGCTTAACACTCTCTATGAAGTATATATCAATTGAATTTACATTTCAAAATATCCCTCTTGTATTTAATAATGCGCATATCTATAGGAATCTACATTGAACATCTAATTGATCATGTAATTGTATAGGAATCTCAAAATGGACTACCTAGACATGTACTTAATGCACTGGCCGATGAGCGCCAAGCCGGGGCCGGCATCGTTCCCTGTGAAACGAGATGATGTGGTGCCACTAGATCTGAGGGGTGTGTGGGAGGCCATGGAAGAGTGCCAAAAGCAAGGTCTAACAAAAGCCATAGGAGTAAGCAATTTCACAACAACAAAACTAGAAGAGCTGTTTGCATTTGCTGAAACACCTCCTGCTGTTAACCAGGTAATTTTGCATTAAACTATAATGGAAAATCATTACAAACTAACAAGCAAGTAATGCCACATAATTTAAATCTTTAGGTTTACAAATTAAAATTCTTGGTTTCGAAAATATGAAGATTTATAGGTAGGAAGTTTAGCATTTTGTGTACAAAAATTTGGAAAATTTGACTCTATATAGTTTCACAATTTCAGACTTAATTTAAAACTCATGAATGAAGGAGTGAAGTTATTTAGAAATTAGAAATTTGACGCTCTCTGGCAACTAATTGCGCTTATGTATGAAGTTTTCAAAGATATGGTTCTGTTTGCAAATATTACCAATTACCAGTTCATACCTTACAAATAAAATTGTGTTGTTGGGTAACCTCAGAATTACCCTTCAGAATTAATTCTCCTATAATTCCCCTGAATTTTATTATATATATAACAGTAACTAAAAGATGTATAGTACTCCATACAACATGCTTATATATCTCATTTGATGTAGGTAGAGATGAACTCAGGATGGCAGCAGCAGAAATTGAAGAAATATTGCTCAAAAAAAGGAATATTTATAACCGCTTACTCTCCTCTAGGAGGCCAAGCTACTTTTGGCAATCCAAATCCAGTTATGACATGTCATGTGCTCAAACAAATAGCTGGTGCCAAGGGAAAAACTGTTGCACAGGTACTCTACTTCTTTGCATTCTCTCCACAGCATATTTTGGTACCATCAAGTGTTGCATCAGTATGTATACAAAATTTACTAGCGTAATATGTGAATTTATTGTCATTGTTGTCACGATGGAACTAAAAAATTGAGATTGGATGGGGCAGAATAAGTTATTATAGTATAATTATATTTTATTAGAGGACTAAAATATGTATTTGTAAAAATTATAAAACATAAAGGACAAAATTACTAATTTTTAATTTATAAAAATGACTTGGTAATTCTAATTAATACTTAAATCACTCCTGATTGTTGTTGATATTGAGAGCAGTTTGGGTCTGATGAGCTCCATAACCGTCCGATCCGCTTTAAGATCCGTACACACAGATATTAAAATAAATGCGTACGGATATTAAAGCAACATGTACGGATCTTATAGTGGATCGGACGGTTATAGAGCCCATCGAACTCAGTTTGAGTCCGATGGGCATCGGACCCAAACTCCTCTCGTTGATATTAGACTATTAATGTTATTACATACTAGAAATATTTATTACTATTAGTGTTATTGTAGATTTCATTGAGATGGATATTGGAGCAAGATGTGGGCATTGTGGTAAAAAGCTTCAACAAAAAGAGGCTCATACAAAATTTGAAAATCTTTGATTGGGAACTAAGCAAGGAAGAACAGCTCAAGATCAGCACAATTCCTCAAAAAAAGGCTGCTCGCGTGGAATTCATGCTTACCAAAGAAGGCACTTTAACTTCAGTCAAATTTTCTGATATAGACATTATTGAATAATAATTAATTATCTTGTTGCATGCAAATTATTGGCTTCTGTTTGCTTTTAATAACTGTCTTTAAAATGTTAGATAAATAAAAGGGGATCGAGGAAATAGTTTTAAATTTGTGTGGGGAAATATAATATTATGCTGATTTTGTGGGTAAATTGATTATTTTGAAAGTTTGTATGAGCACACTAGAAACTCTCCCTTTAAAGAAATTCAGCCATTTTTTGTTCTTCTGCATGCATAACGTGTTTCTTAATTGTATGATTTATCATTACATTGTTTTGTTATAAAAAAGAATATTTATTTCCATAAGATTATCTCCTTTTAAAATTTATTTAATTTTTTTTCTGAAGCGAAACTCGAAAAATAACCTTAATTTTATAAAACATGTAACTGAGTTAACATTTTGCTCGAATTTACATCATCAAACATATTGAAAATTTGCACCTAAAAAATTTCCCTTTAAATTTCTGAAAATCCCCACCTAAAATATCATAAAAGGAAATGAAATTGCGTGCTATAATTATTTTTTTTGGGTAAAGTTGGAGGTTAAGCCACCCAACTATTTAATACTTTTGTTTTTATAATAATAAATGATTTCTCCTATCTGAATTTTGAACTCACGACCTCTCATATAGAAACCATGTGTCATAGCCACTAGACCAAATGTTAGTTCTCACGTGTCATAATTATAGTTAGTGCTTTAAATATTGTTCGCATAATAAGAGTATACAAAGTACGTATTTGTACTAGATGACTTTACCTTTTCAAAGTTTTAATTTAGTTGGGGACATAAAATTAAAAATCTGACATTAGAAAATTTAATAAATTTAAGACTATCTTAACATATTAATGTATGCCAAGGGAATTGCTCCAATGTACTTGATATCACATCCTTGTGCAACTTATCCCAGAGGCAAGTTTGAAGATGAAGAAGATCACCCAGGCAGCAGCTAAACAGGAGTCAAGACCGTTAGACACATCACTGCATCAGCAATAACAGAAACCAGATTTAGCTCCTCTCAGCTGACTCGCTTTGACCAGAGTCAAACCATAACCGATTATGTTATCGATTCTGTTACTGAACTAATTAGTTGTGTCTATATAAGCTACTATCGCATTGTAAATATTCTGAATTCCTTTCGGGTATTAGAGCCTCATCCTTTTCCTCTTCTACTTGATTCAGACACAAAATTATAGAAATTCAATCTGATTACTGACAAGGTCCTTGAATATCCACCGATACTGCTACCCCTGCCAAGCTTGATTGCAACAACTTTCTCACAAGTAAGTCACAAATCGAGCCTATTATCGATGAATATGGACTTATTGGGTATCTTGATGGACCAACCCCTAGTGCCATCTCAGTCCTCTCCAATGGTGTCTCTCAGCCAGATCCTGAGTATCTCTTGTGGCACAAATATGATCAGTTTCTTCTTAGCGAGTTGCGATCGTCAAACAAGAAGGCTCCTTGCAAAGTTCGTCAATTTCTCCACCTCTGTCGATCTGCGGCGCTCTCTTCACGAGGTGTATTCAGGTGTACAACAAGCCAAGATCACTGAGCTGCGGTGACAACTTCAAACCTCGGTGTGGGGTCCACACTCGTGTGCTAATTACTTTGAGAAGATGAGAGGTATTGCGGATCAACTCACAACTATAGGGTCTCTGATATCGGATCCGGATGTAGTTAGTTTTGTATTAAACAAGTTTGGACCAGCGTATAACTCTTTTGTGGTTGCCATTAAGACCCGTTCTGCACCCGTTTCTGTTTCGGATCTTCACGGCTTTGTGCTTAGCCATGAGGCATTACTCACTGCACAACTGACCCACTCTTCTTCTTCTCAAAAGAAAGGAAAGGCAAGAAAGGGAAACCGTTGACGCTTCTATAAACCAATCAATCATCTGCCTTGTTAACCCTACATTTTGCTTTTGACCAATGCTTCTAGAAATCAAGTCCCCGGAACGCAATATATTCTTTTTTTATAACATATATTTGATTTCTGAGAAGCAACCTTGGTGTGCATCACCCCTGACATCTCCTATTCTCCTTGATCTTGCCGGGTACTAGGTGTAGTCAACACAGGTCCAACAAGTTGGGATCCTATGAGACATTTTAGTACCTTGTTTATTTTCAAAAAATATACTATAATATTTAAGACTCATTTATTTTCAAAATTTATGCGTTTATACACGATTTTCTATATAGTTTAAAATAAAATAATATGGTACTCAACATACAAATTTATATAATTCTCTCAATGTGTGTTCAACCATTTTGACTCCACCCCTAATTTTATGGATCAATATCCTTCCAGGTACCGTAGAGGACAGGTCTTACTTTACAATTTGAGATTAAATCTCAACCGGTTTGAGATTCGGAGGAAGTAACGGGCAGTTTTATTGGACTTTGAGATTCGTGCCAAGCTAAAAAGAACGGTCTGAATGCACTAATTGTAAAAGATTCCCTTTTCAGGTAATGCACTGAATATGAATTCTAATTTTATCAATTACTAATTCGAGCATGCATATTGTGGGGCACTCTAACATAAAAATATGCTTTGAATAATTTGCATTTTCACTACTACGGCCTCCAAAGTGCATGGCAAATAAATCAAATTTCACAAGCTTAATTTAGTGCATGATTCACCACAGTACCACACTATATTCCTAGGAAGTTTTGTTGCATAGTTTTATCACTTCCTCTGGAAGAATTCCTAGGCGTTAATCCCAACTGTTTGTTCTATATATATATAAAGCACAAACAACCACTAGCAAACTC
This sequence comes from Carex cristatella, assembly GCA_024447775.1. Taxonomy (NCBI): domain Eukaryota; kingdom Viridiplantae; phylum Streptophyta; class Magnoliopsida; order Poales; family Cyperaceae; genus Carex; species Carex cristatella. The sequence continues at coordinate 4,228,965 of JAJHPF010000003.1, read as the reverse complement.
AAATTCAAATTGAGAGAAATAGTGATCACATCCCAATCCAAGATGGAATGAGAAACCAGTACCAAGATACCATTAAAAACCCTCAGCTCAGGCCATGGCATGCTGACCGTAGCCTTAGGCACGTTTGAGTTCTCATTTGATCCTGATAAGGCGAAAGCGGCCATCATAGAGGCAATCAAGATCAGATACCGCCACTTTGACACGGCATGTCAGTACGGGTCAGAGGGTGCCTTGGGTGAGACCATCGCTGAGGCCGTGCGGCATGGTCTGATTGGGCCCCGTGTGGATGTGTTTATCACCTCCAAGCTTTGGTACGGTGTACCGACAACCATCCAGAATGTGTGTTCTCTGCCATTAAAACTAGTCTCAGGTAACTTCCTTTTCCCTCATTTTCGTTCTCATTGTCTGTGCACTATGATATAATATTCCTGTCATGCTGATAAAAATATGCCTGTCGATATGAAAGAAAATTAAACATTAAATTATAGTCTTTTGGTGTATCTGAATGTGTTCTTGATGTGCATTGTGTGTTCTTAGATAATACTCTGTGATAGATGATAATGTGTCACTTATAGTTGGTGAGCTATGTTCATCAAGAGGAGTTGGTGAGTTTACTCCAAAATCTTTCGGAGCAGTATCAAACGATGTATACAAATTATTAAAATTGATTTACTTCACGAGTAACGTGTGTACATACAAAATTTAAATTTTTTTGAATTCATTCAGTGCATTCATTTTTCATCATTTTTTGATTGCTCGAATGATTCTCCTTTTTTACACTTCACTTTGAATGATTCCCTAAAAGATAAAATTATTTGGAGATGGAATAGCAACAGTCTCTTTACTGTTAGTTCTTTTTACAAATGGCTCCAATTTGGAGAAATTCCTAAAAAGGAATATTTAACAATATGGCAATCTAAACTGCCTTTGAAAATTAAAATTTTTTTGTGGCTTGTTAGACGAAACAAGATCCTTACAAAGAATAATTTAATAAAAAGGGGATGGCAGGGTGACACAACATGTGTCTTCTGCTCTCACCCTGAAAGTGTAGTAGACCATCTTTTTGTGACTTGTCTTTATATTAAACTGATTTGGCAATGGATAACAGACTTTCATGGGTTCTGCTTTTCTTCTCAGTGTTTAGAGAAATTATGGCTTTTAGATGCAGCCATTCTTTAAAAGATCGTTTGCTGCTTGAGTTAATTAGAGGAGCAATTTTATGGTTGGTTTGGCTAGAAAGAAACAAAATCTGTTTTAATGGTACCAGGCCTTTTTAGCTAAGGCCATGGGTACCAAAATTTTGTCCTTAACTTTTTTTTGGTGCCAATCCCGTAATGACGGTTCTTTTTTTAAATTATCTCTCATTCTTCCCTCTGATGTCAAGGGTCTCCCAGATCAGCTCTTGGATGAGGAAGCAGAGGCAGTCTCCCTACTGTTGATGTCAAAGTAGGAGGAAGTCTGCCCGGGAGATGCTGCTGCCACGCAGGCCCCTACTGGTGTGGATGGCCTTATAGGCCAAACGTTAGGAAGCGCCCAAAACATGAATGAGGATGAAGATGAGGATGATGACTTATCTATTGATTGGGATGCTTTGGAATAATTGTGTTACTTTGGTTTAGTGGTCTGTCTGTGTTTTATTTTGTTATCTTACTAGCTGCATGACGTTATGTTTTTTTGTGGAACTGATTAGCTAGGTTGCTTCGTCTTTTGGTTTGGTATGAACAGCTGTAAAAATTATGAGCTTAGCCAAGGTATCTTTTGGGTTGTGCAAGTTCTCTTGGTTTCTATATGAAATTGTAGGTATACCACTATTTTCAAAAAAAAAAAAGTCGGATTTGAAATTATAATTTTTTATTATTATCTAAATTATTAAATTAATATATTATAATTTCCGTTCTCTTTATTGTTTTGGCGATTCCAAGTTAAAATGTGGCGGCCTAGTCAACTTAATTTGCATGGATAGGGCTGTAAATGAGCTGGCTCGGGCTGAGCTAGGCCTTAGCTCAGCTCGTTAATTATGGACCGAACTGTTAGCGAGCCAGCTCGTTAACAGCTCGCGAGCTAAAATCTCAGCTCAAACTCGTGACGAGTCAGCTCACGAGTCACGAGCTGGCTCACTGGGTTTGGTTAGATCTTGTTTTAAGAAGAAATAAATTTTACAAACCTTTTTGGACTGAGCTAGACCGAGCTGAACCGAGCTGGATCAAGCTTGACAGTATAAAATACACACAAATTCACAAATTGATGCCTAGCCGAGTTAGTTCGTGAGCTGACGAGCATGCTAAGGCCTTAGCTCAGCTCGTTAATTTTGGCCCGAACTGTTAGCGAGCCAGCTCGGTCCACTATCAAACGAGCTGTTACTGATCGAGCCAGATGTGAGTCACAAGCGAGCCACGAGCTTTTTTAACAGCCCTATGCATGGATCAGTTGATAAAAACTTGCAATGATTTATGCACCCTACAAATACAACATATTAAAAGACGGATTTGAAATTATAATTTTTATTATCATCTCAATTATTAAATTAATATATTATAAATTTTGGCGATTCTAAAAGTTAAAATGTGGCGGCCTAGTCAAATTAATGTGCATGGATCAGTGATTAGTCACCGAATAACTGCTTAAATTCAGAACAAATAATATGAACTAAGATTATATAATACTATAATCTAGCCATCAGAACATGAAACTCAACAAAGCTTAAATAAAAATTTAAATCAAACTTAACAAAGCTTAAATATATTTTTAATTTACCCTCCCACAGAATTTCTTTTACCTTGGGACACGTAGTCGGGATTCGCATATTTAAATAAAACAGCACCAGCACGAAATCTCTTTTGGCATTTTACTTATATAAACTCGAACGATATGTGGGTACAACCTGATATTTATATGCAGATAACAGAAGAAAACGAAACCCGTTAATTATACATACACAAACAGCTAGAGCAAATACTTGTCTCAATTGACAACACTTGCTAACTATACAAAATATTCTACAATTTTATGGCTCCTCTTCGAGCATCTGCCTCATACTAGTCACGTCTTCTTGCGAAAACCAACCCCCTTGTCTATTTTACTGTTAATGCTTATGAAACCAATGATCATAGGTCAATATAAGCAACCAACCATATGAAACTATTTGGAAACAACCTTTCTTCATTCATATTTACATGCAATCTCACTATCCAAATCCAAAATACCCAATGCGCTACTTCAACGGTAATTTCTCTCCACTTCCACAAACTTTTTTGATGCAAAACTATTTAAATTCAAGACAAGCCACGAAAAATGCTCATAAAGGATGAGTTAGATTTTCAGTACACATAAGCTCAAAATACGAGGAAAGATTATTGTTCTTCGTGTACATCTGTCTCATCAAAAATCTCCTCCTGCACAACACAGGTAACAACAGATAAATAAATAATCAACATAAGCAACAGAACCCTAATTTCTCTTAGACAGAACAGGATACAGGATGCAATTTGTTAGCGGTTTGATGGTACATGAGACGAGTAAAATTTTGATACCGGTTACAGTTGCACATGAATTGGCTAACTTCTTTCTACGGCCTGTAAAACAGTAATCTCTAACAAAGGACACAAGAAAACTAAGAAACTTTAGGTAAAGCAGTAATTTGCTACCTGAAGGAGTTCTTCAATGACATCCTCCATGGTTATAATACCTACTGCCTCCTCGTCTTCATTGACCACTGGCAGAGCATTGTTATTGATCTCCAAAACATCGATGGATCCATCTCTCGACCATCTTTTACTCCTATTGCCGCTCCTGCTGTTTGCTGAGTAGCTTTTCCACCTTTGAATTGGCTTCACGGGTGCTCTTAGAAACTTGGAGGCTCCTCCACTGGTTTTTCCACCATCTATTACCACCCTCACCTCTTTTTCAAAATTCCATATTCACACCAGAAAAAGGAAAATTTTAGTATGGGAATTTACATTGTTGTACGGAGTTCTTGAGTTCTATGAATGACATTATGAAAGATGGAGATTCTAAATGCATATGAAAAATGCTCTAGAAAGATATTTATTTTATAATTGAACTAAGCATACCGGTATCAGTGCTGGTGCTATCAATAATGGTCTGTTTTATTACCACGGACATGTGGCTATGCCCCTTCTGGAATTCGTTGAGTATGTCATACAGGGGCATATCTTCAGGAACCCTAGCACATATTTTATATATTGTTAATTACTTTGGATTGTAGAAGTATAGCGCAAAAGATCACACATTAGTACCCAATAAGTACCTCGGGATTTTGCGAATAGTGACATTTTTCACAGGAGTCTCATCATCTGGCGGTATCATCAACAAGTTCTTCACCTATAACATAAAATAAGTATTTAGATATGGAAAGTAAGAGAAGAAAAAATAATTAAAATAACATAATGAATGATTTTTACCAAGATAAGCCCAATTATATTAGTTTTCTTCTTGTAGTATACTGGCACTCGACTATGACCTCTATCCATGATCTCTCTCATTAAGTTCCTATATATACATATAAAAAGAAAACAATGAAGGTACAATTTATTACCAAAATGAAAAGAGTGAGCACTTTGAAACAAAATTTGGTTCTTATCAAGGTGCAAGAGAAATCCAATCAAAAAGAGTAAAAAGTAACTCTATACTTATCAAGCTTTGCATTGATATCAACAGCAAAGGTATCAGAAAGCAGAGTCATGGCATCTCTAGCCGTCTTTTCAGAAAGCTCAAGCGCACCAGCTATAATTGTTGTTTCATCATGTGTTAATTCTCCTCCTTTGCCTGCCTAATGATGCAGAATTTCATTATCTACCGATCTATTGTAAATTCACAGACAATAATCAATAAGAAGGCTATTCTGGAAATACATATAAAATTTTTTACCTCATTACCATGCAATGTTACGAGTGTTTTCAACTCAGCTCTACGGAAGAGAGCCACATGACCATGTCCTAGTAAGAAATCCAATAGCTGAAAATAATTCAAATTTATGGATTACAGATATTGTCGGACATATAAATGTTCATCAAGAAATTACAGAAATATCCCACCTTGCTAATTGGGTATGCAATTGGGAAGCATATGAAAATTAGCACACGGACCAGAGGAACAACATTTGCTCCGACTGCTAAACCATATCTTGTACAGACAGACTGCGGTATGATCTGTTAAAAATAAATAAAATAAAAACCATTCATTATTGCTGAAATTAGATGATATATCTCATAACATCATTTGTAATTTTTTTTGTGCTCACCTCACCAAAGAGAAGGATTAATGTGACAGAGATTAAAATGGCACCCCAAGCTGTGACCAAGCTGTCGAGGAATATAGGCAAAGCCTAATTCAATTGAGGACAATATATGAGTAAAAAGGGTGTATGAATTGCAGTATAGCTTGAAACTAGAACTTCTTTTAATGGGCTTTACCTCCATTGCAGCTGCATTGCAGATGAGAAGAGTGCAGAGAAGCAGGTGTTGCCGCCTCACCACAGGCAATATATTGGCTGAAAAATAGATGTTATTTTGGCTTCTTAGAATGCATTGACAGGTTGATAATAAAACATTTAATTAGACAGCTTTTACAAAACTCAATTTCCTAATTTATGGAATGCTGTTTGAGAAAGCAAACTACCAGTATTTTCCAATCAATCCACTAACTAAGAAAAGTACAACTTGATTTTTTTTTTTTTTACTCTAGCAACCTGAGAATCTATAAATGGTAACCAAACAAGAGCAATTACTTTATTAGCAGCAATTGATTCCTCGAACAAAGAAAAAAATTATCACACAAAATTACAAAGGCTAAGAGTCCAATTCATGGAACAAGAAGCAATGCATCGAATTAAACAAATAAGGGACACTTTTCCAGCATGTACGGGAGATAAATTTCGGTCGCAAAATTCGAGAGAAAAAAAAAAATTCAATCCCCACCCCCCCCTCCCCCCAATTCACCATTGTATTATTGTATACATCGTAACATTACATATTTACATGAGCCGAAAAAAATCCAGGAAGAAAAGGCAAATACCAGCATGCTTCCGGTCCTGGGGTTTACCGGATTTCGAAAGCACCTCCAAATCGACAAGGCTAAGAGACATCAGCCCTAGCGTCAGCCCTGACATAAGCCCGGCGAACAACACCAACAGGACAATCGCAACAATTTGCAGAAAGAACCTGGCGCCGCAGCAGTGAATCTCGACCGCCATTGCTTTTACTAAAACCACGCCTCGAGATTTATCCTCTTTTTTTTCTCTCCGAGGCGGTATAGAGGTGGTGAGGAATCTAAGCGACGGGTGGCATGAGCGGTCGGTGAAGGGAATAACCAAAAAAGTGCGCGCCAGATTTACAGCCGATCTGGTGATTTTGTGAAAGAATGTGTAGCGAGTCCATATGCAATCTAACATGAACTAACTTTCGTTGTACGATTGACACTTTGGATCTGACCACAGAAAATAGAATTCTTGGGGAAGAGTAAAGATTAATTCAGACCGTTAGATTGGTCTTTTTCTTGTACGCGAAATCAGCGGGAATTCGTATCACCTAAGGTAACATAATATATCTGTTTAGATCCGCACCGTCAGCTTAGAATATGCACAAATATTAAAAGACACCTGGTGCATTTCACCTGACCCGGATTATGATCGGACGATCTGAATCTATACAGAAATAATATTCTGTTACCTCGGAGGATATGGACAGCGGAGAGACTGTTGGGATTTTCGGCTCTGTCAAGAACCTAGAAGAAACTGGAAACGCAGTTATTTGTGGGGGTCCAGGTGCGTTATTTGTGAGTGTAACGGTTTAGTGTATTTTTCCGATGCACATTTGCTTATTACGGTTTAGTGTAATTTGCGAATACGGATACGAAATAAATAATTATTAGATAATTAAGTTATATAAATTTTAAGATACGAATATTAATTAATAAATCATAAATATAAAAATAAATAAGCCTGTACGCATCAATCAATTTAGTTAACAATCAATCCATTAAAAAGTGACAAAAGTATCATTCTCTTCAATTTTTCACAATGCCATTAAGAGTCTGTATGTGTATGTAGGGCTGATTAATGAGTGAGCATGAGCGAGTTGGAGTATGCTCATGCTCGGTTCATTTAGTTAATGAGCGATAATGAGCGCGCGAGTTGATAATTAGCAGGTTGTTAATGAGCGAGTCACAAATTATGAACAAGTTAAGAAATCAAAAACTAATTTGCAAAAACTGATTTTTATTTATATAATTTAACAAATTATCGTAATCCAATTTAATTAAACATTACATAATTTAACATAAAAATGTCCAGAAGCGAATTTATCACTTTTAATTTAGGCTGGAGTAATGGAGCACTGGAACGTCATTTATCAATTTTAATTTTTGGACTGAGTCTAGAGCGTAAGTTTAGGTTAGGAGATTTTTTTATTTATTCATTTTAAATTTTAATTAAAGGAATTGGGATTAAATGTAGCAGGATTAGATGTGGTATCTCCTTAATGAGTGAGTTCGGGTATGCTCATACTCAGCTCATTAAGTTAATGAGCGATAATGAACGAGTTGTAAATGAGTTGTTATATATATATAGAGAGAGTAAATCTAGGATGTGACGTGCTCACCAAGAGAGTTTGGTGAGCACAACTCCAACAATACATCGGATCGGCTTTAAATGACGAATCCAAACCGTTGAAATCCATGTACTTCGTGAGTGATGCACATATATGCAAATTTTTGAAAGTTTCGAAATCATTTGCTACGAGATCAAGCAGTCAAAGTAATGAATATTTTAATAAGTTATTCTATTAGTTGTTTTATATATTCATTTTTTATCATTACTTTGACCGCTTGATCTCATAGCAAATGAATTCGAAACTTCCAAAATTTTGCATGTACATGAATCACTCACGAAGCACATGGATTTCAACGGTTTGGATTCGTCACTTGAAGCCGATTCGATGTATTTTTGGAGTTGTGCTCACCAAACCCTCTTGGTGAGCACGTCACACCCTAGATTTACTCTCTCTATATATATAGAGTAGAACTAGGGTGCTCCCAAGTTCACCCAACCTCTTGTGAACTTGACTCTAAAATATATCAAATCGACTTTAAACGATGAATCCAAACTGTTGAAATCCTTCTATCTAATGATTGATGCGTCTACATGTGAAAATTTTAAAGTTTCAAATTAATTTAATATAGAGTCAAGTGGTCAAAGGAGTCCAAAAAATGAATGCATTAAAATTAATTTATAAACCTTAAACTTTTGACCACTTGATTGTATATTAAATTAATTCGAAACTTTAAAATTTTCACATGTAGACACATCACTCATTAGGTAGAAGGGTTTCAACGGTTTGGATTCATCGTTTAAAGTCAATTCGATATATTTTAGAGTCAAATTCACAAGAGGTTTGGTGAACTTAGGAGCACCCTAGTTCTACTATATATATATATATATATATAGAGAGAGAGAGAGAGAGAGAGAGAGAGAGAGAGGTTGGCTAATATTAAATTAGTTGTTCCTGAGGTCCCGTGCAACCAATTTATTTTTTAATTTCAAAGTCCAAAACGTCAATCCAAACCGTTAGACGTGTTCTCTATATTAAAATGTGCTCAGAGACCAAATTTTACATTTTTTTGGAATTTTTTTTTACTATTTATTAAGCCACTTTGAAATCGCTGATCTAACGGTGGCTTCTAGTTTTACTGCTTGGTTAAGCCATTGTTGGATCAATGTTTTTCAAATTGGCTTAATAAATAGTACAAAAATTCCAAAAAATATAAAATTTGGTCTCCAAGCACATAATACAGTGATCACATTTAACGGCTTGGATCGACGTTTTGGATTTTGAAAATTGAAAAATGAGTTAATTGCACAGGACCTCAAGAACAACTGATTTGATATTAGCCAACCTCTCTCTCTCTCTCTCTATATATATATATTATGAGAGGGATACTTTTTTTGGTGACAACATATTACACTTTATATTTTCAAAGTTCAAAAAGTTTAAAAGTTGATCCAAATCGTTCAACATGATGGATATATTAATATCTGATTATAGATCTAATTTTACATTTTTTTTATTTTTTACTATTTATTAAGTATTTTACAAAATCATTGTTTTTAAACCATTAAATTTTTGTACACATCTTAATAAATAGTAAAAAAAAATTAAAAAATGTAAAATTTGATCTGGAAGCACATTTTAATATATCCATCATGTTGAATGGTTTAAATCGACTGTTTGGACTTTGAAAATATAGAATGTAATTCGGTGTCAAAAAAAATATATAAATGAATCTCTTCTCATATATTATATTATATATATACGCTGTATATGATGGATGGAATCTATTAGTGCGTGTTCGGCTGCCACTGTTTTCGTGGGAAAAAAAAATTCACTCAGAGTGAATTTTTTCTGCACATGAACAGTATCTTGGTCATTCAAATTGAATCCGAACCCAAATCCATTCCCGTTCCTGCTTGACAACCGAACACGTCCTTAAGTTCACGTTATAACTTGTAAGTGACCGATGAAATTGAGGGAAAAGAAGGGGCACTATGAGTTATATTGCAAACATTGTACTTTTCCATAGCGCAAACACCATATCACCGAAACAAAAAATTTATAATTCAATTCTTTGCCACCCTCGTTAATTCCTGATGTAACTAGGATTTTATCCCAACTAAATTTATTTTCAGTAAATCACTACAAGCTCTAAAAAATAAATTAGTAATTAGTTCGGTTTGTTGAATCTGTTAGTTTTAAAATTATGATAGTTCGATTTCATTTATATTTTAATCTGATTTCAAAAATTCAAAATCAGATAACAAAAACAAATTAAATGAACCTAAATATCATTATTTAGTGAATGTTTTATTCATGTTGTAATACTATTCTACTAATACATAGCGTAGTGAATTAATATATGTAATATTAGTTCAAGTAAATTAAAATTTTCATACTAAATCCGTCTAATTTGAAATTAACCAAATTAAAATTTAGTCTATTTTTTCAATTTGTACTTCGGTTGATCGAATTATTCAATTTGGTTTGGTTTACGTTGCTGCAATTAAACAAAGAAAACAAAAATAATAAGATTGATTTTAATTGGGTGTGAACCGAACCGGGTGATGACTGATGAAGACCTTGTCACGTGTAACAGTCTTGGCAAGAATTCCAGGTAATTTTCAATCAACATCATCATTAATATATATTTTATATTTACAAACCTCCCTTCTATAGGTCACAACTTCCCAATAACTAACAAGTCAAAACGCTACGCAATAAGAGAAGCGAGAGCGCTCGCTTGCCCCTGGTTGCCAAACGCATGAAAATTCTGCGGCCCACTAACACGGCGCAATCGTCTACTAACTAATATCAAGGTCTGTGCCTCGTCGAGCCTTCTCTTAAACATCGCCGCCTCGATTTGTAACCTTCTGTTCTCCTGCCGAATCAAGCTGTACCGGTTCAGAACGAATCCAAGCTGGCTTCTTAGATCTCGGTTCTGGGCTTGAAGCTGGTCGAATTGGATCTTCAACTCCTCCAAATAGATCCGCTTACGCATTCGTGACCTGCGTGCTGACTCGCGGTTTGATTTCATGCGCCGTAGTCGCCTTGATTCTTCAAGGGTTTGAGCGTTTTCTTGTCCGGTATTGTCATTACTGGTATCACATGGATCGGGTGCCGCAGACCAGGGGGTGTACCCGAACCCGAAAATGGGTTCTTGTTCTAGCAAAGGGGAGTTGAGCGGTATAGTTTGTTGAAAGGACAGCATGGATACTGGTTTGAATGCTATTAATTAGATAGTTAAACTTGGAAATCGGGAAAAGGGAAGAATGAAGTGGAAAGGACGGGTATTTATAGTTGGAGAAGGGGTGTAGGGGTGTTGGGTGGGACCCGGAGGGTATTTAGTGAGTGATGACGTACGTAGCTGGAAGCGGGTGCTCTATCGTTAGCTTACTCTGGTTATCGAGGAGAGATCTTATCAGAAGATTCCACGAGGTAGGTAAACCAGGTCATATTTCCGGAATCTGCCGAGTTTTTAGCTGCGGAGCTGTGCGGTTCTTTTAATCTGGTCCGTTCGTTCTGATCGGACAGACCAAATAAGATTAGGCACGAATTTCAAAGCAAAATTAATACTGCCCCCTCTATCATCTCGAGCACTCATCGGTTGAGATTAAATATGAACCATCCGATTAACTCCGCACAGCTCTGTAGATTAAAAACTCCGCAGAGAATACTAGTCTGATATTTCCATTCGATGTGTTTTAATTTTCTGATTAACAAATTATATATAAAGGTTTAAGCATTTATTGTGTGGTTTTTTTTAAACGTTAATAATTTACGATTTAAAATTCGAATATATCATAATAAATATTGATAGGGTCATGTAAGACCTCGTAAAAGTCACCAAGCTGAATACTAAGTTCAGATAACAAGTCCAACAAATAGGTCCAGTCGAGTTATCCATACACTTCTCTGCTTGACCATCATACTTGTGAGGAAAGTCCGTTTGAGTAGTTTGGACGGGAATCGGACCGATTTTAGAAGCAGAACAAGAAAATTTAAATAGATGGGCTAATCTATAAAAATGCATAATATGTAAAAAAGGTAAAAAAATGTAGTTAGTGTGAATTGAACCCATGACCTATTAAACAACAAATAGAACTCTTACCACTACACTATAATCACACATTTAATATATTTTGGGGGGCTAGACTATATAGAAACTTAAAAAAATAAAAAAATAATTTAATTTTAATATACATAATTAAAAAAATTAAAATCATTGGGTGGCTTAGCACCCTCTGCCATACATGTAGATCCGCCCCTGACCGACTTACCAGTCTGCGGGAAAGGCCCAGTCGAATGTCCATACGAGACTCAAACCGACCTACAGACCTATAAATATCTTGAAGTTCACTGAGCTCGAGGTCCATGCACCCAACAACATGACGTACCAAAGATGAAGAGTTACGTACCTACCAGATTAGCAATCAGTTTAATCCGGACATGCAATAAATATACATTAACAAACACGAACTAATCTCCTTCGAGTTAGAATGTGCCTTTCGATAATAGCGACCTAATATCGTCAAAGGTGGGTCGTATCAAATATTAACATATTATTTTCTTAATACATATATAAAAATTTATGACATTTTGATTCCGTTTTAATCGATATCAAGAACTTAAAAAATACGTTGATATGGATAAATTTTGAAATTTTTTAACGCACTGATATATTAAATAAAACTGTGAAGTAATAATTCATGTATCTAACATTTTTCTTTTGACCTATAAGTTTTAAAAATTTTATTATTAGAAATATTTAAAGTGGAAGTATGATAGAGACAAAAAATAAATTGTTTTAAATAATCCTTATAAATTAAATGTTTAGCATAATATACCGTAATATTTATAGAATAATTAATAAAGATACTGATAGTGTCCACATCCAACCTAAAAATAACAATTCTGGTATTTTCAATATCACTATCGATCACTTTAAAATTGCATTTGATATACTAAAAGGAGAATAGAAGATTTTAAAACAAAAATAACAGCACTGCCGACGGCTATGGTGAAAAGAGTGGCAGTGCAACACTGACACTACCATCATCCATACTCTTTATTCAAATTTAATTATAATGCTGTATATCATACATTTAATTAATTAATTTTTTCATAAAAAAATTCGGATTTTTCATGCTATGTAAGTAGGGGTGAAAACGGTATGGGTAATATCTGATCTGTATTTAATCCATATTCGAAAAATTAAATATGTATATCCGATATCCGAATATCCGTGTGGATATGTATACTAATATAGTTTTACGTTTCAACTATATCTATCCGAATAGTGGATATATATCATATATTTTAATATATATTATGAAAAATATTATTATTCACCATTAAAATTTGATAAATATTATGAACTTTGGTATTTTTAATATTATTTTAATAAATATCCGATCCGATCCGTATCTGTATCCGGAAAATTAGAAAGGAGTATAGATATAATTTTACCACTACCTCCTCCGTATTCGCTCCATTTTCACCCCTATATGTAAGTTTCTCTGTTTAGATTAAAAATGAAAAAAAAAGCGTGCACTAACTTCAAATTAACCTTTCATAAGTTTATCATGAAATGTCTGACTAATACTTATTATTCAACTTCAAAAAAATTAAGTAGCTGATAATTTTACTGCATATAATTCTCAGAAATATATTCTCAACCGAATTAAGGAATTAGATTTGGTCCAAATGGCTTTGGATCAAACACCGTCCAAAACCTCTAAAAATTATACGATTAAAGTCCGAACAGTCGATCCGAACCGGTCAACACGATTTCCATATTAAAATATCCTCAGATACCAAATTTTATATTTTTTTGAAAATTGTTGACTATTTTTTTAGATACGTACAACTACAACATCACTGTTTCCGAACGGTCCAAAAACAGTAATTTTGTACGTATCTAAAAAATAGTAAAAAAATTTCAAAAAATATAAAATTTTGTCTTTGAGCACATTTTAATATGAAAATCATGTTGAGCGGCTCTGATCCACTGTTTGGACTTTAATCGTATAATTTTTAGAGACTTTGGACGGCAGGGGCGGAACCAAGATGAAAATTTGGTGGAGGCCAAGCCGCCGAAAGACGAAAGAACAACCGCAAATATAAAAATTACTGATTTTATGGGGGGTGCCACGGGTCCTAATCCTTCCATATACCTACTGTAACTACTGATTTATGGGGGGTGCCTGGCCTCCCCTCGCACCCCCCTAGTTCCGCCCCTGTTGGACGGTGTCCGGTCCAAAGTCATTTGGACCAAACCTTATCCCCCGAATTAATTATGGAGAATTATTATTTTTTTATTAAAAACGACGAAATTTCCTAGTAAAGGAACGGCCGATATGGCCGGGCCGCATAGAGATTTGGGTGGGGACTGGAGAGAAATATAAAGCAGGGTTTTCTGATGTGCCACCTGTAATTTGGAGCTTAATCACTAAGTAACGAAGAGGTCGTGGTGGATTGGAGACACGTGTCGACTTCATGCTGAAGAGACTAGTTTCGATCAGTGTACGTATCCCTTCTTTGCTTTGTTCAAAAATATATTTTAGAAGACGAAAGTAACGGAAAAGAGAACGCTATGCATCGATCATTTCTCTAATTGGGACTCTACGTGGGTAGCAACTGTTTTAGATGACATTAGTGGATTATAAAAATACATATTGTATGAGTTTGTTGAATGTCAGTAAAAAGATGAACAAAAAAAATCATGTTCTCTGATAGAGGTGAAACCAAATAGGAGAGAGGAGAGACGACCGAGAGAGCACTAAAAATCATGTCTACATCTCACCTTATTTTGACCTGATGCGAATATTATTGATAAGTTTAATTAAGTCAATTAAGTAGCGTGGATCGGTGTATGCTGCATTTAATTTTCATTTTGATCACCAATCTTTATAGTAACATATCTAAATGTTATATTGATGTTAAAGTAGGTCTGAAAATTTGATTGCTCAGGTAAAAATCAAGTATCATGTTTTCTATATATCTGGATATTCTCAGAGGCAGGGGGGCCGGAATATTCCTATGATTCAAAAAATTTCATTCTATTTTATATTTACTGTGTCATTCCCAAAAATTGAAATTCTGATTTTTTTTGTCTTGCTAAATTAAAATTGAAATGTACAATAACAATTCTTTTTCTTTATTGTAAATATATCTTGCTAAATTGTATGTCTTATCAAATTCAGTCTCCTTGTAATAAAATTATGGTTCCATCATGAATATTCTGAATTATTATTGTTTTAATATTTGAGGTAAACAGAAAATAAAAAAAAACATTAGTATTTTATACTAAAAGACAAACATGACAAGTGTTTAAGCCCTACGACACCAAAAAAGATGAGCAATCCTAATTCAAAATATAATCAAGGGCCCAATTAGATTGCAGGGACCAAAGAAATGAACTTTCTGCAAAACAAGAACAAATAGAAAAATAAGTCTCTGTTTTTTTTTTCTATCGGTTGCCTCTCCATTTCATCAGAAACTGGTTGGTTCAGTCGTTTGTTCTCCATCTAGGATGAAGATCGTGCATGTAAAGATTATATATAATACATATGTTGAAATCTTATAAGCATACGATACATTATATTGACCAGAAATTTATTTAACAAATATGATAATGTATTAAATAGATATCAGTATAAAAAGTAAAATTATGTATATTTATTGTAGTTTAAATATATTATATATTAAATTTCATGCAATTTGAAAAGTGATCAGTCATCAGTCAGCAAGTAATATTAAAATTTAACGTAATTTTTTTATTGACACTTAATATTGACATTGTAAGTTTGAAACTAGATCAAATATAATCCTCAATATATCTATCATTCTACTTTCTTTTAATTTTATTAATTATTTCATCTTCCTCAAAGGAGTGATCCTATTGATTTCCTTCTCTTCTACTTATGAGCGAGCAGCAGCCAGCAAGTGTAGGCAAGAGTTTACGTGCGGGGGGGAAGGGGGGGCAAGCAAGCGTTTTCAGGCAGAGCTAGCTGCCTGAAAGAAGTTTCTTAACTTCTTCTATATTCTTCCATACGTCAAAGGAAAAAAGGAAGGATGTAGCGTTCGATAACACTTTTTACGTATTAAATGATGTTGCAGGCACTCTTGCATTTTTAAAAAGTGTTTCAATCATTACAATTTGCAATTGTCAATTGTTAAATAATTATTTATGTACATAAATATCTTCTTATAAATTGACTTAATAAATATATAACCTAAAAGAATTATTTTTTTTTGCCGCAATTCCATTTATAGACTTTGGAGCTATCCAGATTTGCTGGTCTCATCCGATTTAAACCAGCACAGGTGGCAGTTGATGGCCTGGATTTGTCCAGTTTTCATGAGAAACAGGAGATGGTCAACGATTTGACATTAGGCACGTCGATATGCATGCATGTATCAAGCAAATCAATAGATTTTGCAACTTGCAAAATCGGAATTGCCTTCATATATCCTTCATCATTTTTCTAGACCATATAGATCACTAGTTTAATTACTAATTTCTGATTAGGCCAGGAATTAATATCACATTTTGGCGGACTTTTAAAAGAAGCGACAGTGCTTGTTGGATAATGGAAAGATCGATATAACTTTCCAAAAGGCTCAAAATAAAAGATAAGAACACATGGGATGTTTCGACTCTTTTGGACCTGTAATAGGAAAAAAAAATTAAAAAAGCAGTTCAACACTAGCTAGCTATCTGCTTGGAGCCCCGGAAGGATAAGGCGATCCTTTATTTCTACTTTTGATTGAATTAATGACACCTCTTCGCCCACATGCATGAAAGAAAGGGGTTCTGTGTAGGTTTATGTTGCCAGATGTTTTGATGTAGGCATGGGCGTATATAAAGTCAATTCAGATGATGCATGCATGCTTAGCTATATATTTTTAAGATTTTAAAATTTCTAATCAGTTCAGTTTTTCTTATAAAATTAATTACATAAAACTCTATTTATAAACTTAATTATAATCAGCTGATCATGTAAAAGAAAATTTTGATTAATTATTCGATCTCTCTCTTGGTTTCCTCTTTCTCCCTCTAGAATTTGACAGTTTATTTGATCATACGTTGGGAATTATAATCAGCTTTGAGCACCTAGACCGTTGCAATTGAGTTTTGGAATTACTGGTCTTAAGGAATTAATGATTAACTTAACGTTACGAAATGCTTTCTATAAAATATAAGCTTTAATTTATATATTTAGAGGCCTGATTGAACCAAAAGAAAACGAAACAGAACTCTAATCATAGAGTCTATACCAAACAAAGTGCATTAGTAGAAGGAATATGTTTTCTATATTTTGATTGTAGCCTTATAACTGTTTACTCTATAAAGTATTCATTAAGATTATAACTGTTTACTCTATTTGTAAAGTATTCATTAAGATAAGTATGGATAAGTTTTTTTTTTCGCTAACTTATCGGGTATATATGGATATGAGTAAAGACTATTCGTATCCATTTCCCTATAGAGTAATTATATAAAATAAACTTATGTGATATATGAGCAATAATTAGTGATGGTAATTTTTTTTTTTTTTGTAATGTTTCATATAATAATATTTGAGCAATAATTAGTGATGTATATTTGTTATTTAGTGTATGCTTTTGCTATAAGAAAAATGTTAAACGTATTACTTTTATTTGTATGTTTGTTATTTAGTTAAATAATTGAATTTGTCTGAAGAGATATATATGTTTTCAAATTCTTTTGCTTTATAAAAAAAAAATTAGTTAGAATTGATTGTACATTTATTTTTATAATATTTTTAATAGTAATGTGATTACATATGTGTGAAATGATGAGTTTTTATGCTCTATATGTAAAACATTATAAAATTAATTATTATATTACTACTATTATCCACCCACTACCATTTTGTTACCTAATAATTTTAACGGGTATGGGTAAGATAAGGTAAGATCAATTCTTAATGGGTAAGGATAGCATATGGATAAGATCAATTCTTAATGAGTTTGGCTATGAAAATATTTCCACTCTACCCGTATCGTACCCATTGACACCCTTAATTGTACTTTTCTTGTTCTTTTCTTTCAAGAAAAAAAAAAACAAGACAAAGTAAATCCTAACTCTAGCTAGGAGTCACCGCTCTCTCCTCCCTCCTCCACATCTCTCTATTCTGCCTCTCCCACCCCTTCTAGTCTTCACTTCAACATAGCGATACCCTCCCCTCTCTCGTCTTTATCTCCTCGAGCCGAGTCGAGCAGAGCCAAGAATGCAGTATCGTCAGAGTTCAAAGCGTAAAGTCTTTATATCCATCTAGGTGAGCACGGTGGCTATCGGATGAAAGCGAGTCCAGTTGTGAAGAGAGAGGAGAAAGGGGTAATGGATGTTTAGGAGTGTAAATAAGTAGAATCAGTTGATTAGGATATATAGTTTATATT
The DNA here is from genome assembly GCA_024447775.1 of Carex cristatella. Lineage (NCBI taxonomy): Eukaryota > Viridiplantae > Streptophyta > Magnoliopsida > Poales > Cyperaceae > Carex > Carex cristatella. Next base: position 4,210,972 of record JAJHPF010000003.1, on the reverse strand, counting down.
ATTTAATTAGAATAAATAAGTTTAGATCTAAAAAAAGTCATTTGACTCGTTGCTATAATTTCTTTATCAATAAAATTGTTAGTAGACATTAAAAATTACTAATCTTCAACAAATAATAGAAGGAATAAAACCATAATTTTCTTAATAAGTAAATGTTGAAAGCAAGAAATGAAAGGACAAGTTACATAAATCAATATCTCTCTCTCTCTCTTTTTCTATATTTTACTTTTAATTAATTCGTTGCTCATGTTCTAAAAGTACAACTTTACACATAATATTTGAATTGATAATTATCCCTCTAAGACATTTGTTTTACTTGAATATATATAATGCCTCAAGCTCGATGAAAGTATCTAATTAGCAGAAGTTCTTATGGTATGTTATGAAATGTTATATAATTATATTTTTGGTTTCAAATTTCCGACGAGCAAGAATATGAAGACAATAATCTGTGACGAAAATATGATTCTGCATGTAGATATTGTTATTGACAGTTTGTCTGACTATTGTATAAGAATAGAACAATCGAAAAATACAGTTGCATTTTTATAAAATAATACACTAAAAAGTTTGTTTTATCCACTAATATCAAATAACAAACAATATACCAAATAGATAATACACTACACAAATATAAAGAAAAAAGGACAATATATACTTGATCCTAAATTCATAATAAAAGATGAAAAAGCAAACACCAACACACAAATTGAATTACCATACAACTGAATCGATGTACTTTGAGGGCTAGCTAGTGACGAACACGTACATCAGTTACAATATACCAGTATTACAGTATACAACTGATTTAATAACACGCACATCAGTTACAATATACCAGTATTACAGTATACAACTGATTTAATAACACGTACATCAGTTACAATATACCAGTATTACAGTATACAACTGATTTAATAACACGTACATCAGTTATAATATACCAGTATTACAGTATACAACTGATTTAATAACACGTACATCAGTTACAATATACCACTATTACAGTATACAACTGATTTAATAACACGTACATCAGTTGCAATATACCAGTATTACTACAGTATACAACTGATTTAATAATGCACGAGGAGTTATCGACATATATATTGTCGGCGTCAACGGTGTTTTTGAAAAAGCAGAATCCAGAAACACGGGTCGACAACATGTAGGCAAGTCAGCAATGGTGCTCTACAAAGAAAAAGCCTAAAAGTTAAGAGATACGATATATCCATATGACATGCATGTACCCATATCCATATTCATATGGTGGTTGAGGTTGTGCCACGTGTAAATTGGCCTTGGAAATAATTTGGAAAAGGTGTTTCATAGGCTCCTAGGTGAATTCGCATCCTCTGAGATATCTCCAACTTTGCGTGACTTTTTGAAATATCTCAATCGTTCAAATACGTTGAATCTCAAAGCTCCAATAATACTGGCCCCTACGCTGCCCCGAATAGACACCGGACACGTCGGTCACGAAAAATTGAGATATCTCAGAGGATACACACCCCTCCTAGGGATTTTTTTTTTTATTTAGAAATTATAACCTAAAAATCAACTAAACCAGCCAATGGAAATTTTTTTTAATAAAAATGGCCTACACCAATTTCCGAAACCGGTGTGGAATTTCTTCTGCACCGGACCCTGAAACCGGTGCAGCTAATTTCTAAACCGGTTGACTCATTTCCTTACCAGGCTGTGGACTCGCCACAGAAAATCCGAAAAATTCCCTGCACCGGATTGGACATCCAATGTGGCTTGGCTTGGTTTTTTTTCGCCCGAACCCCCCCCCCCCCGTCTCCTCTCCTTTCCTCCTTTCTTCCTCCGAACTCCTCTCGTTTATTTTTTTTTTCTTTTATCCTCTCCAAATACTTCACTACTTTTTCATTTAATTGTTTCAAAATTCCTGTATCGTCCAAGAGAGTTGGAAACTCTTTCGATCTACGATTTTAACAAGGTAAAAATCATATTTTTTTTTTTATAATTTTTAATTTTGGCCGAATTAAATTGAATAACTTATTTAATTGAGTTTGTTTAGTATATTTAGTCTTTTTTGTGTAATTTAGTGTTCAATTAGCAATTGGCCTCAATTTAGTATATATGTAGTATTAATTTGTATAATTTAGTGTAATTTGTGACATTTAGTATAATTAGTGTAATTCATGTTATGTAGTATAATTTAGTATTAGTTTGTGTAATTTAGTATTAATTTGTGTTATGTAGTATAATTTGTGTAATTTAGTGTAATTTAGTATAATTTAGTATAATTTGTGCTATGTTGTATAATTTAGTATAATTTTTGATAAATTTTCTAACAGGGTGAATGGATAATCTTAATTATCCAGAGTTGTTAAAATTACCACCACAGTACCACATAGCATGGACAGTTCGTGATACGGTAATTTTTGTTAAATTTATTAATTATTTGTTTGAAATAAACATTATATGAAGTATTTGAAGGGGTTATAATGATTTAATTATTTTTGGCAGCCTAATGTAAAAGCACTCCAGATAAATAGGCATCGTCCTACTATTGCTTACAACCGTCGGATAGACGATGCTCTGAAGAAGTTAGGATTGTACCAAATTGCTCGTCTTAATAATTGCAAGATTGATCCGTGTTTGATTACTGCTCTTGTTGAGAGGTGGAGGCCGGAGACCAATACTGCTCTTGTTGAGAGGTGTAAGCTAAAATATGGACTTACATAGTCGTTATGATTTAAATTTCTGAAGAAACAAACTGCAAGAATATGGTTACATGGGATGCTTGTTAATTGAGGTCTCTGACACACGCATGTAGGCATTCCTTCTGGAGGAAAGGTAACACTATACTTGATTTCGCCTCGAACACCCTACAATTAAAAAAAAAATCAGATTTCTTGCATTGATTTGAATTTAAAAAATAGTACATATATATGGCACTAAGGAATGGTTGACTTACCGTCTGAAGAAGTCCATCTCTATCGACAACCTCATAGTTGTTGTGGCCAGCATACATCGGTCTGATTTCGTGTTTTCTTGTTTTTTCCCTACGACGATGTAAAAGCAGTGTAATGTTCAAGGAAAAATCCAATCCTGTAGCCTCCCACCCAAACGCGGCCTCCCGTCTATCTACAAACCAGTCGACGCACTTGTAAAATATTTTCTCAACAAGTGCACACACAGGTAGCTGTCTGGCCACCTTGAAGACACTGTTTAGTACCTCAGAGCCATTAGATGTCATTATACCCCATCAATTAAGGACTCCATCATGCACTTGTGACCACTTATGCAGAGCCAAAGGCTCTTCATCATTACTGCGATTTCGTTTACCAATTTTCATGATGTATTCGTGTGCTTTGGTGTCTCTTTGCTTAATTATATCCATCCCCTTTTCAAATCTCCAATTTTTTTTTTTTGTGCAACATATTTCTTGAAAACTACGCGGAGCCACTTCTGAGGGAATTTTTTTCAAACATTTGCAGCAATATACTGTGAACACAATCGGTGGACAGCTTCATTCTTTTTCTCGCACCATCCCAGATTGGGGGCCTCAAACACTCCTCGTATAGCAAGGTGCTGGTCCGAGAGAACACATATTTTTCCTGGACCGACAACATTAATACACAACCAATTCATAAACCAACCCCAATTGGGGAGATCCTCCTCTTCACAAATTGCAAATGCAAGTGGCAATAGTTGTTGCTCTGCATCATAAGCACAAGCCATAAAAAGTTTACCTTTGTATCTTCCGGATAGGAACCCGGTATCAACACTGCTAACGGGTCGGAGATGAGGCCATCCTTGAATACACGGCCCAAATGCCCATGCAACTCGGTTGAAAATATTAATATTATACTTGTTCGATGATTCATGTTCAAGTAGATACTGTGTACCTGGGTTAGATGCTTTGATGGCACCCAAAAGCAATGGCAGCAGCTCGTAAGACTTCTCCCAGCTCCCAAACATGTCAGCCATTGCAAGTTCCCTACCTCTCCACAACTTGTTATACGAGGGTGTTACTGTCCCAAATTTCACCTTAACTAAATGCCTGACCGTTTTAATGCTTAACTCCATATCTTCTTGATAACCGGGTTTAATAATATCAGCAATTCTTCTGGCAGTCATTTGTGCATTATCCAACTTTTTAGCATTTCCAAAACATGTGTGAACATATGGGTTGGTGGAAATTGTCCATGCACCTGTTGGTACTACCGTTGCATATAATTTCCATTTGCATTTAAGATATCTACATGCAACTCGATACTTGATTTTGCTGTTGTTTAGGGTGTCTAGCTGTATACTTTTGGGTATGTGAAAATCTCCAAGTTCTGATACTAGTTTGGCTTTGGATTCGAACATTTGACCTTTAGCAAATTTTTCATCTAATCTGGGGAGTTCATTAAGAAATGCACAATCTGCGTATGGCATCGACACATCATCGTGGAATGAGGAACATGGATGCCTAAGACCTCGATTGATGAATGGGATCGACTTGTGCCACTCTTTCAATATTTCTTGGGCATTCATTTCAGCCTCATATTCGTCCATATCTAAGTCTTGCCCTTCAGTGGAATCAACATTATCAGAAGAACTTGTATCAGAACATGCATTTGGGTCTGATTGCTCATTAGGGTCATCATTGGTCTGAACTACAGGTGTGTCTATGGTTTCGGGTACACTGCCCGAGTAAGGATCAAAGTCGGTCTGAACCGACGGTGTGTTGCTCCCTCCAGGCAAACTATCCGGGCACGGATCATAACTGGTTTGGTTTGTACGCTGCTACGCCTCAGCTACCAATTCTATAACCTTAAATCCGGCTACTTGAGGTGCAGTTTGTTTAATGACATCCCAAGTTTTCTCGTTTTCTATCCGAAATAGAGAGAAAATGGTACGATCCAGGTGGTCCCGTGTTCAAACGTGCCCTGATTGTCAATTTGACTCGACTCAGAAGCAATTCAAGTCCAACATATGTTTGCCGTCTTACAACAGCAAAACTAGTAGAATCGAAAACGGTAATGGTAAATGCAGCCACTATGTCATAACCAACACCGGTTGGAGTGATTTGGAGATTACCCCAATAATACACATTGATCAATAGTAGAGACATTTTGCTGAACAAAAACAAACACAAAATTAACTCTAATTATTTTTTAATATGAGTTAATTTACTGTTGTCAAAAACCTAGTTATAAAAAAAACTAGGTTCATATTTAGTGTTGTAAAAATTTAAAATTTGGTATTATAAAAAAATATAAAATTAACTCTATTTATTTGTTGTAAAAAAACTCTTAAAAAAATATAAAATTTTGACCAAGCAATTCAAGAACCCTCCAGATTTCACAACACTAAATATTTAAATATTAGTTTCTAACTAAAAATTTTGTGTTGTAAAATTAACTCTAAATTACAACTAGTGTTGTAAAATTAACTCTAAAAATTTTACACCACTAAAATTATTTTATAATTTTACAAAATTAACTCTAATTAATTTTTTAATTTAACAACACTAAATATAAACCTATGAGCAAAAAAAAACTTACAATAATGATCAGAAGAAGCTGCTGAGCACAATGGCGGTGGCGATCTATTCGTATGGTAACTCTTCAAACTTGATTTAAAATGGTGGAAAAAATGAAAAAAAAAAAGAGAGAAAAACGAGTTTACGGAGAGATTGAGAGTCGAAATGAGGAGAAGAAGAGTTCTGCGCGGATTTGGGGAAGAAGAATATCTCTACCGGATTGTGAAACCGGTGTGGAGAATTTTTGGAGCTGCACCGGATTGCAAAACCGGTGTGGAAAATTCCGTGTAGCGGTTCGTGTGGCCTGTGGCAGAAAACTTTTTGAGCTGCACCGGTTTCCGAAACCGGTGTGGCCGGCCCCTCTCAAGCCACACCGGATCCCCAATCCGGTGTAGGCTATATTTCTCAATTTGTTGAAAATTTGGCTCCTATATTAAGTAAAGTTATTATAATTTCTAAATAAAAAAAAAAACTCCATCCTAGGTTATGTGTAATTATACAGGATCCGAATCTGCTGCAATTATTTACTCATGAACAGTAATCTATAATCTTTGTTTTTTTCCAAATTCAAATGTTGAATTATTTTGAGATTCGTGCAAAAAAAAATCAATTGTTTGAGATACGTGCACAGGAATTATTGAACTGGTGAATTTGAAAAAATAGAGATTTTATAAATTATTGTTCTTCCTTTTAGGATCGCAGCAGATGTGAATCTAATTATACAAGTATTCAAGACAAAAGAGAGAGTTACAGTGCCGTAATTAAAATCCAAATTTCGAAAATCAAATTGATTAAATCCGTTAATTAAATATGTTTTATATTATTATTTTTAATTAAAACATAAAAATTATGATATTTTTTCGTTTTGATTAACAACTGAAACTTCTGTGAATATTTTTATGGGTCCAATTTAGGAATGTTGTGTAAGTTATTATTCAACAACTTATCATCAAAATAATATTGAATTATTGAAATATATAATGTTATGTTAAAAATAGATTATATCACATTTTAAATATTTATTTCTATTTTAGTTTTAAATTTTATGCTATTAAGCATTAAAAAAATATATATGATGGAAGTCTGGAAATTTAGGCATTTGATGTTTTGACCACTTCAATATTAATGTTACAAGTTAAAAAAATTGAACCTAAAAAACTATATATATTATGGATGGGAATTCCTTGACAATAAATATTTTGACAATCCTGAATACATTTTTTTAAATTAATTTAAAAATAATTAGATAATTTTGCATGAAATTTCAAGTGAATTTATTATCATTTGGTATTTCATCAAAGACCGTTGCAAGTTTTAAGTCATTTGACTAATGACATAATTTCTCATGTGCATCGTATAAATATAACATTGATCAATTTTTAAAGATCAAATTATTTTTTGAGACGCTATAACTGTCCTCCAAACTTAATCTATGATGAAATCTCTCAAGTAGTGAGTAGCTAGCGCATTTACAACTGACGCTAGTATCTACATGTCTTTATATATATAAAAGATCAAGTCTTTATAAAGACAGGATATTTCAATTATTTATAAAGATTGAACAGTTGGCACAAGTTAAACTTTAATTTGAATTGAAATTTTCCTTAAATGTTATGTAACAAAGATAAGATTAGCTAGTGTAAAATATTAAAAAATTCATTAATTTAAAGTGTTATTAACAGCAGTAAGTCTATAAATATGATATATTAAGTATTAATATCAAGCATATCAAATTGTTATATATAGCATATCAAATATTTTAAATGTTCAAAGTGAAAGTCTTTATATTTAGCATATCAAATCTTTGTATCTAGCATATCAAGTCGTTATACCTATATACTTGTAAGTCTTATATTTAAGTTTTTAGGTATGAGTACTTAAACTTTCAAGGCTTTATACCTATTATATTTGTTGTCTCTAACAACATCTATAACAACATCTAGAGTGGGTGAATATGAGGCTATTTAAAAATTAAATTTTACTGACTAAGTATTGACGTATAAAATTAAATTTTGTGTACGTGTGTTAATATGTAGTTCTTGGTAGAATTAAGACCTTGTAAATTAAATAAATAATAAAGTACAGTAAAGTAAATAGATAACGAAGTTAGAGAGTGTGACACAGGAGTTGGAGGACCTACATCAAATAATTTTGAAAATCGCTGATCCAACCGTTATATATATATTCATTATCAAGAACGTCAAATTAATACAATGTTAATAAATCCCCTCCCGTTTAATATATTTCATATTATATTTTGCTTATTTAATAATCACAAATAAAAGCCACGTTAAAACTTAAAACTTTATATTACAAAATCTAAATTATAGACGCTAAATTTAATGAAAATTTGAAAATTATTTGGTCATTGATGACGAGCTAGACTTATCAATGTAAGTTAGATAGTTTATAATTTGATTGATTATAGATAATTTTGCCTTTGCATCAAAATTTTATGACAATTTTTAGATATTAAAAAACATTACAATTAGAATTTATATATTTGTATAAGAGCGTGAACTGCATGTTCAATAACATACTCTCTTTTTTTATATATGAATTCCTGTCATTTTAGGCATATATATAATACTGTTGTTATGATATTAATCATCTAATAAATTTAAAATTATACAACTATCTTAATATATTTTCTTATTTTAAACTTAAATTCTCCTAAATAAAAATTTAGTTTTAATTTTTTTTTTTTTCAAAACACATCACATATACACTATCTACATATCTTACCGCATGCATATGCATCTACATGTAGCTCATATGATATACAATGGCTAACAGCGTATATAAAAATCATAATTTTAAAATACTTCTTACATGTAAACATTTTGACATTATTTTATATGTAAAATATAGAAATAAAGTTAGTATGCATGTAGCATTGTGACATATTGCACTATTTCTTTAAAAATTTATCGGATATGTTTCAAAGCGAATTCAACCATTGAATCGATTTATTTTACGAGCAATGCATTTACATATAAAATTTATAATTTTCTGCATTCGTTTAGTGTCAAGTCAAGTAGTTAAAAAATGAAAATTTATAAATTTATTCTAAAGCATTTATTTTTCATTATTTTTTTACTAGCTTGACTACTAAATGAATGCAATTTATAAATTTGGAAAAATTTCTAGTGTACCCATACAAATTTTCAAAATAGCCAATATCCCCATAAAAATAACATAATATCCAATATCCCCATACAAACTTAACTTTATTTATTCTATCCCCTTTCTTTTATTTAATCTTCTATCCCTCTTCTCATCTTTAATCCATGGTGTTTTATTTGTGGAGGCAGAATGAAATTACAAAGTCCAAAATAATGAATAATCTTTATTTGTAAATAATTTTGCATTGCTTTACATGGTGTTTCATCTTTATTTGTAAATAATCCATGGTGTTTCATCTTGAGACTTCTCAGTAACGGTGTCAATCTTTTCGAAACCATGCTTAGGAATTCAGAAATAGTCGCAAGAACACTGTTCGAAAGCACTAATCTGCCTCCAGAGACAAAACTCTGTTTACCCATAGTACAATCTAATTTGTTCACTATATAGTCTAATTTCTCCTAACAAAACGTTTGAATAATGCTAGATTTTGACCGCATGCGTAGCCATTTGTCTTTTATTAAAACCATAATAGAAACGCCGGAAACTTTCCCCTCAATTCATAAAAGGCAGAAGCAAATCTAGTGAAGGAGAAAGATATGGGAGGGTATATTTGTCTATTTTATTTTTAAAATAAATAAATAAAAAGATTAAATAAAGGAAAAGAGATAGAAGAAATAAAGTTAAGTTTGTATGGGGATATTGGATATTACGGTGTTTTCATGGGTATATTGGCTATTTTGAATGTTTGTACGAGTACAGTAGAAATTTTTTCTTCATTGCATATATAAATAAATCACTGGTGAAATAAATCAGTTTGAATAATTTAAATTTGTTTATTTGAAATTAGTTCAATAAAATATTTTTAAAAATAACACATTATGTCATTATGTACATGTATCTGCTAGCATTTTCCACATTTAATTACCGTATTCATATTATATTTGGAGTGTTAAATTAAAATTGAGGCGGCCGTTAAATGTACGTCCTCCACGCTCCACCACTAAAGAAACGATTTATTTATTTATCAACATTTCACGTTACTTTAATATTCGAACTAGAATAGTTTGCAAATCTATTTCGAATGAATCAGATCTAATTTGAGTTTAGTTTGAATTAATTTCGAACTATTTCGAATCGATTTTTTTACTAAATTTTTCGAATCAAACTTGAATCGAATCACGAATTACGAATTTTTTATGCAGTCCTAATCACAGGCGAGGCCCTAGAGGGCGGATCCATATTCTCTCCATTACTACAGAGGATGGGCCTCACTTTACGGTTTGATATTCGAAGGAAAATAGGGGGCAATATTATTGGGCTTTGAGATTCGTGCCAAATTTAAAAGAACAGACCAGATCTACTAATTGTAAAAGATTCCCTTTTCAGGTAATGCACCTGATGTGAATTCCTGAAGGATAGGGGTGCAGACGGATCGGATATTCATATATGTTTTTATTTTTCAGATACAAATACGGATTGGATATCTGATATCTCTAAATATATACATAAATATTTTCATAATATATATTAAATTATATGGTATATATCTGCTATTCGGATACGGATAATTAAAATTCAAAATCGTATCTGTATCTGCACGAATATCGGATATCCGTATCTAATTTTGAATACGGATCCAGATACAGTCGGATATTATCCAATCTGTTTGCATCCCTAAGTACTGGAGGCGGATCATATATATATATATATATATATATATATATATATATATATATATATATATATATATATATATCACAGTTAAATTTAATTAACTTTTGCCGAATTAATGTTGATATAACATATAAGCAACAACAGATATATACTAGCTTTGCCTATTTTGAAATATATATTGACTGGTACGAAAAACCAGCTTAAATTGTCAGTGCACTTAGGGAGATTTTTTTTATTTTTTTTTTATTTTTTGCCAAATCTGCCCGTAGGTTTGCACAAAGGGAGATGAATCAGAATATATAGAGAATTATGCAAGGCCGCTGATCAATTTTTTAAATTAACGATTGCTCTGATTCAATTACGTCAAAGTGCATGCATCATGAAGTAATAGCATTACATGAAGAAGATAAGGTATTATTAAGCTGGCAAACATTTCCCTCCTGAAAGGGATCAAAAGTTCACATGATCAATTATTTTTTTCAACTCAAAGAAACATTTAATAGGAGAATATAAAGTTTTGGATAGAAAGCTATACTCCAAAGTTTTGTTCTCCTTTTTCTTTTCTTTTCTTTTTTAGTTATTGACCTAACACATCATTTTCTTACTCCGTACGAATTCACGGCAAAATACAATTTATTTAACTCTGCTTTTTTATTAAATTAATGTATCATGCACATTGCACCTGGTTACAGTCTTACAGATGAGTATATTCTCTGGGAGTTCTATATATTGCAATACTAGAACTCGATTGAATTAAATTAATAATAATTAAAAGAATTGTCCTATGAACAAAAAGAAAAAAGAAAATTGGAGCTCAATTAGGAGTTTAAGTAAATCATGCTTGGACAAGGAACTTAAATTAATGGGGAAAGAAGTTAGGTGAATGGTCACATTCAAATTGTTATTTTCTGGAATCAGGGGGGGGAGCATATGCAAAAGTTACGAAATATCGGAATATATATTGAGTATATATACATATATTATGCGCATTTTGTTTTAGTGAACTTAGAACTACATGATTTTGAAGTTCGTAAAGCATAGATGTATTTAGTTAAAGAGAGCAACTACTAGTTAGAGGGTTTGGACTTTGAAAACAGATTATTTTTTTTTTTTTTTTTTTTTTTATGCGGCACAGATCCACTATGTACAATTGTTTGGTATTAAGTGCAATTTTCTGTCCGTTTCGATAGCTATTGTATGATTTTATTTTATTTTTAAATAAAATGTTAAAACACGTTATAAGAATGTAGGAAAAGAATTATATGGCGTGTCAGTGAGTGCGAAATTCATAAGGGTTGGTTCATCAATTTGTTAGGAAATTTATGCCGTGTCGGTGAGTATGCGTAATTCTATGGCGTGTCCGTGTCTCAGTGAGTATGCAAAATTCAATAAGGATTGATTCATCAAATTGTGCTCCGTAGGCCACTTGGCCTGTATATGTATTTTTTTTCTATTTTTTTTTGTGCGAGAAGAGTATAGGATCAGGCCCATCTTTGTACTACTCGGCCCAAAGTACCGGGAAACATGTTTTATTTTAATTATTATCATACAATTCATATTATATTTCTTATTTTTTCTTAGAGAAGTACCAACAATTTGGCACAACACAATGGGCCTATTAATCGGAGCGGATCCACGTTAATCCGGGAGGGAGAGGAGGAGAAACTTTTGAATTTTTTTAATTTTAGAAAATTTTAGAAAATTTTGAAACACTTTTTGTCCTTCATAACAGACCTGGTCCATACTATTTGTATCATGTATGGATTATTGATAGGGGTGAAAACGGTATGGAAATAATATCATATTCGTATTCGAAAATTTAGATATAGATATCCGATATATGAATATCCGTGTGAATAAGGATACTGATATGTTTTTACGTTTGAATTGTCCGTATCTAAATAGTAGATATATATCATATATTTTAATATATATTATGAAACATTTATGTTATTTACCATTATAATTAGATAAATATGATGAACTTTAATATATTTTTTATATTATTTTAATAAATATCCGATATGATCTTGACCCGTATCCGTATCCATATTCGTCTGATATATATGATATATGTTTCGTATCGTATCCAAAAAATAAAAAATAAAAGGTATGAATATGATTTTACAACTATCCGCTCCGTTTTCACCCAAAATTATTGAAGAACTGGAAGCATATATTCTGCCTTCAAAACTAAGACCGGACATTTTTTTTTTTTTAAGGTTAGTGGCTGACCGAATATTTTGTTACAAGTATTTGAAGACTTCATTTTTATGTTGAAAGAATAATATCATACTAGTGATAATATAATGGCGGGAATCTAAGTCAATCTTAAAACATAAATGATTTGAGATTTCAACCAATCCAAATCTAATTTGAAGATTCAACACGTGTAATTGCTGCCTGTAGTTTTGATATGATTTTGATTTTTGAGAGAACACTCAGCAATCGTCAGATAGGAAATAAATTGTCACAACAAAGTCGATAACGAAAAAAAAAGGGTGCCACTGAATACGAGGAATTCGGATCACTTCCGGTGCTGTAATGTACTGAATTTGGACCGTTCTTTTAACCGAGCACGAATTTTAAAGAAAACTCCTACATTTTTAATAGACACCAGATTTGAGTTAGATTTAATTGAGAGTAAATTTGGACCGTAAAGTTGGAATAATGTTCACTACACAGCAGGTGAACAGTACTCTTAACTCATTCCAAATTATATAATACAAAATAGATGTGATTTAAAAATCTCACCTGAAATTTGCATGAGATTCCACAGGGGACCCACACGCTGATCACTTTCATCTGAGCTGCATGGCAAATTTGACGATTACAATTGGAAGTCAATTGAGAAGGGGAAACACAGTTCGTTAGAAAAAAATCCCAAGTCAATGACTAAGAAATTGACCGCTTATTTATATCATTAACAAACAAGATTGATAGCCTTTTTGACCTACATGTGAACGCAATCCTAATCAAGCATCTATTATGCAATGCTTCCGACTTGATTACCATCGCTCAAAAAAGGAGGGAAAAAAAGAGGTAACGGTCTTGTCCCTCCCACCAAATGAGAAAAACTGATGTTAATTGGGATTTTATTTTAATTAGGGAAGTATACATAAATGACCATCGTGTAGCTTCTGTCCTTGATGATTTAATAAAATTATCAACAAAAATTTAAAGAGTCACACGAAATGATATATATTATGATGCTCATGAAATGAAAAACTATGAGTGTTTAACTGTTTATATGTTCTAATAGAACTTTCTTTTTTGTTCAAATGGGGAATACTTAGTAAGTTCCACAATCATTATTTTTTATGTCCATATAAAGAGATTTGAACTTGCATTATTATTTTTTAAATCATTATTTTTTTTAACTAAATATAATACTTCATCACTTGAGTTATAGAATTTTTTTTAATAAGTTGAAGGTCAAGCCATCTAATTATTTAATATATTTATTATTATAATAAAAAAATTCTCTCATCTAATTAAGTTTCATACTCATGATCTTTTATAAAGAGGTCATAGATCAAAAGCTAGTTCTCATGACTAAATAAATTTAAGAAGCTGGATGAGTGTTAACTTTAGATTAAGTAAATGGAAAGAGATCACATGCTCCCAGTGAGACTGACATGTGGGTCCAGACGGATTTATAAATTTAAATATTAATTTTTAGTTTTGTTGTGGGCCTACTTATCAGGACAGAAAAATCCTGCTCTGGAGGACGGAGTGTTAGGTCCCTAAGTAAATTGATACTGTGTTGGCAACCAATATTATCTAGGTTACTTGTAAGATGTCATTTGACACACTTTTGGCATCCTGATTTACAGATAACATGATTCACGCCTACATTGGAATTTTATCTTCCTTAGGTCAATAAAGAAATGGGAAAAGAACAAGAATCTGGTCACTAATTCTTTGTTACGGATTCAAACAACCCCCCTTAAATCTAGGATTATTTACACATATGTGCATCATATGGAATTTAATTAGATGAAAGAAGACACAAATTTCATTTCCGCACCCCTGAAAATTAGGGGTTTTGGCATATCAATCTGGTCCTTTTGTGAAATTTCTGGATACTTCCAACTTAAATATGGCCCAATTGAAATACTTTATGCATGATGGAATATATATGTCAAATTCTGGGAATTAAAAGTCAAAATTATGTTCAGTAGATGAAACAGTATTGCTTTGTCTGGTGATCTCCTGATCAATCAAATTTCCTCCTTTCTATTTTGAAATGTATTCATTAACAGATACTGAAGCAAGAAAATAAGTTGTCTTAGATGCCTACATGTCACCTACTGTTTTCCGAGTCAAGATGTAAAATTGATAAATTTTAAAAATCTTTTGTTAATACAAATGATGAACTAATCCTATCCATTACAAACTATAAGCATATTTTTATATGAAATTAATTAGAACATGTTCTGAACCGTTAAATATGCAACGAACGGTTGATGGTACAGTCAATATTATGGGCAGATTTTTTCATGAGTATGGAACCCAAATTAAAAAGAAAACAAATATTTAGTTGTACAAATTAAGACCAATATGAATGTAGGAATTTCTGTAATGATGAGGATAAAGACTGACGATAAATTAAGACGCGTCTTTTTATAGTTATCCATTTAATAGTATAAAAATATATGCAGGGTTGCACATGAAATTTTAGCATTTATTATTTTCAAATGTGAAAATTGCACCGCTTTTCAGAGACTATCAGAACCTTTGACTAAAGAAAACACGTTCAAATGTAGACCCTCTGAATTCTGAAATAAAGCTTCTGATGGCATTCTAAAATTGGATAATTAAATAATAAATCAATGGACATCTTATAGTCCTGTGATTAAACCGTATATTCCCAACATAACAACTACACTAATGTAAAATTAATATTTAATTTCAACGACTTCAGTGCCGATCAACCCCTCCTATTTAAACCCCTTGCATATTTATATGTGCTTCATCTAACCACAAAAGGGCATATATACCATAATTGCACCAATCCAAACTTCTATAAAAATGATGTTGAAAAGAGTTACACTTATGCTGATCATATCTCTACTTTTCTCTGTTTCTCTAACTGAAGCTATAAGGCCACAACCAACTGAATTCAATAAGAGCTCTCCTGAGGTAAGCAAATGGGCATATATACCATACAGTTTTTTTTCTTTTTCTTTTTCTTTTTCATTCTTTGAAAGTCTTGGCAGGAGCTGCTAAGTTTATATATACCACACAGGCATTTTCCTTTTCATTTAAGCACTTTTCTTTTATTTAAAAAGCAATGAAGATGCCAGTTTCAGAAATAGCCCGCCCCCCCCCCCCCGCAAACACATACACACTCACACAAACCCATTCATCTCACGCGCGGTTAGATCTATATATCACTGATGCTAGCTAAGTCCCTGATACAGTGCTTGGAAACAACTTTTTTTTTTTTTTTTTTCACTTTTTGATATAACCAAGAAGGTTATTTCAAAAGAGAAAACAAAAACGAGAACAAAGACTCTCAGTAAGTAATGGAGAATTAATTAAATTCACATCCATAAAGACATTAAAAAAACCAGGAACAAAACTTTAATTTAATGAGAAAGGAGAAACCTAGCTAGCGTATAACATTTTAATATGCATCTTGTTTTCTCTCTGTTTCTAAATTTTTTTCCCTCGTAATAATATAGGGTTTTAAAAAGGAGTTAGAAGGCCATGGAGAAGAATGTAACGAAGTTGAAGAGGAAGAATGCATATTGAGGAGAACACTTGTTGCTCATACTGATTACATCTATACTCAAGGGAAACACAACTAATTAATAATATATATATATGTGTGTGTGTGCATGCATGTTGCTAGCGTTATATCATTTTGTACAAGGATAGATCATGGTTTCGGTATATATGATACTTTTTTTTTTCTTTTTCATAATTACTTAATATATATTTGTACCTTAATTTCATGTAATAAGACGTACGTCCTTTGTATAATATGTATTGATTAGTTTACTTATCTATATAAAGATGAGACGTACAAAATGATGTGTTTGTGCTTATCATTATCATTTTGAAATATTTTTGTGAAAACAAATTAAACAGGTGGATTTTCATTTTTATTTTTATTTGGACAGAAAGGCCGCCATATGAATTTGAATATATCTACAGATACAGACCATATATGCATGTGCTTGTGATGGCATAGCAAAATGATCTTTTAATATGATATCTATATGATAGTCATTTGCAATGGAGTTATATATTATAATACAGCAAATTTGTTGCAACATCTTAATGATATATTTAATAATTAACATCTCAATTAATTTGTTGCAACATCTTTATCAGATGGTCCAGAATCTCCTTAAAACAATGATTTTGTATATATCTTAAAAATATAAAAAAAAATATAAAAAATATAAAATTTGGTCTCCAAGCATATTTTATTATGAAGGTCATGTTGATGGAAGTTTTTTTCGTATGCTAGTTTTCGCTGACTTTGGTTCCTTTGTTTTTTTCTACTCATCTGTGGATCAATCAAAATTATATTCTTATTTTTATTTTTTTCCATTTCACTTTCATAATAATTGTGGGCTAGCTAGTATATGCTTGGTATATCCACGTGGAGGTATGATCCATTAAACAAAAAACAAATCATTGAGACTTGGAGAAAGTTACAGGCACTGAGGTGAATTAAGTTTTTTTTTTTCTTTAAGAAAAAATAACGACTATAGGCTGCATGTGCATGGTGATACCGCTGCTGCATGATAATGAGAGCACAGAGATATTAAGTTTTTTTGTGTCAAAATACATTGCATTGGTAGATATATTGATCGAGGTTTCAACTAAGTTTACTTTCAGAGGACATTTTTTTTTTGCAGTAATATTTTCTTTGACAGAAGATGAAGGTGCCCGTTCTTAATTAATTAATCTTGGATTTTAGCAATAATGTCATCAGCTTTCTAGAAGGAAGAAATTGTAATGAAAACTAACAAATTGACTTTATACAAGGAGGTTTAATTCTAGAAAGAAGAAGAGATGACAAAACGAGGTTAATTAATTACTATAGTAGACTTGTTGATATTACTAGAAGCTTAGACTAATTTTCGTTTCCTTGAAAGTTTCAGTTTCAATTGTTTATATGAATTGTCAACAAACTAAAATATGATACAAATTTGACTATATCAAACAATAAGTTTTATATATTAAGTATCAATTGATTTATTTTGTCACCATTAATTATTTTATATGCTATACTTAATGTATAATAGACAGATAACATGTAATTATCAAATAAATTAATAATTTATACAATTTAACCAAAATATATATTCCACTTTAAAGACAACATATACATTAACTTTTTGATAAAATATAACAAAACAATAACATATATATTTGTTGGTCTCATTATTATAAAAATATGTTACATTATTTAATGAATGGACAAAAATTGTCATACATATTTTTTATTTATCAATTACGAAATAAGATTAAGATCAGAAATAATACTCTATACCTAAGGCCTATTCTCATAAAAAAAAAATCTTATCATTATTTAACAAACTAACAAAACATACGGCCCTTTACTACTCCTAAAATACACAGCCTAGGAGAGTGGTGGCCCGGCCATATATTATAGTCTCTGGCATGGGCCCTACGAGCAGTTGTGCAGCCCACCGGGCCTACGCGCTGAGAATACTGAATCGCTGTCGCATGGAATGGGATCTATTGTGTTTTCTTATGTTCAACATTTGTGTGAGAATGCTTAATTAATAGTTTATCCGTTCACAACACATGTAGTGACCCGGTTAGGACAAATAGGAGTTAGACTTGAATTAAAATATTAAAACTCAAATTTTATTCAATTTACAAAATCCTTATTTTTCATTCAAATAACAACAGAACCAAAATCCAAAGTAAATTTCGATTTCATTGATTGAACTGAAATAAAAAGATTAAATTTCAAAAAGTCAAAATTTAATATATACATAACTATATTTAAAAAATTTAGAAATAAATATCAAGATATATCAGTCAAGCCAAAATAAGAGAGATTAAATCGTCCGATAGACATCGAACACAAGCTGTGTCATGGAGATTGGATTAATATCGTGGAGATGGGAATAAATATGTCATTTACTGTCCAATTCACACCTCTTTTTTTTCCCTCTATGTATTTCTTTCTTCTCATTATTGAGATGAGTCTCAAACAAATCTAGATAGATTCCAGAGAGAATACATATAATTTTATTCTCAAGTATGCAACTAATTCTTATTACAATTATGAATATTTTGTAAATATAAACGTTAAATTAATTGTAAAAGTCCGATTAATCGACATCATAATAATTAATCATGCGACGGTTTTCCATTTGTTTGCTAAGTGTATATCTTTTTTGCAACACTGGATTTAAGATTAACTTTTTTATTTTGAAATTCAGCTTTAAAAAATGCAGCCTAACAATCTCACCCCATAATTTTGCAATTGGATCTTTTACCGAATAGGCGAACCTAATAGCACACTGTTTCTGTATACTCCGTCGCTCTTGGTGATACTGATATCGAAAGACAGTAGTAAAAATATATCTATACTAGGTGGAGACGTACCTGAATAACATATATTTTTCTTACAAAGAGAATCAAAATTGAAAAAATAATTCCCAGCATATATCTATACTATGTGTCCCTTCCCTGGGGCGCCATCTGCACATCTGGGTTTAATTCTTAATTTTACTTTAGATAGGTGCATGATATAAGATGAGTTTTCGTGTTAAGTGTACTGCCATTTTGTTTTATTTTGGGTACACGCCTTTTTTCACTCGTCTGCACAACTTCTGTAATATATATGTACTGGTACTCTGCGATTCAATCCATTTTGTTTTATATGTACTGGTACTCTGTAATATATATGTACTGGCAGCTTCTGCCAAGAATTTTTCAAAAAAAAAAAGAAATGCCTACGGGCTTTACTGCTTTAGTCAAAAATAAAAAATAAAAGAGTTAATTTTCTATATAACTTTCAAAACTTCTTCAGTTTTCTCTTTACTCTTACACTCTTTTTTATATCTAATATACCTCTTAATTATAGTTATCTTTTTCTTTTTACTCACTTATATAATTATCAACATTAATTATAAGAATATACCCTTGCTCTTCCTCTTTTATCTCTTTTATTAAATCACGCTTAAATAGGAGTATCTGTAGTTCATCTCAACTGAACTCTTTAATAATTATGTTTTGTTATTGGACTACAACTTCAGTAATAGTGAGAGTTCTCATTGAAAGAACATGCATTACTCTGTATTTGTGAAAATTATCAAAGAGGGAGAACTTGTGGTTATTTGGTTTTGATTTTTCATGACAATTAATGTCGCATCAATCTTCAATATAGGCAGGTAGAAATGTATTGGCAGGTTCATAGTCAGTTCAGCAAGTTCAGTTCTGAAAAAAAAAAAATACGGAAATAAGGCGAAAGGCGGAAGTAAAAAGAGCTAGACGTCTTAGTCTAAAGCGTCTAGAGGGACGTTCGTTCAAATTATAGCATCAGTTTTTTTTCTGGCTACGACATCTTCGTATTTTTTTTTTGTCAATTCAATGAAACGAGATTCTAAAAAATCATTGTTGTTTTTATTAATTTTTTTTTATTATAGTAATTTTTTTTTGTCGGGCTGAGTTCATTCAAGATAACATCATCATTGTTTTTATCTCCTAGACCTCATCTGCTTTGAAGGAGAGAGAAAATAAAAAGAGGTATAATCGACAATATTAAAATTAAAGTTTATGAACTAGCTGGTAAGAATAAATAAGAAAGAATAGAAAGAGTTGAGAGGTAAATATAATATATTGAAGTCTTGAAGGGTAAATAAGAAATTAAGTAAGAGACGAAGGGCATACAAGAAATTAACCCAAAATAAAAATTGAAATTTTGTATTCAAAGGTAAATTTTGAAGTAACATTATTATCTTTACCTTTTTCTTTATATATGTATTAACTTAATATATTCTATGAATAATAAATCAATAATATGATATTCACATTCTCTGAACATTACAACAAAAACATTATTATCATTATTGCTATTGTATTTTTTATTTTATTTTTAGGAAACCGTTTGAGAAAATAATATGTATTATCATGGTCACAAAATTTAGAAGGAATTTCATGTATACTCCTCAAAAAAATTGAAATAAGGTACTTCTCCTTTTAAAATTCATAATATCATATTTACCCTTCTAAATTTTAAAAAATCAAACATTTATCCAATTTATTGACCATTTAATTAAATTCATTTTAAATATATAAAGTACCCATTTCGCCCTTTATTAAAAAAATAAAACATGTAATATTTTTAAGAGAAATATTTAGTTTTCTAATTAGTCGGTTTGATAGCAAATGGTTCATGTTCTAACTTGTGATGCATACACAAGCATATGCCTAAATTTCATTGTGTATGTGTCACAAGTAGAAAAATTTACCCTTTCGTCCTCAGAAATCGATTTGTTAGAAGACGAATCATTTTTATTATACATACTACAATTTTATATTTTTAATAAAGGCCTAAAGAGTAAAATGGATACTTTATAAATTTAAAATGAGTTCTAATAGAAAAGTCAATAAATTGGGTAAATTCCTGAGTTTTTAAATTTTAGAAGTGTACATATGATGTTATTAATTTTCAAGGAACAAATACGAAATTTCGAGGTTTCTGAGGGGTATACATGAATTCACCTTAAAGTTTAGGTATATTAATAAGTTCAATATTCAAACTTATTATTAAAAATAAAATCATGGTATATTTTCGTATTAATGATGATGGTTGTGGTGATAATTACATACTAATGCCCCCTAGTCCCCTTTATAATTTTATCACTATAATGTTTATTTAATATGAGAAATTTAATAAGTAGAGACCAAACACTACTACAAAAAATAGAACAGGCTGCAAGAAGAGTTTTATCAAAGATCTCTTCTTCCATCTAATTCTGAAAAAAAAAAAAAATATATATATATATATATATATATATATATATATATATATATATATATATATACCAAAACAGGGCCTATGGGAAAATAAAAGGGAGATTTCATTTACATACTCAACACGTTCATACTTTAGAAGAATCATCTGATACTCTGATACTTGTCGATCAGTTTTTCATCATGACAGTATGTACAGGTTCAGGTTGATTTTAATTAATAGTTTAATAACAATCAGGTTATCTAGAGAGGAAAAACGAAATTTTCGACTGTACTTCTCAAATTATGATATTTTTCGCAATCAAGTTTCAATCCCCTCTCTCCTAGGCCCTAGACCCTAGTTGTGCATTGGCATGCTAATATTTATTCAACAATTTTACAGTAACTATTATACCGAAATTTCTTTCAAAAAAAAAAAATTCTTTCAAAAAACTATTATACCGAAATTTTTATTAATATCCAAAATTAATAAATATCTAACAAATCTATACTTTGGTGCGCTGGATTTCTAAAAATGTCCAAACCGGAGATTAAATTTCCGGTTTCATACAAACTTTCCGCAAAATAATTTCCAGTTCTAGGCATTCCGAAACCGCTGAAAAGATTTCCGGTTTGCAGAACCGGAGATTAAAATCTTGTTCTAAGTTTTTGTTTTTTAATTAAATAGAAATGTTTATAATTTATTTATTTTTTTGTATTGAAAATATTAGAATATTTTATATATTTCTTTGAAAATAGATGCAATGCTATATAATTTGATTTATTAGAAGGACTGTGATAAATAACCTGGATCAATATTTTTCAGACCGGATTTTATGCAACGGTAAAAAAAATATTTCTTTGTGTGTTATTGAAAAAAAATAAAAATATTTTGAATCTGAGTTATTAATTCTAATTCAAAAGTCATTTCTAAGTAAATATAAAAAATATTTAGATTCTTCTATTTTTAAAAAATAAAAAATTCTGATATTTTACTGACACGGTGTAAAGTTAATCTTCGGTTTGAACAATTTTAGAAATCCAGCGTACTAAGATGTAAATTTGTAAATTATATATTAGTTTTGGAAAATAAAAATTTCCGCATATTATACATACCTTGTTCTAGATCTAACAATAGTGGTTGAAACACGAGATGAAAAGCCCAAGGGGCCCACATTAGATGGTTCGTCCGAATCTAGACTAAACTATTTTTTGCTTCTTATAAGTTCTAGCATGTTATTTTCCTGTAGATTCCGAACGAATCAAAATCAAGCAATACTAATCTAGAGTGCTAACAAGTCAAGGTTTCCGCCCACAAAACTCACCTTTATTTTTATTTTCTTATTGGGGGTCTTTTTCCCCTAACTTCCCCTCTTGTTTCAATTCACCCTGCTAGTATCTATATTCCAACAACTTAAATAAATTTCTAAATAATCATTAATCACTTTTTAAAAATTAAGATCATTAAAATTTCTAACTCTCACATTCTTGAAATTAATTTTAGAATTATTATTAAGTCACATAAATAATAAATTAGAAAGGAGAAATAATTTGAGCTAATTATTTGACAGTGTCTAGTTTACCAACAGTTTCTTAATAAAAAAATATGTTTCTGCATAGTTTCTAAATAAGAAACTCTTCCACATTCTTGAAACTGAATTAGAAGATGCCATCTAAAGGGGTTGTCAATGAAAATTCCTTAATTGTGAAATGAGACAGGTAATTTTTTTTGGGAGCGACTAATAGTCCCCTCCATTCTATCCCTTAAATGTCCCCCTAACTAACTTATTCATAAAAAAGTACAATGGGAACCACTAACTAATTAGGAGAAGCATTAATTACTTAGGGGACTACTTAAATTTGAAAAAAAATTACAACTGGCGAGCACATGTATGAACACTTATGCGCGCAAGTATTCATATATAATATATCAAGTACCTAAGATATTAAGTATTTAAATAAAAAACTGGACATCAACTTTCTTTTCTCTCTAGTCACACACCTTTTACATGTTTTTAGAAGTGGGTTTTTTTCCTCAATTTAATCTAATCAATATTTCTAACGATCCGCGATGAATTTCTCAAATCTAAAACCACGAATGTTTTCTACGTAATTTTCTCTTTCAAATGAGATCCATGATGAAGTACTTTCGGGTTCTTCGTCGTTCAAGTACTCATATCTCAGCATGCAAGTATTCATATCTCAACGAGCAAGTATTCATATCTTGTCAAGTATTAATACTTACTCAATAAAGAGTCATTTTGCTATTTCAAATTGTTTAGAGAATAAACTTGCCTGTGCAAGGAATAATTTCATAAAAGAGTAGGTCTAATGTCCTACAAAATAATAAACAAATAAATAAACTTTCAAAAGTATTCATATTAAAACTTAATAAGTATTCATACTAAAACTTATAAAGTATTCATAATATAACTTTCAAAGTATCATTACTATAAAATATTCATATTGCAAAGTATTCATACTAAAGTATATAAAATATTCATACTAGAACATTGGAAGTATACATAACAAAATCAATAAAATTAATATTACTAAAATAATGTAAGTATTCACACTATAAGATTGAAAGTATTCACACTACAAGGTATGAATACTTGCATGCCGAGGTATGAATACTTGAACGACAAAGAACCCGAAAGTACTTCATCATGGATCTCATTTGAAAGAGAAAATTACGCAGAAAACATTCGTGGTTTTAGATTTGCAAAATTCCTCGCGGATTGTTAGAAATATTGATTAGATTAAACGGAGAAAAAAAAAACCCACTTCTAAAAACATGTAAAATATGGGTGTGTGACTATAGAGAAAAGAAATTTGATATTCAGTTTTTTTTAAATACTTAATATCTTAGGTATGAATACTTGATATATTATATAGGAATACTTGCACGCATAAGTGTTCATACATGTGCGCACCAGTTGTAAATTTTTTTCAAATTTAAGTGATCTCCCAAGTAATTATTGTGTTTTTCCAATTAGTTAGTGGTCATCATTGTACTTTATGGATAAGTTAGTTAGGGGGACATTTAGGGGACCAAATGGTGGGGAACAAAATCTTTACTCAATTTTTTTTTATATTGTTTCAATATAAATAAAAATTCTTAATCATGATACTCGATCAATTATATTCCTTAATCATGAAACTATGATATCAGAGAATGAAAAGAGAACCCAAAAAAAGAGAGTAAAACATCAATAGCTTTTCTATTGCAACACCACTAATTTAAGTCTATTTAATTTTAATGCTGATCATATTGTGTGCACTATACGCGTGGCTAGTATATGTCTAAATAAATTTAGACTTCTACACTAAAAAATATATATATATATATATATATATATATATATATATATATATATGTGCATTGAATCTAAAGAAGACAAATTATTTGATTGGAGAACTGATATTCAATCTGAAAAGTCATCTTTTAATCATAACCGTTAGCGGATCAGAACATCTACGTGCTTAATATAAGAATGGAGATATATAGTTAATTTAAAATTTTAATTTATTCAATTAATGTAAACAATTATTCCTATTTTTTTGACTTGGGTCAGTGTTGTCGGACATGAACTAGAAGTCTGAACGCAAATTTTGTATGGTTTTGGACTTTGATGGATGACATAGGGTGCGTTTGGATGAATCAAGAATAATAAGAGAATAGTAGCTATTTTAATTTTGAGGATAGTAGCTATTCCAACATTTTGTTGGATTAGTAGAATAGTGGTTATTCGCTAATCCAAATACACCCAAAAGTAAATTAGTAGCTCGGAATAGTGCTAATCCGGAATAGTAGCTATTTTTCACCAATCCAAACGCACCATAGTAACTTACATGAGATTATTTATGGTTGGGAAATCAACTTCCAGCTTTCCCCTAGATTTGAAAAACAAAGGATGGGTTTCTTCTTCTGATATCTTAGACAAATGTTTCTCTCCGTTACAACGAAAATGATGTTGGACAAGTGCACAAGTAAAGATAAAAATGATTTAAGGTCATGGATTATATACATTGAGTATGACTGTGACAAAGGACCCACTTCGTACTGTTGGTTCTCTTTTATTTTGTTATGGCTAGAATGAATTATATTGCTACTGATTATATTTATATCGTTTGGAAAGAAACATTTCAGAAAAGAATTTGTCATGATAATGCTGTAGACTTTCAAGGAGTAATAACTTGGTACAAATCCACGTACAAGGACCACAAGCAAAATGAGGAATAACATTTAAAATGGTACACCACAAATAAATTTAAATATAAATTCAAATAAGATTTGATACATTCTCACTAAAAAAATAAATAAAAAAATAAAAAATAATTAATCCGTAATTTTTGAAGGTTAGTGGCTTTGATTAACTAATCCGTAATTGCATGCAACATAATTGATACTTCTGATTAGGAAAAAATAAGGGGTTTTCCTTCACATTCATAAGAATATGACAAAATATAAGCCCAGTTAATTACTAACTCTATTATCTCTTGAAACGAATATTCACGGATCACATTAATTTAACTACATGACACATTTGGAATTACGGAGAACTAATCTTTAGTCTAATAGCAAAGACACATGGTCTCTATATGAGAGGTCGTGAATTCGAAATTCAGATGAGAAAAATTCTTTGTTGTAATAACAAATGTATTAAATAGTTTGGTGGCTTGACCTCTAACTTTACTAAAAAAAAACATTTGGAATTACGAAAGAACTCATTTTTTTTAGTTAAAAACCCGTAGGCAATATTATTAAAATTAAAATTTACAAAATAACTGTTACATAAAAGATCGGTGGAGCCATTTTATCATCCCTCCATACAATTTAATCACATAAATCAATTGTGCTTGTTCCGTTGAAATATTTAAAATCAGTTCTAATTTAAAAAAAATCCACAATGTTATGAAAGAATACTCAATTAAAGGAAAACAGGAGACCGACGTCGGATAGTAATAAAACCATATCCGTATCTTCTTTTATTTTTCAAATAAAACAAATACGGATACAAATCGGATATTAGACGGATATGTACAAATACAGATCGGATATTGGATATCCATAGATATATACATAAATATTTTTATAATATGTATTAAAATTATATAGTATATATTAACTATTCGGATACGGATAATTAAAATACAAAATCATATCCATATCCATATCCACACATATATTCGAATATCGTATCTAATTTTTTGGATCAATGGATATTATCTAATTAAAAGAAAACATGGGACCGAGTCTTTCGATTTCGTCACGCGAAGTATTCCATCTGGTGGTGTTCCCACTTTCCGTGGATTTTATTGTTATGCTTATCCCATTCGACAAAAGCAATCATGTCTATCTTAAATGATATCAACAAAAAAAAAGCATAACATCAGAAAACAAAACAAAATAAAACAGAGAAATATAAATTCTTTTCCACTATATTTATTTGCGAGTAAATTATAGTATTATACACATGATCTCTGAATCATTGTTTCTATTTTACTTTGGTCCTTCACATTATGATAACATCAGTTGTCCTTTATATATAAGCATTCTGATACGTAATGTATTAAGCCCCCTCATCATCAACTATTACAGCAAAATAAAAAATAAAAATATTTTTGATGTATATACAAGAATTAACTTTTAATTTAGTAATAAGACAATACTCTCTATGTTAAAAGTTTTGAATAATTAGAAATCTGAATAAAGAAATCTTTTGATGTAAACACCGTAGAGTAGTTAAGACTTACTTTTAATGAAAATATATGAAATCTGCAAAAAAAAATTACATTCCAGATCAATAATTAAGAACTCCCTACTGAAAGACAATGGCAATGGCCATGAACTATAGAAATTAGAACGCATTTTTAAAGAAAAAAAAATGTAAAAATATGGAATCAACAATATTCGATATAGTAAAAATAAAATGACAAGATAATACACTTAAGAATTTGAAAAAATAAATAACAAAGAATAGGATCGATTATCTCCATTCCGGCCACATGAATCCGCCCTCCTAGTATAATTATTAAAATGAAATAATAACTGAGATTAAGTTGGAACCTTTCATTACGTATTTTTTAATTAACTTTTTCACTACATTATAATAAAGAATTTGCAATGCTTCATTTCTCAAAGACTTCTAGACTAGTTAATTATGTTTCGTAATCACAATCCAATTTGTGTTTTTGAAGTACGACTAGGGGTGTAAACGGAGCCGATTCGGAGCGGATAATGCTAATACCATATCCGCATTCATTTTTCAACAAGCGGATACAGATACGGATACGGATAGTAAACGGATATCAAAATTGAAAACCATATCCGTCTTAAAAAGATACGGATACGGAACGGATAATCCACGGATACGGATTCGAATACGAATATGGAGCGGATAATTGTCGGATATTGAGTAATTCTACTAAATTTCATAATTTTAAATTACATAATTTGATTATCCAAATTGACAAAAATTTAATAGTCTTTTTAAGTTTGCACAGTGATGATTATGCATGACTAATTGCTTATTAGTTCAGAGAACCAATTCATTATTCTAATAGATTATATGATTTTTCTATCAAGATTCTTGGACTTAAACAAATATATATGTTTTTTGGAAATTTCGCAAGGGTGAAATGAATTGAAAGCTGTTGAAAGATTAAATTTCGGATCCGGATATATACGAATATCCGCTCCGTTTATATCCTCACAGAATTATCCGTATCCGTATCCGCATTATTTTTCGATATACTAAAATTATCCGTATCCGTATCCGTAAGTATCCGCATCCATTTAATCCGGATACGGATAATAAGCGGATTCGGAGCGGCTTATCCGTGGATAATCCGTACCCGTTTGCACCCCTGAGTACGACGCCACATAAACACCTGGAAAGTGGAAACTTTTTTTTTTGAAAGATTGGTAAAAGGGGAAGTGGAAACTAAAGAGTCTAGTGCGTTGCCCCTAGAGTCGCCGAGTGCGTATCCTCTGAGATATCTTAATTTTTGCGTGACCAACGTGTCCGGTTCTTATTCGGGAAAACGTAGGGGCCAGTATTATTTTAGCTTTAAGATTCGTGGATAATGTATTTGAACGATTGAGACATTCCAAAAAGTCACGTAAATTTTGAGATATCTCACAGGATGCGAATTCAGAGTCGCCTGACAAAAAAACTTCATGATCATACTAGGGGCAGACTAGCCTCTGGATCAGTATAAGCAAGCCAAATCACCGCCACGCCGCACATCACATCACATATTCATATTTAAATAATTATACTTTGATTCAGTCCCACATGTCAATTTCTCTTTTCCTAATCCCTACTGAATTCGCATCCTCTGAGATACCTCAAACTTTCCGTGACCTTTTGGAATATCTCAATCGTTAAAATACGTTCTGCACAAATCTCAAAGCTCAAATAATACTGCCTCCCTACATTCCCCCGAATAGGCACCGGACACGTCGGTCACGCAAAAATTGAGATATCTCAGAGGATACGCACCCATCCCTACTAGGGTCTATTCTTTTCTGTTATAGGAATAGGTCCGATGGGCATCGGACCTATTTTAGGTTCAATTAGCTTTATCACCGTACGATTAGCATTAAGATCTGTGCACATGGAAATTGTAACAGACTTGCACGAGTCTTAACGTAATCTAATGGTCACTACAAATACCAAACTATCGGACCTACTCCGAATACTTTCTTTTTTACTGTACAGCCGATTTCCCATTGGCCCGAGGGTCAAGATTCCCTGCTACTATGCCGGAATGTCTAATGTGCACTGAACTACTGAAGTGGGAACATGCTATGAATGCCAAACCACAACAGCAACTACTCAGATATAGAAAATCCGAATCAACAAAATCGTCCCTATCTTAACGCGTTTCCCTCTCGAAATACCAGACTTCTTTCCCATTATCCGATTCCAAATAAATGCACCCCCAATCTCTCCATTGTTTCAGATTCCACTTAAAATATATCCAAAATTACATTTCCATCAAAAGTAACTAGCATGCCAAGCTCAAAACGAAGCAGCCATGGCTTCAAGCATTGCATATGCGCACCAGTGCGCCTCATGTGCCGATTGATTGACATGTATGTAAATAACATGAACAAAGTCGCCAGTCAGATGACATACGAAGGAGCATTCGGGTGCCCGTCATATGGAAGTAGCAGCCGCAGTTACGGCCTCCGATCAAGCAAGAGTTGCTCGTCTCTTGATGATGAGTTGGCCGATTTGGTTCGGGCAGCAGCAGAGAAAAATAGGAGAACTCAGTCAGAAATGGCGAGAAATGTGTGCAGCAGAAGTGTGGCGATAACTAGGATTGACGAGGATAAGCCTTGTGATTTCAAGGACTGTGATCTAAATCTCGGAACGGGTTTGAATTTCGTGAGGAGTCGGAGTTGCGCTCCAGCTCAATTGGGTCCGTTTGGGTTGCGGTCTAGATATTCATCTTTCCATTGAGTAATATTCATCTTTCGTTTGGGTTGTATAAAGTTCCAATTAATTAAACTTCTGTTTTTCAAATATGCAAGGGTGCTTGGTTACCGCGGTTTCCGGGGCCTTATTTTGTCAAAATCGGTATGAATATGAATTTTCGTCTTTTCGTTTTTGCTAAAAAAAACTGTACATATTTGGATTATTTTATAAGTGTGTTTGGTTTTATCTAATGTTTTGCGCCGTTTTATAGTGTAATCAGATCAGCATTTCGGTTTCACGCATTATTGAATTGATACAAATTTTGGAGCAACAATGTAGAATACTAGGGACTTTTTTATTGTTCATCATTCTGCTGCTCTTTCTTTCTTTTTTTTTGGGTTGAATATACTGTAAAGAGTTTACTTCCCCTGTCCAGATGCAGGGAATTCACCTGATGGTAGCAGACATAGTTAGGTTGGTCACATCCTAATATGAAATTACAATGTTCAAATCAAGCTTCAAAGTTGAAACCATCTCAAAAAAATTGCATGTTATTGTCCGCTATCCGGTCAGGAGTTATATGGACCGATTCTTTCATCTGATGAAACGGTGTAAATTTATTCGAGTATCATAAATTTTGTACAATTAGAGCTGAACCTTAAGGCGAATAACCGATCAAATTCTCTGTTTCCTTCGTGATTTTCCTTCTGATTTTTCTAAAACTTTGCGGAACTTTTTTTTACTAGATTTAATGTGACACGAACTTTACTATATACGTGCAATAGGTCAATAACTATGTATTCATGGGTCATAAACGATTTTTTACACAGTCGAGCGAAGAGGCTGCCATAAGAAACCCTAAGGGAAGAATGTAGCAGGCTCAGTTTCGTGTTTTTATCGTGAATAATTCGTAATTCGCGTTTTATTCTCAAATTATTCAGTAAAAATTCAGTCAAACAAATTATACGCAGTTCGGAGCAGAAAATCCTAAAAAACATTTTATACGCGAATATTCGCGTATAAAACACAGACATGGTTACTATGCTGCATAGTTGTCGAATGAGATGCATGTTATATTTGCATAAAATGATCCTATTAAGTTGGATAATCTCGGAAATTATTTTGTAAAGTATAGTTATAATCTTTAACAATTTATTTTTTTCGTAAGAATGTCATATTGAGAATTTGAGATAATTTTTTTTGTCAGAAATATCGTATAATTACGAACAAAAGAAATCTTACATTGAATTTACTTCAAGATATGCTCAATCGTGTTTTAAATGTAAATTGAATTGAATTATACAATGAAGTGATTCAACATATATTAACGTCTCATATTGTAATTTTTATTGTTTTAATCCGACCGGTATTGCGAATTGTATTTTTTATTTTATTTGTAATTGAGTTTCATACACGCATATCAATTTATTTATTTAAATTAGATGCACTTTTATAATTTTTATTATCTGTTGGCTTTCACAGTGATATTTATTTTGTTATTTCAAAATGACAATTGTTGTTAGTCTACTGATTTTTTTTATGATGAAAAATATTGTTCGAAAGGAATTGTTGATTCCATGATTAAATAAAAAAGAAGCAAATTTAAGGATGCTGAAATAGAAGCAGACTTATAGTGTGTTTCTTGTGTCTCTTAATTTTTAAAAAATAAAGTATAGATGTGTTAAATGTCTGGCATTGAAAATTTTTATCGTTTTATGTTAAAAAAATTGTTATAAAATAAAGCCTTTGTGATTGTTTTACTTATAAATTATGTAATAAATTTTTATGTGGCTTTGTTTTTTTTTTTTATGAGTGGACTATAAATTTCAACAGTGGGTTGCTTCCTTGCTTGATGTCTGACGCTCAATTACTAAAACTGGAAAATGTATTGCATAAGTTTCTGTATTCCAAAGTACCATTTCAATTGTTCTATATATTACATATTAATTTCTAAATTACAACTTTGGTTTCATATATGAAATGGGCACAAAGTGCCTTTTATCCAAAAAAAAAAATTAATTTCTAATTATAATTTATTTATCTTCATCAAAAAATCAAGACTTTTTTCTTGATTTAAAAAATCGCTTTGCTTGAGAAATGAGTTCTTACTACATTTCGGACCTATTCAGCACACGTAGAATAGAAGAATAGACCGGAATTAAGATCTAATTCCTGCCGAACAGAACTGAAACGAGTTAGAATAGAATTGGAATATAATTTTTTCTCAGATTTTTCAATTCCAATAGAGATCTGGAATAGAGATTAAAAAAATACTTCTTTTATTCATATTTGGGCTTGAAGTTGTCTTTTTTATTGTCATTTGTGTACCATAATATAACTTCTGTTTTATGCAAGAGGATGGGAGTAACAACTCTGCATATATTAAAATTAAATAAATAATCAATTAATTATATAATTAGTTATGTTCCAATACTTATTTTTCCACTACCATGCTCAAAAAACAATTAAAACTGCGACTATTTGTGTGAAGACCAGTTTATTCAACAAATTATCTATCAAGATTGTACAATATTTAACAAAAAAAAGAAAGATTGTACCATATTTATTTACTTGAAAACTATAAGTTGAGCAAAATAAGATCAGTTTCACACACACACACACACACATATGTATATGCACGAGTCTTAACTATCTGAGGAATACACACACATATAATAAAGCTAGCACGTAGGTTCTTAAGTTTATCAAGCCATTTAGTAAGTTTAACTTTAAAACTTTTCGGATTTGTTTCAAACAATAAATTAAAACTGTTCAAACTAAAACTAATACACTCATGAGTGATGTATTTACATGCAAAATTTACTAATTTATAAATTCATTTAATATAAAGTCAACTGTCAAAAAATAATATAAAATAAATACATACAAGTAAAATATAAAATATTATTTTTTTTATCCTTGGCTTATAATAAATAGATTTATAAATTTGTATGTAAATTTATTACTTGAGAATTAGATCAGTTTGGACGATTTTAATTTGTTGTATTGAATCCAATCTGATAAGTAGAGCAAAATAAGATCAATGTATATGTTCTATAATATTTATGCAATTTTTTTTTTTTTTGAAATATGAGTTGGAAATCACAATCCAACACATTTCAAATTCCTTTATATTATAAATAAGATTTCTTCACTTTGTAGGTTTCAAAATCATGTCCTCTCATATGAGAACTATGTGTATTTGTCATTAGACTGCAAATTTTTCAATCTTAGATATATATGATCGATCCGGAGCTATATCAGAAACTTATTCTGGTTGAACACTAATTTTGAAAACATTGATCGTAAAGGCCGACTTGTAGAACTGCACACAAATTTATCCAAAGTAACTATAATTTTGTCTCAGTAATTAAATCTATTTGTAAGGATGTTATATATTTGAGATGTTTAGTTTGAAAAGAGAATCTTGTCTAAAATAGATTGCAAAGCAAATTACACCAGTTTTTCTTAAAGAAAAATTATTCTGTTTTAATTCTAGAGATTGGATTATTGGAAGCTTATTATCGCTCTTTCAGTGAAAATATAATTTGTTTCGAGTAACTGATAATTAGGTTGGTCCATCATTTGATTGAGTAATGACTAATGTTGTAAAATGCGGTTTTGTTTATGATGTCAGATGCAAATAATTGACACTCAGTGATAGAATCACATGATGCCAGATGTAAATAATTGCATAATTAAAAATTAATATGCCTCTTTAAATTAACGTCTCTTTAAACCACATATATAGGACTGCATGAAGATTTTCGTGCGGAATCAAACTGCAAATGCATATACGGCCACATATGCGGGCGCATGAACTGCATTTTACAACACTAGTAATGACGATGACTCAAAATATGTGCAAAAAGACCTGCATACCGGAATCGAACAGTGAACCTTCCAAGAGCTTATTTAGAATTCAACAAAATTTCAAGGAACATTTCTACAAGTTACTCGTTGAAGAACATTTCTACAATTTTTCTGAAATTATATTACATCCATGTTCCTCAAGTTTCTTGTTGAAGAACATTTCTACAATTTTTCTGAAATGATATTACATCCATAGTAACTAATCTTGTGACTGATATGCATCAAGCAGTGTATATGGCGGAAGTCCGAGGTGAAAATTTTCCGAACAATTATGAGCATGTTTCCGATAATTTATGTTCTAATTAACTCCTAATAATTATTAGCACCGAAAATTAATGTTCTAATTATTCATATTGTTTTCCGGCCCACTTATATGGCATGTGAAATTCAGCCCGTTAAGAGATGGCAACATTGGACTCAAAATGAACTTAAATCTCCTCTATAATCTTTTTGGAACAAGGAACGTTTTTTATATAGAAAAATGAATATCTAGCTTATAATTTTTATTTAATTTTTATAAAGTCCCGGTTTCAAATTCACAAGAAGAGTATTGTTCGAGCACATATGTTGAAATGAAAACTTCTTAAAACAAATTTGTTCAAATGGGAAACCTCAAAAAATATAAAAAATATATATAAATATTCGAATCTAAGTCTATGTAAGAATTGAAATAGTACTTTTGAATAATAATGTACGCATACTAAAAAATTAGAGTTTAAGCATAATTTTGTAATTTCGTAAATAAAAATAATGTTTATTTTTTTTAATAAATCCAGATTAGCCGAGACAAAATTCTTACCTCTGACAAGACAATGGATGCTTCCAGTTATAAGGTAATGAACAGATTTTGTCAAGGTAACAACAGTCTCCAGTTGTCTCTTGCAGTCCAAGACTCTATTTCGCTCCTTCGTAAATACTTTGCTTCAAATGTATTGTTAAGCTAAATAAAAACCCTTGACAAAGAAAGATAAAGAGGAAGGATATTGATGGCTATGGAGATCGACTCGGTCGAATACCGCCTCAGCTGTGTCCTTCGTGGTCACGAAGATGATGTAAGCCCCGTTTCTCGTCTTAAAAATAAAATTTCTGCCCTGTGTCTCAAAATTTGCTTAGTCTCGGTTAGTGGAAGAACTTGATCTATCATGAGAAAGATCTTGCAATAATGTATCCCTATTTGGAGCTGGACTCATGCGGATCTCAGCAATTTAGGTTATTGTGTCCAATTTGGATGTACGATTCAATTCCAGTAATTAGCGTTTTGAATGTAGTTTGCTGTGTACTGCTGTTTACTAAAAGACTTCTTTTTTACTGGTAAAATTCTGACTGTTTTTCTTCTCATAATTTAGCTACTTTGACACCCTACTAATGGACTCCAATTTATGTTTAAATGGAGAGGATCATAATTTTCAAAGCAAAGACATCACTGGAGCATGCATTTATGTTTAAACTAAATATTCTAACTGTTTTTCTTCTCATAATTTAGCTACTTTGACAAATTACTAATGGGCTCTAATTTATGTTTAAACGAAAAAGGAATCATAATTTCAAAGCAAAGCCCTCACTGGAGGTGTATTTATCCCTCATGGAAAATCGGTCATCTCTAATGGTTTTAACTAGGAAGTAATACTTTATGCATGATCCTAATGTTCTCTCCCTTTTTAACACTCAACTTCACAATGCAATTTAAGGTACGAGGAATCTGCATCTGTGGTGAATCAGGAATTGCCACATCATCACGGGACCGCACTGTCAGACTGTGGGCAGCTGATCCCAACACAAAACACAAGTACAATCTATCTAAGACATTTGCAGGACACACCAGTTTTGTGGGACCCCTGGCATGGATAGCTCCTTCAGACCGGTTCGCTGAAGGGGCAATTGTCTCTGGTGGAATGGACACTCAAGTTCTCTTGTGGGATGTAAGTACGGGAGAGGTTGTTGAGAGGATGAAGGGACACCAGTATCAAGTCACTGGGTTAACTGTTGATGACAATGGTGACATAATCTCTTCATCCATGGACTGGTATTTTTTCGTTTCTTTTGTGAGGTTCTGATTGTCAAGGATTGCATTGTAGATCTTTTGGTTAACTTGGGAGGTTGTTGCCAAGGAAAGGTCAGGTTCTGCCAATATCCATCAGCTTGCACTAGTAGCAAGCAATATCAGTGGTATTTTACTAGTAAAGGACCTTAGTAAGATACTGTACTATTGTGGTAACCACCTTGCAGGTATAATATGGTAGTGTGCCAGCATGGACCTTTCTATATCTGTGAAAAACCCTATGGGGTGCGGACTTGATGAAATTAAGGAGCTATATTGTTGATCTAGTTTTTGTTTTTATTTTTATTTTTTAGGCTACCTTTTGTTTTAAACATTTTTTTTCTCAATTTGGCATTCAGTACTCTAAGACGATGGAGCAAAAGCCAAGCTGTAGAGTCCTGGGAAGCACACAAGGTGGCTGTACAAGCAGTTAT